>CAVMBF010000002.1:1200000-2400000 GCA_963675795.1 Crossocerus cetratus
CAGGATTTGGGAATGCTCGCGATTTTATGGTCAACGGTGTCTCGGATCGCAATTCTGTCCCTTCCAACGCGTTCCTCGCGTCATTTTACATCGGAATTAGTCATGAGAAATGCACAAACACGGTTCTGGAGCCCAAAAAACACGAGATCAGGATTTGGGAATGCTCGCGATTTTATGGTCAACGGTTTCTCGGATCGCAATTCTGTCGCTTCCAACGCGTTCCTCGCGTCATTTTACATCGGAATTAGTCACGAGAAATGCACAAACACGGATCTGGAGTTAAAAAAACACGAGATCAGGATTTGGGAATGCTCGCGATTTTATGGTCAACTGTTTCTCGGATTGCAATTCTGTCGCTTCCAACGCGTTCCTCGCGTCATTTTACATCGGAATTAGTCATGAGAAATGCACAAACACGGTTCTGGAGTTAAAAAAAGAGATCAGGGTTTGGGAATGCTCGCGATTTTCTCGTCAACGGATGCTCGGATCGCAATTCTGTCGCTTCCAACGCGTTCCTCGCGTCATTTTACATCAGAATTAGTCATGAGAAATGCACAAACACGGTTCTGGAGCCCAAAAAACACGAGATCAGGATTTGGGGATGCTCGTGATATTCTCGTCAACGGTTTCTCGAATCGCAATTCGGTCGCTTCCAACGCGTTTCTCGCGTCATTTTATATCGGATTTAGTCATGAGAAATGCACAAACACGGTTCTGGAGTTAAAAAACCACGAGATCAGGATTTGGGAATGCTCGCGATTTTCACGTCAGCGGTTTCTCGGATCGCAATTCTGTCGCTTCCAACGCGTTCTCCTCGCGTCATTTTATATCGGAATTTGTCATGAGAAATGCACAAACGCGGTTCTGGAGCCCAAAAAACACGAGTTCAAGTTTTGGGAATGCTCGCGATTTTCTCGTCAACGGTTTCTCGGATCGCAATTCTGCCGCTTCCAACGCATTCCTCGCGTCATTTTACATCGGAATTTGTCATGAGAAATGCACAAACGCGGTTCTGGAGCCCAAAAAACACGAGTTCAGGTTTTGGGAATGCTCGCGATTTTATGGTCAACGGTTTCTCGGATCGCAATTCTGTCGCTTCCAACGCGTTCCTCGCGTCATTTTACATCGGAATTAGTCATGAGAAATGCACAAACACGGTTCTGGAGTTAAAAAAAAGAGATCAGGGTTTGGGAATGCTCGCGATTTTCTCGTCAACGGATGCTCGGATCGCAATTCTGTCGCTTCCAACGCGTTCCTCGCGTCATTTTATATCAGAATTTGTCATGAGAAATGCACAAACACGGATCTGGAGTTAAAAAAACACGAGATCAGGATTTGGGAATGCTCGCGATTTTATGGTCAACGGTTTCTCGGATTGCAATTCTGTCGTTTCCAACGCGTTCCTCGCGTCATTTTACATCGGAATTAGTCATGAGAAATGCACAAACACGGTTCTGGAGTTAAAAAAACACGAGATCAGGGTTTGGGAATGCTCGCGATTTTCTCGTCAACGTCTGCTCGGGTCGCAATTCTGTCGCTTCCAACGCGTTCCTCGCGTCATTTTATATCGGAATTTGTCATGAGAAATGCACAAACGCGGTTCTGGAGACCAAAAAACACGAGATCAGGATTTGGGAATGCTCGTGATTTTCTCGTCAACGGTTTCTCGGATCGCTATTCGGTCGCTTTCAACGCGTTTCTCGCGTCATTTTACATCGGAATTAGTCATGAGAAATGCACAAACACGGTCCTGGAGCCCAAAAAACACGAGTTCAAGTTTTGGGAATGCTCGCGATTTTCTCGTCAACGGTTTCTCGGATCGCAATTCTGTCGCTACCAACGCGTTCCTCGCGTCATTTTACATCGGAATTAGTCATGAGAAATGCACAAACACGGTTCTGGAGTTACAAAAACACGAGTTCAAGTTTTGGGAATGCTCGCGATTTTCTCGTCAACGGTTTCTCGGATCGCAATTCTGTCGCTTCCAACGCGTTCCTCGCGTCATTTTACATCGGAATTAGTCATGAGAAATGCACAAACACGGTTCTGGAGTTCAAAAAACACGAGATCAGGGTTTGGGAATGCTCGCGATTTTCTCGTCAACGTCTGCTCGGGTCGCAATTCGGTCGCTTCCAACGCGTTTCTCGCGTCATTTTATATCGGAATTTGTCATGAGAAATGCACAAACGCGGTTCTGGAGCCCAAAAAACACGAGATCAGGTTTTGGGAATGCTCGCGATTTTCTCGTCAACGGTTTCTCGGATCGCAATTCTGTCCATTCCAACGCGGTCCTCGCGTCATTTTACGTCGGAATTAGTCATGAGAAATGCACAAACACGGTCCTGGAGCCCAAAAAACACGAGTTCAAGTTTTGGGAATGCTCGCGATTTTCTCGTCAACGGTTGCTCGGATCGCAATTCTGTCGCTTCCAACGCGTTCCTCGCGTCATTTTACATCGGAATTAGTCACGAGAAATGCACAAACACGGATCTGGAGTTAAAAAAACACGAGATCAGGATTTGGGAATGCTCGCGATTTTATGGTCAACGGTTTCTCGGATTGCAATTCTGTCGCTTCCAACGCGTTCCTCGCGTCATTTTACATCGGAATTAGTCATGAGAAATGCACAAACACGGTTCTGGAGTTAAAAAAAGAGCTCAGGGTTTGGGAATGCTCGCGATTTTCTCGTCAACGGATGCTCGGATCGCAATTCTGTCGCTTCCAACGCGTTCCTCGCGTCATTTTACATCAGAATTAGTCATGAGAAATGCACAAACACGGTTCTGGAGCCCAAAAAACACGAGATCAGGATTTGGGGATGCTCGTGATATTCTCGTCAACGGTTTCTCGAATCGCAATTCGGTCGCTTCCAACGCGTTTCTCGCGTCATTTTATATCGGATTTAGTCATGAGAAATGCACAAACACGGTTCTGGAGTTAAAAAAAGAGATCAGGGTTTGGGAATGCTCGCGATTTTCTCGTCAACGGATGCTCGGATCGCAATTCTGTCGCTTCCAACGCGTTCCTCGCGTCATTTTACATCAGAATTAGTCATGAGAAATGCACAAACACGGTTCTGGAGCCCAAAAAACACGAGATCAAGATTTGGGGATGCTCGTGATATTCTCGTCAACGGTTTCTCGAATCGCAATTCGGTCGCTTCCAACGCGTTTCTCGCGTCACTTTATATCGGATTTAGTCATGAGAAATGCACAAACACGGTTCTGGAGTTAAAAAAACACGAGATCAGGATTTGGGAATGCTCGCGATTTTCACGTCAACGGTTTCTCGGATCGCAATTCTGTCGCTTCCAACGCGTTCTCCTCGCGTCATTTTATATCGGAATTTGTCATGAGAAATGCACAAACGCGGTTCTGGAGCCCAAAAAACACGAGTTCAAGTTTTGGGAATGCTCGCGATTTTCTCGTCAACGGTTTCTCGGATCGCAATTCTGCCGCTTCCAACGCGTTCCTCGCGTCATTTTACATCGGAATTTGTCATGAGAAATGCACAAACGCGGTTCTGGAGCCCAAAAAACACGAGTTCAGGTTTTGGGAATGCTCGCGATTTTATGGTCAACGGTTTCTCGGATCGCAATTCTGTCGCTTCCAACGCGTTCCTCGCGTCATTTTACATCGGAATTAGTAATGAGAAATGCACAAACACGGATCTGGAGTTAAAAAAACACGAGATCAGGATTTGGGAATGCTCGCGATTTTATGGTCAACGGTGTCTCGGATCGCAATTCTGTCCCTTCCAACGCGTTCCTCGCGTCATTTTACATCGGAATTAGTCATGAGAAATGCACAAACACGGTTCTGGAGCCCAAAAAACACGAGATCAGGATTTGGGAATGCTCGCGATTTTATGGTCAACGGTTTCTCGGATCGCAATTCTGTCGCTTCCAACGCGTTCCTCGCGTCATTTTACATCGGAATTAGTCATGAGAAATGCACAAACACGGTTCTGGAGTTAAAAAAAAGAGATCAGGGTTTGGGAATGCTCGCGATTTTCTCGTCAACGGATGCTCGGGTCGCAATTCTGTCGCTTCCAACGCGTTCCTCGCGTCATTTTACATCAGAATTAGTCATGAGAAATGCACAAACACGGTTCTGGAGCCCAAAAAACACGAGATCAGGATTTGGGGATGCTCGTGATATTCTCGTCAACGGTTTCTCGAATCGCAATTCGGTCGCTTCCAACGCGTTTCTCGCGTCATTTTACATGGGAATTAGTCATGAGAAATGCACAAACACGGTTCTGGAGTTAAAAAAACACGAGATCAGGATTTGGGAATGCTCGCGATTTTCACGTGAACGGTTTCTCGGATCGCAATTCTGTCGCTTCCAACGCGTTCTCCTCGCGTCATTTTATATCGGAATTTGTCATGAGAATTGCACAAACGCGGTTCTGGAGCCCAAAAAACACGAGATCAGGATTTGGGGATGCTCGTGA
This sequence comes from Crossocerus cetratus, assembly GCA_963675795.1. Lineage (NCBI taxonomy): Eukaryota > Metazoa > Arthropoda > Insecta > Hymenoptera > Crabronidae > Crossocerus > Crossocerus cetratus. Next base: position 1,204,456 of record CAVMBF010000002.1, read on the forward strand.
TATTCTCGTCAACGGTTTCCCGGGTCGCAATTCTGTCGCTTCCAACGCGTTCCTCGCGTCATTTTACATCGGAATTAGTAATGAGAAATGCACAAACACGGATCTGGAGTAAAAAAAAAGAGATCAGGGTTTGGGAATGCTCGCGATTTTCACGTCAACGGTTTCTCGGATCGCAATTCTGTCCCTTCCAACGCGGTCCTCGCGTAATTTTACATCGGAATTAGTCATGAGAAATGCACAAACACGGTTCTGGAGCCCAAAAAACACGAGATCAGGTTTTGGGAATGCTCGCGATTTTATGGTCAACGGTTTCTCGGATCGCAATTCTGTCGCTTCCAACGCGTTCCTCGCGTCATTTTACATCGGAATTAGTAATGAGAAATGCACAAACACGGATCTGGAGTTAAAAAAACACGAGATCAGGATTTGGGAATGCTCGCGATTTTATGGTCAACGGTGTCTCGGATCGCAATTCTGTCCCTTCCAACGCGTTCCTCGCGTCATTTTACATCGGAATTATTCATGAGAAATGCACAAACACGGTTCTGGAGCCCAAAAAACACGAGATCAGGATTTGGGAATGCTCGCGATTTTCACAACAGTTTCTCGGATCGCAATTCTGTCGCTTCCAACGCGTTCCTCGCGTCATTTTACATCGGAATTAGTCATGAGAAATGCACAAACACGGTTCTGGAGTTCAAAAAACACGAGATCAGGGTTTGGGAATGCTCGCGATTTTCTCGTCAACGTCTGCTCGGGTCGCAATTCGGTCGCTTCCAACGCGTTTCTCGCGTCATTTTACATCGGAATTAGTCATGAGAAATGCACAAACACGGTTCTGGAGTTAAAAAAACACGAGATCAGGGTTTGGGAATGCTCGCGATTTTCTCGTCAACGGTTTCTCGGATCGCAATTCGGTCGCTTCCAACGCGTTCCTCGCGTCATTTTATATCGGAATTTGTCATGAGAAATGCACAAACGCGGTTCTGGAGCCCAAAAAACACGAGATCAGGTTTTGGGAATGCTCGCGATTTTCTCGTCAACGGTTTCTCGGATCGCAATTCGGTCGCTTCCAACGCGTTCCTCGCGTCATTTTATATCGGAATTAGTCATGAGAAATGCACAAACACGGATCTGGAGTTAAAAAAACACGAGATCAGGATTTGGGAATGCTCGCGATTTTATGGTCAACGGTTTCTCGGATCGCAATTCTGTCGCTTCCAACGCGTTCCTCGCGTCATTTTACATCGGAATTAGTCATGAGAAATGCACAAACACGATTCTGGAGTTAAGAAAAAGAGATCAGGGTTTGGGAATGCTCGCGATTTTCTCGTCAACGTCTGCTCGGGTCTCAATTCGGTCGCTTCCAACGCGTTTCTCGCGTCATTTTATATCGGAATTTGTCATGAGAAATGCACAAACGTGGTTCTGGAGCCCAAAAAACACGAGATCAGGTTTTGGGAATGCTCGCGATTTTCTCGTCAACGGTTTCTCGGATCGCAATTCTGTCCCTTCCAACGCGGTCCTCGCGTCATTTTACGACGGAATTAGTCATGAGAAATGCACAAACACGGTTCTGGAGCCCAAAAAACACGAGATCAGGTTTTGGGAATGCTCGCGATTTTCTCGTCAACGGTTTCCCGGGTCGCAATTCTGTCGCTTCCAACGCGTTCCTCGCGTCATTTTACATCGGAATTAGTAATGAGAAATGCACAAACACGGATCTGGAGTAAAAAAAAAGAGATCAGGGTTTGGGAATGCTCGCGATTTTCACGTCAACGGTTTCTCGGATCGCAATTCTGTCCCTTCCAACGCGGTCCTCGCGTAATTTTACATCGGAATTAGTCATGAGAAATGCACAAACACGGTTCTGGAGCCCAAAAAACACGAGATCAGGTTTTGGGAATGCTCGCGATTTTATGGTCAACGGTTTCTCGGATCGCAATTCTGTCGCTTCCAACGCGTTCCTCGCGTCATTTTACATCGGAATTAGTAATGAGAAATGCACAAACACGGATCTGGAGTTAAAAAAACACGAGATCAGGATTTGGGAATGCTCGCGATTTTATGGTCAACGGTGTCTCGGATCGCAATTCTGTCCCTTCCAACGCGTTCCTCGCGTCATTTTACATCGGAATTATTCATGAGAAATGCACAAACACGGTTCTGGAGCCCAAAAAACACGAGATCAGGATTTGGGAATGCTCGCGATTTTCACAACAGTTTCTCGGATCGCAATTCTGTCGCTTCCAACGCGTTCCTCGCGTCATTTTACATCGGAATTAGTCATGAGAAATGCACAAACACGGTTCTGGAGTTCAAAAAACACGAGATCAGGGTTTGGGAATGCTCGCGATTTTCTCGTCAACGTCTGCTCGGGTCGCAATTCGGTCGCTTCCAACGCGTTTCTCGCGTCATTTTACATCGGAATTAGTCATGAGAAATGCACAAACACGGTTCTGGAGTTAAAAAAACACGAGATCAGGGTTTGGGAATGCTCGCGATTTTCTCGTCAACGGTTTCTCGGATCGCAATTCGGTCGCTTCCAACGCGTTCCTCGCGTCATTTTATATCGGAATTTGTCATGAGAAATGCACAAACGCGGTTCTGGAGCCCAAAAAACACGAGATCAGGTTTTGGGAATGCTCGCGATTTTCTCGTCAACGGTTTCTCGGATCGCAATTCGGTCGCTTCCAACGCGTTCCTCGCGTCATTTTATATCGGAATTAGTCATGAGAAATGCACAAACACGGATCTGGAGTTAAAAAAACACGAGATCAGGATTTGGGAATGCTCGCGATTTTATGGTCAACGGTTTCTCGGATCGCAATTCTGTCGCTTCCAACGCGTTCCTCGCGTCATTTTACATCGGAATTAGTCATGAGAAATGCACAAACACGGTTCTGGAGCCCAAAAAACACGAGATCAGGATTTGGGGATGCTCGTGATATTCTCGTCAACGGTTTCTCGAATCGCAATTCGGTCGCTTCCAACGCGTTTCTCGCGTCATTTTACATGGGAATTAGTCATGAGAAATGCACAAACACGGTTCTGGAGTTAAAAAAACACGAGATCAGGATTTGGGAATGCTCGCGATTTTCACGTGAACGGTTTCTCGGATCGCAATTCTGTCGCTTCCAACGCGTTCTCCTCGCGTCATTTTATATCGGAATTTGTCATGAGAATTGCACAAACGCGGTTCTGGAGCCCAAAAAACACGAGATCAGGATTTGGGGATGCTCGTGATATTCTCGTCAACGGTTTCCCGGGTCGCAATTCTGTCGCTTCCAACGCGTTCCTCGCGTCATTTTACATCGGAATTAGTAATGAGAAATGCACAAACACGGATCTGGAGTAAAAAAAAAGAGATCAGGGTTTGGGAATGCTCGCGATTTTCACGTCAACGGTTTCTCGGATCGCAATTCTGTCCCTTCCAACGCGGTCCTCGCGTAATTTTACATCGGAATTAGTCATGAGAAATGCACAAACACGGTTCTGGAGCCCAAAAAACACGAGATCAGGTTTTGGGAATGCTCGCGATTTTATGGTCAACGGTTTCTCGGATCGCAATTCTGTCGCTTCCAACGCGTTCCTCGCGTCATTTTACATCGGAATTAGTAATGAGAAATGCACAAACACGGATCTGGAGTTAAAAAAACACGAGATCAGGATTTGGGAATGCTCGCGATTTTATGGTCAACGGTGTCTCGGATCGCAATTCTGTCCCTTCCAACGCGTTCCTCGCGTCATTTTACATCGGAATTATTCATGAGAAATGCACAAACACGGTTCTGGAGCCCAAAAAACACGAGATCAGGATTTGGGAATGCTCGCGATTTTCACAACAGTTTCTCGGATCGCAATTCTGTCGCTTCCAACGCGTTCCTCGCGTCATTTTACATCGGAATTAGTCATGAGAAATGCACAAACACGGTTCTGGAGTTCAAAAAACACGAGATCAGGGTTTGGGAATGCTCGCGATTTTCTCGTCAACGTCTGCTCGGGTCGCAATTCGGTCGCTTCCAACGCGTTTCTCGCGTCATTTTACATCGGAATTAGTCATGAGAAATGCACAAACACGGTTCTGGAGTTAAAAAAACACGAGATCAGGGTTTGGGAATGCTCGCGATTTTCTCGTCAACGGTTTCTCGGATCGCAATTCGGTCGCTTCCAACGCGTTCCTCGCGTCATTTTATATCGGAATTTGTCATGAGAAATGCACAAACGCGGTTCTGGAGCCCAAAAAACACGAGATCAGGTTTTGGGAATGCTCGCGATTTTCTCGTCAACGGTTTCTCGGATCGCAATTCGGTCGCTTCCAACGCGTTCCTCGCGTCATTTTATATCGGAATTAGTCATGAGAAATGCACAAACACGGATCTGGAGTTAAAAAAACACGAGATCAGGATTTGGGAATGCTCGCGATTTTATGGTCAACGGTTTCTCGGATCGCAATTCTGTCGCTTCCAACGCGTTCCTCGCGTCATTTTACATCGGAATTAGTCATGAGAAATGCACAAACACGATTCTGGAGTTAAGAAAAAGAGATCAGGGTTTGGGAATGCTCGCGATTTTCTCGTCAACGTCTGCTCGGGTCTCAATTCGGTCGCTTCCAACGCGTTTCTCGCGTCATTTTATATCGGAATTTGTCATGAGAAATGCACAAACGTGGTTCTGGAGCCCAAAAAACACGAGATCAGGTTTTGGGAATGCTCGCGATTTTCTCGTCAACGGTTTCTCGGATCGCAATTCTGTCCCTTCCAACGCGGTCCTCGCGTCATTTTACGACGGAATTAGTCATGAGAAATGCACAAACACGGTTCTGGAGCCCAAAAAACACGAGATCAGGTTTTGGGAATGCTCGCGATTTTCTCGTCAACGGTTTCCCGGGTCGCAATTCTGTCGCTTCCAACGCGTTCCTCGCGTCATTTTACATCGGAATTAGTAATGAGAAATGCACAAACACGGATCTGGAGTAAAAAAAAAGAGATCAGGGTTTGGGAATGCTCGCGATTTTCACGTCAACGGTTTCTCGGATCGCAATTCTGTCCCTTCCAACGCGGTCCTCGCGTAATTTTACATCGGAATTAGTCATGAGAAATGCACAAACACGGTTCTGGAGCCCAAAAAACACGAGATCAGGTTTTGGGAATGCTCGCGATTTTATGGTCAACGGTTTCTCGGATCGCAATTCTGTCGCTTCCAACGCGTTCCTCGCGTCATTTTACATCGGAATTAGTAATGAGAAATGCACAAACACGGATCTGGAGTTAAAAAAACACGAGATCAGGATTTGGGAATGCTCGCGATTTTATGGTCAACGGTGTCTCGGATCGCAATTCTGTCCCTTCCAACGCGTTCCTCGCGTCATTTTACATCGGAATTATTCATGAGAAATGCACAAACACGGTTCTGGAGCCCAAAAAACACGAGATCAGGATTTGGGAATGCTCGCGATTTTCACAACAGTTTCTCGGATCGCAATTCTGTCGCTTCCAACGCGTTCCTCGCGTCATTTTACATCGGAATTAGTCATGAGAAATGCACAAACACGGTTCTGGAGTTCAAAAAACACGAGATCAGGGTTTGGGAATGCTCGCGATTTTCTCGTCAACGTCTGCTCGGGTCGCAATTCGGTCGCTTCCAACGCGTTTCTCGCGTCATTTTACATCGGAATTAGTCATGAGAAATGCACAAACACGGTTCTGGAGTTAAAAAAACACGAGATCAGGGTTTGGGAATGCTCGCGATTTTCTCGTCAACGGTTTCTCGGATCGCAATTCGGTCGCTTCCAACGCGTTCCTCGCGTCATTTTATATCGGAATTTGTCATGAGAAATGCACAAACGCGGTTCTGGAGCCCAAAAAACACGAGATCAGGTTTTGGGAATGCTCGCGATTTTCTCGTCAACGGTTTCTCGGATCGCAATTCGGTCGCTTCCAACGCGTTCCTCGCGTCATTTTATATCGGAATTAGTCATGAGAAATGCACAAACACGGATCTGGAGTTAAAAAAACACGAGATCAGGATTTGGGAATGCTCGCGATTTTATGGTCAACGGTTTCTCGGATCGCAATTCTGTCGCTTCCAACGCGTTCCTCGCGTCATTTTACATCGGAATTAGTCATGAGAAATGCACAAACACGATTCTGGAGTTAAGAAAAAGAGATCAGGGTTTGGGAATGCTCGCGATTTTCTCGTCAACGTCTGCTCGGGTCTCAATTCGGTCGCTTCCAACGCGTTTCTCGCGTCATTTTATATCGGAATTTGTCATGAGAAATGCACAAACGTGGTTCTGGAGCCCAAAAAACACGAGATCAGGTTTTGGGAATGCTCGCGATTTTCTCGTCAACGGTTTCTCGGATCGCAATTCTGTCCCTTCCAACGCGGTCCTCGCGTCATTTTACGACGGAATTAGTCATGAGAAATGCACAAACACGGTTCTGGAGCCCAAAAAACACGAGATCAGGTTTTGGGAATGCTCGCGATTTTCTCGTCAACGGTTGCTCGGATCGCAATTCTGTCGCTTCCAACGCGTTCCTCGCGTCATTTTACATCGGAATTAGTCACGAGAAATGCACAAACACGGATCTGGAGTTAAAAAAACACGAGATCAGGATTTGGGAATGCTCGCGATTTTATGGTCAACGGTTTCTCGGATTGCAATTCTGTCGCTTCCAACGCGTTCCTCGCGTCATTTTATATCGGATTTAGTCATGAGAAATGCACAAACACGGTTCTGGAGTTAAAAAAACACGAGATCAGGATTTGGGAATGCTCGCGATTTTCACGTCAACGGTTTCTCGGATCGCAATTCTGTCGCTTCCAACGCGTTCTCCTCGCGTCATTTTATATCGGAATTTGTCATGAGAAATGCACAAACGCGGTTCTGGAGCCCAAAAAACACGAGTTCAAGTTTTGGGAATGCTCGCGATTTTCTCGTCAACGGTTTCTCGGATCGCAATTCTGCCGCTTCCAACGCGTTCCTCGCGTCATTTTACATCGGAATTTGTCATGAGAAATGCACAAACACGGTTCTGGAGTTAAAAAAACACGAGATCAGGATTTGGGAATGCTCGCGATTTTCACGTCAACGGTTTCTCGGATCGCAATTCTGTCGCTTCCAACGCGTTCTCCTCGCGTCATTTTATATCGGAATTTGTCATGAGAAATGCACAAACGCGGTTCTGGAGCCCAAAAAACACGAGTTCAAGTTTTGGGAATGCTCGCGATTTTCTCGTCAACGGTTTCTCGGATCGCAATTCTGCCGCTTCCAACGCGTTCCTCGCGTCATTTTACATCGGAATTTGTCATGAGAAATGCACAAACGCGGTTCTGGAGCCCAAAAAACACGAGTTCAGGTTTTGGGAATGCTCGCGATTTTATGGTCAACGGTTTCTCGGATCGCAATTCTGTCGCTTCCAACGCGTTCCTCGCGTCATTTTACATCGGAATTAGTAATGAGAAATGCACAAACACGGATCTGGAGTTAAAAAAACACGAGATCAGGATTTGGGAATGCTCGCGATTTTATGGTCAACGGTGTCTCGGATCGCAATTCTGTCCCTTCCAACGCGTTCCTCGCGTCATTTTACATCGGAATTAGTCATGAGAAATGCACAAACACGGTTCTGCAGCCCAAAAAACACGAGATCAGGATTTGGGAATGCTCGCGATTTTATGGTCAACGGTTTCTCGGATCGCAATTCTGTCGCTTCCAACGCGTTCCTCGCGTCATTTTACATCGGAATTAGTCATGAGAAATGCACAAACACGGATCTGGAGTTAAAAAAACACGAGATCAGGATTTGGGAATGCTCGCGATTTTATGGTCAACGGTTTCTCGGATTGCAATTCTGTCGTTTCCAACGCGTTCCTCGCGTCATTTTACATCGGAATTAGTCATGAGAAATGCACAAACACGGTTCTGGAGTTAAAAAAACACGAGATCAGGGTTTGGGAATGCTCGCGATTTTCTCGTCAACGTCTGCTCGGGTCGCAATTCTGTCGCTTCCAACGCGTTCTCCTCGCGTCATTTTATATCGGAATTTGTCATGAGAAATGCACAAACGCGGTTCTGGAGCCCAAAAAACACGAGATCAGGATTTGGGGATGCTCGTGATATTCTCGTCAACGGTTTCCCGGGTCGCAATTCTGTCGCTTCCAACGCGTTGCTCGCGTCATTTTACATCGGAATTAGTCATGAGAAATGCACAAACACGGTTCTGAAGTTAAAAAAACACGAGATCAGGGTTTGGGAATGCTCGCGATTTTCTCGTCAACGGTTTCTCGGATCGCAATTCTGTCCCTTCCAACGCGGTCCTCGCGTAATTTTACATCGGAATTAGTCATGAGAAATGCACAAACACGGTTCTGGAGCCCAAAAAACACGAGATCAGGTTTTGGGAATGCTCGCGATTTTATGGTCAACGGTTTCTCGGATCGCAATTCTGTCGCTTCCAACGCGTTCCTCGCGTCATTTTACATCGGAATTAGTAATGAGAAATGCACAAACACGGATCTGGAGTTAAAAAAACACGAGATCAGGATTTGGGAATGCTCGCGATTTTATGGTCAACGGTGTCTCGGATCGCAATTCTGTCCCTTCCAACGCGTTCCTCGCGTCATTTTACATCGGAATTATTCATGAGAAATGCACAAACACGGTTCTGGAGCCCAAAAAACACGAGATCAGGATTTGGGAATGCTCGCGATTTTCACAACAGTTTCTCGGATCGCAATTCTGTCGCTTCCAACGCGTTCCTCGCGTCATTTTACATCGGAATTAGTAATGAGAAATGCACAAACACGGATCTGGAGTTAAAAAAACACGAGATCAGGATTTGGGAATGCTCGCGATTTTATGGTCAACGGTGTCTCGGATCGCAATTCTGTCCCTTCCAACGCGTTCCTCGCGTCATTTTACATCGGAATTATTCATGAGAAATGCACAAACACGGTTCTGGAGTTCAAAAAACACGAGATCAGGGTTTGGGAATGCTCGCGATTTTCTCGTCAACGTCTGCTCGGGTCGCAATTCGGTCGCTTCCAACGCGTTTCTCGCGTCATTTTACATCGGAATTAGTCATGAGAAATGCACAAACACGGTTCTGGAGTTAAAAAAACACGAGATCATGGTTTGGGAATGCTCGCGATTTTCTCGTCAACGGTTTCTCGGATCGCAATTCGGTCGCTTCCAACGCGTTCCGCGCGTCATTTTATATCGGAATTAGTCATGAGAAATGCACAAACACGGATCTGGAGTTAAAAAAACACGAGATCAGGATTTGGGAATGCTCGCGATTTTATGGTCAACGGTTTCTCGGATCGCAATTCTGTCGCTTCCAACGCGTTCCTCGCGTCATTTTACATCGGAATTAGTCATGAGAAATGCACAAACACGATTCTGGAGTTAAAAAAAAGAGATCAGGGTTTGGGAATGCTCGCGATTTTCTCGTCAACGTCTGCTCGGGTCGCAATTCGGTCGCTTCCAACGCGTTTCTCGCGTCATTTTATATCGGAATTTGTCATGAGAAATGCACAAACGCGGTTCTGGAGCCCAAAAAACACGAGATCAGGTTTTGGGAATGCTCGCGATTTTCTCGTCAACGGTTTCTCGGATTGCAATTCTGTCGCTTCCAACGCGTTCCTCGCGTCATTTTACATCGGAATTAGTCATGAGAAATGCACAAACACGGTTCTGGAGTTAAAAAAAGAGATCAGGGTTTGGGAATGCTCGCGATTTTCTCGTCAACGGATGCTCGGATCGCAATTCTGTCGCTTCCAACGCGTTCCTCGCGTCATTTTACATCAGAATTAGTCATGAGAAATGCACAAACACGGTTCTGGAGCCCAAAAAACACGAGTTCAAGTTTTGGGAATGCTCGCGATTTTCTCGTCAACGGTTTCTCGGATCGCAATTCTGTCGCTTCCAACGCGTTCCTCGCGTCATTTTACATCGGAATTAGTCATGAGAAATGCACAAACACGGTTCTGGAGTTCAAAAAACACGAGATCAGGGTTTGGGAATGCTCGCGATTTTCTCGTCAACGTCTGCTCGGGTCGCAATTCGGTCGCTTCCAACGCGTTTCTCGCGTCATTTTATATCGGAATTTGTCATGAGAAATGCACAAACGCGTTTCTGGAGCCCAAAAAACACGAGATCAGGTTTTGGGAATGCTCGCGATTTTCTCGTCAACGGTTTCTCGGATCGCAATTCTGTCCCTTCCAACGCGGTCCTCGCGTCATTTTACGTCGGAATTAGTCATGAGAAATGCACAAACACGGTCCTGGAGCCCAAAAAACACGAGTTCAAGTTTTGGGAATGCTCGCGATTTTCTCGTCAACGGTTGCTCGGATCGCAATTCTGTCGCTTCCAACGCGTTCCTCGCGTCATTTTACATCGGAATTAGTCACGAGAAATGCACAAACACGGATCTGGAGTTAAAAAAACACGAGATCAGGATTTGGGAATGCTCGCGATTTTATGGTCAACGGTTTCTCGGATTGCAATTCTGTCGCTTCCAACGCGTTCCTCGCGTCATTTTACATCGGAATTAGTCATGAGAAATGCACAAACACGGTTCTGGAGTTAAAAAAAGAGATCAGGGTTTGGGAATGCTCGCGATTTTCTCGTCAACGGATGCTCGGATCGCAATTCTGTCGCTTCCAACGCGTTCCTCGCGTCATTTTACATCAGAATTAGTCATGAGAAATGCACAAACACGGTTCTGGAGCCCAAAAAACACGAGATCAGGATTTGGGGATGCTCGTGATATTCTCGTCAACGGTTTCTCGAATCGCAATTCGGTCGCTTCCAACGCGTTTCTCGCGTCATTTTATATCGGATTTAGTCATGAGAAATGCACAAACACGGTTCTGGAGTTAAAAAAACACGAGATCAGGATTTGGGAATGCTCGCGATTTTCACGTCAACGGTTTCTCGGATCGCACTTCTGTCGCTTCCAACGCGTTCCTCGCGTCATTTTACATCGGAATTATTCATGAGAAATGCACAAACACGGTTCTGGAGCCCAAAAAACACGAGATCAGGATTTGGGAATGCTCGCGATTTTCACAACAGTTTCTCGGATCGCAATTCTGTCGCTTCCAACGCGTTCCTCGCGTCATTTTACATCGGAATTAGTAATGAGAAATGCACAAACACGGATCTGGAGTTAAAAAAACACGAGATCAGGATTTGGGAATGCTCGCGATTTTATGGTCAACGGTGTCTCGGATCGCAATTCTGTCCCTTCCAACGCGTTCCTCGCGTCATTTTACATCGGAATTATTCATGAGAAATGCACAAACACGGTTCTGGAGCCCAAAAAACACGAGATCAGGATTTGGGAATGCTCGCGATTTTCTCGTCAACGGTTGCTCGGATCGCAATTCTGTCGCTTCCAACGCGTTCCTCGCGTCATTTTACATCGGAATTAGTCACGAGAAATGCACAAACACGGATCTGGAGTTAAAAAAACACGAGATCAGGATTTGGGAATGCTCGCGATTTTATGGTCAACGGTTTCTCGGATTGCAATTCTGTCGCTTCCAACGCGTTCCTCGCGTCATTTTACATCGGAATTAGTCATGAGAAATGCACAAACACGGTTCTGGAGTTAAAAAAACACGAGATCAGGATTTGGGAATGCTCGCGATTTTATGGTCAACGGTGTCTCGGATCGCAATTCTGTCCCTTCCAACGCGTTCCTCGCGTCATTTTACATCGGAATTATTCATGAGAAATGCACAAACACGGTTCTGGAGCCCAAAAAACACGAGATCAGGATTTGGGAATGCTCGCGATTTTCACAACAGTTTCTCGGATCGCAATTCTGTCGCTTCCAACGCGTTCCTCGCGTCATTTTACATCGGAATTAGTAATGAGAAATGCACAAACACGGATCTGGAGTTAAAAAAACACGAGATCAGGATTTGGGAATGCTCGCGATTTTATGGTCAACGGTGTCTCGGATCGCAATTCTGTCCCTTCCAACGCGTTCCTCGCGTCATTTTACATCGGAATTATTCATGAGAAATGCACAAACACGGTTCTGGAGTTCAAAAAACACGAGATCAGGGTTTGGGAATGCTCGCGATTTTCTCGTCAACGTCTGCTCGGGTCGCAATTCGGTCGCTTCCAACGCGTTTCTCGCGTCATTTTACATCGGAATTAGTCATGAGAAATGCACAAACACGGTTCTGGAGTTAAAAAAACACGAGATCATGGTTTGGGAATGCTCGCGATTTTCTCGTCAACGGTTTCTCGGATCGCAATTCGGTCGCTTCCAACGCGTTCCGCGCGTCATTTTATATCGGAATTAGTCATGAGAAATGCACAAACACGGATCTGGAGTTAAAAAAACACGAGATCAGGATTTGGGAATGCTCGCGATTTTATGGTCAACGGTTTCTCGGATCGCAATTCTGTCGCTTCCAACGCGTTCCTCGCGTCATTTTACATCGGAATTAGTCATGAGAAATGCACAAACACGATTCTGGAGTTAAAAAAAAGAGATCAGGGTTTGGGAATGCTCGCGATTTTCTCGTCAACGTCTGCTCGGGTCGCAATTCGGTCGCTTCCAACGCGTTTCTCGCGTCATTTTATATCGGAATTTGTCATGAGAAATGCACAAACGCGGTTCTGGAGCCCAAAAAACACGAGATCAGGTTTTGGGAATGCTCGCGATTTTCTCGTCAACGGTTTCTCGGATTGCAATTCTGTCGCTTCCAACGCGTTCCTCGCGTCATTTTACATCGGAATTAGTCATGAGAAATGCACAAACACGGTTCTGGAGTTAAAAAAAGAGATCAGGGTTTGGGAATGCTCGCGATTTTCTCGTCAACGGATGCTCGGATCGCAATTCTGTCGCTTCCAACGCGTTCCTCGCGTCATTTTACATCAGAATTAGTCATGAGAAATGCACAAACACGGTTCTGGAGCCCAAAAAACACGAGTTCAAGTTTTGGGAATGCTCGCGATTTTCTCGTCAACGGTTTCTCGGATCGCAATTCTGTCGCTTCCAACGCGTTCCTCGCGTCATTTTACATCGGAATTAGTCATGAGAAATGCACAAACACGGTTCTGGAGTTCAAAAAACACGAGATCAGGGTTTGGGAATGCTCGCGATTTTCTCGTCAACGTCTGCTCGGGTCGCAATTCGGTCGCTTCCAACGCGTTTCTCGCGTCATTTTATATCGGAATTTGTCATGAGAAATGCACAAACGCGTTTCTGGAGCCCAAAAAACACGAGATCAGGTTTTGGGAATGCTCGCGATTTTCTCGTCAACGGTTTCTCGGATCGCAATTCTGTCCCTTCCAACGCGGTCCTCGCGTCATTTTACGTCGGAATTAGTCATGAGAAATGCACAAACACGGTCCTGGAGCCCAAAAAACACGAGTTCAAGTTTTGGGAATGCTCGCGATTTTCTCGTCAACGGTTGCTCGGATCGCAATTCTGTCGCTTCCAACGCGTTCCTCGCGTCATTTTACATCGGAATTAGTCACGAGAAATGCACAAACACGGATCTGGAGTTAAAAAAACACGAGATCAGGATTTGGGAATGCTCGCGATTTTATGGTCAACGGTTTCTCGGATTGCAATTCTGTCGCTTCCAACGCGTTCCTCGCGTCATTTTACATCGGAATTAGTCATGAGAAATGCACAAACACGGTTCTGGAGTTAAAAAAAGAGATCAGGGTTTGGGAATGCTCGCGATTTTCTCGTCAACGGATGCTCGGATCGCAATTCTGTCGCTTCCAACGCGTTCCTCGCGTCATTTTACATCAGAATTAGTCATGAGAAATGCACAAACACGGTTCTGGAGCCCAAAAAACACGAGATCAGGATTTGGGGATGCTCGTGATATTCTCGTCAACGGTTTCTCGAATCGCAATTCGGTCGCTTCCAACGCGTTTCTCGCGTCATTTTATATCGGATTTAGTCATGAGAAATGCACAAACACGGTTCTGGAGTTAAAAAAACACGAGATCAGGATTTGGGAATGCTCGCGATTTTCACGTCAACGGTTTCTCGGATCGCACTTCTGTCGCTTCCAACGCGTTCTCCTCGCGTCATTTTATATCGGAATTTGTCATGAGAAATGCACAAACGCGGTTCTGGAGCCCAAAAAACACGAGTTCAAGTTTTGGGAATGCTCGCGATTTTCTCGTCAACGGTTTCTCGGATCGCAATTCTGCCGCTTCCAACGCGTTCCTCGCGTCATTTTACATCGGAATTAGTCATGAGAAATGCACAAACACGGTTCTGGAGTTAAAAAAAAGAGATCAGGGTTTGGGAATGCTCGCGATTTTCTCGTCAACGGATGCTCGGATCGCAATTCTGTCGCTTCCAACGCGTTCCTCGCGTCATTTTATATCAGAATTTGTCATGAGAAATGCACAAACACGGATCTGGAGTTAAAAAAACACGAGATCAGGATTTGGGAATGCTCGCGATTTTATGGTCAACGGTTTCTCGGATCGCAATTCTGTCGCTTCCAACGCGTTCCTCGCGTCATTTTACATCGGAATTAGTCATGAGAAATGCACAAACACGGTTCTGGAGTTAAAAAAAAGAGATCAGGGTTTGGGAATGCTCGCGATTTTCTCGTCAACGGATGCTCGGATCGCAATTCTGTCGCTTCCAACGCGTTCCTCGCGTCATTTTATATCAGAATTTGTCATGAGAAATGCACAAACACGGATCTGGAGTTAAAAAAACACGAGATCAGGATTTGGGAATGCTCGCGATTTTATGGTCAACGGTTTCTCGGATTGCAATTCTGTCGTTTCCAACGCGTTCCTCGCGTCATTTTACATCGGAATTAGTCATGAGAAATGCACAAACACGGTTCTGGAGTTAAAAAAAAGAGATCAGGGTTTGGGAATGCTCGCGATTTTCTCGTCAACGGATGCTCGGATCGCAATTCTGTCGCTTCCAACGCGTTCCTCGCGTCATTTTACATCAGAATTAGTCATGAGAAATGCACAAACACGGTTCTGGAGCCCAAAAAACACGAGATCAGGATTTGGGCATGCTCGTGATATTCTCGTCAACGGTTTCTCGAATCGCAATTCGGTCGCTTCCAACGCGTTTCTCGCGTCATTTTACATGGGAATTAGTCATGAGAAATGCACAAACACGGTTCTGGAGTTAAAAAAACACGAGATCAGGATTTGGGAATGCTCGCGATTTTCACGTCAACGGTTTCTCGGATCGCAATTCTGTCGCTTCCAACGCGTTCTCCTCGCGTCATTTTATATCGGAATTTGTCATGAGAAATGCACAAACGCGGTTCTGGAGCCCAAAAAACACGAGTTCAAGTTTTGGGAATGCTCGCGACTTTCTCGTCAACGGTTTCTCGGATCGCAATTCTGTTGCTTCCAACGCGTTCATCGCGTCATTTTACATCGGATTTGAGCCATGAGAAATGCACAAACACGGTTCTGGAGCCAAAAAAACACGAGATCAGGATTTGGGAATGCTCGCGATTTTCTCGTCAACAGTTTCTCGGATCGCAATTCTGTCGCTTCCAACGCGTTCCTCGCGTCATTTTACATCGGAGTTAGTCATGAGAAATGCACAAACACGATTCTGGAGTTAAAAAAAAGAGATCAGGGTTTGGGAATGCTCGCGATTTTCTCGTCAACGGATGCTCGGATCGCAATTCTGTCGCTTCCAACGCGTTCCTCGCGTCATTTTACATCGAAATTTGTCATGAGAAATGCACAAACGCGGTTCTGGAGCCCAAAAAACACGAGTTCAAGTTTTGGGAATGCTCGCGATTTTCACGTCAACAGTTTCTCGGATCGCAATTCTGTCGCTTCCAACGCGTTCCTCGCGTCATTTTACATCGGAATTAGTCATGAGAAATGCACAAACACGGTTCTGGAGCCCAAAAAACATGAGTTCAAGTTTTGGGAATGCTCGCGATTTTCTCGTCAACGGTTTCTCGGATCGCAATTCTGTCGCTTCCAACGCGTTCCTCACGTCATTTTACATCGGATTTGAGCCATGAGAAATGCACAAACACGGTTCTGGAGCCCAAAAAACACGAGATCAGGATTTGGGAATGCTCGCGATTTTCTCGTCAACGGTTGGTCGGATCGCAATTCTGTCGCTTCCAACGCGTTCCTCGCGTCATTTTACATCGGAATTTGTCATGAGAAATGCACAAACGCGGTTCTGGAGCCCAAAAAACACGAGTTCAAGTTTTGGGAATGCTCGCGATTTTCTCGTGAACGGTTTCCCGGGTCGCAATTCTGTCGCTTCCAACGCGTTCCTCGCGTCATTTTACATCGGAATTAGTCATGAGAAATGCACAAACACGGTTCTGGAGCACAAAAAAACACGAGATCAGGTTTTGGGAATGCTCGCGATTTTCACGTCAACGGTTTCTCGGATCGCAATTCTGTCGCATCCAACGCGTTCTCCTCGCGTCATTTTATATCGGAATTTGTCATGAGAAATGCACAAACGCGGTTCTGGAGCCCAAAAAACACGAGTTCAAGTTTTGGGAATGCTCGCGACTTTCTCGTCAACGGTTTCTCGGATCGCAATTCTGTGGCTTCCAACGCGTTCCTCGCGTCATTTTACATCGGATTTGAGCCATGAGAAATGCACAAACACGGTTCTGGAGCCCAAAAAACACGAGATCAGGATTTGGGAATGCTCGCGATTTTCTCGTGAACGGTTTCCCGGGTCGCAATTCTGTCGCTTCCAACGCGTTCCTCGCGTCATTTTACATCGGAATTAGTCATGAGAAATGCACAAACACGGTTCTGGAGCACAAAAAAACACGAGATCAGGTTTTGGGAATGCTCGCGATTTTCTCGTGAACGGTTTCCCGGGTCGCAATTCTGTCGCTTCCAACGCGTTTCTCGCGTCATTTTACATCGGAATTAGTCATGAGAAATGCACAAACACGGTTCTGGAGTTAAAAAAACACGAGATCAGGGTTTGTGAATGCTCGCGATTTTCTCGTCAACGGTTTCTCGGATCGCAATTCGGTCGCTTCCAACGCGTTCCTCGCGTCATTTTATATCGGAATTTGTCATGAGAAATGCACAAACGCGGTTCTGGAGCCCAAAAAACACGAGATCAGGTTTTGGGAATGCTCGCGATTTTCTCGTCAACGGTTTCTCGGATCGCAATTCGGTCGCTTCCAACGCGTTCCTCGCGTCATTTTATATCGGAATTAGTCATGAGAAATGCACAAACACGGATCTGGAGTTAAAAAAATACGAGATCAGGATTTGGGAATGCTCGCGATTTTATGGTCAACGGTTTCTCGGATCGCAATTCTGTCGCTTCCAACGCGTTCCTCGCGTCATTTTATATCAGAATTTGTCATGAGAAATGCACAAACGCGGTTCTGGAGCCCAAAAAACACGAGATCAGGATTTGGGGATGCTCGTGATTTTCTCGTCAACGGTTTCTCGAATCGCAATTCGGTCGCTTCCAACGCGTTTCTCGCGTCATTTTACATCGGAATTAGTCATGAGAAATGCACAAACACGGTTCTGGAGTTAAAAAAATACGAGATCAGGATTTGGGAATGCTCGCGATTTTCACGTCAACGGTTTCTCGGATCGCAATTCTGTCGCTTCCAGCGCGTTCTCCTCGCGTCATTTTATATCGGAATTTGTCATGAGAAATGCACAAACGCGGTTCTGGAGCCCAAAAAACACGAGTTCAAGTTTTGGGAATGCTCGCGATTTTCTCGTCAACGGTTTCTCGGATCGCAATTCTGTCGCTTCCAACGCGTTCCTCGCGTCATTTTACATCGGATTTGAGCCATGAGAAATGCACAAACACGGTTCTGGAGCCCAAAAAACACGAGATCAGGATTTGGGAATGCTCGCGATTTTATGGTCAACGGTTTCTCGGATCGCAATTCTGTCGCTTCCAACGCGTTCCTCGCGTCATTTTATATCGGAATTAGTCATGAGAAATGCACAAACACGGTTCTGGAGCCCAAAAAACACGAGATCATGATTTAGGAATGCTCGCGATTTTCACGTCAACGGTTTCTCGGATCGCAATTCTGTCGCTTCCAACGCGTTCTGCTCGCGTCATTTTATATCGGAATTTGTCATGAGAAATGCACAAACGCGGTTCTGGAGCCCAAAAAACACGAGTTCAAGTTTTGGGAATGCTCGCGATTTTCTCGTCAACGGATGCTCGGATCGCAATTCTGTCGCTTCCAACGCGTTCCTCGCGTCATTTTATATCAGAATTTGTCATGAGAAATGCACAAACGCGGTTCTGGAGCCCAAAAAACACGAGATCAGGATTTGGGGATGCTCGTGATTTTCTCGTCAACGGTTTCTCGAATCGCAATTCGGTCGCTTCCAACGCGTTTCTCGCGTCATTTTACATCGGAATTAGTCATGAGAAATGCACAAACACGGTTCTGGAGTTAAAAAAACACGAGATCAGGATTTGGGAATGCTCGCGATTTTCACGTCAACGGTTTCTCGGATCGCAATTCTGTCGCTTCCAACGCGTTCTCCTCGCGTCATTTTATATCGGAATTTGTCATGAGAAATGCACAAACACGGTTCTGGAGCCCAAAAAACACGAGTTCAAGTTTTGGGAATGCTCGCGATTTTCTCGTCAACGGTTTCTCGGATCGCAATTCTGTCGCTTCCAACGCGTTCCTCGCGTCATTTTACATCGGATTTGAGCCATGAGAAATGCACAAACACGGTTCTGGAGCCCAAAAAACACGAGATCAGGATTTGGGAATGCTCGCGATTTTCTCGTCAACGGTTGGTCGGATCGCAATTCTGTCGCTTCCAACGCGTTCCTCGCGTCATTCTACATCGGAATTTGTCATGAGAAATGCACAAACGCGGTTCTGGAGCCCAAAAAACACGAGTTCAAGTTTTGGGAATGCTCGCGATTTTCTCGTGAACGGTTTCCCGGGTCGCAATTCTGTCGCTTCCAACGCGTTCCTCGCGTCATTTTACATCGGAATTAGTCATGAGAAATGCACAAACACGGTTCTGGAGCCCAAAAAACACGAGATCAGGATTTGGGAATGCTCACGATTTTCTCGTCAACGGTTTCTCGGGTCGCAATTCTGTCGCTTCCAACGCGTTCCACGCGTCATTTTACGTCGGAATTAGTCATGAGAAATGCACAAACACGGTTCTGGAGCCCAAAAAACACGAGATCAGGATTTAGGAATGCTCGCGATTTTCACGTCAACGGTTTCTCGGATCGCAATTCTGTCGCTTCCAACGCGTTCTCCTCGCGTCATTTTATATCGGAATTTGTCATGAGAAATGCACAAACGCGGTTCTGGAGCCCAAAAAACACGAGTTCAAGTTTTGGGAATGCTCGCGATTTTCTCGTCAACGGTTTCTCGGATCGCAATTCTGTTGCTTCCAACGCGTTCCTCGCGTCATTTTACATCGGATTTGAGCCATGAGAAATGCACAAACACGGTTCTGGAGCCTAAAAAACACGAGATCAGGATTTGGGAATGCTCGCGATTTTCTCGTCAACGGTTGGTCGGATCGCAATTCTGTCGCTTCCAACGCGTTCCTCGCGTCATTTTACATCGGAATTTGTCATGAGAAATGCACAAACGCGGTTCTGGAGCCCAAAAAACACGAGTTCAAGTTTTGGGAATGCTCGTGATTTTCTCGTCAACAGTTTCTCGAATCGCAATTCGGTCGCTTCCAACGCGTTTCTCGCGTCATTTTACATCGGAATTAGTCATGAGAAATGCACAAACACGGTTCTGGAGTTAAAAAAACACGAGATCAGGATTTGGGAATGCTCGCGATTTTCTCGTCAACGGTTGCTCGGATCGCAATTCTGTCGCTTCCAACGCGTTCCTCGCGTCATTTTACATCGGAATTAGTCACGAGAAATGCACAAACACGGATCTGGAGTTAAAAAAACACGAGATCAGGATTTGGGAATGCTCGCGATTTTATGGTCAACGGTTTCTCGGATTGCAATTCTGTCGCTTCCAACGCGTTCCTCGCGTCATTTTACATCGGAATTAGTCATGAGAAATGCACAAACACGGTTCTGGAGTTAAAAAAAGAGATCAGGGTTTGGGAATGCTCGCGATTTTCTCGTCAACGGATGCTCGGATCGCAATTCTGTCGCTTCCAACGCGTTCCTCGCGTCATTTTACATCAGAATTAGTCATGAGAAATGCACAAACACGGTTCTGGAGCCCAAAAAACACGAGATCAGGATTTGGGGATGCTCGTGATATTCTCGTCAACGGTTTCTCGAATCGCAATTCGGTCGCTTCCAACGCGTTTCTCGCGTCATTTTATATCGGATTTAGTCATGAGAAATGCACAAACACGGTTCTGGAGTTAAAAAAACACGAGATCAGGATTTGGGAATGCTCGCGATTTTCACGTCAACGGTTTCTCGGATCGCACTTCTGTCGCTTCCAACGCGTTCTCCTCGCGTCATTTTATATCGGAATTTGTCATGAGAAATGCACAAACGCGGTTCTGGAGCCCAAAAAACACGAGTTCAAGTTTTGGGAATGCTCGCGATTTTCTCGTCAACGGTTTCTCGGATCGCAATTCTGCCGCTTCCAACGCGTTCCTCGCGTCATTTTACATCGGAATTAGTCATGAGAAATGCACAAACACGGTTCTGGAGTTAAAAAAAAGAGATCAGGGTTTGGGAATGCTCGCGATTTTCTCGTCAACGGATGCTCGGATCGCAATTCTGTCGCTTCCAACGCGTTCCTCGCGTCATTTTATATCAGAATTTGTCATGAGAAATGCACAAACACGGATCTGGAGTTAAAAAAACACGAGATCAGGATTTGGGAATGCTCGCGATTTTATGGTCAACGGTTTCTCGGATCGCAATTCTGTCGCTTCCAACGCGTTCCTCGCGTCATTTTACATCGGAATTAGTCATGAGAAATGCACAAACACGGTTCTGGAGTTAAAAAAAAGAGATCAGGGTTTGGGAATGCTCGCGATTTTCTCGTCAACGGATGCTCGGATCGCAATTCTGTCGCTTCCAACGCGTTCCTCGCGTCATTTTATATCAGAATTTGTCATGAGAAATGCACAAACACGGATCTGGAGTTAAAAAAACACGAGATCAGGATTTGGGAATGCTCGCGATTTTATGGTCAACGGTTTCTCGGATTGCAATTCTGTCGTTTCCAACGCGTTCCTCGCGTCATTTTACATCGGAATTAGTCATGAGAAATGCACAAACACGGTTCTGGAGTTAAAAAAAAGAGATCAGGGTTTGGGAATGCTCGCGATTTTCTCGTCAACGGATGCTCGGATCGCAATTCTGTCGCTTCCAACGCGTTCCTCGCGTCATTTTACATCAGAATTAGTCATGAGAAATGCACAAACACGGTTCTGGAGCCCAAAAAACACGAGATCAGGATTTGGGCATGCTCGTGATATTCTCGTCAACGGTTTCTCGAATCGCAATTCGGTCGCTTCCAACGCGTTTCTCGCGTCATTTTACATGGGAATTAGTCATGAGAAATGCACAAACACGGTTCTGGAGTTAAAAAAACACGAGATCAGGATTTGGGAATGCTCGCGATATTCACGTCAACGGTTTCTCGGATCGCAATTCTGTCGCTTCCAACGCGTTCTCCTCGCGTCATTTTATATCGGAATTTGTCATGAGAAATGCACAAACGCGGTTCTGGAGCCCAAAAAACACGAGTTCAAGTTTTGGGAATGCTCGCGACTTTCTCGTCAACGGTTTCTCGGATCGCAATTCTGTTGCTTCCAACGCGTTCATCGCGTCATTTTACATCGGATTTGAGCCATGAGAAATGCACAAACACGGTTCTGGAGCCAAAAAAACACGAGATCAGGATTTGGGAATGCTCGCGATTTTCTCGTCAACGGTTGGTCGGATCGCAATTCTGTCGCTTCCAACGCGTTCCTCGCGTCATTTTACATCGAAATTTGTCATGAGAAATGCACAAACGCGGTTCTGGAGCCCAAAAAACACGAGTTCAAGTTTTGGGAATGCTCGCGATTTTCACGTCAACAGTTTCTCGGATCGCAATTCTGTCGCTTCCAACGCGTTCCTCGCGTCATTTTACATCGGAGTTAGTCATGAGAAATGCACAAACACGATTCTGGAGTTAAAAAAAAGAGATCAGGGTTTGGGAATGCTCGCGATTTTCTCGTCAACGGATGCTCGGATCGCAATTCTGTCGCTTCCAACGCGTTCCTCGCGTCATTTTACATCGAAATTTGTCATGAGAAATGCACAAACGCGGTTCTGGAGCCCAAAAAACACGAGTTCAAGTTTTGGGAATGCTCGCGATTTTCACGTCAACAGTTTCTCGGATCGCAATTCTGTCGCTTCCAACGCGTTCCTCGCGTCATTTTACATCGGAATTAGTCATGAGAAATGCACAAACACGGTTCTGGAGCCCAAAAAACATGAGTTCAAGTTTTGGGAATGCTCGCGATTTTCTCGTCAACGGTTTCTCGGATCGCAATTCTGTCGCTTCCAACGCGTTCCTCACGTCATTTTACATCGGATTTGAGCCATGAGAAATGCACAAACACGGTTCTGGAGCCCAAAAAACACGAGATCAGGATTTGGGAATGCTCGCGATTTTCTCGTCAACGGTTGGTCGGATCGCAATTCTGTCGCTTCCAACGCGTTCCTCGCGTCATTTTACATCGGAATTTGTCATGAGAAATGCACAAACGCGGTTCTGGAGCCCAAAAAACACGAGTTCAAGTTTTGGGAATGCTCGCGATTTTCTCGTGAACGGTTTCCCGGGTCGCAATTCTGTCGCTTCCAACGCGTTCCTCGCGTCATTTTACATCGGAATTAGTCATGAGAAATGCACAAACACGGTTCTGGAGCACAAAAAAACACGAGATCAGGTTTTGGGAATGCTCGCGATTTTCACGTCAACGGTTTCTCGGATCGCAATTCTGTCGCATCCAACGCGTTCTCCTCGCGTCATTTTATATCGGAATTTGTCATGAGAAATGCACAAACGCGGTTCTGGAGCCCAAAAAACACGAGTTCAAGTTTTGGGAATGCTCGCGACTTTCTCGTCAACGGTTTCTCGGATCGCAATTCTGTTGCTTCCAACGCGTTCATCGCGTCATTTTACATCGGATTTGAGCCATGAGAAATGCACAAACACGGTTCTGGAGCCAAAAAAACACGAGATCAGGATTTGGGAATGCTCGCGATTTTCTCGTCAACGGTTGGTCGGATCGCAATTCTGTCGCTTCCAACGCGTTCCTCGCGTCATTTTACATCGAAATTTGTCATGAGAAATGCACAAACGCGGTTCTGGAGCCCAAAAAACACGAGTTCAAGTTTTGGGAATGCTCGCGATTTTCACGTCAACAGTTTCTCGGATCGCAATTCTGTCGCTTCCAACGCGTTCCTCGCGTCATTTTACATCGGAGTTAGTCATGAGAAATGCACAAACACGATTCTGGAGTTAAAAAAAAGAGATCAGGGTTTGGGAATGCTCGCGATTTTCTCGTCAACGGATGCTCGGATCGCAATTCTGTCGCTTCCAACGCGTTCCTCGCGTCATTTTACATCGAAATTTGTCATGAGAAATGCACAAACGCGGTTCTGGAGCCCAAAAAACACGAGTTCAAGTTTTGGGAATGCTCGCGATTTTCACGTCAACAGTTTCTCGGATCGCAATTCTGTCGCTTCCAACGCGTTCCTCGCGTCATTTTACATCGGAATTAGTCATGAGAAATGCACAAACACGGTTCTGGAGCCCAAAAAACATGAGTTCAAGTTTTGGGAATGCTCGCGATTTTCTCGTCAACGGTTTCTCGGATCGCAATTCTGTCGCTTCCAACGCGTTCCTCACGTCATTTTACATCGGATTTGAGCCATGAGAAATGCACAAACACGGTTCTGGAGCCCAAAAAACACGAGATCAGGATTTGGGAATGCTCGCGATTTTCTCGTCAACGGTTGGTCGGATCGCAATTCTGTCGCTTCCAACGCGTTCCTCGCGTCATTTTACATCGGAATTTGTCATGAGAAATGCACAAACGCGGTTCTGGAGCCCAAAAAACACGAGTTCAAGTTTTGGGAATGCTCGCGATTTTCTCGTGAACGGTTTCCCGGGTCGCAATTCTGTCGCTTCCAACGCGTTCCTCGCGTCATTTTACATCGGAATTAGTCATGAGAAATGCACAAACACGGTTCTGGAGCACAAAAAAACACGAGATCAGGTTTTGGGAATGCTCGCGATTTTCACGTCAACGGTTTCTCGGATCGCAATTCTGTCGCATCCAACGCGTTCTCCTCGCGTCATTTTATATCGGAATTTGTCATGAGAAATGCACAAACGCGGTTCTGGAGCCCAAAAAACACGAGTTCAAGTTTTGGGAATGCTCGCGACTTTCTCGTCAACGGTTTCTCGGATCGCAATTCTGTGGCTTCCAACGCGTTCCTCGCGTCATTTTACATCGGATTTGAGCCATGAGAAATGCACAAACACGGTTCTGGAGCCCAAAAAACACGAGATCAGGATTTGGGAATGCTCGCGATTTTCTCGTGAACGGTTTCCCGGGTCGCAATTCTGTCGCTTCCAACGCGTTCCTCGCGTCATTTTACATCGGAATTAGTCATGAGAAATGCACAAACACGGTTCTGGAGCACAAAAAAACACGAGATCAGGTTTTGGGAATGCTCGCGATTTTCTCGTGAACGGTTTCCCGGGTCGCAATTCTGTCGCTTCCAACGCGTTTCTCGCGTCATTTTACATCGGAATTAGTCATGAGAAATGCACAAACACGGTTCTGGAGTTAAAAAAACACGAGATCAGGGTTTGTGAATGCTCGCGATTTTCTCGTCAACGGTTTCTCGGATCGCAATTCGGTCGCTTCCAACGCGTTCCTCGCGTCATTTTATATCGGAATTTGTCATGAGAAATGCACAAACGCGGTTCTGGAGCCCAAAAAACACGAGATCAGGTTTTGGGAATGCTCGCGATTTTCTCGTCAACGGTTTCTCGGATCGCAATTCGGTCGCTTCCAACGCGTTCCTCGCGTCATTTTATATCGGAATTAGTCATGAGAAATGCACAAACACGGATCTGGAGTTAAAAAAATACGAGATCAGGATTTGGGAATGCTCGCGATTTTATGGTCAACGGTTTCTCGGATCGCAATTCTGTCGCTTCCAACGCGTTCCTCGCGTCATTTTATATCAGAATTTGTCATGAGAAATGCACAAACGCGGTTCTGGAGCCCAAAAAACACGAGATCAGGATTTGGGGATGCTCGTGATTTTCTCGTCAACGGTTTCTCGAATCGCAATTCGGTCGCTTCCAACGCGTTTCTCGCGTCATTTTACATCGGAATTAGTCATGAGAAATGCACAAACACGGTTCTGGAGTTAAAAAAATACGAGATCAGGATTTGGGAATGCTCGCGATTTTCACGTCAACGGTTTCTCGGATCGCAATTCTGTCGCTTCCAGCGCGTTCTCCTCGCGTCATTTTATATCGGAATTTGTCATGAGAAATGCACAAACGCGGTTCTGGAGCCCAAAAAACACGAGTTCAAGTTTTGGGAATGCTCGCGATTTTCTCGTCAACGGTTTCTCGGATCGCAATTCTGTCGCTTCCAACGCGTTCCTCGCGTCATTTTACATCGGAATTAGTCATGAGAAATGCACAAACACGGTTCTGGAGCACAAAAAAACACGAGATCAGGTTTTGGGAATGCTCGCGATTTTCTCGTGAACGGTTTCCCGGGTCGCAATTCTGTCGCTTCCAACGCGTTTCTCGCGTCATTTTACATCGGAATTAGTCATGAGAAATGCACAAACACGGTTCTGGAGTTAAAAAAACACGAGATCAGGGTTTGTGAATGCTCGCGATTTTCTCGTCAACGGTTTCTCGGATCGCAATTCGGTCGCTTCCAACGCGTTCCTCGCGTCATTTTATATCGGAATTTGTCATGAGAAATGCACAAACGCGGTTCTGGAGCCCAAAAAACACGAGATCAGGTTTTGGGAATGCTCGCGATTTTCTCGTCAACGGTTTCTCGGATCGCAATTCGGTCGCTTCCAACGCGTTCCTCGCGTCATTTTATATCGGAATTAGTCATGAGAAATGCACAAACACGGATCTGGAGTTAAAAAAATACGAGATCAGGATTTGGGAATGCTCGCGATTTTATGGTCAACGGTTTCTCGGATCGCAATTCTGTCGCTTCCAACGCGTTCCTCGCGTCATTTTATATCAGAATTTGTCATGAGAAATGCACAAACGCGGTTCTGGAGCCCAAAAAACACGAGATCAGGATTTGGGGATGCTCGTGATTTTCTCGTCAACGGTTTCTCGAATCGCAATTCGGTCGCTTCCAACGCGTTTCTCGCGTCATTTTACATCGGAATTAGTCATGAGAAATGCACAAACACGGTTCTGGAGTTAAAAAAATACGAGATCAGGATTTGGGAATGCTCGCGATTTTCACGTCAACGGTTTCTCGGATCGCAATTCTGTCGCTTCCAGCGCGTTCTCCTCGCGTCATTTTATATCGGAATTTGTCATGAGAAATGCACAAACGCGGTTCTGGAGCCCAAAAAACACGAGTTCAAGTTTTGGGAATGCTCGCGATTTTCTCGTCAACGGTTTCTCGGATCGCAATTCTGTCGCTTCCAACGCGTTCCTCGCGTCATTTTACATCGGATTTGAGCCATGAGAAATGCACAAACACGGTTCTGGAGCCCAAAAAACACGAGATCAGGATTTGGGAATGCTCGCGATTTTATGGTCAACGGTTTCTCGGATCGCAATTCTGTCGCTTCCAACGCGTTCCTCGCGTCATTTTATATCGGAATTTGTCATGAGAAATGCACAAACGCGGTTCTGGAGCCCAAAAAACACGAGATCAGGTTTTGGGAATGCTCGCGATTGTCTCGTCAACGGTTTCTCGGATCGCAATTCGGTCGCTTCCAACGCGTTCCTCGCGTCATTTTATATCGGAATTAGTCATGAGAAATGCACAAACACGGATCTGGAGTTAAAAAAATACGAGATCAGGATTTGGCAATGCTCGCGATTTTCTCGTCAACGGTTTCTCGGATCGCAATTCTGTTGTTTCCAACGCGTTCCTCGCGTCATTTTACATCGGATTTGAGCCATGAGAAATGCACAAACACGGTTCTGGAGCCTAAAAAACACGAGATCAGGATTTGGGAATGCTCGCGATTTTCTCGTCAACGGTTGGTCGGATCGCAATTCTGTCGCTTCCAACGCGTTCCTCGCGTCATTTTACATCGGAATTTGTCATGAGAAATGCACAAACGCGGTTCTGGAGCCCAAAAAACACGAGTTCAAGTTTTGGGAATGCTCGCGATTTTCTCGTGAACGGTTTCCCGGGTCGCAATTCTGTCGCTTCCAACGCTTTCCTCGCGTCATTTTACATCGGAATTAGTCATGAGAAATGCACAAACACGGTTCTGGTGTTAAAAAAACACGAGATCAGGATTTGGGAATGCTCGCAATTTTCTCGTCAACGGATGCTCGGATCGCAATTCTGTCACTTCCAACGCGTTCCTCGCGTCATTTTACGTCGGAATTAGTCATGAGAAATGCACAAACACGGTTCTGGAGCCCAAAAAACACGAGATCAGGATTTAGGAATGCTCGCGATTTTATGGTCAACGGTTTCTCGGATCGCAATTCTGTCCCTTCCAACGCGTTCCTCGCGTCATTTTACATCGGAATTAGTAACGAGAAATGCACAAACACGGATCTGGAGTTAAAAAAACACGAGATCAGGATTTGGGAATGCTCGCGATTTTATGGTCAACGGTTTCTCGGATCGCAATTCTGTCCCTTCCAACGCGTTCCTCGCGTCATTTTACATCGGAATTAGTCATGAGAAATGCACAAACACGGTTCTGGAGCCCAAAAAACACGAGATCATGATTTAGGAATGCTCGCGATTTTCACGTCAACGGTTTCTCGGATCGCAATTCTGTCGCTTCCAACGCGTTCTGCTCGCGTCATTTTATATCGGAATTTGTCATGAGAAATGCACAAACGCGGTTCTGGAGCCCAAAAAACACGAGTTCAAGTTTTGGGAATGCTCGCGATTTTCTCGTCAACGGATGCTCGGATCGCAATTCTGTCGCTTCCAACGCGTTCCTCGCGTCATTTTATATCAGAATTTGTCATGAGAAATGCACAAACGCGGTTCTGGAGCCCAAAAAACACGAGATCAGGATTTGGGGATGCTCGTGATTTTCTCGTCAACGGTTTCTCGAATCGCAATTCGGTCGCTTCCAACGCGTTTCTCGCGTCATTTTACATCGGAATTAGTCATGAGAAATGCACAAACACGGTTCTGGAGTTAAAAAAACACGAGATCAGGATTTGGGAATGCTCGCGATTTTCACGTCAACGGTTTCTCGGATCGCAATTCTGTCGCTTCCAACGCGTTCTCCTCGCGTCATTTTATATCGGAATTTGTCATGAGAAATGCACAAACACGGTTCTGGAGCCCAAAAAACACGAGTTCAAGTTTTGGGAATGCTCGCGATTTTCTCGTCAACGGTTTCTCGGATCGCAATTCTGTCGCTTCCAACGCGTTCCTCGCGTCATTTTACATCGGATTTGAGCCATGAGAAATGCACAAACACGGTTCTGGAGCCCAAAAAACACGAGATCAGGATTTGGGAATGCTCGCGATTTTCTCGTCAACGGTTGGTCGGATCGCAATTCTGTCGCTTCCAACGCGTTCCTCGCGTCATTCTACATCGGAATTTGTCATGAGAAATGCACAAACGCGGTTCTGGAGCCCAAAAAACACGAGTTCAAGTTTTGGGAATGCTCGCGATTTTCTCGTGAACGGTTTCCCGGGTCGCAATTCTGTCGCTTCCAACGCGTTCCTCGCGTCATTTTACATCGGAATTAGTCATGAGAAATGCACAAACACGGTTCTGGAGCCCAAAAAACACGAGATCAGGATTTGGGAATGCTCACGATTTTCTCGTCAACGGTTTCTCGGGTCGCAATTCTGTCGCTTCCAACGCGTTCCACGCGTCATTTTACGTCGGAATTAGTCATGAGAAATGCACAAACACGGTTCTGGAGCCCAAAAAACACGAGATCAGGATTTAGGAATGCTCGCGATTTTCACGTCAACGGTTTCTCGGATCGCAATTCTGTCGCTTCCAACGCGTTCTCCTCGCGTCATTTTATATCGGAATTTGTCATGAGAAATGCACAAACGCGGTTCTGGAGCCCAAAAAACACGAGTTCAAGTTTTGGGAATGCTCGCGATTTTCTCGTCAACGGTTTCTCGGATCGCAATTCTGTTGCTTCCAACGCGTTCCTCGCGTCATTTTACATCGGATTTGAGCCATGAGAAATGCACAAACACGGTTCTGGAGCCTAAAAAACACGAGATCAGGATTTGGGAATGTTCGCGATTTTCTCGTCAACGGTTGGTCGGATCGCAATTCTGTCGCTTCCAACGCGTTCCTCGCGTCATTTTACATCGGAATTTGTCATGAGAAATGCACAAACGCGGTTCTGGAGCCCAAAAAACACGAGTTCAAGTTTTGGGAATGCTCGCGATTTTCTTGTGAACGGTTTCCCGGGTCGCAATTCTGTCGCTTCGAACGCGTTCCTCGCGTCATTTTACATCGGAATTAGTCATGAGAAATGCACAAACACGGTTCTGGTGTTAAAAAAACACGAGATCAGGATTTGGGAATGCTAGCTATTTTCACGTCAACGGATGCTCGGATCGCAATTCTGTCGCTTCCAACGCGTTCCTCGCGTCATTTTACATCGGAATTAGTAACGAGAAATGCACAAACACGGATCTGGAGTTAAAAAAACACGAGATCAGGATTTGGGAATGCTCGCGATTTTATGGTCAACGGTTTCTCGGATCGCAATTCTGTCGCTTCCAACGCGTTCCTCGCGTCATTTTACATCGGAATTTGTCATGAGAAATGCACAAACGCGGTTCTGGAGCCCAAAAAACACGAGTTCAAGTTTTGGGAATGCTCGCGATTTTCTCGTGAACGGTTTCCCGGGTCGCAATTCTGTCGCTTCCAACGCTTTCCTCGCGTCATTTTACATCGGAATTAGTCATGAGAAATGCACAAACACGGTTCTGGTGTTAAAAAAACACGAGATCAGGATTTGGGAATGCTCGCTATTTTCTCGTCAACGGATGCTCGGATCGCAATTCTGTCACTTCCAACGCGTTCCTCGCGTCATTTTACGTCGGAATTAGTCATGAGAAATGCACAAACACGGTTCTGGAGCCCAAAAAACACGAGATCAGGATTTAGGAATGCTCGCGATTTTATGGTCAACGGTTTCTCGGATCGCAATTCTGTCCCTTCCAACGCGTTCCTCGCGTCATTTTACATCGGAATTAGTAACGAGAAATGCACAAACACGGATCTGGAGTTAAAAAAACACGAGATCAGGATTTGGGAATGCTCGCGATTTTATGGTCAACGGTTTCTCGGATCGCAATTCTGTCCCTTCCAACGCGTTCCTCGCGTCATTTTACATCGGAATTAGTCATGAGAAATGCACAAACACGGTTCTGGAGCCCAAAAAACACGAGATCATGATTTAGGAATGCTCGCGATTTTCACGTCAACGGTTTCTCGGATCGCAATTCTGTCGCTTCCAACGCGTTCTGCTCGCGTCATTTTATATCGGAATTTGTCATGAGAAATGCACAAACGCGGTTCTGGAGCCCAAAAAACACGAGTTCAAGTTTTGGGAATGCTCGCGATTTTCTCGTCAACGGATGCTCGGATCGCAATTCTGTCGCTTCCAACGCGTTCCTCGCGTCATTTTATATCAGAATTTGTCATGAGAAATGCACAAACGCGGTTCTGGAGCCCAAAAAACACGAGATCAGGATTTGGGGATGCTCGTGATTTTCTCGTCAACGGTTTCTCGAATCGCAATTCGGTCGCTTCCAACGCGTTTCTCGCGTCATTTTACATCGGAATTAGTCATCAGAAATGCACAAACACGGTTCTGGAGTTAAAAAAACACGAGATCAGGATTTGGGAATGCTCGCGATTTTCACGTCAACGGTTTCTCGGATCGCAATTCTGTCGCTTCCAACGCGTTCTCCTCGCGTCATTTTATATCGGAATTTGTCATGAGAAATGCACAAACACGGTTCTGGAGCCCAAAAAACACGAGTTCAAGTTTTGGGAATGCTCGCGATTTTCTCGTCAACGGTTTCTCGGATCGCAATTCTGTCGCTTCCAACGCGTTCCTCGCGTCATTTTACATCGGATTTGAGCCATGAGAAATGCACAAACACGGTTCTGGAGCCCAAAAAACACGAGATCAGGATTTGGGAATGCTCGCGATTTTCTCGTCAACGGTTGGTCGGATCGCAATTCTGTCGCTTCCAACGCGTTCCTCGCGTCATTCTACATCGGAATTTGTCATGAGAAATGCACAAACGCGGTTCTGGAGCCCAAAAAACACGAGTTCAAGTTTTGGGAATGCTCGCGATTTTCTCGTGAACGGTTTCCCGGGTCGCAATTCTGTCGCTTCCAACGCGTTCCTCGCGTCATTTTACATCGGAATTAGTCATGAGAAATGCACAAACACGGTTCTGGAGCCCAAAAAACACGAGATCAGGATTTGGGAATGCTCACGATTTTCTCGTCAACGGTTTCTCGGGTCGCAATTCTGTCGCTTCCAACGCGTTCCACGCGTCATTTTACGTCGGAATTAGTCATGAGAAATGCACAAACACGGTTCTGGAGCCCAAAAAACACGAGATCAGGATTTAGGAATGCTCGCGATTTTCACGTCAACGGTTTCTCGGATCGCAATTCTGTCGCTTCCAACGCGTTCTCCTCGCGTCATTTTATATCGGAATTTGTCATGAGAAATGCACAAACGCGGTTCTGGAGCCCAAAAAACACGAGTTCAAGTTTTGGGAATGCTCGCGATTTTCTCGTCAACGGTTTCTCGGATCGCAATTCTGTTGCTTCCAACGCGTTCCTCGCGTCATTTTACATCGGATTTGAGCCATGAGAAATGCACAAACACGGTTCTGGAGCCTAAAAAACACGAGATCAGGATTTGGGAATGCTCGCGATTTTCTCGTCAACGGTTGGTCGGATCGCAATTCTGTCGCTTCCAACGCGTTCCTCGCGTCATTTTACATCGGAATTTGTCATGAGAAATGCACAAACGCGGTTCTGGAGCCCAAAAAACACGAGTTCAAGTTTTGGGAATGCTCGCGATTTTCTTGTGAACGGTTTCCCGGGTCGCAATTCTGTCGCTTCGAACGCGTTCCTCGCGTCATTTTACATCGGAATTAGTCATGAGAAATGCACAAACACGGTTCTGGTGTTAAAAAAACACGAGATCAGGATTTGGGAATGCTAGCTATTTTCACGTCAACGGATGCTCGGATCGCAATTCTGTCGCTTCCAACGCGTTCCTCGCGTCATTTTACATCGGAATTAGTAACGAGAAATGCACAAACACGGATCTGGAGTTAAAAAAACACGAGATCAGGATTTGGGAATGCTCGCGATTTTATGGTCAACGGTTTCTCGGATCGCAATTCTGTCCCTTCCAACGCGTTCCTCGCGTCATTTTACATCGGAATTAGTCATGAGAAATGCACAAACACGGATCTGGAGCCCAAAAAACACGAGATCAGGATTTGGGAATGCTCGCGATTTTCTCGTCAACGGTTTCTCGGGTCGCAATTCTGTCGCTTCCAACGCGTTCCACGCGTCATTTTACGTCGGAATTAGTCATGAGAAATGCACAAACACGGTTCTGGAGCCCAAAAAACACGAGATCAGGATTTAGGAATGCTCGCGATTTTCACGTCAACGGTTTCTCGGATCGCAATTCTGTCGCTTCCAACGCGTTCTGCTCGAGTCATTTTACATCGGAATTTGTCATGAGAAATGCACAAACGCGGTTCTGGAGCCCAAAAAACACGAGTTCAAGTTTTGGGAATGCTCGCGATTTTCTCGTCGACGGTTTCTCGGATCGCAATTCTGTTGCTTCCAACGCGTTCCTCGCGTCATTTTACGTCGGAATTAGTCATGAGAAATGCACAAACACGGTTCTGGAGCCCAAAAAACACGAGATCAGGATTTAGGAATGCTCGCGATTTTATGGTCAACGGTTTCTCGGATCGCAATTCTGTCGCTTCCAACGCGTTCCTCGCGTCATTTTACATCGGAATTAGTAACGAGAAATGCACAAACACGGATCTGGAGTTAAAAAAACACGAGATCAGGATTTGGGAATGCTCGCGATTTTATGGTCAACGGTTTCTCGGATCGCAATTCTGTCCCTTCCAACGCGTCCCTCGCGTCATTTTACATCGGAATTAGTCATGAGAAATGCACAAACACGGTTCTGGAGTTAAAAAAAAGAGATCAGGGTTTGGGAATGCTCGCGATTTTCTCGTCAACGGATGCTCGGATCGCAATTCTGTCGCTTCCAACGCGTTCCTCGCGTCATTTTACATCGGAATTTGTCATGAGAAATGTCTAAACGCGGTTCTGGAGCCCAAAAAACACGAGTTCAAGTTTTGGGAATGCTCGCGCTTTCTCGTCAACGGTTTCCCGGGTCGCAATTCTGTCGCTTCCAACGCGTTCCTCGCGTCATTTTACATCGGAATTAGTCATGAGAAATGCACAAACACGGTTCTGGAGTTAAAAAAAACACGAGATCAGGGTTTGGGAATGCTCGCGATTTTCTCGTCAACGGTTTCTCGGATCGCAATTCTGTCCCTTCCAACGCGGTCCTCGCGTCATTTTACATCGGAATTAGTCATGAGAAATGCACAAACGCGGTTCTGGAGCCCAAAAAACACGAGTTCAAGTTTTGGGAATGCTCGCGATTTTCTCGTGAACGGTTTCCCGGGTCGCAATTCTGTCGCTTCCAACGCGTTCCTCGCGTCATTTTACATCGGAATTAGTCATGAGAAATGCACAAACACGGTTCTGGTGTTAAAAAAACACGAGATCAGGATTTGGGAATGCTCGCTATTTTCTCTCCAACGTCTGCTCGGGTCGCAATTCTGTCGCTTCCAACGCGTTCCTCGCGTCATTTTATATCGGAATTAGTCATGAGAAATGCACAAACACGGTTCTGGAGCCCAAAAAACACGAGATCAGGATTTAGGAATGCTCGCGATTTTATGGTCAACGGTTTCTCGGATCGCAATTCTGTCGCTTCCAACGCGTTCCTCGCGTCATTTTACATCGGAATTAGTAACGAGAAATGCACAAACACGGATCTGGGGTTAAAAAAACACGAGATCAGGATTTGGGAATGCTCGCGATTTTCTCGTCAACGGTTTCTCGGGTCGCAATTCTGTCGCTTCCAACGCGTTCCTCGCGTCATTTTACGTCGGAATTAGTCATGAGAAATGCACAAACACGGTTCTGGAGCCCAAAAAACACGAGATCAGGATTTGGGAATGCTCGCGATTTTCTCGTCAACGGTTGGTCGGATCGCAATTCTGTCGCTTCCAACGCGTTCCTCGCGTCATTTTGCATCGGAATTAGTCATGAGAAATGCACAAACACGGTTCTGGAGCCCAAAAAACACGAGATCAGGATTTGGGAATGCTCGTGATTTTCTCGTCAACGGTTGGTCGGATCGCAATTCTGTCGCTTCCAACGCGTTCCTCGAGTCATTTTACATCGGAATTGAGCCATGAGAAATGCACAAACACGGTTCTGGAGCCCAAAAAACACGAGATCAGGTTTTGGGAATACTCGCGATTTTCTCGTCAACGGTTTCTCGGGTCGCAATTCTGTCGCTTCCAACGCGTTCCTCGCGTCATTTTACGTCGGAATTAGTCATGAGAAATGCACAAACACGGTTCTGGAGCCCAAAAAACACGAGATCAGGATTTGGGAATGCTCGCGATTTTCTCGTCAACGGTTGGTCGGATCGCAATTCTGTCGCTTCCAACGCGTTCCTCGCGTCATTTTACATCGGAATTTGTCATGAGAAATGCACAAACGCGGTTCTGGAGCCCAAAAAACACGAGTTCAAATTTTGGGAATGCTCGCGATTTTCTCGTCAACGGTTTCTCGGATCGCAATTCTGTCGCTTCCAACGCGTTCCTCGCGTCATTTTACATCGGAATTAGTCATGAGAAATGCACAAACACGGTTCTGGAGTTAAATAAAAAAGAGATCAGGGTTTGGGAGTGCTCGCGATTTTCTCGTCAACGTCTGCTCGGGTCGCAATTCTGTCGCTTCCAACGCGTTCCTCGCGTCATTTTATATCGGAATTTGTCATGAGAAATGCACAAACGCGGTTCTGGAGTCCAAAAAACACGAGATCAGGATTTGGGAATGCTCGCGATTTTCTCGTCAACGGTTTCTCGGGTCGCAATTCTGTCGCATCCAACGCGTTCCTCGCGTCATTTTACGTCGGAATTAGTCATGAGAAATGCACAAACACGGTTCTGGAGCCCAAAAAACACGAGATCAGGATTTAGGAATGCTCGCGATTTTATGGTCAACGGTTTCTCGGATCGCAATTCTGTCGCTTCCAACGCGTTCCTCGCGTCATTTTACATCGGAATTAGTAATGAGAAATGCACAAACACGGAACTGGAGTTAAAAAAACACGAGATCAGGATTTGGGAATGCTCGCGATTTTATGGTCAACGGTTTCTCGGATCGCAATTCTGTCCCTTCCAACGCGTTCCTCGCGTCATTTTACATCGGAATTAGTCATGAGAAATGCACAAACACGGTTCTGGAGCCCAAAAAACACGAGATCAGGATTTGGGAATGCTCGCGATTTTCACGTCAACAGTTTCTCGGATCGTAATTCTGTCGCTTCCAACGCGTTCCTCGCGTCATTTTACATCGGAATTAGTCATGAGAAATGCACAAACACGGTTCTGGAGTTAAAAAAAAGAGATCAGGGTTTGGGAATGCTCGCGATTTTCTCGTCAACGGATGCTCGGATCGCAATTCTGTCCCTTCCAACGCGTTCCTCATGTCATTTTACATCGGAATTAGTCATGAGAAATGCACAAACACGGTTCTGGAGCCCAAAAAACACGAGATCAGGGTTTGGGAATGCTCGCGATTTTCACGTCAACGGTTTCTCGGGTCGCAATTCTGTCGCTTCCAACGCGTTCCTCGCGTCATTTTACGTCGGAATTAGTCATGAGAAATTCACAAACACGGTTCTGGAGCCCAAAAAACACGAGATCAGGATTTGGGAATGCTCGCGATTTTCTCGTCAACGGTTGGTCGGATCGCAATTCAGTCGCTTCCAACGCGTTCCTCGCGTCATTTTACATCGGAATTTGTCATGAGAATTGCACAAACGCGGTTCTGGAGCCCAAAAAACACGAGTTCAAATTTTGGGAATGCTCGCGATTTTCTCGTCAACGGTTTCTCGGATCGCAATTCTGTCGCTTCCAACGCGTTCCTCGCGTCATTTTACATCGGAATTAGTCATGAGAAATGCACAAACACGGTTCTGGAGTTAAATAAAAAAGAGATCAGGGTTTGGGAGTGCTCGCGATTTTCTCGTCAACGTCTGCTCGGGTCGCAATTCTGTCGCTTCCAACGCGTTCCTCGCGTCATTTTATATCGGAATTTGTCATGAGAAATGCACAAACGCGGTTCTGGAGTCCAAAAAACACGAGATCAGGATTTGGGAATGCTCGTGATTTTCTCGTCAACGGTTTCTCGGATCTCAATTCGGTCGCTTCCAACGCGTTTCTCGCGTCATTTTACATAGGAATTAGTCATGAGAAATGCACAAACGCGGTTCTGGAGCCCAAAAAACACGAGTTCAAGTTTTGGGAATGCTCGCGATTTTCTCGTGAACGGTTTCCCGGGTCGCAATTCTGTCGCTTCCAACGCGTTCCTCGCGTCATTTTACATCGGAATTAGTCATGAGAAATGCACAAACACGGTTCTGGTGTTAAAAAAACACGAGATCAGGATTTGGGAATGCTCGCTATTTTCTCGTCAACGTCTGCTCGGGTCGCAATTCTGTCGCTTCCAACGCGTTCCTCGCGTCATTTTATATCGGAATTAGTCATGAGAAATGCACAAACACGGTTCTGGAGCCCAAAAAACACGAGATCAGGATTTAGGAATGCTCGCGATTTTATGGTCAACGGTTTCTCGGATCGCAATTCTGTCGCTTCCAACGCGTTCCTCGCGTCATTTTACATCGGAATTAGTAACGAGAAATGCACAAACACGGATCTGGGGTTAAAAAAACACGAGATCAGGATTTGGGAATGCTCGCGATTTTCTCGTCAACGGTTTCTCGGGTCGCAATTCTGTCGCTTCCAACGCGTTCCTCGCGTCATTTTACGTCGGAATTAGTCATGAGAAATGCACAAACACGGTTCTGGAGCCCAAAAAACACGAGATCAGGATTTGGGAATGCTCGCGATTTTCTCGTCAACGGTTGGTCGGATCGCAATTCTGTCGCTTCCAACGCGTTCTTCGCGTCATTTTGCATCGGAATTAGTCATGAGAAATGCACAAACACGGTTCTGGAGCCCAAAAAACACGAGATCAGGATTTGGGAATGCTCGTGATTTTCTCGTCAACGGTTGGTCGGATCGCAATTCTGTCGCTTCCAACGCGTTCCTCGAGTCATTTTACATCGGAATTGAGCCATGAGAAATGCACAAACACGGTTCTGGAGCCCAAAAAACACGAGATCAGGTTTTGGGAATACTCGCGATTTTCTCGTCAACGGTTTCTCGGGTCGCAATTCTGTCGCTTCCAACGCGTTCCTCGCGTCATTTTACGTCGGAATTAGTCATGAGAAATGCACAAACACGGTTCTGGAGCCCAAAAAACACGAGATCAGGATTTGGGAATGCTCGCGATTTTCTCGTCAACGGTTGGTCGGATCGCAATTCTGTCGCTTCCAACGCGTTCCTCGCGTCATTTTACATCGGAATTTGTCATGAGAAATGCACAAACGCGGTTCTGGAGCCCAAAAAACACGAGTTCAAATTTTGGGAATGCTCGCGATTTTCTCGTCAACGGTTTCTCGGATCGCAATTCTGTCGCTTCCAACGCGTTCCTCGCGTCATTTTACATCGGAATTAGTCATGAGAAATGCACAAACACGGTTCTGGAGTTAAATAAAAAAGAGATCAGGGTTTGGGAGTGCTCGCGATTTTCTCGTCAACGTCTGCTCGGGTCGCAATTCTGTCGCTTCCAACGCGTTCCTCGCGTCATTTTATATCGGAATTTGTCATGAGAAATGCACAAACGCGGTTCTGGAGTCCAAAAAACACGAGATCAGGATTTGGGAATGCTCGTGATTTTCTCGTCAACGGTTTCTCGGATCTCAATTCGGTCGCTTCCAACGCGTTTCTCGCGTCATTTTACATCGGAATTAGTCATGAGAAATGCACAAACACGGTTCTGGAGCCCAAAAAACACGAGATCAGGTTTTGGGAATGCTCGCGATTTTCTCGTCAACGGTTTCTCGGGTCGCAATTCTGTCGCATCCAACGCGTTCCTCGCGTCATTTTACGTCGGAATTAGTCATGAGAAATGCACAAACACGGTTCTGGAGCCCAAAAAACACGAGATCAGGATTTAGGAATGCTCGCGATTTTATGGTCAACGGTTTCTCGGATCGCAATTCTGTCGCTTCCAACGCGTTCCTCGCGTCATTTTACATCGGAATTAGTAATGAGAAATGCACAAACACGGAACTGGAGTTAAAAAAACACGAGATCAGGATTTGGGAATGCTCGCGATTTTATGGTCAACGGTTTCTCGGATCGCAATTCTGTCCCTTCCAACGCGTTCCTCGCGTCATTTTACATCGGAATTAGTCATGAGAAATGCACAAACACGGTTCTGGAGCCCAAAAAACACGAGATCAGGATTTGGGAATGCTCGCGATTTTATGGTCAACGGTTGGTCGGATCGCAATTCTGTCGCTTCCAACGCGTTCCTCGCGTCATTTTACATCGGAATTAGTAACGAGAAATGCACAAACACGGATCTGGAGTTAAAAAAACACGAGATCAGGATTTGGGAATGCTCGCGATTTTATGGTCAACGGTTTCTCGGATCGCAATTCTGTCCCTTCCAACGCGTTCCTCGCGTCATTTTACATCGGAATTAGTCATGAGAAATGCACAAACACGGTTCTGGAGTTAAAAAAAAGAGATCAGGGTTTGGGAATGCTCGCGATTTTCTCGTCAACGGATGCTCGGATCGCAATTCTGTCGCTTCCAACGCGTTCCTCGCGTCATTTTACATCGGAATTTGTCATGAGAAATGTCTAAACGCGGTTCTGGAGCCCAAAAAACACGAGTTCAAGTTTTGGGAATGCTCGCGCTTTCTCGTCAACGGTTTCCCGGGTCGCAATTCTGTCGCTTCCAACGCGTTCCTCGCGTCATTTTACATCGGAATTAGTCATGAGAAATGCACAAACACGGTTCTGGAGTTAAAAAAAACACGAGATCAGGGTTTGGGAATGCTCGCGATTTTCTCGTCAACGGTTTCTCGGATCGCAATTCTGTCCCTTCCAACGCGGTCCTCGCGTCATTTTACATCGGAATTAGTCATGAGAAATGCACAAACGCGGTTCTGGAGGCCAAAAAACACGAGTTCAAGTTTTGGGAATGCTCGCGATTTTCTCGTGAACGGTTTCCCGGGTCGCAATTCTGTCGCTTCCAACGCGTTCCTCGCGTCATTTTACATCGGAATTAGTCATGAGAAATGCACAAACACGGTTCTGGTGTTAAAAAAACACGAGATCAGGATTTGGGAATGCTCGCTATTTTCTCGTCAACGTCTGCTCGGGTCGCAATTCTGTCGCTTCCAACGCATTCCTCGCGTCATTTTATATCGGAATTAGTCATGAGAAATGCACAAACACGGTTCTGGAGCCCAAAAAACACGAGATCAGGATTTAGGAATGCTCGCGATTTTATGGTCAACGGTTTCTCGGATCGCAATTCTGTCGCTTCCAACGCGTTCCTCGCGTCATTTTACATCGGAATTAGTAACGAGAAATGCACAAACACGGATCTGGGGTTAAAAAAACACGAGATCAGGATTTGGGAATGCTCGCGATTTTCTCGTCAACGGTTTCTCGGGTCGCAATTCTGTCGCTTCCAACGCGTTCCTCGCGTCATTTTACGTCGGAATTAGTCATGAGAAATGCACAAACACGGTTCTGGAGCCCAAAAAACACGAGATCAGGATTTGGGAATGCTCGCGATTTTCTCGTCAACGGTTGGTCGGATCGCAATTCTGTCGCTTCCAACGCGTTCCTCGCGTCATTTTGCATCGGAATTAGTCATGAGAAATGCACAAACACGGTTCTGGAGCCCAAAAAACACGAGATCAGGATTTGGGAATGCTCGTGATTTTCTCGTCAACGGTTGGTCGGATCGCAATTCTGTCGCTTCCAACGCGTTCCTCGAGTCATTTTACATCGGAATTGAGCCATGAGAAATGCACAAACACGGTTCTGGAGCCCAAAAAACACGAGATCAGGTTTTGGGAATACTCGCGATTTTCTCGTCAACGGTTTCTCGGGTCGCAATTCTGTCGCTTCCAACGCGTTCCTCGCGTCATTTTACGTCGGAATTAGTCATGAGAAATGCACAAACACGGTTCTGGAGCCCAAAAAACACGAGATCAGGATTTGGGAATGCTCGCGATTTTCTCGTCAACGGTTGGTCGGATCGCAATTCTGTCGCTTCCAACGCGTTCCTCGCGTCATTTTACATCGGAATTTGTCATGAGAAATGCACAAACGCGGTTCTGGAGCCCAAAAAACACGAGTTCAAATTTTGGGAATGCTCGCGATTTTCTCGTCAACGGTTTCTCGGATCGCAATTCTGTCGCTTCCAACGCGTTCCTCGCGTCATTTTACATCGGAATTAGTCATGAGAAATGCACAAACACGGTTCTGGAGTTAAATAAAAAAGAGATCAGGGTTTGGGAGTGCTCGCGATTTTCTCGTCAACGTCTGCTCGGGTCGCAATTCTGTCGCTTCCAACGCGTTCCTCGCGTCATTTTATATCGGAATTTGTCATGAGAAATGCACAAACGCGGTTCTGGAGTCCAAAAAACACGAGATCAGGATTTGGGAATGCTCGTGATTTTCTCGTCAACGGTTTCTCGGATCTCAATTCGGTCGCTTCCAACGCGTTTCTCGCGTCATTTTACATCGGAATTAGTCATGAGAAATGCACAAACACGGTTCTGGAGCCCAAAAAACACGAGATCAGGTTTTGGGAATGCTCGCGATTTTCTCGTCAACGGTTTCTCGGGTCGCAATTCTGTCGCATCCAACGCGTTCCTCGCGTCATTTTACGTCGGAATTAGTCATGAGAAATGCACAAACACGGTTCTGGAGCCCAAAAAACACGAGATCAGGATTTAGGAATGCTCGCGATTTTATGGTCAACGGTTTCTCGGATCGCAATTCTGTCGCTTCCAACGCGTTCCTCGCGTCATTTTACATCGGAATTAGTAATGAGAAATGCACAAACACGGAACTGGAGTTAAAAAAACACGAGATCAGGATTTGGGAATGCTCGCGATTTTATGGTCAACGGTTTCTCGGATCGCAATTCTGTCCCTTCCAACGCGTTCCTCGCGTCATTTTACATCGGAATTAGTCATGAGAAATGCACAAACACGGTTCTGGAGCCCAAAAAACACGAGATCAGGATTTGGGAATGCTCGCGATTTTCACGTCAACAGTTTCTCGGATCGTAATTCTGTCGCTTCCAACGCGTTCCTCGCGTCATTTTACATCGGAATTAGTCATGAGAAATGCACAAACACGGTTCTGGAGTTAAAAAAAAGAGATCAGGGTTTGGGAATGCTCGCGATTTTCTCGTCAACGGATGCTCGGATCGCAATTCTGTCCCTTCCAACGCGTTCCTCATGTCATTTTACATCGGAATTAGTCATGAGAAATGCACAAACACGGTTCTGGAGCCCAAAAAACACGAGATCAGGGTTTGGGAATGCTCGCGATTTTCACGTCAACGGTTTCTCGGGTCGCAATTCTGTCGCTTCCAACGCGTTCCTCGCGTCATTTTACGTCGGAATTAGTCATGAGAAATTCACAAACACGGTTCTGGAGCCCAAAAAACACGAGATCAGGATTTGGGAATGCTCGCGATTTTCTCGTCAACGGTTGGTCGGATCGCAATTCTGTCGCTTCCAACGCGTTCCTCGCGTCATTTTACATCGGAATTTGTCATGAGAAATGCACAAACGCGGTTCTGGAGCCCAAAAAACACGAGTTCAAATTTTGGGAATGCTCGCGATTTTCTCGTCAACGGTTTCTCGGATCGCAATTCTGTCGCTTCCAACGCGTTCCTCGCGTCATTTTACATCGGAATTAGTCATGAGAAATGCACAAACACGGTTCTGGAGTTAAATAAAAAAGAGATCAGGGTTTGGGAGTGCTCGCGATTTTCTCGTCAACGTCTGCTCGGGTCGCAATTCTGTCGCTTCCAACGCGTTCCTCGCGTCATTTTATATCGGAATTTGTCATGAGAAATGCACAAACGCGGTTCTGGAGTCCAAAAAACACGAGATCAGGATTTGGGAATGCTCGTGATTTTCTCGTCAACGGTTTCTCGGATCTCAATTCGGTCGCTTCCAACGCGTTTCTCGCGTCATTTTACATAGGAATTAGTCATGAGAAATGCACAAACACGGTTCTGGAGCCCAAAAAACACGAGATCAGGATTTAGGAATGCTCGCGATTTTATGGTCAACGGTTTCTCGGATCGCAATTCTGTCGCTTCCAACGCGTTCCTCGCGTCATTTTACATCGGAATTAGTAACGAGAAATGCACAAACACGGATCTGGGGTTAAAAAAACACGAGATCAGGATTTGGGAATGCTCGCGATTTTCTCGTCAACGGTTTCTCGGGTCGCAATTCTGTCGCTTCCAACGCGTTCCTCGCGTCATTTTACGTCGGAATTAGTCATGAGAAATGCACAAACACGGTTCTGGAGCCCAAAAAACACGAGATCAGGATTTGGGAATGCTCGCGATTTTCTCGTCAACGGTTGGTCGGATCGCAATTCTGTCGCTTCCAACGCGTTCTTCGCGTCATTTTGCATCGGAATTAGTCATGAGAAATGCACAAACACGGTTCTGGAGCCCAAAAAACACGAGATCAGGATTTGGGAATGCTCGTGATTTTCTCGTCAACGGTTGGTCGGATCGCAATTCTGTCGCTTCCAACGCGTTCCTCGAGTCATTTTACATCGGAATTGAGCCATGAGAAATGCACAAACACGGTTCTGGAGCCCAAAAAACACGAGATCAGGTTTTGGGAATACTCGCGATTTTCTCGTCAACGGTTTCTCGGGTCGCAATTCTGTCGCTTCCAACGCGTTCCTCGCGTCATTTTACGTCGGAATTAGTCATGAGAAATGCACAAACACGGTTCTGGAGCCCAAAAAACACGAGATCAGGATTTGGGAATGCTCGCGATTTTCTCGTCAACGGTTGGTCGGATCGCAATTCTGTCGCTTCCAACGCGTTCCTCGCGTCATTTTACATCGGAATTTGTCATGAGAAATGCACAAACGCGGTTCTGGAGCCCAAAAAACACGAGTTCAAATTTTGGGAATGCTCGCGATTTTCTCGTCAACGGTTTCTCGGATCGCAATTCTGTCGCTTCCAACGCGTTCCTCGCGTCATTTTACATCGGAATTAGTCATGAGAAATGCACAAACACGGTTCTGGAGTTAAATAAAAAAGAGATCAGGGTTTGGGAGTGCTCGCGATTTTCTCGTCAACGTCTGCTCGGGTCGCAATTCTGTCGCATCCAACGCGTTCCTCGCGTCATTTTACGTCGGAATTAGTCATGAGAAATGCACAAACACGGTTCTGGAGCCCAAAAAACACGAGATCAGGATTTAGGAATGCTCGCGATTTTATGGTCAACGGTTTCTCGGATCGCAATTCTGTCGCTTCCAACGCGTTCCTCGCGTCATTTTACATCGGAATTAGTAATGAGAAATGCACAAACACGGAACTGGAGTTAAAAAAACACGAGAT
Source organism: Crossocerus cetratus (assembly GCA_963675795.1). Lineage (NCBI taxonomy): Eukaryota > Metazoa > Arthropoda > Insecta > Hymenoptera > Crabronidae > Crossocerus > Crossocerus cetratus. The sequence goes on from CAVMBF010000002.1 coordinate 1,248,533, forward strand.
CAGGATTTGGGAATGCTCGCGATTTTATGGTCAACGGTTTCTCGGATCGCAATTCTGTCCCTTCCAACGCGTTCCTCGCGTCATTTTACATCGGAATTAGTCATGAGAAATGCACAAACACGGTTCTGGAGCCCAAAAAACACGAGATCAGGATTTGGGAATGCTCGCGATTTTCACGTCAACAGTTTCTCGGATCGTAATTCTGTCGCTTCCAACGCGTTCCTCGCGTCATTTTACATCGGAATTAGTCATGAGAAATGCACAAACACGGTTCTGGAGTTAAAAAAAAGAGATCAGGGTTTGGGAGTGCTCGCGATTTTCTCGTCAACGGTTGGTCGGATCGCAATTCTGTCGCTTCCAACGCGTTCCTCGAGTCATTTTACATCGGAATTGAGCCATGAGAAATGCACAAACACGGTTCTGGAGCCCAAAAAACACGAGATCAGGTTTTGGGAATACTCGCGATTTTCTCGTCAACGGTTTCTCGGGTCGCAATTCTGTCGCTTCCAACGCGTTCCTCGCGTCATTTTACGTCGGAATTAGTCATGAGAAATGCACAAACACGGTTCTGGAGCCCAAAAAACACGAGATCAGGATTTGGGAATGCTCGCGATTTTCTCGTCAACGGTTGGTCGGATCGCAATTCTGTCGCTTCCAACGCGTTCCTCGCGTCATTTTACATCGGAATTTGTCATGAGAAATGCACAAACGCGGTTCTGGAGCCCAAAAAACACGAGTTCAAATTTTGGGAATGCTCGCGATTTTCTCGTCAACGGTTTCTCGGATCGCAATTCTGTCGCTTCCAACGCGTTCCTCGCGTCATTTTACATCGGAATTAGTCATGAGAAATGCACAAACACGGTTCTGGAGTTAAATAAAAAAGAGATCAGGGTTTGGGAGTGCTCGCGATTTTCTCGTCAACGTCTGCTCGGGTCGCAATTCTGTCGCATCCAACGCGTTCCTCGCGTCATTTTACGTCGGAATTAGTCATGAGAAATGCACAAACACGGTTCTGGAGCCCAAAAAACACGAGATCAGGATTTAGGAATGCTCGCGATTTTATGGTCAACGGTTTCTCGGATCGCAATTCTGTCGCTTCCAACGCGTTCCTCGCGTCATTTTACATCGGAATTAGTAATGAGAAATGCACAAACACGGAACTGGAGTTAAAAAAACACGAGATCAGGATTTGGGAATGCTCGCGATTTTATGGTCAACGGTTTCTCGGATCGCAATTCTGTCCCTTCCAACGCGTTCCTCGCGTCATTTTACATCGGAATTAGTCATGAGAAATGCACAAACACGGTTCTGGAGCCCAAAAAACACGAGATCAGGATTTGGGAATGCTCGCGATTTTCACGTCAACAGTTTCTCGGATCGTAATTCTGTCGCTTCCAACGCGTTCCTCGCGTCATTTTACATCGGAATTAGTCATGAGAAATGCACAAACACGGTTCTGGAGTTAAAAAAAAGAGATCAGGGTTTGGGAATGCTCGCGATTTTCTCGTCAACGGATGCTCGGATCGCAATTCTGTCCCTTCCAACGCGTTCCTCATGTCATTTTACATCGGAATTAGTCATGAGAAATGCACAAACACGGTTCTGGAGCCCAAAAAACACGAGATCAGGGTTTGGGAATGCTCGCGATTTTCACGTCAACGGTTTCTCGGGTCGCAATTCTGTCGCTTCCAACGCGTTCCTCGCGTCATTTTACGTCGGAATTAGTCATGAGAAATTCACAAACACGGTTCTGGAGCCCAAAAAACACGAGATCAGGATTTGGGAATGCTCGCGATTTTCTCGTCAACGGTTGGTCGGATCGCAATTCTGTCGCTTCCAACGCGTTCCTCGCGTCATTTTACATCGGAATTTGTCATGAGAAATGCACAAACGCGGTTCTGGAGCCCAAAAAACACGAGTTCAAATTTTGGGAATGCTCGCGATTTTCTCGTCAACGGTTTCTCGGATCGCAATTCTGTCGCTTCCAACGCGTTCCTCGCGTCATTTTACATCGGAATTAGTCATGAGAAATGCACAAACACGGTTCTGGAGTTAAATAAAAAAGAGATCAGGGTTTGGGAGTGCTCGCGATTTTCTCGTCAACGTCTGCTCGGGTCGCAATTCTGTCGCTTCCAACGCGTTCCTCGCGTCATTTTATATCGGAATTTGTCATGAGAAATGCACAAACGCGGTTCTGGAGTCCAAAAAACACGAGATCAGGATTTGGGAATGCTCGTGATTTTCTCGTCAACGGTTTCTCGGATCTCAATTCGGTCGCTTCCAACGCGTTTCTCGCGTCATTTTACATAGGAATTAGTCATGAGAAATGCACAAACACGGTTCTGGAGCCCAAAAAACACGAGATCAGGATTTAGGAATGCTCGCGATTTTATGGTCAACGGTTTCTCGGATCGCAATTCTGTCGCTTCCAACGCGTTCCTCGCGTCATTTTACATCGGAATTAGTAACGAGAAATGCACAAACACGGATCTGGGGTTAAAAAAACACGAGATCAGGATTTGGGAATGCTCGCGATTTTCTCGTCAACGGTTTCTCGGGTCGCAATTCTGTCGCTTCCAACGCGTTCCTCGCGTCATTTTACGTCGGAATTAGTCATGAGAAATGCACAAACACGGTTCTGGAGCCCAAAAAACACGAGATCAGGATTTGGGAATGCTCGCGATTTTCTCGTCAACGGTTGGTCGGATCGCAATTCTGTCGCTTCCAACGCGTTCTTCGCGTCATTTTGCATCGGAATTAGTCATGAGAAATGCACAAACACGGTTCTGGAGCCCAAAAAACACGAGATCAGGATTTGGGAATGCTCGTGATTTTCTCGTCAACGGTTGGTCGGATCGCAATTCTGTCGCTTCCAACGCGTTCCTCGAGTCATTTTACATCGGAATTGAGCCATGAGAAATGCACAAACACGGTTCTGGAGCCCAAAAAACACGAGATCAGGTTTTGGGAATACTCGCGATTTTCTCGTCAACGGTTTCTCGGGTCGCAATTCTGTCGCTTCCAACGCGTTCCTCGCGTCATTTTACGTCGGAATTAGTCATGAGAAATGCACAAACACGGTTCTGGAGCCCAAAAAACACGAGATCAGGATTTGGGAATGCTCGCGATTTTCTCGTCAACGGTTGGTCGGATCGCAATTCTGTCGCTTCCAACGCGTTCCTCGCGTCATTTTACATCGGAATTTGTCATGAGAAATGCACAAACGCGGTTCTGGAGCCCAAAAAACACGAGTTCAAATTTTGGGAATGCTCGCGATTTTCTCGTCAACGGTTTCTCGGATCGCAATTCTGTCGCTTCCAACGCGTTCCTCGCGTCATTTTACATCGGAATTAGTCATGAGAAATGCACAAACACGGTTCTGGAGTTAAATAAAAAAGAGATCAGGGTTTGGGAGTGCTCGCGATTTTCTCGTCAACGTCTGCTCGGGTCGCAATTCTGTCGCTTCCAACGCGTTCCTCGCGTCATTTTATATCGGAATTTGTCATGAGAAATGCACAAACGCGGTTCTGGAGTCCAAAAAACACGAGATCAGGATTTGGGAATGCTCGTGATTTTCTCGTCAACGGTTTCTCGGATCTCAATTCGGTCGCTTCCAACGCGTTTCTCGCGTCATTTTACATCGGAATTAGTCATGAGAAATGCACAAACACGGTTCTGGAGCCCAAAAAACACGAGATCAGGTTTTGGGAATGCTCGCGATTTTCTCGTCAACGGTTTCTCGGGTCGCAATTCTGTCGCATCCAACGCGTTCCTCGCGTCATTTTACGTCGGAATTAGTCATGAGAAATGCACAAACACGGTTCTGGAGCCCAAAAAACACGAGATCAGGATTTAGGAATGCTCGCGATTTTATGGTCAACGGTTTCTCGGATCGCAATTCTGTCGCTTCCAACGCGTTCCTCGCGTCATTTTACATCGGAATTAGTAATGAGAAATGCACAAACACGGAACTGGAGTTAAAAAAACACGAGATCAGGATTTGGGAATGCTCGCGATTTTATGGTCAACGGTTTCTCGGATCGCAATTCTGTCCCTTCCAACGCGTTCCTCGCGTCATTTTACATCGGAATTAGTCATGAGAAATGCACAAACACGGTTCTGGAGCCCAAAAAACACGAGATCAGGATTTGGGAATGCTCGCGATTTTCACGTCAACAGTTTCTCGGATCGTAATTCTGTCGCTTCCAACGCGTTCCTCGCGTCATTTTACATCGGAATTAGTCATGAGAAATGCACAAACACGGTTCTGGAGTTAAAAAAAAGAGATCAGGGTTTGGGAATGCTCGCGATTTTCTCGTCAACGGATGCTCGGATCGCAATTCTGTCCCTTCCAACGCGTTCCTCATGTCATTTTACATCGGAATTAGTCATGAGAAATGCACAAACACGGTTCTGGAGCCCAAAAAACACGAGATCAGGGTTTGGGAATGCTCGCGATTTTCACGTCAACGGTTTCTCGGGTCGCAATTCTGTCGCTTCCAACGCGTTCCTCGCGTCATTTTACGTCGGAATTAGTCATGAGAAATTCACAAACACGGTTCTGGAGCCCAAAAAACACGAGATCAGGATTTGGGAATGCTCGCGATTTTCTCGTCAACGGTTGGTCGGATCGCAATTCTGTCGCTTCCAACGCGTTCCTCGCGTCATTTTACATCGGAATTTGTCATGAGAAATGCACAAACGCGGTTCTGGAGCCCAAAAAACACGAGTTCAAATTTTGGGAATGCTCGCGATTTTCTCGTCAACGGTTTCTCGGATCGCAATTCTGTCGCTTCCAACGCGTTCCTCGCGTCATTTTACATCGGAATTAGTCATGAGAAATGCACAAACACGGTTCTGGAGTTAAATAAAAAAGAGATCAGGGTTTGGGAGTGCTCGCGATTTTCTCGTCAACGTCTGCTCGGGTCGCAATTCTGTCGCTTCCAACGCGTTCCTCGCGTCATTTTATATCGGAATTTGTCATGAGAAATGCACAAACGCGGTTCTGGAGTCCAAAAAACACGAGATCAGGATTTGGGAATGCTCGTGATTTTCTCGTCAACGGTTTCTCGGATCTCAATTCGGTCGCTTCCAACGCGTTTCTCGCGTCATTTTACATAGGAATTAGTCATGAGAAATGCACAAACACGGTTCTGGAGCCCAAAAAACACGAGATCAGGTTTTGGGAATGCTCGCGATTTTCTCGTCAACGGTTTCTCGGGTCGCAATTCTGTCGCATCCAACGCGTTCCTCGCGTCATTTTACGTCGGAATTAGTCATGAGAAATGCACAAACACGGTTCTGGAGCCCAAAAAACACGAGATCAGGATTTAGGAATGCTCGCGATTTTATGGTCAACGGTTTCTCGGAACGCAATTCTGTCCCTTCCAACGCGGTCCTCGCGTCATTTTACATCGGAATTAGTCATGAGAAATGCACAAACACGGTTCTGGAGCCCAAAAAACACGAGATCAGGTTTTGGGAATGCTCGCGATTTTCTCGTCAACGGTTTCTCGGGTCGCAATTCTGTCGCTTCCAACGCGTTCCTCGCGTCATTTTACGTCGGAATTAGTCATGAGAAATGCACAAACACGGTTCTGGAGCCCAAAAAACACGAGATCAGGATTTGGGAATGCTCGCGATTTTCTCGTCAACGGTTGGTCGGATCGCAATTCTGTCGCTTCCAACGCGTTCCTCGCGTCATTTTGCATCGGAATTAATCATGAGAAATGCACAAACACGGTTCTGGAGCCCAAAAAACACGAGATCAGGATTTGGGAATGCTCGTGATTTTCTCGTCAACGGTTGGTCGGATCGCAATTCTGTCGCTTCCAACGCGTTCCTCGAGTCATTTTACATCGGAATTTGTCATGAGAAATGCACAAACGCGGTTCTGGAGCCCAAAAAACACGAGTTCAAGTTTTGGGAATGCTCGCGATTTTCTCGTCAACGGTTTCTCGGATCGCAATTCTGTCCCTTCCAACGCGTTCCTCGCGTCATTTTACATCGGAATTGAGCCATGAGAAATGCACAAACACGGTTCTGGAGCCCAAAAAACACGAGATCAGGATTTGGGAATGCTCGCGATTTTCTCGTCAACGGTTTCTCGGATCGCAATTCTGTCCCTTCCAACGCGTTCCTCGCGTCATTTTACATCGGAATTAGTCATGAGAAATGCACAAACACGGTTCTGGAGCCCAAAAAACACGAGATCAGGTTTTGGGAATACTCGCGATTTTCTCGTCAACGGTTTCGCGGGTCGCAATTCTGTCGCTTCCAACGCGTTCCTCGCGTCATTTTACGTCGGAATTAGTCATGAGAAATGCACAAACACGGTTCTGGAGCCAAAAAAACACGAGATCAGGATTTGGGAATGCTCGCGATTTTCTCGTCAACGGTTGGTCGGATCGCAATTCTGTCGCTTCCAACGCGTTCCTCGCGTCATTTTACATCTGAATTTGTCATGAGAAATGCACAAACGCGGTTCTGGAGCCCAAAAAACACGAGTTCAAATTTTGGGAATGCTCGCGATTTTCTCGTCAACGGTTTCTCGGATCGCAATTCTGTCGCTTCCAACGCGTTCCTCGCGTCATTTTACATCGGAATTAGTCATGAGAAATGCACAAACACGGTTCTGGAGTTAAATAAAAAAGAGATCAGGGTTTGGGAGTGCTCGCGATTTTCTCGTCAACGTCTGCTCGGGTCGCAATTCTGTCGCTTCCAACGCGTTCGAGATCAGGATTTGGGAATGCTCGTGATTTTCTCGTCAACGGTTTCTCGGATCTCAATTCGGTCGCTTCCAACGCGTTTCTCGCGTCATTTTACATCGGATTTAGTCATGAGAAATGCACAAACACGGTTCTGGAGCCCAAAAAACACGAGATCAGGATTTGGGAATGCTCGCGATTTTCACGTCAACGGTTTCTCGGATCGCAATTCTGTCGCTTCCAACGCGTTCCTCGCGTCATTTTACATCGGAATTAGTCATGAGAAATGCACAAACACGGTTCTGGAGTTAAAAAAAAAGAGATCAGGGTTTGGGAGTGCTCGCGATTTTCTCGTCAACGTCTGCTCGGGTCGCAATTCTGTCGCTTCCAACGCGTTCGAGATCAGGATTTGGGAATGCTCGTGATTTTCTCGTCAACGGTTTCTCGGATCTCAATTCGGTCGCTTCCAACGCGTTTCTCGCGTCATTTTACATCGGAATTAGTCATGAGAAATGCACAAACACGGTCCTGGAGCCCAAAAAACACGAGTTCAAGTTTTGGGAATGCCCGCGATTTTCTCGTCAACGGTTTCTCGGATCGCAGTTCTGTCGCTACCAACGCGTGCCTAGCGTCATTTTACATCGGAATTAGTCATGAGAAATGCACAAACACGGTTCTGGAGTTACAAAAACACGAGATCAGGTTTTGGGAATGCTCGCGATTTTCTCGTCAACGGTTTCTCGGGTCGCAATTCTGTCGCTTCCAACGCGTTCCTCGCGTCATTTTACGTCGGAATTAGTCATGAGAAATGCACAAACACGGTTCTGGAGCCCAAAAAACACGAGATCAGGATTTGGGAATGCTCGCGATTTTCTCGTCAACGGTTGGTCGGATCGCAATTCTGTCGCTTCCAACGCGTTCCTCGCGTCATTTTACATCGGAATTTAGCCATGAGAAATGCACAAACACGCTTCTGGAGCCCAAAAAACACGAGATCAGGATTTGGGAATGCTCGCGATTTTCTCGTCAACGGTTTCTCGGATCGCAGTTCTGTCGCTACCAACGCGTTCCTAGCGTCATTTTACATCGGAATTAGTCATGAGAAATGCACAAACACGGTTCTGGAGTTAAAAAAACACGAGATCAGGGTTTGGGAATGCTCGCGATTTTCTCGTCAACGGTTTCTCGGATCGCAATTCTGTCCCTTCCAACGCGGTCCTCGCGTCATTTTACATCGGAATTAGTCATGAGAAATGCACAAACACGGTTCTGGAGCCCAAAAAACACGAGATCAGGTTTTGGGAATGCTCGCGATTTTCTCGTCAACGGTTTCTCGGGTCGCAATTCTGTCGCTTCCAACGCGTTCCTCGCGTCATTTTACGTCGGAATTAGTCATGAGAAATGCACAAACACGGTTCTGGAGCCCAAAAAACACGAGATCAGGATTTGGGAATGCTCGCGATTTTCTCGTCAACGGTTTCTCGGGTCGCAATTCTGTCGCTTCCAACGCGTTCCGCGCGTCATTTTACGTCGGAATTTAGCCATGAGAAATGCACAAACACGGTTCTGGAGCCCAAAAAACACGAGATCAGGATTTGGGAATGCTCGCGATTTTCTCGTCAACGGTTTCTCGGATCGCAGTTCTGTCGCTACCAACGCGTTCCTAGCGTCATTTTACATCGGAATTAGTCATGAGAAATGCACAAACACGGTTCTGGAGTTACAAAAACACGAGATCAGGGTTTGGGAATGCTCGCGATTTTCTCGTTAACGTCTGCTCGGGTCGCAATTCTGTCGCTTCCAACGCGTTCCTCGCGTCATTTTACATCGGAATTTAGCCATGAGAAATGCACAAACACGCTTCTGGAGCCCAAAAAACACGAGATCAGGATTTGGGAATGCTCGCGATTTTCTCGTCAACGGTTTCTCGGATCGCAGTTCTGTCGCTACCAACGCGTTCCTAGCGTCATTTTACATCGGAATTAGTCATGAGAAATGCACAAACACGGTTCTGGAGCCCAAAAAACACGAGATCAGGATTTGGGAATGCTCGCGATTTTCTCGTCAACGGTTTCTCGGATCGCAGTTCTGTCGCTACCAACGCGTTCCTAGCGTCATTTTACATCGGAATTAGTCATGAGAAATGCACAAACACGGTTCTGGAGTCCAAAAAACACGAGATCAGGATTTAGGAATGCTCGCGATTTTATGGTCAACGGTTGGTCGGATCGCAATTCTGTCGCTTCCAACGCGTTCCTCGCGTCATTTTACATCGGAATTTAGCCATGAGAAATGCACAAACACGGTTCTGGAGCCCAAAAAACACGAGATCAGGATTTGGGAATGCTCGCGATTTTCTCGTCAACGGTTTCTCGGATCGCAGTTCTGTCGCTACCAACGCGTTCCTAGCGTCATTTTACATCGGAATTAGTCATGAGAAATGCACAAACACGGTTCTGGAGTTATAAAAACACGAGATCAGGGTTTGGGAATGCTCGCGATTTTCTCGTCAACGGTTTCTCGGATCGCAATTCTGTCCCTTCCAACGCGGTCCTCGCGTCATTTTACATCGGAATTAGTCATGAGAAATGCACAAACACGGTTCTGGAGCCCAAAAAACACGAGATCAGGTTTTGGGAATGCTCGCGATTTTCTCGTCAACGGTTTCTCGGGTCGCAATTCTGTCGCTTCCAACGCGTTCCTCGCGTCATTTTACGTCGGAATTAGTCATGAGAAATGCACAAACACGGTTCTGGAGCCCAAAAAACACGAGATCAGGATTTGGGAATGCTCGCGATTTTCTCGTCAACGGTTGGTCGGATCGCAATTCTGTCCCTTCCAACGCGGTCCTCGCGTCATTTTACATCGGAATTAGTCATGAGAAATGCACAAACACGGTTCTGGAGCCCAAAAAACACGAGATCAGGTTTTGGGAATGCTCGCGATTTTCTCGTCAACGGTTTCTCGGGTCGCAATTCTGTCGCTTCCAACGCGTTCCTCGCGTCATTTTACGTCGGAATTAGTCATGAGAAATGCACAAACACGGTTCTGGAGCCCAAAAAACACGAGATCAGGATTTGGGAATGCTCGCGATTTTCTCGTCAACGGTTGGTCGGATCGCAATTCTGTCGCTTCCAACGCGTTCCTCGCGTCATTTTACATCGGAATTTGTCATGAGAAATGCACAAACGCGGTTCTGGAGCCCAAAAAACACGAGTTCAAGTTTTGGGAATGCTCGCGATTTTCTCGTCAACGGTTTCTCGGATCGCAATTCTGTCCCTTCCAACGCGGTCCTCGCGTCATTTTACATCGGAATTAGTCATGAGAAATGCACAAACACGGTTCTGGAGCCCAAAAAACACGAGATCAGGATTTGGGAATGCTCGCGATTTTCTCGTCAACGGTTTCTCGGGTCGCAATTCTGTCGCTTCCAGCGCGTTCCTCGCGTCATTTTACGTCGGAATTAGTGATGAGAAATGCACAAACACGGTTCTGGAGCCCAAAAAACACGAGATCAGGATTTAGGAATGCTCGCGATTTTATGGTCAACGGTTTCTCGGATCGCAATTCTGTCGCTTCCAACGCGTTCCTCGCGTCATTTTACATCGGAATTTAGCCATGAGAAATGCACAAACACGGTTCTGGATCCCAAAAAACACGAGATCAGGATTTGGGAATGCTCGCGATTTTCTCGTCAACGGTTTCTCGGATCGCAGTTCTGTCGCTACCAACGCGTTCCTAGCGTCATTTTACATCGGAATTAGTCATGAGAAATGCACAAACACGGTTCTGGAGTTACAAAAACACGAGATCAGGGTTTGGGAATGCTCGCGATTTTCTCGTTAACGTCTGCTCGGGTCGCAATTCTGTCGCTTCCAACGCGTTCCTCGCGTCATTTTATATCGGAATTTGTCATGAGAAATGCACAAACGCGGTTCTGGAGCCCAAAAAACACGAGATCAGGATTTGGGAATGCTCGTGATTTTCTCGTCAACGGTTTCCCGGATCGCAATTCTGTCGCTTCCAACGCGTTCCTCGCGTCATTTTACATCGGAATTAGTCATGAGAAATGCACAAACGCGGTTCTGGAGCCCAAAAAACACGAGTTCAAGTTTTGGGAATGCTCGCGATTTTCTCGTCAACGGTTTCCCGGGTCGCAATTCTGTCGCTTCCAACGCGTTCCTCGCGTCATTTTACATCGGAATTCGTCATGAGATATGCACAAACACGGTTCTGGAGTTAAAAAAACACGAGATCAGGGTTTGGAAATGCTCGCGATTTTCTCGTCAACGGTTTCTCGGATCGCAATTCTGTCCCTTCCAACGCGTTCCTCGCGTCATTTTACATCGAAATTAGTCATGAGAAATGCACAAACACGGATCTGGAGCCCAAAAAACACGAGATCAGGATTTGGGAATGCTCGCGATTTTCTCGTCAACGGTTTCTCGGGTCGCAATTCTGTCGCTTCCAACGCGTTCCACGCGTCATTTTACGTCGGAATTAGTCATGAGAAATGCACAAACACGGTTCTGAAGCCCAAAAAACACGAGATCAGGATTTAGGAATGCTCGCGATTTTCACGTCAACGGTTTCTCGGATCGCAATTCTGTCGCTTCCAACGCGTTCTGCTCGCGTCATTTTATATCGGAATTTGTCATGAGAAATGCACAAACACGGTTCTGGAGCCCAAAAAACACGAGTTCAAGTTTTGGGAATGCTCGCGATTTTCTCGTCAACGGTTTCTCGGATCGCAATTCTGTTGCTTCCAACGCGTTCCTCGCGTCATTTTACATCGGAATTTGTCATGAGAAATGCACAAACGCGGTTCTGGAGCCCAAAAAACACGAGTTCAAGTTTTGGGAATGCTCGCGATTTTCTTGTGAACGGTTTCCCGGGTCGCAATTCTGTCGCTTCGAACGCGTTTCTCGCGTCATTTTACATCGGAATTAGTCATGAGAAATGCACAAACACGGTTCTGGTGTTAAAAAAACACGAGATCAGGATTTGGGAATGCTAGCTATTTTCACGTCAACGGATGCTCGGATCGCAATTCTGTCGCTTCCAACGCGTTCCTCGCGTCATTTTACGTCGGAATTAGTCATGAGAAATGCACAAACACGGTTCTGGAGCCCAAAAAACACGAGATCAGGATTTAGGAATGCTCGCGATTTTATGGTCAACGGTTTCTCGGATCGCAATTCTGTCGCTTCCAACGCGTTCCTCGCGTCATTTTACATCGGAATTAGTAACGAGAAATGCACAAACACGGATCTGGAGTTAAAAAAACACGAGATCAGGATTTGGGAATGCTCGCGATTTTATGGTCAACGGTTTCTCGGATCGCAATTCTGTCCCTTCCAACGCGTTCCTCGAGTCATTTTACATCGGAATTTGTCATGAGAAATGCACAAACACGGTTCTGGAGCCCAAAAAACACGAGATCAGGATTTGGGAATGCTCGTGATTTTCTCGTCAACGGTTGTGCGGATCGCAATTCTGTCGCTTCCAACGCGTTCCTCGAGTCATTTTACATCGGAATTTGTCATGAGAAATGCACAAACGCGGTTCTGGAGCCCAAAAAACACGAGTTCAAATTTTGGGAATGCTCGCGATTTTCTCGTCAACGGTTTCTCGGATCGCAATTCTGTTGCTTCCAACGCGTTCCTCGCGTCATTTTACGTCGGAATTAGTCATGAGAAATGCACAAACACGGTTCTGGAGCCCAAAAAACACGAGATCAGGATTTAGGAATGCTCGCGATTTTCTTGTGAACGGTTTCCCGGGTCGCAATTCTGTCGCTTCGAACGCGTTCCTCGCGTCATTTTACATCGGAATTAGTCATGAGAAATGCACAAACACGGTTCTGGAGTTAAAAAAAAGAGATCAGGGTTTGGGAATGCTCGCGATTTTCTCGTCAACGGATGCTCGGATCGCAATTCTGTCGCTTCCAACGCGTTCCTCGCGTCATTTTACATGGGAATTAGTCATGAGAAATGCACAAACACGGTTCTGGAGCCCAAAAAACACGAGATCAGGATTTGGGAATGCTCGTGATTTTCTCGTCAACGGTTGTGCGGATCGCAATTCTGTCGCTTCCAACGCGTTCCTCGAGTCATTTTACATCGGAATTTGTCATGAGAAATGCACAAACGCGGTTCTGGAGCCCAAAAAACACGAGTTCAAATTTTGGGAATGCTCGCGATTTTCTCGTCAACGGTTTCTCGGATCGCAATTCTGTTGCTTCCAACGCGTTCCTCGCGTCATTTTACGTCGGAATTAGTCATGAGAAATGCACAAACACGGTTCTGGAGCCCAAAAAACACGAGATCAGGATTTAGGAATGCTCGCGATTTTATGGTCAACGGTTTCTCGGATCGCAATTCTGTCGCTTCCAACGCGTTCCTCGCGTCATTTTACATCGGAATTAGTAACGAGAAATGCACAAACACGGATCTGGAGTTAAAAAAACACGAGATCAGGATTTGGGAATGCTCGCGATTTTATGGTCAACGGTTTCTCGGATCGCAATTCTGTCCCTTCCAACGCGTTCCTCGAGTCATTTTACATCGGAATTTGTCATGAGAAATGCACAAACGCGGTTCTGGAGCCCAAAAAACACGAGTTCAAGTTTTGGGAATGCTCGCGATTTTCTCGTCAACGGATGCTCGGATCGCAATTCTGTCGCTTCCAACGCGTTCCTCGCGTCATTTTACATGGGAATTAGTCATGAGAAATGCACAAACACGGTTCTGGAGCCCAAAAAACACGAGATCAGGATTTGGGAATGCTCGTGATTTTCTCGTCAACGGTTGTGCGGATCGCAATTCTGTCGCTTCCAACGCGTTCCTCGAGTCATTTTACATCGGAATTTGTCATGAGAAATGCACAAACGCGGTTCTGGAGCCCAAAAAACACGAGTTCAAGTTTTGGGAATGCTCGCGATTTTCTCGTCAACGGTTTCTCGGATCGCAATTCTGTCCCTTCCAACGCGTTCCTCGCGTCATTTTACATCGGAATTTGTCATGAGAAATGTCTAAACGCGGTTCTGGAGCCCAAAAAACACGAGTTCAAGTTTTGGGAATGCTCGCGCTTTCTCGTCAACGGTTTCCCGGGTCGCAATTCTGTCGCTTCCAACGCGTTCCTCGCGTCATTTTACATCGGAATTAGTCATGAGAAATGCACAAACACGGTTCTGGTGTTAAAAAAACACGAGATCAGGATTTGGGAATGCTCGCTATTTTCTCGTCAACGTCTGCTCGGGTCGCAATTCTGTCGCTTCCAACGCGTTCCTCGCGTCATTTTAAATCGGAATTAGTCATGAGAAATGCACAAACACGGTTCTGGAGCCCAAAAAACACGAGATCAGGATTTAGGAATGCTCGCGATTTTATGGTCAACGGTTTCTCGGATCGCAATTCTGTCGCTTCCAACGCGTTCCTCGCGTCATTTTACATCGGAATTAGTAACGAGAAATGCACAAACACGGATCTGGAGTTAAAAAAACACGAGATCAGGATTTGGGAATGCTCGCGATTTTATGGTGAACGGTTTCTCGGATCGCAATTCTGTCCCTTCCAACGCGTTCCTCGCGTCATTTTACATCGGAATTAGTCATGAGAAATGCACAAACACGGTTCTGGAGTTAAAAAAAAGAGATCAGGGTTTGGGAATGCTCGCGATTTTCTCGTCAACGGATGCTCGGATCGCAATTCTGTCGCTTCCAACGCGTTCCTCGCGTCATTTTACATGGGAATTAGTCATGAGAAATGCACAAACACGGTTCTGGAGCCCAAAAAACACGAGATCAGGATTTGGGAATGCTCGTGATTTTCTCGTCAACGGTTGTGCGGATCGCAATTCTGTCGCTTCCAACGCGTTCCTCGAGTCATTTTACATCGGAATTTGTCATGAGAAATGCACAAACGCGGTTCTGGAGCCCAAAAAACACGAGTTCAAGTTTTGGGAATGCTCGCGATTTTCTCGTCAACGGTTTCTCGGATCGCAATTCTGTCCCTTCCAACGCGTTCCTCGCGTCATTTTACATCGGAATTAGTCATGAGAAATGCACAAACACGGTTCTGGAGTTAAAAAAAAGAGATCAGGGTTTGGGAATGCTCGCGATTTTCTCGTCAACGGATGCTCGGATCGCAATTCTGTCGCTTCCAACGCGTTCCTCGCGTCATTTTACATGGGAATTAGTCATGAGAAATGCACAAACACGGTTCTGGAGCCCAAAAAACACGAGATCAGGATTTGGGAATGCTCGTGATTTTCTCGTCAACGGTTGTGCGGATCGCAATTCTGTCGCTTCCAACGCGTTCCTCGAGTCATTTTACATCGGAATTTGTCATGAGAAATGCACAAACGCGGTTCTGGAGCCCAAAAAACACGAGTTCAAGTTTTGGGAATGCTCGCGATTTTCTCGTCAACGGTTTCTCGGATCGCAATTCTGTTGCTTCCAACGCGTTCCTCGCGTCATTTTACGTCGGAATTAGTCATGAGAAATGCACAAACACGGTTCTGGAGCCCAAAAAACACGAGATCAGGATTTAGGAATGCTCGCGATTTTATGGTCAACGGTTTCTCGGATCGCAATTCTGTCGCTTCCAACGCGTTCCTCGCGTCATTTTACATCGGAATTAGTAACGAGAAATGCACAAACACGGATCTGGAGTTAAAAAAACACGAGATCAGGATTTGGGAATGCTCGCGATTTTATGGTCAACGGTTTCTCGGATCGCAATTCTGTCCCTTCCAACGCGTTCCTCGCGTCATTTTACATCGGAATTAGTCATGAGAAATGCACAAACACGGTTCTGGAGTTAAAAAAAAGAGATCAGGGTTTGGGAATGCTCGCGATTTTCTCGTCAACGGATGCTCGGATCGCAATTCTGTCGCTTCCAACGCGTTCCTCGCGTCATTTTACATGGGAATTAGTCATGAGAAATGCACAAACACGGTTCTGGAGCCCAAAAAACACGAGATCAGGATTTGGGAATGCTCGTGATTTTCTCGTCAACGGTTGTGCGGATCGCAATTCTGTCGCTTCCAACGCGTTCCTCGAGTCATTTTACATCGAAATTTGTCATGAGAAATGCACAAACGCGGTTCTGGAGCCCAAAAAACACGAGTTCAAGTTTTGGGAATGCTCGCGATTTTCTCGTCAACGGTTTCTCGGATCGCAATTCTGTCCCTTCCAACGCGTTCCTCGCGTCATTTTACATCGGAATTGAGCCATGAGAAATGCACAAACACGGTTCTGGAGCCCAAAAAACACGAGATCAGGATTTGGGAATGCTCGCGATTTTCTCGTCAACGGTTGGTCGGATCGCAATTCTGTCGCTTCCAACGCGTTCCTCGCGTCATTTTACATCGGAATTTGTCATGAGAAATGTCTAAACGCGGTTCTGGAGCCCAAAAAACACGAGTTCAAGTTTTGGGAATGCTCGCGCTTTCTCGTCAACGGTTTCCCGGGTCGCAATTCTGTCGCTTCCAACGCGTTCCTCGCGTCATTTTACATCGGAATTAGTCATGAGAAATGCACAAACACGGTTCTGGAGTTAAAAAAAACACGAGATCAGGGTTTGGGAATGCTCGCGATTTTCTCGTCAACGGTTTCTCGGATCGCAATTCTGTCCCTTCCAACGCGGTCCTCGCGTCATTTTACATCGGAATTAGTCATGAGAAATGCACAAACGCGGTTCTGGAGCCCAAAAAACACGAGTTCAAGTTTTGGGAATGCTCGCGATTTTCTCGTGAACGGTTTCCCGGGTCGCAATTCTGTCGCTTCCAACGCGTTCCTCGCGTCATTTTACATCGGAATTAGTCATGAGAAATGCACAAACACGGTTCTGGTGTTAAAAAAACACGAGATCAGGATTTGGGAATGCTCGCTATTTTCTCGTCAACGTCTGCTCGGGTCGCAATTCTGTCGCTTCCAACGCGTTCCTCGCGTCATTTTATATCGGAATTAGTCATGAGAAATGCACAAACACGGTTCTGGAGCCCAAAAAACACGAGATCAGGATTTAGGAATGCTCGCGATTTTATGGTCAACGGTTTCTCGGATCGCAATTCTGTCGCTTCCAACGCGTTCCTCGCGTCATTTTACATCGGAATTAGTAACGAGAAATGCACAAACACGGATCTGGGGTTAAAAAAACACGAGATCAGGATTTGGGAATGCTCGCGATTTTCTCGTCAACGGTTTCTCGGGTCGCAATTCTGTCGCTTCCAACGCGTTCCTCGCGTCATTTTACGTCGGAATTAGTCATGAGAAATGCACAAACACGGTTCTGGAGCCCAAAAAACACGAGATCAGGATTTGGGATTGCTCGCGATTTTCTCGTCAACGGTTGGTCGGATCGCAATTCTGTCGCTTCCAACGCGTTCCTCGCGTCATTTTGCATCGGAATTAGTCATGAGAAATGCACAAACACGGTTCTGGAGCCCAAAAAACACGAGATCAGGATTTGGGAATGCTCGTGATTTTCTCGTCAACGGTTGGTCGGATCGCAATTCTGTCGCTTCCAACGCGTTCCTCGAGTCATTTTACATCGGAATTGAGCCATGAGAAATGCACAAACACGGTTCTGGAGCCCAAAAAACACGAGATCAGGTTTTGGGAATACTCGCGATTTTCTCGTCAACGGTTTCTCGGGTCGCAATTCTGTCGCTTCCAACGCGTTCCTCGCGTCATTTTATATCGGAATTTGTCATGAGAAATGCACAAACGCGGTTCTGGAGTCCAAAAAACACGAGATCAGGATTTGGGAATGCTCGTGATTTTCTCGTCAACGGTTTCTCGGATCTCAATTCGGTCGCTTCCAACGCGTTTCTCGCGTCATTTTACATCGGAATTAGTCATGAGAAATGCACAAACACGGTTCTGGAGCCCAAAAAACACGAGATCAGGTTTTGGGAATGCTCGCGATTTTCTCGTCAACGGTTTCTCGGGTCGCAATTCTGTCGCATCCAACGCGTTCCTCGCGTCATTTTACGTCGGAATTAGTCATGAGAAATGCACAAACACGGTTCTGGAGCCCAAAAAACACGAGATCAGGATTTAGGAATGCTCGCGATTTTATGGTCAACGGTTTCTCGGATCGCAATTCTGTCGCTTCCAACGCGTTCCTCGCGTCATTTTACATCGGAATTAGTAATGAGAAATGCACAAACACGGAACTGGAGTTAAAAAAACACGAGATCAGGATTTGGGAATGCTCGCGATTTTATGGTCAACGGTTTCTCGGATCGCAATTCTGTCCCTTCCAACGCGTTCCTCGCGTCATTTTACATCGGAATTAGTCATGAGAAATGCACAAACACGGTTCTGGAGCCCAAAAAACACGAGATCAGGATTTGGGAATGCTCGCGATTTTCACGTCAACAGTTTCTCGGATCGTAATTCTGTCGCTTCCAACGCGTTCCTCGCGTCATTTTACATCGGAATTAGTCATGAGAAATGCACAAACACGGTTCTGGAGTTAAAAAAAAGAGATCAGGGTTTGGGAATGCTCGCGATTTTCTCGTCAACGGATGCTCGGATCGCAATTCTGTCCCTTCCAACGCGTTCCTCGCGTCATTTTACATCGGAATTAGTCATGAGAAATGCACAAACACGGTTCTGGAGCCCAAAAAACACGAGATCAGGGTTTGGGAATGCTCGCGATTTTCACGTCAACGGTTTCTCGGGTCGCAATTCTGTCGCTTCCAACGCGTTCCTCGCGTCATTTTACGTCGGAATTAGTCATGAGAAATGCACAAACACGGTTCTGGAGCCCAAAAAACACGAGATCAGGATTTGGGAATGCTCGCGATTTTCTCGTCAACGGTTGGTCGGATCGCAATTCTGTCGCTTCCAACGCGTTCCTCGCGTCATTTTACATCGGAATTTGTCATGAGAAATGCACAAACGCGGTTCTGGAGCCCAAAAAACACGAGTTCAAATTTTGGGAATGCTCGCGATTTTCTCGTCAACGGTTTCTCGGATCGCAATTCTGTCGCTTCCAACGCGTTCCTCGCGTCATTTTACATCGGAATTAGTCATGAGAAATGCACAAACACGGTTCTGGAGTTAAATAAAAAAGAGATCAGGGTTTGGGAGTGCTCGCGATTTTCTCGTCAACGTCTGCTCGGGTCGCAATTCTGTCGCTTCCAACGCGTTCCTCGCGTCATTTTATATCGGAATTTGTCATGAGAAATGCACAAACGCGGTTCTGGAGTCCAAAAAACACGAGATCAGGATTTGGGAATGCTCGTGATTTTCTCGTCAACGGTTTCTCGGATCTCAATTCGGTCGCTTCCAACGCGTTTCTCGCGTCATTTTACATAGGAATTAGTCATGAGAAATGCACAAACACGGTTCTGGAGCCCAAAAAACACGAGATCAGGTTTTGGGAATGCTCGCGATTTTCTCGTCAACGGTTTCTCGGGTCGCAATTCTGTCGCATCCAACGCGTTCCTCGCGTCATTTTACGTCGGAATTAGTCATGAGAAATGCACAAACACGGTTCTGGAGCCCAAAAAACACGAGATCAGGATTTAGGAATGCTCGCGATTTTATGGTCAACGGTTTCTCGGAACGCAATTCTGTCGCTTCCAACGCGTTCCTCGCGTCATTTTACATCGGAATTAGTCATGAGAAATGCACAAACACGGTTCTGGAGCCCAAAAAACACGAGATCAGGATTTGGGAATGCTCGCGATTTTCACGTCAACAGTTTCTCGGATCGCAATTCTGTCGCTTCCAACGCGTTCCTCGCGTCATTTTACATCGGAATTAGTCATGAGAAATGCACAAACACGGTTCTGGAGTTAAAAAAAAGAGATCAGGGTTTGGGAATGCTCGCGATTTTCTCGTCAACGGATGCTCGGATCGCAATTCTGTCCCTTCCAACGCGTTCCTCGCGTCATTTTACATCGGAATTAGTCATGAGAAATGCACAAACACGGTTCTGGAGCCCAAAAAACACGAGATCAGGGTTTGGGAATGCTCGCGATTTTCACGTCAACGGTTTCTCGGATCGCAATTCTGTCCCTTCCAACGCGTTCCTCGCGTCATTTTACATCGGAATTAGTCATGAGAAATGCACAAACACGGTTCTGGAGTTAAAAAAAAGAGATCAGGGTTTGGGAATGCTCGCGATTTTCTCGTCAACGGATGCTCGGATCGCAATTCTGTCGCTTCCAACGCGTTCCTCGCGTCATTTTACATGGGAATTAGTCATGAGAAATGCACAAACACGGTTCTGGAGCCCAAAAAACACGAGATCAGGATTTGGGAATGCTCGTGATTTTCTCGTCAACGGTTGTGCGGATCGCAATTCTGTCGCTTCCAACGCGTTCCTCGAGTCATTTTACATCGGAATTTGTCATGAGAAATGCACAAACGCGGTTCTGGAGCCCAAAAAACACGAGTTCAAGTTTTGGGAATGCTCGCGATTTTCTCGTCAACGGTTTCTCGGATCGCAATTCTGTCCCTTCCAACGCGTTCCTCGCGTCATTTTACATCGGAATTGAGCCATGAGAAATGCACAAACACGGTTCTGGAGCCCAAAAAACACGAGATCAGGATTTGGGAATGCTCGCGATTTTCTCGTCAACGGTTGGTCGGATCGCAATTCTGTCGCTTCCAACGCGTTCCTCGCGTCATTTTACATCGGAATTTGTCATGAGAAATGTACAAACGCGGTTCTGGAGCCCAAAAAACACGAGTTCAAGTTTTGGGAATGCTCGCGCTTTCTCGTCAACGGTTTCCCGGGTCGCAATTCTGTCGCTTCCAACGCGTTCCTCGCGTCATTTTACATCGGAATTAGTCATGAGAAATGCACAAACACGGTTCTGGAGTTAAAAAAACACGAGATCAGGGTTTGGGAATGCTCGCGATTTTCTCGTCAACGGTTTCTCGGATCGCAATTCTGTCCCTTCCAACGCGGTCCTCGCGTCATTTTACATCGGAATTAGTCATGAGAAATGCACAAACACGGTTCTGGAGCCCAAAAAACACGAGATCAGGTTTTGGGAATGCTCGCGATTTTCTCGTCAACGGTTTCTCGGGTCGCAATTCTGTCGCTTCCAACGCGTTCCTCGCGTCATTTTACGTCGGAATTAGTCATGAGAAATGCACAAACACGGTTCTGGAGCCCAAAAAACACGAGATCAGGATTTGGGAATGCTCGCGATTTTCTCGTCAACGGTTGGTCGGATCGCAATTCTGTCGCTTCCAACGCGTTCCTCGAGTCATTTTACATCGGAATTGAGCCATGAGAAATGCACAAACACGGTTCTGGAGCCCAAAAAACACGAGATCAGGTTTTGGGAATACTCGCGTTTTTCTCGTCAACGGTTTCTCGGGTCGCAATTCTGTCGCTTCCAACGCGTTCCTCGCGTCATTTTACGTCGGAATTAGTCATGAGAAATGCACAAACACGGTTCTGGAGCCCAAAAAACACGAGATCAGGATTTGGGAATGCTCGCGATTTTCTCGTCAACGGTTGGTCGGATCGCAATTCTGTCGCTTCCAACGCGTTCCTCGCGTCATTTTACATCGGAATTTGTCATGAGAAATGCACAAACGCGGTTCTGGAGCCCAAAAAACACGAGTTCAAATTTTGGGAATGCTCGCGATTTTCTCGTCAACGGTTTCTCGGATCGCAATTCTGTCGCTTCCAACGCGTTCCTCGCGTCATTTTACATCGGAATTAGTCATGAGAAATGCACAAACACGGTTCTGGAGTTAAATAAAAAAGAGATCAGGGTTTGGGAGTGCTCGCGATTTTCTCGTCAACGTCTGCTCGGGTCGCAATTCTGTCGCTTCCAACGCGTTCCTCGCGTCATTTTATATCGGAATTTGTCATGAGAAATGCACAAACGCGGTTCTGGAGTCCAAAAAACACGAGATCAGGATTTGGGAATGCTCGTGATTTTCTCGTCAACGGTTTCTCGGATCTCAATTCGGTCGCTTCCAACGCGTTTCTCGCGTCATTTTACATCGGAATTAGTCATGAGAAATGCACAAACACGGTTCTGGAGCCCAAAAAACACGAGATCAGGTTTTGGGAATGCTCGCGATTTTCTCGTCAACGGTTTCTCGGGTCGCAATTCTGTCGCATCCAACGCGTTCCTCGCGTCATTTTACGTCGGAATTAGTCATGAGAAATGCACAAACACGGTTCTGGAGCCCAAAAAACACGAGATCAGGATTTGGGAATGCTCGCGATTTTCTCGTCAACGGTTGGTCGGATCGCAATTCTGTCGCTTCCAACGCGTTCCTCGCGTCATTTTACATCGGAATTTGTCATGAGAAATGTCTAAACGCGGTTCTGGAGCCCAAAAAACACGAGTTCAAGTTTTGGGAATGCTCGCGCTTTCTCGTCAACGGTTTCCCGGGTCGCAATTCTGTCGCTTCCAACGCGTTCCTCGCGTCATTTTACATCGGAATTAGTCATGAGAAATGCACAAACACGGTTCTGGAGTTAAAAAAAACACGAGATCAGGGTTTGGGAATGCTCGCGATTTTCTCGTCAACGGTTTCTCGGATCGCAATTCTGTCCCTTCCAACGCGGTCCTCGCGTCATTTTACATCGGAATTAGTCATGAGAAATGCACAAACGCGGTTCTGGAGCCCAAAAAACACGAGTTCAAGTTTTGGGAATGCTCGCGATTTTCTCGTGAACGGTTTCCCGGGTCGCAATTCTGTCGCTTCCAACGCGTTCCTCGCGTCATTTTACATCGGAATTAGTCATGAGAAATGCACAAACACGGTTCTGGTGTTAAAAAAACACGAGATCAGGATTTGGGAATGCTCGCTATTTTCTCGTCAACGTCTGCTCGGGTCGCAATTCTGTCGCTTCCAACGCGTTCCTCGCGTCATTTTATATCGGAATTAGTCATGAGAAATGCACAAACACGGTTCTGGAGCCCAAAAAACACGAGATCAGGATTTAGGAATGCTCGCGATTTTATGGTCAACGGTTTCTCGGATCGCAATTCTGTCGCTTCCAACGCGTTCCTCGCGTCATTTTACATCGGAATTAGTAACGAGAAATGCACAAACACGGATCTGGGGTTAAAAAAACACGAGATCAGGATTTGGGAATGCTCGCGATTTTCTCGTCAACGGTTTCTCGGGTCGCAATTCTGTCGCTTCCAACGCGTTCCTCGCGTCATTTTACGTCGGAATTAGTCATGAGAAATGCACAAACACGGTTCTGGAGCCCAAAAAACACGAGATCAGGATTTGGGATTGCTCGCGATTTTCTCGTCAACGGTTGGTCGGATCGCAATTCTGTCGCTTCCAACGCGTTCCTCGCGTCATTTTGCATCGGAATTAGTCATGAGAAATGCACAAACACGGTTCTGGAGCCCAAAAAACACGAGATCAGGATTTGGGAATGCTCGTGATTTTCTCGTCAACGGTTGGTCGGATCGCAATTCTGTCGCTTCCAACGCGTTCCTCGAGTCATTTTACATCGGAATTGAGCCATGAGAAATGCACAAACACGGTTCTGGAGCCCAAAAAACACGAGATCAGGTTTTGGGAATACTCGCGATTTTCTCGTCAACGGTTTCTCGGGTCGCAATTCTGTCGCTTCCAACGCGTTCCTCGCGTCATTTTATATCGGAATTTGTCATGAGAAATGCACAAACGCGGTTCTGGAGTCCAAAAAACACGAGATCAGGATTTGGGAATGCTCGTGATTTTCTCGTCAACGGTTTCTCGGATCTCAATTCGGTCGCTTCCAACGCGTTTCTCGCGTCATTTTACATCGGAATTAGTCATGAGAAATGCACAAACACGGTTCTGGAGCCCAAAAAACACGAGATCAGGTTTTGGGAATGCTCGCGATTTTCTCGTCAACGGTTTCTCGGGTCGCAATTCTGTCGCATCCAACGCGTTCCTCGCGTCATTTTACGTCGGAATTAGTCATGAGAAATGCACAAACACGGTTCTGGAGCCCAAAAAACACGAGATCAGGATTTAGGAATGCTCGCGATTTTATGGTCAACGGTTTCTCGGATCGCAATTCTGTCGCTTCCAACGCGTTCCTCGCGTCATTTTACATCGGAATTAGTAATGAGAAATGCACAAACACGGAACTGGAGTTAAAAAAACACGAGATCAGGATTTGGGAATGCTCGCGATTTTATGGTCAACGGTTTCTCGGATCGCAATTCTGTCCCTTCCAACGCGTTCCTCGCGTCATTTTACATCGGAATTAGTCATGAGAAATGCACAAACACGGTTCTGGAGCCCAAAAAACACGAGATCAGGATTTGGGAATGCTCGCGATTTTCACGTCAACAGTTTCTCGGATCGTAATTCTGTCGCTTCCAACGCGTTCCTCGCGTCATTTTACATCGGAATTAGTCATGAGAAATGCACAAACACGGTTCTGGAGTTAAAAAAAAGCGATCAGGGTTTGGGAATGCTCGCGATTTTCTCGTCAACGGATGCTCGGATCGCAATTCTGTCCCTTCCAACGCGTTCCTCGCGTCATTTTACATCGGAATTAGTCATGAGAAATGCACAAACACGGTTCTGGAGCCCAAAAAACACGAGATCAGGGTTTGGGAATGCTCGCGATTTTCACGTCAACGGTTTCTCGGGTCGCAATTCTGTCGCTTCCAACGCGTTCCTCGCGTCATTTTACGTCGGAATTAGTCATGAGAAATGCACAAACACGGTTCTGGAGCCCAAAAAACACGAGATCAGGATTTGGGAATGCTCGCGATTTTCTCGTCAACGGTTGGTCGGATCGCAATTCTGTCGCTTCCAACGCGTTCCTCGCGTCATTTTACATCGGAATTTGTCATGAGAAATGCACAAACGCGGTTCTGGAGCCCAAAAAACACGAGTTCAAATTTTGGGAATGCTCGCGATTTTCTCGTCAACGGTTTCTCGGATCGCAATTCTGTCGCTTCCAACGCGTTCCTCGCGTCATTTTACATCGGAATTAGTCATGAGAAATGCACAAACACGGTTCTGGAGTTAAATAAAAAAGAGATCAGGGTTTGGGAGTGCTCGCGATTTTCTCGTCAACGTCTGCTCGGGTCGCAATTCTGTCGCTTCCAACGCGTTCCTCGCGTCATTTTATATCGGAATTTGTCATGAGAAATGCACAAACGCGGTTCTGGAGTCCAAAAAACACGAGATCAGGATTTGGGAATGCTCGTGATTTTCTCGTCAACGGTTTCTCGGATCTCAATTCGGTCGCTTCCAACGCGTTTCTCGCGTCATTTTACATAGGAATTAGTCATGAGAAATGCACAAACACGGTTCTGGAGCCCAAAAAACACGAGATCAGGTTTTGGGAATGCTCGCGATTTTCTCGTCAACGGTTTCTCGGGTCGCAATTCTGTCGCATCCAACGCGTTCCTCGCGTCATTTTACGTCGGAATTAGTCATGAGAAATGCACAAACACGGTTCTGGAGCCCAAAAAACACGAGATCAGGATTTGGGAATGCTCGCGATTTTCTCGTCAACGGTTGGTCGGATCGCAATTCTGTCGCTTCCAACGCGTTCCTCGCGTCATTTTACATCGGAATTTGTCATGAGAAATGCACAAACGCGGTTCTGGAGCCCAAAAAACACGAGTTCAAATTTTGGGAATGCTCGCGATTTTCTCGTCAACGGTTTCTCGGATCGCAATTCTGTCGCTTCCAACGCGTTCCTCGCGTCATTTTACATCGGAATTAGTCATGAGAAATGCACAAACACGGTTCTGGAGTTAAATAAAAAAGAGATCAGGGTTTGGGAGTGCTCGCGATTTTCTCGTCAACGTCTGCTCGGGTCGCAATTCTGTCGCTTCCAACGCGTTCCTCGCGTCATTTTATATCGGAATTTGTCATGAGAAATGCACAAACGCGGTTCTGGAGTCCAAAAAACACGAGATCAGGATTTGGGAATGCTCGTGATTTTCTCGTCAACGGTTTCTCGGATCTCAATTCGGTCGCTTCCAACGCGTTTCTCGCGTCATTTTACATCGGAATTAGTCATGAGAAATGCACAAACACGGTTCTGGAGCCCAAAAAACACGAGATCAGGTTTTGGGAATGCTCGCGATTTTCTCGTCAACGGTTTCTCGGGTCGCAATTCTGTCGCATCCAACGCGTTCCTCGCGTCATTTTACGTCGGAATTAGTCATGAGAAATGCACAAACACGGTTCTGGAGCCCAAAAAACACGAGATCAGGATTTAGGAATGCTCGCGATTTTATGGTCAACGGTTTCTCGGATCGCAATTCTGTCGCTTCCAACGCGTTCCTCGCGTCATTTTACATCGGAATTAGTAATGAGAAATGCACAAACACGGAACTGGAGTTAAAAAAACACGAGATCAGGATTTGGGAATGCTCGCGATTTTCACGTCAACAGTTTCTCGGATCACAATTCTGTCGCTTCCAACGCGTTCCTCGCGTCATTTTACATCGGAATTAGTCATGAGAAATGCACAAACACGGTTCTGGAGCCCAAAAAACACGAGATCAGGATTTGGGAATGCTCGCGATTTTCACGTCAACAGTTTCTCGGATCGTAATTCTGTCGCTTCCAACGCGTTCCTCGCGTCATTTTACATCGGAATTAGTCATGAGAAATGCACAAACACGGTTCTGGAGTTAAAAAAAAGAGATCAGGGTTTGGGAATGCTCGCGATTTTCTCGTCAACGGATGCTCGGATCGCAATTCTGTCCCTTCCAACGCGTTCCTCGCGTCATTTTACATCGGAATTAGTCATGAGAAATGCACAAACACGGTTCTGGAGCCCAAAAAACACGAGATCAGGATTTGGGAATGCTCGCGATTTTCACGTCAACAGTTTCTCGGATCGTAATTCTGTCGCTTCCAACGCGTTCCTCGCGTCATTTTACATCGGAATTAGTCATGAGAAATGCACAAACACGGTTCTGGAGTTAAAAAAAAGAGATCAGGGTTTGGGAATGCTCGCGATTTTCTCGTCAACGGATGCTCGGATCGCAATTCTGTCCCTTCCAACGCGTTCCTCGCGTCATTTTACATCGGAATTAGTCATGAGAAATGCACAAACACGGTTCTGGAGCCCAAAAAACACGAGATCAGGGTTTGGGAATGCTCGCGATTTTCACGTCAACGGTTTCTCGGGTCGCAATTCTGTCGCTTCCAACGCGTTCCTCGCGTCATTTTACGTCGGAATTAGTCATGAGAAATGCACAAACACGGTTCTGGAGCCCAAAAAACACGAGATCAGGATTTGGGAATGCTCGCGATTTTCTCGTCAACGGTTGGTCGGATCGCAATTCTGTCGCTTCCAACGCGTTCCTCGCGTCATTTTACATCGGAATTTGTCATGAGAAATGCACAAACGCGGTTCTGGAGCCCAAAAAACACGAGTTCAAATTTTGGGAATGCTCGCGATTTTCTCGTCAACGGTTTCTCGGATCGCAATTCTGTCGCTTCCAACGCGTTCCTCGCGTCATTTTACATCGGAATTAGTCATGAGAAATGCACAAACACGGTTCTGGAGTTAAATAAAAAAGAGATCAGGGTTTGGGAGTGCTCGCGATTTTCTCGTCAACGTCTGCTCGGGTCGCAATTCTGTCTCTTCCAACGCGTTCCTCGCGTCATTTTATATCGGAATTTGTCATGAGAAATGCACAAACGCGGTTCTGGAGTCCAAAAAACACGAGATCAGGATTTGGGAATGCTCGTGATTTTCTCGTCAACGGTTTCTCGGATCTCAATTCGGTCGCTTCCAACGCGTTTCTCGCGTCATTTTACATAGGAATTAGTCATGAGAAATGCACAAACACGGTTCTGGAGCCCAAAAAACACGAGATCAGGTTTTGGGAATGCTCGCGATTTTCTCGTCAACGGTTTCTCGGGTCGCAATTCTGTCGCATCCAACGCGTTCCTCGCGTCATTTTACGTCGGAATTAGTCATGAGAAATGCACAAACACGGTTCTGGAGCCCAAAAAACACGAGATCAGGATTTAGGAATGCTCGCGATTTTATGGTCAACGGTTTCTCGGAACGCAATTCTGTCGCTTCCAACGCGTTCCTCGCGTCATTTTACATCGGAATTAGTAATGAGAAATGCACAAACACGGAACTGGAGTTAAAAAAACACGAGATCAGGATTTGGGCATGCTCGCGATTTTATGGTCAACGGTTTCTCGGATCGCAATTCTGTCCCTTCCAACGCGTTCCTCGCGTCATTTTACATCGGAATTAGTCATGAGAAATGCACAAACACGGTTCTGGAGCCCAAAAAACACGAGATCAGGATTTGGGAATGCTCGCGATTTTCACGTCAACAGTTTCTCGGATCGCAATTCTGTCGCTTCCAACGCGTTCCTCGCGTCATTTTACATCGGAATTAGTCATGAGAAATGCACAAACACGGTTCTGGAGTTAAAAAAAAGAGATCAGGGTTTGGGAATGCTCGCGATTTTCTCGTCAACGGATGCTCGGATCGCAATTCTGTCCCTTCCAACGCGTTCCTCGCGTCATTTTACATCGGAATTAGTCATGAGAAATGCACAAACACGGTTCTGGAGCCCAAAAAACACGAGATCAGGGTTTGGGAATGCTCGCGATTTTCACGTCAACGGTTTCTCGGATCGCAATTCTGTCCCTTCCAACGCGTTCCTCGCGTCATTTTACATCGGAATTAGTCATGAGAAATGCACAAACACGGTTCTGGAGTTAAAAAAAAGAGATCAGGGTTTGGGAGTGCTCGCGATTTTCTCGTCAACGGATGCTCGGATCGCAATTCTGTCGCTTCCAACGCGTTCCTCGCGTCATTTTACATGGGAATTAGTCATGAGAAATGCACAAACACGGTTCTGGAGCCCAAAAAACACGAGATCAGGATTTGGGAATGCTCGTGATTTTCTCGTCAACGGTTGTGCGGATCGCAATTCTGTCGCTTCCAACGCGTTCCTCGAGTCATTTTACATCGGAATTTGTCATGAGAAATGCACAAACGCGGTTCTGGAGCCCAAAAAACACGAGTTCAAGTTTTGGGAATGCTCGCGATTTTCTCGTCAACGGTTTCTCGGATCGCAATTCTGTCCCTTCCAACGCGTTCCTCGCGTCATTTTACATCGGAATTGAGCCATGAGAAATGCACAAACACGGTTCTGGAGCCCAAAAAACACGAGATCAGGATTTGGGAATGCTCGCGATTTTCTCGTCAACGGTTGGTCGGATCGCAATTCTGTCGCTTCCAACGCGTTCCTCGCGTCATTTTACATCGGAATTTGTCATGAGAAATGTAAAAACGCGGTTCTGGAGCCCAAAAAACACGAGTTCAAGTTTTGGGAATGCTCGCGCTTTCTCGTCAACGGTTTCCCGGGTCGCAATTCTGTCGCTTCCAACGCGTTCCTCGCGTCATTTTACATCGGAATTAGTCATGAGAAATGCACAAACACGGTTCTGGAGTTAAAAAAACACGAGATCAGGGTTTGGGAATGCTCGCGATTTTCTCGTCAACGGTTTCTCGGATCGCAATTCTGTCCCTTCCAACGCGGTCCTCGCGTCATTTTACATCGGAATTAGTCATGAGAAATGCACAAACACGGTTCTGGAGCCCAAAAAACACGAGATCAGGTTTTGGGAATGCTCGCGATTTTCTCGTCAACGGTTTCTCGGGTCGCAATTCTGTCGCTTCCAACGCGTTCCTCGCGTCATTTTACGTCGGAATTAGTCATGAGAAATGCACAAACACGGTTCTGGAGCCCAAAAAACACGAGATCAGGATTTGGGAATGCTCGCGATTTTCTCGTCAACGGTTGGTCGGATCGCAATTCTGTCGCTTCCAACGCGTTCCTCGCGTCATTTTGCATCGGAATTAGTCATGAGAAATGCACAAACACGGTTCTGGAGCCCAAAAAACACGAGATCAGGATTTGGGAATGCTCGTGATTTTCTCGTCAACGGTTGGTCGGATCGCAATTCTGTCGCTTCCAACGCGTTCCTCGAGTCATTTTACATCGGAATTTGTCATGAGAAATGCACAAACGCGGTTCTGGAGCCCAAAAAACACGAGTTCAAGTTTTGGGAATGCTCGCGATTTTCTCGTCAACGGTTTCTCGGATCGCAATTCTGTCCCTTCCAACGCGTTCCTCGCGTCATTTTACATCGGAATTGAGCCATGAGAAATGCACAAACACGGTTCTGGAGCCCAAAAAACACGAGATCAGGATTTGGGAATGCTCGCGATTTTCTCGTCAACGGTTTCTCGGATCGCAATTCTGTCCCTTCCAACGCGTTCCTCGCGTCATTTTACATCGGAATTAGTCATGAGAAATGCACAAACACGGTTCTGGAGCCCAAAAAACACGAGATCAGGTTTTGGGAATACTCGCGATTTTCTCGTCAACGGTTTCGCGGGTCGCAATTCTGTCGCTTCCAACGCGTTCCTCGCGTCATTTTACGTCGGAATTAGTCATGAGAAATGCACAAACACGGTTCTGGAGCCAAAAAAACACGAGATCAGGATTTGGGAATGCTCGCGATTTTCTCGTCAACGGTTGGTCGGATCGCAATTCTGTCGCTTCCAACGCGTTCCTCGCGTCATTTTACATCGGAATTTGTCATGAGAAATGCACAAACGCGGTTCTGGAGCCCAAAAAACACGAGTTCAAATTTTGGGAATGCTCGCGATTTTCTCGTCAACGGTTTCTCGGATCGCAATTCTGTCGCTTCCAACGCGTTCCTCGCGTCATTTTACATCGGAATTAGTCATGAGAAATGCACAAACACGGTTCTGGAGTTAAATAAAAAAGAGATCAGTGTTTGGGAGTGCTCGCGATTTTCTCGTCAACGTCTGCTCGGGTCGCAATTCTGTCGCTTCCAACGCGTTCGAGATCAGGATTTGGGAATGCTCGTGATTTTCTCGTCAACGGTTTCTCGGATCTCAATTCGGTCGCTTCCAACGCGTTTCTCGCGTCATTTTACATCGGAATTAGTCATGAGAAATGCACAAACACGGTTCTGGAGCCCAAAAAACACGAGATCAGGATTTGGGAATGCTCGCGATTTTCACGTCAACGGTTTCTCGGATCGCAATTCTGTCGCTTCCAACGCGTTCCTCGCGTCATTTTACATCGGAATTAGTCATGAGAAATGCACAAACACGGTTCTGGAGTTAAAAAAAAAGAGATCAGGGTTTGGGAGTGCTCGCGATTTTCTCGTCAACGTCTGCTCGGGTCGCAATTCTGTCGCTTCCAACGCGTTCGAGATCAGGATTTGGGAATGCTCGTGATTTTCTCGTCAACGGTTTCTCGGATCTCAATTCGGTCGCTTCCAACGCGTTTCTCGCGTCATTTTACATCGGAATTAGTCATGAGAAATGCACAAACACGGTCCTGGAGCCCAAAAAACACGAGTTCAAGTTTTGGGAATGCCCGCGATTTTCTCGTCAACGGTTTCTCGGATCGCAGTTCTGTCGCTACCAACGCGTTCCTAGCGTCATTTTACATCGGAATTAGTCATGAGAAATGCACAAACACGGTTCTGGAGTTACAAAAACACGAGATCAGGTTTTGGGAATGCTCGCGATTTTCTCGTCAACGGTTTCTCGGGTCGCAATTCTGTCGCTTCCAACGCGTTCCTCGCGTCATTTTACGTCGGAATTAGTCATGAGAAATGCACAAACACGGTTCTGGAGCCCAAAAAACACGAGATCAGGATTTGGGAATGCTCGCGATTTTCTCGTCAACGGTTGGTCGGATCGCAATTCTGTCGCTTCCAACGCGTTCCTCGCGTCATTTTACATCGGAATTTAGCCATGAGAAATGCACAAACACGCTTCTGGAGCCCAAAAAACACGAGATCAGGATTTGGGAATGCTCGCGATTTTCTCGTCAACGGTTTCTCGGATCGCAGTTCTGTCGCTACCAACGCGTTCCTAGCGTCATTTTACATCGGAATTAGTCATGAGAAATGCACAAACACGGTTCTGGAGTTAAAAAAACACGAGATCAGGGTTTGGGAATGCTCGCGATTTTCTCGTCAACGGTTTCTCGGATCGCAATTCTGTCCCTTCCAACGCGGTCCTCGCGTCATTTTACGTCGGAATTAGTCATGAGAAATGCACAAACACGGTTCTGGAGCCCAAAAAACACGAGATCAGGATTTGGGAATGCTCGCGATTTTCTCGTCAACGGTTTCTCGGGTCGCAATTCTGTCGCTTCCAACGCGTTCCTCGCGTCATTTTACGTCGGAATTTAGCCATGAGAAATGCACAAACACGGTTCTGGAGCCCAAAAAACACGAGATCAGGATTTGGGAATGCTCGCGATTTTCTCGTCAACGGTTTCTCGGATCGCAGTTCTGTCGCTACCAACGCGTTCCTAGCGTCATTTTACATCGGAATTAGTCATGAGAAATGCACAAACACGGTTCTGGAGTTACAAAAACACGAGATCAGGGTTTGGGAATGCTCGCGATTTTCTCGTTAACGTCTGCTCGGGTCGCAATTCTGTCGCTTCCAACGCGTTCCTCGCGTCATTTTACATCGGAATTTAGCCATGAGAAATGCACAAACACGCTTCTGGAGCCCAAAAAACACGAGATCAGGATTTGGGAATGCTCGCGATTTTCTCGTCAACGGTTTCTCGGATCGCAGTTCTGTCGCTACCAACGCGTTCCTAGCGTCATTTTACATCGGAATTAGTCATGAGAAATGCACAAACACGGTTCTGGAGCCCAAAAAACACGAGATCAGGATTTGGGAATGCTCGCGATTTTCTCGTCAACGGTTTCTCGGATCGCAGTTCTGTCGCTACCAACGCGTTCCTAGCGTCATTTTACATCGGAATTAGTCATGAGAAATGCACAAACACGGTTCTGGAGCCCAAAAAACACGAGATCAGGATTTAGGAATGCTCGCGATTTTATGGTCAACGGTTGGTCGGATCGCAATTCTGTCGCTTCCAACGCGTTCCTCGCGTCATTTTACATCGGAATTTAGCCATGAGAAATGCACAAACACGGTTCTGGAGCCCAAAAAACACGAGATCAGGATTTGGGAATGCTCGCGATTTTCTCGTCAACGGTTTCTCGGATCGCAGTTCTGTCGCTACCAACGCGTTCCTAGCGTCATTTTACATCGGAATTAGTCATGAGAAATGCACAAACACGGTTCTGGAGTTATAAAAACACGAGATCAGGGTTTGGGAATGCTCGCGATTTTCTCGTCAACGGTTTCTCGGATCGCAATTCTGTCCCTTCCAACGCGGTCCTCGCGTCATTTTACATCGGAATTAGTCATGAGAAATGCACAAACACGGTTCTGGAGCCCAAAAAACACGAGATCAGGTTTTGGGAATGCTCGCGATTTTCTCGTCAACGGTTTCTCGGGTCGCAATTCTGTCGCTTCCAACGCGTTCCTCGCGTCATTTTACGTCGGAATTAGTCATGAGAAATGCACAAACACGGTTCTGGAGCCCAAAAAACACGAGATCAGGATTTGGGAATGCTCGCGATTTTCTCGTCAACGGTTGGTCGGATCGCAATTCTGTCCCTTCCAACGCGGTCCTCGCGTCATTTTACATCGGAATTAGTCATGAGAAATGCACAAACACGGTTCTGGAGCCCAAAAAACACGAGATCAGGTTTTGGGAATGCTCGCGATTTTCTCGTCAACGGTTTCTCGGGTCGCAATTCTGTCGCTTCCAACGCGTTCCTCGCGTCATTTTACGTCGGAATTAGTCATGAGAAATGCACAAACACGGTTCTGGAGCCCAAAAAACACGAGATCAGGATTTGGGAATGCTCGCGATTTTCTCGTCAACGGTTGGTCGGATCGCAATTCTGTCCCTTCCAACGCGGTCCTCGCGTCATTTTACATCGGAATTAGTCATGAGAAATGCACAAACACGGTTCTGGAGCCCAAAAAACACGAGATCAGGATTTGGGAATGCTCGCGATTTTCTCGTCAACGGTTTCTCGGGTCGCAATTCTGTCGCTTCCAGCGCGTTCCTCGCGTCATTTTACGTCGGAATTAGTGATGAGAAATGCACAAACACGGTTCTGGAGCCCAAAAAACACGAGATCAGGATTTAGGAATGCTCGCGATTTTATGGTCAACGGTTTCTCGGATCGCAATTCTGTCGCTTCCAACGCGTTCCTCGCGTCATTTTACATCGGAATTTAGCCATGAGAAATGCACAAACACGGTTCTGGATCCCAAAAAACACGAGATCAGGATTTGGGAATGCTCGCGATTTTCTCGTCAACGGTTTCTCGGATCGCAGTTCTGTCGCTACCAACGCGTTCCTAGCGTCATTTTACATCGGAATTAGTCATGAGAAATGCACAAACACGGTTCTGGAGTTACAAAAACACGAGATCAGGGTTTGGGAATGCTCGCGATTTTCTCGTTAACGTCTGCTCGGGTCGCAATTCTGTCGCTTCCAACGCGTTCCTCGCGTCATTTTATATCGGAATTTGTCATGAGAAATGCACAAACGCGGTTCTGGAGCCCAAAAAACACGAGATCAGGATTTGGGAATGCTCGTGATTTTCTCGTCAACGGTTTCTCGGATCGCAATTCTGTCGCTTCCAACGCGTTCCTCGCGTCATTTTACATCGGAATTAGTCATGAGAAATGCACAAACGCGGTTCTGGAGCCCAAAAAACACGAGTTCAAGTTTTGGGAATGCTCGCGATTTTCTCGTCAACGGTTTCCCGGGTCGCAATTCTGTCGCTTCCAACGCGTTCCTCGCCTCATTTTACATCGGAATTCGTCATGAGATATGCACAAACACGGTTCTGGAGTTAAAAAAACACGAGATCAGGTTTTGGAAATGCTCGCGATTTTCTCGTCAACGGTTTCTCGGATCGCAATTCTGTCCCTTCCAACGCGGTCCTCGCGTCATTTTACATCGGAATTAGTCATGAGAAATGCACAAACACGGTTCTGGAGCCCAAAAAACACGAGATCAGGTTTTGGGAATGCTCGCGATTTTCTCGTCAACGGTTTCTCGGGTCGCAATTCTGTCGCTTCCAACGCGTTCCTCGCGTCATTTTACATCGGAATTTGTCATGAGAAATGCACAAACGCGGTTCTGGAGCCCAAAAAACACGAGTTCAAGTTTTGGGAATGCCCGCGATTTTCTCGTCAACGGTTTCCCGGGTCGCAATTCTGTCGCTTCCAACGCGTTCCTCGCGTCATTTTACATCGGAATTAGTCATGAGAAATGCACAAACACGGTTCTGGAGTTAAAAAAACACGAGATCAGGGTTTGGGAATGCTCGCGATTTTCTCGTCAACGGTTTCTCGGATCGCAATTCTGTCCCTTCCAACGCGGTCCTCGCGTCATTTTACATCGGAATTAGTCATGAGAAATGCACAAACACGGTTCTGGAGCCCAAAAAACACGAGATCAGGTTTTGGGAATGCTCGCGATTTTCTCGTCAACGGTTTCTCGGGTCGCAATTCTGTCGCTTCCAACGCGTTCCTCGCGTCATTTTACGTCGGAATTAGTCATGAGAAATGCACAAACACGGTTCTGGAGCCCAAAAAACACGAGATCAGGATTTGGGAATGCTCGCGATTTTCTCGTCAACGGTTGGTCGGATCGCAATTCTGTCGCTTCCAACGCGTTCCTCGCGTCATTTTACATCGGAATTTGTCATGAGAAATGCACAAACGCGGATCTGGAGTTAAAAAAACACGAGATCAGGATTTGGGAATGCTCGCGATTTTATGGTCAACGGTTTCTCGGATCGCAATTCTGTCGCTTCCAACGCGTTCCTCGCGTCATTTTACGTCGGAATTAGTCATGAGAAATGCACAAACACGGTTCTGGAGCCCAAAAAACACGAGATCAGGATTTGGGAATGCTCGCGATTTTCTCGTCAACGGTTGGTCGGATCGCAATTCTGTCGCTTCCAACGCGTTCCTCGCGTCATTTTACATCGGAATTTAGCCATGAGAAATGCACAAACACGGTTCCGGAGCCCAAAAAACACGAGATCAGGATTTGGGAATGCTCGCGATTTTCTCGTCAACGGTTTCTCGGATCGCAGTTCTGTCGCTACCAACGCGTTCCTAGCGTCATTTTACATCGGAATTAGTCATGAGAAATGCACAAACACGGTTCTGGAGTTATAAAAACACGAGATCAGGGTTTGGGAATGCTCGCGATTTTCTCGTCAACGGTTTCTCGGATCGCAATTCTGTCCCTTCCAACGCGGTCCTCGCGTCATTTTACATCGGAATTAGTCATGAGAAATGCACAAACACGGTTCTGGAGCCCAAAAAACACGAGATCAGGTTTTGGGAATGCTCGCGATTTTCTCGTCAACGGTTTCTCGGGTCGCAATTCTGTCGCTTCCAACGCGTTCCTCGCGTCATTTTACGTCGGAATTAGTCATGAGAAATGCACAAACACGGTTCTGGAGCCCAAAAAACACGAGATCAGGATTTGGGAATGCTCGCGATTTTCTCGTCAACGGTTGGTCGGATCGCAATTCTGTCGCTTCCAACGCGTTCCTCGCGTCATTTTACATCGGAATTTAGCCATGAGAAATGCACAAACACGGTTCTGGAGTTATAAAAACACGAGATCAGGGTTTGGGAATGCTCGCGATTTTCTCGTCAACGGTTTCTCGGATC
Source organism: Crossocerus cetratus (assembly GCA_963675795.1). Lineage (NCBI taxonomy): Eukaryota > Metazoa > Arthropoda > Insecta > Hymenoptera > Crabronidae > Crossocerus > Crossocerus cetratus. The sequence goes on from CAVMBF010000002.1 coordinate 1,284,850, forward strand.
GCAATTCTGTCGCTTCCAACGCGTTCCTCGCGTCATTTTACATCGGAATTAGTCATGAGAAATGCACAAACGCGGTTCTGGAGCCCAAAAAACACGAGTTCAAGTTTTGGGAATGCTCGCGATTTTCTCGTCAACGGTTTCCCGCGTCGCAATTCTGTCGCTTCCAACGCGTTCCTCGCGTCATTTTACATCGGAATTAGTCATGAGAAATGCACAAACACGGTTCTGGAGTTAAAAAAACACGAGATCAGGGTTTGGGAATGCTCGCGATTTTCTCGTCAACGGTTTCTCGGATCGCAATTCTGTCCCTTCCAACGCGGTCCTCGCGTCATTTTACATCGGAATTAGTCATGAGAAATGCACAAACACGGTTCTGGAGCCCAAAAAACACGAGATCAGGTTTTGGGAATGCTCGCGATTTTCTCGTCAACGGTTTCTCGGGTCGCAATTCTGTCGCTTCCAACACGTTCCTCGCGTCATTTTACATCGGAATTTGTCATGAGAAATGCACAAACGCGGTTCTGGAGCCCAAAAAACTCGAGTTCAAGTTTTGGGAATGCTCGCGATTTTCTCGTCAACGGTTTCCCGGGTCGCAATTCTGTCGCTTCCAACGCGTTCCTCGCGTCATTTTACATCGGAATTAGTCATGAGAAATGCACAAACACGGTTCTGGAGTTAAAAAAACACGAGATCAGGGTTTGGGAATGCTCGCGATTTTCTCGTCAACGGTTTCTCGGATCGCAATTCTGTCCCTTCCAACGCGGTCCTCGCGTCATTTTACATCGGAATTAGTCATGAGAAATGCACAAACACGGTTCTGGAGCCCAAAAAACACGAGATCAGGATTTGGGAATGCTCGCGATTTTCACGTCAACAGTTTCTCGGATCGCAATTCTGTCGCTTCCAACGCGTTCCTCGCGTCATTTTACATCGGAATTAGTCATGAGAAATGCACAAACACGGTTCTGGAGTTAAAAAAAGAGATCAGGGTTTGGGAATGCTCGCGATTTTCTCGTCAAAGGATGCTCGGATCGCAATTCTGTCCCTTCCAACGCGTTCCTCGAGTCATTTTACATCGGAATTTGTCATGAGAAATGCACAAACGCGGTTCTGGAGCCCAAAAAACACGAGATCAGGGTTTGGGAATGCTCGCGATTTTCTCGTCAACGTCTGCTCGGGTCGCAATTCTGTCGCTTCCAACGCGTTCCTCGAGTCATTTTACATCGGAATTAGTCATGAGAAATGCACAAACACGGTCCTGGAGCCCAAAAAACACGAAATCAGGATTTGGGAATGCTCGCGATTTTCACGTCAACGGTTTCTCGGATCGCAATTCTGTCGCTTCCAACGCGTTCCTCGCGTCATTTTACATTGGAATTAGTCATGAGAAATGCACAAACACGGTTCTGGAGTTAAAAAAAAAAGAGATCAGGGTTTGGGAGTGCTCGCGATTTTCTCGTCAACGTCTGCTCGGGTCGCAATTCTGTCGCTTCCAACGCGTTCGAGATCAGGATTTGGGAATGCTCGTGATTTTCTCGTCAACGGTTTCTCGGATCTCAATTCGGTCGCTTCCAACGCGTTTCTCGCGTCATTTTACATCGGAATTAGTCATGAGAAATGCACAAACACGGTCCTGGAGCCCAAAAAACACGAGTTCAAGTTTTGGGAATGCTCGCGATTTTCTCGTCAACGGTTTCTCGGATCGCAGTTCTGTCGCTTCCAACGCGTTTCTCGCGTCATTTTACATCGGAATTAGTCATGAGAAATGCACAAACACGGTCCTGGAGCGCAAAAAACACGAGTTCAAGTTTTGGGAATGCTCGCGATTTTCTCGTCAACGGTTTCTCGGATCGCAGTTCTGTCGCTACCAACGCGTTCCTAGCGTCATTTTACATCGGAATTAGTCATGAGAAATGCACAAACACGTTTCTGGAGTTACAAAAACACGAGATCAGGATTTGGGAATGCTCGTGATTTTCTGGTCAACGGTTTCTCGGATCGCAATTCTGTCGCTTCCAACGCGTTCCTCGCGTCATTTTACATCGGAATTAGTCATGAGAAATGCACAAACACGGTTCTGGAGTTAAAAAAAAGAGATCAGGGTTTGGGAATGCTGGCGATTTTCTCGTCAACGGATGCTCGGATCGCAATTCTGTCGCTTCCAACGCGTTCCTCGCGTCATTTTACATCGGAATTAGTCATGAGAAATGCACAAACACGGTTCTGGAGCCCAAAAAAGACGAGATCAGGATTTGGGAATGCTCGTGATTTTCTCGTCAACGGTTGGTCGGATCGCAATTCTGTCGCTTCCAACGCGTTCCTCGAGTCATTTTACATCGGAATTTGTCATGAGAAATGCACAAACGCGGTTCTGGAGCCCAAAAAACACGAGATCAGGGTTTGGGAATGCTCGCGATTTTCTCGTCAACGTCCGCTCGGGTCGCAATTCTGTCGCTTCCAACGCGTTCCTCGCGTCATTTTATATCGGAATTTGTCATGAGAAATGCACAAACGCGGTTCTGGAGCCCAAAAAACACGAGATCAGGATTTGGGAATGCTCGCGATTTTCTCGTCAACGGTTTCTCGGATCGCAGTTCTGTCGCTACCAACGCGTTCCTAGCGTCATTTTACATCGGAATTAGTCATGAGAAATGCACAAACACGGTTCTGGAGTTACAAAAACACGAGATCAGGATTTGGGAATGCTCGTGATTTTCTGGTCAACGGTTTCTCGGATCGCAATTCTGTCGCTTCCAACGCGTTCCTCGCGTCATTTTACATCGGAATTAGTCATGAGAAATGCACAAACACGGTTCTGGAGTTAAAAAAAAAAAGAGATCAGGGTTTGGGAGTGCTCGCGATTTTCTCGTCAACGTCTGCTCGGGTCGCAATTCTGTCGCTTCCAACGCGTTCGAGATCAGGATTTGGGAATGCTCGTGATTTTCTGGTCAACGGTTTCTCGGATCGCAATTCTGTCGCTTCCAACGCGTTCCTCGCGTCATTTTACATCGGAATTAGTCATGAGAAATGCACAAACACGGTTCTGGAGTTAAAAAAAAGAGATCAGGGTTTGGGAATGCTCGCGATTTTCTCGTCAACGGATGCTCGGGTCGCAATTCTGTCGCTTCCAACGCGTTCCTCGCGTCATTTTACATCGGAATTAGTCATGAGAAATGCACAAACACGGTTCTGGAGCCCAAAAAAGACGAGATCAGGATTTGGGAATGCTCGCGATTTTCTCGTCAACGGTTTCTCGGATCGCAGTTCTGTCGCTACCAACGCGTTCCTAGCGTCATTTTACATCGGAATTAGTCATGAGAAATGCACAAACACGGTTCTGGAGTTACAAAAACACGAGATCAGGATTTGGGAATGCTCGTGATTTTCTGGTCAACGGTTTCTCGGATCGCAATTCTGTCGCTTCCAAAGCGTTCCTCGCGTCATTTTACATCGGAATTAGTCATGAGAAATGCACAAACGCGGTTCTGGAGCCCAAAAAACACGAGATCAGGGTTTGGGAATGCTCGCGATTTTCTCGTCAACGTCCGCTCGGGTCGCAATTCTGTCGCTTCCAACGCGTTCCTCGCGTCATTTTATATCGGAATTTGTCATGAGAAATGCACAAACGCGGTTCTGGAGCCCAAAAAACACGAGATCAGGATTTGGGAATGCTCGCGATTTTCTCGTCAACGGTTTCTCGGATCGCAGTTCTGTCGCTACTAACGCGTTCCTAGCGTCATTTTACATCGGAATTAGTCATGAGAAATGCACAAACACGGTTCTGGAGTTACAAAAACACGAGATCAGGATTTGGGAATGCTCGTGATTTTCTGGTCAACGGTTTCTCGGATCGCAATTCTGTCGCTTCCAACGCGTTCCTCGCGTCATTTTACATCGGAATTAGTCATGAGAAATGCACAAACGCGGTTCTGGAGCCCAAAAAACACGAGTTCAGGGTTTGGGAATGCTCGCGATTTTCACGTCAACAGTTTCTCGGATCGCAATTCTGTCGCTTCCAACGCGTTCCTCGCGTCATTTTACATCGGAATTTAGCCATGAGAAATGCACAAACACGGTTCTGGATCCCAAAAAACACGAGATCAGGATTTGGGAATGCTCGCGATTTTCTCGTCAACGGTTTCTCGGATCGCAGTTCTGTCGCTACCAACGCGTTCCTAGCGTCATTTTACATCGGAATTAGTCATGAGAAATGCACAAACACGGTTCTGGCGTTACAAAAACACGAGATCAGGGTTTGGGAATGCTCGCGATTTTCTCGTTAACGTCTGCTCGGGTCGCAATTCTGTCGCTTCCAACGCGTTCCTCGCGTCATTTTACATCGGAATTAGTCATGAGAAATGCACAAACGCGGTTCTGGAGCCCAAAAAACACGAGTTCAAGTTTTGGGAATGCTCGCGATTTTCTCGTCAACGGTTTCCCGGGTCGCAATTCTGTCGCTTCCAACGCGTTCCTCGCGTCATTTTACATCGGAATTCGTCATGAGATATGCACAAACACGGTTCTGGAGTTAAAAAAACACGAGATCAGGGTTTGGAAATGCTCGCGATTTTCTCGTCAACGGTTTCTCGGATCGCAATTCTGTCCCTTCCAACGCGGTCCTCGCGTCATTTTACATCGGAATTAGTCATGAGAAATGCACAAACACGGTTCTGGAGCCCAAAAAACACGAGATCAGGTTTTGGGAATGCTCGCGATTTTCTCGTCAACGGTTTCTCGGGTCGCAATTCTGTCGCTTCCAACGCGTCCCTCGCGTCATTTTACATCGGAATTTGTCATGAGAAATGCACAAACGCGGTTCTGGAGCCCAAAAAACACGAGTTCAAGTTTTGGGAATGCCCGCGATTTTCTCGTCAACGGTTTCCCGGGTCGCAATTCTGTCGCTTCCAACGCGTTCCTCGCGTCATTTTACATCGGAATTAGTCATGAGAAATGCACAAACACGGTTCTGGAGTTAAAAAAACACGAGATCAGGGTTTGGGAATGCTCGCGATTTTCTCGTCAACGGTTTCTCGGATCGCAATTCTGTCCCTTCCAACGCGGTCCTCGCGTCATTTTACATCGGAATTAGTCATGAGAAATGCACAAACACGGTTCTGGAGCCCAAAAAACACGAGATCAGGTTTTGGGAATGCTCGCGATTTTCTCGTCAACGGTTTCTCGGGTCGCAATTCTGTCGCTTCCAACGCGTTCCTCGCGTCATTTTACGTCGGAATTAGTCATGAGAAATGCACAAACACGGTTCTGGAGCCCAAAAAACACGAGATCAGGATTTGGGAATGCTCGCGATTTTCTCGTCAACGGTTGGTCGGATCGCAATTCTGTCGCTTCCAACGCGTTCCTCGCGTCATTTTACATCGGAATTTGTCATGAGAAATGCACAAACGCGGATCTGGAGTTAAAAAAACACGAGATCAGGATTTGGGAATGCTCGCGATTTTATGGTCAACGGTTTCTCGGATCGCAATTCTGTCGCTTCCAACGCGTTCCTCGCGTCATTTTACGTCGGAATTAGTCATGAGAAATGCACAAACACGGTTCTGGAGTTATAAAAACACGAGATCAGGGTTTGGGAATGCTCGCGATTTTCTCGTCAACGGTTTCTCGGGTCGCAATTCTGTCGCTTCCAACGCGTTCCTCGCGTCATTTTACGTCGGAATTAGTCATGAGAAATGCACAAACACGGTTCTGGAGCCCAAAAAACACGAGATCAGGATTTGGGAATGCTCGCGATTTTCTCGTCAACGGTTGGTCGGATCGCAATTCTGTCGCTTCCAACGCGTTCCTCGCGTCATTTTACATCGGAATTTAGCCATGAGAAATGCACAAACACGGTTCTGGAGTTATAAAAACACGAGATCAGGGTTTGGGAATGCTCGCGATTTTCTCGTCAACGGTTTCTCGGATCGCAATTCTGTCGCTTCCAACGCGTTCTTCGCGTCATTTTACATCGGAATTAGTCATGAGAAATGCACAAACGCGGTTCTGGAGCCCAAAAAACACGAGTTCAAGTTTTGGGAATGCTCGCGATTTTCTCGTCAACGGTTTCCCGGGTCGCAATTCTGTCGCTTCCAACGCGTTCCTCGCGTCATTTTACATCGGAATTAGTCATGAGAAATGCACAAACGCGGTTCTGGAGCCCAAAAAACTCGAGTTCAAGTTTTGGGAATGCTCGCGATTTTCTCGTCAACGGTTTCCCGGGTCGCAATTCTGTCGCTTCCAACGCGGTCCTCGCGTCATTTTACATCGGAATTAGTCATGAGAAATGCACAAACACGGTTCTGGAGCCCAAAAAACACGAGATCAGGTTTTGGGAATGCTCGCGATTTTCTCGTCAACGGTTTCTCGGGTCGCAATTCTGTCGCTTCCAACGCGTTCCTCGCGTCATTTTACGTCGGAATTAGTCATGAGAAATGCACAAACACGGTTCTGGAGCCCAAAAAACACGAGATCAGGATTTGGGAATGCTCGCGATTTTCTCGTCAACGGTTGGTCGGATCGCAATTCTGTCGCTTCCAACGCGTTCCTCGCGTCATTTTACATCGGAATTTAGCCATGAGAAATGCACAAACACGGTTCTGGAGTTATAAAAACACGAGATCAGGGTTTGGGAATGCTCGCGATTTTCTCGTCAACGGTTTCTCGGATCGCAATTCTGTCGCTTCCAACGCGTTCCTCGCGTCATTTTACATCGGAATTAGTCATGAGAAATGCACAAACGCGGTTCTGGAGCCCAAAAAACACGAGTTCAGGGTTTGGGAATGCTCGCGATTTTCACGTCAACAGTTTCTCGGATCGCAATTCTGTCGCTTCCAACGCGTTCCTCGCGTCATTTTACATCGGAATTTAGCCATGAGAAATGCACAAACACGGTTCTGGATCCCAAAAAACACGAGATCAGGATTTGGGAATGCTCGCGATTTTCTCGTCAACGGTTTCTCGGATCGCAGTTCTGTCGCTACCAACGCGTTCCTAGCGTCATTTTACATCGGAATTAGTCATGAGAAATGCACAAACACGGTTCTGGAGTTACAAAAACACGAGATCAGGGTTTGGGAATGCTCGCGATTTTCTCGTTAACGTCTGCTCGGGTCGCAATTCTGTCGCTTCCAACGCGTTCCTCGCGTCATTTTACATCGGAATTAGTCATGAGAAATGCACAAACGCGGTTCTGGAGCCCAAAAAACACGAGTTCAAGTTTTGGGAATGCTCGCGATTTTCTCGTCAACGGTTTCCCGGGTCGCAATTCTGTCGCTTCCAACGCGTTCCTCGCGTCATTTTACATCGGAATTCGTCATGAGATATGCACAAACACGGTTCTGGAGTTAAAAAAACACGAGATCAGGGTTTGGAAATGCTCGCGATTTTCTCGTCAACGGTTTCTCGGATCGCAATTCTGTCCCTTCCAACGCGGTCCTCGCGTCATTTTACATCGGAATTAGTCATGAGAAATGCACAAACACGGTTCTGGAGCCCAAAAAACACGAGATCAGGTTTTGGGAATGCTCGCGATTTTCTCGTCAACGGTTTCTCGGGTCGCAATTCTGTCGCTTCCAACGCGTTCCTCGCGTCATTTTACATCGGAATTTGTCATGAGAAATGCACAAACGCGGTTCTGGAGCCCAAAAAACACGAGTTCAAGTTTTGGGAATGCCCGCGATTTTCTCGTCAACGGTTTCCCGGGTCGCAATTCTGTGGCTTCCAACGCGTTCCTCGCGTCATTTTACATCGGAATTAGTCATGAGAAATGCACAAACACGGTTCTGGAGTTAAAAAAACACGAGATCAGGGTTTGGGAATGCTCGCGATTTTCTCGTCAACGGTTTCTCGGATCGCAATTCTGTCCCTTCCAACGCGGTCCTCGCGTCATTTTACATCGGAATTAGTCATGAGAAATGCACAAACACGGTTCTGGAGCCCAAAAAACACGAGATCAGGTTTTGGGAATGCTCGCGATTTTCTCGTCAACGGTTTCTCGGGTCGCAATTCTGTCGCTTCCAACGCGTTCCTCGCGTCATTTTACGTCGGAATTAGTCATGAGAAATGCACAAACACGGTTCTGGAGCCCAAAAAACACGAGATCAGGATTTGGGAATGCTCGCGATTTTCTCGTCAACGGTTGGTCGGATCGCAATTCTGTCGCTTCCAACGCGTTCCTCGCGTCATTTTACATCGGAATTTGTCATGAGAAATGCACAAACGCGGATCTGGAGTTAAAAAAACACGAGATCAGGATTTGGGAATGCTCGCGATTTTATGGTCAACGGTTTCTCGGATCGCAATTCTGTCGCTTCCAACGCGTTCCTCGCGTCATTTTACGTCGGAATTAGTCATGAGAAATGCACAAACACGGTTCTGGAGCCCAAAAAACACGAGATCAGGATTTGGGAATGCTCGCGATTTTCTCGTCAACGGTTGGTCGGATCGCAATTCTGTCGCTTCCAACGCGTTCCTCGCGTCATTTTACATCGGAATTTAGCCATGAGAAATGCACAAACACGGTTCCGGAGCCCAAAAAACACGAGATCAGGATTTGGGAATGCTCGCGATTTTCTCGTCAACGGTTTCTCGGATCGCAGTTCTGTCGCTACCAACGCGTTCCTAGCGTCATTTTACATCGGAATTAGTCATGAGAAATGCACAAACACGGTTCTGGAGTTATAAAAACACGAGATCAGGGTTTGGGAATGCTCGCGATTTTCTCGTCAACGGTTTCTCGGATCGCAATTCTGTCCCTTCCAACGCGGTCCTCGCGTCATTTTACATCGGAATTTAGCCATGAGAAATGCACAAACACGGTTCTGGAGTTATAAAAACACGAGATCAGGGTTTGGGAATGCTCGCGATTTTCTCGTCAACGGTTTCTCGGATCGCAATTCTGTCGCTTCCAACGCGTTCCTCGCGTCATTTTACATCGGAATTAGTCATGAGAAATGCACAAACGCGGTTCTGGAGCCCAAAAAACACGAGTTCAAGTTTTGGGAATGCTCGCGATTTTCTCGTCAACGGTTTCCCGGGTCGCAATTCTGTCGCTTCCAACGCGTTCCTCGCGTCATTTTACATCGGAATTAGTCATGAGAAATGCACAAACACGGTTCTGGAGTTAAAAAAACACGAGTTCAAGTTTTGGGAATGCTCGCGATTTTCTCGTCAACGGTTTCCCGGGTCGCAATTCTGTCGCTTCCAACGCGGTCCTCGCGTCATTTTACATCGGAATTAGTCATGAGAAATGCACAAACACGGTTCTGGAGCCCAAAAAACACGAGATCAGGTTTTGGGAATGCTCGCGATTTTCTCGTCAACGGTTTCTCGGGTCGCAATTCTGTCGCTTCCAACGCGTTCCTCGCGTCATTTTACGTCGGAATTAGTCATGAGAAATGCACAAACACGGTTCTGGAGCCCAAAAAACACGAGATCAGGATTTGGGAATGCTCGCGATTTTCTCGTCAACGGTTGGTCGGATCGCAATTCTGTCGCTTCCAACGCGTTCCTCGCGTCATTTTACATCGGAATTTAGCCATGAGAAATGCACAAACACGGTTCTGGAGTTATAAAAACACGAGATCAGGGTTTGGGAATGCTCGCGATTTTCTCGTCAACGGTTTCTCGGATCGCAATTCTGTCGCTTCCAACGCGTTCCTCGCGTCATTTTACATCGGAATTAGTCATGAGAAATGCACAAACGCGGTTCTGGAGCCCAAAAAACACGAGTTCAGGGTTTGGGAATGCTCGCGATTTTCACGTCAACAGTTTCTCGGATCGCAATTCTGTCGCTTCCAACGCGTTCCTCGCGTCATTTTACATCGGAATTTAGCCATGAGAAATGCACAAACACGGTTCTGGATCCCAAAAAACACGAGATCAGGATTTGGGAATGCTCGCGATTTTCTCGTCAACGGTTTCTCGGATCGCAGTTCTGTCGCTACCAACGCGTTCCTAGCGTCATTTTACATCGGAATTAGTCATGAGAAATGCACAAACACGGTTCTGGAGTTACAAAAACACGAGATCAGGGTTTGGGAATGCTCGCGATTTTCTCGTTAACGTCTGCTCGGGTCGCAATTCTGTCGCTTCCAACGCGTTCCTCGCGTCATTTTACATCGGAATTAGTCATGAGAAATGCACAAACGCGGTTCTGGAGCCCAAAAAACACGAGTTCAAGTTTTGGGAATGCTCGCGATTTTCTCGTCAACGGTTTCCCGGGTCGCAATTCTGTCGCTTCCAACGCGTTCCTCGCGTCATTTTACATCGGAATTCGTCATGAGATATGCACAAACACGGTTCTGGAGTTAAAAAAACACGAGATCAGGGTTTGGAAATGCTCGCGATTTTCTCGTCAACGGTTTCTCGGATCGCAATTCTGTCCCTTCCAACGCGGTCCTCGCGTCATTTTACATCGGAATTAGTCATGAGAAATGCACAAACACGGTTCTGGAGCCCAAAAAACACGAGATCAGGTTTTGGGAATGCTCGCGATTTTCTCGTCAACGGTTTCTCGGGTCGCAATTCTGTCGCTTCCAACGCGTTCCTCGCGTCATTTTACGTCGGAATTAGTCATGAGAAATGCACAAACACGGTTCTGGAGCCCAAAAAACACGAGATCAGGATTTGGGAATGCTCGCGATTTTCTCGTCAACGGTTGGTCGGATCGCAATTCTGTCGCTTCCAACGCGTTCCTCGCGTCATTTTACATCGGAATTTGTCATGAGAAATGCACAAACGCGGATCTGGAGTTAAAAAAACACGAGATCAGGATTTGGGAATGCTCGCGATTTTATGGTCAACGGTTTCTCGGATCGCAATTCTGTCGCTTCCAACGCGTTCCTCGCGTCATTTTACGTCGGAATTAGTCATGAGAAATGCACAAACACGGTTCTGGAGCCCAAAAAACACGAGATCAGGATTTGGGAATGCTCGCGATTTTCTCGTCAACGGTTGGTCGGATCGCAATTCTGTCGCTTCCAACGCGTTCCTCGCGTCATTTTACATCGGAATTTAGCCATGAGAAATGCACAAACACGGTTCCGGAGCCCAAAAAACACGAGATCAGGATTTGGGAATGCTCGCGATTTTCTCGTCAACGGTTTCTCGGATCGCAGTTCTGTCGCTACCAACGCGTTCCTAGCGTCATTTTACATCGGAATTAGTCATGAGAAATGCACAAACACGGTTCTGGAGTTATAAAAACACGAGATCAGGGTTTGGGAATGCTCGCGATTTTCTCGTCAACGGTTTCTCGGATCGCAATTCTGTCCCTTCCAACGCGGTCCTCGCGTCATTTTACATCGGAATTTAGCCATGAGAAATGCACAAACACGGTTCTGGAGTTATAAAAACACGAGATCAGGGTTTGGGAATGCTCGCGATTTTCTCGTCAACGGTTTCTCGGATCGCAATTCTGTCGCTTCCAACGCGTTCCTCGCGTCATTTTACATCGGAATTAGTCATGAGAAATGCACAAACGCGGTTCTGGAGCCCAAAAAACACGAGTTCAAGTTTTGGGAATGCTCGCGATTTTCTCGTCAACGGTTTCCCGGGTCGCAATTCTGTCGCTTCCAACGCGTTCCTCGCGTCATTTTACATCGGAATTAGTCATGAGAAATGCACAAACACGGTTCTGGAGTTAAAAAAACACGAGATCAGGGTTTGGGAATACTCGCGATTTTCTCGTCAACGGTTTCTCGGATCGCAATTCTGTCCCTTCCAACGCGGTCCTCGCGTCATTTTACATCGGAATTAGTCATGAGAAATGCACAAACACGGTTCTGGAGCCCAAAAAACACGAGATCAGGTTTTGGGAATGCTCGCGATTTTCTCGTCAACGGTTTCTCGGGTCGCAATTCTGTCGCTTCCAACGCGTTCCTCGCGTCATTTTACATCGGAATTTGTCATGAGAAATGCACAAACGCGGTTCTGGAGCCCAAAAAACTCGAGTTCAAGTTTTGGGAATGCTCGCGATTTTCTCGTCAACGGTTTCCCGGGTCGCAATTCTGTCGCTTCCAACGCGGTCCTCGCGTCATTTTACATCGGAATTAGTCATGAGAAATGCACAAACACGGTTCTGGAGCCCAAAAAACACGAGATCAGGTTTTGGGAATGCTCGCGATTTTCTCGTCAACGGTTTCTCGGGTCGCAATTCTGTCGCTTCCAACGCGTTCCTCGCGTCATTTTACGTCGGAATTAGTCATGAGAAATGCACAAACACGGTTCTGGAGCCCAAAAAACACGAGATCAGGATTTGGGAATGCTCGCGATTTTCTCGTCAACGGTTGGTCGGATCGCAATTCTGTCGCTTCCAACGCGTTCCTCGCGTCATTTTACATCGGAATTTAGCCATGAGAAATGCACAAACACGGTTCTGGAGTTATAAAAACACGAGATCAGGGTTTGGGAATGCTCGCGATTTTCTCGTCAACGGTTTCTCGGATCGCAATTCTGTCGCTTCCAACGCGTTCCTCGCGTCATTTTACATCGGAATTAGTCATGAGAAATGCACAAACGCGGTTCTGGAGCCCAAAAAACACGAGATCAGGTTTTGGGAATGCTCGCGATTTTCTCGTCAACGGTTTCTCGGGTCGCAATTCTGTCGCTTCCAACGCGTTCCTCGCGTCATTTTACGTCGGAATTAGTCATGAGAAATGCACAAACACGGTTCTGGAGCCCAAAAAACACGAGATCAGGATTTGGGAATGCTCGCGATTTTCTCGTCAACGGTTGGTCGGATCGCAATTCTGTCGCTTCCAACGCGTTCCTCGCGTCATTTTACATCGGAATTTAGCCATGAGAAATGCACAAACACGGTTCTGGAGTTATAAAAACACGAGATCAGGGTTTGGGAATGCTCGCGATTTTCTCGTCAACGGTTTCTCGGATCGCAATTCTGTCGCTTCCAACGCGTTCCTCGCGTCATTTTACATCGGAATTAGTCATGAGAAATGCACAAACGCGGTTCTGGAGCCCAAAAAACACGAGTTCAGGGTTTGGGAATGCTCGCGATTTTCACGTCAACAGTTTCTCGGATCGCAATTCTGTCGCTTCCAACGCGTTCCTCGCGTCATTTTACATCGGAATTTAGCCATGAGAAATGCACAAACACGGTTCTGGATCCCAAAAAACACGAGATCAGGATTTGGGAATGCTCGCGATTTTCTCGTCAACGGTTTCTCGGATCGCAGTTCTGTCGCTACCAACGCGTTCCTAGCGTCATTTTACATCGGAATTAGTCATGAGAAATGCACAAACACGGTTCTGGAGTTACAAAAACACGAGATCAGGGTTTGGGAATGCTCGCGATTTTCTCGTTAACGTCTGCTCGGGTCGCAATTCTGTCGCTTCCAACGCGTTCCTCGCGTCATTTTACATCGGAATTAGTCATGAGAAATGCACAAACGCGGTTCTGGAGCCCAAAAAACACGAGTTCAAGTTTTGGGAATGCTCGCGATTTTCTCGTCAACGGTTTCCCGGGTCGCAATTCTGTCGCTTCCAACGCGTTCCTCGCGTCATTTTACATCGGAATTCGTCATGAGATATGCACAAACACGGTTCTGGAGTTAAAAAAACACGAGATCAGGGTTTGGAAATGCTCGCGATTTTCTCGTCAACGGTTTCTCGGATCGCAATTCTGTCCCTTCCAACGCGGTCCTCGCGTCATTTTACATCGGAATTAGTCATGAGAAATGCACAAACACGGTTCTGGAGCCCAAAAAACACGAGATCAGGTTTTGGGAATGCTCGCGATTTTCTCGTCAACGGTTTCTCGGGTCGCAATTCTGTCGCTTCCAACGCGTTCCTCGCGTCATTTTACGTCGGAATTAGTCATGAGAAATGCACAAACACGGTTCTGGAGCCCAAAAAACACGAGATCAGGATTTGGGAATGCTCGCGATTTTCTCGTCAACGGTTGGTCGGATCGCAATTCTGTCGCTTCCAACGCGTTCCTCGCGTCATTTTACATCGGAATTTGTCATGAGAAATGCACAAACGCGGATCTGGAGTTAAAAAAACACGAGATCAGGATTTGGGAATGCTCGCGATTTTATGGTCAACGGTTTCTCGGATCGCAATTCTGTCGCTTCCAACGCGTTCCTCGCGTCATTTTACGTCGGAATTAGTCATGAGAAATGCACAAACACGGTTCTGGAGCCCAAAAAACACGAGATCAGGATTTGGGAATGCTCGCGATTTTCTCGTCAACGGTTGGTCGGATCGCAATTCTGTCGCTTCCAACGCGTTCCTCGCGTCATTTTACATCGGAATTTAGCCATGAGAAATGCACAAACACGGTTCCGGAGCCCAAAAAACACGAGATCAGGATTTGGGAATGCTCGCGATTTTCTCGTCAACGGTTTCTCGGATCGCAGTTCTGTCGCTACCAACGCGTTCCTAGCGTCATTTTACATCGGAATTAGTCATGAGAAATGCACAAACACGGTTCTGGAGTTATAAAAACACGAGATCAGGGTTTGGGAATGCTCGCGATTTTCTCGTCAACGGTTTCTCGGATCGCAATTCTGTCCCTTCCAACGCGGTCCTCGCGTCATTTTACATCGGAATTTAGCCATGAGAAATGCACAAACACGGTTCTGGAGTTATAAAAACACGAGATCAGGGTTTGGGAATGCTCGCGATTTTCTCGTCAACGGTTTCTCGGATCGCAATTCTGTCGCTTCCAACGCGTTCCTCGCGTCATTTTACATCGGAATTAGTCATGAGAAATGCACAAACGCGGTTCTGGAGCCCAAAAAACACGAGTTCAAGTTTTGGGAATGCTCGCGATTTTCTCGTCAACGGTTTCCCGGGTCGCAATTCTGTCGCTTCCAACGCGTTCCTCGCGTCATTTTACATCGGAATTAGTCATGAGAAATGCACAAACACGGTTCTGGAGTTAAAAAAACACGAGATCAGGGTTTGGGAATACTCGCGATTTTCTCGTCAACGGTTTCTCGGATCGCAATTCTGTCCCTTCCAACGCGGTCCTCGCGTCATTTTACATCGGAATTAGTCATGAGAAATGCACAAACACGGTTCTGGAGCCCAAAAAACACGAGATCAGGTTTTGGGAATGCTCGCGATTTTCTCGTCAACGGTTTCTCGGGTCGCAATTCTGTCGCTTCCAACGCGTTCCTCGCGTCATTTTACATCGGAATTTGTCATGAGAAATGCACAAACGCGGTTCTGGAGCCCAAAAAACTCGAGTTCAAGTTTTGGGAATGCTCGCGATTTTCTCGTCAACGGTTTCCCGGGTCGCAATTCTGTCGCTTCCAACGCGGTCCTCGCGTCATTTTACATCGGAATTAGTCATGAGAAATGCACAAACACGGTTCTGGAGCCCAAAAAACACGAGATCAGGTTTTGGGAATGCTCGCGATTTTCTCGTCAACGGTTTCTCGGGTCGCAATTCTGTCGCTTCCAACGCGTTCCTCGCGTCATTTTACGTCGGAATTAGTCATGAGAAATGCACAAACACGGTTCTGGAGCCCAAAAAACACGAGATCAGGATTTGGGAATGCTCGCGATTTTCTCGTCAACGGTTGGTCGGATCGCAATTCTGTCGCTTCCAACGCGTTCCTCGCGTCATTTTACATCGGAATTTAGCCATGAGAAATGCACAAACACGGTTCTGGAGTTATAAAAACACGAGATCAGGGTTTGGGAATGCTCGCGATTTTCTCGTCAACGGTTTCTCGGATCGCAATTCTGTCGCTTCCAACGCGTTCCTCGCGTCATTTTACATCGGAATTAGTCATGAGAAATGCACAAACGCGGTTCTGGAGCCCAAAAAACACGAGTTCAAGTTTTGGGAATGCTCGCGATTTTCTCGTCAACGGTTTCCCGGGTCGCAATTCTGTCGCTTCCAACGCGTTCCTCGCGTCATTTTACATCGGAATTAGTCATGAGAAATGCACAAACACGGTTCTGGAGTTAAAAAAACACGAGATCAGGGTTTGGGAATGCTCGCGATTTTCTCGTCAACGGTTTCTCGGATCGCAATTCTGTCCCTTCCAACGCGGTCCTCGCGTCATTTTACATCGGAATTAGTCATGAGAAATGCACAAACACGGTTCTGGAGCCCAAAAAACACGAGATCAGGTTTTGGGAATGCTCGCGATTTTCTCGTCAACGGTTTCTCGGGTCGCAATTCTGTCGCTTCCAACGCGTTCCTCGCGTCATTTTACATCGGAATTTGTCATGAGAAATGCACAAACGCGGTTCTGGAGCCCAAAAAACTCGAGTTCAAGTTTTGGGAATGCTCGCGATTTTCTCGTCAACGGTTTCCCGGGTCGCAATTCTGTCGCTTCCAACGCGTTCCTCGCGTCATTTTACATCGGAATTAGTCATGAGAAATGCACAAACACGGTTCTGGAGTTAAAAAAACACGAGATCAGGGTTTGGGAATGCTCGCGATTTTCTCGTCAACGGTTTCTCGGATCGCAATTCTGTCCCTTCCAACGCGGTCCTCGCGTCATTTTACATCGGAATTAGTCATGAGAAATGCACAAACACGGTTCTGGAGCCCAAAAAACACGAGATCAGGATTTGGGAATGCTCGCGATTTTCACGTCAACAGTTTCTCGGATCGCAATTCTGTCGCTTCCAACGCGTTCCTCGCGTCATTTTACATCGGAATTAGTCATGAGAAATGCACAAACACGGTTCTGGAGTTAAAAAAAAGAGATCAGGGTTTGGGAATGCTCGCGATTTTCTCGTCAAAGGATGCTCGGATCGCAATTCTGTCCCTCCCAACGCGTTCCTCGAGTCATTTTACATCGGAATTTGTCATGAGAAATGCACAAACGCGGTTCTGGAGCCCAAAAAACACGAGATCAGGGTTTGGGAATGCTCGCGATTTTCTCGTCAACGTCTGCTCGGGTCGCAATTCTGTCGCTTCCAACGCGTTCCTCGAGTCATTTTACATCGGAATTAGTCATGAGAAATGTACAAACACGGTCCTGGAGCCCAAAAAACACGAGTTCAAGTTTTGGGAATGCTCGCGATTTTCTCGTCAACGGTTTCTCGGATCGCAGTTCTGTCGCTTCCAACGCGTTTCTCGCGTCATTTTACATCGGAATTAGTCATGAGAAATGCACAAACACGGTCCTGGAGCGCAAAAAACACGAGTTCAAGTTTTGGGAATGCTCGCGATTTTCTCGTCAACGGTTTCTCGGATCGCAGTTCTGTCGCTACCAACGCGTTCCTAGCGTCATTTTACATCGGAATTAGTCATGAGAAATGCACAAACACGTTTCTGGAGTTACAAAAACACGAGATCAGGATTTGGGAATGCTCGTGATTTTCTGGTCAACGGTTTCTCGGATCGCAATTCTGTCGCTTCCAACGCGTTCCTCGCGTCATTTTACATCGGAATTAGTCATGAGAAATGCACAAACACGGTTCTGGAGTTAAAAAAAAGAGATCAGGGTTTGGGAATGCTGGCGATTTTCTCGTCAACGGATGCTCGGATCGCAATTCTGTCGCTTCCAACGCGTTCCTCGCGTCATTTTACATCGGAATTAGTCATGAGAAATGCACAAACACGGTTCTGGAGCCCAAAAAAGACGAGATCAGGATTTGGGAATGCTCGTGATTTTCTCGTCAACGGTTGGTCGGATCGCAATTCTGTCGCTTCCAACGCGTTCCTCGAGTCATTTTACATCGGAATTTGTCATGAGAAATGCACAAACGCGGTTCTGGAGCCCAAAAAACACGAGATCAGGGTTTGGGAATGCTCGCGATTTTCTCGTCAACGTCCGCTCGGGTCGCAATTCTGTCGCTTCCAACGCGTTCCTCGCGTCATTTTATATCGGAATTTGTCATGAGAAATGCACAAACGCGGTTCTGGAGCCCAAAAAACACGAGATCAGGATTTGGGAATGCTCGCGATTTTCTCGTCAACGGTTTCTCGGATCGCAGTTCTGTCGCTACCAACGCGTTCCTAGCGTCATTTTACATCGGAATTAGTCATGAGAAATGCACAAACACGGTTCTGGAGTTACAAAAACACGAGATCAGGATTTGGGAATGCTCGTGATTTTCTGGTCAACGGTTTCTCGGATCGCAATTCTGTCGCTTCCAACGCGTTCCTCGCGTCATTTTACATCGGAATTAGTCATGAGAAATGCACAAACACGGTTCTGGAGTTAAAAAAAAAAAGAGATCAGGGTTTGGGAGTGCTCGCGATTTTCTCGTCAACGTCTGCTCGGGTCGCAATTCTGTCGCTTCCAACGCGTTCGAGATCAGGATTTGGGAATGCTCGTGATTTTCTGGTCAACGGTTTCTCGGATCGCAATTCTGTCGCTTCCAACGCGTTCCTCGCGTCATTTTACATCGGAATTAGTCATGAGAAATGCACAAACACGGTTCTGGAGTTAAAAAAAAGAGATCAGGGTTTGGGAATGCTCGCGATTTTCTCGTCAACGGATGCTCGGATCGCAATTCTGTCGCTTCCAACGCGTTCCTCGCGTCATTTTACATCGGAATTAGTCATGAGAAATGCACAAACGCGGTTCTGGAGCCCAAAAAACACGAGTTCAAGTTTTGGGAATGCTCGCGATTTTCTCGTCAACGGTTTCCCGGGTCGCAATTCTGTCGCTTCCAACGCGTTCCTCGCGTCATTTTACATCGGAATTAGTCATGAGAAATGCACAAACACGGTTCTGGAGTTAAAAAAACACGAGTTCAAGTTTTGGGAATGCTCGCGATTTTCTCGTCAACGGTTTCCCGGGTCGCAATTCTGTCGCTTCCAACGCGGTCCTCGCGTCATTTTACATCGGAATTAGTCATGAGAAATGCACAAACACGGTTCTGGAGCCCAAAAAACACGAGATCAGGTTTTGGGAATGCTCGCGATTTTCTCGTCAACGGTTTCTCGGGTCGCAATTCTGTCGCTTCCAACGCGTTCCTCGCGTCATTTTACGTCGGAATTAGTCATGAGAAATGCACAAACACGGTTCTGGAGCCCAAAAAACACGAGATCAGGATTTGGGAATGCTCGCGATTTTCTCGTCAACGGTTGGTCGGATCGCAATTCTGTCGCTTCCAACGCGTTCCTCGCGTCATTTTACATCGGAATTTAGCCATGAGAAATGCACAAACACGGTTCTGGAGTTATAAAAACACGAGATCAGGGTTTGGGAATGCTCGCGATTTTCTCGTCAACGGTTTCTCGGATCGCAATTCTGTCGCTTCCAACGCGTTCCTCGCGTCATTTTACATCGGAATTAGTCATGAGAAATGCACAAACGCGGTTCTGGAGCCCAAAAAACACGAGTTCAGGGTTTGGGAATGCTCGCGATTTTCACGTCAACAGTTTCTCGGATCGCAATTCTGTCGCTTCCAACGCGTTCCTCGCGTCATTTTACATCGGAATTTAGCCATGAGAAATGCACAAACACGGTTCTGGATCCCAAAAAACACGAGATCAGGATTTGGGAATGCTCGCGATTTTCTCGTCAACGGTTTCTCGGATCGCAGTTCTGTCGCTACCAACGCGTTCCTAGCGTCATTTTACATCGGAATTAGTCATGAGAAATGCACAAACACGGTTCTGGAGTTACAAAAACACGAGATCAGGGTTTGGGAATGCTCGCGATTTTCTCGTTAACGTCTGCTCGGGTCGCAATTCTGTCGCTTCCAACGCGTTCCTCGCGTCATTTTACATCGGAATTAGTCATGAGAAATGCACAAACGCGGTTCTGGAGCCCAAAAAACACGAGTTCAAGTTTTGGGAATGCTCGCGATTTTCTCGTCAACGGTTTCCCGGGTCGCAATTCTGTCGCTTCCAACGCGTTCCTCGCGTCATTTTACATCGGAATTCGTCATGAGATATGCACAAACACGGTTCTGGAGTTAAAAAAACACGAGATCAGGGTTTGGAAATGCTCGCGATTTTCTCGTCAACGGTTTCTCGGATCGCAATTCTGTCCCTTCCAACGCGGTCCTCGCGTCATTTTACATCGGAATTAGTCATGAGAAATGCACAAACACGGTTCTGGAGCCCAAAAAACACGAGATCAGGTTTTGGGAATGCTCGCGATTTTCTCGTCAACGGTTTCTCGGGTCGCAATTCTGTCGCTTCCAACGCGTTCCTCGCGTCATTTTACGTCGGAATTAGTCATGAGAAATGCACAAACACGGTTCTGGAGCCCAAAAAACACGAGATCAGGATTTGGGAATGCTCGCGATTTTCTCGTCAACGGTTGGTCGGATCGCAATTCTGTCGCTTCCAACGCGTTCCTCGCGTCATTTTACATCGGAATTTGTCATGAGAAATGCACAAACGCGGATCTGGAGTTAAAAAAACACGAGATCAGGATTTGGGAATGCTCGCGATTTTATGGTCAACGGTTTCTCGGATCGCAATTCTGTCGCTTCCAACGCGTTCCTCGCGTCATTTTACGTCGGAATTAGTCATGAGAAATGCACAAACACGGTTCTGGAGCCCAAAAAACACGAGATCAGGATTTGGGAATGCTCGCGATTTTCTCGTCAACGGTTGGTCGGATCGCAATTCTGTCGCTTCCAACGCGTTCCTCGCGTCATTTTACATCGGAATTTAGCCATGAGAAATGCACAAACACGGTTCCGGAGCCCAAAAAACACGAGATCAGGATTTGGGAATGCTCGCGATTTTCTCGTCAACGGTTTCTCGGATCGCAGTTCTGTCGCTACCAACGCATTCCTAGCGTCATTTTACATCGGAATTAGTCATGAGAAATGCACAAACACGGTTCTGGAGTTATAAAAACACGAGATCAGGGTTTGGGAATGCTCGCGATTTTCTCGTCAACGGTTTCTCGGATCGCAATTCTGTCCCTTCCAACGCGGTCCTCGCGTCATTTTACATCGGAATTTAGCCATGAGAAATGCACAAACACGGTTCTGGAGTTATAAAAACACGAGATCAGGGTTTGGGAATGCTCGCGATTTTCTCGTCAACGGTTTCTCGGATCGCAATTCTGTCGCTTCCAACGCGTTCCTCGCGTCATTTTACATCGGAATTAGTCATGAGAAATGCACAAACGCGGTTCTGGAGCCCAAAAAACACGAGTTCAAGTTTTGGGAATGCTCGCGATTTTCTCGTCAACGGTTTCCCGGGTCGCAATTCTGTCGCTTCCAACGCGTTCCTCGCGTCATTTTACATCGGAATTAGTCATGAGAAATGCACAAACACGGTTCTGGAGTTAAAAAAACACGAGATCAGGGTTTGGGAATGCTCGCGATTTTCTCGTCAACGGTTTCTCGGATCGCAATTCTGTCCCTTCCAACGCGGTCCTCGCGTCATTTTACATCGGAATTAGTCATGAGAAATGCACAAACACGGTTCTGGAGCCCAAAAAACACGAGATCAGGTTTTGGGAATGCTCGCGATTTTCTCGTCAACGGTTTCTCGGGTCGCAATTCTGTCGCTTCCAACGCGTTCCTCGCGTCATTTTACATCGGAATTTGTCATGAGAAATGCACAAACGCGGTTCTGGAGCCCAAAAAACTCGAGTTCAAGTTTTGGGAATGCTCGCGATTTTCTCGTCAACGGTTTCCCGGGTCGCAATTCTGTCGCTTCCAACGCGGTCCTCGCGTCATTTTACATCGGAATTAGTCATGAGAAATGCACAAACACGGTTCTGGAGCCCAAAAAACACGAGATCAGGTTTTGGGAATGCTCGCGATTTTCTCGTCAACGGTTTCTCGGGTCGCAATTCTGTCGCTTCCAACGCGTTCCTCGCGTCATTTTACGTCGGAATTAGTCATGAGAAATGCACAAACACGGTTCTGGAGCCCAAAAAACACGAGATCAGGATTTGGGAATGCTCGCGATTTTCTCGTCAACGGTTGGTCGGATCGCAATTCTGTCGCTTCCAACGCGTTCCTCGCGTCATTTTACATCGGAATTTAGCCATGAGAAATGCACAAACACGGTTCTGGAGTTATAAAAACACGAGATCAGGGTTTGGGAATGCTCGCGATTTTCTCGTCAACGGTTTCTCGGATCGCAATTCTGTCGCTTCCAACGCGTTCCTCGCGTCATTTTACATCGGAATTAGTCATGAGAAATGCACAAACGCGGTTCTGGAGCCCAAAAAACACGAGTTCAAGTTTTGGGAATGCTCGCGATTTTCTCGTCAACGGTTTCCCGGGTCGCAATTCTGTCGCTTCCAACGCGTTCCTCGCGTCATTTTACATCGGAATTAGTCATGAGAAATGCACAAACACGGTTCTGGAGTTAAAAAAACACGAGATCAGGGTTTGGGAATGCTCGCGATTTTCTCGTCAACGGTTTCTCGGATCGCAATTCTGTCCCTTCCAACGCGGTCCTCGCGTCATTTTACATCGGAATTAGTCATGAGAAATGCACAAACACGGTTCTGGAGCCCAAAAAACACGAGATCAGGTTTTGGGAATGCTCGCGATTTTCTCGTCAACGGTTTCTCGGGTCGCAATTCTGTCGCTTCCAACGCGTTCCTCGCGTCATTTTACATCGGAATTTGTCATGAGAAATGCACAAACGCGGTTCTGGAGCCCAAAAAACTCGAGTTCAAGTTTTGGGAATGCTCGCGATTTTCTCGTCAACGGTTTCCCGGGTCGCAATTCTGTCGCTTCCAACGCGTTCCTCGCGTCATTTTACATCGGAATTAGTCATGAGAAATGCACAAACACGGTTCTGGAGTTAAAAAAACACGAGATCAGGGTTTGGGAATGCTCGCGATTTTCTCGTCAACGGTTTCTCGGATCGCAATTCTGTCCCTTCCAACGCGGTCCTCGCGTCATTTTACATCGGAATTAGTCATGAGAAATGCACAAACACGGTTCTGGAGCCCAAAAAACACGAGATCAGGATTTGGGAATGCTCGCGATTTTCACGTCAACAGTTTCTCGGATCGCAATTCTGTCGCTTCCAACGCGTTCCTCGCGTCATTTTACATCGGAATTAGTCATGAGAAATGCACAAACACGGTTCTGGAGTTAAAAAAAAGAGATCAGGGTTTGGGAATGCTCGCGATTTTCTCGTCAAAGGATGCTCGGATCGCAATTCTGTCCCTCCCAACGCGTTCCTCGAGTCATTTTACATCGGAATTTGTCATGAGAAATGCACAAACGCGGTTCTGGAGCCCAAAAAACACGAGATCAGGGTTTGGGAATGCTCGCGATTTTCTCGTCAACGTCTGCTCGGGTCGCAATTCTGTCGCTTCCAACGCGTTCCTCGAGTCATTTTACATCGGAATTAGTCATGAGAAATGCACAAACACGGTCCTGGAGCCCAAAAAACACGAGTTCAAGTTTTGGGAATGCTCGCGATTTTCTCGTCAACGGTTTCTCGGATCGCAGTTCTGTCGCTTCCAACGCGTTTCTCGCGTCATTTTACATCGGAATTAGTCATGAGAAATGCACAAACACGGTTCTGGAGTTAAAAAAAAGAGATCAGGGTTTGGGAATGCTCGCGATTTTCTCGTCAAAGGATGCTCGGATCGCAATTCTGTCCCTTCCAACGCGTTCCTCGAGTCATTTTACATCGGAATTTGTCATGAGAAATGCACAAACGCGGTTCTGGAGCCCAAAAAACACGAGATCAGGGTTTGGGAATGCTCGCGATTTTCTCGTCAACGTCTGCTCGGATCGCAATTCTGTCGCTTCCAACGCGTTCCTCGCGTCATTTTACATTGGAATTAGTCATGAGAAATGCACAAACACGGTTCTGGAGTTAAAAAAAAAAGAGATCAGGGTTTGGGAGTGCTCGCGATTTTCTCGTCAACGTCTGCTCGGGTCGCAATTCTGTCGCTTCCAACGCGTTCGAGATCAGGATTTGGGAATGCTCGTGATTTTCTCGTCAACGGTTTCTCGGATCTCAATTCGGTCGCTTCCAACGCGTTTCTCGCGTCATTTTACATCGGAATTAGTCATGAGAAATGCACAAACACGGTCCTGGAGCCCAAAAAACACGAGTTCAAGTTTTGGGAATGCTCGCGATTTTCTCGTCAACGGTTTCTCGGATCGCAGTTCTGTCGCTTCCAACGCGTTTCTCGCGTCATTTTACATCGGAATTAGTCATGAGAAATGCACAAACACGGTCCTGGAGCGCAAAAAACACGAGTTCAAGTTTTGGGAATGCTCGCGATTTTCTCGTCAACGGTTTCTCGGATCGCAGTTCTGTCGCTACCAACGCGTTCCTAGCGTCATTTTACATCGGAATTAGTCATGAGAAATGCACAAACACGTTTCTGGAGTTACAAAAACACGAGATCAGGATTTGGGAATGCTCGTGATTTTCTGGTCAACGGTTTCTCGGATCGCAATTCTGTCGCTTCCAACGCGTTCCTCGCGTCATTTTACATCGGAATTAGTCATGAGAAATGCACAAACACGGTTCTGGAGTTAAAAAAAAGAGATCAGGGTTTGGGAATGCTGGCGATTTTCTCGTCAACGGATGCTCGGATCGCAATTCTGTCGCTTCCAACGCGTTCCTCGCGTCATTTTACATCGGAATTAGTCATGAGAAATGCACAAACACGGTTCTGGAGCCCAAAAAAGACGAGATCAGGATTTGGGAATGCTCGTGATTTTCTCGTCAACGGTTGGTCGGATCGCAATTCTGTCGCTTCCAACGCGTTCCTCGAGTCATTTTACATCGGAATTTGTCATGAGAAATGCACAAACGCGGTTCTGGAGCCCAAAAAACACGAGATCAGGGTTTGGGAATGCTCGCGATTTTCTCGTCAACGTCCGCTCGGGTCGCAATTCTGTCGCTTCCAACGCGTTCCTCGCGTCATTTTATATCGGAATTTGTCATGAGAAATGCACAAACGCGGTTCTGGAGCCCAAAAAACACGAGATCAGGATTTGGGAATGCTCGCGATTTTCTCGTCAACGGTTTCTCGGATCGCAGTTCTGTCGCTACCAACGCGTTCCTAGCGTCATTTTACATCGGAATTAGTCATGAGAAATGCACAAACACGGTTCTGGAGTTAAAAAAAAGAGATCAGGGTTTGGGAATGCTCGCGATTTTCTCGTCAAAGGATGCTCGGATCGCAATTCTGTCCCTCCCAACGCGTTCCTCGAGTCATTTTACATCGGAATTTGTCATGAGAAATGCACAAACGCGGTTCTGGAGCCCAAAAAACACGAGATCAGGGTTTGGGAATGCTCGCGATTTTCTCGTCAACGTCTGCTCGGGTCGCAATTCTGTCGCTTCCAACGCGTTCCTCGAGTCATTTTACATCGGAATTAGTCATGAGAAATGCACAAACACGGTCCTGGAGCCCAAAAAACACGAGTTCAAGTTTTGGGAATGCTCGCGATTTTCTCGTCAACGGTTTCTCGGATCGCAGTTCTGTCGCTTCCAACGCGTTTCTCGCGTCATTTTACATCGGAATTAGTCATGAGAAATGCACAAACACGGTTCTGGAGTTAAAAAAAAGAGATCAGGGTTTGGGAATGCTCGCGATTTTCTCATCAAAGGATGCTCGGATCGCAATTCTGTCCCTTCCAACGCGTTCCTCGAGTCATTTTACATCGGAATTTGTCATGAGAAATGCACAAACGCGGTTCTGGAGCCCCAAAAACATGAGATCAGGGTTTGGGAATGCTCGCGATTTTCTCGTCAACGTCTGCTCGGATCGCAATTCTGTCGCTTCCAACGCGTTCCTCGCGTCATTTTACATTGGAATTAGTCATGAGAAATGCACAAACACGGTTCTGGAGTTAAAAAAAAAAGAGATCAGGGTTTGGGAGTGCTCGCGATTTTCTCGTCAACGTCTGCTCGGGTCGCAATTCTGTCGCTTCCAACGCGTTCGAGATCAGGATTTGGGAATGCTCGTGATTTTCTCGTCAACGGTTTCTCGGATCTCAATTCGGTCGCTTCCAACGCGTTTCTCGCGTCATTTTACATCGGAATTAGTCATGAGAAATGCACAAACACGGTCCTGGAGCCCAAAAAACACGAGTTCAAGTTTTGGGAATGCTCGCGATTTTCTCGTCAACGGTTTCTCGGATCGCAGTTCTGTCGCTTCCAACGCGTTTCTCGCGTCATTTTACATCGGAATTAGTCATGAGAAATGCACAAACACGGTCCTGGAGCGCAAAAAACACGAGTTCAAGTTTTGGGAATGCTCGCGATTTTCTCGTCAACGGTTTCTCGGATCGCAGTTCTGTCGCTACCAACGCGTTCCTAGCGTCATTTTACATCGGAATTAGTCATGAGAAATGCACAAACACGTTTCTGGAGTTACAAAAACACGAGATCAGGATTTGGGAATGCTCGTGATTTTCTGGTCAACGGTTTCTCGGATCGCAATTCTGTCGCTTCCAACGCGTTCCTCGCGTCATTTTACATCGGAATTAGTCATGAGAAATGCACAAACACGGTTCTGGAGTTAAAAAAAAGAGATCAGGGTTTGGGAATGCTGGCGATTTTCTCGTCAACGGATGCTCGGATCGCAATTCTGTCGCTTCCAACGCGTTCCTCGCGTCATTTTACATCGGAATTAGTCATGAGAAATGCACAAACACGGTTCTGGAGCCCAAAAAAGACGAGATCAGGATTTGGGAATGCTCGTGATTTTCTCGTCAACGGTTGGTCGGATCGCAATTCTGTCGCTTCCAACGCGTTCCTCGAGTCATTTTACATCGGAATTTGTCATGAGAAATGCACAAACGCGGTTCTGGAGCCCAAAAAACACGAGATCAGGGTTTGGGAATGCTCGCGATTTTCTCGTCAACGTCCGCTCGGGTCGCAATTCTGTCGCTTCCAACGCGTTCCTCGCGTCATTTTATATCGGAATTTGTCATGAGAAATGCACAAACGCGGTTCTGGAGCCCAAAAAACACGAGATCAGGATTTGGGAATGCTCGCGATTTTCTCGTCAACGGTTTCTCGGATCGCAGTTCTGTCGCTACCAACGCGTTCCTAGCGTCATTTTACATCGGAATTAGTCATGAGAAATGCACAAACACGGTTCTGGAGTTACAAAAACACGAGATCAGGATTTGGGAATGCTCGTGATTTTCTGGTCAACGGTTTCTCGGATCGCAATTCTGTCGCTTCCAACGCGTTCCTCGCGTCATTTTACATCGGAATTAGTCATGAGAAATGCACAAACACGGTTCTGGAGTTAAAAAAAAAAAGAGATCAGGGTTTGGGAGTGCTCGCGATTTTCTCGTCAACGTCTGCTCGGGTCGCAATTCTGTCGCTTCCAACGCGTTCCTCGCGTCATTTTATATCGGAATTTGTCATGAGAAATGCACAAACGCGGTTCTGGAGCCCAAAAAACACGAGATCAGGATTTGGGAATGCTCGCGATTTTCTCGTCAACGGTTTCTCGGATCGCAGTTCTGTCGCTACCAACGCGTTCCTAGCGTCATTTTACATCGGAATTAGTCATGAGAAATGCACACACACGGTTCTGGAGTTACAAAAACACGAGATCAGGATTTGGGAATGCTCGTGATTTTCTGGTCAACGGTTTCTCGGATCGCAATTCTGTCGCTTCCAACGCGTTCCTCGCGTCATTTTACATCGGAATTAGTCATGAGAAATGCACAAACGCGGTTCTGGAGCCCAAAAAACACGAGTTCAGGGTTTGGGAATGCTCGCGATTTTCACGTCAACAGTTTCTCGGATCGCAATTCTGTCGCTTCCAACGCGTTCCTCGCGTCATTTTACATCGGAATTAGTCATGAGAAATGCACAAACACGGTTCTGGAGTTAAAAAAAAGAGATCAGGGTTTGGGAATGCTCGCGATTTTCTCGTCAAAGGATGCTCGGATCGCAATTCTGTCCCTTCCAACGCGTTCCTCGAGTCATTTTACATCGGAATTTGTCATGAGAAATGCACAAACGCGGTTCTGGAGCCCAAAAGACACGAGATCAGGGTTTGGGAATGCTCGCGATTTTCTCGTCAACGTCTGCTCGGGTCGCAATTCTGTCGCTTCGAACGCGTTCCTCGAGTCATTTTACATCGGAATTAGTCATGAGAAATGCACAAACACGGTCCTGGAGCCCAAAAAACACGAGATCAGGATTTGGGAATGCTCGCGATTTTCACGTCAACGGTTTCTCGGATCGCAATTCTGTCGCTTCCAACGCGTTCCTCGCGTCATTTTACATTGGAATTAGTCATGAGAAATGCACAAACACGGTTCTGGAGTTAAAAAAAAAAGAGATCAGGGTTTGGGAGTGCTCGCGATTTTCTCGTCAACGTCTGCTCGGGTCGCAATTCTGTCGCTTCCAACGCGTTCGAGATCAGGATTTGGGAATGCTCGTGATTTTCTCGTCAACGGTTTCTCGGATCTCAATTCGGTCGCTTCCAACGCGTTTCTCGCGTCATTTTACATCGGAATTAGTCATGAGAAATGCACAAACACGGTCCTGGAGCCCAAAAAACACGAGTTCAAGTTTTGGGAATGCTCGCGATTTTCTCGTCAACGGTTTCTCGGATCGCAGTTCTGTCGCTTCCAACGCGTTTCTCGCGTCATTTTACATCGGAATTAGTCATGAGAAATACACAAACACGTTTCTGGAGTTACAAAAACACGAGATCAGGATTTGGGAATGCTCGTGATTTTCTGGTCAACGGTTTCTCGGATCGCAATTCTGTCGCTTCCAACGCGTTCCTCGCGTCATTTTACATCGGAATTAGTCATGAGAAATGCACAAACACGGTTCTGGAGTTAAAAAAAAGAGATCAGGGTTTGGGAATGCTGGCGATTTTCTCGTCAACGGATGCTCGGATCGCAATTCTGTCGCTTCCAACGCGTTCCTCGCGTCATTTTACATCGGAATTAGTCATGAGAAATGCACAAACACGGTTCTGGAGCCCAAAAAAGACGAGATCAGGATTTGGGAATGCTCGTGATTTTCTCGTCAACGGTTGGTCGGATCGCAATTCTGTCGCTTCCAACGCGTTCCTCGAGTCATTTTACATCGGAATTTGTCATGAGAAATGCACAAACGCGGTTCTGGAGCCCAAAAAACACGAGATCAGGGTTTGGGAATGCTCGCGATTTTCTCGTCAACGTCCGCTCGGGTCGCAATTCTGTCGCTTCCAACGCGTTCCTCGCGTCTTTTTATATCGGAATTTGTCATGAGAAATGCACAAACGCGGTTCTGGAGCCCAAAAAACACGAGATCAGGATTTGGGAATGCTCGCGATTTTCTCGTCAACGGTTTCTCGGATCGCAGTTCTGTCGCTACCAACGCGTTCCTAGCGTCATTTTACATCGGAATTAGTCATGAGAAATGCACAAACACGGTTCTGGAGTTACAAAAACACGAGATCAGGATTTGGGAATGCTCGTGATTTTCTGGTCAACGGTTTCTCGGATCGCAATTCTGTCGCTTCCAACGCGTTCCTCGCGTCATTTTACATCGGAATTAGTCATGAGAAATGCACAAACACGGTTCTGGAGTTAAAAAAAAAAGAGATCAGGGTTTGGGAGTGCTCGCGATTTTCTCGTCAACGTCTGCTCGGGTCGCAATTCTGTCGCTTCCAACGCGTTCGAGATCAGGATTTGGGAATGCTCGTGATTTTCTGGTCAACGGTTTCTCGGATCGCAATTCTGTCGCTTCCAACGCGTTCCTCGCGTCATTTTACATCGGAATTAGTCATGAGAAATGCACAAACACGGTTCTGGAGTTAAAAAAAAGAGATCAGGGTTTGGGAATGCTCGCGATTTTCTCGTCAACGGATGCTCGGATCGCAATTCTGTCGCTTCCAACGCGTTCCTCGCGTCATTTTACATCGGAATTAGTCATGAGAAATGCACAAACACGGTTCTGGAGCCCAAAAAAGACGAGATCAGGATTTGGGAATGCTCGCGATTTTCTCGTCAACGGTTTCTCGGATCGCAGTTCTGTCGCTACCAACGCGTTCCTAGCGTCATTTTACATCGGAATTAGTCATGAGAAATGCACAAACACGGTTCTGGAGTTACAAAAACACGAGATCAGGATTTGGGAATGCTCGTGATTTTCTGGTCAACGGTTTCTCGGATCGCAATTCTGTCGCTTCCAACGCGTTCCTCGCGTCATTTTACATCGGAATTAGTCATGAGAAATGCACAAACGCGGTTCTGGAGCCCAAAAAACACGAGATCAGGGTTTGGGAATGCTCGCGATTTTCTCGTCAACGTCCGCTCGGGTCGCAATTCTGTCGCTTCCAACGCGTTCCTCGCGTCATTTTATATCGGAATTTGTCATGAGAAATGCACAAACGCGGTTCTGGAGCCCAAAAAACACGAGATCAGGATTTGGGAATGCTCGCGATTTTCTCGTCAACGGTTTCTCGGATCGCAGTTCTGTCGCTACCAACGCGTTCCTAGCGTCATTTTACATCGGAATTAGTCATGAGAAATGCACAAACACGGTTCTGGAGTTAAAAAAAAGAGATCAGGGTTTGGGAATGCTCGCGATTTTCTCGTCAAAGGATGCTCGGATCGCAATTCTGTCCCTTCCAACGCGTTCCTCGAGTCATTTTACATCGGAATTTGTCATGAGAAATGCACAAACGCGGTTCTGGAGCCCAAAAAACACGAGATCAGGGTTTGGGAATGCTCGCGATTTTCTCGTCAACGTCTGCTCGGGTCGCAATTCTGTCGCTTCGAACGCGTTCCTCGAGTCATTTTACATCGGAATTAGTCATGAGAAATGCACAAACACGGTCCTGGAGCCCAAAAAACACGAGATCAGGATTTGGGAATGCTCGCGATTTTCACGTCAACGGTTTCTCGGATCGCAATTCTGTCGCTTCCAACGCGTTCCTCGCGTCATTTTAAATTGGAATTAGTCATGAGAAATGCACAAACACGGTTCTGGAGTTAAAAAAAAAAGAGATCAGGGTTTGGGAGTGCTCGCGATTTTCTCGTCAACGTCTGCTCGGGTCGCAATTCTGTCGCTTCCAACGCGTTCGAGATCAGGATTTGGGAATGCTCGTGATTTTCTCGTCAACGGTTTCTCGGATCTCAATTCGGTCGCTTCCAACGCGTTTCTCGCGTCATTTTACATCGGAATTAGTCATGAGAAATGCACAAACACGGTCCTGGAGCCCAAAAAACACGAGTTCAAGTTTTGGGAATGCTCGCGATTTTCTCGGCAACGGTTTCTCGGATCGCAGTTCTGTCGCTTCCAACGCGTTTCTCGCGTCATTTTACATCGGAATTAGTCATGAGAAATGCACAAACACGGTCCTGGAGCGCAAAAAACACGAGTTCAAGTTTTGGGAATGCTCGCGATTTTCTCGTCAACGGTTTCTCGGATCGCAGTTCTGTCGCTACCAACGCGTTCCTAGCGTCATTTTACATCGGAATTAGTCATGAGAAATGCACAAACACGTTTCTGGAGTTACAAAAACACGAGATCAGGATTTGGGAATGCTCGTGATTTTCTGGTCAACGGTTTCTCGGATCGCAATTCTGTCGCTTCCAACGCGTTCCTCGCGTCATTTTACATCGGAATTAGTCATGAGAAATGCACAAACACGGTTCTGGAGTTAAAAAAAAGAGATCAGGGTTTGGGAATGCTGGCGATTTTCTCGTCAACGGATGCTCGGATCGCAATTCTGTCGCTTCCAACGCGTTCCTCGCGTCATTTTACATCGGAATTAGTCATGAGAAATGCACAAACACGGTTCTGGAGCCCAAAAAAGACGAGATCAGGATTTGGGAATGCTCGTGATTTTCTCGTCAACGGTTGGTCGGATCGCAATTCTGTCGCTTCCAACGCGTTCCTCGAGTCATTTTACATCGGAATTTGTCATGAGAAATGCACAAACGCGGTTCTGGAGCCCAAAAAACACGAGATCAGGGTTTGGGAATGCTCGCGATTTTCTCGTCAACGTCCGCTCGGGTCGCAATTCTGTCGCTTCCAACGCGTTCCTCGCGTCATTTTATATCGGAATTTGTCATGAGAAATGCACAAACGCGGTTCTGGAGCCCAAAAAACACGAGATCAGGATTTGGGAATGCTCGCGATTTTCTCGTCAACGGTTTCTCGGATCGCAGTTCTGTCGCTACCAACGCGTTCCTAGCGTCATTTTACATCGGAATTAGTCATGAGAAATGCACAAACACGGTTCTGGAGTTAAAAAAAAGAGATCAGGGTTTGGGAATGCTCGCGATTTTCTCGTCAAAGGATGCTCGGATCGCAATTCTGTCCCTTCCAACGCGTTCCTCGAGTCATTTTACATCGGAATTTGTCATGAGAAATGCACAAACGCGGTTCTGGAGCCCAAAAAACACGAGATCAGGGTTTGGGAATGCTCGCGATTTTCTCGTCAACGTCTGCTCGGGTCGCAATTCTGTCGCTTCGAACGCGTTCCTCGAGTCATTTTACATCGGAATTAGTCATGAGAAATGCACAAACACGGTCCTGGAGCCCAAAAAACACGAGATCAGGATTTGGGAATGCTCGCGATTTTCACGTCAACGGTTTCTCGGATCGCAATTCTGTCGCTTCCAACGCGTTCCTCGCGTCATTTTAAATTGGAATTAGTCATGAGAAATGCACAAACACGGTTCTGGAGTTAAAAAAAAAAGAGATCAGGGTTTGGGAGTGCTCGCGATTTTCTCGTCAACGTCTGCTCGGGTCGCAATTCTGTCGCTTCCAACGCGTTCGAGATCAGGATTTGGGAATGCTCGTGATTTTCTCGTCAACGGTTTCTCGGATCTCAATTCGGTCGCTTCCAACGCGTTTCTCGCGTCATTTTACATCGGAATTAGTCATGAGAAATGCACAAACACGGTCCTGGAGCCCAAAAAACACGAGTTCAAGTTTTGGGAATGCTCGCGATTTTCTCGGCAACGGTTTCTCGGATCGCAGTTCTGTCGCTTCCAACGCGTTTCTCGCGTCATTTTACATCGGAATTAGTCATGAGAAATGCACAAACACGGTCCTGGAGCGCAAAAAACACGAGTTCAAGTTTTGGGAATGCTCGCGATTTTCTCGTCAACGGTTTCTCGGATCGCAGTTCTGTCGCTACCAACGCGTTCCTAGCGTCATTTTACATCGGAATTAGTCATGAGAAATGCACAAACACGTTTCTGGAGTTACAAAAACACGAGATCAGGATTTGGGAATGCTCGTGATTTTCTGGTCAACGGTTTCTCGGATCGCAATTCTGTCGCTTCCAACGCGTTCCTCGCGTCATTTTACATCGGAATTAGTCATGAGAAATGCACAAACACGGTTCTGGAGTTAAAAAAAAGAGATCAGGGTTTGGGAATGCTGGCGATTTTCTCGTCAACGGATGCTCGGATCGCAATTCTGTCGCTTCCAACGCGTTCCTCGCGTCATTTTACATCGGAATTAGTCATGAGAAATGCACAAACACGGTTCTGGAGCCCAAAAAAGACGAGATCAGGATTTGGGAATGCTCGTGATTTTCTCGTCAACGGTTGGTCGGATCGCAATTCTGTCGCTTCCAACGCGTTCCTCGAGTCATTTTACATCGGAATTTGTCATGAGAAATGCACAAACGCGGTTCTGGAGCCCAAAAAACACGAGATCAGGGTTTGGGAATGCTCGCGATTTTCTCGTCAACGTCCGCTCGGGTCGCAATTCTGTCGCTTCCAACGCGTTCCTCGCGTCATTTTATATCGGAATTTGTCATGAGAAATGCACAAACGCGGTTCTGGAGCCCAAAAAACACGAGATCAGGATTTGGGAATGCTCGCGATTTTCTCGTCAACGGTTTCTCGGATCGCAGTTCTGTCGCTACCAACGCGTTCCTAGCGTCATTTTACATCGGAATTAGTCATGAGAAATGCACAAACACGGTTCTGGAGTTACAAAAACACGAGATCAGGATTTGGGAATGCTCGTGATTTTCTGGTCAACGGTTTCTCGGATCGCAATTCTGTCGCTCCCAACGCGTTCCTCGCGTCATTTTACATCGGAATTAGTCATGAGAAATGCACAAACACGGTTCTGGAGTTAAAAAAAAAAAGAGATCAGGGTTTGGGAGTGCTCGCGATTTTCTCGTCAACGTCTGCTCGGGTCGCAATTCTGTCGCTTCCAACGCGTTCGAGATCAGGATTTGGGAATGCTCGTGATTTTCTGGTCAACGGTTTCTCGGATCGCAATTCTGTCGCTTCCAACG
This sequence comes from Crossocerus cetratus, assembly GCA_963675795.1. Lineage (NCBI taxonomy): Eukaryota > Metazoa > Arthropoda > Insecta > Hymenoptera > Crabronidae > Crossocerus > Crossocerus cetratus. The sequence continues at coordinate 1,318,947 of CAVMBF010000002.1, forward strand.
CGTTCCTCGCGTCATTTTACATCGGAATTAGTCATGAGAAATGCACAAACACGGTTCTGGAGTTAAAAAAAAGAGATCAGGGTTTGGGAATGCTCGCGATTTTCTCGTCAACGGATGCTCGGATCGCAATTCTGTCGCTTCCAACGCGTTCCTCGCGTCATTTTACATCGGAATTAGTCATGAGAAATGCACAAACACGGTTCTGGAGCCCAAAAAAGACGAGATCAGGATTTGGGAATGCTCGCGATTTTCTCGTCAACGGTTTCTCGGATCGCAGTTCTGTCGCTACCAACGCGTTCCTAGCGTCATTTTACATCGGAATTAGTCATGAGAAATGCACAAACACGGTTCTGGAGTTACAAAAACACGAGATCAGGATTTGGGAATGCTCGTGATTTTCTGGTCAACGGTTTCTCGGATCGCAATTCTGTCGCTTCCAACGCGTTCCTCGCGTCATTTTACATCGGAATTAGTCATGAGAAATGCACAAACGCGGTTCTGGAGCCCAAAAAAGACGAGATCAGGATTTGGGAATGCTCGCGATTTTCTCGTCAACGGTTTCTCGGATCGCAGTTCTGTCGCTACCAACGCGTTCCTAGCGTCATTTTACATCGGAATTAGTCATGAGAAATGCACAAACACGGTTCTGGAGTTACAAAAACACGAGATCAGGATTTGGGAATGCTCGTGATTTTCTGGTCAACGGTTTCTCGGATCGCAATTCTGTCGCTTCCAAAGCGTTCCTCGCGTCATTTTACATCGGAATTAGTCATGAGAAATGCACAAACGCGGTTCTGGAGCCCAAAAAACACGAGATCAGGGTTTGGGAATGCTCGCGATTTTCTCGTCAACGTCCGCTCGGGTCGCAATTCTGTCGCTTCCAACGCGTTCCTCGCGTCATTTTATATCGGAATTTGTCATGAGAAATGCACAAACGCGGTTCTGGAGCCCAAAAAACACGAGATCAGGATTTGGGAATGCTCGCGATTTTCTCGTCAACGGTTTCTCGGATCGCAGTTCTGTCGCTACTAACGCGTTCCTAGCGTCATTTTACATCGGAATTAGTCATGAGAAATGCACAAACACGGTTCTGGAGTTACAAAAACACGAGATCAGGATTTGGGAATGCTCGTGATTTTCTGGTCAACGGTTTCTCGGATCGCAATTCTGTCGCTTCCAACGCGTTCCTCGCGTCATTTTACATCGGAATTAGTCATGAGAAATGCACAAACGCGGTTCTGGAGCCCAAAAAACACGAGTTCAGGGTTTGGGAATGCTCGCGATTTTCACGTCAACAGTTTCTCGGATCGCAATTCTGTCGCTTCCAACGCGTTCCTCGCGTCATTTTACATCGGAATTTAGCCATGAGAAATGCACAAACACGGTTCTGGATCCCAAAAAACACGAGATCAGGATTTGGGAATGCTCGCGATTTTCTCGTCAACGGTTTCTCGGATCGCAGTTCTGTCGCTACCAACGCGTTCCTAGCGTCATTTTACATCGGAATTAGTCATGAGAAATGCACAAACACGGTTCTGGCGTTACAAAAACACGAGATCAGGGTTTGGGAATGCTCGCGATTTTCTCGTTAACGTCTGCTCGGGTCGCAATACTGTCGCTTCCAACGCGTTCCTCGCGTCATTTTACATCGGAATTAGTCATGAGAAATGCACAAACGCGGTTCTGGAGCCCAAAAAACACGAGTTCAAGTTTTGGGAATGCTCGCGATTTTCTCGTCAACGGTTTCCCGGGTCGCAATTCTGTCGCTTCCAACGCGTTCCTCGCGTCATTTTACATCGGAATTCGTCATGAGATATGCACAAACACGGTTCTGGAGTTAAAAAAACACGAGATCAGGGTTTGGAAATGCTCGCGATTTTCTCGTCAACGGTTTCTCGGATCGCAATTCTGTCCCTTCCAACGCGGTCCTCGCGTCATTTTACATCGGAATTAGTCATGAGAAATGCACAAACACGGTTCTGGAGCCCAAAAAACACGAGATCAGGTTTTGGGAATGCTCGCGATTTTCTCGTCAACGGTTTCTCGGGTCGCAATTCTGTCGCTTCCAACGCGTCCCTCGCGTCATTTTACATCGGAATTTGTCATGAGAAATGCACAAACGCGGTTCTGGAGCCCAAAAAACACGAGTTCAAGTTTTGGGAATGCCCGCGATTTTCTCGTCAACGGTTTCCCGGGTCGCAATTCTGTCGCTTCCAACGCGTTCCTCGCGTCATTTTACATCGGAATTAGTCATGAGAAATGCACAAACACGGTTCTGGAGTTAAAAAAACACGAGATCAGGGTTTGGGAATGCTCGCGATTTTCTCGTCAACGGTTTCTCGGATCGCAATTCTGTCCCTTCCAACGCGGTCCTCGCGTCATTTTACATCGGAATTAGTCATGAGAAATGCACAAACACGGTTCTGGAGCCCAAAAAACACGAGATCAGGTTTTGGGAATGCTCGCGATTTTCTCGTCAACGGTTTCTCGGGTCGCAATTCTGTCGCTTCCAACGCGTTCCTCGCGTCATTTTACGTCGGAATTAGTCATGAGAAATGCACAAACACGGTTCTGGAGCCCAAAAAACACGAGATCAGGATTTGGGAATGCTCGCGATTTTCTCGTCAACGGTTGGTCGGATCGCAATTCTGTCGCTTCCAACGCGTTCCTCGCGTCATTTTACATCGGAATTTGTCATGAGAAATGCACAAACGCGGATCTGGAGTTAAAAAAACACGAGATCAGGATTTGGGAATGCTCGCGATTTTATGGTCAACGGTTTCTCGGATCGCAATTCTGTCGCTTCCAACGCGTTCCTCGCGTCATTTTACGTCGGAATTAGTCATGAGAAATGCACAAACACGGTTCTGGAGCCCAAAAAACACGAGATCAGGATTTGGGAATGCTCGCGATTTTCTCGTCAACGGTTGGTCGGATCGCAATTCTGTCGCTTCCAACGCGTTCCTCGCGTCATTTTACATCGGAATTTAGCCATGAGAAATGCACAAACACGGTTCCGGAGCCCAAAAAACACGAGATCAGGATTTGGGAATGCTCGCGATTTTCTCGTCAACGGTTTCTCGGATCGCAGTTCTGTCGCTACCAACGCGTTCCTAGCGTCATTTTACATCGGAATTAGTCATGAGAAATGCACAAACACGGTTCTGGAGTTATAAAAACACGAGATCAGGGTTTGGGAATGCTCGCGATTTTCTCGTCAACGGTTTCTCGGATCGCAATTCTGTCCCTTCCAACGCGGTCCTCGCGTCATTTTACATCGGAATTAGTCATGAGAAATGCACAAACACGGTTCTGGAGCCCAAAAAACACGAGATCAGGTTTTGGGAATGCTCGCGATTTTCTCGTCAACGGTTTCTCGGGTCGCAATTCTGTCGCTTCCAACGCGTTCCTCGCGTCATTTTACGTCGGAATTAGTCATGAGAAATGCACAAACACGGTTCTGGAGCCCAAAAAACACGAGATCAGGATTTGGGAATGCTCGCGATTTTCTCGTCAACGGTTGGTCGGATCGCAATTCTGTCGCTTCCAACGCGTTCCTCGCGTCATTTTACATCGGAATTTAGCCATGAGAAATGCACAAACACGGTTCTGGAGTTATAAAAACACGAGATCAGGGTTTGGGAATGCTCGCGATTTTCTCGTCAACGGTTTCTCGGATCGCAATTCTGTCGCTTCCAACGCGTTCTTCGCGTCATTTTACATCGGAATTAGTCATGAGAAATGCACAAACGCGGTTCTGGAGCCCAAAAAACACGAGTTCAAGTTTTGGGAATGCTCGCGATTTTCTCGTCAACGGTTTCCCGGGTCGCAATTCTGTCGCTTCCAACGCGTTCCTCGCGTCATTTTACATCGGAATTAGTCATGAGAAATGCACAAACGCGGTTCTGGAGCCCAAAAAACTCGAGTTCAAGTTTTGGGAATGCTCGCGATTTTCTCGTCAACGGTTTCCCGGGTCGCAATTCTGTCGCTTCCAACGCGGTCCTCGCGTCATTTTACATCGGAATTAGTCATGAGAAATGCACAAACACGGTTCTGGAGCCCAAAAAACACGAGATCAGGTTTTGGGAATGCTCGCGATTTTCTCGTCAACGGTTTCTCGGGTCGCAATTCTGTCGCTTCCAACGCGTTCCTCGCGTCATTTTACGTCGGAATTAGTCATGAGAAATGCACAAACACGGTTCTGGAGCCCAAAAAACACGAGATCAGGATTTGGGAATGCTCGCGATTTTCTCGTCAACGGTTGGTCGGATCGCAATTCTGTCGCTTCCAACGCGTTCCTCGCGTCATTTTACATCGGAATTTAGCCATGAGAAATGCACAAACACGGTTCTGGAGTTATAAAAACACGAGATCAGGGTTTGGGAATGCTCGCGATTTTCTCGTCAACGGTTTCTCGGATCGCAATTCTGTCGCTTCCAACGCGTTCCTCGCGTCATTTTACATCGGAATTAGTCATGAGAAATGCACAAACGCGGTTCTGGAGCCCAAAAAACACGAGTTCAGGGTTTGGGAATGCTCGCGATTTTCACGTCAACAGTTTCTCGGATCGCAATTCTGTCGCTTCCAACGCGTTCCTCGCGTCATTTTACATCGGAATTTAGCCATGAGAAATGCACAAACACGGTTCTGGATCCCAAAAAACACGAGATCAGGATTTGGGAATGCTCGCGATTTTCTCGTCAACGGTTTCTCGGATCGCAGTTCTGTCGCTACCAACGCGTTCCTAGCGTCATTTTACATCGGAATTAGTCATGAGAAATGCACAAACACGGTTCTGGAGTTACAAAAACACGAGATCAGGGTTTGGGAATGCTCGCGATTTTCTCGTTAACGTCTGCTCGGGTCGCAATTCTGTCGCTTCCAACGCGTTCCTCGCGTCATTTTACATCGGAATTAGTCATGAGAAATGCACAAACGCGGTTCTGGAGCCCAAAAAACACGAGTTCAAGTTTTGGGAATGCTCGCGATTTTCTCGTCAACGGTTTCCCGGGTCGCAATTCTGTCGCTTCCAACGCGTTCCTCGCGTCATTTTACATCGGAATTCGTCATGAGATATGCACAAACACGGTTCTGGAGTTAAAAAAACACGAGATCAGGGTTTGGAAATGCTCGCGATTTTCTCGTCAACGGTTTCTCGGATCGCAATTCTGTCCCTTCCAACGCGGTCCTCGCGTCATTTTACATCGGAATTAGTCATGAGAAATGCACAAACACGGTTCTGGAGCCCAAAAAACACGAGATCAGGTTTTGGGAATGCTCGCGATTTTCTCGTCAACGGTTTCTCGGGTCGCAATTCTGTCGCTTCCAACGCGTTCCTCGCGTCATTTTACATCGGAATTTGTCATGAGAAATGCACAAACGCGGTTCTGGAGCCCAAAAAACACGAGTTCAAGTTTTGGGAATGCCCGCGATTTTCTCGTCAACGGTTTCCCGGGTCGCAATTCTGTGGCTTCCAACGCGTTCCTCGCGTCATTTTACATCGGAATTAGTCATGAGAAATGCACAAACACGGTTCTGGAGTTAAAAAAACACGAGATCAGGGTTTGGGAATGCTCGCGATTTTCTCGTCAACGGTTTCTCGGATCGCAATTCTGTCCCTTCCAACGCGGTCCTCGCGTCATTTTACATCGGAATTAGTCATGAGAAATGCACAAACACGGTTCTGGAGCCCAAAAAACACGAGATCAGGTTTTGGGAATGCTCGCGATTTTCTCGTCAACGGTTTCTCGGGTCGCAATTCTGTCGCTTCCAACGCGTTCCTCGCGTCATTTTACGTCGGAATTAGTCATGAGAAATGCACAAACACGGTTCTGGAGCCCAAAAAACACGAGATCAGGATTTGGGAATGCTCGCGATTTTCTCGTCAACGGTTGGTCGGATCGCAATTCTGTCGCTTCCAACGCGTTCCTCGCGTCATTTTACATCGGAATTTGTCATGAGAAATGCACAAACGCGGATCTGGAGTTAAAAAAACACGAGATCAGGATTTGGGAATGCTCGCGATTTTATGGTCAACGGTTTCTCGGATCGCAATTCTGTCGCTTCCAACGCGTTCCTCGCGTCATTTTACGTCGGAATTAGTCATGAGAAATGCACAAACACGGTTCTGGAGCCCAAAAAACACGAGATCAGGATTTGGGAATGCTCGCGATTTTCTCGTCAACGGTTGGTCGGATCGCAATTCTGTCGCTTCCAACGCGTTCCTCGCGTCATTTTACATCGGAATTTAGCCATGAGAAATGCACAAACACGGTTCCGGAGCCCAAAAAACACGAGATCAGGATTTGGGAATGCTCGCGATTTTCTCGTCAACGGTTTCTCGGATCGCAGTTCTGTCGCTACCAACGCGTTCCTAGCGTCATTTTACATCGGAATTAGTCATGAGAAATGCACAAACACGGTTCTGGAGTTATAAAAACACGAGATCAGGGTTTGGGAATGCTCGCGATTTTCTCGTCAACGGTTTCTCGGATCGCAATTCTGTCCCTTCCAACGCGGTCCTCGCGTCATTTTACATCGGAATTTAGCCATGAGAAATGCACAAACACGGTTCTGGAGTTATAAAAACACGAGATCAGGGTTTGGGAATGCTCGCGATTTTCTCGTCAACGGTTTCTCGGATCGCAATTCTGTCGCTTCCAACGCGTTCCTCGCGTCATTTTACATCGGAATTAGTCATGAGAAATGCACAAACGCGGTTCTGGAGCCCAAAAAACACGAGTTCAAGTTTTGGGAATGCTCGCGATTTTCTCGTCAACGGTTTCCCGGGTCGCAATTCTGTCGCTTCCAACGCGTTCCTCGCGTCATTTTACATCGGAATTAGTCATGAGAAATGCACAAACACGGTTCTGGAGTTAAAAAAACACGAGTTCAAGTTTTGGGAATGCTCGCGATTTTCTCGTCAACGGTTTCCCGGGTCGCAATTCTGTCGCTTCCAACGCGGTCCTCGCGTCATTTTACATCGGAATTAGTCATGAGAAATGCACAAACACGGTTCTGGAGCCCAAAAAACACGAGATCAGGTTTTGGGAATGCTCGCGATTTTCTCGTCAACGGTTTCTCGGGTCGCAATTCTGTCGCTTCCAACGCGTTCCTCGCGTCATTTTACGTCGGAATTAGTCATGAGAAATGCACAAACACGGTTCTGGAGCCCAAAAAACACGAGATCAGGATTTGGGAATGCTCGCGATTTTCTCGTCAACGGTTGGTCGGATCGCAATTCTGTCGCTTCCAACGCGTTCCTCGCGTCATTTTACATCGGAATTTAGCCATGAGAAATGCACAAACACGGTTCTGGAGTTATAAAAACACGAGATCAGGGTTTGGGAATGCTCGCGATTTTCTCGTCAACGGTTTCTCGGATCGCAATTCTGTCGCTTCCAACGCGTTCCTCGCGTCATTTTACATCGGAATTAGTCATGAGAAATGCACAAACGCGGTTCTGGAGCCCAAAAAACACGAGTTCAGGGTTTGGGAATGCTCGCGATTTTCACGTCAACAGTTTCTCGGATCGCAATTCTGTCGCTTCCAACGCGTTCCTCGCGTCATTTTACATCGGAATTTAGCCATGAGAAATGCACAAACACGGTTCTGGATCCCAAAAAACACGAGATCAGGATTTGGGAATGCTCGCGATTTTCTCGTCAACGGTTTCTCGGATCGCAGTTCTGTCGCTACCAACGCGTTCCTAGCGTCATTTTACATCGGAATTAGTCATGAGAAATGCACAAACACGGTTCTGGAGTTACAAAAACACGAGATCAGGGTTTGGGAATGCTCGCGATTTTCTCGTTAACGTCTGCTCGGGTCGCAATTCTGTCGCTTCCAACGCGTTCCTCGCGTCATTTTACATCGGAATTAGTCATGAGAAATGCACAAACGCGGTTCTGGAGCCCAAAAAACACGAGTTCAAGTTTTGGGAATGCTCGCGATTTTCTCGTCAACGGTTTCCCGGGTCGCAATTCTGTCGCTTCCAACGCGTTCCTCGCGTCATTTTACATCGGAATTCGTCATGAGATATGCACAAACACGGTTCTGGAGTTAAAAAAACACGAGATCAGGGTTTGGAAATGCTCGCGATTTTCTCGTCAACGGTTTCTCGGATCGCAATTCTGTCCCTTCCAACGCGGTCCTCGCGTCATTTTACATCGGAATTAGTCATGAGAAATGCACAAACACGGTTCTGGAGCCCAAAAAACACGAGATCAGGTTTTGGGAATGCTCGCGATTTTCTCGTCAACGGTTTCTCGGGTCGCAATTCTGTCGCTTCCAACGCGTTCCTCGCGTCATTTTACGTCGGAATTAGTCATGAGAAATGCACAAACACGGTTCTGGAGCCCAAAAAACACGAGATCAGGATTTGGGAATGCTCGCGATTTTCTCGTCAACGGTTGGTCGGATCGCAATTCTGTCGCTTCCAACGCGTTCCTCGCGTCATTTTACATCGGAATTTGTCATGAGAAATGCACAAACGCGGATCTGGAGTTAAAAAAACACGAGATCAGGATTTGGGAATGCTCGCGATTTTATGGTCAACGGTTTCTCGGATCGCAATTATGTCGCTTCCAACGCGTTCCTCGCGTCATTTTACGTCGGAATTAGTCATGAGAAATGCACAAACACGGTTCTGGAGCCCAAAAAACACGAGATCAGGATTTGGGAATGCTCGCGATTTTCTCGTCAACGGTTGGTCGGACCGCAATTCTGTCGCTTCCAACGCGTTCCTCGCGTCATTTTACATCGGAATTTAGCCATGAGAAATGCACAAACACGGTTCCGGAGCCCAAAAAACACGAGATCAGGATTTGGGAATGCTCGCGATTTTCTCGTCAACGGTTTCTCGGATCGCAGTTCTGTCGCTACCAACGCGTTCCTAGCGTCATTTTACATCGGAATTAGTCATGAGAAATGCACAAACACGGTTCTGGAGTTATAAAAACACGAGATCAGGGTTTGGGAATGCTCGCGATTTTCTCGTCAACGGTTTCTCGGATCGCAATTCTGTCCCTTCCAACGCGGTCCTCGCGTCATTTTACATCGGAATTTAGCCATGAGAAATGCACAAACACGGTTCTGGAGTTATAAAAACACGAGATCAGGGTTTGGGAATGCTCGCGATTTTCTCGTCAACGGTTTCTCGGATCGCAATTCTGTCGCTTCCAACGCGTTCCTCGCGTCATTTTACATCGGAATTAGTCATGAGAAATGCACAAACGCGGTTCTGGAGCCCAAAAAACACGAGTTCAAGTTTTGGGAATGCTCGCGATTTTCTCGTCAACGGTTTCCCGGGTCGCAATTCTGTCGCTTCCAACGCGTTCCTCGCGTCATTTTACATCGGAATTAGTCATGAGAAATGCACAAACACGGTTCTGGAGTTAAAAAAACACGAGATCAGGGTTTGGGAATACTCGCGATTTTCTCGTCAACGGTTTCTCGGATCGCAATTCTGTCCCTTCCAACGCGGTCCTCGCGTCATTTTACATCGGAATTAGTCATGAGAAATGCACAAACACGGTTCTGGAGCCCAAAAAACACGAGATCAGGTTTTGGGAATGCTCGCGATTTTCTCGTCAACGGTTTCTCGGGTCGCAATTCTGTCGCTTCCAACGCGTTCCTCGCGTCATTTTACATCGGAATTTGTCATGAGAAATGCACAAACGCGGTTCTGGAGCCCAAAAAACTCGAGTTCAAGTTTTGGGAATGCTCGCGATTTTCTCGTCAACGGTTTCCCGGGTCGCAATTCTGTCGCTTCCAACGCGGTCCTCGCGTCATTTTACATCGGAATTAGTCATGAGAAATGCACAAACACGGTTCTGGAGCCCAAAAAACACGAGATCAGGTTTTGGGAATGCTCGCGATTTTCTCGTCAACGGTTTCTCGGGTCGCAATTCTGTCGCTTCCAACGCGTTCCTCGCGTCATTTTACGTCGGAATTAGTCATGAGAAATGCACAAACACGGTTCTGGAGCCCAAAAAACACGAGATCAGGATTTGGGAATGCTCGCGATTTTCTCGTCAACGGTTGGTCGGATCGCAATTCTGTCGCTTCCAACGCGTTCCTCGCGTCATTTTACATCGGAATTTAGCCATGAGAAATGCACAAACACGGTTCTGGAGTTATAAAAACACGAGATCAGGGTTTGGGAATGCTCGCGATTTTCTCGTCAACGGTTTCTCGGATCGCAATTCTGTCGCTTCCAACGCGTTCCTCGCGTCATTTTACATCGGAATTAGTCATGAGAAATGCACAAACGCGGTTCTGGAGCCCAAAAAACACGAGTTCAAGTTTTGGGAATGCTCGCGATTTTCTCGTCAACGGTTTCCCGGGTCGCAATTCTGTCGCTTCCAACGCGTTCCTCGCGTCATTTTACATCGGAATTAGTCATGAGAAATGCACAAACACGGTTCTGGAGTTAAAAAAACACGAGATCAGGGTTTGGGAATGCTCGCGATTTTCTCGTCAACGGTTTCTCGGATCGCAATTCTGTCCCTTCCAACGCGGTCCTCGCGTCATTTTACATCGGAATTAGTCATGAGAAATGCACAAACACGGTTCTGGAGCCCAAAAAACACGAGATCAGGTTTTGGGAATGCTCGCGATTTTCTCGTCAACGGTTTCTCGGGTCGCAATTCTGTCGCTTCCAACGCGTTCCTCGCGTCATTTTACATCGGAATTTGTCATGAGAAATGCACAAACGCGGTTCTGGAGCCCAAAAAACTCGAGTTCAAGTTTTGGGAATGCTCGCGATTTTCTCGTCAACGGTTTCCCGGGTCGCAATTCTGTCGCTTCCAACGCGTTCCTCGCGTCATTTTACATCGGAATTAGTCATGAGAAATGCACAAACACGGTTCTGGAGTTAAAAAAACACGAGATCAGGGTTTGGGAATGCTCGCGATTTTCTCGTCAACGGTTTCTCGGATCGCAATTCTGTCCCTTCCAACGCGGTCCTCGCGTCATTTTACATCGGAATTAGTCATGAGAAATGCACAAACACGGTTCTGGAGCCCAAAAAACACGAGATCAGGATTTGGGAATGCTCGCGATTTTCACGTCAACAGTTTCTCGGATCGCAATTCTGTCGCTTCCAACGCGTTCCTCGCGTCATTTTACATCGGAATTAGTCATGAGAAATGCACAAACACGGTTCTGGAGTTAAAAAAAAGAGATCAGGGTTTGGGAATGCTCGCGATTTTCTCGTCAAAGGATGCTCGGATCGCAATTCTGTCCCTCCCAACGCGTTCCTCGAGTCATTTTACATCGGAATTTGTCATGAGAAATGCACAAACGCGGTTCTGGAGCCCAAAAAACACGAGATCAGGGTTTGGGAATGCTCGCGATTTTCTCGTCAACGTCTGCTCGGGTCGCAATTCTGTCGCTTCCAACGCGTTCCTCGAGTCATTTTACATCGGAATTAGTCATGAGAAATGTACAAACACGGTCCTGGAGCCCAAAAAACACGAGTTCAAGTTTTGGGAATGCTCGCGATTTTCTCGTCAACGGTTTCTCGGATCGCAGTTCTGTCGCTTCCAACGCGTTTCTCGCGTCATTTTACATCGGAATTAGTCATGAGAAATGCACAAACACGGTTCTGGAGTTAAAAAAAAGAGATCAGGGTTTGGGAATGCTCGCGATTTTCTCGTCAAAGGATGCTCGGATCGCAATTCTGTCCCTTCCAACGCGTTCCTCGAGTCATTTTACATCGGAATTTGTCATGAGAAATGCACAAACGCGGTTCTGGAGCCCAAAAAACACGAGATCAGGGTTTGGGAATGCTCGCGATTTTCTCGTCAACGTCTGCTCGGATCGCAATTCTGTCGCTTCCAACGCGTTCCTCGCGTCATTTTACATTGGAATTAGTCATGAGAAATGCACAAACACGGTTCTGGAGTTAAAAAAAAAAGAGATCAGGGTTTGGGAGTGCTCGCGATTTTCTCGTCAACGTCTGCTCGGGTCGCAATTCTGTCGCTTCCAACGCGTTCGAGATCAGGATTTGGGAATGCTCGTGATTTTCTCGTCAACGGTTTCTCGGATCTCAATTCGGTCGCTTCCAACGCGTTTCTCGCGTCATTTTACATCGGAATTAGTCATGAGAAATGCACAAACACGGTCCTGGAGCCCAAAAAACACGAGTTCAAGTTTTGGGAATGCTCGCGATTTTCTCGTCAACGGTTTCTCGGATCGCAGTTCTGTCGCTTCCAACGCGTTTCTCGCGTCATTTTACATCGGAATTAGTCATGAGAAATGCACAAACACGGTCCTGGAGCGCAAAAAACACGAGTTCAAGTTTTGGGAATGCTCGCGATTTTCTCGTCAACGGTTTCTCGGATCGCAGTTCTGTCGCTACCAACGCGTTCCTAGCGTCATTTTACATCGGAATTAGTCATGAGAAATGCACAAACACGTTTCTGGAGTTACAAAAACACGAGATCAGGATTTGGGAATGCTCGTGATTTTCTGGTCAACGGTTTCTCGGATCGCAATTCTGTCGCTTCCAACGCGTTCCTCGCGTCATTTTACATCGGAATTAGTCATGAGAAATGCACAAACACGGTTCTGGAGTTAAAAAAAAGAGATCAGGGTTTGGGAATGCTGGCGATTTTCTCGTCAACGGATGCTCGGATCGCAATTCTGTCGCTTCCAACGCGTTCCTCGCGTCATTTTACATCGGAATTAGTCATGAGAAATGCACAAACACGGTTCTGGAGCCCAAAAAAGACGAGATCAGGATTTGGGAATGCTCGTGATTTTCTCGTCAACGGTTGGTCGGATCGCAATTCTGTCGCTTCCAACGCGTTCCTCGAGTCATTTTACATCGGAATTTGTCATGAGAAATGCACAAACGCGGTTCTGGAGCCCAAAAAACACGAGATCAGGGTTTGGGAATGCTCGCGATTTTCTCGTCAACGTCCGCTCGGGTCGCAATTCTGTCGCTTCCAACGCGTTCCTCGCGTCATTTTATATCGGAATTTGTCATGAGAAATGCACAAACGCGGTTCTGGAGCCCAAAAAACACGAGATCAGGATTTGGGAATGCTCGCGATTTTCTCGTCAACGGTTTCTCGGATCGCAGTTCTGTCGCTACCAACGCGTTCCTAGCGTCATTTTACATCGGAATTAGTCATGAGAAATGCACAAACACGGTTCTGGAGTTACAAAAACACGAGATCAGGATTTGGGAATGCTCGTGATTTTCTGGTCAACGGTTTCTCGGATCGCAATTCTGTCGCTTCCAACGCGTTCCTCGCGTCATTTTACATCGGAATTAGTCATGAGAAATGCACAAACACGGTTCTGGAGTTAAAAAAAAAAAGAGATCAGGGTTTGGGAGTGCTCGCGATTTTCTCGTCAACGTCTGCTCGGGTCGCAATTCTGTCGCTTCCAACGCGTTCGAGATCAGGATTTGGGAATGCTCGTGATTTTCTGGTCAACGGTTTCTCGGATCGCAATTCTGTCGCTTCCAACGCGTTCCTCGCGTCATTTTACATCGGAATTAGTCATGAGAAATGCACAAACACGGTTCTGGAGTTAAAAAAAAGAGATCAGGGTTTGGGAATGCTCGCGATTTTCTCGTCAACGGTTTCTCGGATCGCAGTTCTGTCGCTACCAACGCGTTCCTAGCGTCATTTTACATCGGAATTAGTCATGAGAAATGCACAAACACGTTTCTGGAGTTACAAAAACACGAGATCAGGATTTGGGAATGCTCGTGATTTTCTGGTCAACGGTTTCTCGGATCGCAATTCTGTCGCTTCCAACGCGTTCCTCGCGTCATTTTACATCGGAATTAGTCATGAGAAATGCACAAACACGGTTCTGGAGTTAAAAAAAAAAAGAGATCAGGGTTTGGGAGTGCTCGCGATTTTCTCGTCAACGTCTGCTCGGGTCGCAATTCTGTCGCTTCCAACGCGTTCGAGATCAGGATTTGGGAATGCTCGTGATTTTCTGGTCAACGGTTTCTCGGATCGCAATTCTGTCGCTTCCAACGCGTTCCTCGCGTCATTTTACATCGGAATTAGTCATGAGAAATGCACAAACACGGTTCTGGAGTTAAAAAAAAGAGATCAAGTTTTGGGAATGCTCGCGATTTTCTCGTCAACGGTTTCTCGGATCGCAGTTCTGTCGCTACCAACGCGTTCCTAGCGTCATTTTACATCGGAATTAGTCATGAGAAATGCACAAACACGTTTCTGGAGTTACAAAAACACGAGATCAGGATTTGGGAATGCTCGTGATTTTCTGGTCAACGGTTTCTCGGATCGCAATTCTGTCGCTTCCAACGCGTTCCTCGCGTCATTTTACATCGGAATTAGTCATGAGAAATGCACAAACACGGTTCTGGAGTTAAAAAAAAGAGATCAGGGTTTGGGAATGCTGGCGATTTTCTCGTCAACGGATGCTCGGATCGCAATTCTGTCGCTTCCAACGCGTTCCTCGCGTCATTTTACATCGGAATTAGTCATGAGAAATGCACAAACACGGTTCTGGAGCCCAAAAAAGACGAGATCAGGATTTGGGAATGCTCGTGATTTTCTCGTCAACGGTTGGTCGGATCGCAATTCTGTCGCTTCCAACGCGTTCCTCGAGTCATTTTACATCGGAATTTGTCATGAGAAATGCACAAACGCGGTTCTGGAGCCCAAAAAACACGAGATCAGGGTTTGGGAATGCTCGCGATTTTCTCGTCAACGTCCGCTCGGGTCGCAATTCTGTCGCTTCCAACGCGTTCCTCGCGTCATTTTATATCGGAATTTGTCATGAGAAATGCACAAACGCGGTTCTGGAGCCCAAAAAACACGAGTTCAAGTTTTGGGAATGCTCGCGATTTTCTCGTCAACGGTTTCCCGGGTCGCAATTCTGTCGCTTCCAACGCGTTCCTCGCGTCATTTTACATCGGAATTAGTCATGAGAAATGCACAAACACGGTTCTGGAGTTAAAAAAACACGAGTTCAAGTTTTGGGAATGCTCGCGATTTTCTCGTCAACGGTTTCCCGGGTCGCAATTCTGTCGCTTCCAACGCGGTCCTCGCGTCATTTTACATCGGAATTAGTCATGAGAAATGCACAAACACGGTTCTGGAGCCCAAAAAACACGAGATCAGGTTTTGGGAATGCTCGCGATTTTCTCGTCAACGGTTTCTCGGGTCGCAATTCTGTCGCTTCCAACGCGTTCCTCGCGTCATTTTACGTCGGAATTAGTCATGAGAAATGCACAAACACGGTTCTGGAGCCCAAAAAACACGAGATCAGGATTTGGGAATGCTCGCGATTTTCTCGTCAACGGTTGGTCGGATCGCAATTCTGTCGCTTCCAACGCGTTCCTCGCGTCATTTTACATCGGAATTTAGCCATGAGAAATGCACAAACACGGTTCTGGAGTTATAAAAACACGAGATCAGGGTTTGGGAATGCTCGCGATTTTCTCGTCAACGGTTTCTCGGATCGCAATTCTGTCGCTTCCAACGCGTTCCTCGCGTCATTTTACATCGGAATTAGTCATGAGAAATGCACAAACGCGGTTCTGGAGCCCAAAAAACACGAGTTCAGGGTTTGGGAATGCTCGCGATTTTCACGTCAACAGTTTCTCGGATCGCAATTCTGTCGCTTCCAACGCGTTCCTCGCGTCATTTTACATCGGAATTTAGCCATGAGAAATGCACAAACACGGTTCTGGATCCCAAAAAACACGAGATCAGGATTTGGGAATGCTCGCGATTTTCTCGTCAACGGTTTCTCGGATCGCAGTTCTGTCGCTACCAACGCGTTCCTAGCGTCATTTTACATCGGAATTAGTCATGAGAAATGCACAAACACGGTTCTGGAGTTACAAAAACACGAGATCAGGGTTTGGGAATGCTCGCGATTTTCTCGTTAACGTCTGCTCGGGTCGCAATTCTGTCGCTTCCAACGCGTTCCTCGCGTCATTTTACATCGGAATTAGTCATGAGAAATGCACAAACGCGGTTCTGGAGCCCAAAAAACACGAGTTCAAGTTTTGGGAATGCTCGCGATTTTCTCGTCAACGGTTTCCCGGGTCGCAATTCTGTCGCTTCCAACGCGTTCCTCGCGTCATTTTACATCGGAATTCGTCATGAGATATGCACAAACACGGTTCTGGAGTTAAAAAAACACGAGATCAGGGTTTGGAAATGCTCGCGATTTTCTCGTCAACGGTTTCTCGGATCGCAATTCTGTCCCTTCCAACGCGGTCCTCGCGTCATTTTACATCGGAATTAGTCATGAGAAATGCACAAACACGGTTCTGGAGCCCAAAAAACACGAGATCAGGTTTTGGGAATGCTCGCGATTTTCTCGTCAACGGTTTCTCGGGTCGCAATTCTGTCGCTTCCAACGCGTTCCTCGCGTCATTTTACGTCGGAATTAGTCATGAGAAATGCACAAACACGGTTCTGGAGCCCAAAAAACACGAGATCAGGATTTGGGAATGCTCGCGATTTTCTCGTCAACGGTTGGTCGGATCGCAATTCTGTCGCTTCCAACGCGTTCCTCGCGTCATTTTACATCGGAATTTGTCATGAGAAATGCACAAACGCGGATCTGGAGTTAAAAAAACACGAGATCAGGATTTGGGAATGCTCGCGATTTTATGGTCAACGGTTTCTCGGATCGCAATTCTGTCGCTTCCAACGCGTTCCTCGCGTCATTTTACGTCGGAATTAGTCATGAGAAATGCACAAACACGGTTCTGGAGCCCAAAAAACACGAGATCAGGATTTGGGAATGCTCGCGATTTTCTCGTCAACGGTTGGTCGGATCGCAATTCTGTCGCTTCCAACGCGTTCCTCGCGTCATTTTACATCGGAATTTAGCCATGAGAAATGCACAAACACGGTTCCGGAGCCCAAAAAACACGAGATCAGGATTTGGGAATGCTCGCGATTTTCTCGTCAACGGTTTCTCGGATCGCAGTTCTGTCGCTACCAACGCGTTCCTAGCGTCATTTTACATCGGAATTAGTCATGAGAAATGCACAAACACGGTTCTGGAGTTATAAAAACACGAGATCAGGGTTTGGGAATGCTCGCGATTTTCTCGTCAACGGTTTCTCGGATCGCAATTCTGTCCCTTCCAACGCGGTCCTCGCGTCATTTTACATCGGAATTTAGCCATGAGAAATGCACAAACACGGTTCTGGAGTTATAAAAACACGAGATCAGGGTTTGGGAATGCTCGCGATTTTCTCGTCAACGGTTTCTCGGATCGCAATTCTGTCGCTTCCAACGCGTTCCTCGCGTCATTTTACATCGGAATTAGTCATGAGAAATGCACAAACGCGGTTCTGGAGCCCAAAAAACACGAGTTCAAGTTTTGGGAATGCTCGCGATTTTCTCGTCAACGGTTTCCCGGGTCGCAATTCTGTCGCTTCCAACGCGTTCCTCGCGTCATTTTACATCGGAATTAGTCATGAGAAATGCACAAACACGGTTCTGGAGTTAAAAAAACACGAGATCAGGGTTTGGGAATGCTCGCGATTTTCTCGTCAACGGTTTCTCGGATCGCAATTCTGTCCCTTCCAACGCGGTCCTCGCGTCATTTTACATCGGAATTAGTCATGAGAAATGCACAAACACGGTTCTGGAGCCCAAAAAACACGAGATCAGGTTTTGGGAATGCTCGCGATTTTCTCGTCAACGGTTTCTCGGGTCGCAATTCTGTCGCTTCCAACGCGTTCCTCGCGTCATTTTACATCGGAATTTGTCATGAGAAATGCACAAACGCGGTTCTGGAGCCCAAAAAACTCGAGTTCAAGTTTTGGGAATGCTCGCGATTTTCTCGTCAACGGTTTCCCGGGTCGCAATTCTGTCGCTTCCAACGCGGTCCTCGCGTCATTTTACATCGGAATTAGTCATGAGAAATGCACAAACACGGTTCTGGAGCCCAAAAAACACGAGATCAGGTTTTGGGAATGCTCGCGATTTTCTCGTCAACGGTTTCTCGGGTCGCAATTCTGTCGCTTCCAACGCGTTCCTCGCGTCATTTTACGTCGGCATTAGTCATGAGAAATGCACAAACACGGTTCTGGAGCCCAAAAAACACGAGATCAGGATTTGGGAATGCTCGCGATTTTCTCGTCAACGGTTGGTCGGATCGCAATTCTGTCGCTTCCAACGCGTTCCTCGCGTCATTTTACATCGGAATTTAGCCATGAGAAATGCACAAACACGGTTCTGGAGTTATAAAAACACGAGATCAGGGTTTGGGAATGCTCGCGATTTTCTCGTCAACGGTTTCTCGGATCGCAATTCTGTCGCTTCCAACGCGTTCCTCGCGTCATTTTACATCGGAATTAGTCATGAGAAATGCACAAACGCGGTTCTGGAGCCCAAAAAACACGAGTTCAAGTTTTGGGAATGCTCGCGATTTTCTCGTCAACGGTTTCCCGGGTCGCAATTCTGTCGCTTCCAACGCGTTCCTCGCGTCATTTTACATCGGAATTAGTCATGAGAAATGCACAAACACGGTTCTGGAGTTAAAAAAACACGAGATCAGGGTTTGGGAATGCTCGCGATTTTCTCGTCAACGGTTTCTCGGATCGCAATTCTGTCCCTTCCAACGCGGTCCTCGCGTCATTTTACATCGGAATTAGTCATGAGAAATGCACAAACACGGTTCTGGAGCCCAAAAAACACGAGATCAGGTTTTGGGAATGCTCGCGATTTTCTCGTCAACGGTTTCTCGGGTCGCAATTCTGTCGCTTCCAACGCGTTCCTCGCGTCATTTTACATCGGAATTTGTCATGAGAAATGCACAAACGCGGTTCTGGAGCCCAAAAAACTCGAGTTCAAGTTTTGGGAATGCTCGCGATTTTCTCGTCAACGGTTTCCCGGGTCGCAATTCTGTCGCTTCCAACGCGTTCCTCGCGTCATTTTACATCGGAATTAGTCATGAGAAATGCACAAACACGGTTCTGGAGTTAAAAAAACACGAGATCAGGGTTTGGGAATGCTCGCGATTTTCTCGTCAACGGTTTCTCGGATCGCAATTCTGTCCCTTCCAACGCGGTCCTCGCGTCATTTTACATCGGAATTAGTCATGAGAAATGCACAAACACGGTTCTGGAGCCCAAAAAACACGAGATCAGGATTTGGGAATGCTCGCGATTTTCACGTCAACAGTTTCTCGGATCGCAATTCTGTCGCTTCCAACGCGTTCCTCGCGTCATTTTACATCGGAATTAGTCATGAGAAATGCACAAACACGGTTCTGGAGTTAAAAAAAAGAGATCAGGGTTTGGGAATGCTCGCGATTTTCTCGTCAAAGGATGCTCGGATCGCAATTCTGTCCCTCCCAACGCGTTCCTCGAGTCATTTTACATCGGAATTTGTCATGAGAAATGCACAAACGCGGTTCTGGAGCCCAAAAAACACGAGATCAGGGTTTGGGAATGCTCGCGATTTTCTCGTCAACGTCTGCTCGGGTCGCAATTCTGTCGCTTCCAACGCGTTCCTCGAGTCATTTTACATCGGAATTAGTCATGAGAAATGCACAAACACGGTCCTGGAGCCCAAAAAACACGAGTTCAAGTTTTGGGAATGCTCGCGATTTTCTCGTCAACGGTTTCTCGGATCGCAGTTCTGTCGCTTCCAACGCGTTTCTCGCGTCATTTTACATCGGAATTAGTCATGAGAAATGCACAAACACGGTTCTGGAGTTAAAAAAAAGAGATCAGGGTTTGGGAATGCTCGCGATTTTCTCGTCAAAGGATGCTCGGATCGCAATTCTGTCCCTTCCAACGCGTTCCTCGAGTCATTTTACATCGGAATTTGTCATGAGAAATGCACAAACGCGGTTCTGGAGCCCAAAAAACACGAGATCAGGGTTTGGGAATGCTCGCGATTTTCTCGTCAACGTCTGCTCGGATCGCAATTCTGTCGCTTCCAACGCGTTCCTCGCGTCATTTTACATTGGAATTAGTCATGAGAAATGCACAAACACGGTTCTGGAGTTAAAAAAAAAAGAGATCAGGGTTTGGGAGTGCTCGCGATTTTCTCGTCAACGTCTGCTCGGGTCGCAATTCTGTCGCTTCCAACGCGTTCGAGATCAGGATTTGGGAATGCTCGTGATTTTCTCGTCAACGGTTTCTCGGATCTCAATTCGGTCGCTTCCAACGCGTTTCTCGCGTCATTTTACATCGGAATTAGTCATGAGAAATGCACAAACACGGTCCTGGAGCCCAAAAAACACGAGTTCAAGTTTTGGGAATGCTCGCGATTTTCTCGTCAACGGTTTCTCGGATCGCAGTTCTGTCGCTTCCAACGCGTTTCTCGCGTCATTTTACATCGGAATTAGTCATGAGAAATGCACAAACACGGTCCTGGAGCGCAAAAAACACGAGTTCAAGTTTTGGGAATGCTCGCGATTTTCTCGTCAACGGTTTCTCGGATCGCAGTTCTGTCGCTACCAACGCGTTCCTAGCGTCATTTTACATCGGAATTAGTCATGAGAAATGCACAAACACGTTTCTGGAGTTACAAAAACACGAGATCAGGATTTGGGAATGCTCGTGATTTTCTGGTCAACGGTTTCTCGGATCGCAATTCTGTCGCTTCCAACGCGTTCCTCGCGTCATTTTACATCGGAATTAGTCATGAGAAATGCACAAACACGGTTCTGGAGTTAAAAAAAAGAGATCAGGGTTTGGGAATGCTGGCGATTTTCTCGTCAACGGATGCTCGGATCGCAATTCTGTCGCTTCCAACGCGTTCCTCGCGTCATTTTACATCGGAATTAGTCATGAGAAATGCACAAACACGGTTCTGGAGCCCAAAAAAGACGAGATCAGGATTTGGGAATGCTCGTGATTTTCTCGTCAACGGTTGGTCGGATCGCAATTCTGTCGCTTCCAACGCGTTCCTCGAGTCATTTTACATCGGAATT
Source organism: Crossocerus cetratus (assembly GCA_963675795.1). Lineage (NCBI taxonomy): Eukaryota > Metazoa > Arthropoda > Insecta > Hymenoptera > Crabronidae > Crossocerus > Crossocerus cetratus. Next base: position 1,339,863 of record CAVMBF010000002.1, read on the forward strand.
TGTCATGAGAAATGCACAAACGCGGTTCTGGAGCCCAAAAAACACGAGATCAGGGTTTGGGAATGCTCGCGATTTTCTCGTCAACGTCCGCTCGGGTCGCAATTCTGTCGCTTCCAACGCGTTCCTCGCGTCATTTTATATCGGAATTTGTCATGAGAAATGCACAAACGCGGTTCTGGAGCCCAAAAAACACGAGATCAGGATTTGGGAATGCTCGCGATTTTCTCGTCAACGGTTTCTCGGATCGCAGTTCTGTCGCTACCAACGCGTTCCTAGCGTCATTTTACATCGGAATTAGTCATGAGAAATGCACAAACACGGTTCTGGAGTTAAAAAAAAGAGATCAGGGTTTGGGAATGCTCGCGATTTTCTCGTCAAAGGATGCTCGGATCGCAATTCTGTCCCTCCCAACGCGTTCCTCGAGTCATTTTACATCGGAATTTGTCATGAGAAATGCACAAACGCGGTTCTGGAGCCCAAAAAACACGAGATCAGGGTTTGGGAATGCTCGCGATTTTCTCGTCAACGTCTGCTCGGGTCGCAATTCTGTCGCTTCCAACGCGTTCCTCGAGTCATTTTACATCGGAATTAGTCATGAGAAATGCACAAACACGGTCCTGGAGCCCAAAAAACACGAGTTCAAGTTTTGGGAATGCTCGCGATTTTCTCGTCAACGGTTTCTCGGATCGCAGTTCTGTCGCTTCCAACGCGTTTCTCGCGTCATTTTACATCGGAATTAGTCATGAGAAATGCACAAACACGGTTCTGGAGTTAAAAAAAAGAGATCAGGGTTTGGGAATGCTCGCGATTTTCTCATCAAAGGATGCTCGGATCGCAATTCTGTCCCTTCCAACGCGTTCCTCGAGTCATTTTACATCGGAATTTGTCATGAGAAATGCACAAACGCGGTTCTGGAGCCCAAAAAACACGAGATCAGGGTTTGGGAATGCTCGCGATTTTCTCGTCAACGTCTGCTCGGATCGCAATTCTGTCGCTTCCAACGCGTTCCTCGCGTCATTTTACATTGGAATTAGTCATGAGAAATGCACAAACACGGTTCTGGAGTTAAAAAAAAAAGAGATCAGGGTTTGGGAGTGCTCGCGATTTTCTCGTCAACGTCTGCTCGGGTCGCAATTCTGTCGCTTCCAACGCGTTCGAGATCAGGATTTGGGAATGCTCGTGATTTTCTCGTCAACGGTTTCTCGGATCTCAATTCGGTCGCTTCCAACGCGTTTCTCGCGTCATTTTACATCGGAATTAGTCATGAGAAATGCACAAACACGGTCCTGGAGCCCAAAAAACACGAGTTCAAGTTTTGGGAATGCTCGCGATTTTCTCGTCAACGGTTTCTCGGATCGCAGTTCTGTCGCTTCCAACGCGTTTCTCGCGTCATTTTACATCGGAATTAGTCATGAGAAATGCACAAACACGGTCCTGGAGCGCAAAAAACACGAGTTCAAGTTTTGGGAATGCTCGCGATTTTCTCGTCAACGGTTTCTCGGATCGCAGTTCTGTCGCTACCAACGCGTTCCTAGCGTCATTTTACATCGGAATTAGTCATGAGAAATGCACAAACACGTTTCTGGAGTTACAAAAACACGAGATCAGGATTTGGGAATGCTCGTGATTTTCTGGTCAACGGTTTCTCGGATCGCAATTCTGTCGCTTCCAACGCGTTCCTCGCGTCATTTTACATCGGAATTAGTCATGAGAAATGCACAAACACGGTTCTGGAGTTAAAAAAAAGAGATCAGGGTTTGGGAATGCTGGCGATTTTCTCGTCAACGGATGCTCGGATCGCAATTCTGTCGCTTCCAACGCGTTCCTCGCGTCATTTTACATCGGAATTAGTCATGAGAAATGCACAAACACGGTTCTGGAGCCCAAAAAAGACGAGATCAGGATTTGGGAATGCTCGTGATTTTCTCGTCAACGGTTGGTCGGATCGCAATTCTGTCGCTTCCAACGCGTTCCTCGAGTCATTTTACATCGGAATTTGTCATGAGAAATGCACAAACGCGGTTCTGGAGCCCAAAAAACACGAGATCAGGGTTTGGGAATGCTCGCGATTTTCTCGTCAACGTCCGCTCGGGTCGCAATTCTGTCGCTTCCAACGCGTTCCTCGCGTCATTTTATATCGGAATTTGTCATGAGAAATGCACAAACGCGGTTCTGGAGCCCAAAAAACACGAGATCAGGATTTGGGAATGCTCGCGATTTTCTCGTCAACGCTTTCTCGGATCGCAGTTCTGTCGCTACCAACGCGTTCCTAGCGTCATTTTACATCGGAATTAGTCATGAGAAATGCACAAACACGGTTCTGGAGTTACAAAAACACGAGATCAGGATTTGGGAATGCTCGTGATTTTCTGGTCAACGGTTTCTCGGATCACAATTCTGTCGCTTCCAACGCGTTCCTCGCGTCATTTTACATCGGAATTAGTCATGAGAAATGCACAAACACGGTTCTGGAGTTAAAAAAAAAAAGAGATCAGGGTTTGGGAGTGCTCGCGATTTTCTCGTCAACGTCTGCTCGGGTCGCAATTCTGTCGCTTCCAACGCGTTCGAGATCAGGATTTGGGAATGCTCGTGATTTTCTGGTCAACGGTTTCTCGGATCGCAATTCTGTCGCTTCCAACGCGTTCCTCGCGTCATTTTACATCGGAATTAGTCATGAGAAATGCACAAACACGGTTCTGGAGTTAAAAAAAAGAGATCAGGGTTTGGGAATGCTCGCGATTTTCTCGTCAACGGATGCTCGGATCGCAATTCTGTCGCTTCCAACGCGTTCCTCGCGTCATTTTACATCGGAATTAGTCATGAGAAATGCACAAACACGGTTCTGGAGCCCAAAAAAGACGAGATCAGGATTTGGGAATGCTCGCGATTTTCTCGTCAACGGTTTCTCGGATCGCAGTTCTGTCGCTACCAACGCGTTCCTAGCGTCATTTTACATCGGAATTAGTCATGAGAAATGCACAAACACGGTTCTGGAGTTACAAAAACACGAGATCAGGATTTGGGAATGCTCGTGATTTTCTGGTCAACGGTTTCTCGGATCGCAATTCTGTCGCTTCCAAAGCGTTCCTCGCGTCATTTTACATCGGAATTAGTCATGAGAAATGCACAAACGCGGTTCTGGAGCCCAAAAAACACGAGATCAGGGTTTGGGAATGCTCGCGATTTTCTCGTCAACGTCCGCTCGGGTCGCAATTCTGTCGCTTCCAACGCGTTCCTCGCGTCATTTTATATCGGAATTTGTCATGAGAAATGCACAAACGCGGTTCTGGAGCCCAAAAAACACGAGATCAGGATTTGGGAATGCTCGCGATTTTCTCGTCAACGGTTTCTCGGATCGCAGTTCTGTCGCTACCAACGCGTTCCTAGCGTCATTTTACATCGGAATTAGTCATGAGAAATGCACACACACGGTTCTGGAGTTACAAAAACACGAGATCAGGATTTGGGAATGCTCGTGATTTTCTGGTCAACGGTTTCTCGGATCGCAATTCTGTCGCTTCCAACGCGTTCCTCGCGTCATTTTACATCGGAATTAGTCATGAGAAATGCACAAACGCGGTTCTGGAGCCCAAAAAACACGAGTTCAGGGTTTGGGAATGCTCGCGATTTTCACGTCAACAGTTTCTCGGATCGCAATTCTGTCGCTTCCAACGCGTTCCTCGCGTCATTTTACATCGGAATTAGTCATGAGAAATGCACAAACACGGTTCTGGAGTTAAAAAAAAGAGATCAGGGTTTGGGAATGCTCGCGATTTTCTCGTCAAAGGATGCTCGGATCGCAATTCTGTCCCTTCCAACGCGTTCCTCGAGTCATTTTACATCGGAATTTGTCATGAGAAATGCACAAACGCGGTTCTGGAGCCCAAAAAACACGAGATCAGGGTTTGGGAATGCTCGCGATTTTCTCGTCAACGTCTGCTCGGGTCGCAATTCTGTCGCTTCGAACGCGTTCCTCGAGTCATTTTACATCGGAATTAGTCATGAGAAATGCACAAACACGGTCCTGGAGCCCAAAAAACACGAGATCAGGATTTGGGAATGCTCGCGATTTTCACGTCAACGGTTTCTCGGATCGCAATTCTGTCGCTTCCAACGCGTTCCTCGCGTCATTTTACATTGGAATTAGTCATGAGAAATGCACAAACACGGTTCTGGAGTTAAAAAAAAAAGAGATCAGGGTTTGGGAGTGCTCGCGATTTTCTCGTCAACGTCTGCTCGGGTCGCAATTCTGTCGCTTCCAACGCGTTCGAGATCAGGATTTGGGAATGCTCGTGATTTTCTCGTCAACGGTTTCTCGGATCTCAATTCGGTCGCTTCCAACGCGTTTCTCGCGTCATTTTACATCGGAATTAGTCATGAGAAATGCACAAACACGGTCCTGGAGCCCAAAAAACACGAGTTCAAGTTTTGGGAATGCTCGCGATTTTCTCGTCAACGGTTTCTCGGATCGCAGTTCTGTCGCTTCCAACGCGTTTCTCGCGTCATTTTACATCGGAATTAGTCATGAGAAATACACAAACACGTTTCTGGAGTTACAAAAACACGAGATCAGGATTTGGGAATGCTCGTGATTTTCTGGTCAACGGTTTCTCGGATCGCAATTCTGTCGCTTCCAACGCGTTCCTCGCGTCATTTTACATCGGAATTAGTCATGAGAAATGCACAAACACGGTTCTGGAGTTAAAAAAAAGAGATCAGGGTTTGGGAATGCTGGCGATTTTCTCGTCAACGGATGCTCGGATCGCAATTCTGTCGCTTCCAACGCGTTCCTCGCGTCATTTTACATCGGAATTAGTCATGAGAAATGCACAAACACGGTTCTGGAGCCCAAAAAAGACGAGATCAGGATTTGGGAATGCTCGTGATTTTCTCGTCAACGGTTGGTCGGATCGCAATTCTGTCGCTTCCAACGCGTTCCTCGAGTCATTTTACATCGGAATTTGTCATGAGAAATGCACAAACGCGGTTCTGGAGCCCAAAAAACACGAGATCAGGGTTTGGGAATGCTCGCGATTTTCTCGTCAACGTCCGCTCGGGTCGCAATTCTGTCGCTTCCAACGCGTTCCTCGCGTCTTTTTATATCGGAATTTGTCATGAGAAATGCACAAACGCGGTTCTGGAGCCCAAAAAACACGAGATCAGGATTTGGGAATGCTCGCGATTTTCTCGTCAACGGTTTCTCGGATCGCAGTTCTGTCGCTACCAACGCGTTCCTAGCGTCATTTTACATCGGAATTAGTCATGAGAAATGCACAAACACGGTTCTGGAGTTACAAAAACACGAGATCAGGATTTGGGAATGCTCGTGATTTTCTGGTCAACGGTTTCTCGGATCGCAATTCTGTCGCTTCCAACGCGTTCCTCGCGTCATTTTACATCGGAATTAGTCATGAGAAATGCACAAACACGGTTCTGGAGTTAAAAAAAAAAGAGATCAGGGTTTGGGAGTGCTCGCGATTTTCTCGTCAACGTCTGCTCGGGTCGCAATTCTGTCGCTTCCAACGCGTTCGAGATCAGGATTTGGGAATGCTCGTGATTTTCTGGTCAACGGTTTCTCGGATCGCAATTCTGTCGCTTCCAACGCGTTCCTCGCGTCATTTTACATCGGAATTAGTCATGAGAAATGCACAAACACGGTTCTGGAGTTAAAAAAAAGAGATCAGGGTTTGGGAATGCTCGCGATTTTCTCGTCAACGGATGCTCGGATCGCAATTCTGTCGCTTCCAACGCGTTCCTCGCGTCATTTTACATCGGAATTAGTCATGAGAAATGCACAAACACGGTTCTGGAGCCCAAAAAAGACGAGATCAGGATTTGGGAATGCTCGCGATTTTCTCGTCAACGGTTTCTCGGATCGCAGTTCTGTCGCTACCAACGCGTTCCTAGCGTCATTTTACATCGGAATTAGTCATGAGAAATGCACAAACACGGTTCTGGAGTTACAAAAACACGAGATCAGGATTTGGGAATGCTCGTGATTTTCTGGTCAACGGTTTCTCGGATCGCAATTCTGTCGCTTCCAACGCGTTCCTCGCGTCATTTTACATCGGAATTAGTCATGAGAAATGCACAAACGCGGTTCTGGAGCCCAAAAAACACGAGATCAGGGTTTGGGAATGCTCGCGATTTTCTCGTCAACGTCCGCTCGGGTCGCAATTCTGTCGCTTCCAACGCGTTCCTCGCGTCATTTTATATCGGAATTTGTCATGAGAAATGCACAAACGCGGTTCTGGAGCCCAAAAAACACGAGATCAGGATTTGGGAATGCTCGCGATTTTCTCGTCAACGGTTTCTCGGATCGCAGTTCTGTCGCTACCAACGCGTTCCTAGCGTCATTTTACATCGGAATTAGTCATGAGAAATGCACAAACACGGTTCTGGAGTTAAAAAAAAGAGATCAGGGTTTGGGAATGCTCGCGATTTTCTCGTCAAAGGATGCTCGGATCGCAATTCTGTCCCTTCCAACGCGTTCCTCGAGTCATTTTACATCGGAATTTGTCATGAGAAATGCACAAACGCGGTTCTGGAGCCCAAAAAACACGAGATCAGGGTTTGGGAATGCTCGCGATTTTCTCGTCAACGTCTGCTCGGGTCGCAATTCTGTCGCTTCGAACGCGTTCCTCGAGTCATTTTACATCGGAATTAGTCATGAGAAATGCACAAACACGGTCCTGGAGCCCAAAAAACACGAGATCAGGATTTGGGAATGCTCGCGATTTTCACGTCAACGGTTTCTCGGATCGCAATTCTGTCGCTTCCAACGCGTTCCTCGCGTCATTTTAAATTGGAATTAGTCATGAGAAATGCACAAACACGGTTCTGGAGTTAAAAAAAAAAGAGATCAGGGTTTGGGAGTGCTCGCGATTTTCTCGTCAACGTCTGCTCGGGTCGCAATTCTGTCGCTTCCAACGCGTTCGAGATCAGGATTTGGGAATGCTCGTGATTTTCTCGTCAACGGTTTCTCGGATCTCAATTCGGTCGCTTCCAACGCGTTTCTCGCGTCATTTTACATCGGAATTAGTCATGAGAAATGCACAAACACGGTCCTGGAGCCCAAAAAACACGAGTTCAAGTTTTGGGAATGCTCGCGATTTTCTCGGCAACGGTTTCTCGGATCGCAGTTCTGTCGCTTCCAACGCGTTTCTCGCGTCATTTTACATCGGAATTAGTCATGAGAAATGCACAAACACGGTCCTGGAGCGCAAAAAACACGAGTTCAAGTTTTGGGAATGCTCGCGATTTTCTCGTCAACGGTTTCTCGGATCGCAGTTCTGTCGCTACCAACGCGTTCCTAGCGTCATTTTACATCGGAATTAGTCATGAGAAATGCACAAACACGTTTCTGGAGTTACAAAAACACGAGATCAGGATTTGGGAATGCTCGTGATTTTCTGGTCAACGGTTTCTCGGATCGCAATTCTGTCGCTTCCAACGCGTTCCTCGCGTCATTTTACATCGGAATTAGTCATGAGAAATGCACAAACACGGTTCTGGAGTTAAAAAAAAGAGATCAGGGTTTGGGAATGCTGGCGATTTTCTCGTCAACGGATGCTCGGATCGCAATTCTGTCGCTTCCAACGCGTTCCTCGCGTCATTTTACATCGGAATTAGTCATGAGAAATGCACAAACACGGTTCTGGAGCCCAAAAAAGACGAGATCAGGATTTGGGAATGCTCGTGATTTTCTCGTCAACGGTTGGTCGGATCGCAATTCTGTCGCTTCCAACGCGTTCCTCGAGTCATTTTACATCGGAATTTGTCATGAGAAATGCACAAACGCGGTTCTGGAGCCCAAAAAACACGAGATCAGGGTTTGGGAATGCTCGCGATTTTCTCGTCAACGTCCGCTCGGGTCGCAATTCTGTCGCTTCCAACGCGTTCCTCGCGTCATTTTATATCGGAATTTGTCATGAGAAATGCACAAACGCGGTTCTGGAGCCCAAAAAACACGAGATCAGGATTTGGGAATGCTCGCGATTTTCTCGTCAACGGTTTCTCGGATCGCAGTTCTGTCGCTACCAACGCGTTCCTAGCGTCATTTTACATCGGAATTAGTCATGAGAAATGCACAAACACGGTTCTGGAGTTAAAAAAAAGAGATCAGGGTTTGGGAATGCTCGCGATTTTCTCGTCAAAGGATGCTCGGATCGCAATTCTGTCCCTTCCAACGCGTTCCTCGAGTCATTTTACATCGGAATTTGTCATGAGAAATGCACAAACGCGGTTCTGGAGCCCAAAAAACACGAGATCAGGGTTTGGGAATGCTCGCGATTTTCTCGTCAACGTCTGCTCGGGTCGCAATTCTGTCGCTTCGAACGCGTTCCTCGAGTCATTTTACATCGGAATTAGTCATGAGAAATGCACAAACACGGTCCTGGAGCCCAAAAAACACGAGATCAGGATTTGGGAATGCTCGCGATTTTCACGTCAACGGTTTCTCGGATCGCAATTCTGCCGCTTCCAACGCGTTCCTCGCGTCATTTTAAATTGGAATTAGTCATGAGAAATGCACAAACACGGTTCTGGAGTTAAAAAAAAAAGAGATCAGGGTTTGGGAGTGCTCGCGATTTTCTCGTCAACGTCTGCTCGGGTCGCAATTCTGTCGCTTCCAACGCGTTCGAGATCAGGATTTGGGAATGCTCGTGATTTTCTCGTCAACGGTTTCTCGGATCTCAATTCGGTCGCTTCCAACGCGTTTCTCGCGTCATTTTACATCGGAATTAGTCATGAGAAATGCACAAACACGGTCCTGGAGCCCAAAAAACACGAGTTCAAGTTTTGGGAATGCTCGCGATTTTCTCGGCAACGGTTTCTCGGATCGCAGTTCTGTCGCTTCCAACGCGTTTCTCGCGTCATTTTACATCGGAATTAGTCATGAGAAATGCACAAACACGGTCCTGGAGCGCAAAAAACACGAGTTCAAGTTTTGGGAATGCTCGCGATTTTCTCGTCAACGGTTTCTCGGATCGCAGTTCTGTCGCTACCAACGCGTTCCTAGCGTCATTTTACATCGGAATTAGTCATGAGAAATGCACAAACACGTTTCTGGAGTTACAAAAACACGAGATCAGGATTTGGGAATGCTCGTGATTTTCTGGTCAACGGTTTCTCGGATCGCAATTCTGTCGCTTCCAACGCGTTCCTCGCGTCATTTTACATCGGAATTAGTCATGAGAAATGCACAAACACGGTTCTGGAGTTAAAAAAAAGAGATCAGGGTTTGGGAATGCTGGCGATTTTCTCGTCAACGGATGCTCGGATCGCAATTCTGTCGCTTCCAACGCGTTCCTCGCGTCATTTTACATCGGAATTAGTCATGAGAAATGCACAAACACGGTTCTGGAGCCCAAAAAAGACGAGATCAGGATTTGGGAATGCTCGTGATTTTCTCGTCAACGGTTGGTCGGATCGCAATTCTGTCGCTTCCAACGCGTTCCTCGAGTCATTTTACATCGGAATTTGTCATGAGAAATGCACAAACGCGGTTCTGGAGCCCAAAAAACACGAGATCAGGGTTTGGGAATGCTCGCGATTTTCTCGTCAACGTCCGCTCGGGTCGCAATTCTGTCGCTTCCAACGCGTTCCTCGCGTCATTTTATATCGGAATTTGTCATGAGAAATGCACAAACGCGGTTCTGGAGCCCAAAAAACACGAGATCAGGATTTGGGAATGCTCGCGATTTTCTCGTCAACGGTTTCTCGGATCGCAGTTCTGTCGCTACCAACGCGTTCCTAGCGTCATTTTACATCGGAATTAGTCATGAGAAATGCACAAACACGGTTCTGGAGTTACAAAAACACGAGATCAGGATTTGGGAATGCTCGTGATTTTCTGGTCAACGGTTTCTCGGATCGCAATTCTGTCGCTCCCAACGCGTTCCTCGCGTCATTTTACATCGGAATTAGTCATGAGAAATGCACAAACACGGTTCTGGAGTTAAAAAAAAGAGATCAGGGTTTGGGAATGCTGGCGATTTTCTCGTCAACGGATGCTCGGATCGCAATTCTGTCGCTTCCAACGCGTTCCTCGCGTCATTTTACATCGGAATTAGTCATGAGAAATGCACAAACACGGTTCTGGAGCCCAAAAAAGACGAGATCAGGATTTGGGAATGCTCGTGATTTTCTCGTCAACGGTTGGTCGGATCGCAATTCTGTCGCTTCCAACGCGTTCCTCGAGTCATTTTACATCGGAATTTGTCATGAGAAATGCACAAACGCGGTTCTGGAGCCCAAAAAACACGAGATCAGGGTTTGGGAATGCTCGCGATTTTCTCGTCAACGTCCGCTCGGGTCGCAATTCTGTCGCTTCCAACGCGTTCCTCGCGTCTTTTTATATCGGAATTTGTCATGAGAAATGCACAAACGCGGTTCTGGAGCCCAAAAAACACGAGATCAGGATTTGGGAATGCTCGCGATTTTCTCGTCAACGGTTTCTCGGATCGCAGTTCTGTCGCTACCAACGCGTTCCTAGCGTCATTTTACATCGGAATTAGTCATGAGAAATGCACAAACACGGTTCTGGAGTTACAAAAACACGAGATCAGGATTTGGGAATGCTCGTGATTTTCTGGTCAACGGTTTCTCGGATCGCAATTCTGTCGCTTCCAACGCGTTCCTCGCGTCATTTTACATCGGAATTAGTCATGAGAAATGCACAAACACGGTTCTGGAGTTAAAAAAAAAAGAGATCAGGGTTTGGGAGTGCTCGCGATTTTCTCGTCAACGTCTGCTCGGGTCGCAATTCTGTCGCTTCCAACGCGTTCGAGATCAGGATTTGGGAATGCTCGTGATTTTCTGGTCAACGGTTTCTCGGATCGCAATTCTGTCGCTTCCAACGCGTTCCTCGCGTCATTTTACATCGGAATTAGTCATGAGAAATGCACAAACACGGTTCTGGAGTTAAAAAAAAGAGATCAGGGTTTGGGAATGCTCGCGATTTTCTCGTCAACGGATGCTCGGATCGCAATTCTGTCGCTTCCAACGCGTTCCTCGCGTCATTTTACATCGGAATTAGTCATGAGAAATGCACAAACACGGTTCTGGAGCCCAAAAAAGACGAGATCAGGATTTGGGAATGCTCGCGATTTTCTCGTCAACGGTTTCTCGGATCGCAGTTCTGTCGCTACCAACGCGTTCCTAGCGTCATTTTACATCGGAATTAGTCATGAGAAATGCACAAACACGGTTCTGGAGTTACAAAAACACGAGATCAGGATTTGGGAATGCTCGTGATTTTCTGGTCAACGGTTTCTCGGATCGCAATTCTGTCGCTTCCAACGCGTTCCTCGCGTCATTTTACATCGGAATTAGTCATGAGAAATGCACAAACGCGGTTCTGGAGCCCAAAAAACACGAGATCAGGGTTTGGGAATGCTCGCGATTTTCTCGTCAACGTCCGCTCGGGTCGCAATTCTGTCGCTTCCAACGCGTTCCTCGCGTCATTTTATATCGGAATTTGTCATGAGAAATGCACAAACGCGGTTCTGGAGCCCAAAAAACACGAGATCAGGATTTGGGAATGCTCGCGATTTTCTCGTCAACGGTTTCTCGGATCGCAGTTCTGTCGCTACCAACGCGTTCCTAGCGTCATTTTACATCGGAATTAGTCATGAGAAATGCACAAACACGGTTCTGGAGTTAAAAAAAAGAGATCAGGGTTTGGGAATGCTCGCGATTTTCTCGTCAAAGGATGCTCGGATCGCAATTCTGTCCCTTCCAACGCGTTCCTCGAGTCATTTTACATCGGAATTTGTCATGAGAAATGCACAAACGCGGTTCTGGAGCCCAAAAAACACGAGATCAGGGTTTGGGAATGCTCGCGATTTTCTCGTCAACGTCTGCTCGGGTCGCAATTCTGTCGCTTCGAACGCGTTCCTCGAGTCATTTTACATCGGAATTAGTCATGAGAAATGCACAAACACGGTCCTGGAGCCCAAAAAACACGAGATCAGGATTTGGGAATGCTCGCGATTTTCACGTCAACGGTTTCTCGGATCGCAATTCTGTCGCTTCCAACGCGTTCCTCGCGTCATTTTAAATTGGAATTAGTCATGAGAAATGCACAAACACGGTTCTGGAGTTAAAAAAAAAAGAGATCAGGGTTTGGGAGTGCTCGCGATTTTCTCGTCAACGTCTGCTCGGGTCGCAATTCTGTCGCTTCCAACGCGTTCGAGATCAGGATTTGGGAATGCTCGTGATTTTCTCGTCAACGGTTTCTCGGATCTCAATTCGGTCGCTTCCAACGCGTTTCTCGCGTCATTTTACATCGGAATTAGTCATGAGAAATGCACAAACACGGTCCTGGAGCCCAAAAAACACGAGTTCAAGTTTTGGGAATGCTCGCGATTTTCTCGGCAACGGTTTCTCGGATCGCAGTTCTGTCGCTTCCAACGCGTTTCTCGCGTCATTTTACATCGGAATTAGTCATGAGAAATGCACAAACACGGTCCTGGAGCGCAAAAAACACGAGTTCAAGTTTTGGGAATGCTCGCGATTTTCTCGTCAACGGTTTCTCGGATCGCAGTTCTGTCGCTACCAACGCGTTCCTAGCGTCATTTTACATCGGAATTAGTCATGAGAAATGCACAAACACGTTTCTGGAGTTACAAAAACACGAGATCAGGATTTGGGAATGCTCGTGATTTTCTGGTCAACGGTTTCTCGGATCGCAATTCTGTCGCTTCCAACGCGTTCCTCGCGTCATTTTACATCGGAATTAGTCATGAGAAATGCACAAACACGGTTCTGGAGTTAAAAAAAAGAGATCAGGGTTTGGGAATGCTGGCGATTTTCTCGTCAACGGATGCTCGGATCGCAATTCTGTCGCTTCCAACGCGTTCCTCGCGTCATTTTACATCGGAATTAGTCATGAGAAATGCACAAACACGGTTCTGGAGCCCAAAAAAGACGAGATCAGGATTTGGGAATGCTCGTGATTTTCTCGTCAACGGTTGGTCGGATCGCAATTCTGTCGCTTCCAACGCGTTCCTCGAGTCATTTTACATCGGAATTTGTCATGAGAAATGCACAAACGCGGTTCTGGAGCCCAAAAAACACGAGATCAGGGTTTGGGAATGCTCGCGATTTTCTCGTCAACGTCCGCTCGGGTCGCAATTCTGTCGCTTCCAACGCGTTCCTCGCGTCATTTTATATCGGAATTTGTCATGAGAAATGCACAAACGCGGTTCTGGAGCCCAAAAAACACGAGATCAGGATTTGGGAATGCTCGCGATTTTCTCGTCAACGGTTTCTCGGATCGCAGTTCTGTCGCTACCAACGCGTTCCTAGCGTCATTTTACATCGGAATTAGTCATGAGAAATGCACAAACACGGTTCTGGAGTTAAAAAAAAGAGATCAGGGTTTGGGAATGCTCGCGATTTTCTCGTCAAAGGATGCTCGGATCGCAATTCTGTCCCTTCCAACGCGTTCCTCGAGTCATTTTACATCGGAATTTGTCATGAGAAATGCACAAACGCGGTTCTGGAGCCCAAAAAACACGAGATCAGGGTTTGGGAATGCTCGCGATTTTCTCGTCAACGTCTGCTCGGGTCGCAATTCTGTCGCTTCGAACGCGTTCCTCGAGTCATTTTACATCGGAATTAGTCATGAGAAATGCACAAACACGGTCCTGGAGCCCAAAAAACACGAGATCAGGATTTGGGAATGCTCGCGATTTTCACGTCAACGGTTTCTCGGATCGCAATTCTGCCGCTTCCAACGCGTTCCTCGCGTCATTTTAAATTGGAATTAGTCATGAGAAATGCACAAACACGGTTCTGGAGTTAAAAAAAAAAGAGATCAGGGTTTGGGAGTGCTCGCGATTTTCTCGTCAACGTCTGCTCGGGTCGCAATTCTGTCGCTTCCAACGCGTTCGAGATCAGGATTTGGGAATGCTCGTGATTTTCTCGTCAACGGTTTCTCGGATCTCAATTCGGTCGCTTCCAACGCGTTTCTCGCGTCATTTTACATCGGAATTAGTCATGAGAAATGCACAAACACGGTCCTGGAGCCCAAAAAACACGAGTTCAAGTTTTGGGAATGCTCGCGATTTTCTCGGCAACGGTTTCTCGGATCGCAGTTCTGTCGCTTCCAACGCGTTTCTCGCGTCATTTTACATCGGAATTAGTCATGAGAAATGCACAAACACGGTCCTGGAGCGCAAAAAACACGAGTTCAAGTTTTGGGAATGCTCGCGATTTTCTCGTCAACGGTTTCTCGGATCGCAGTTCTGTCGCTACCAACGCGTTCCTAGCGTCATTTTACATCGGAATTAGTCATGAGAAATGCACAAACACGTTTCTGGAGTTACAAAAACACGAGATCAGGATTTGGGAATGCTCGTGATTTTCTGGTCAACGGTTTCTCGGATCGCAATTCTGTCGCTTCCAACGCGTTCCTCGCGTCATTTTACATCGGAATTAGTCATGAGAAATGCACAAACACGGTTCTGGAGTTAAAAAAAAGAGATCAGGGTTTGGGAATGCTGGCGATTTTCTCGTCAACGGATGCTCGGATCGCAATTCTGTCGCTTCCAACGCGTTCCTCGCGTCATTTTACATCGGAATTAGTCATGAGAAATGCACAAACACGGTTCTGGAGCCCAAAAAAGACGAGATCAGGATTTGGGAATGCTCGTGATTTTCTCGTCAACGGTTGGTCGGATCGCAATTCTGTCGCTTCCAACGCGTTCCTCGAGTCATTTTACATCGGAATTTGTCATGAGAAATGCACAAACGCGGTTCTGGAGCCCAAAAAACACGAGATCAGGGTTTGGGAATGCTCGCGATTTTCTCGTCAACGTCCGCTCGGGTCGCAATTCTGTCGCTTCCAACGCGTTCCTCGCGTCATTTTATATCGGAATTTGTCATGAGAAATGCACAAACGCGGTTCTGGAGCCCAAAAAACACGAGATCAGGATTTGGGAATGCTCGCGATTTTCTCGTCAACGGTTTCTCGGATCGCAGTTCTGTCGCTACCAACGCGTTCCTAGCGTCATTTTACATCGGAATTAGTCATGAGAAATGCACAAACACGGTTCTGGAGTTACAAAAACACGAGATCAGGATTTGGGAATGCTCGTGATTTTCTGGTCAACGGTTTCTCGGATCGCAATTCTGTCGCTCCCAACGCGTTCCTCGCGTCATTTTACATCGGAATTAGTCATGAGAAATGCACAAACACGGTTCTGGAGTTAAAAAAAAAAAGAGATCAGGGTTTGGGAGTGCTCGCGATTTTCTCGTCAACGTCTGCTCGGGTCGCAATTCTGTCGCTTCCAACGCGTTCGAGATCAGGATTTGGGAATGCTCGTGATTTTCTGGTCAACGGTTTCTCGGATCGCAATTCTGTCGCTTCCAACGCGTTCCTCGCGTCATTTTACATCGGAATTAGTCATGAGAAATGCACAAACACGGTTCTGGAGTTAAAAAAAAGAGATCAGGGTTTGGGAATGCTCGCGATTTTCTCGTCAACGGATGCTCGGATCGCAATTCTGTCGCTTCCAACGCGTTCCTCGCGTCATTTTACATCGGAATTAGTCATGAGAAATGCACAAACACGGTTCTGGAGCCCAAAAAAGACGAGATCAGGATTTGGGAATGCTCGCGATTTTCTCGTCAACGGTTTCTCGGATCGCAGTTCTGTCGCTACCAACGCGTTCCTAGCGTCATTTTACATCGGAATTAGTCATGAGAAATGCACAAACACGGTTCTGGAGTTACAAAAACACGAGATCAGGATTTGGGAATGCTCGTGATTTTCTGGTCAACGGTTTCTCGGATCGCAATTCTGTCGCTTCCAACGCGTTCCTCGCGTCATTTTACATCGGAATTAGTCATGAGAAATGCACAAACGCGGTTCTGGAGCCCAAAAAACACGAGATCAGGGTTTGGGAATGCTCGCGATTTTCTCGTCAACGTCCGCTCGGGTCGCAATTCTGTCGCTTCCAACGCGTTCCTCGCGTCATTTTATATCGGAATTTGTCATGAGAAATGCACAAACGCGGTTCAGGAGCCCAAAAAACACGAGATCAGGGTTTGGGAATGCTCGCGATTTTCTCGTCAACGGTTTCTCGGATCGCAGTTCTGTCGCTACCAACGCGTTCCTAGCGTCATTTTACATCGGAATTAGTCATGAGAAATGCACAAACACGGTTCTGGAGTTACAAAAACACGAGATCAGGATTTGGGAATGCTCGTGATTTTCTGGTCAACGGTTTCTCGGATCGCAATTCTGTCGCTTCCAACGCGTTCCTCGCGTCATTTTACATCGGAATTAGTCATGAGAAATGCACAAACACGGTTCTGGAGTTAAAAAAAAAAGAGATCAGGGTTTGGGAGTGCTCGCGATTTTCTCGTCAACGTCTGCTCGGGTCGCAATTCTGTCGCTTCCAACGCGTTCGAGATCAGGATTTGGGAATGCTCGTGATTTTCTGGTCAACGGTTTCTCGGATCGCAATTCTGTCGCTTCCAACGCGTTCCTCGCGTCATTTTACATCGGAATTAGTCATGAGAAATGCACAAACACGGTTCTGGAGTTAAAAAAAAGAGATCAGGGTTTGGGAATGCTCGCGATTTTCTCGTCAACGGATGCTCGGATCGCAATTCTGTCGCTTCCAACGCGTTCCTCGCGTCATTTTACATCGGAATTAGTCATGAGAAATGCACAAACACGGTTCTGGAGCCCAAAAAAGACGAGATCAGGATTTGGGAATGCTCGCGATTTTCTCGTCAACGGTTTCTCGGATCGCAGTTCTGTCGCTACCAACGCGTTCCTAGCGTCATTTTACATCGGAATTAGTCATGAGAAATGCACAAACACGGTTCTGGAGTTACAAAAACACGAGATCAGGATTT
Source organism: Crossocerus cetratus (assembly GCA_963675795.1). Taxonomy (NCBI): domain Eukaryota; kingdom Metazoa; phylum Arthropoda; class Insecta; order Hymenoptera; family Crabronidae; genus Crossocerus; species Crossocerus cetratus. The sequence continues at coordinate 1,356,738 of CAVMBF010000002.1, forward strand.
GGGAATGCTCGTGATTTTCTGGTCAACGGTTTCTCGGATCGCAATTCTGTCGCTTCCAACGCGTTCCTCGCGTCATTTTACATCGGAATTAGTCATGAGAAATGCACAAACGCGGTTCTGGAGCCCAAAAAACACGAGATCAGGGTTTGGGAATGCTCGCGATTTTCTCGTCAACGTCCGCTCGGGTCGCAATTCTGTCGCTTCCAACGCGTTCCTCGCGTCATTTTATATCGGAATTTGTCATGAGAAATGCACAAACGCGGTTCTGGAGCCCAAAAAACACGAGATCAGGGTTTGGGAATGCTCGCGATTTTCTCGTCAACGGTTTCTCGGATCGCAGTTCTGTCGCTACCAACGCGTTCCTAGCGTCATTTTACATCGGAATTAGTCATGAGAAATGCACAAACACGGTTCTGGAGTTACAAAAACACGAGATCAGGATTTGGGAATGCTCGTGATTTTCTGGTCAACGGTTTCTCGGATCGCAATTCTGTCGCTTCCAACGCGTTCCTCGCGTCATTTTACATCGGAATTAGTCATGAGAAATGCACAAACGCGGTTCTGGAGCCCAAAAAACACGAGTTCAGGGTTTGGGAATGCTCGCGATTTTCTCGTCAACGGTTTCCCGGGTCGCAATTCTGTCGCTTCCAACGCGTTCCTCGCGTCATTTTACATCGGAATTAGTCATGAGAAATGCACAAACACGGTTCTGGAGTTAAAAAAACACGAGATCAGGGTTTGGGAATGCTCGCGATTTTCTCGTCAACGGTTTCTCGGATCGCAATTCTGTCCCTTCCAACGCGGTCCTCGCGTCATTTTACATCGGAATTAGTCATGAGAAATGCACAAACACGGTTCTGGAGCCCAAAAAACACGAGATCAGGTTTTGGGAATGCTCGCGATTTTCTCGTCAACGGTTTCTCGGGTCGCAATTCTGTCGCTTCCAACGCGTTCCTCGCGTCATTTTACGTCGGAATTAGTCATGAGAAATGCACAAACACGGTTCTGGAGCCCAAAAAACACGAGATCAGGATTTGGGAATGCTCGCGATTTTCTCGTCAACGGTTGGTCGGATCGCAATTCTGTCGCTTCCAACGCGTTCCTCGCGTCATTTTACATCGGAATTTGTCATGAGAAATGCACAAACGCGGATCTGGAGTTAAAAAAACACGAGATCAGGATTTGGGAATGCTCGCGATTTTATGGTCAACGGTTTCTCGGATCGCAATTCTGTCCCTTCCAACGCGTTCCTCGCGTCATTTTACATCGGAATTAGTCATGAGAAATGCACAAACACGGTTCTGGAGCCCAAAAAACACGAGATCAGGATTTGGGAATGCTCGCGATTTTCACGTCAACAGTTTCTCGGATCGCAATTCTGTCGCTTCCAACGCGTTCCTCGCGTCATTTTACATCGGAATTAGTCATGAGAAATGCACAAACACGTTTCTGGAGTTACAAAAACACGAGATCAGGATTTGGGAATGCTCGTGATTTTCTGGTCAACGGTTTCTCGGATCGCAATTCTGTCGCTTCCAACGCGTTCCTCGCGTCATTTTACATCGGAATTAGTCATGAGAAATGCACAAACACGGTTCTGGAGTTAAAAAAAAGAGATCAGGGTTTGGGAATGCTGGCGATTTTCTCGTCAACGGATGCTCGGATCGCAATTCTGTCGCTTCCAACGCGTTCCTCGCGTCATTTTACATCGGAATTAGTCATGAGAAATGCACAAACACGGTTCTGGAGCCCAAAAAAGACGAGATCAGGATTTGGGAATGCTCGTGATTTTCTCGTCTACGGTTGGTCGGATCGCAATTCTGTCGCTTCCAACGCGTTCCTCGAGTCATTTTACATCGGAATTTGTCATGAGAAATGCACAAACGCGGTTCTGGAGCCCAAAAAACACGAGATCAGGGTTTGGGAATGCTCGCGATTTTCTCGTCAACGTCCGCTCGGGTCGCAATTCTGTCGCTTCCAACGCGTTCCTCGCGTCATTTTATATCGGAATTTGTCATGAGAAATGCACAAACACGGTTCTGGAGTTAAAAAAAAGAGATCAGGGTTTGGGAATGCTCGCGATTTTCTCGTCAAAGGATGCTCGGATCGCAATTCTGTCCCTTCCAACGCGTTCCTCGAGTCATTTTACATCGGAATTTGTCATGAGAAATGCACAAACGCGGTTCTGGAGCCCAAAAAACACGAGATCAGGGTTTGGGAATGCTCGCGATTTTCTCGTCAACGTCCGCTCGGGTCGCAATTCTGTCGCTTCCAACGCGTTCCTCGCGTCATTTTATATCGGAATTTGTCATGAGAAATGCACAAACACGGTTCTGGAGTTAAAAAAAAGAGATCAGGGTTTGGGAATGCTCGCGATTTTCTCGTCAAAGGATGCTCGGATCGCAATTCTGTCCCTTCCAACGCGTTCCTCGAGTCATTTTACATCGGAATTTGTCATGAGAAATGCACAAACGCGGTTCTGGAGCCCAAAAAACACGAGATCAGGGTTTGGGAATGCTCGCGATTTTCTCGTCAACGTCTGCTCGGGTCGCAATTCTGTCGCTTCCAACGCGTTCCTCGAGTCATTTTACATCGGAATTAGTCATGAGAAATGCACAAACACGGTCCTGGAGCCCAAAAAACACGAGATCAGGATTTGGGAATGCTCGCGATTTTCACGTCAACGGTTTCTCGGATCGCAATTCTGTCGCTTCCAACGCGTTCCTCGCGTCATTTTACATTGGAATTAGTCATGAGAAATGCACAAACACGGTTCTGGAGTTAAAAAAAAAAGAGATCAGGGTTTGGGAGTGCTCGCGATTTTCTCGTCAACGTCTGCTCGGGTCGCAATTCTGTCGCTTCCAACGCGTTCGAGATCAGGATTTGGGAATGCTCGTGATTTTCTCGTCAACGGTTTCTCGGATCTCAATTCGGTCGCTTCCAACGCGTTTCTCGCGTCATTTTACATCGGAATTAGTCATGAGAAATGCACAAACACGGTCCTGGAGCCCAAAAAACACGAGTTCAAGTTTTGGGAATGCTCGTGATTTTCTCGTCAACGGTTTCTCGGATCTCAATTCGGTCGCTTCCAACGCGTTTCTCGCGTCATTTTACATCGGAATTAGTCATGAGAAATGCACAAACACGGTCCTGGAGCCCAAAAAACACGAGTTCAAGTTTTGGGAATGCTCGCGATTTTCTCGTCAACGGTTTCTCGGATCGCAATTCTGTCGCTTCCAACGCGTTCCTCGCGTCATTTTACATCGGAATTAGTCATGAGAAATGCACAAACACGGTTCTGGAGTTAAATAAAAAAGAGATCAGCGTTTGGGAGTGCTCGCGATTTTCTCGTCAACGTCTGCTCGGGTCGCAATTCTGTCGCTTCCAACGCGTTCCTCGCGTCATTTTATATCGGAATTTGTCATGAGAAATGCACAAACGCGGTTCTGGAGTCCAAAAAACACGAGATCAGGATTTGGGAATGCTCGTGATTTTCTCGTCAACGGTTTCTCGGATCTCAATTCGGTCGCTACCAACGCGTTCCTAGCGTCATTTTACATCGGAATTAGTCATGAGAAATGCACAAACACGGTTCTGGAGTTACAAAAACACGAGATCAGGGTTTGGGAATGCTCGCGATTTTCTCGTTAACGTCTGCTCGGGTCGCAATTCTGTCGCTTCCAACGCGTTCCTCGCGTCATTTTACATCGGAATTAGTCATGAGAAATGCACAAACACGGTTCTGGAGCCCAAAAAACACGAGATCAGGATTTGGGAATGCTCGTGATTTTCTCGTCAACGGTTGGTCGGATCGCAATTCTGTCGCTTCCAACGCGTTTCTCGAGTCATTTTCCATCGGAATTTGTCATGAGAAATGCACAAACGCGGTTCTGGAGCCCAAAAAACACGAGTTCAAGTTTTGGGAATGCTCGCGATTTTCTCGTCAAGGGATGCTCGGATCGCAATTCTGTCGCTTCCAACGCGTTCCTCGCGTCATTTTACATCGGAATTAGTCATGAGAAATGCACAAACGCGGTTCTGGAGCCCAAAAAAGACGAGATCAGGATTTGGGAATGCTCGTGATTTTCTCGTCAACGGTTGGTCGGATCGCAATTCTATCGCTTCCAACGCGTTCCTCGAGTCATTTTACATCGGAATTTGTCATGAGAAATGCACAAACGCGGTTCTGGAGCCCAAAAAACACGAGATCAGGGTTTGGGAATGCTCTCGATTTTCTCGTCAACGTCCGCTCGGGTCGCAATTCTGTCGCTTCCAACGCGTTCCTCGCGTCATTTTATATCGGAATTTGTCATGAGAAATGCACAAACGCGGTTCTGGAGCCCAAAAAACACGAGATCAGGATTTGGGAATGCTCGCGATTTTCTCGTCAACGGTTTCTCGGATCGCAATTCTGTCGCTTCCAACGCGTTCCTCGCGTCATTTTACATCGGAATTAGTCATGAGAAATGCACAAACACGGTCCTGGAGCCCAAAAAACACGAGATCAGGATTTGGGAATGCTCGTGATTTTCTCGTTAAAGTCTGCTCGGGTCGCAATTCTGTCGCTTCCAACGCGTTCCTCGCGTCATTTTACATCGGAATTAGTCATGAGAAATGCACAAACACGGTTCTGGAGTTAAATAAAAAAGAGATCAGGGTTTGGGAGTGCTCGCGATTTTCTCGTCAACGTCTGCTCGGGTCGCAATTCTGTCGCTTCCAACGCGTTCCTCGCGTCATTTTATATCGGAATTTGTCATGAGAAATGCACAAACGCGGTTCTGGAGTCCAAAAAACACGAGATCAGGATTTGGGAATGCTCGTGATTTTCTCGTCAACGGTTTCTCGGATCTCAATTCGGTCGCTACCAACGCGTTCCTAGCGTCATTTTACATCGGAATTAGTCATGAGAAATGCACAAACACGGTTCTGGAGTTACAAAAACACGAGATCAGGGTTTGGGAATGCTCGCGATTTTCTCGTTAACGTCTGCTCGGGTCGCAATTCTGTCGCTTCCAACGCGTTCCTCGCGTCATTTTATATCGGAATTTGTCATGAGAAATGCACAAACGCGGTTCCGGAGCCCAAACAACACGAGATCAGGATTTGGGAATGCTCGTGATTTTCTCGTCAACGGTTTCTCGGATCGCAATTCTGTCGCTTCCAACGCGTTCCTCGCGTCATTTTACATCGGAATTAGTCATGAGAAATGCACAAACGCGGTTCTGGAGCCCAAAAAACACGAGTTCAGGGTTTGGGAATGCTCGCGATTTTCTCGTCAACGGTTTCTCGGATCGCAATTCGGTCGCTTCCAACGCGTTTCTCGCGTCATTTTACATCGGAATTAGTCATGAGAAATGCACAAACACGGTTCTGGAGCCCAAAAAACACGAGATCAGGATTTGGGAATGCTCGCGATTTTCTCGTCAACGGTTGGTCGGATCGCAATTCTGTCGCTTCCAACGCGTTTCTCGCGTCATTTTACATCGGAATTAGTCATGAGAAATGCACAAACACGGTTCTGGAGCCCAAAAAACACGAGATCAGGGTTTGGGAATGCTCGCGATTTTCTCGTCAACGGATGCTCGGATCGCAATTCTGTCGCTTCCAACGCGTTCCTCGCGTCATTTTACATCGGAATTAGTCATGAGAAATGCACAAACACGGTTCTGGAGCCCAAAAAACACGAGATCAGGATTTGGGAATGCTCGTGATTTTCTCGTCAACGGTTGGTCGGATCGCAATTCTGTCGCTTCCAACGCGTTTCTCGAGTCATTTTACATCGGAATTTGTCATGAGAAATGCACAAACGCGGTTCTGGAGCCCAAAAAACACGAGTTCAAGTTTTGGGAATGCTCGCGATTTTCTCGTCAAGGGATGCTCGGATCGCAATTCTGTCGCTTCCAACGCGTTCCTCGCGTCATTTTACATCGGAATTAGTCATGAGAAATGCACAAACGCGGTTCTGGAGCCCAAAAAACACGAGATCAGGATTTGGGAATGCTCGCGATTTTCTCGTCAACGGTTTCTCGGATCGCAATTCTGTCGCTTCCAACGCGTTCCTCGCGTCATTTTACATCGGAATTAGTCATGAGAAATGCACAAACACGGTTCTGGAGTTAAATAAAAAAGAGATCAGGGTTTGGGAGTGCTCGCGATTTTCTCGTCAACGTCTGCTCGGGTCGCAATTCTGTCGCTTCCAACGCGTTCCTCGCGTCATTTTATATCGGAATTTGTCATGAGAAATGCACAAACGCGGTTCTGGAGTCCAAAAAACACGAGATCAGGATTTGGGAATGCTCGTGATTTTCTCGTCAACGGTTTCTCGGATCTCAATTCGGTCGCTACCAACGCGTTCCTAGCGTCATTTTACATCGGAATTAGTCATGAGAAATGCACAAACACGGTTCTGGAGTTACAAAAACACGAGATCAGGGTTTGGGAATGCTCGCGATTTTCTCGTTAACGTCTGCTCGGATCGCAATTCTGTCGCTTCCAACGCGTTCCTCGCGTCATTTTACATCGGAATTAGTCATGAGAAATGCACAAACGCGGTTCTGGAGCCCAAAAAACACGAGTTCAGGGTTTGGGAATGCTCGCGATTTTCTCGTCAACGGTTGGTCGGATCGCAATTCTGTCCCTTCCAACGCGTTCCTCCCGTCATTTTACATCGGAATTAGTCATGAGAAATGCACAAACACGGTTCTGGAGCCCAAAAAACACGAGATCAGGATTTGGGAATGCTCGCGATTTTCACGTCAACAGTTTCTCGGATCGCAATTCTGTCGCTTCCAACGCGTTCCTCGCGTCATTTTACATCGGAATTAGTCATGAGAAATGCACAAACACGGTTCTGGAGTTAAAAAAAAGAGATCAGGGTTTGGGAATGCTCGCGATTTTCTCGTCAACGTCCGCTCGGGTCGCAATTCTGTCGCTTCCAACGCGTTCCTCGCGTCATTTTATATCGGAATTTGTCATGAGAAATGCACAAACGCGGTTCTGGAGCCCAAAAAACACGAGATCAGGATTTGGGAATGCTCGCGATTTTCTCGTCAACGGTTTCTCGGATCGCAATTCTGTCGCTTCCAACGCGTTCCTCGCGTCATTTTACATCGGAATTAGTCATGAGAAATGCACAAACACGGTCCTGGAGCCCAAAAAACACGAGATCGGGATTTGGGAATGCTCCCGATTTTCTCGTCAACGTCCGCTCGGGTCGCAATTCTGTCGCTTCCAACGCGTTCCTCGCGTCATTTTATATCGGAATTTGTCATGAGAAATGCACAAACGCGGTTCTGGAGCCCAAAAAACACGAGATCAGGATTTGGGAATGCTCGCGATTTTCTAGTCAACGGTTTCTCGGATCGCAATTCTGTCGCTTCCAACGCGTTCCTCGCGTCATTTTACATCGGAATTAGTCATGAGAAATGCACAAACACGGTCCTGGAGCCCAAAAAACACGAGATCAGGATTTGGGAATGCTCGCGATTTTCTCGTCAACGTCTGCTCGGGTCGCAATTCGGTCGCTTCCAACGCGTTTCTCGCGTCATTTTACATCGGAATTAGTCATGAGAAATGCACAAACACGGTTCTGGAGTTAAAAAAACACGAGATCAGGGTTTGGGAATGCTCGCGATTTTCTCGTCAACGGTTTCTCGGATCGCAATTCGGTCGCTTCCAACGCGTTCCTCGCGTCATTTTATATCGGAATTTGTCATGAGAAATGCACAAACGCGGTTCTGGAGCCCAAAAAACACGAGATCAGGATTTGGGGATGCTCGTGATTTTCTCGTCAACGGTTTCTCGAATCGCAATTCGGTCGCTTCCAACGCGTTTCTCCCGTCATTTTACATCGGAATTAGTCATGAGAAATGCACGAACACGAATCTGGAGTTAAAAAAACACGAGATCAGGATTTGGGAATGCTCGCGATTTTATGGTCAACGGATGCTCGGATCGCAATTCTGTCGCTTCCAACGCGTTCCTCGCGTCATTTTATATCAGAATTTGTCATGAGAAATGCACAAACACGGTTCTGGAGTTAAAAAAACACGAGATCAGGGTTTGGGAATGCTCGCGATTTTCTCGTCAACGGTTTCTCGGATCGCAATTCGGTCGCTTCCAACGCGTTCCTCGCGTCATTTTATATCGGAATTTGTCATGAGAAATGCACAAACGCGGTTCTGGAGCCCAAAAAACACGAGATCAGGTTTTGGGAATGCTCGCGATTTTCTCGTCAACGGTTTCTCGGATCGCAATTCGGTCGCTTCCAACGCGTTCCTCGCGTCATTTTATATCGGAATTTGTCATGAGAAATGCACAAACGCGGTTCTGGAGCCCAAAAAACACGAGATCAGGATTTGGGGATGCTCGTGATTTTCTCGTCAACGGTTTCTCGAATCGCAATTCGGTCGCTTCCAACGCGTTTCTCCCGTCATTTTACATCGGAATTAGTCATGAGAAATGCACGAACACGAATCTGGAGTTAAAAAAACACGAGATCAGGATTTGGGAATGCTCGCGATTTTATGGTCAACGGATGCTCGGGTCGCAATTCTGTCGCTTCCAACGCGTTCCTCGCGTCATTTTACATCGGAATTAGTCATGAGAAATGCACAAACACGGTTCTGGAGTTCAAAAAACACGAGATCAGGGTTTGGGAATGCTCGCGATTTTCTCGTCAACGTCTGCTCAGGTCGCAATTCGGTCGCTTCCAACGCGTTTCTCGCGTCATTTTACATCGGAATTAGTCATGAGAAATGCACAAACACGGTTCTGGAGTTAAAAAAACACGAGATCAGGGTTTGGGAATGCTCGCGATTTTCTCGTCAACGGTTTCTCGGATCGCAATTCGGTCGCTTCCAACGCGTCATTTTATATCGGAATTTGTCATGAGAAATGCACAAACGCGGTTCTGGAGCCCAAAAAACACGAGATCAGGATTTGGGGATGCTCGTGATTTTCTCGTCAACGGTTTCTCGAATTACAATTCGGTCGCTTCCAACGCGTTTCTCGCGTCATTTTACATCGGAATTAGTCATGAGAAATGCACAAACACGGTCCTGGAGCCCAAAAAACACGAGATCAGGATTTGGGAATGCTCGCGATTTTCACGTCAACGGTTTCTCGGATCGCAATTCTGTCGCTTCCAACGCGTTCCTCGCGTCATTTTACATCGGAATTAGTCATGAGAAATGCACAAACACGGTTCTGGAGTTAAAAAAACACGAGATCAGGGTTTGGGAATGCTCGCGATTTTCTCGTCAACGGTTTCTCGGATCGCAATTCGGTCGCTTCCAACGCGTCATTTTATATCGGAATTTGTCATGAGAAATGCACAAACGCGGTTCTGGAGCCCAAAAAACACGAGATCAGGATTTGGGGATGCTCGTGATTTTCTCGTCAACGGTTTCTCGAATTACAATTCGGTCGCTTCCAACGCGTTTCTCGCGTCATTTTACATCGGAATTAGTCATGAGAAATGCACAAACACGGTCCTGGAGCCCAAAAAACACGAGATCAGGATTTGGGAATGCTCGCGATTTTCACGTCAACGGTTTCTCGGATCGCAATTCTGTCGCTTCCAACGCGTTCCTCGCGTCATTTTACATCGGAATTAGTCATGAGAAATGCACAAACACGGTTCTGGAGGTAAATAAAAAAGAGATCAGGGTTTGGGAGTGCTCGCGATTTTCTCGTCAACGTCTGCTCGGGTCGCAATTCTGTCGCTTCCAACGCGTTCCTCGCGTCATTTTATATCGGAATTTGTCATGAGAAATGCACAAACGCGGTTCTGGAGTCCAGAAAACACGAGATCAGGATTTGGGAATGCTCGCGATTTTCACGTCAACAGTTTCTCGGATCGCAATTCTGTCGCTTCCAACGCGTTCCTCGCGTCATTTTACATCGGAATTAGTCATGAGAAATGCACAAACACGTTTCTGGAGTTACAAAAACACGAGATCAGGATTTGGGAATGCTCGTGATTTTCTGGTCAACGGTTTCTCGGATCGCAATTCTGTCGCTTCCAACGCGTTCCTCGCGTCATTTTACATCGGAATTAGTCATGAGAAATGCACAAACACGGTTCTGGAGTTAAAAAAAAGAGATCAGGGTTTGGGAATGCTGGCGATTTTCTCGTCAACGGATGCTCGGATCGCAATTCTGTCGCTTCCAACGCGTTCCTCGCGTCATTTTACATCGGAATTAGTCATGAGAAATGCACAAACACGGTTCTGGAGCCCAAAAAAGACGAGATCAGGATTTGGGAATGCTCGTGATTTTCTCGTCAACGGTTGGTCGGATCGCAATTCTGTCGCTTCCAACGCGTTCCTCGAGTCATTTTACATCGGAATTTGTCATGAGAAATGCACAAACGCGGTTCTGGAGCCCAAAAAACACGAGATCAGGGTTTGGGAATGCTCGCGATTTTCTCGTCAACGTCCGCTCGGGTCGCAATTCTGTCGCTTCCAACGCGTTCCTCGCGTCATTTTATATCGGAATTTGTCATGAGAAATGCACAAACACGGTTCTGGAGTTAAAAAAAAGAGATCAGGGTTTGGGAATGCTCGCGATTTTCTCGTCAAAGGATGCTCGGATCGCAATTCTGTCCCTTCCAACGCGTTCCTCGAGTCATTTTACATCGGAATTTGTCATGAGAAATGCACAAACGCGGTTCTGGAGCCCAAAAAACACGAGATCAGGGTTTGGGAATGCTCGCGATTTTCTCGTCAACGTCCGCTCGGGTCGCAATTCTGTCGCTTCCAACGCGTTCCTCGCGTCATTTTATATCGGAATTTGTCATGAGAAATGCACAAACACGGTTCTGGAGTTAAAAAAAAGAGATCAGGGTTTGGGAATGCTCGCGATTTTCTCGTCAAAGGATGCTCGGATCGCAATTCTGTCCCTTCCAACGCGTTCCTCGAGTCATTTTACATCGGAATTTGTCATGAGAAATGCACAAACGCGGTTCTGGAGCCCAAAAAACACGAGATCAGGGTTTGGGAATGCTCGCGATTTTCTCGTCAACGTCTGCTCGGGTCGCAATTCTGTCGCTTCCAACGCGTTCCTCGAGTCATTTTACATCGGAATTAGTCATGAGAAATGCACAAACACGGTCCTGGAGCCCAAAAAACACGAGATCAGGATTTGGGAATGCTCGCGATTTTCACGTCAACGGTTTCTCGGATCGCAATTCTGTCGCTTCCAACGCGTTCCTCGCGTCATTTTACATTGGAATTAGTCATGAGAAATGCACAAACACGGTTCTGGAGTTAAAAAAAAAAGAGATCAGGGTTTGGGAGTGCTCGCGATTTTCTCGTCAACGTCTGCTCGGGTCGCAATTCTGTCGCTTCCAACGCGTTCGAGATCAGGATTTGGGAATGCTCGTGATTTTCTCGTCAACGGTTTCTCGGATCTCAATTCGGTCGCTTCCAACGCGTTTCTCGCGTCATTTTACATCGGAATTAGTCATGAGAAATGCACAAACACGGTCCTGGAGCCCAAAAAACACGAGTTCAAGTTTTGGGAATGCTCGTGATTTTCTCGTCAACGGTTTCTCGGATCTCAATTCGGTCGCTTCCAACGCGTTTCTCGCGTCATTTTACATCGGAATTAGTCATGAGAAATGCACAAACACGGTCCTGGAGCCCAAAAAACACGAGTTCAAGTTTTGGGAATGCTCGCGATTTTCTCGTCAACGGTTTCTCGGATCGCAATTCTGTCGCTTCCAACGCGTTCCTCGCGTCATTTTACATCGGAATTAGTCATGAGAAATGCACAAACACGGTTCTGGAGTTAAATAAAAAAGAGATCAGCGTTTGGGAGTGCTCGCGATTTTCTCGTCAACGTCTGCTCGGGTCGCAATTCTGTCGCTTCCAACGCGTTCCTCGCGTCATTTTATATCGGAATTTGTCATGAGAAATGCACAAACGCGGTTCTGGAGTCCAAAAAACACGAGATCAGGATTTGGGAATGCTCGTGATTTTCTCGTCAACGGTTTCTCGGATCTCAATTCGGTCGCTACCAACGCGTTCCTAGCGTCATTTTACATCGGAATTAGTCATGAGAAATGCACAAACACGGTTCTGGAGTTACAAAAACACGAGATCAGGGTTTGGGAATGCTCGCGATTTTCTCGTTAACGTCTGCTCGGGTCGCAATTCTGTCGCTTCCAACGCGTTCCTCGCGTCATTTTACATCGGAATTAGTCATGAGAAATGCACAAACACGGTTCTGGAGCCCAAAAAACACGAGATCAGGATTTGGGAATGCTCGTGATTTTCTCGTCAACGGTTGGTCGGATCGCAATTCTGTCGCTTCCAACGCGTTTCTCGAGTCATTTTCCATCGGAATTTGTCATGAGAAATGCACAAACGCGGTTCTGGAGCCCAAAAAACACGAGTTCAAGTTTTGGGAATGCTCGCGATTTTCTCGTCAAGGGATGCTCGGATCGCAATTCTGTCGCTTCCAACGCGTTCCTCGCGTCATTTTACATCGGAATTAGTCATGAGAAATGCACAAACGCGGTTCTGGAGCCCAAAAAAGACGAGATCAGGATTTGGGAATGCTCGTGATTTTCTCGTCAACGGTTGGTCGGATCGCAATTCTATCGCTTCCAACGCGTTCCTCGAGTCATTTTACATCGGAATTTGTCATGAGAAATGCACAAACGCGGTTCTGGAGCCCAAAAAACACGAGATCAGGGTTTGGGAATGCTCTCGATTTTCTCGTCAACGTCCGCTCGGGTCGCAATTCTGTCGCTTCCAACGCGTTCCTCGCGTCATTTTATATCGGAATTTGTCATGAGAAATGCACAAACGCGGTTCTGGAGCCCAAAAAACACGAGATCAGGATTTGGGAATGCTCGCGATTTTCTCGTCAACGGTTTCTCGGATCGCAATTCTGTCGCTTCCAACGCGTTCCTCGCGTCATTTTACATCGGAATTAGTCATGAGAAATGCACAAACACGGTCCTGGAGCCCAAAAAACACGAGATCAGGATTTGGGAATGCTCGTGATTTTCTCGTTAAAGTCTGCTCGGGTCGCAATTCTGTCGCTTCCAACGCGTTCCTCGCGTCATTTTACATCGGAATTAGTCATGAGAAATGCACAAACACGGTTCTGGAGTTAAATAAAAAAGAGATCAGGGTTTGGGAGTGCTCGCGATTTTCTCGTCAACGTCTGCTCGGGTCGCAATTCTGTCGCTTCCAACGCGTTCCTCGCGTCATTTTATATCGGAATTTGTCATGAGAAATGCACAAACGCGGTTCTGGAGTCCAAAAAACACGAGATCAGGATTTGGGAATGCTCGTGATTTTCTCGTCAACGGTTTCTCGGATCTCAATTCGGTCGCTACCAACGCGTTCCTAGCGTCATTTTACATCGGAATTAGTCATGAGAAATGCACAAACACGGTTCTGGAGTTACAAAAACACGAGATCAGGGTTTGGGAATGCTCGCGATTTTCTCGTTAACGTCTGCTCGGGTCGCAATTCTGTCGCTTCCAACGCGTTCCTCGCGTCATTTTATATCGGAATTTGTCATGAGAAATGCACAAACGCGGTTCCGGAGCCCAAACAACACGAGATCAGGATTTGGGAATGCTCGTGATTTTCTCGTCAACGGTTTCTCGGATCGCAATTCTGTCGCTTCCAACGCGTTCCTCGCGTCATTTTACATCGGAATTAGTCATGAGAAATGCACAAACGCGGTTCTGGAGCCCAAAAAACACGAGTTCAGGGTTTGGGAATGCTCGCGATTTTCTCGTCAACGGTTTCTCGGATCGCAATTCGGTCGCTTCCAACGCGTTTCTCGCGTCATTTTACATCGGAATTAGTCATGAGAAATGCACAAACACGGTTCTGGAGCCCAAAAAACACGAGATCAGGATTTGGGAATGCTCGCGATTTTCTCGTCAACGGTTGGTCGGATCGCAATTCTGTCGCTTCCAACGCGTTTCTCGCGTCATTTTACATCGGAATTAGTCATGAGAAATGCACAAACACGGTTCTGGAGCCCAAAAAACACGAGATCAGGGTTTGGGAATGCTCGCGATTTTCTCGTCAACGGATGCTCGGATCGCAATTCTGTCGCTTCCAACGCGTTCCTCGCGTCATTTTACATCGGAATTAGTCATGAGAAATGCACAAACACGGTTCTGGAGCCCAAAAAACACGAGATCAGGATTTGGGAATGCTCGTGATTTTCTCGTCAACGGTTGGTCGGATCGCAATTCTGTCGCTTCCAACGCGTTTCTCGAGTCATTTTACATCGGAATTTGTCATGAGAAATGCACAAACGCGGTTCTGGAGCCCAAAAAACACGAGTTCAAGTTTTGGGAATGCTCGCGATTTTCTCGTCAAGGGATGCTCGGATCGCAATTCTGTCGCTTCCAACGCGTTCCTCGCGTCATTTTACATCGGAATTAGTCATGAGAAATGCACAAACGCGGTTCTGGAGCCCAAAAAACACGAGATCAGGATTTGGGAATGCTCGCGATTTTCTCGTCAACGGTTTCTCGGATCGCAATTCTGTCGCTTCCAACGCGTTCCTCGCGTCATTTTACATCGGAATTAGTCATGAGAAATGCACAAACACGGTTCTGGAGTTAAATAAAAAAGAGATCAGGGTTTGGGAGTGCTCGCGATTTTCTCGTCAACGTCTGCTCGGGTCGCAATTCTGTCGCTTCCAACGCGTTCCTCGCGTCATTTTATATCGGAATTTGTCATGAGAAATGCACAAACGCGGTTCTGGAGTCCAAAAAACACGAGATCAGGATTTGGGAATGCTCGTGATTTTCTCGTCAACGGTTTCTCGGATCTCAATTCGGTCGCTACCAACGCGTTCCTAGCGTCATTTTACATCGGAATTAGTCATGAGAAATGCACAAACACGGTTCTGGAGTTACAAAAACACGAGATCAGGGTTTGGGAATGCTCGCGATTTTCTCGTTAACGTCTGCTCGGATCGCAATTCTGTCGCTTCCAACGCGTTCCTCGCGTCATTTTACATCGGAATTAGTCATGAGAAATGCACAAACGCGGTTCTGGAGCCCAAAAAACACGAGTTCAGGGTTTGGGAATGCTCGCGATTTTCTCGTCAACGGTTGGTCGGATCGCAATTCTGTCCCTTCCAACGCGTTCCTCCCGTCATTTTACATCGGAATTAGTCATGAGAAATGCACAAACACGGTTCTGGAGCCCAAAAAACACGAGATCAGGATTTGGGAATGCTCGCGATTTTCACGTCAACAGTTTCTCGGATCGCAATTCTGTCGCTTCCAACGCGTTCCTCGCGTCATTTTACATCGGAATTAGTCATGAGAAATGCACAAACACGGTTCTGGAGTTAAAAAAAAGAGATCAGGGTTTGGGAATGCTCGCGATTTTCTCGTCAACGTCCGCTCGGGTCGCAATTCTGTCGCTTCCAACGCGTTCCTCGCGTCATTTTATATCGGAATTTGTCATGAGAAATGCACAAACGCGGTTCTGGAGCCCAAAAAACACGAGATCAGGATTTGGGAATGCTCGCGATTTTCTCGTCAACGGTTTCTCGGATCGCAATTCTGTCGCTTCCAACGCGTTCCTCGCGTCATTTTACATCGGAATTAGTCATGAGAAATGCACAAACACGGTCCTGGAGCCCAAAAAACACGAGATCGGGATTTGGGAATGCTCCCGATTTTCTCGTCAACGTCCGCTCGGGTCGCAATTCTGTCGCTTCCAACGCGTTCCTCGCGTCATTTTATATCGGAATTTGTCATGAGAAATGCACAAACGCGGTTCTGGAGCCCAAAAAACACGAGATCAGGATTTGGGAATGCTCGCGATTTTCTAGTCAACGGTTTCTCGGATCGCAATTCTGTCGCTTCCAACGCGTTCCTCGCGTCATTTTACATCGGAATTAGTCATGAGAAATGCACAAACACGGTCCTGGAGCCCAAAAAACACGAGATCAGGATTTGGGAATGCTCGCGATTTTCTCGTCAACGTCTGCTCGGGTCGCAATTCGGTCGCTTCCAACGCGTTTCTCGCGTCATTTTACATCGGAATTAGTCATGAGAAATGCACAAACACGGTTCTGGAGTTAAAAAAACACGAGATCAGGGTTTGGGAATGCTCGCGATTTTCTCGTCAACGGTTTCTCGGATCGCAATTCGGTCGCTTCCAACGCGTTCCTCGCGTCATTTTATATCGGAATTTGTCATGAGAAATGCACAAACGCGGTTCTGGAGCCCAAAAAACACGAGATCAGGATTTGGGGATGCTCGTGATTTTCTCGTCAACGGTTTCTCGAATCGCAATTCGGTCGCTTCCAACGCGTTTCTCCCGTCATTTTACATCGGAATTAGTCATGAGAAATGCACGAACACGAATCTGGAGTTAAAAAAACACGAGATCAGGATTTGGGAATGCTCGCGATTTTATGGTCAACGGATGCTCGGATCGCAATTCTGTCGCTTCCAACGCGTTCCTCGCGTCATTTTATATCAGAATTTGTCATGAGAAATGCACAAACACGGTTCTGGAGTTAAAAAAACACGAGATCAGGGTTTGGGAATGCTCGCGATTTTCTCGTCAACGGTTTCTCGGATCGCAATTCGGTCGCTTCCAACGCGTTCCTCGCGTCATTTTATATCGGAATTTGTCATGAGAAATGCACAAACGCGGTTCTGGAGCCCAAAAAACACGAGATCAGGTTTTGGGAATGCTCGCGATTTTCTCGTCAACGGTTTCTCGGATCGCAATTCTATCGCTTCCAACGCGTTCCTCGCGTCATTTTACATCGGAATTAGTCATGAGAAATGCACAAACACGGTTCTGGAGTTCAAAAAACACGAGATCAGGGTTTGGGAATGCTCGCGATTTTCTCGTCAACGTCTGCTCAGGTCGCAATTCGGTCGCTTCCAACGCGTTTCTCGCGTCATTTTACATCGGAATTAGTCATGAGAAATGCACAAACACGGTTCTGGAGTTAAAAAAACACGAGATCAGGGTTTGGGAATGCTCGCGATTTTCTCGTCAACGGTTTCTCGGATCGCAATTCGGTCGCTTCCAACGCGTCATTTTATATCGGAATTTGTCATGAGAAATGCACAAACGCGGTTCTGGAGCCCAAAAAACACGAGATCAGGATTTGGGGATGCTCGTGATTTTCTCGTCAACGGTTTCTCGAATTACAATTCGGTCGCTTCCAACGCGTTTCTCGCGTCATTTTACATCGGAATTAGTCATGAGAAATGCACAAACACGGTCCTGGAGCCCAAAAAACACGAGATCAGGATTTGGGAATGCTCGCGATTTTCACGTCAACGGTTTCTCGGATCGCAATTCTGTCGCTTCCAACGCGTTCCTCGCGTCATTTTACATCGGAATTAGTCATGAGAAATGCACAAACACGGTTCTGGAGTTAAAAAAACACGAGATCAGGGTTTGGGAATGCTCGCGATTTTCTCGTCAACGGTTTCTCGGATCGCAATTCGGTCGCTTCCAACGCGTCATTTTATATCGGAATTTGTCATGAGAAATGCACAAACGCGGTTCTGGAGCCCAAAAAACACGAGATCAGGATTTGGGGATGCTCGTGATTTTCTCGTCAACGGTTTCTCGAATTACAATTCGGTCGCTTCCAACGCGTTTCTCGCGTCATTTTACATCGGAATTAGTCATGAGAAATGCACAAACACGGTCCTGGAGCCCAAAAAACACGAGATCAGGATTTGGGAATGCTCGCGATTTTCACGTCAACGGTTTCTCGGATCGCAATTCTGTCGCTTCCAACGCGTTCCTCGCGTCATTTTACATCGGAATTAGTCATGAGAAATGCACAAACACGGTTCTGGAGGTAAATAAAAAAGAGATCAGGGTTTGGGAGTGCTCGCGATTTTCTCGTCAACGTCTGCTCGGGTCGCAATTCTGTCGCTTCCAACGCGTTCCTCGCGTCATTTTATATCGGAATTTGTCATGAGAAATGCACAAACGCGGTTCTGGAGTCCAGAAAACACGAGATCAGGATTTGGGAATGCTCGTGATTTTCTCGTCAACGGTTTCTCGGATCTCAATTCGGTCGCTACCAACGCGTTCCTAGCGTCATTTTACATCGGAATTAGTCATGAGAAATGCACAAACACGGTTCTGGAGTTACAAAAACATGAGATCAGGGTTTGGGAATGCTCGCGATTTTCTCGTTAACGTCTGCTCGGGTCGCAATTCTGTCGCTTCCAACGCGTTCCTCGCGTCATTTTATATCGGAATTTGTCATGAGAAATGCACAAACGCGGTTCCGGAGCCCAAACAACACGAGATCAGGATTTGGGAATGCTCGTGATTTTCTCGTCAACGGTTTCTCGGATCGCAATTCTGTCGCTTCCAACGCGTTCCTCGCGTCATTTTACATCGGAATTAGTCATGAGAAATGCACAAACGCGGTTCTGGAGCCCAAAAAACACGAGTTCAGGGTTTGGGAATGCTCGCGATTTTCTCGTCAACGGTTTCTCGGATCGCAATTCTGTCGCTTCCAACGCGTTCCTCGCGTCATTTTACATCGGAATTAGTCATGAGAAATGCACAAACACGGTTCTGGAGTTAAAAAAACACGAGATCAGGGTTTGGGAATGCTCGCGATTTTCTCGTCAACGGTTTCTCGGATCGCAATTCGGTCGCTTCCAACGCGTCATTTTATATCGGAATTTGTCATGAGAAATGCACAAACGCGGTTCTGGAGCCCAAAAAACACGAGATCAGGATTTGGGGATGCTCGTGATTTTCTCGTCAACGGTTTCTCGAATTACAATTCGGTCGCTTCCAACGCGTTTCTCGCGTCATTTTACATCGGAATTAGTCATGAGAAATGCACAAACACGGTCCTGGAGCCCAAAAAACACGAGATCAGGATTTGGGAATGCTCGCGATTTTCACGTCAACGGTTTCTCGGATCGCAATTCTGTCGCTTCCAACGCGTTCCTCGCGTCATTTTACATCGGAATTAGTCATGAGAAATGCACAAACACGGTTCTGGAGGTAAATAAAAAAGAGATCAGGGTTTGGGAGTGCTCGCGATTTTCTCGTCAACGTCTGCTCGGGTCGCAATTCTGTCGCTTCCAACGCGTTCCTCGCGTCATTTTATATCGGAATTTGTCATGAGAAATGCACAAACGCGGTTCTGGAGTCCAGAAAACACGAGATCAGGATTTGGGAATGCTCGTGATTTTCTCGTCAACGGTTTCTCGGATCTCAATTCGGTCGCTACCAACGCGTTCCTAGCGTCATTTTACATCGGAATTAGTCATGAGAAATGCACAAACACGGTTCTGGAGTTACAAAAACATGAGATCAGGGTTTGGGAATGCTCGCGATTTTCTCGTTAACGTCTGCTCGGGTCGCAATTCTGTCGCTTCCAACGCGTTCCTCGCGTCATTTTATATCGGAATTTGTCATGAGAAATGCACAAACGCGGTTCCGGAGCCCAAACAACACGAGATCAGGATTTGGGAATGCTCGTGATTTTCTCGTCAACGGTTTCTCGGATCGCAATTCTGTCGCTTCCAACGCGTTCCTCGCGTCATTTTACATCGGAATTAGTCATGAGAAATGCACAAACGCGGTTCTGGAGCCCAAAAAACACGGGTTCAGGGTTTGGGAATGCTCGCGATTTTCTCGTCAACGGTTTCTCGGATCGCAATTCGGTCGCTTCCAACGCGTTTCTCGCGTCATTTTACATCGGAATTAGTCATGAGAAATGCACAAACACGGTTCTGGAGCCCAAAAAACACGAGATCAGGATTTGGGAATGCTCGCGATTTTCTCGTCAACGGTTGGTCGGATCGCAATTCTGTCGCTTCCAACGCGTTTCTCGCGTCATTTTACATCGGAATTAGTCATGAGAAATGCACAAACACGGTTCTGGAGCCCAAAAAACACGAGATCAGGATTTGGGAATGCTCGCGATTTTCTCGTCAACGTCTGCTCGGGTCGCAATTCGGTCGCTTCCAACGCGTTTCTCGCGTCATTTTACATCGGAATTAGTCATGAGAAATGCACAAACACGGTTCTGGAGTTAAAAAAACACGAGATCAGGGTTTGGGAATGCTCGCGATTTTCTCGTCAACGGTTTCTCGGATCGCAATTCGGTCGCTTCCAACGCGTTCCTCGCGTCATTTTATATCGGAATTTGTCATGAGAAATGCACAAACGCGGTTCCGGAGCCCAAACAACACGAGATCAGGATTTGGGAATGCTCGTGATTTTCTCGTCAACGGTTTCTCGGATCGCAATTCTGTCGCTTCCAACGCGTTCCTCGCGTCATTTTACATCGGAATTAGTCATGAGAAATGCACAAACGCGGTTCTGGAGCCCAAAAAACACGAGTTCAGGGTTTGGGAATGCTCGCGATTTTCTCGTCAACGGTTTCTCGGATCGCAATTCGGTCGCTTCCAACGCGTTTCTCGCGTCATTTTACATCGGAATTAGTCATGAGAAATGCACAAACACGGTTCTGGAGCCCAAAAAACACGAGATCAGGATTTGGGAATGCTCGCGATTTTCTCGTCAACGGTTGGTCGGATCGCAATTCTGTCGCTTCCAACGCGTTTCTCGCGTCATTTTACATCGGAATTAGTCATGAGAAATGCACAAACACGGTTCTGGAGCCCAAAAAACACGAGATCAGGGTTTGGGAATGCTCGCGATTTTCTCGTCAACGGATGCTCGGATCGCAATTCTGTCGCTTCCAACGCGTTCCTCGCGTCATTTTACATCGGAATTAGTCATGAGAAATGCACAAACACGGTTCTGGAGCCCAAAAAACACGAGATCAGGGTTTGGGAATGCTCGCGATTTTCTCGTCAACGGATGCTCGGATCGCAATTCTGTCGCTTCCAACGCGTTCCTCGCGTCATTTTACATCGGAATTAGTCATGAGAAATGCACAAACACGGTTCTGGAGCCCAAAAAACACGAGATCAGGATTTGGGAATGCTCGCGATTTTCTCGTCAACGGTTGGTCGGATCGCAATTCTGTCGCTTCCAACGCGTTTCTCGAGTCATTTTACATCGGAATTTGTCATGAGAAATGCACAAACGCGGTTCTGGAGCCCAAAAAACACGAGTTCAAGTTTTGGGAATGCTCGCGATTTTCTCGTCAAGGGATGCTCGGATCGCAATTCTGTCGCTTCCAACGCGTTCCTCGCGTCATTTTACATCGGAATTAGTCATGAGAAATGCACAAACGCGGTTCTGGAGCCCAAAAAACACGAGATCAGGATTTGGGAATGCTCGCGATTTTCTCGTCAACGGTTTCTCGGATCGCAATTCTGTCGCTTCCAACGCGTTCCTCGCGTCATTTTACATCGGAATTAGTCATGAGAAATGCACAAACACGGTTCTGGAGTTAAATAAAAAAGAGATCAGGGTTTGGGAGTGCTCGCGATTTTCTCGTCAACGTCTGCTCGGGTCGCAATTCTGTCGCTTCCAACGCGTTCCTCGCGTCATTTTATATCGGAATTTGTCATGAGAAATGCACAAACGCGGTTCTGGAGTCCAAAAAACACGAGATCAGGATTTGGGAATGCTCGTGATTTTCTCGTCAACGGTTTCTCGGATCTCAATTCGGTCGCTACCAACGCGTTCCTAGCGTCATTTTACATCGGAATTAGTCATGAGAAATGCACAAACACGGTTCTGGAGTTACAAAAACACGAGATCAGGGTTTGGGAATGCTCGCGATTTTCTCGTTAACGTCTGCTCGGATCGCAATTCTGTCGCTTCCAACGCGTTCCTCGCGTCATTTTACATCGGAATTAGTCATGAGAAATGCACAAACGCGGTTCTGGAGCCCAAAAAACACGAGTTCAGGGTTTGGGAATGCTCGCGATTTTCTCGTCAACGGTTGGTCGGATCGCAATTCTGTCCCTTCCAACGCGTTCCTCCCGTCATTTTACATCGGAATTAGTCATGAGAAATGCACAAACACGGTTCTGGAGCCCAAAAAACACGAGATCAGGATTTGGGAATGCTCGCGATTTTCACGTCAACAGTTTCTCGGATCGCAATTCTGTCGCTTCCAACGCGTTCCTCGCGTCATTTTACATCGGAATTAGTCATGAGAAATGCACAAACACGGTTCTGGAGTTAAAAAAAAGAGATCAGGGTTTGGGAATGCTCGCGATTTTCTCGTCAACGTCCGCTCGGGTCGCAATTCTGTCGCTTCCAACGCGTTCCTCGCGTCATTTTATATCGGAATTTGTCATGAGAAATGCACAAACGCGGTTCTGGAGCCCAAAAAACACGAGATCAGGATTTGGGAATGCTCGCGATTTTCTCGTCAACGGTTTCTCGGATCGCAATTCTGTCGCTTCCAACGCGTTCCTCGCGTCATTTTACATCGGAATTAGTCATGAGAAATGCACAAACACGGTCCTGGAGCCCAAAAAACACGAGATCGGGATTTGGGAATGCTCCCGATTTTCTCGTCAACGTCCGCTCGGGTCGCAATTCTGTCGCTTCCAACGCGTTCCTCGCGTCATTTTATATCGGAATTTGTCATGAGAAATGCACAAACGCGGTTCTGGAGCCCAAAAAACACGAGATCAGGATTTGGGAATGCTCGCGATTTTCTAGTCAACGGTTTCTCGGATCGCAATTCTGTCGCTTCCAACGCGTTCCTCGCGTCATTTTACATCGGAATTAGTCATGAGAAATGCACAAACACGGTCCTGGAGCCCAAAAAACACGAGATCAGGATTTGGGAATGCTCGCGATTTTCTCGTCAACGTCTGCTCGGGTCGCAATTCGGTCGCTTCCAACGCGTTTCTCGCGTCATTTTACATCGGAATTAGTCATGAGAAATGCACAAACACGGTTCTGGAGTTAAAAAAACACGAGATCAGGGTTTGGGAATGCTCGCGATTTTCTCGTCAACGGTTTCTCGGATCGCAATTCGGTCGCTTCCAACGCGTTCCTCGCGTCATTTTATATCGGAATTTGTCATGAGAAATGCACAAACGCGGTTCTGGAGCCCAAAAAACACGAGATCAGGATTTGGGGATGCTCGTGATTTTCTCGTCAACGGTTTCTCGAATCGCAATTCGGTCGCTTCCAACGCGTTTCTCCCGTCATTTTACATCGGAATTAGTCATGAGAAATGCACGAACACGAATCTGGAGTTAAAAAAACACGAGATCAGGATTTGGGAATGCTCGCGATTTTATGGTCAACGGATGCTCGGATCGCAATTCTGTCGCTTCCAACGCGTTCCTCGCGTCATTTTATATCAGAATTTGTCATGAGAAATGCACAAACACGGTTCTGGAGTTAAAAAAACACGAGATCAGGGTTTGGGAATGCTCGCGATTTTCTCGTCAACGGTTTCTCGGATCGCAATTCGGTCGCTTCCAACGCGTTCCTCGCGTCATTTTATATCGGAATTTGTCATGAGAAATGCACAAACGCGGTTCTGGAGCCCAAAAAACACGAGATCAGGTTTTGGGAATGCTCGCGATTTTCTCGTCAACGGTTTCTCGGATCGCAATTCTATCGCTTCCAACGCGTTCCTCGCGTCATTTTACATCGGAATTAGTCATGAGAAATGCACAAACACGGTTCTGGAGTTCAAAAAACACGAGATCAGGGTTTGGGAATGCTCGCGATTTTCTCGTCAACGTCTGCTCAGGTCGCAATTCGGTCGCTTCCAACGCGTTTCTCGCGTCATTTTACATCGGAATTAGTCATGAGAAATGCACAAACACGGTTCTGGAGTTAAAAAAACACGAGATCAGGGTTTGGGAATGCTCGCGATTTTCTCGTCAACGGTTTCTCGGATCGCAATTCGGTCGCTTCCAACGCGTCATTTTATATCGGAATTTGTCATGAGAAATGCACAAACGCGGTTCTGGAGCCCAAAAAACACGAGATCAGGATTTGGGGATGCTCGTGATTTTCTCGTCAACGGTTTCTCGAATTACAATTCGGTCGCTTCCAACGCGTTTCTCGCGTCATTTTACATCGGAATTAGTCATGAGAAATGCACAAACACGGTCCTGGAGCCCAAAAAACACGAGATCAGGATTTGGGAATGCTCGCGATTTTCACGTCAACGGTTTCTCGGATCGCAATTCTGTCGCTTCCAACGCGTTCCTCGCGTCATTTTACATCGGAATTAGTCATGAGAAATGCACAAACACGGTTCTGGAGTTAAAAAAACACGAGATCAGGGTTTGGGAATGCTCGCGATTTTCTCGTCAACGGTTTCTCGGATCGCAATTCGGTCGCTTCCAACGCGTCATTTTATATCGGAATTTGTCATGAGAAATGCACAAACGCGGTTCTGGAGCCCAAAAAACACGAGATCAGGATTTGGGGATGCTCGTGATTTTCTCGTCAACGGTTTCTCGAATTACAATTCGGTCGCTTCCAACGCGTTTCTCGCGTCATTTTACATCGGAATTAGTCATGAGAAATGCACAAACACGGTCCTGGAGCCCAAAAAACACGAGATCAGGATTTGGGAATGCTCGCGATTTTCACGTCAACGGTTTCTCGGATCGCAATTCTGTCGCTTCCAACGCGTTCCTCGCGTCATTTTACATCGGAATTAGTCATGAGAAATGCACAAACACGGTTCTGGAGGTAAATAAAAAAGAGATCAGGGTTTGGGAGTGCTCGCGATTTTCTCGTCAACGTCTGCTCGGGTCGCAATTCTGTCGCTTCCAACGCGTTCCTCGCGTCATTTTATATCGGAATTTGTCATGAGAAATGCACAAACGCGGTTCTGGAGTCCAGAAAACACGAGATCAGGATTTGGGAATGCTCGTGATTTTCTCGTCAACGGTTTCTCGGATCTCAATTCGGTCGCTACCAACGCGTTCCTAGCATCATTTTACATCGGAATTAGTCATGAGAAATGCACAAACACGGTTCTGGAGTTACAAAAACATGAGATCAGGGTTTGGGAATGCTCGCGATTTTCTCGTTAACGTCTGCTCGGGTCGCAATTCTGTCGCTTCCAACGCGTTCCTCGCGTCATTTTATATCGGAATTTGTCATGAGAAATGCACAAACGCGGTTCCGGAGCCCAAACAACACGAGATCAGGATTTGGGAATGCTCGTGATTTTCTCGTCAACGGTTTCTCGGATCGCAATTCTGTCGCTTCCAACGCGTTCCTCGCGTCATTTTACATCGGAATTAGTCATGAGAAATGCACAAACGCGGTTCTGGAGCCCAAAAAACACGAGTTCAGGGTTTGGGAATGCTCGCGATTTTCTCGTCAACGGTTTCTCGGATCGCAATTCTGTCGCTTCCAACGCGTTCCTCGCGTCATTTTACATCGGAATTAGTCATGAGAAATGCACAAACACGGTTCTGGAGTTAAAAAAACACGAGATCAGGGTTTGGGAATGCTCGCGATTTTCTCGTCAACGGTTTCTCGGATCGCAATTCGGTCGCTTCCAACGCGTCATTTTATATCGGAATTTGTCATGAGAAATGCACAAACGCGGTTCTGGAGCCCAAAAAACACGAGATCAGGATTTGGGGATGCTCGTGATTTTCTCGTCAACGGTTTCTCGAATTACAATTCGGTCGCTTCCAACGCGTTTCTCGCGTCATTTTACATCGGAATTAGTCATGAGAAATGCACAAACACGGTCCTGGAGCCCAAAAAACACGAGATCAGGATTTGGGAATGCTCGCGATTTTCACGTCAACGGTTTCTCGGATCGCAATTCTGTCGCTTCCAACGCGTTCCTCGCGTCATTTTACATCGGAATTAGTCATGAGAAATGCACAAACACGGTTCTGGAGGTAAATAAAAAAGAGATCAGGGTTTGGGAGTGCTCGCGATTTTCTCGTCAACGTCTGCTCGGGTCGCAATTCTGTCGCTTCCAACGCGTTCCTCGCGTCATTTTATATCGGAATTTGTCATGAGAAATGCACAAACGCGGTTCTGGAGTCCAGAAAACACGAGATCAGGATTTGGGAATGCTCGTGATTTTCTCGTCAACGGTTTCTCGGATCTCAATTCGGTCGCTACCAACGCGTTCCTAGCGTCATTTTACATCGGAATTAGTCATGAGAAATGCACAAACACGGTTCTGGAGTTACAAAAACATGAGATCAGGGTTTGGGAATGCTCGCGATTTTCTCGTTAACGTCTGCTCGGGTCGCAATTCTGTCGCTTCCAACGCGTTCCTCGCGTCATTTTATATCGGAATTTGTCATGAGAAATGCACAAACGCGGTTCCGGAGCCCAAACAACACGAGATCAGGATTTGGGAATGCTCGTGATTTTCTCGTCAACGGTTTCTCGGATCGCAATTCTGTCGCTTCCAACGCGTTCCTCGCGTCATTTTACATCGGAATTAGTCATGAGAAATGCACAAACGCGGTTCTGGAGCCCAAAAAACACGGGTTCAGGGTTTGGGAATGCTCGCGATTTTCTCGTCAACGGTTTCTCGGATCGCAATTCGGTCGCTTCCAACGCGTTTCTCGCGTCATTTTACATCGGAATTAGTCATGAGAAATGCACAAACACGGTTCTGGAGCCCAAAAAACACGAGATCAGGATTTGGGAATGCTCGCGATTTTCTCGTCAACGGTTGGTCGGATCGCAATTCTGTCGCTTCCAACGCGTTTCTCGCGTCATTTTACATCGGAATTAGTCATGAGAAATGCACAAACACGGTTCTGGAGCCCAAAAAACACGAGATCAGGATTTGGGAATGCTCGCGATTTTCTCGTCAACGTCTGCTCGGGTCGCAATTCGGTCGCTTCCAACGCGTTTCTCGCGTCATTTTACATCGGAATTAGTCATGAGAAATGCACAAACACGGTTCTGGAGTTAAAAAAACACGAGATCAGGGTTTGGGAATGCTCGCGATTTTCTCGTCAACGGTTTCTCGGATCGCAATTCGGTCGCTTCCAACGCGTTCCTCGCGTCATTTTATATCGGAATTTGTCATGAGAAATGCACAAACGCGGTTCTGGAGCCCAAAAAACACGAGATCAGGATTTGGGGATGCTCGTGATTTTCTCGTCAACGGTTTCTCGAATCGCAATTCGGTCGCTTCCAACGCGTTTCTCCCGTCATTTTACATCGGAATTAGTCATGAGAAATGCACAAACACGTTTCTGGAGTTACAAAAACACGAGATCAGGATTTGGGAATGCTCGTGATTTTCTGGTCAACGGTTTCTCGGATCGCAATTCTGTCGCTTCCAACGCGTTCCTCGCGTCATTTTACATCGGAATTAGTCATGAGAAATGCACAAACACGGTTCTGGAGTTAAAAAAAAGAGATCAGGGTTTGGGAATGCTGGCGATTTTCTCGTCAACGGATGCTCGGATCGCAATTCTGTCGCTTCCAACGCGTTCCTCGCGTCATTTTACATCGGAATTAGTCATGAGAAATGCACAAACACGGTTCTGGAGCCCAAAAAAGACGAGATCAGGATTTGGGAATGCTCGTGATTTTCTCGTCAACGGTTGGTCGGATCGCAATTCTGTCGCTTCCAACGCGTTCCTCGAGTCATTTTACATCGGAATTTGTTATGAGAAATGCACAAACGCGGTTCTGGAGCCCAAAAAACACGAGATCAGGGTTTGGGAATGCTCGCGATTTTCTCGTCAACGTCCGCTCGGGTCGCAATTCTGTCGCTTCCAACGCGTTCCTCGCGTCATTTTATATCGGAATTTGTCATGAGAAATGCACAAACGCGGTTCTGGAGCCCAAAAAACACGAGATCAGGATTTGGGAATGCTCGCGATTTTCTCGTCAACGGTTTCTCGGATCGCAGTTCTGTCGCTACCAACGCGTTCCTAGCGTCATTTTACATCGGAATTAGTCATGAGAAATGCACAAACACGGTTCTGGAGTTACAAAAACACGAGATCAGGATTTGGGAATGCTCGTGATTTTCTGGTCAACGGTTTCTCGGATCGCAATTCTGTCGCTTCCAACGCGTTCCTCGCGTCATTTTACATCGGAATTAGTCATGAGAAATGCACAAACACGGTTCTGGAGTTAAAAAAAAAAAGAGATCAGGGTTTGGGAGTGCTCGCGATTTTCTCGTCAACGTCTGCTCGGGTCGCAATTCTGTCGCTTCCAACGCGTTCGAGATCAGGATTTGGGAATGCTCGTGATTTTCTGGTCAACGGTTTCTCGGATCGCAATTCTGTCGCTTCCAACGCGTTCCTCGCGTCATTTTACATCGGAATTAGTCATGAGAAATGCACAAACACGGTTCTGGAGTTAAAAAAAAGAGATCAGGGTTTGGGAATGCTCGCGATTTTCTCGTCAACGGATGCTCGGATCGCAATTCTGTCGCTTCCAACGCGTTCCTCGCGTCATTTTACATCGGAATTAGTCATGAGAAATGCACAAACACGGTTCTGGAGCCCAAAAAAGACGAGATCAGGATTTGGGAATGCTCGCGATTTTCTCGTCAACGGTTTCTCGGATCGCAGTTCTGTCGCTACCAACGCGTTCCTAGCGTCATTTTACATCGGAATTAGTCATGAGAAATGCACAAACACGGTTCTGGAGTTACAAAAACACGAGATCAGGATTTGGGAATGCTCGTGATTTTCTGGTCAACGGTTTCTCGGATCGCAATTCTGTCGCTTCCAACGCGTTCCTCGCGTCATTTTACATCGGAATTAGTCATGAGAAATGCACAAACGCGGTTCTGGAGCCCAAAAAACACGAGATCAGGGTTTGGGAATGCTCGCGATTTTCTCGTCAACGTCCGCTCGGGTCGCAATTCTGTCGCTTCCAACGCGTTCCTCGCGTCATTTTATATCGGAATTTGTCATGAGAAATGCACAAACGCGGTTCTGGAGCCCAAAAAACACGAGATCAGGATTTGGGAATGCTCGCGATTTTCTCGTCAACGGTTTCTCGGATCGCAGTTCTGTCGCTACCAACGCGTTCCTAGCGTCATTTTACATCGGAATTAGTCATGAGAAATGCACAAACACGGTTCTGGAGTTACAAAAACACGAGATCAGGATTTGGGAATGCTCGTGATTTTCTGGTCAACGGTTTCTCGGATCGCAATTCTGTCGCTTCCAACGCGTTCCTCGCGTCATTTTACATCGGAATTAGTCATGAGAAATGCACAAACGCGGTTCTGGAGCCCAAAAAACACGAGTTCAGGGTTTGGGAATGCTCGCGATTTTCTCGTCAACGGTTTCCCGGGTCGCAATTCTGTCGCTTCCAACGCGTTCCTCGCGTCATTTTACATCGGAATTAGTCATGAGAAATGCACAAACACGGTTCTGGAGTTAAAAAAACACGAGATCAGGGTTTGGGAATGCTCGCGATTTTCTCGTCAACGGTTTCTCGGATCGCAATTCTGTCCCTTCCAACGCGGTCCTCGCGTCATTTTACATCGGAATTAGTCATGAGAAATGCACAAACACGGTTCTGGAGCCCAAAAAACACGAGATCAGGTTTTGGGAATGCTCGCGATTTTCTCGTCAACGGTTTCTCGGGTCGCAATTCTGTCGCTTCCAACGCGTTCCTCGCGTCATTTTACGTCGGAATTAGTCATGAGAAATGCACAAACACGGTTCTGGAGCCCAAAAAACACGAGATCAGGATTTGGGAATGCTCGCGATTTTCTCGTCAACGGTTGGTCGGATCGCAATTCTGTCGCTTCCAACGCGTTCCTCGCGTCATTTTACATCGTAATTTGTCATGAGAAATGCACAAACGCGGATCTGGAGTTAAAAAAACACGAGATCAGGATTTGGGAATGCTCGCGATTTTATGGTCAACGGTTTCTCGGATCGCAATTCTGTCCCTTCCAACGCGTTCCTCGCGTCATTTTACATCGGAATTAGTCATGAGAAATGCACAAACACGGTTCTGGAGCCCAAAAAACACGAGATCAGGATTTGGGAATGCTCGCGATTTTCACGTCAACAGTTTCTCGGATCGCAATTCTGTCGCTTCCAACGCGTTCCTCGCGTCATTTTACATCGGAATTAGTCATGAGAAATGCACAAACACGGTTCTGGAGTTAAAAAAAAGAGATCAGGGTTTGGGAATGCTCGCGATTTTCTCGTCAAAGGATGCTCGGATCGCAATTCTGTCCCTTCCAACGCGTTCCTCGAGTCATTTTACATCGGAATTTGTCATGAGAAATGCACAAACGCGGTTCTGGAGCCCAAAAAACACGAGATCAGGGTTTGGGAATGCTCGCGATTTTCTCGTCAACGTCTGCTCGGGTCGCAATTCTGTCGCTTCCAACGCTTTCCTCGAGTCATTTTACATCGGAATTAGTCATGAGAAATGCACAAACACGGTCCTGGAGCCCAAAAAACACGAGATCAGGATTTGGGAATGCTCGCGATTTTCACGTCAACGGTTTCTCGGATCGCAATTCTGTCGCTTCCAACGCGTTCCTCGCGTCATTTTACATTGGAATTAGTCATGAGAAATGCACAAACACGGTTCTGGAGTTAAAAAAAAAAGAGATCAGGGTTTGGGAGTGCTCGCGATTTTCTCGTCAACGTCTGCTCGGGTCGCAATTCTGTCGCTTCCAACGCGTTCGAGATCAGGATATGGGAATGCTCGTGATTTTCTCGTCAACGGTTTCTCGGATCTCAATTCGGTCGCTTCCAACGCGTTTCTCGCGTCATTTTACATCGGAATTAGTCATGAGAAATGCACAAACACGGTCCTGGAGCCCAAAAAACACGAGTTCAAGTTTTGGGAATGCTCGCGATTTTCTCGTCAACGGTTTCTCGGATCGCAGTTCTGTCGCTTCCAACGCGTTTCTCGCGTCATTTTACATCGGAATTAGTCATGAGAAATGCACAAACACGGTCCTGGAGCGCAAAAAACACGAGATCAGGATTTGGGAATGCTCGTGATTTTCTCGTTAAAGTCTGCTCGGGTCGCAATTCTGTCGCTTCCAACGCGTTCCTCGCGTCATTTTACATCGGAATTAGTCATGAGAAATGCACAAACACGGTTCTGGAGTTAAATAAAAAAGAGATCAGGGTTTGGGAGTGCTCGCGATTTTCTCGTCAACGTCTGCTCGGGTCGCAATTCTGTCGCTTCCAACGCGTTCCTCGCGTCATTTTATATCGGAATTTGTCATGAGAAATGCACAAACGCGGTTCTGGAGTCCAAAAAACACGAGATCAGGATTTGGGAATGCTCGTGATTTTCTCGTCAACGGTTTCTCGGATCTCAATTCGGTCGCTACCAACGCGTTCCTAGCGTCATTTTACATCGGAATTAGTCATGAGAAATGCACAAACACGGTTCTGGAGTTACAAAAACACGAGATCAGGGTTTGGGAATGCTCGCGATTTTCTCGTTAACGTCTGCTCGGGTCGCAATTCTGTCGCTTCCAACGCGTTCCTCGCGTCATTTTATATCGGAATTTGTCATGAGAAATGCACAAACGCGGTTCCGGAGCCCAAACAACACGAGATCAGGATTTGGGAATGCTCGTGATTTTCTCGTCAACGGTTTCTCGGATCGCAATTCTGTCGCTTCCAACGCGTTCCTCGCGTCATTTTACATCGGAATTAGTCATGAGAAATGCACAAACGCGGTTCTGGAGCCCAAAAAACACGAGTTCAGGGTTTGGGAATGCTCGCGATTTTCTCGTCAACGGTTTCTCGGATCGCAATTCGGTCGCTTCCAACGCGTTTCTCGCGTCATTTTACATCGGAATTAGTCATGAGAAATGCACAAACACGGTTCTGGAGCCCAAAAAACACGAGATCAGGATTTGGGAATGCTCGCGATTTTCTCGTCAACGGTTGGTCGGATCGCAATTCTGTCGCTTCCAACGCGTTTCTCGCGTCATTTTACATCGGAATTAGTCATGAGAAATGCACAAACACGGTTCTGGAGCCCAAAAAACACGAGATCAGGGTTTGGGAATGCTCGCGATTTTCTCGTCAACGGATGCTCGGATCGCAATTCTGTCGCTTCCAACGCGTTCCTCGCGTCATTTTACATCGGAATTAGTCATGAGAAATGCACAAACACGGTTCTGGAGCCCAAAAAACACGAGATCAGGATTTGGGAATGCTCGTGATTTTCTCGTCAACGGTTGGTCGGATCGCAATTCTGTCGCTTCCAACGCGTTTCTCGAGTCATTTTACATCGGAATTTGTCATGAGAAATGCACAAACGCGGTTCTGGAGCCCAAAAAACACGAGTTCAAGTTTTGGGAATGCTCGCGATTTTCTCGTCAAGGGATGCTCGGATCGCAATTCTGTCGCTTCCAACGCGTTCCTCGCGTCATTTTACATCGGAATTAGTCATGAGAAATGCACAAACGCGGTTCTGGAGCCCAAAAAACACGAGATCAGGATTTGGGAATGCTCGCGATTTTCTCGTCAACGGTTTCTCGGATCGCAATTCTGTCGCTTCCAACGCGTTCCTCGCGTCATTTTACATCGGAATTAGTCATGAGAAATGCACAAACACGGTTCTGGAGTTAAATAAAAAAGAGATCAGGGTTTGGGAGTGCTCGCGATTTTCTCGTCAACGTCTGCTCGGGTCGCAATTCTGTCGCTTCCAACGCGTTCCTCGCGTCATTTTATATCGGAATTTGTCATGAGAAATGCACAAACGCGGTTCTGGAGTCCAAAAAACACGAGATCAGGATTTGGGAATGCTCGTGATTTTCTCGTCAACGGTTTCTCGGATCTCAATTCGGTCGCTACCAACGCGTTCCTAGCGTCATTTTACATCGGAATTAGTCATGAGAAATGCACAAACACGGTTCTGGAGTTACAAAAACACGAGATCAGGGTTTGGGAATGCTCGCGATTTTCTCGTTAACGTCTGCTCGGATCGCAATTCTGTCGCTTCCAACGCGTTCCTCGCGTCATTTTACATCGGAATTAGTCATGAGAAATGCACAAACGCGGTTCTGGAGCCCAAAAAACACGAGTTCAGGGTTTGGGAATGCTCGCGATTTTCTCGTCAACGGTTGGTCGGATCGCAATTCTGTCCCTTCCAACGCGTTCCTCCCGTCATTTTACATCGGAATTAGTCATGAGAAATGCACAAACACGGTTCTGGAGCCCAAAAAACACGAGATCAGGATTTGGGAATGCTCGCGATTTTCACGTCAACAGTTTCTCGGATCGCAATTCTGTCGCTTCCAACGCGTTCCTCGCGTCATTTTACATCGGAATTAGTCATGAGAAATGCACAAACACGGTTCTGGAGTTAAAAAAAAGAGATCAGGGTTTGGGAATGCTCGCGATTTTCTCGTCAACGTCCGCTCGGGTCGCAATTCTGTCGCTTCCAACGCGTTCCTCGCGTCATTTTATATCGGAATTTGTCATGAGAAATGCACAAACGCGGTTCTGGAGCCCAAAAAACACGAGATCAGGATTTGGGAATGCTCGCGATTTTCTCGTCAACGGTTTCTCGGATCGCAATTCTGTCGCTTCCAACGCGTTCCTCGCGTCATTTTACATCGGAATTAGTCATGAGAAATGCACAAACACGGTCCTGGAGCCCAAAAAACACGAGATCGGGATTTGGGAATGCTCCCGATTTTCTCGTCAACGTCCGCTCGGGTCGCAATTCTGTCGCTTCCAACGCGTTCCTCGCGTCATTTTATATCGGAATTTGTCATGAGAAATGCACAAACGCGGTTCTGGAGCCCAAAAAACACGAGATCAGGATTTGGGAATGCTCGCGATTTTCTAGTCAACGGTTTCTCGGATCGCAATTCTGTCGCTTCCAACGCGTTCCTCGCGTCATTTTACATCGGAATTAGTCATGAGAAATGCACAAACACGGTCCTGGAGCCCAAAAAACACGAGATCAGGATTTGGGAATGCTCGCGATTTTCTCGTCAACGTCTGCTCGGGTCGCAATTCGGTCGCTTCCAACGCGTTTCTCGCGTCATTTTACATCGGAATTAGTCATGAGAAATGCACAAACACGGTTCTGGAGTTAAAAAAACACGAGATCAGGGTTTGGGAATGCTCGCGATTTTCTCGTCAACGGTTTCTCGGATCGCAATTCGGTCGCTTCCAACGCGTTCCTCGCGTCATTTTATATCGGAATTTGTCATGAGAAATGCACAAACGCGGTTCTGGAGCCCAAAAAACACGAGATCAGGATTTGGGGATGCTCGTGATTTTCTCGTCAACGGTTTCTCGAATCGCAATTCGGTCGCTTCCAACGCGTTTCTCCCGTCATTTTACATCGGAATTAGTCATGAGAAATGCACGAACACGAATCTGGAGTTAAAAAAACACGAGATCAGGATTTGGGAATGCTCGCGATTTTATGGTCAACGGATGCTCGGATCGCAATTCTGTCGCTTCCAACGCGTTCCTCGCGTCATTTTATATCAGAATTTGTCATGAGAAATGCACAAACACGGTTCTGGAGTTAAAAAAACACGAGATCAGGGTTTGGGAATGCTCGCGATTTTCTCGTCAACGGTTTCTCGGATCGCAATTCGGTCGCTTCCAACGCGTTCCTCGCGTCATTTTATATCGGAATTTGTCATGAGAAATGCACAAACGCGGTTCTGGAGCCCAAAAAACACGAGATCAGGTTTTGGGAATGCTCGCGATTTTCTCGTCAACGGTTTCTCGGATCGCAATTCTATCGCTTCCAACGCGTTCCTCGCGTCATTTTACATCGGAATTAGTCATGAGAAATGCACAAACACGGTTCTGGAGTTCAAAAAACACGAGATCAGGGTTTGGGAATGCTCGCGATTTTCTCGTCAACGTCTGCTCAGGTCGCAATTCGGTCGCTTCCAACGCGTTTCTCGCGTCATTTTACATCGGAATTAGTCATGAGAAATGCACAAACACGGTTCTGGAGTTAAAAAAACACGAGATCAGGGTTTGGGAATGCTCGCGATTTTCTCGTCAACGGTTTCTCGGATCGCAATTCGGTCGCTTCCAACGCGTCATTTTATATCGGAATTTGTCATGAGAAATGCACAAACGCGGTTCTGGAGCCCAAAAAACACGAGATCAGGATTTGGGGATGCTCGTGATTTTCTCGTCAACGGTTTCTCGAATTACAATTCGGTCGCTTCCAACGCGTTTCTCGCGTCATTTTACATCGGAATTAGTCATGAGAAATGCACAAACACGGTCCTGGAGCCCAAAAAACACGAGATCAGGATTTGGGAATGCTCGCGATTTTCACGTCAACGGTTTCTCGGATCGCAATTCTGTCGCTTCCAACGCGTTCCTCGCGTCATTTTACATCGGAATTAGTCATGAGAAATGCACAAACACGGTTCTGGAGTTAAAAAAACACGAGATCAGGGTTTGGGAATGCTCGCGATTTTCTCGTCAACGGTTTCTCGGATCGCAATTCGGTCGCTTCCAACGCGTCATTTTATATCGGAATTTGTCATGAGAAATGCACAAACGCGGTTCTGGAGCCCAAAAAACACGAGATCAGGATTTGGGGATGCTCGTGATTTTCTCGTCAACGGTTTCTCGAATTACAATTCGGTCGCTTCCAACGCGTTTCTCGCGTCATTTTACATCGGAATTAGTCATGAGAAATGCACAAACACGGTCCTGGAGCCCAAAAAACACGAGATCAGGATTTGGGAATGCTCGCGATTTTCTCGTCAACGTCTGCTCGGGTCGCAATTCGGTCGCTTCCAACGCGTTCCTCGCGTCATTTTACATCGGAATTAGTCATGAGAAATGCACAAACACGGTCCTGGAGCCCAAAAAACACGAGATCGGGATTTGGGAATGCTCCCGATTTTCTCGTCAACGTCCGCTCGGGTCGCAATTCTGTCGCTTCCAACGCGTTCCTCGCGTCATTTTATATCGGAATTTGTCATGAGAAATGCACAAACGCGGTTCTGGAGCCCAAAAAACACGAGATCAGGATTTGGGAATGCTCGCGATTTTCTAGTCAACGGTTTCTCGGATCGCAATTCTGTCGCTTCCAACGCGTTCCTCGCGTCATTTTACATCGGAATTAGTCATGAGAAATGCACAAACACGGTCCTGGAGCCCAAAAAACACGAGATCAGGATTTGGGAATGCTCGCGATTTTCTCGTCAACGTCTGCTCGGGTCGCAATTCGGTCGCTTCCAACGCGTTTCTCGCGTCATTTTACATCGGAATTAGTCATGAGAAATGCACAAACACGGTTCTGGAGTTAAAAAAACACGAGATCAGGGTTTGGGAATGCTCGCGATTTTCTCGTCAACGGTTTCTCGGATCGCAATTCGGTCGCTTCCAACGCGTTCCTCGCGTCATTTTATATCGGAATTTGTCATGAGAAATGCACAAACGCGGTTCTGGAGCCCAAAAAACACGAGATCAGGATTTGGGGATGCTCGTGATTTTCTCGTCAACGGTTTCTCGAATCGCAATTCGGTCGCTTCCAACGCGTTTCTCCCGTCATTTTACATCGGAATTAGTCATGAGAAATGCACGAACACGAATCTGGAGTTAAAAAAACACGAGATCAGGATTTGGGAATGCTCGCGATTTTATGGTCAACGGATGCTCGGATCGCAATTCTGTCGCTTCCAACGCGTTCCTCGCGTCATTTTATATCAGAATTTGTCATGAGAAATGCACAAACACGGTTCTGGAGTTAAAAAAACACGAGATCAGGGTTTGGGAATGCTCGCGATTTTCTCGTCAACGGTTTCTCGGATCGCAATTCGGTCGCTTCCAACGCGTTCCTCGCGTCATTTTATATCGGAATTTGTCATGAGAAATGCACAAACGCGGTTCTGGAGCCCAAAAAACACGAGATCAGGTTTTGGGAATGCTCGCGATTTTCTCGTCAACGGTTTCTCGGATCGCAATTCTATCGCTTCCAACGCGTTCCTCGCGTCATTTTACATCGGAATTAGTCATGAGAAATGCACAAACACGGTTCTGGAGTTCAAAAAACACGAGATCAGGGTTTGGGAATGCTCGCGATTTTCTCGTCAACGTCTGCTCAGGTCGCAATTCGGTCGCTTCCAACGCGTTTCTCGCGTCATTTTACATCGGAATTAGTCATGAGAAATGCACAAACACGGTTCTGGAGTTAAAAAAACACGAGATCAGGGTTTGGGAATGCTCGCGATTTTCTCGTCAACGGTTTCTCGGATCGCAATTCGGTCGCTTCCAACGCGTCATTTTATATCGGAATTTGTCATGAGAAATGCACAAACGCGGTTCTGGAGCCCAAAAAACACGAGATCAGGATTTGGGGATGCTCGTGATTTTCTCGTCAACGGTTTCTCGAATTACAATTCGGTCGCTTCCAACGCGTTTCTCGCGTCATTTTACATCGGAATTAGTCATGAGAAATGCACAAACACGGTCCTGGAGCCCAAAAAACACGAGATCAGGATTTGGGAATGCTCGCGATTTTCACGTCAACGGTTTCTCGGATCGCAATTCTGTCGCTTCCAACGCGTTCCTCGCGTCATTTTACATCGGAATTAGTCATGAGAAATGCACAAACACGGTTCTGGAGTTAAAAAAACACGAGATCAGGGTTTGGGAATGCTCGCGATTTTCTCGTCAACGGTTTCTCGGATCGCAATTCGGTCGCTTCCAACGCGTCATTTTATATCGGAATTTGTCATGAGAAATGCACAAACGCGGTTCTGGAGCCCAAAAAACACGAGATCAGGATTTGGGGATGCTCGTGATTTTCTCGTCAACGGTTTCTCGAATTACAATTCGGTCGCTTCCAACGCGTTTCTCGCGTCATTTTACATCGGAATTAGTCATGAGAAATGCACAAACACGGTCCTGGAGCCCAAAAAACACGAGATCAGGATTTGGGAATGCTCGCGATTTTCACGTCAACGGTTTCTCGGATCGCAATTCTGTCGCTTCCAACGCGTTCCTCGCGTCATTTTACATCGGAATTAGTCATGAGAAATGCACAAACACGGTTCTGGAGGTAAATAAAAAAGAGATCAGGGTTTGGGAGTGCTCGCGATTTTCTCGTCAACGTCTGCTCGGGTCGCAATTCTGTCGCTTCCAACGCGTTCCTCGCGTCATTTTATATCGGAATTTGTCATGAGAAATGCACAAACGCGGTTCTGGAGTCCAGAAAACACGAGATCAGGATTTGGGAATGCTCGTGATTTTCTCGTCAACGGTTTCTCGGATCTCAATTCGGTCGCTACCAACGCGTTCCTAGCGTCATTTTACATCGGAATTAGTCATGAGAAATGCACAAACACGGTTCTGGAGTTACAAAAACACGAGATCAGGGTTTGGGAA
Source organism: Crossocerus cetratus (assembly GCA_963675795.1). Lineage (NCBI taxonomy): Eukaryota > Metazoa > Arthropoda > Insecta > Hymenoptera > Crabronidae > Crossocerus > Crossocerus cetratus. The sequence continues at coordinate 1,394,962 of CAVMBF010000002.1, forward strand.
TGCTCGCGATTTTCTCGTTAACGTCTGCTCGGGTCGCAATTCTGTCGCTTCCAACGCGTTCCTCGCGTCATTTTATATCGGAATTTGTCATGAGAAATGCACAAACGCGGTTCCGGAGCCCAAACAACACGAGATCAGGATTTGGGAATGCTCGTGATTTTCTCGTCAACGGTTTCTCGGATCGCAATTCTGTCGCTTCCAACGCGTTCCTCACGTCATTTTACGTCGGAATTAGTCATGAGAAATGCACAAACGCGGTTCTGGAGCCCAAAAAACACGAGTTCAGGGTTTGGGAATGCTCGCGATTTTCTCGTCAACGGTTTCTCGGATCGCAATTCGGTCGCTTCCAACGCGTTTCTCGCGTCATTTTACATCGGAATTAGTCATGAGAAATGCACAAACACGGTTCTGGAGCCCAAAAAACACGAGATCAGGATTTGGGAATGCTCGCGATTTTCTCGTCAACGGTTGGTCGGATCGCAATTCTGTCGCTTCCAACGCGTTTCTCGCGTCATTTTACATCGGAATTAGTCATGAGAAATGCACAAACACGGTTCTGGAGCCCAAAAAACACGAGATCAGGATTTGGGAATGCTCGCGATTTTCTCGTCAACGTCTGCTCGGGTCGCAATTCGGTCGCTTCCAACGCGTTTCTCGCGTCATTTTACATCGGAATTAGTCATGAGAAATGCACAAACACGGTTCTGGAGTTAAAAAAACACGAGATCAGGGTTTGGGAATGCTCGCGATTTTCTCGTCAACGGTTTCTCGGATCGCAATTCGGTCGCTTCCAACGCGTTCCTCGCGTCATTTTATATCGGAATTTGTCATGAGAAATGCACAAACGCGGTTCTGGAGCCCAAAAAACACGAGATCAGGATTTGGGGATGCTCGTGATTTTCTCGTCAACGGTTTCTCGAATCGCAATTCGGTCGCTTCCAACGCGTTTCTCCCGTCATTTTACATCGGAATTAGTCATGAGAAATGCACAAACACGTTTCTGGAGTTACAAAAACACGAGATCAGGATTTGGGAATGCTCGTGATTTTCTGGTCAACGGTTTCTCGGATCGCAATTCTGTCGCTTCCAACGCGTTCCTCGCGTCATTTTACATCGGAATTAGTCATGAGAAATGCACAAACACGGTTCTGGAGTTAAAAAAAAGAGATCAGGGTTTGGGAATGCTGGCGATTTTCTCGTCAACGGATGCTCGGATCGCAATTCTGTCGCTTCCAACGCGTTCCTCGCGTCATTTTACATCGGAATTAGTCATGAGAAATGCACAAACACGGTTCTGGAGCCCAAAAAAGACGAGATCAGGATTTGGGAATGCTCGTGATTTTCTCGTCAACGGTTGGTCGGATCGCAATTCTGTCGCTTCCAACGCGTTCCTCGAGTCATTTTACATCGGAATTTGTCATGAGAAATGCACAAACGCGGTTCTGGAGCCCAAAAAACACGAGATCAGGGTTTGGGAATGCTCGCGATTTTCTCGTCAACGTCTGCTCGGGTCGCAATTCTGTCGCTTCCAACGCTTTCCTCGAGTCATTTTACATCGGAATTAGTCATGAGAAATGCACAAACACGGTCCTGGAGCCCAAAAAACACGAGATCAGGATTTGGGAATGCTCGCGATTTTCACGTCAACGGTTTCTCGGATCGCAATTCTGTCGCTTCCAACGCGTTCCTCGCGTCATTTTACATTGGAATTAGTCATGAGAAATGCACAAACACGGTTCTGGAGTTAAAAAAAAAAGAGATCAGGGTTTGGGAGTGCTCGCGATTTTCTCGTCAACGTCTGCTCGGGTCGCAATTCTGTCGCTTCCAACGCGTTCGAGATCAGGATATGGGAATGCTCGTGATTTTCTCGTCAACGGTTTCTCGGATCTCAATTCGGTCGCTTCCAACGCGTTTCTCGCGTCATTTTACATCGGAATTAGTCATGAGAAATGCACAAACACGGTCCTGGAGCCCAAAAAACACGAGTTCAAGTTTTGGGAATGCTCGCGATTTTCTCGTCAACGGTTTCTCGGATCGCAGTTCTGTCGCTTCCAACGCGTTTCTCGCGTCATTTTACATCGGAATTAGTCATGAGAAATGCACAAACACGGTCCTGGAGCGCAAAAAACACGAGATCAGGATTTGGGAATGCTCGTGATTTTCTCGTTAAAGTCTGCTCGGGTCGCAATTCTGTCGCTTCCAACGCGTTCCTCGCGTCATTTTACATCGGAATTAGTCATGAGAAATGCACAAACACGGTTCTGGAGTTAAATAAAAAAGAGATCAGGGTTTGGGAGTGCTCGCGATTTTCTCGTCAACGTCTGCTCGGGTCGCAATTCTGTCGCTTCCAACGCGTTCCTCGCGTCATTTTATATCGGAATTTGTCATGAGAAATGCACAAACGCGGTTCTGGAGTCCAAAAAACACGAGATCAGGATTTGGGAATGCTCGTGATTTTCTCGTCAACGGTTTCTCGGATCTCAATTCGGTCGCTACCAACGCGTTCCTAGCGTCATTTTACATCGGAATTAGTCATGAGAAATGCACAAACACGGTTCTGGAGTTACAAAAACACGAGATCAGGGTTTGGGAATGCTCGCGATTTTCTCGTTAACGTCTGCTCGGGTCGCAATTCTGTCGCTTCCAACGCGTTCCTCGCGTCATTTTATATCGGAATTTGTCATGAGAAATGCACAAACGCGGTTCCGGAGCCCAAACAACACGAGATCAGGATTTGGGAATGCTCGTGATTTTCTCGTCAACGGTTTCTCGGATCGCAATTCTGTCGCTTCCAACGCGTTCCTCGCGTCATTTTACATCGGAATTAGTCATGAGAAATGCACAAACGCGGTTCTGGAGCCCAAAAAACACGAGTTCAGGGTTTGGGAATGCTCGCGATTTTCTCGTCAACGGTTTCTCGGATCGCAATTCGGTCGCTTCCAACGCGTTTCTCGCGTCATTTTACATCGGAATTAGTCATGAGAAATGCACAAACACGGTTCTGGAGCCCAAAAAACACGAGATCAGGATTTGGGAATGCTCGCGATTTTCTCGTCAACGGTTGGTCGGATCGCAATTCTGTCGCTTCCAACGCGTTTCTCGCGTCATTTTACATCGGAATTAGTCATGAGAAATGCACAAACACGGTTCTGGAGCCCAAAAAACACGAGATCAGGGTTTGGGAATGCTCGCGATTTTCTCGTCAACGGATGCTCGGATCGCAATTCTGTCGCTTCCAACGCGTTCCTCGCGTCATTTTACATCGGAATTAGTCATGAGAAATGCACAAACACGGTTCTGGAGCCCAAAAAACACGAGATCAGGATTTGGGAATGCTCGTGATTTTCTCGTCAACGGTTGGTCGGATCGCAATTCTGTCGCTTCCAACGCGTTTCTCGAGTCATTTTACATCGGAATTTGTCATGAGAAATGCACAAACGCGGTTCTGGAGCCCAAAAAACACGAGTTCAAGTTTTGGGAATGCTCGCGATTTTCTCGTCAAGGGATGCTCGGATCGCAATTCTGTCGCTTCCAACGCGTTCCTCGCGTCATTTTACATCGGAATTAGTCATGAGAAATGCACAAACGCGGTTCTGGAGCCCAAAAAACACGAGATCAGGATTTGGGAATGCTCGCGATTTTCTCGTCAACGGTTTCTCGGATCGCAATTCTGTCGCTTCCAACGCGTTCCTCGCGTCATTTTACATCGGAATTAGTCATGAGAAATGCACAAACACGGTTCTGGAGTTAAATAAAAAAGAGATCAGGGTTTGGGAGTGCTCGCGATTTTCTCGTCAACGTCTGCTCGGGTCGCAATTCTGTCGCTTCCAACGCGTTCCTCGCGTCATTTTATATCGGAATTTGTCATGAGAAATGCACAAACGCGGTTCTGGAGTCCAAAAAACACGAGATCAGGATTTGGGAATGCTCGTGATTTTCTCGTCAACGGTTTCTCGGATCTCAATTCGGTCGCTACCAACGCGTTCCTAGCGTCATTTTACATCGGAATTAGTCATGAGAAATGCACAAACACGGTTCTGGAGTTACAAAAACACGAGATCAGGGTTTGGGAATGCTCGCGATTTTCTCGTTAACGTCTGCTCGGATCGCAATTCTGTCGCTTCCAACGCGTTCCTCGCGTCATTTTACATCGGAATTAGTCATGAGAAATGCACAAACGCGGTTCTGGAGCCCAAAAAACACGAGTTCAGGGTTTGGGAATGCTCGCGATTTTCTCGTCAACGGTTGGTCGGATCGCAATTCTGTCCCTTCCAACGCGTTCCTCCCGTCATTTTACATCGGAATTAGTCATGAGAAATGCACAAACACGGTTCTGGAGCCCAAAAAACACGAGATCAGGATTTGGGAATGCTCGCGATTTTCACGTCAACAGTTTCTCGGATCGCAATTCTGTCGCTTCCAACGCGTTCCTCGCGTCATTTTACATCGGAATTAGTCATGAGAAATGCACAAACACGGTTCTGGAGTTAAAAAAAAGAGATCAGGGTTTGGGAATGCTCGCGATTTTCTCGTCAACGTCCGCTCGGGTCGCAATTCTGTCGCTTCCAACGCGTTCCTCGCGTCATTTTATATCGGAATTTGTCATGAGAAATGCACAAACGCGGTTCTGGAGCCCAAAAAACACGAGATCAGGATTTGGGAATGCTCGCGATTTTCTCGTCAACGGTTTCTCGGATCGCAATTCTGTCGCTTCCAACGCGTTCCTCGCGTCATTTTACATCGGAATTAGTCATGAGAAATGCACAAACACGGTCCTGGAGCCCAAAAAACACGAGATCGGGATTTGGGAATGCTCCCGATTTTCTCGTCAACGTCCGCTCGGGTCGCAATTCTGTCGCTTCCAACGCGTTCCTCGCGTCATTTTATATCGGAATTTGTCATGAGAAATGCACAAACGCGGTTCTGGAGCCCAAAAAACACGAGATCAGGATTTGGGAATGCTCGCGATTTTCTAGTCAACGGTTTCTCGGATCGCAATTCTGTCGCTTCCAACGCGTTCCTCGCGTCATTTTACATCGGAATTAGTCATGAGAAATGCACAAACACGGTCCTGGAGCCCAAAAAACACGAGATCAGGATTTGGGAATGCTCGCGATTTTCTCGTCAACGTCTGCTCGGGTCGCAATTCGGTCGCTTCCAACGCGTTTCTCGCGTCATTTTACATCGGAATTAGTCATGAGAAATGCACAAACACGGTTCTGGAGTTAAAAAAACACGAGATCAGGGTTTGGGAATGCTCGCGATTTTCTCGTCAACGGTTTCTCGGATCGCAATTCGGTCGCTTCCAACGCGTTCCTCGCGTCATTTTATATCGGAATTTGTCATGAGAAATGCACAAACGCGGTTCTGGAGCCCAAAAAACACGAGATCAGGATTTGGGGATGCTCGTGATTTTCTCGTCAACGGTTTCTCGAATCGCAATTCGGTCGCTTCCAACGCGTTTCTCCCGTCATTTTACATCGGAATTAGTCATGAGAAATGCACGAACACGAATCTGGAGTTAAAAAAACACGAGATCAGGATTTGGGAATGCTCGCGATTTTATGGTCAACGGATGCTCGGATCGCAATTCTGTCGCTTCCAACGCGTTCCTCGCGTCATTTTATATCAGAATTTGTCATGAGAAATGCACAAACACGGTTCTGGAGTTAAAAAAACACGAGATCAGGGTTTGGGAATGCTCGCGATTTTCTCGTCAACGGTTTCTCGGATCGCAATTCGGTCGCTTCCAACGCGTTCCTCGCGTCATTTTATATCGGAATTTGTCATGAGAAATGCACAAACGCGGTTCTGGAGCCCAAAAAACACGAGATCAGGTTTTGGGAATGCTCGCGATTTTCTCGTCAACGGTTTCTCGGATCGCAATTCTATCGCTTCCAACGCGTTCCTCGCGTCATTTTACATCGGAATTAGTCATGAGAAATGCACAAACACGGTTCTGGAGTTCAAAAAACACGAGATCAGGGTTTGGGAATGCTCGCGATTTTCTCGTCAACGTCTGCTCAGGTCGCAATTCGGTCGCTTCCAACGCGTTTCTCGCGTCATTTTACATCGGAATTAGTCATGAGAAATGCACAAACACGGTTCTGGAGTTAAAAAAACACGAGATCAGGGTTTGGGAATGCTCGCGATTTTCTCGTCAACGGTTTCTCGGATCGCAATTCGGTCGCTTCCAACGCGTCATTTTATATCGGAATTTGTCATGAGAAATGCACAAACGCGGTTCTGGAGCCCAAAAAACACGAGATCAGGATTTGGGGATGCTCGTGATTTTCTCGTCAACGGTTTCTCGAATTACAATTCGGTCGCTTCCAACGCGTTTCTCGCGTCATTTTACATCGGAATTAGTCATGAGAAATGCACAAACACGGTCCTGGAGCCCAAAAAACACGAGATCAGGATTTGGGAATGCTCGCGATTTTCACGTCAACGGTTTCTCGGATCGCAATTCTGTCGCTTCCAACGCGTTCCTCGCGTCATTTTACATCGGAATTAGTCATGAGAAATGCACAAACACGGTTCTGGAGTTAAAAAAACACGAGATCAGGGTTTGGGAATGCTCGCGATTTTCTCGTCAACGGTTTCTCGGATCGCAATTCGGTCGCTTCCAACGCGTCATTTTATATCGGAATTTGTCATGAGAAATGCACAAACGCGGTTCTGGAGCCCAAAAAACACGAGATCAGGATTTGGGGATGCTCGTGATTTTCTCGTCAACGGTTTCTCGAATTACAATTCGGTCGCTTCCAACGCGTTTCTCGCGTCATTTTACATCGGAATTAGTCATGAGAAATGCACAAACACGGTCCTGGAGCCCAAAAAACACGAGATCAGGATTTGGGAATGCTCGCGATTTTCTCGTCAACGTCTGCTCGGGTCGCAATTCGGTCGCTTCCAACGCGTTCCTCGCGTCATTTTACATCGGAATTAGTCATGAGAAATGCACAAACACGGTCCTGGAGCCCAAAAAACACGAGATCGGGATTTGGGAATGCTCCCGATTTTCTCGTCAACGTCCGCTCGGGTCGCAATTCTGTCGCTTCCAACGCGTTCCTCGCGTCATTTTATATCGGAATTTGTCATGAGAAATGCACAAACGCGGTTCTGGAGCCCAAAAAACACGAGATCAGGATTTGGGAATGCTCGCGATTTTCTAGTCAACGGTTTCTCGGATCGCAATTCTGTCGCTTCCAACGCGTTCCTCGCGTCATTTTACATCGGAATTAGTCATGAGAAATGCACAAACACGGTCCTGGAGCCCAAAAAACACGAGATCAGGATTTGGGAATGCTCGCGATTTTCTCGTCAACGTCTGCTCGGGTCGCAATTCGGTCGCTTCCAACGCGTTTCTCGCGTCATTTTACATCGGAATTAGTCATGAGAAATGCACAAACACGGTTCTGGAGTTAAAAAAACACGAGATCAGGGTTTGGGAATGCTCGCGATTTTCTCGTCAACGGTTTCTCGGATCGCAATTCGGTCGCTTCCAACGCGTTCCTCGCGTCATTTTATATCGGAATTTGTCATGAGAAATGCACAAACGCGGTTCTGGAGCCCAAAAAACACGAGATCAGGATTTGGGGATGCTCGTGATTTTCTCGTCAACGGTTTCTCGAATCGCAATTCGGTCGCTTCCAACGCGTTTCTCCCGTCATTTTACATCGGAATTAGTCATGAGAAATGCACGAACACGAATCTGGAGTTAAAAAAACACGAGATCAGGATTTGGGAATGCTCGCGATTTTATGGTCAACGGATGCTCGGATCGCAATTCTGTCGCTTCCAACGCGTTCCTCGCGTCATTTTATATCAGAATTTGTCATGAGAAATGCACAAACACGGTTCTGGAGTTAAAAAAACACGAGATCAGGGTTTGGGAATGCTCGCGATTTTCTCGTCAACGGTTTCTCGGATCGCAATTCGGTCGCTTCCAACGCGTTCCTCGCGTCATTTTATATCGGAATTTGTCATGAGAAATGCACAAACGCGGTTCTGGAGCCCAAAAAACACGAGATCAGGTTTTGGGAATGCTCGCGATTTTCTCGTCAACGGTTTCTCGGATCGCAATTCTATCGCTTCCAACGCGTTCCTCGCGTCATTTTACATCGGAATTAGTCATGAGAAATGCACAAACACGGTTCTGGAGTTCAAAAAACACGAGATCAGGGTTTGGGAATGCTCGCGATTTTCTCGTCAACGTCTGCTCAGGTCGCAATTCGGTCGCTTCCAACGCGTTTCTCGCGTCATTTTACATCGGAATTAGTCATGAGAAATGCACAAACACGGTTCTGGAGTTAAAAAAACACGAGATCAGGGTTTGGGAATGCTCGCGATTTTCTCGTCAACGGTTTCTCGGATCGCAATTCGGTCGCTTCCAACGCGTCATTTTATATCGGAATTTGTCATGAGAAATGCACAAACGCGGTTCTGGAGCCCAAAAAACACGAGATCAGGATTTGGGGATGCTCGTGATTTTCTCGTCAACGGTTTCTCGAATTACAATTCGGTCGCTTCCAACGCGTTTCTCGCGTCATTTTACATCGGAATTAGTCATGAGAAATGCACAAACACGGTCCTGGAGCCCAAAAAACACGAGATCAGGATTTGGGAATGCTCGCGATTTTCACGTCAACGGTTTCTCGGATCGCAATTCTGTCGCTTCCAACGCGTTCCTCGCGTCATTTTACATCGGAATTAGTCATGAGAAATGCACAAACACGGTTCTGGAGTTAAAAAAACACGAGATCAGGGTTTGGGAATGCTCGCGATTTTCTCGTCAACGGTTTCTCGGATCGCAATTCGGTCGCTTCCAACGCGTCATTTTATATCGGAATTTGTCATGAGAAATGCACAAACGCGGTTCTGGAGCCCAAAAAACACGAGATCAGGATTTGGGGATGCTCGTGATTTTCTCGTCAACGGTTTCTCGAATTACAATTCGGTCGCTTCCAACGCGTTTCTCGCGTCATTTTACATCGGAATTAGTCATGAGAAATGCACAAACACGGTCCTGGAGCCCAAAAAACACGAGATCAGGATTTGGGAATGCTCGCGATTTTCACGTCAACGGTTTCTCGGATCGCAATTCTGTCGCTTCCAACGCGTTCCTCGCGTCATTTTACATCGGAATTAGTCATGAGAAATGCACAAACACGGTTCTGGAGGTAAATAAAAAAGAGATCAGGGTTTGGGAGTGCTCGCGATTTTCTCGTCAACGTCTGCTCGGGTCGCAATTCTGTCGCTTCCAACGCGTTCCTCGCGTCATTTTATATCGGAATTTGTCATGAGAAATGCACAAACGCGGTTCTGGAGTCCAGAAAACACGAGATCAGGATTTGGGAATGCTCGTGATTTTCTCGTCAACGGTTTCTCGGATCTCAATTCGGTCGCTACCAACGCGTTCCTAGCGTCATTTTACATCGGAATTAGTCATGAGAAATGCACAAACACGGTTCTGGAGTTACAAAAACACGAGATCAGGGTTTGGGAATGCTCGCGATTTTCTCGTTAACGTCTGCTCGGGTCGCAATTCTGTCGCTTCCAACGCGTTCCTCGCGTCATTTTATATCGGAATTTGTCATGAGAAATGCACAAACGCGGTTCCGGAGCCCAAACAACACGAGATCAGGATTTGGGAATGCTCGTGATTTTCTCGTCAACGGTTTCTCGGATCGCAATTCTGTCGCTTCCAACGCGTTCCTCACGTCATTTTACGTCGGAATTAGTCATGAGAAATGCACAAACGCGGTTCTGGAGCCCAAAAAACACGAGTTCAGGGTTTGGGAATGCTCGCGATTTTCTCGTCAACGGTTTCTCGGATCGCAATTCGGTCGCTTCCAACGCGTTTCTCGCGTCATTTTACATCGGAATTAGTCATGAGAAATGCACAAACACGGTTCTGGAGCCCAAAAAACACGAGATCAGGATTTGGGAATGCTCGCGATTTTCTCGTCAACGGTTGGTCGGATCGCAATTCTGTCGCTTCCAACGCGTTTCTCGCGTCATTTTACATCGGAATTAGTCATGAGAAATGCACAAACACGGTTCTGGAGCCCAAAAAACACGAGATCAGGATTTGGGAATGCTCGCGATTTTCTCGTCAACGTCTGCTCGGGTCGCAATTCGGTCGCTTCCAACGCGTTTCTCGCGTCATTTTACATCGGAATTAGTCATGAGAAATGCACAAACACGGTTCTGGAGTTAAAAAAACACGAGATCAGGGTTTGGGAATGCTCGCGATTTTCTCGTCAACGGTTTCTCGGATCGCAATTCGGTCGCTTCCAACGCGTTCCTCGCGTCATTTTATATCGGAATTTGTCATGAGAAATGCACAAACGCGGTTCTGGAGCCCAAAAAACACGAGATCAGGATTTGGGGATGCTCGTGATTTTCTCGTCAACGGTTTCTCGAATCGCAATTCGGTCGCTTCCAACGCGTTTCTCCCGTCATTTTACATCGGAATTAGTCATGAGAAATGCACAAACACGTTTCTGGAGTTACAAAAACACGAGATCAGGATTTGGGAATGCTCGTGATTTTCTGGTCAACGGTTTCTCGGATCGCAATTCTGTCGCTTCCAACGCGTTCCTCGCGTCATTTTACATCGGAATTAGTCATGAGAAATGCACAAACACGGTTCTGGAGTTAAAAAAAAGAGATCAGGGTTTGGGAATGCTGGCGATTTTCTCGTCAACGGATGCTCGGATCGCAATTCTGTCGCTTCCAACGCGTTCCTCGCGTCATTTTACATCGGAATTAGTCATGAGAAATGCACAAACACGGTTCTGGAGCCCAAAAAAGACGAGATCAGGATTTGGGAATGCTCGTGATTTTCTCGTCAACGGTTGGTCGGATCGCAATTCTGTCGCTTCCAACGCGTTCCTCGAGTCATTTTACATCGGAATTTGTCATGAGAAATGCACAAACGCGGTTCTGGAGCCCAAAAAACACGAGATCAGGGTTTGGGAATGCTCGCGATTTTCTCGTCAACGTCCGCTCGGGTCGCAATTCTGTCGCTTCCAACGCGTTCCTCGCGTCATTTTATATCGGAATTTGTCATGAGAAATGCACAAACGCGGTTCTGGAGCCCAAAAAACACGAGATCAGGATTTGGGAATGCTCGCGATTTTCTCGTCAACGGTTTCTCGGATCGCAGTTCTGTCGCTACCAACGCGTTCCTAGCGTCATTTTACATCGGAATTAGTCATGAGAAATGCACAAACACGGTTCTGGAGTTACAAAAACACGAGATCAGGATTTGGGAATGCTCGTGATTTTCTGGTCAACGGTTTCTCGGATCGCAATTCTGTCGCTTCCAACGCGTTCCTCGCGTCATTTTACATCGGAATTAGTCATGAGAAATGCACAAACACGGTTCTGGAGTTAAAAAAAAAAAGAGATCAGGGTTTGGGAGTGCTCGCGATTTTCTCGTCAACGTCTGCTCGGGTCGCAATTCTGTCGCTTCCAACGCGTTCGAGATCAGGATTTGGGAATGCTCGTGATTTTCTGGTCAACGGTTTCTCGGATCGCAATTCTGTCGCTTCCAACGCGTTCCTCGCGTCATTTTACATCGGAATTAGTCATGAGAAATGCACAAACACGGTTCTGGAGTTAAAAAAAAGAGATCAGGGTTTGGGAATGCTCGCGATTTTCTCGTCAACGGATGCTCGGATCGCAATTCTGTCGCTTCCAACGCGTTCCTCGCGTCATTTTACATCGGAATTAGTCATGAGAAATGCACAAACACGGTTCTGGAGCCCAAAAAAGACGAGATCAGGATTTGGGAATGCTCGCGATTTTCTCGTCAACGGTTTCTCGGATCGCAGTTCTGTCGCTACCAACGCGTTCCTAGCGTCATTTTACATCGGAATTAGTCATGAGAAATGCACAAACACGGTTCTGGAGTTACAAAAACACGAGATCAGGATTTGGGAATGCTCGTGATTTTCTGGTCAACGGTTTCTCGGATCGCAATTCTGTCGCTTCCAACGCGTTCCTCGCGTCATTTTACATCGGAATTAGTCATGAGAAATGCACAAACGCGGTTCTGGAGCCCAAAAAACACGAGATCAGGGTTTGGGAATGCTCGCGATTTTCTCGTCAACGTCCGCTCGGGTCGCAATTCTGTTGCTTCCAACGCGTTCCTCGCGTCATTTTATATCGGAATTTGTCATGAGAAATGCACAAACGCGGTTCTGGAGCCCAAAAAACACGAGATCAGGATTTGGGAATGCTCGCGATTTTCTCGTCAACGGTTTCTCGGATCGCAGTTCTGTCGCTACCAACGCGTTCCTAGCGTCATTTTACATCGGAATTAGTCATGAGAAATGCACAAACACGGTTCTGGAGTTACAAAAACACGAGATCAGGATTTGGGAATGCTCGTGATTTTCTGGTCAACGGTTTCTCGGATCGCAATTCTGTCGCTTCCAACGCGTTCCTCGCGTCATTTTACATCGGAATTAGTCATGAGAAATGCACAAACGCGGTTCTGGAGCCCAAAAAACACGAGTTCAGGGTTTGGGAATGCTCGCGATTTTCTCGTCAACGGTTTCCCGGGTCGCAATTCTGTCGCTTCCAACGCGTTCCTCGCGTCATTTTACATCGGAATTAGTCATGAGAAATGCACAAACACGGTTCTGGAGTTAAAAAAACACGAGATCAGGGTTTGGGAATGCTCGCGATTTTCTCGTCAACGGTTTCTCGGATCGCAATTCTGTCCCTTCCAACGCGGTCCTCGCGTCATTTTACATCGGAATTAGTCATGAGAAATGCACAAACACGGTTCTGGAGCCCAAAAAACACGAGATCAGGTTTTGGGAATGCTCGCGATTTTCTCGTCAACGGTTTCTCGGGTCGCAATTCTGTCGCTTCCAACGCGTTCCTCGCGTCATTTTACGTCGGAATTAGTCATGAGAAATGCACAAACACGGTTCTGGAGCCCAAAAAACACGAGATCAGGATTTGGGAATGCTCGCGATTTTCTCGTCAACGGTTGGTCGGATCGCAATTCTGTCGCTTCCAACGCGTTCCTCGCGTCATTTTACATCGTAATTTGTCATGAGAAATGCACAAACGCGGATCTGGAGTTAAAAAAACACGAGATCAGGATTTGGGAATGCTCGCGATTTTATGGTCAACGGTTTCTCGGATCGCAATTCTGTCCCTTCCAACGCGTTCCTCGCGTCATTTTACATCGGAATTAGTCATGAGAAATGCACAAACACGGTTCTGGAGCCCAAAAAACACGAGATCAGGATTTGGGAATGCTCGCGATTTTCACGTCAACAGTTTCTCGGATCGCAATTCTGTCGCTTCCAACGCGTTCCTCGCGTCATTTTACATCGGAATTAGTCATGAGAAATGCACAAACACGGTTCTGGAGTTAAAAAAAAGAGATCAGGGTTTGGGAATGCTCGCGATTTTCTCGTCAAAGGATGCTCGGATCGCAATTCTGTCCCTTCCAACGCGTTCCTCGAGTCATTTTACATCGGAATTTGTCATGAGAAATGCACAAACGCGGTTCTGGAGCCCAAAAAACACGAGATCAGGGTTTGGGAATGCTCGCGATTTTCTCGTCAACGTCTGCTCGGGTCGCAATTCTGTCGCTTCCAACGCTTTCCTCGAGTCATTTTACATCGGAATTAGTCATGAGAAATGCACAAACACGGTCCTGGAGCCCAAAAAACACGAGATCAGGATTTGGGAATGCTCGCGATTTTCACGTCAACGGTTTCTCGGATCGCAATTCTGTCGCTTCCAACGCGTTCCTCGCGTCATTTTACATTGGAATTAGTCATGAGAAATGCACAAACACGGTTCTGGAGTTAAAAAAAAAAGAGATCAGGGTTTGGGAGTGCTCGCGATTTTCTCGTCAACGTCTGCTCGGGTCGCAATTCTGTCGCTTCCAACGCGTTCGAGATCAGGATATGGGAATGCTCGTGATTTTCTCGTCAACGGTTTCTCGGATCTCAATTCGGTCGCTTCCAACGCGTTTCTCGCGTCATTTTACATCGGAATTAGTCATGAGAAATGCACAAACACGGTCCTGGAGCCCAAAAAACACGAGTTCAAGTTTTGGGAATGCTCGCGATTTTCTCGTCAACGGTTTCTCGGATCGCAGTTCTGTCGCTTCCAACGCGTTTCTCGCGTCATTTTACATCGGAATTAGTCATGAGAAATGCACAAACACGGTCCTGGAGCGCAAAAAACACGAGTTCAAGTTTTGGGAATGCTCGCGATTTTCTCGTCAACGTCCGCTCGGGTCGCAATTCTGTCGCTTCCAACGCGTTCCTCGCGTCATTTTATATCGGAATTTGTCATGAGAAATGCACAAACGCGGTTCTGGAGCCCAAAAAACACGAGATCAGGATTTGGGAATGCTCGCGATTTTCTCGTCAACGGTTTCTCGGATCGCAGTTCTGTCGCTACCAACGCGTTCCTAGCGTCATTTTACATCGGAATTAGTCATGAGAAATGCACAAACACGGTTCTGGAGTTACAAAAACACGAGATCAGGATTTGGGAATGCTCGTGATTTTCTGGTCAACGGTTTCTCGGATCGCAATTCTGTCGCTTCCAACGCGTTCCTCGCGTCATTTTACATCGGAATTAGTCATGAGAAATGCACAAACACGGTTCTGGAGTTAAAAAAAAAAAGAGATCAGGGTTTGGGAGTGCTCGCGATTTTCTCGTCAACGTCTGCTCGGGTCGCAATTCTGTCGCTTCCAACGCGTTCGAGATCAGGATTTGGGAATGCTCGTGATTTTCTGGTCAACGGTTTCTCGGATCGCAATTCTGTCGCTTCCAACGCGTTCCTCGCGTCATTTTACATCGGAATTAGTCATGAGAAATGCACAAACACGGTTCTGGAGTTAAAAAAAAGAGATCAGGGTTTGGGAATGCTCGCGATTTTCTCGTCAACGGATGCTCGGATCGCAATTCTGTCGCTTCCAACGCGTTCCTCGCGTCATTTTACATCGGAATTAGTCATGAGAAATGCACAAACACGGTTCTGGAGCCCAAAAAAGACGAGATCAGGATTTGGGAATGCTCGTGATTTTCTCGTCAACGGTTGGTCGGATCGCAATTCTGTCGCTTCCAACGCGTTCCTCGAGTCATTTTACATCGGAATTTGTCATGAGAAATGCACAAACGCGGTTCTGGAGCCCAAAAAACACGAGATCAGGGTTTGGGAATGCTCGCGATTTTCTCGTCAACGTCCGCTCGGGTCGCAATTCTGTCGCTTCCAACGCGTTCCTCGCGTCATTTTATATCGGAATTTGTCATGAGAAATGCACAAACGCGGTTCTGGAGCCCAAAAAACACGAGATCAGGATTTGGGAATGCTCGCGATTTTCTCGTCAACGGTTTCTCGGATCGCAGTTCTGTCGCTACCAACGCGTTCCTAGCGTCATTTTACATCGGAATTAGTCATGAGAAATGCACAAACACGGTTCTGGAGTTACAAAAACACGAGATCAGGATTTGGGAATGCTCGTGATTTTCTGGTCAACGGTTTCTCGGATCGCAATTCTGTCGCTTCCAACGCGTTCCTCGCGTCATTTTACATCGGAATTAGTCATGAGAAATGCACAAACACGGTTCTGGAGTTAAAAAAAAAAAGAGATCAGGGTTTGGGAGTGCTCGCGATTTTCTCGTCAACGTCTGCTCGGGTCGCAATTCTGTCGCTTCCAACGCGTTCGAGATCAGGATTTGGGAATGCTCGTGATTTTCTGGTCAACGGTTTCTCGGATCGCAATTCTGTCGCTTCCAACGCGTTCCTCGCGTCATTTTACATCGGAATTAGTCATGAGAAATGCACAAACACGGTTCTGGAGTTAAAAAAAAGAGATCAGGGTTTGGGAATGCTCGCGATTTTCTCGTCAACGGATGCTCGGATCGCAATTCTGTCGCTTCCAACGCGTTCCTCGCGTCATTTTACATCGGAATTAGTCATGAGAAATGCACAAACACGGTTCTGGAGCCCAAAAAAGACGAGATCAGGATTTGGGAATGCTCGCGATTTTCTCGTCAACGGTTTCTCGGATCGCAGTTCTGTCGCTACCAACGCGTTCCTAGCGTCATTTTACATCGGAATTAGTCATGAGAAATGCACAAACACGGTTCTGGAGTTACAAAAACACGAGATCAGGATTTGGGAATGCTCGTGATTTTCTGGTCAACGGTTTCTCGGATCGCAATTCTGTCGCTTCCAACGCGTTCCTCGCGTCATTTTACATCGGAATTAGTCATGAGAAATGCACAAACGCGGTTCTGGAGCCCAAAAAACACGAGATCAGGGTTTGGGAATGCTCGCGATTTTCTCGTCAACGTCCGCTCGGGTCGCAATTCTGTTGCTTCCAACGCGTTCCTCGCGTCATTTTATATCGGAATTTGTCATGAGAAATGCACAAACGCGGTTCTGGAGCCCAAAAAACACGAGATCAGGATTTGGGAATGCTCGCGATTTTCTCGTCAACGGTTTCTCGGATCGCAGTTCTGTCGCTACCAACGCGTTCCTAGCGTCATTTTACATCGGAATTAGTCATGAGAAATGCACAAACACGGTTCTGGAGTTACAAAAACACGAGATCAGGATTTGGGAATGCTCGTGATTTTCTGGTCAACGGTTTCTCGGATCGCAATTCTGTCGCTTCCAACGCGTTCCTCGCGTCATTTTACATCGGAATTAGTCATGAGAAATGCACAAACGCGGTTCTGGAGCCCAAAAAACACGAGTTCAGGGTTTGGGAATGCTCGCGATTTTCTCGTCAACGGTTTCCCGGGTCGCAATTCTGTCGCTTCCAACGCGTTCCTCGCGTCATTTTACATCGGAATTAGTCATGAGAAATGCACAAACACGGTTCTGGAGTTAAAAAAACACGAGATCAGGGTTTGGGAATGCTCGCGATTTTCTCGTCAACGGTTTCTCGGATCGCAATTCTGTCCCTTCCAACGCGGTCCTCGCGTCATTTTACATCGGAATTAGTCATGAGAAATGCACAAACACGGTTCTGGAGCCCAAAAAACACGAGATCAGGTTTTGGGAATGCTCGCGATTTTCTCGTCAACGGTTTCTCGGGTCGCAATTCTGTCGCTTCCAACGCGTTCCTCGCGTCATTTTACGTCGGAATTAGTCATGAGAAATGCACAAACACGGTTCTGGAGCCCAAAAAACACGAGATCAGGATTTGGGAATGCTCGCGATTTTCTCGTCAACGGTTGGTCGGATCGCAATTCTGTCGCTTCCAACGCGTTCCTCGCGTCATTTTACATCGTAATTTGTCATGAGAAATGCACAAACGCGGATCTGGAGTTAAAAAAACACGAGATCAGGATTTGGGAATGCTCGCGATTTTATGGTCAACGGTTTCTCGGATCGCAATTCTGTCCCTTCCAACGCGTTCCTCGCGTCATTTTACATCGGAATTAGTCATGAGAAATGCACAAACACGGTTCTGGAGCCCAAAAAACACGAGATCAGGATTTGGGAATGCTCGCGATTTTCACGTCAACAGTTTCTCGGATCGCAATTCTGTCGCTTCCAACGCGTTCCTCGCGTCATTTTACATCGGAATTAGTCATGAGAAATGCACAAACACGGTTCTGGAGTTAAAAAAAAGAGATCAGGGTTTGGGAATGCTCGCGATTTTCTCGTCAAAGGATGCTCGGATCGCAATTCTGTCCCTTCCAACGCGTTCCTCGAGTCATTTTACATCGGAATTTGTCATGAGAAATGCACAAACGCGGTTCTGGAGCCCAAAAAACACGAGATCAGGGTTTGGGAATGCTCGCGATTTTCTCGTCAACGTCTGCTCGGGTCGCAATTCTGTCGCTTCCAACGCTTTCCTCGAGTCATTTTACATCGGAATTAGTCATGAGAAATGCACAAACACGGTCCTGGAGCCCAAAAAACACGAGATCAGGATTTGGGAATGCTCGCGATTTTCACGTCAACGGTTTCTCGGATCGCAATTCTGTCGCTTCCAACGCGTTCCTCGCGTCATTTTACATTGGAATTAGTCATGAGAAATGCACAAACACGGTTCTGGAGTTAAAAAAAAAAGAGATCAGGGTTTGGGAGTGCTCGCGATTTTCTCGTCAACGTCTGCTCGGGTCGCAATTCTGTCGCTTCCAACGCGTTCGAGATCAGGATATGGGAATGCTCGTGATTTTCTCGTCAACGGTTTCTCGGATCTCAATTCGGTCGCTTCCAACGCGTTTCTCGCGTCATTTTACATCGGAATTAGTCATGAGAAATGCACAAACACGGTCCTGGAGCCCAAAAAACACGAGTTCAAGTTTTGGGAATGCTCGCGATTTTCTCGTCAACGGTTTCTCGGATCGCAGTTCTGTCGCTTCCAACGCGTTTCTCGCGTCATTTTACATCGGAATTAGTCATGAGAAATGCACAAACACGGTCCTGGAGCGCAAAAAACACGAGTTCAAGTTTTGGGAATGCTCGCGATTTTCTCGTCAACGTCCGCTCGGGTCGCAATTCTGTCGCTTCCAACGCGTTCCTCGCGTCATTTTATATCGGAATTTGTCATGAGAAATGCACAAACGCGGTTCTGGAGCCCAAAAAACACGAGATCAGGATTTGGGAATGCTCGCGATTTTCTCGTCAACGGTTTCTCGGATCGCAGTTCTGTCGCTACCAACGCGTTCCTAGCGTCATTTTACATCGGAATTAGTCATGAGAAATGCACAAACACGGTTCTGGAGTTACAAAAACACGAGATCAGGATTTGGGAATGCTCGTGATTTTCTGGTCAACGGTTTCTCGGATCGCAATTCTGTCGCTTCCAACGCGTTCCTCGCGTCATTTTACATCGGAATTAGTCATGAGAAATGCACAAACACGGTTCTGGAGTTAAAAAAAAAAAGAGATCAGGGTTTGGGAGTGCTCGCGATTTTCTCGTCAACGTCTGCTCGGGTCGCAATTCTGTCGCTTCCAACGCGTTCGAGATCAGGATTTGGGAATGCTCGTGATTTTCTGGTCAACGGTTTCTCGGATCGCAATTCTGTCGCTTCCAACGCGTTCCTCGCGTCATTTTACATCGGAATTAGTCATGAGAAATGCACAAACACGGTTCTGGAGTTAAAAAAAAGAGATCAGGGTTTGGGAATGCTCGCGATTTTCTCGTCAACGGATGCTCGGATCGCAATTCTGTCGCTTCCAACGCGTTCCTCGCGTCATTTTACATCGGAATTAGTCATGAGAAATGCACAAACACGGTTCTGGAGCCCAAAAAAGACGAGATCAGGATTTGGGAATGCTCGCGATTTTCTCGTCAACGGTTTCTCGGATCGCAGTTCTGTCGCTACCAACGCGTTCCTAGCGTCATTTTACATCGGAATTAGTCATGAGAAATGCACAAACACGGTTCTGGAGTTACAAAAACACGAGATCAGGATTTGGGAATGCTCGTGATTTTCTGGTCAACGGTTTCTCGGATCGCAATTCTGTCGCTTCCAACGCGTTCCTCGCGTCATTTTACATCGGAATTAGTCATGAGAAATGCACAAACGCGGTTCTGGAGCCCAAAAAACACGAGATCAGGGTTTGGGAATGCTCGCGATTTTCTCGTCAACGTCCGCTCGGGTCGCAATTCTGTTGCTTCCAACGCGTTCCTCGCGTCATTTTATATCGGAATTTGTCATGAGAAATGCACAAACGCGGTTCTGGAGCCCAAAAAACACGAGATCAGGATTTGGGAATGCTCGCGATTTTCTCGTCAACGGTTTCTCGGATCGCAGTTCTGTCGCTACCAACGCGTTCCTAGCGTCATTTTACATCGGAATTAGTCATGAGAAATGCACAAACACGGTTCTGGAGTTACAAAAACACGAGATCAGGATTTGGGAATGCTCGTGATTTTCTGGTCAACGGTTTCTCGGATCGCAATTCTGTCGCTTCCAACGCGTTCCTCGCGTCATTTTACATCGGAATTAGTCATGAGAAATGCACAAACGCGGTTCTGGAGCCCAAAAAACACGAGTTCAGGGTTTGGGAATGCTCGCGATTTTCTCGTCAACGGTTTCCCGGGTCGCAATTCTGTCGCTTCCAACGCGTTCCTCGCGTCATTTTACATCGGAATTAGTCATGAGAAATGCACAAACACGGTTCTGGAGTTAAAAAAACACGAGATCAGGGTTTGGGAATGCTCGCGATTTTCTCGTCAACGGTTTCTCGGATCGCAATTCTGTCCCTTCCAACGCGGTCCTCGCGTCATTTTACATCGGAATTAGTCATGAGAAATGCACAAACACGGTTCTGGAGCCCAAAAAACACGAGATCAGGTTTTGGGAATGCTCGCGATTTTCTCGTCAACGGTTTCTCGGGTCGCAATTCTGTCGCTTCCAACGCGTTCCTCGCGTCATTTTACGTCGGAATTAGTCATGAGAAATGCACAAACACGGTTCTGGAGCCCAAAAAACACGAGATCAGGATTTGGGAATGCTCGCGATTTTCTCGTCAACGGTTGGTCGGATCGCAATTCTGTCGCTTCCAACGCGTTCCTCGCGTCATTTTACATCGTAATTTGTCATGAGAAATGCACAAACGCGGATCTGGAGTTAAAAAAACACGAGATCAGGATTTGGGAATGCTCGCGATTTTATGGTCAACGGTTTCTCGGATCGCAATTCTGTCCCTTCCAACGCGTTCCTCGCGTCATTTTACATCGGAATTAGTCATGAGAAATGCACAAACACGGTTCTGGAGCCCAAAAAACACGAGATCAGGATTTGGGAATGCTCGCGATTTTCACGTCAACAGTTTCTCGGATCGCAATTCTGTCGCTTCCAACGCGTTCCTCGCGTCATTTTACATCGGAATTAGTCATGAGAAATGCACAAACACGGTTCTGGAGTTAAAAAAAAGAGATCAGGGTTTGGGAATGCTCGCGATTTTCTCGTCAAAGGATGCTCGGATCGCAATTCTGTCCCTTCCAACGCGTTCCTCGAGTCATTTTACATCGGAATTTGTCATGAGAAATGCACAAACGCGGTTCTGGAGCCCAAAAAACACGAGATCAGGGTTTGGGAATGCTCGCGATTTTCTCGTCAACGTCTGCTCGGGTCGCAATTCTGTCGCTTCCAACGCTTTCCTCGAGTCATTTTACATCGGAATTAGTCATGAGAAATGCACAAACACGTTTCTGGAGTTACAAAAACACGAGATCAGGATTTGGGAATGCTCGTGATTTTCTGGTCAACGGTTTCTCGGATCGCAATTCTGTCGCTTCCAACGCGTTCCTCGCGTCATTTTACATCGGAATTAGTCATGAGAAATGCACAAACACGGTTCTGGAGTTAAAAAAAAGAGATCAGGGTTTGGGAATGCTGGCGATTTTCTCGTCAACGGATGCTCGGATCGCAATTCTGTCGCTTCCAACGCGTTCCTCGCGTCATTTTACATCGGAATTAGTCATGAGAAATGCACAAACACGGTTCTGGAGCCCAAAAAAGACGAGATCAGGATTTGGGAATGCTCGTGATTTTCTCGTCAACGGTTGGTCGGATCGCAATTCTGTCGCTTCCAACGCGTTCCTCGAGTCATTTTACATCGGAATTTGTCATGAGAAATGCACAAACGCGGTTCTGGAGCCCAAAAAACACGAGATCAGGGTTTGGGAATGCTCGCGATTTTCTCGTCAACGTCCGCTCGGGTCGCAATTCTGTCGCTTCCAACGCGTTCCTCGCGTCATTTTATATCGGAATTTGTCATGAGAAATGCACAAACGCGGTTCTGGAGCCCAAAAAACACGAGATCAGGATTTGGGAATGCTCGCGATTTTCTCGTCAACGGTTTCTCGGATCGCAATTCGGTCGCTTCCAACGCGTTCCTCGCGTCATTTTACATCGGAATTAGTCATGAGAAATGCACAAACACGGTTCTGGAGCCCAAAAAACACGAGATCAGGATTTGGGAATGCTCGCGATTTTCTCGTCAACGGTTGGTCGGATCGCAATTCTGTCGCTTCCAACGCGTTCCTCGAGTCATTTTACATCGGAATTTGTCATGAGAAATGCACAAACGCGGTTCTGGAGCCCAAAAAACACGGGATCAGGGTTTGGGAATGCTCGCGATTTTCTCGTCAACGTCCGCTCGGGTCGCAATTCTGTCGCTTCCAACGCGTTCCTCGCGTCATTTTATATCGGAATTTGTCATGAGAAATGCACAAACGCGGTTCTGGAGCCCAAAAAACACGAGATCAGGATTTGGGAATGCTCGCGATTTTCTCGTCAACGGTTTCTCGGATCGCAATTCTGTCGCTTCCAACGCGTTCCTCGCGTCATTTTACATCGGAATTAGTCATGAGAAATGCACAAACACGGTCCTGGAGCCCAAAAAACACGAGATCAGGATTTGGGAATGCTCGCGATTTTCACGTCAACGGTTTCTCGGATCGCAATTCTGTCGCTTCCAACGCGTTCCTCGCGTCATTTTACATCGGAATTAGTCATGAGAAATGCACAAACACGGTTCTGGAGTTAAATAAAAAAGAGATCAGGGTTTGGGAGTGCTCGCGATTTTCTCGTCAACGTCTGCTCGGGTCGCAATTCTGTCGCTTCCAACGCGTTCCTCGCGTCATTTTATATCGGAATTTGTCATGAGAAATGCACAAACGCGGTTCTGGAGTCCAAAAAACACGAGATCAGGATTTGGGAATGCTCGCGATTTTCTCGTCAACGGTTTCTCGGATCGCAATTCGGTCGCTTCCAACGCGTTTCTCGCGTCATTTTACATCGGAATTAGTCATGAGAAATGCACAAACACCGTTCTGGAGCCCAAAAAACACGAGATCAGGATTTGGGAATGCTCGTGATTTTCTCGTCAACGGTTGGTCGGATCGCAATTCTGTCGCTTCCAACGCGTTCCTCGAGTCATTTTACATCGGAATTTGTCATGAGAAATGCACAAACGCGGTTCTGGAGCCCAAAAAACACGAGATCAGGGTTTGGGAATGCTCGCGATTTTCTCGTCAACGTCCGCTCGGGTCGCAATTCTGTCGCTTCCAACGCGTTCCTCGCGTCATTTTATATCGGAATTTGTCATGAGAAATGCACAAACGCGGTTCTGGAGCCCAAAAAACACGAGATCAGGATTTGGGAATGCTCGCGATTTTCTCGTCAACGGTTTCTCGGATCGCAATTCGGTCGCTTCCAACGCGTTCCTCGCGTCATTTTACATCGGAATTAGTCATGAGAAATGCACAAACACGGTTCTGGAGCCCAAAAAACACGAGATCAGGA
Source organism: Crossocerus cetratus (assembly GCA_963675795.1). Taxonomy (NCBI): domain Eukaryota; kingdom Metazoa; phylum Arthropoda; class Insecta; order Hymenoptera; family Crabronidae; genus Crossocerus; species Crossocerus cetratus. The sequence continues at coordinate 1,418,245 of CAVMBF010000002.1, forward strand.
TTTGGGAATGCTCGCGATTTTCTCGTCAACGGTTGGTCGGATCGCAATTCTGTCGCTTCCAACGCGTTCCTCGAGTCATTTTACATCGGAATTTGTCATGAGAAATGCACAAACGCGGTTCTGGAGCCCAAAAAACACGGGATCAGGGTTTGGGAATGCTCGCGATTTTCTCGTCAACGTCCGCTCGGGTCGCAATTCTGTCGCTTCCAACGCGTTCCTCGCGTCATTTTATATCGGAATTTGTCATGAGAAATGCACAAACGCGGTTCTGGAGCCCAAAAAACACGAGATCAGGATTTGGGAATGCTCGCGATTTTCTCGTCAACGGTTTCTCGGATCGCAATTCTGTCGCTTCCAACGCGTTCCTCGCGTCATTTTACATCGGAATTAGTCATGAGAAATGCACAAACACGGTCCTGGAGCCCAAAAAACACGAGATCAGGATTTGGGAATGCTCGCGATTTTCACGTCAACGGTTTCTCGGATCGCAATTCTGTCGCTTCCAACGCGTTCCTCGCGTCATTTTACATCGGAATTAGTCATGAGAAATGCACAAACACGGTTCTGGAGTTAAATAAAAAAGAGATCAGGGTTTGGGAGTGCTCGCGATTTTCTCGTCAACGTCTGCTCGGGTCGCAATTCTGTCGCTTCCAACGCGTTCCTCGCGTCATTTTATATCGGAATTTGTCATGAGAAATGCACAAACGCGGTTCTGGAGTCCAAAAAACACGAGATCAGGATTTGGGAATGCTCGCGATTTTCTCGTCAACGGTTTCTCGGATCGCAATTCGGTCGCTTCCAACGCGTTTCTCGCGTCATTTTACATCGGAATTAGTCATGAGAAATGCACAAACACCGTTCTGGAGCCCAAAAAACACGAGATCAGGATTTGGGAATGCTCGCGATTTTCTCGTCAACGGTTGGTCGGATCGCAATTCTGTCGCTTTCAACGCGTTCCTCGCGTCATTTTACATCGGAATTAGTAATGAGAAATGCACAAACACGGATCTGGAGTTAAAAAAACACGAGATCAGGATTTGGGAATGCTCGCGATTTTATGGTCAACGGTTTCTCGGATCGCAATTCTGTCCCTTCCAACGCGTTCCTCGCGTCATTTTACATCGGAATTAGTCATGAGAAATGCACAAACACGGTTCTGGAGCCCAAAAAACACGAGATCAGGATTTGGGAATGCTCGCGATTTTCACGTCAACAGTTTCTCGGATCGCAATTCTGTCGCTTCCAACGCGTTCCTCGCGTCATTTTACATCGGAATTAGTCATGAGAAATGCACAAACACGGTTCTGGAGCCCAAAAAAGACGAGATCAGGATTTGGGAATGCTCGCGATTTTCTCGTCAACGGTTTCTCGGATCGCAGTTCTGTCGCTACCAACGCGTTCCTAGCGTCATTTTACATCGGAATTAGTCATGAGAAATGCACAAACACGGTTCTGGAGTTACAAAAACACGAGATCAGGATTTGGGAATGCTCGTGATTTTCTGGTCAACGGTTTCTCGGATCGCAATTCTGTCGCTTCCAACGCGTTCCTCGCGTCATTTTACATCGGAATTAGTCATGAGAAATGCACAAACGCGGTTCTGGAGCCCAAAAAACACGAGATCAGGGTTTGGGAATGCTCGCGATTTTCTCGTCAACGTCCGCTCGGGTCGCAATTCTGTCGCTTCCAACGCGTTCCTCGCGTCATTTTATATCGGAATTTGTCATGAGAAATGCACAAACGCGGTTCTGGAGCCCAAAAAACACGAGATCAGGATTTGGGAATGCTCGCGATTTTCTCGTCAACGGTTTCTCGGATCGCAGTTCTGTCGCTACCAACGCGTTCCTAGCGTCATTTTACATCGGAATTAGTCATGAGAAATGCACAAACACGGTTCTGGAGTTACAAAAACACGAGATCAGGATTTGGGAATGCTCGTGATTTTCTGGTCAACGGTTTCTCGGATCGCAATTCTGTCGCTTCCAACGCGTTCCTCGCGTCATTTTACATCGGAATTAGTCATGAGAAATGCACAAACGCGGTTCTGGAGCCCAAAAAACACGAGTTCAGGGTTTGGGAATGCTCGCGATTTTCTCGTCAACGGTTTCCCGGGTCGCAATTCTGTCGCTTCCAACGCGTTCCTCGCGTCATTTTACATCGGAATTAGTCATGAGAAATGCACAAACACGGTTCTGGAGTTAAAAAAACACGAGATCAGGGTTTGGGAATGCTCGCGATTTTCTCGTCAACGGTTTCTCGGATCGCAATTCTGTCCCTTCCAACGCGGTCCTCGCGTCATTTTACATCGGAATTAGTCATGAGAAATGCACAAACACGGTTCTGGAGCCCAAAAAACACGAGATCAGGTTTTGGGAATGCTCGCGATTTTCTCGTCAACGGTTTCTCGGGTCGCAATTCTGTCGCTTCCAACGCGTTCCTCGCGTCATTTTACGTCGGAATTAGTCATGAGAAATGCACAAACACGGTTCTGGAGCCCAAAAAACACGAGATCAGGATTTGGGAATGCTCGCGATTTTCTCGTCAACGGTTGGTCGGATCGCAATTCTGTCGCTTCCAACGCGTTCCTCGCGTCATTTTACATCGTAATTTGTCATGAGAAATGCACAAACGCGGATCTGGAGTTAAAAAAACACGAGATCAGGATTTGGGAATGCTCGCGATTTTATGGTCAACGGTTTCTCGGATCGCAATTCTGTCCCTTCCAACGCGTTCCTCGCGTCATTTTACATCGGAATTAGTCATGAGAAATGCACAAACACGGTTCTGGAGCCCAAAAAACACGAGATCAGGATTTGGGAATGCTCGCGATTTTCACGTCAACAGTTTCTCGGATCGCAATTCTGTCGCTTCCAACGCGTTCCTCGCGTCATTTTACATCGGAATTAGTCATGAGAAATGCACAAACACGGTTCTGGAGTTAAAAAAAAGAGATCAGGGTTTGGGAATGCTCGCGATTTTCTCGTCAAAGGATGCTCGGATCGCAATTCTGTCCCTTCCAACGCGTTCCTCGAGTCATTTTACATCGGAATTTGTCATGAGAAATGCACAAACGCGGTTCTGGAGCCCAAAAAACACGAGATCAGGGTTTGGGAATGCTCGCGATTTTCTCGTCAACGTCTGCTCGGGTCGCAATTCTGTCGCTTCCAACGCTTTCCTCGAGTCATTTTACATCGGAATTAGTCATGAGAAATGCACAAACACGGTCCTGGAGCCCAAAAAACACGAGATCAGGATTTGGGAATGCTCGCGATTTTCACGTCAACGGTTTCTCGGATCGCAATTCTGTCGCTTCCAACGCGTTCCTCGCGTCATTTTACATTGGAATTAGTCATGAGAAATGCACAAACACGGTTCTGGAGTTAAAAAAAAAAGAGATCAGGGTTTGGGAGTGCTCGCGATTTTCTCGTCAACGTCTGCTCGGGTCGCAATTCTGTCGCTTCCAACGCGTTCGAGATCAGGATATGGGAATGCTCGTGATTTTCTCGTCAACGGTTTCTCGGATCTCAATTCGGTCGCTTCCAACGCGTTTCTCGCGTCATTTTACATCGGAATTAGTCATGAGAAATGCACAAACACGGTCCTGGAGCCCAAAAAACACGAGTTCAAGTTTTGGGAATGCTCGCGATTTTCTCGTCAACGGTTTCTCGGATCGCAGTTCTGTCGCTTCCAACGCGTTTCTCGCGTCATTTTACATCGGAATTAGTCATGAGAAATGCACAAACACGGTCCTGGAGCGCAAAAAACACGAGTTCAAGTTTTGGGAATGCTCGCGATTTTCTCGTCAACGGTTTCTCGGATCGCAGTTCTGTCGCTACCAACGCGTTCCTAGCGTCATTTTACATCGGAATTAGTCATGAGAAATGCACAAACACGTTTCTGGAGTTACAAAAACACGAGATCAGGATTTGGGAATGCTCGTGATTTTCTGGTCAACGGTTTCTCGGATCGCAATTCTGTCGCTTCCAACGCGTTCCTCGCGTCATTTTACATCGGAATTAGTCATGAGAAATGCACAAACACGGTTCTGGAGTTAAAAAAAAGAGATCAGGGTTTGGGAATGCTGGCGATTTTCTCGTCAACGGATGCTCGGATCGCAATTCTGTCGCTTCCAACGCGTTCCTCGCGTCATTTTACATCGGAATTAGTCATGAGAAATGCACAAACACGGTTCTGGAGCCCAAAAAAGACGAGATCAGGATTTGGGAATGCTCGTGATTTTCTCGTCAACGGTTGGTCGGATCGCAATTCTGTCGCTTCCAACGCGTTCCTCGAGTCATTTTACATCGGAATTTGTCATGAGAAATGCACAAACGCGGTTCTGGAGCCCAAAAAACACGAGATCAGGGTTTGGGAATGCTCGCGATTTTCTCGTCAACGTCCGCTCGGGTCGCAATTCTGTCGCTTCCAACGCGTTCCTCGCGTCATTTTATATCGGAATTTGTCATGAGAAATGCACAAACGCGGTTCTGGAGCCCAAAAAACACGAGATCAGGATTTGGGAATGCTCGCGATTTTCTCGTCAACGGTTTCTCGGATCGCAATTCGGTCGCTTCCAACGCGTTCCTCGCGTCATTTTACATCGGAATTAGTCATGAGAAATGCACAAACACGGTTCTGGAGCCCAAAAAACACGAGATCAGGATTTGGGAATGCTCGCGATTTTCTCGTCAACGGTTGGTCGGATCGCAATTCTGTCGCTTCCAACGCGTTCCTCGAGTCATTTTACATCGGAATTTGTCATGAGAAATGCACAAACGCGGTTCTGGAGCCCAAAAAACACGGGATCAGGGTTTGGGAATGCTCGCGATTTTCTCGTCAACGTCCGCTCGGGTCGCAATTCTGTCGCTTCCAACGCGTTCCTCGCGTCATTTTATATCGGAATTTGTCATGAGAAATGCACAAACGCGGTTCTGGAGCCCAAAAAACACGAGATCAGGATTTGGGAATGCTCGCGATTTTCTCGTCAACGGTTTCTCGGATCGCAATTCTGTCGCTTCCAACGCGTTCCTCGCGTCATTTTACATCGGAATTAGTCATGAGAAATGCACAAACACGGTCCTGGAGCCCAAAAAACACGAGATCAGGATTTGGGAATGCTCGCGATTTTCACGTCAACGGTTTCTCGGATCGCAATTCTGTCGCTTCCAACGCGTTCCTCGCGTCATTTTACATCGGAATTAGTCATGAGAAATGCACAAACACGGTTCTGGAGTTAAATAAAAAAGAGATCAGGGTTTGGGAGTGCTCGCGATTTTCTCGTCAACGTCTGCTCGGGTCGCAATTCTGTCGCTTCCAACGCGTTCCTCGCGTCATTTTATATCGGAATTTGTCATGAGAAATGCACAAACGCGGTTCTGGAGTCCAAAAAACACGAGATCAGGATTTGGGAATGCTCGCGATTTTCTCGTCAACGGTTTCTCGGATCGCAATTCGGTCGCTTCCAACGCGTTTCTCGCGTCATTTTACATCGGAATTAGTCATGAGAAATGCACAAACACCGTTCTGGAGCCCAAAAAACACGAGATCAGGATTTGGGAATGCTCGCGATTTTCTCGTCAACGGTTGGTCGGATCGCAATTCTGTCGCTTTCAACGCGTTCCTCGCGTCATTTTACATCGGAATTAGTAATGAGAAATGCACAAACACGGATCTGGAGTTAAAAAAACACGAGATCAGGATTTGGGAATGCTCGCGATTTTATGGTCAACGGTTTCTCGGATCGCAATTCTGTCCCTTCCAACGCGTTCCTCGCGTCATTTTACATCGGAATTAGTCATGAGAAATGCACAAACACGGTTCTGGAGCCCAAAAAACACGAGATCAGGATTTGGGAATGCTCGCGATTTTCACGTCAACAGTTTCTCGGATCGCAATTCTGTCGCTTCCAACGCGTTCCTCGCGTCATTTTACATCGGAATTAGTCATGAGAAATGCACAAACACGGTTCTGGAGTTAAAAAAAAGAGATCAGGGTTTGGGAATGCTCGCGATTTTCTCGTCAACGGATGCTCGGATCGCAATTCTGTCGCTTCCAACGCGTTCCTCGAGTCATTTTACATCGGAATTTGTCATGAGAAATGCACAAACGCGGTTCTGGAGCCCAAAAAACACGAGATCAGGGTTTGGGAATGCTCGCGATTTTCTCGTCAACGTCCGCTCGGGTCGCAATTCTGTCGCTTCCAACGCGTTCCTCGCGTCATTTTATATCGGAATTTGTCATGAGAAATGCACAAACGCGGTTCTGGAGCCCAAAAAACACGAGATCAGGATTTAGGAATGCTCGCGATTTTCTCGTCAACGGTTTCTCGGATCGCAATTCTGTCGCTTCCAACGCGTTCCTCGCGTCATTTTACATCGGAATTAGTCATGAGAAATGCACAAACACGGTCCTGGAGCCCAAAAAACACGAGATCAGGATTTGGGAATGCTCGTGATTTTCTCGTTAACGTCTGCTCGGGTCGCAATTCTGTCGCTTCCAACGCGTTCCTAGCGTCATTTTACATCGGAATTAGTCATGAGAAATGCACAAACACGGTTCTGGAGTTACAAAAACACGAGATCAGGGTTTGGGAATGCTCGCGATTTTCTCGTTAACGTCTGCTCGGGTCGCAATTCTGTCGCTTCCAACGCGTTCCTCGCGTCATTTTATATCGGAATTTGTCATGAGAAATGCACAAACGCGGTTCCGGAGCCCAAACAACACGAGATCAGGATTTGGGAATGCTCGTGATTTTCTCGTCAACGGTTTCTCGGATCGCAATTCTGTCGCTTCCAACGCGTTCCTCGCGTCATTTTACATCGGAATTAGTCATGAGAAATGCACAAACACGGTTCTGGAGCCCAAAAAAGACGAGATCAGGATTTGGGAATGCTCGTGATTTTCTCGTCAACGGTTGGTCGGATCGCAATTCTATCGCTTCCAACGCGTTCCTCGAGTCATTTTACATCGGAATTTGTCATGAGAAATGCACAAACGCGGTTCTGGAGCCCAAAAAACACGAGATCAGGGTTTGGGAATGCTCGCGATTTTCTCGTCAACGTCCGCTCGGGTCGCAATTCTGTCGCTTCCAACGCGTTCCTCGCGTCATTTTATATCGGAATTTGTCATGAGAAATGCACAAACGCGGTTCTGGAGCCCAAAAAACACGAGATCAGGATTTGGGAATGCTCGCGATTTTCTCGTCAACGGTTTCTCGGATCGCAATTCTGTCGCTTCCAACGCGTTCCTCGCGTCATCTTACATCGGAATTAGTCATGAGAAATGCACAAACACGGTCCTGGAGCCCAAAAAACACGAGATCAGGATTTGGGAATGCTCGTGATTTTCTCGTTAAAGTCTGCTCGGGTCGCAATTCTGTCGCTTCCAACGCGTTCCTCGCGTCATTTTACATCGGAATTAGTCATGAGAAATGCACAAACACGGTTCTGGAGTTAAATAAAAAAGAGATCAGGGTTTGGGAGTGCTCGCGATTTTCTCGTCAACGTCTGCTCGGGTCGCAATTCTGTCGCTTCCAACGCGTTCCTCGCGTCATTTTATATCGGAATTTGTCATGAGAAATGCACAAACGCGGTTCTGGAGTCCAAAAAACACGAGATCAGGATTTGGGAATGCTCGTGATTTTCTCGTCAACGGTTTCTCGGATCTCAATTCGGTCGCTACCAACGCGTTCCTAGCGTCATTTTACATCGGAATTAGTCATGAGAAATGCACAAACACGGTTCTGGAGCCCAAAAAACACGAGATCAGGATTTGGGAATGCTCGCGATTTTCTCGTCAACGGTTGGTCGGATCGCAATTCTGTCGCTTCCAACGCGTTTCTCGCGTCATTTTACATCGGAATTAGTCATGAGAAATGCACAAACACGGTTCTGGAGCCCAAAAAACACGAGATCAGGGTTTGGGAATGCTCGCGATTTTCTCGTCAACGGATGCTCGGATCGCAATTCTGTCGCTTCCAACGCGTTCCTCGCGTCATTTTACATCGGAATTAGTCATGAGAAATGCACAAACACGGTTCTGGAGCCCAAAAAACACGAGATCAGGGTTTGGGAATGCTCGCGATTTTCTCGTCAACGGATGCTCGGATCGCAATTCTGTCGCTTCCAACGCGTTCCTCGCGTCATTTTACATCGGAATTAGTCATGAGAAATGCACAAACGCGGTTCTGGAGCCCAAAAAACACGAGTTCAGGGTTTGGGAATGCTCGCGATTTTCTCGTCAACGGTTGGTCGGATCGCAATTCTGTCCCTTCCAACGCGTTCCTCCCGTCATTTTACATCGGAATTAGTCATGAGAAATGCACAAACACGGTTCTGGAGCCCAAAAAACACGAGATCAGGATTTGGGAATGCTCGCGATTTTCACGTCAACAGTTTCTCGGATCGCAATTCTGTCGCTTCCAACGCGTTCCTCGCGTCATTTTACATCGGAATTAGTCATGAGAAATGCACAAACACGGTTCTGGAGTTAAAAAAAAGAGATCAGGGTTTGGGAATGCTCGCGATTTTCTCGTCAACGGATGCTCGGATCGCAATTCTGTCGCTTCCAACGCGTTCCTTGCGTCATTTTACATCGGAATTAGTCATGAGAAATGCACAAACACGGTTCTGGAGCCCAAAAAAGACGAGATCAGGATTTGGGAATGCTCGTGATTTTCTCGTCAACGGTTGGTCGGATCGCAATTCTGTCGCTTCCAACGCGTTCCTCGAGTCATTTTACATCGGAATTTGTCATGAGAAATGCACAAACGCGGTTCTGGAGCCCAAAAAACACGAGATCAGGGTTTGGGAATGCTCGCGATTTTCTCGTCAACGTCCGCTCGGGTCGCAATTCTGTCGCTTCCAACGCGTTCCTCGCGTCATTTTATATCGGAATTTGTCATGAGAAATGCACAAACGCGGTTCTGGAGCCCAAAAAACACGAGATCAGGATTTGGGAATGCTCGCGATTTTCTCGTCAACGGTTTCTCGGATCGCAATTCTGTCGCTTCCAACGCGTTCCTCGCGTCATTTTATATCGGAATTTGTCATGAGAAATGCACAAACGCGGTTCTGGAGCCCAAAAAACACGAGATCAGGATTTGGGAATGCTCGCGATTTTCTCGTCAACGGTTTCTCGGATCGCAATTCGGTCGCTTCCAACGCGTTCCTCGCGTCATTTTATATCGGAATTTGTCATGAGAAATGCACAAACGCGGTTCTGGAGCCCAAAAAACACGAGATCAGGTTTTGGGAATGCTCGCGATTTTCTCGTCAACGGTTTCTCGGATCGCAATTCTATCGCTTCCAACGCGTTCCTCGCGTCATTTTATATCAAAATTTGTCATGAGAAATGCACAAACACGGTTCTGGAGTTAAAAAAACACGAGATCAGGGTTTGGGAATGCTCGCGATTTTCTCGTCAACGGTTTCTCGGATCGCAATTCGGTCGCTTCCAACGCGTTCCTCGCGTCATTTTATATCGGAATTTGTCATGAGAAATGCACAAACGCGGTTCTGGAGCCCAAAAAACACGAGATCAGGTTTTGGGAATGCTCGCGATTTTCTCGTCAACGGTTTCTCGGATCGCAATTCTATCGCTTCCAACGCGTTCCTCGCGTCATTTTACATCGGAATTAGTCATGAGAAATGCACAAACATGGTTCTGGAGTTCAAAAAACACGAGATCAGGGTTTGGGAATGCTCGCGATTTTCTCGTCAACGGTTTCTCGGATCGCAATTCGGTCGCTTCCAACGCGTTCCTCGCGTCATTTTATATCGGAATTTGTCATGAGAAATGCACAAACGCGGTTCTGGAGCCCAAAAAACACGAGATCAGGATTTGGGGATGCTCGTGATTTTCTCGTCAACGGTTTCTCGAATTACAATTCGGTCGCTTCCAACGCGTTTCTCGCGTCATTTTACATCGGAATTAGTCATGAGAAATGCACAAACACGGTCCTGGAGCCCAAAAAACACGAGATCAGGATTTGGGAATGCTCGCGATTTTCACGTCAACGGTTTCACGGATCGCAATTCTGTCGCTTCCAACGCGTTCCTCGCGTCATTTTACATCGGAATTAGTCATGAGAAATGCACAAACACGGTTCTGGAGGTAAATAAAAAAGAGATCAGGGTTTGGGAGTGCTCGCGATTTTCTCGTCAACGTCTGCTCGGGTCGCAATTCTGTCGCTTCCAACGCGTTCCTCGCGTCATTTTATATCGGAATTTGTCATGAGAAATGCACAAACGCGGTTCTGGAGTCCAAAAAACACGAGATCAGGATTTGGGAATGCTCGTGATTTTCTCGTCAACGGTTTCTCGGATCTCAATTCGGTCGCTACCAACGCGTTCCTAGCGTCATTTTACATCGGAATTAGTCATGAGAAATGCACAAACACGGTTCTGGAGTTACAAAAACACGAGATCAGGGTTTGGGAATGCTCGCGATTTTCTCGTTAACGTCTGCTCGGGTCGCAATTCTGTCGCTTCCAACGCGTTCCTCGCGTCATTTTATATCGGAATTTGTCATGAGAAATGCACAAACGCGGTTCCGGAGCCCAAACAACACGAGATCAGGATTTGGGAATGCTCGTGATTTTCTCGTCAACGGTTTCTCGGATCGCAATTCTGTCGCTTCCAACGCGTTCCTCGCGTCATTTTACATCGGAATTAGTCATGAGAAATGCACAAACGCGGTTCTGGAGCCCAAAAAACACGAGTTCAGGGTTTGGGAATGCTCGCGATTTTCTCGTCAACGGTTTCTCGGATCGCAATTCGGTCGCTTCCAACGCGTTTCTCGCGTCATTTTACATCGGAATTAGTCATGAGAAATGCACAAACACGGTTCTGGAGCCCAAAAAACACGAGATCAGGATTTGGGAATGCTCGCGATTTTCTCGTCAACGGTTGGTCGGATCGCAATTCTGTCGCTTCCAACGCGTTTCTCGCGTCATTTTACATCGGAATTAGTCATGAGAAATGCACAAACACGGTTCTGGAGCCCAAAAAACACGAGATCAGGGTTTGGGAATGCTCGTGATTTTCTCGTCAACGGTTTCTCGGATCTCAATTCGGTCGCTACCAACGCGTTCCTAGCGTCATTTTACATCGGAATTAGTCATGAGAAATGCACAAACACGGTCCTGGAGCCCAAAAAACACGAGATCAGGATTTGGGAATGCTCGCGATTTTCTCGTCAACGTCTGCTCGGGTCGCAATTCGGTCGCTTCCAACGCGTTTCTCGCGTCATTTTACATCGGAATTAGTCATGAGAAATGCACAAACACGGTCCTGGAGCCCAAAAAACACGAGATCATGATTTGGGAATGCTCGCGATTTTCACGTCAACGGTTTCTCGGATCGCAATTCTGTCGCTTCCAACGCGTTCCTCGCGTCATTTTACATCGGAATTAGTCATGAGAAATGCACAAACACGGTTCTGGAGGTAAATAAAAAAGAGATCAGGGTTTGGGAGTGCTCGCGATTTTCTCGTCAACGTCTGCTCGGGTCGCAATTCTGTCGCTTCCAACGCGTTCCTCGCGTCATTTTATATCGGAATTTGTCATGAGAAATGCACAAACGCGGTTCTGGAGTCCAAAAAACACGAGATCAGGATTTGGGAATGCTCGTGATTTTCTCGTCAACGGTTTCTCGGATCTCAATTCGGTCGCTACCAACGCGTTCCTAGCGTCATTTTACATCGGAATTAGTCATGAGAAATGCACAAACACGGTTCTGGAGTTACAAAAACACGAGATCAGGGTTTGGGAATGCTCGCGATTTTCTCGTTAACGTCTGCTCGGGTCGCAATTCTGTCGCTTCCAACGCGTTCCTCGCGTCATTTTATATCGGAATTTGTCATGAGAAATGCACAAACGCGGTTCCGGAGCCCAAACAACACGAGATCAGGATTTGGGAATGCTCGTGATTTTCTCGTCAACGGTTTCTCGGATCGCAATTCTGTCGCTTCCAACGCGTTCCTCGCGTCATTTTACATCGGAATTAGTCATGAGAAATGCACAAACGCGGTTCTGGAGCCCAAAAAACACGAGTTCAGGGTTTGGGAATGCTCGCGATTTTCTCGTCAACGGTTTCTCGGATCGCAATTCGGTCGCTTCCAACGCGTTTCTCGCGTCATTTTACATCGGAATTAGTCATGAGAAATGCACAAACACGGTTCTGGAGCCCAAAAAACACGAGATCAGGATTTGGGAATGCTCGCGATTTTCTCGTCAACGGTTGGTCGGATCGCAATTCTGTCGCTTCCAACGCGTTTCTCGCGTCATTTTACATCGGAATTAGTCATGAGAAATGCACAAACACGGTTCTGGAGCCCAAAAAACACGAGATCAGGATTTGGGAATGCTCGCGATTTTCTCGTCAACGGTTGGTCGGATCGCAATTCTGTCGCTTCCAACGCGTTTCTCGCGTCATTTTACATCGGAATTAGTCATGAGAAATGCACAAACACGGTTCTGGAGCCCAAAAAACACGAGATCAGGGTTTGGGAATGCTCGTGATTTTCTCGTCAACGGTTTCTCGGATCTCAATTCGGTCGCTACCAACGCGTTCCTAGCGTCATTTTACATCGGAATTAGTCATGAGAAATGCACAAACACGGTCCTGGAGCCCAAAAAACACGAGATCAGGATTTGGGAATGCTCGCGATTTTCTCGTCAACGTCTGCTCGGGTCGCAATTCGGTCGCTTCCAACGCGTTTCTCGCGTCATTTTACATCGGAATTAGTCATGAGAAATGCACAAACACGGTTCTGGAGCCCAAAAAACACGAGATCAGGGTTTGGGAATGCTCGCGATTTTCTCGTCAACGGTTTCTCGGATCGCAATTCGGTCGCTTCCAACGCGTTTCTCGCGTCATTTTACATCGGAATTAGTCATGAGAAATGCACAAACACGGTTCTGGAGCCCAAAAAACACGAGATCAGGATTTGGGAATGCTCGCGATTTTCTCGTCAACGGTTGGTCGGATCGCAATTCTGTCGCTTCCAACGCGTTTCTCGCGTCATTTTACATCGGAATTAGTCATGAGAAATGCACAAACACGGTTCTGGAGCCCAAAAAACACGAGATCAGGGTTTGGGAATGCTCGTGATTTTCTCGTCAACGGTTTCTCGGATCTCAATTCGGTCGCTACCAACGCGTTCCTAGCGTCATTTTACATCGGAATTAGTCATGAGAAATGCACAAACACGGCCCTGGAGCCCAAAAAACACGAGATCAGGATTTGGGAATGCTCGCGATTTTCTCGTCAACGTCTGCTCGGGTCGCAATTCGGTCGCTTCCAACGCGTTTCTCGCGTCATTTTACATCGGAATTAGTCATGAGAAATGCACAAACACGGTTCTGGAGTTAAAAAAACACGAGATCAGGGTTTGGGAATGCTCGCGATTTTCTCGTCAACGGTTTCTCGGATCGCAATTCGGTCGCTTCCAACGCGTTCCTCGCGTCATTTTATATCGGAATTTGTCATGAGAAATGCACAAACGCGGTTCTGGAGCCCAAAAAACACGAGATCAGGATTTGGGGATGCTCGTGATTTTCTCGTCAACGGTTTCTCGAATCGCAATTCGGTCGCTTCCAACGCGTTTCTCCCGTCATTTTACATCGGAATTAGTCATGAGAAATGCACGAACACGAATCTGGAGTTAAAAAAACACGAGATCAGGATTTGGGAATGCTCGCGATTTTATGGTCAACGGATGCTCGGATCGCAATTCTGTCGCTTCCAACGCGTTCCTCGCGTCATTTTATATCAGAATTTGTCATGAGAAATGCACAAACACGGTTCTGGAGTTAAAAAAACACGAGATCAGGGTTTGGGAATGCTCGCGATTTTCTCGTCAACGGTTTCTCGGATCGCAATTCGGTCGCTTCCAACGCGTTCCTCGCGTCATTTTATATCGGAATTTGTCATGAGAAATGCACAAACGCGGTTCTGGAGCCCAAAAAACACGAGATCATGATTTGGGAATGCTCGCGATTTTCACGTCAACGGTTTCTCGGATCGCAATTCTGTCGCTTCCAACGCGTTCCTCGCGTCATTTTACATCGGAATTAGTCATGAGAAATGCACAAACACGGTTCTGGAGGTAAATAAAAAAGAGATCAGGGTTTGGGAGTGCTCGCGATTTTCTCGTCAACGTCTGCTCGGGTCGCAATTCTGTCGCTTCCAACGCGTTCCTCGCGTCATTTTATATCGGAATTTGTCATGAGAAATGCACAAACGCGGTTCTGGAGTCCAAAAAACACGAGATCAGGATTTGGGAATGCTCGTGATTTTCTCGTCAACGGTTTCTCGGATCTCAATTCGGTCGCTACCAACGCGTTCCTAGCGTCATTTTACATCGGAATTAGTCATGAGAAATGCACAAACACGGTTCTGGAGTTACAAAAACACGAGATCAGGGTTTGGGAATGCTCGCGATTTTCTCGTTAACGTCTGCTCGGGTCGCAATTCTGTCGCTTCCAACGCGTTCCTCGCGTCATTTTATATCGGAATTTGTCATGAGAAATGCACAAACGCGGTTCCGGAGCCCAAACAACACGAGATCAGGATTTGGGAATGCTCGTGATTTTCTCGTCAACGGTTTCTCGGATCGCAATTCTGTCGCTTCCAACGCGTTCCTCGCGTCATTTTACATCGGAATTAGTCATGAGAAATGCACAAACGCGGTTCTGGAGCCCAAAAAACACGAGTTCAGGGTTTGGGAATGCTCGCGATTTTCTCGTCAACGGTTTCTCGGATCGCAATTCGGTCGCTTCCAACGCGTTTCTCGCGTCATTTTACATCGGAATTAGTCATGAGAAATGCACAAACACGGTTCTGGAGCCCAAAAAACACGAGATCAGGATTTGGGAATGCTCGCGATTTTCTCGTCAACGGTTGGTCGGATCGCAATTCTGTCGCTTCCAACGCGTTTCTCGCGTCATTTTACATCGGAATTAGTCATGAGAAATGCACAAACACGGTTCTGGAGCCCAAAAAACACGAGATCAGGATTTGGGAATGCTCGCGATTTTCTCGTCAACGGTTGGTCGGATCGCAATTCTGTCGCTTCCAACGCGTTTCTCGCGTCATTTTACATCGGAATTAGTCATGAGAAATGCACAAACACGGTTCTGGAGCCCAAAAAACACGAGATCAGGGTTTGGGAATGCTCGTGATTTTCTCGTCAACGGTTTCTCGGATCTCAATTCGGTCGCTACCAACGCGTTCCTAGCGTCATTTTACATCGGAATTAGTCATGAGAAATGCACAAACACGGTCCTGGAGCCCAAAAAACACGAGATCAGGATTTGGGAATGCTCGCGATTTTCTCGTCAACGTCTGCTCGGGTCGCAATTCGGTCGCTTCCAACGCGTTTCTCGCGTCATTTTACATCGGAATTAGTCATGAGAAATGCACAAACACGGTTCTGGAGTTAAAAAAACACGAGATCAGGGTTTGGGAATGCTCGCGATTTTCTCGTCAACGGTTTCTCGGATCGCAATTCGGTCGCTTCCAACGCGTTCCTCGCGTCATTTTATATCAGAATTTGTCATGAGAAATGCACAAACACGGTTCTGGAGTTAAAAAAACACGAGATCAGGGTTTGGGAATGCTCGCGATTTTCTCGTCAACGGTTTCTCGGATCGCAATTCGGTCGCTTCCAACGCGTTCCTCGCGTCATTTTATATCGGAATTTGTCATGAGAAATGCACAAACGCGGTTCTGGAGCCCAAAAAACACGAGATCAGGATTTGGGGATGCTCGTGATTTTCTCGTCAACGGTTTCTCGAATTACAATTCGGTCGCTTCCAACGCGTTTCTCGCGTCATTTTACATCGGAATTAGTCATGAGAAATGCACAAACACGGTCCTGGAGCCCAAAAAACACGAGATCATGATTTGGGAATGCTCGCGATTTTCACGTCAACGGTTTCTCGGATCGCAATTCTGTCGCTTCCAACGCGTTCCTCGCGTCATTTTACATCGGAATTAGTCATGAGAAATGCACAAACACGGTTCTGGAGGTAAATAAAAAAGAGATCAGGGTTTGGGAGTGCTCGCGATTTTCTCGTCAACGTCTGCTCGGGTCGCAATTCTGTCGCTTCCAACGCGTTCCTCGCGTCATTTTATATCGGAATTTGTCATGAGAAATGCACAAACGCGGTTCTGGAGTCCAAAAAACACGAGATCAGGATTTGGGAATGCTCGTGATTTTCTCGTCAACGGTTTCTCGGATCTCAATTCGGTCGCTACCAACGCGTTCCTAGCGTCATTTTACATCGGAATTAGTCATGAGAAATGCACAAACACGGTTCTGGAGTTACAAAAACACGAGATCAGGGTTTGGGAATGCTCGCGATTTTCTCGTTAACGTCTGCTCGGGTCGCAATTCTGTCGCTTCCAACGCGTTCCTCGCGTCATTTTATATCGGAATTTGTCATGAGAAATGCACAAACGCGGTTCCGGAGCCCAAACAACACGAGATCAGGATTTGGGAATGCTCGTGATTTTCTCGTCAACGGTTTCTCGGATCGCAATTCTGTCGCTTCCAACGCGTTCCTCGCGTCATTTTACATCGGAATTAGTCATGAGAAATGCACAAACGCGGTTCTGGAGCCCAAAAAACACGAGTTCAGGGTTTGGGAATGCTCGCGATTTTCTCGTCAACGGTTTCTCGGATCGCAATTCGGTCGCTTCCAACGCGTTTCTCGCGTCATTTTACATCGGAATTAGTCATGAGAAATGCACAAACACGGTTCTGGAGCCCAAAAAACACGAGATCAGGATTTGGGAATGCTCGCGATTTTCTCGTCAACGGTTGGTCGGATCGCAATTCTGTCGCTTCCAACGCGTTTCTCGCGTCATTTTACATCGGAATTAGTCATGAGAAATGCACAAACACGGTTCTGGAGCCCAAAAAACACGAGATCAGGGTTTGGGAATGCTCGTGATTTTCTCGTCAACGGTTTCTCGGATCTCAATTCGGTCGCTACCAACGCGTTCCTAGCGTCATTTTACATCGGAATTAGTCATGAGAAATGCACAAACACGGTTCTGGAGTTACAAAAACACGAGATCAGGGTTTGGGAATGCTCGCGATTTTCTCGTTAACGTCCGCTCGGGTCGCAATTCTGTCGCTTCCAACGCGTTCCTCGCGTCATTTTATATCGGAATTTGTCATGAGAAATGCACAAACGCGGTTCTGGAGCCCAAAAAACACGAGATCAGGATTTAGGAATGCTCGCGATTTTCTCGTCAACGGTTTCTCGGATCGCAATTCGGTCGCTTCCAACGCGTTCCTCGCGTCATTTTATATCGGAATTTGTCATGAGAAATGCACAAACGCGGTTCTGGAGCCCAAAAAACACGAGATCAGGATTTGGGAATGCTCGTGATTTTCTCGTTAACGTCTGCTCGGGTCGCAATTCTGTCGCTTCCAACGCGTTCCTCGCGTCATTTTACATCGGAATTAGTCATGAGAAATGCACAAACACGGTTCTGGAGTTAAATAAAAAAGAGATCAGCGTTTGGGAGTGCTCGCGATTTTCTCGTCAACGTCTGCTCGGGTCGCAATTCTGTCGCTTCCAACGCGTTCCTCGCGTCATTTTATATCGGAATTTGTCATGAGAAATGCACAAACGCGGTTCTGGAGTCCAAAAAACACGAGATCAGGATTTGGGAATGCTCGTGATTTTCTCGTCAACGGTTTCTCGGATCTCAATTCGGTCGCTACCAACGCGTTCCTAGCGTCATTTTACATCGGAATTAGTCATGAGAAATGCACAAACACGGTTCTGGAGTTACAAAAACACGAGATCAGGGTTTGGGAATGCTCGCGATTTTCTCGTTAACGTCTGCTCGGGTCGCAATTCTGTCGCTTCCAACGCGTTCCTCGCGTCATTTTATATCGGAATTTGTCATGAGAAATGCACAAACGCGGTTCCGGAGCCCAAACAACACGAGATCAGGATTTGGGAATGCTCGTGATTTTCTCGTCAACGGTTTCTCGGATCGCAATTCTGTCGCTTCCAACGCGTTCCTCGCGTCATTTTACATCGGAATTAGTCATGAGAAATGCACAAACACGGTTCTGGAGCCCAAAAAAGACGAGATCAGGATTTGGGAATGCTCGTGATTTTCTCGTCAACGGTTGGTCGGATCGCAATTCTATCGCTTCCAACGCGTTCCTCGCGTCATTTTACATCGGAATTAGTCATGAGAAATGCACAAACGCGGTTCTGGAGCCCAAAAAACACGAGATCAGGATTTGGGAATGCTCGCGATTTTCTCGTCAACGGTTTCTCGGATCGCAATTCTGTCGCTTCCAACGCGTTCCTCGCGTCATTTTATATCGGAATTTGTCATGAGAAATGCACAAACGCGGTTCCGGAGCCCAAACAACACGAGATCAGGATTTGGGAATGCTCGTGATTTTCTCGTCAACGGTTTCTCGGATCGCAATTCTGTCGCTTCCAACGCGTTCCTCGCGTCATTTTACATCGGAATTAGTCATGAGAAATGCACAAACACGGTTCTGGAGCCCAAAAAAGACGAGATCAGGATTTGGGAATGCTCGTGATTTTCTCGTCAACGGTTGGTCGGATCGCAATTCTATCGCTTCCAACGCGTTCCTCGAGTCATTTTACATCGGAATTTGTCATGAGAAATGCACAAACGCGGTTCTGGAGCCCAAAAAACACGAGATCAGGGTTTGGGAATGCTCGCGATTTTCTCGTCAACGTCCGCTCGGGTCGCAATTCTGTCGCTTCCAACGCGTTCCTCGCGTCATTTTATATCGGAATTTGTCATGAGAAATGCACAAACGCGGTTCTGGAGCCCAAAAAACACGAGATCAGGATTTGGGAATGCTCGCGATTTTCTCGTCAACGGTTTCTCGGATCGCAATTCTGTCGCTTCCAACGCGTTCCTCGCGTCATTTTACATCGGAATTAGTCATGAGAAATGCACAAACACGGTCCTGGAGCCCAAAAAACACGAGATCAGGATTTGGGAATGCTCGTGATTTTCTCGTTAAAGTCTGCTCGGGTCGCAATTCTGTCGCTTCCAACGCGTTCCTCGCGTCATTTTACATCGGAATTAGTCATGAGAAATGCACAAACACGGTTCTGGAGTTAAATAAAAAAGAGATCAGGGTTTGGGAGTGCTCGCGATTTTCTCGTCAACGTCTGCTCGGGTCGCAATTCTGTCGCTTCCAACGCGTTCCTCGCGTCATTTTATATCGGAATTTGTCATGAGAAATGCACAAACGCGGTTCTGGAGTCCAAAAAACACGAGATCAGGATTTGGGAATGCTCGTGATTTTCTCGTCAACGGTTTCTCGGATCTCAATTCGGTCGCTACCAACGCGTTCCTAGCGTCATTTTACATCGGAATTAGTCATGAGAAATGCACAAACACGGTTCTGGAGTTACAAAAACACGAGATCAGGGTTTGGGAATGCTCGCGATTTTCTCGTTAACGTCTGCTCGGGTCGCAATTCTGTCGCTTCCAACGCGTTCCTCGCGTCATTTTATATCGGAATTTGTCATGAGAAATGCACAAACGCGGTTCCGGAGCCCAAACAACACGAGATCAGGATTTGGGAATGCTCGTGATTTTCTCGTCAACGGTTTCTCGGATCGCAATTCGGTCGCTTCCAACGCGTTTCTCGCGTCATTTTACATCGGAATTAGTCATGAGAAATGCACAAACACGGTTCTGGAGCCCAAAAAACACGAGATCAGGATTTGGGAATGCTCGCGATTTTCTCGTCAACGGTTGGTCGGATCGCAATTCTGTCGCTTCCAACGCGTTTCTCGCGTCATTTTACATCGGAATTAGTCATGAGAAATGCACAAACACGGTTCTGGAGCCCAAAAAACACGAGATCAGGGTTTGGGAATGCTCGCGATTTTCTCGTCAACGGATGCTCGGATCGCAATTCTGTCGCTTCCAACGCGTTCCTCGCGTCATTTTACATCGGAATTAGTCATGAGAAATGCACAAACACGGTTCTGGAGCCCAAAAAACACGAGATCAGGATTTGGGAATGCTCGTGATTTTCTCGTCAACGGTTGGTCGGATCGCAATTCTGTCGCTTCCAACGCGTTTCTCGAGTCATTTTACATCGGAATTTGTCATGAGAAATGCACAAACGCGGTTCTGGAGCCCAAAAAACACGAGTTCAAGTTTTGGGAATGCTCGCGATTTTCTCGTCAAGGGATGCTCGGATCGCAATTCTGTCGCTTCCAACGCGTTCCTCGCGTCATTTTACATCGGAATTAGTCATGAGAAATGCACAAACGCGGTTCTGGAGCCCAAAAAACACGAGATCAGGATTTGGGAATGCTCGCGATTTTCTCGTCAACGGTTTCTCGGATCGCAATTCTGTCGCTTCCAACGCGTTCCTCGCGTCATTTTACATCGGAATTAGTCATGAGAAATGCACAAACACGGTTCTGGAGTTAAATAAAAAAGAGATCAGGGTTTGGGAGTGCTCGCGATTTTCTCGTCAACGTCTGCTCGGGTCGCAATTCTGTCGCTTCCAACGCGTTCCTCGCGTCATTTTATATCGGAATTAGTCATGAGAAATGCACAAACGCGGTTCTGGAGCCCAAAAAACACGAGTTCAGGGTTTGGGAATGCTCGCGATTTTCTCGTCAACGGTTGGTCGGATCGCAATTCTGTCCCTTCCAACGCGTTCCTCCCGTCATTTTACATCGGAATTAGTCATGAGAAATGCACAAACACGGTTCTGGAGCCCAAAAAACACGAGATCAGGATTTGGGAATGCTCGCGATTTTCACGTCAACAGTTTCTCGGATCGCAATTCTGTCGCTTCCAACGCGTTCCTCGCGTCATTTTACATCGGAATTAGTCATGAGAAATGCACAAACACGGTTCTGGAGTTAAAAAAAAGAGATCAGGGTTTGGGAATGCTCGCGATTTTCTCGTCAACGGATGCTCGGATCGCAATTCTGTCGCTTCCAACGCGTTCCTCGAGTCATTTTACATCGGAATTTGTCATGAGAAATGCACAAACGCGGTTCTGGAGCCCAAAAAACACGAGATCAGGGTTTGGGAATGCTCGCGATTTTCTCGTCAACGTCCGCTCGGGTCGCAATTCTGTCGCTTCCAACGCGTTCCTCGCGTCATTTTATATCGGAATTTGTCATGAGAAATGCACAAACGCGGTTCTGGAGCCCAAAAAACACGAGATCAGGATTTGGGAATGCTCGCGATTTTCTCGTCAACGGTTTCTCGGATCGCAATTCTGTCGCTTCCAACGCGTTCCTCGCGTCATTTTACATCGGAATTAGTCATGAGAAATGCACAAACACGGTTCTGGAGCCCAAAAAACACGAGATCAGGATTTGGGAATGCTCGTGATTTTCTCGTCAACGGTTGGTCGGATCGCAATTCTGTCGCTTCCAACGCGTTTCTCGAGTCATTTTACATCGGAATTTGTCATGAGAAATGCACAAACGCGGTTCTGGAGCCCAAAAAACACGAGTTCAAGTTTTGGGAATGCTCGCGATTTTCTCGTCAAGGGATGCTCGGATCGCAATTCTGTCGCTTCCAACGCGTTCCTCGCGTCATTTTACATCGGAATTAGTCATGAGAAATGCACAAACGCGGTTCTGGAGCCCAAAAAACACGAGATCAGGATTTGGGAATGCTCGCGATTTTCTCGTCAACGGTTTCTCGGATCGCAATTCTGTCGCTTCCAACGCGTTCCTCGCGTCATTTTACATCGGAATTAGTCATGAGAAATGCACAAACACGGTTCTGGAGTTAAATAAAAAAGAGATCAGGGTTTGGGAGTGCTCGCGATTTTCTCGTCAACGTCTGCTCGGGTCGCAATTCTGTCGCTTCCAACGCGTTCCTCGCGTCATTTTATATCGGAATTAGTCATGAGAAATGCACAAACGCGGTTCTGGAGCCCAAAAAACACGAGTTCAGGGTTTGGGAATGCTCGCGATTTTCTCGTCAACGGTTGGTCGGATCGCAATTCTGTCCCTTCCAACGCGTTCCTCCCGTCATTTTACATCGGAATTAGTCATGAGAAATGCACAAACACGGTTCTGGAGCCCAAAAAACACGAGATCAGGATTTGGGAATGCTCGCGATTTTCACGTCAACAGTTTCTCGGATCGCAATTCTGTCGCTTCCAACGCGTTCCTCGCGTCATTTTACATCGGAATTAGTCATGAGAAATGCACAAACACGGTTCTGGAGTTAAAAAAAAGAGATCAGGGTTTGGGAATGCTCGCGATTTTCTCGTCAACGGATGCTCGGATCGCAATTCTGTCGCTTCCAACGCGTTCCTTGCGTCATTTTACATCGGAATTAGTCATGAGAAATGCACAAACACGGTTCTGGAGCCCAAAAAAGACGAGATCAGGATTTGGGAATGCTCGTGATTTTCTCGTCAACGGTTGGTCGGATCGCAATTCTGTCGCTTCCAACGCGTTCCTCGAGTCATTTTACATCGGAATTTGTCATGAGAAATGCACAAACGCGGTTCTGGAGCCCAAAAAACACGAGATCAGGGTTTGGGAATGCTCGCGATTTTCTCGTCAACGTCCGCTCGGGTCGCAATTCTGTCGCTTCCAACGCGTTCCTCGCGTCATTTTATATCGGAATTTGTCATGAGAAATGCACAAACGCGGTTCTGGAGCCCAAAAAACACGAGATCAGGATTTGGGAATGCTCGCGATTTTCTCGTCAACGGTTTCTCGGATCGCAATTCTGTCGCTTCCAACGCGTTCCTCGCGTCATTTTACATCGGAATTAGTCATGAGAAATGCACAAACACGGTTCTGGAGCCCAAAAAACACGAGATCAGGATTTGGGAATGCTCGTGATTTTCTCGTCAACGGTTGGTCGGATCGCAATTCTGTCGCTTCCAACGCGTTTCTCGAGTCATTTTACATCGGAATTTGTCATGAGAAATGCACAAACGCGGTTCTGGAGCCCAAAAAACACGAGTTCAAGTTTTGGGAATGCTCGCGATTTTCTCGTCAAGGGATGCTCGGATCGCAATTCTGTCGCTTCCAACGCGTTCCTCGCGTCATTTTACATCGGAATTAGTCATGAGAAATGCACAAACGCGGTTCTGGAGCCCAAAAAACACGAGATCAGGATTTGGGAATGCTCGCGATTTTCTCGTCAACGGTTTCTCGGATCGCAATTCTGTCGCTTCCAACGCGTTCCTCGCGTCATTTTACATCGGAATTAGTCATGAGAAATGCACAAACACGGTTCTGGAGTTAAATAAAAAAGAGATCAGGGTTTGGGAGTGCTCGCGATTTTCTCGTCAACGTCTGCTCGGGTCGCAATTCTGTCGCTTCCAACGCGTTCCTCGCGTCATTTTATATCGGAATTAGTCATGAGAAATGCACAAACGCGGTTCTGGAGCCCAAAAAACACGAGTTCAGGGTTTGGGAATGCTCGCGATTTTCTCGTCAACGGTTGGTCGGATCGCAATTCTGTCCCTTCCAACGCGTTCCTCCCGTCATTTTACATCGGAATTAGTCATGAGAAATGCACAAACACGGTTCTGGAGCCCAAAAAACACGAGATCAGGATTTGGGAATGCTCGCGATTTTCACGTCAACAGTTTCTCGGATCGCAATTCTGTCGCTTCCAACGCGTTCCTCGCGTCATTTTACATCGGAATTAGTCATGAGAAATGCACAAACACGGTTCTGGAGTTAAAAAAAAGAGATCAGGGTTTGGGAATGCTCGCGATTTTCTCGTCAACGGATGCTCGGATCGCAATTCTGTCGCTTCCAACGCGTTCCTTGCGTCATTTTACATCGGAATTAGTCATGAGAAATGCACAAACACGGTTCTGGAGCCCAAAAAAGACGAGATCAGGATTTGGGAATGCTCGTGATTTTCTCGTCAACGGTTGGTCGGATCGCAATTCTGTCGCTTCCAACGCGTTCCTCGAGTCATTTTACATCGGAATTTGTCATGAGAAATGCACAAACGCGGTTCTGGAGCCCAAAAAACACGAGATCAGGGTTTGGGAATGCTCGCGATTTTCTCGTCAACGTCCGCTCGGGTCGCAATTCTGTCGCTTCCAACGCGTTCCTCGCGTCATTTTATATCGGAATTTGTCATGAGAAATGCACAAACGCGGTTCTGGAGCCCAAAAAACACGAGATCAGGATTTGGGAATGCTCGCGATTTTCTCGTCAACGGTTTCTCGGATCGCAATTCTGTCGCTTCCAACGCGTTCCTCGCGTCATTTTACATCGGAATTAGTCATGAGAAATGCACAAACACGGTCCTGGAGCCCAAAAAACACGAGATCGGGATTTGGGAATGCCCGCGATTTTCTCGTCAACGTCCGCTCGGGTCGCAATTCTGTCGCTTCCAACGCGTTCCTCGCGTCATTTTATATCGGAATTTGTCATGAGAAATGCACAAACGCGGTTCTGGAGCCCAAAAAACACGAGATCAGGATTTGGGAATGCTCGCGATTTTCACGTCAACAGTTTCTCGGATCGCAATTCTGTCGCTTCCAACGCGTTCCTCGCGTCATTTTACATCGGAATTAGTCATGAGAAATGCACAAACACGGTTCTGGAGTTAAAAAAACACGAGATCAGGGTTTGGGAATGCTCGCGATTTTCTCGTCAACGGTTTCTCGGATCGCAATTCGGTCGCTTCCAACGCGTTCCTCGCGTCATTTTATGTCGGAATTTGTCATGAGAAATGCACAAACGCGGTTCTGGAGCCCAAAAAACACGAGATCAGGTTTTGGGAATGCTCGCGATTTTCTCGTCAACGGTTTCTCGGATCGCAATTCTATCGCTTCCAACGCGTTCCTCGCGTCATTTTATATCAGAATTTGTCATGAGAAATGCACAAACACGGTTCTGGAGTTAAAAAAACACGAGATCAGGGTTTGGGAATGCTCGCGATTTTCTCGTCAACGGTTTCTCGGATCGCAATTCGGTCGCTTCCAACGCGTTCCTCGCGTCATTTTATATCGGAATTTGTCATGAGAAATGCACAAACGCGGTTCTGGAGCCCAAAAAACACGGGATCAGGTTTTGGGAATGCTCGCGATTTTCTCGTCAACGGTTTCTCGGATCGCAATTCTATCGCTTCCAACGCGTTCCTCGCGTCATTTTACATCGGAATTAGTCATGAGAAATGCACAAACACGGTTCTGGAGTTCAAAAAACACGAGATCAGGGTTTGGGAATGCTCGCGATTTTCTCGTCAACGGTTTCTCGGATCGCAATTCGGTCGCTTCCAACGCGTTCCTCGCGTCATTTTATATCGGAATTTGTCATGAGAAATGCACAAACGCGGTTCTGGAGTCCAAAAAACACGAGATCAGGATTTGGGAATGCTCGTGATTTTCTCGTCAACGGTTTCTCGGATCTCAATTCGGTCGCTACCAACGCGTTCCTAGCGTCATTTTACATCGGAATTAGTCATGAGAAATGCACAAACACGGTTCTGGAGTTACAAAAACACGAGATCAGGGTTTGGGAATGCTCGCGATTTTCTCGTTAACGTCTGCTCGGGTCGCAATTCTGTCGCTTCCAACGCGTTCCTCGCGTCATTTTATATCGGAATTTGTCATGAGAAATGCACAAACGCGGTTCCGGAGCCCAAACAACACGAGATCAGGATTTGGGAATGCTCGTGATTTTCTCGTCAACGGTTTCTCGGATCGCAATTCTGTCGCTTCCAACGCGTTCCTCGCGTCATTTTACATCGGAATTAGTCATGAGAAATGCACAAACGCGGTTCTGGAGCCCAAAAAACACGAGTTCAGGGTTTGGGAATGCTCGCGATTTTCTCGTCAACGGTTTCTCGGATCGCAATTCGGTCGCTTCCAACGCGTTTCTCGCGTCATTTTACATCGGAATTAGTCATGAGAAATGCACAAACACGGTTCTGGAGCCCAAAAAACACGAGATCAGGATTTGGGAATGCTCGTGATTTTCTCGTCAACGGTTGGTCGGATCGCAATTCTGTCGCTTCCAACGCGTTTCTCGCGTCATTTTACATCGGAATTAGTCATGAGAAATGCACAAACACGGTTCTGGAGCCCAAAAAACACGAGATCAGGGTTTGGGAATGCTCGTGATTTTCTCGTCAACGGTTTCTCGGATCTCAATTCGGTCGCTACCAACGCGTTCCTAGCGTCATTTTACATCGGAATTAGTCATGAGAAATGCACAAACACGGTCCTGGAGCCCAAAAAACACGAGATCAGGATTTGGGAATGCTCGCGATTTTCTCGTCAACGTCTGCTCGGGTCGCAATTCGGTCGCTTCCAACGCGTTTCTCGCGTCATTTTACATCGGAATTAGTCATGAGAAATGCACAAACACGGTTCTGGAGTTAAAAAACACGAGATCAGGGTTTGGGAATGCTCGCGATTTTCTCGTCAACGGTTTCTCGGATCGCAATTCGGTCGCTTCCAACGCGTTCCTCGCGTCATTTTATATCGGAATTTGTCATGAGAAATGCACAAACGCGGTTCTGGAGCCCAAAAAACACGAGATCAGGATTTGGGGATGCTCGTGATTTTCTCGTCAACGGTTTCTCGAATCGCAATTCGGTCGCTTCCAACGCGTTTCTCCCGTCATTTTACATCGGAATTAGTCATGAGAAATGCACGAACACGAATCTGGAGTTAAAAAAACACGAGATCAGGATTTGGGAATGCTCGCGATTTTATGGTCAACGGATGCTCGGATCGCAATTCTGTCGCTTCCAACGCGTTCCTCGCGTCATTTTATATCAGAATTTGTCATGAGAAATGCACAAACACGGTTCTGGAGTTAAAAAAACACGAGATCAGGGTTTGGGAATGCTCGCGATTTTCTCGTCAACGGTTTCTCGGATCGCAATTCGGTCGCTTCCAACGCGTTCCTCGCGTCATTTTATATCGGAATTTGTCATGAGAAATGCACAAACGCGGTTCTGGAGCCCAAAAAACACGAGATCAGGATTTGGGGATGCTCGTGATTTCTCGTCAACGGTTTCTCGAATTACAATTCGGTCGCTTCCAACGCGTTTCTCGCGTCATTTTACATCGGAATTAGTCATGAGAAATGCACAAACACGGTCCTGGAGCCCAAAAAACACGAGATCAGGATTTGGGAATGCTCGCGATTTTCACGTCAACGGTTTCTCGGATCGCAATTCTGTCGCTTCCAACGCGTTCCTCGCGTCATTTTACATCGGAATTAGTCATGAGAAATGCACAAACACGGTTCTGGAGGTAAATAAAAAAGAGATCAGGGTTTGGGAGTGCTCGCGATTTTCTCGTCAACGTCTGCTCGGGTCGCAATTCTGTCGCTTCCAACGCGTTCCTCGCGTCATTTTATATCGGAATTTGTCATGAGAAATGCACAAACGCGGTTCTGGAGTCCAAAAAACACGAGATCAGGATTTGGGAATGCTCGTGATTTTCTCGTCAACGGTTTCTCGGATCTCAATTCGGTCGCTACCAACGCGTTCCTAGCGTCATTTTACATCGGAATTAGTCATGAGAAATGCACAAACACGGTTCTGGAGTTACAAAAACACGAGATCAGGGTTTGGGAATGCTCGCGATTTTCTCGTTAACGTCTGCTCGGGTCGCAATTCTGTCGCTTCCAACGCGTTCCTCGCGTCATTTTATTTCGGAATTTGTCATGAGAAATGCACAAACGCGGTTCCGGAGCCCAAACAACACGAGATCAGGATTTGGGAATGCTCGTGATTTTCTCGTCAACGGTTTCTCGGATCGCAATTCTGTCGCTTCCAACGCGTTCCTCGCGTCATTTTACATCGGAATTAGTCATGAGAAATGCACAAACGCGGTTCTGGAGCCCAAAAAACACGAGTTCAGGGTTTGGGAATGCTCGCGATTTTCTCGTCAACGGTTTCTCGGATCGCAATTCGGTCGCTTCCAACGCGTTTCTCGCGTCATTTTACATCGGAATTAGTCATGAGAAATGCACAAACACGGTTCTGGAGCCCAAAAAACACGAGATCAGGATTTGGGAATGCTCGCGATTTTCTCGTCAACGGTTGGTCGGATCGCAATTCTGTCGCTTCCAACGCGTTTCTCGCGTCATTTTACATCGGAATTAGTCATGAGAAATGCACAAACACGGTTCTGGAGCCCAAAAAACACGAGATCAGGGTTTGGGAATGCTCGTGATTTTCTCGTCAACGGTTTCTCGGATCTCAATTCGGTCGCTACCAACGCGTTCCTAGCGTCATTTTACATCGGAATTAGTCATGAGAAATGCACAAACACGGTTCTGGAGTTACAAAAACACGAGATCAGGGTTTGGGAATGCTCGCGATTTTCTCGTTAACGTCTGCTCGGATCGCAATTCTGTCGCTTCCAACGCGTTCCTCGCGTCATTTTACATCGGAATTAGTCATGAGAAATGCACAAACGCGGTTCTGGAGCCCAAAAAACACGAGTTCAGGGTTTGGGAATGCTCGCGATTTTCTCGTCAACGGTTTCTCGGATCGCAATTCGGTCGCTTCCAACGCGTTTCTCGCGTCATTTTACATCGGAATTAGTCATGAGAAATGCACAAACACGGTTCTGGAGCCCAAAAAACACGAGATCAGGATTTGGGAATGCTCGCGATTTTCTCGTCAACGGTTGGTCGGATCGCAATTCTGTCGCTTTCAACGCGTTCCTCGCGTCATTTTACATCGGAATTAGTAATGAGAAATGCACAAACACGGTTCTGGAGTTAAAAAAAAGAGATCAGGGTTTGGGAATGCTCGCGATTTTCTCGTCAACGGATGCTCGGATCGCAATTCTGTCGCTTCCAACGCGTTCCTTGCGTCATTTTACATCGGAATTAGTCATGAGAAATGCACAAACACGGTTCTGGAGCCCAAAAAAGACGAGATCAGGATTTGGGAATGCTCGTGATTTTCTCGTCAACGGTTGGTCGGATCGCAATTCTGTCGCTTCCAACGCGTTCCTCGAGTCATTTTACATCGGAATTTGTCATGAGAAATGCACAAACGCGGTTCTGGAGCCCAAAAAACACGAGATCAGGGTTTGGGAATGCTCGCGATTTTCTCGTCAACGTCCGCTCGGGTCGCAATTCTGTCGCTTCCAACGCGTTCCTCGCGTCATTTTATATCGGAATTTGTCATGAGAAATGCACAAACGCGGTTCTGGAGCCCAAAAAACACGAGATCAGGATTTGGGAATGCTCGCGATTTTCTCGTCAACGGTTTCTCGGATCGCAATTCTGTCGCTTCCAACGCGTTCCTCGCGTCATTTTACATCGGAATTAGTCATGAGAAATGCACAAACACGGTCCTGGAGCCCAAAAAACACGAGATCAGGATTTGGGAATGCTCGCGATTTTCACGTCAACGGTTTCTCGGATCGCAATTCTGTCGCTTCCAACGCGTTCATCGCGTCATTTTACATCGGAATTAGTCATGAGAAATGCACAAACACGGTTCTGGAGTTAAATAAAAAAGAGATCAGGGTTTGGGAGTGCTCGCGATTTTCTCGTCAACGTCTGCTCGGGTCGCAATTCTGTCGCTTCCAACGCGTTCCTCGCGTCATTTTATATCGGAATTTGTCATGAGAAATGCACAAACGCGGTTCTGGAGTCCAAAAAACACGAGATCAGGATTTGGGAATGCTCGTGATTTTCTCGTCAACGGTTTCTCGGATCTCAATTCGGTCGCTACCAACGCGTTCCTAGCGTCATTTTACATCGGAATTAGTCATGAGAAATGCACAAACACGGTTCTGGAGTTACAAAAACACGAGATCAGGGTTTGGGAATGCTCGCGATTTTCTCGTTAACGTCTGCTCGGGTCGCAATTCTGTCGCTTCCAACGCGTTCCTCGCGTCATTTTATATCGGAATTTGTCATGAGAAATGCACAAACGCGGTTCCGGAGCCCAAACAACACGAGATCAGGATTTGGGAATGCTCGTGATTTTCTCGTCAACGGTTTCTCGGATCGCAATTCTGTCGCTTCCAACGCGTTCCTCGCGTCATTTTACATCGGAATTAGTCATGAGAAATGCACAAACGCGGTTCTGGAGCCCAAAAAACACGAGTTCAGGGTTTGGGAATGCTCGCGATTTTCTCGTCAACGGTTTCTCGGATCGCAATTCGGTCGCTTCCAACGCGTTTCTCGCGTCATTTTACATCGGAATTAGTCATGAGAAATGCACAAACACGGTTCTGGAGCCCAAAAAACACGAGATCAGGATTTGGGAATGCTCGCGATTTTCTCGTCAACGGTTGGTCGGATCGCAATTCTGTCGCTTCCAACGCGTTTCTCGCGTCATTTTACATCGGAATTAGTCATGAGAAATGCACAAACACGGTTCTGGAGCCCAAAAAACACGAGATCAGGGTTTGGGAATGCTCGCGATTTTCTCGTCAACGGATGCTCGGATCGCAATTCTGTCGCT
This sequence comes from Crossocerus cetratus, assembly GCA_963675795.1. NCBI lineage: Eukaryota > Metazoa > Arthropoda > Insecta > Hymenoptera > Crabronidae > Crossocerus > Crossocerus cetratus. Next base: position 1,448,703 of record CAVMBF010000002.1, read on the forward strand.
TCCAACGCGTTCCTCGCGTCATTTTACATCGGAATTAGTCATGAGAAATGCACAAACACGGTTCTGGAGCCCAAAAAACACGAGATCAGGATTTGGGAATGCTCGTGATTTTCTCGTCAACGGTTGGTCGGATCGCAATTCTGTCGCTTCCAACGCGTTCCTCGAGTCATTTTACATCGGAATTTGTCATGAGAAATGCACAAACGCGGTTCTGGAGCCCAAAAAACACGAGTTCAAGTTTTGGGAATGCTCGCGATTTTCTCGTCAAGGGATGCTCGGATCGCAATTCTGTCGCTTCCAACGCGTTCCTCGCGTCATTTTACATCGGAATTAGTCATGAGAAATGCACAAACGCGGTTCTGGAGCCCAAAAAACACGAGATCAGGATTTGGGAATGCTCGCGATTTTCTCGTCAACGGTTTCTCGGATCGCAATTCTGTCGCTTCCAACGCGTTCCTCGCGTCATTTTACATCGGAATTAGTCATGAGAAATGCACAAACACGGTTCTGGAGCCCAAAAAACACGAGATCAGGATTTGGGAATGCTCGCGATTTTCACGTCAACGGTTTCTCGGATCGCAATTCTGTCGCTTCCAACGCGTTCCTCGCGTCATTTTATATCGGAATTTGTCATGAGAAATGCACAAACGCGGTTCTGGAGCCCAAAAAACACGAGATCAGGGTTTGGGAATGCTCGCGATTTTCTCGTCAACGGGTGCTCGGATCGCAATTCTGTCGCTTCCAACGCGTTCCTCGCGTCATTTTACATCGGAATTAGTCATGAGAAATGCACAAACACGGTTCTGGAGTTAAAAAAAAAAGAGATCAGGGTTTGGGAGTGCTCGCGATTTTCTCGTCAACGTCTGCTCGGGTCGCAATTCTGTCGCTTCCAACGCGTTCCTCGCGTCATTTTATATCGGAATTTGTCATGAGAAATGCACAAACGCGGTTCTGGAGTCCAAAAAACACGAGATCAGGATTTGGGAATGCTCGTGATTTTCTCGTTAACGTCTGCTCGGGTCGCAATTCTGTCGCTTCCAACGCGTTCCTCGCGTCATTTTATATCGGAATTTGTCATGAGAAATGCACAAACGCGGTTCTGGAGCCCAAAAAACACGAGATCAGGATTTGGGAATGCTCGTGATTTTCTCGTCAACGGTTTCTCGGATCGCAATTCTGTCGCTTCCAACGCGTTCCTCGCGTCATTTTACATCGGAATTAGTCATGAGAAATGCACAAATACGGTTCTGGAGTTAAAAAAAAGAGATCAGGGTTTGGGAATGCTCGCGATTTTCTCGTCAACGGATGCTCGGATCGCAATTCTGTCGCTTCCAACGCGTTCCTCGCGTCATTTTACATCGGAATTAGTCATGAGAAATGCACAAAGACGGTTCTGGAGCCCAAAAAAGACGAGATCAGGATTTGGGAATGCTCGTGATTTTCTCGTCAACGGTTGGTCGGATCGCAATTCTGTCGCTTCCAACGCGTTCCTCGAGTCATTTTACATCGGAATTTGTCATGAGAAATGCACAAACGCGGTTCTGGAGCCCAAAAAACACGAGATCAGGGTTTGGGAATGCTCGCGATTTTCTCGTCAACGTCCGCTCGGGTCGCAATTCTGTCGCTTCCAACGCGTTCCTCGCGTCATTTTATATCGGAATTTGTCATGAGAAATGCACAAACGCGGTTCTGGAGCCCAAAAAACACGAGATCAGGATTTGGGAATGCTCGCGATTTTCTCGTCAACGGTTTCTCGGATCGCAATTCTGTCGCTTCCAACGCGTTCCTCGCGTCATTTTACATCGGAATTAGTCATGAGAAATGCACAAACACGGTCCTGGAGCCCAAAAAACACGAGATCAGGATTTGGGAATGCTCGCGATTTTCACGTCAACGGTTTCTCGGATCGCAATTCTGTCGCTTCCAACGCGTTCCTCGCGTCATTTTACATCGGAATTAGTCATGAGAAATGCACAAACACGGTTCTGGAGTTAAATAAAAAAGAGATCAGGGTTTGGGAGTGCTCGCGATTTTCTCGTCAACGTCTGCTCGGGTCGCAATTCTGTCGCTTCCAACGCGTTCCTCGCGTCATTTTATATCGGAATTTGTCATGAGAAATGCACAAACGCGGTTCTGGAGTCCAAAAAACACGAGATCAGGATTTGGGAATGCTCGTGATTTTCTCGTCAACGGTTTCTCGGATCTCAATTCGGTCGCTACCAACGCGTTCCTAGCGTCATTTTACATCGGAATTAGTCATGAGAAATGCACAAACACGGTTCTGGAGTTACAAAAACACGAGATCAGGGTTTGGGAATGCTCGCGATTTTCTCGTTAACGTCTGCTCGGGTCGCAATTCTGTCGCTTCCAACGCGTTCCTCGCGTCATTTTATATCGGAATTTGTCATGAGAAATGCACAAACGCGGTTCCGGAGCCCAAACAACACGAGATCAGGATTTGGGAATGCTCGTGATTTTCTCGTCAACGGTTTCTCGGATCGCAATTCTGTCGCTTCCAACGCGTTCCTCGCGTCATTTTACATCGGAATTAGTCATGAGAAATGCACAAACGCGGTTCTGGAGCCCAAAAAACACGAGTTCAGGGTTTGGGAATGCTCGCGATTTTCTCGTCAACGGTTTCTCGGATCGCAATTCGGTCGCTTCCAACGCGTTTCTCGCGTCATTTTACATCGGAATTAGTCATGAGAAATGCACAAACACGGTTCTGGAGCCCAAAAAACACGAGATCAGGATTTGGGAATGCTCGCGATTTTCTCGTCAACGGTTGGTCGGATCGCAATTCTGTCGCTTCCAACGCGTTTCTCGCGTCATTTTACATCGGAATTAGTCATGAGAAATGCACAAACACGGTTCTGGAGCCCAAAAAACACGAGACCAGGGTTTGGGAATGCTCGCGATTTTCTCGTCAACGGATGCTCGGATCGCAATTCTGTCGCTTCCAACGCGTTCCTCGCGTCATTTTACATCGGAATTAGTCATGAGAAATGCACAAACACGGTTCTGGAGCCCAAAAAACACGAGATCAGGATTTGGGAATGCTCGTGATTTTCTCGTCAACGGTTGGTCGGATCGCAATTCTGTCGCTTCCAACGCGTTCCTCGAGTCATTTTACATCGGAATTTGTCATGAGAAATGCACAAACGCGGTTCTGGAGCCCAAAAAACACGAGATCAGGATTTGGGAATGCTCGTGATTTTCTCGTTAACGTCTGCTCGGGTCGCAATTCTGTCGCTTCCAACGCGTTCCTCGCGTCATTTTATATCGGAATTTGTCATGAGAAATGCACAAACGCGGTTCTGGAGCCCAAAAAACACGAGATCAGGATTTGGGAATGCTCGCGATTTTCTCGTCAACGGTTTCTCGGATCGCAATTCTGTCGCTTCCAACGCGTTCCTCGCGTCATTTTACATCGGAATTAGTCATGAGAAATGCACAAACACGGTCCTGGAGCCCAAAAAACACGAGATCAGGATTTGGGAATGCTCGCGATTTTCACGTCAACGGTTTCTCGGATCGCAATTCTGTCGCTTCCTACGCGTTCCTCGCGTCATTTTACATCGGAATTAGTCATGAGAAATGCACAAACACGGTTCTGGAGTTAAAAAAAAAAGAGATCATGGTTTGGGAGTGCTCGCGATTTTCTCGTCAACGTCTGCTCGGGTCGCAATTCTGTCGCTTCCAACGCGTTCCTCGCGTCATTTTATATCGGAATTTGTCATGAGAAATGCACAAACGCGGTTCTGGAGTCCAAAAAACACGAGATCAGGATTTGGGAATGCTGGTGATTTTCTCGTTAACGTCTGCTCGGGTCGCAATTCTGTCGCTTCCAACGCGTTCCTCGCGTCATTTTATATCGGAATTTGTCATGAGAAATGCACAAACGCGGTTCTGGAGCCCAAAAAACACGAGATCAGGATTTGGGAATGCTCGTGATTTTCTCGTCAACGGTTTCTCGGATCGCAATTCTGTCGCTTCCAACGCGTTCCTCGCGTCATTTTACATCGGAATTAGTCATGAGAAATGCACAAACGCGGTTCTGGAGCCCAAAAAACACGAGTTCAGGGTTTGGGAATGCTCGCGATTTTCTCGTCAACGGTTTCTCGGATCGCAATTCGGTCGCTTCCAACGCGTTCCTCGCGTCATTTTACATCGGAGTTTGTCATGAGAAATGCACAAACGCGGTTCTGGAGCCCAAAAAACGCGAGTTCAAGTTTTGGGAATGCTCGCGATTTTCTCGTCAACGGTTTCCCGGGTCGCAATTCTGTCGCTTCCAACGCGTTCCTCGCGTCATTTTACATCGGAATTAGTCATGAGAAATGCACAAACACGGTCCTGGAGCCCAAAAAACACGAGATCAGGATTTGGGAATGCTCGCGATTTTCACGTCAACGGTTTCTCGGATCGCAATTCTGTCGCTTCCAACGCGTTCCTCGCGTCATTTTACATCGGAATTAGTCATGAGAAATGCACAAACACGGTTCTGGAGTTAAAAAAAAAAGAGATCAGGGTTTGGGAGTGCTCGCGATTTTCTCGTCAACGTCTGCTCGGGTCGCAATTCTGTCGCTTCCAACGCGTTCCTCGCGTCATTTTATATCGGAATTTGTCATGAGAAATGCACAAACGCGGTTCTGGAGTCCAAAAAACACGAGATCAGGATTTGGGAATGCTCGTGATTTTCTCGTTAACGTCTGCTCGGGTCGCAATTCTGTCGCTTCCAACGCGTTCCTCGCGTCATTTTATATCGGAATTTGTCATGAGAAATGCACAAACGCGGTTCTGGAGCCCAAAAAACACGAGATCAGGATTTGGGAATGCTCGTGATTTTCTCGTCAACGGTTTCTCGGATCGCAATTCTGTCGCTTCCCACGCGTTCCTCGCGTCATTTTACATCGGAATTAGTCATGAGAAATGCACAAACACGGTTCTGGAGTTAAAAAAAAAAGAGATCAGGGTTTGGGAGTGCTCGCGATTTTCTCGTCAACGTCTGCTCGGGTCGCAATTCTGTCGCTTCCAACGCGTTCCTCGCGTCATTTTATATCGGAATTTGTCATGAGAAATGCACAAACGCGGTTCTGGAGTCCAAAAAACACGAGATCAGGATTTGGGAATGCTCGTGATTTTCTCGTTAACGTCTGCTCGGGTCGCAATTCTGTCGCTTCCAACGCGTTCCTCGCGTCATTTTATATCGGAATTTGTCATGAGAAATGCACAAACGCGGCTCTGGAGCCCAAAAAACACGAGATCAGGATTTGGGAATGCTCGTGATTTTCTCGTCAACGGTTTCTCGGATCGCAATTCTGTCGCTTCCAACGCGTTCCTCGCGTCATTTTACATCGGAATTAGTCATGAGAAATGCACAAACGCGGTTCTGGAGCCCAAAAAACACGAGTTCAGGGTTTGGGAATGCTCGCGATTTTCTCGTCAACGGTTTCTCGGATCGCAATTCGGTCGCTTCCAACGCGTTCCTCGCGTCATTTTACATCGGAATTTGTCATGAGAAATGCACAAACGCGGTTCTGGAGCCCAAAAAACACGAGTTCAAGTTTTGGGAATGCTCGCGATTTTCTCGTCAACGGTTTCCCGGGTCGCAATTCTGTCGCTTCCAACGCGTTCCTCGCGTCATTTTACATCGGAATTAGTCATGAGAAATGCACAAACACGGTTCTGGAGTTAAAAAAACACGAGATCAGGGTTGGGAATGCTCGCGATTTTCTCGTCAATGGTTTCTCGGATCGCAATTCTGTCCCTTCCAACGCGGTCCTCGCGTCATTTTACATCGGAATTAGTCATGAGAAATGCACAAACACGGTCCTGGAGCCCAAAAAACACGAGATCAGGATTTGGGAATGCTCGCGATTTTCACGTCAACGGTTTCTCGGATCGCAATTCTGTCGCTTCCTACGCGTTCCTCGCGTCATTTTACATCGGAATTAGTCATGAGAAATGCACAAACACGGTTCTGGAGTTAAAAAAAAAAGAGATCATGGTTTGGGAGTGCTCGCGATTTTCTCGTCAACGTCTGCTCGGGTCGCAATTCTGTCGCTTCCAACGCGTTCCTCGCGTCATTTTATATCGGAATTTGTCATGAGAAATGCACAAACGCGGTTCTGGAGTCCAAAAAACACGAGATCAGGATTTGGGAATGCTGGTGATTTTCTCGTTAACGTCTGCTCGGGTCGCAATTCTGTCGCTTCCAACGCGTTCCTCGCGTCATTTTATATCGGAATTTGTCATGAGAAATGCACAAACGCGGTTCTGGAGCCCAAAAAACACGAGATCAGGATTTGGGAATGCTCGTGATTTTCTCGTCAACGGTTTCTCGGATCGCAATTCTGTCGCTTCCAACGCGTTCCTCGCGTCATTTTACATCGGAATTAGTCATGAGAAATGCACAAACGCGGTTCTGGAGCCCAAAAAACACGAGTTCAGGGTTTGGGAATGCTCGCGATTTTCTCGTCAACGGTTTCTCGGATCGCAATTCGGTCGCTTCCAACGCGTTCCTCGCGTCATTTTACATCGGAATTTGTCATGAGAAATGCACAAACGCGGTTCTGGAGCCCAAAAAACGCGAGTTCAAGTTTTGGGAATGCTCGCGATTTTCTCGTCAACGGTTTCCCGGGTCGCAATTCTGTCGCTTCCAACGCGTTCCTCGCGTCATTTTACATCGGAATTAGTCATGAGAAATGCACAAACACGGTCCTGGAGCCCAAAAAACACGAGATCAGGATTTGGGAATGCTCGCGATTTTCACGTCAACGGTTTCTCGGATCGCAATTCTGTCGCTTCCAACGCGTTCCTCGCGTCATTTTACATCGGAATTAGTCATGAGAAATGCACAAACACGGTTCTGGAGTTAAAAAAAAAAGAGATCAGGGTTTGGGAGTGCTCGCGATTTTCTCGTCAACGTCTGCTCGGGTCGCAATTCTGTCGCTTCCAACGCGTTCCTCGCGTCATTTTATATCGGAATTTGTCATGAGAAATGCACAAACGCGGTTCTGGAGTCCAAAAAACACGAGATCAGGATTTGGGAATGCTCGTGATTTTCTCGTTAACGTCTGCTCGGGTCGCAATTCTGTCGCTTCCAACGCGTTCCTCGCGTCATTTTATATCGGAATTTGTCATGAGAAATGCACAAACGCGGTTCTGGAGCCCAAAAAACACGAGATCAGGATTTGGGAATGCTCGTGATTTTCTCGTCAACGGTTTCTCGGATCGCAATTCTGTCGCTTCCCACGCGTTCCTCGCGTCATTTTACATCGGAATTAGTCATGAGAAATGCACAAACACGGTTCTGGAGTTAAAAAAAAAAGAGATCAGGGTTTGGGAGTGCTCGCGATTTTCTCGTCAACGTCTGCTCGGGTCGCAATTCTGTCGCTTCCAACGCGTTCCTCGCGTCATTTTATATCGGAATTTGTCATGAGAAATGCACAAACGCGGTTCTGGAGTCCAAAAAACACGAGATCAGGATTTGGGAATGCTCGTGATTTTCTCGTTAACGTCTGCTCGGGTCGCAATTCTGTCGCTTCCAACGCGTTCCTCGCGTCATTTTATATCGGAATTTGTCATGAGAAATGCACAAACGCGGCTCTGGAGCCCAAAAAACACGAGATCAGGATTTGGGAATGCTCGTGATTTTCTCGTCAACGGTTTCTCGGATCGCAATTCTGTCGCTTCCAACGCGTTCCTCGCGTCATTTTACATCGGAATTAGTCATGAGAAATGCACAAACGCGGTTCTGGAGCCCAAAAAACACGAGTTCAGGGTTTGGGAATGCTCGCGATTTTCTCGTCAACGGTTTCTCGGATCGCAATTCGGTCGCTTCCAACGCGTTCCTCGCGTCATTTTACATCGGAATTTGTCATGAGAAATGCACAAACGCGGTTCTGGAGCCCAAAAAACACGAGTTCAAGTTTTGGGAATGCTCGCGATTTTCTCGTCAACGGTTTCCCGGGTCGCAATTCTGTCGCTTCCAACGCGTTCCTCGCGTCATTTTACATCGGAATTAGTCATGAGAAATGCACAAACACGGTTCTGGAGTTAAAAAAACACGAGATCAGGGTTTGGGAATGCTCGCGATTTTCTCGTCAATGGTTTCTCGGATCGCAATTCTGTCCCTTCCAACGCGGTCCTCGCGTCATTTTACATCGGAATTAGTCATGAGAAATGCACAAACACGGTTCTGGAGCCCAAAAAACACGAGATCAGGATTTGGGAATGCTCGCGATTTTCACGTCAACGGTTTCTCGGATCGCAATTCTGTCGCTTCCAACGCGTTCCTCGCGTCATTTTACATCGGAATTAGTCATGAGAAATGCACAAACACGGTTCTGGAGTTAAAAAAAGAGAGATCAGGGTTTGGGAGTGCTCGCGATTTTCTCGTCAACGTCTGCTCGGGTCGCAATTCTGTCGCTTCCAACGCGTTCCTCGCGTCATTTTATATCGGAATTTGTCATGAGAAATGCACAAACGCGGTTCTGGAGTCCAAAAAACACGAGATCAGGATTTGGGAATGCTCGTGATTTTCTCGTTAACGTCTGCTCGGGTCGCAATTCTGTCGCTTCCAACGCGTTCCTCGCGTCATTTTATATCGGAATTTGTCATGAGAAATGCACAAACGCGGTTCTGGAGCCCAAAAAACACGAGATCAGGATTTGGGAATGCTCGTGATTTTCTCGTCAACGGTTTCTCGGATCGCAATTCTATCGCTTCCAACGCGTTCCTCGCGTCATTTTACATCGGAATTAGTCATGAGAAATGCACAAACGCGGTTCTGGAGCCCAAAAAACACGATCAGGGTTTGGGAATGCTCGCGATTTTCTCGTCAACGGTTTCTCGGATCGCAATTCGGTCGCTTCCAACGCGTTTCTCGCGTCATTTTACATCGGAACTAGTCATGAGAAATGCACAAACACGGTTCTGGAGCCCAAAAAACACGAGATCAGGATTTGGGAATGCTCGCGATTTTCTCGTCAACGGTTGGTCGGATCGCAATTCTGTCGCTTTCAACGCGTTCCTCGCGTCATTTTACATCGGAATTAGTCATGAGAAATGCACAAACACGGTCCTGGAGCCCAAAAACACGAGATCAGGATTTGGGAATGCTCGTGATTTTCTCGTCAACGGTTTCTCGGGTCGCAATTCTGTCGCTTCCAACGCGTTCCTCGCGTCATTTTACATCGGAATTTGTCATGAGAAATGCACAAACGCGGTTCTGGAGCCCAAAAAACACGAGATCAGGATTTGGGAATGCTCGCGATTTTCTCGTCAACGGTTGGTCGGATCGCAATTCTGTCGCTTCCAACGCGTTCCTCGCGTCATTTTACATCGGAATTTGTCATGAGAAATGCACAAACGCGGTTCTGGAGCCCAAAAAACACGAGTTCAAGTTTTGGGAATGCTCGCGATTTTCTCGTCAACGGTTTCCCGGGTCGCAATTCTGTCGCTTCCAACGCGTTCCTCGCGTCATTTTACATCGGAATTAGTCATGAGAAATGCACAAACACGGTTCTGGAGTTAAAAAAACACGAGATCAGGGTTTGGGAATGCTCGCGATTTTCTCGTCAACGGTTTCTCGGATCGCAATTCTGTCGCTTCCCACGCGTTCCTCGCGTCATTTTACATCGGAATTAGTCATGAGAAATGCACAAACACGGTTCTGGAGTTAAAAAAAAAAGAGATCAGGGTTTGGGAGTGCTCGCGATTTTCTCGTCAACGTCTGCTCGGGTCGCAATTCTGTCGCTTCCAACGCGTTCCTCGCGTCATTTTATATCGGAATTTGTCATGAGAAATGCACAAACGCGGTTCTGGAGTCCAAAAAACACGAGATCAGGATTTGGGAATGCTCGTGATTTTCTCGTTAACGTCTGCTCGGGTCGCAATTCTGTCGCTTCCAACGCGTTCCTCGCGTCATTTTATATCGGAATTTGTCATGAGAAATGCACAAACGCGGCTCTGGAGCCCAAAAAACACGAGATCAGGATTTGGGAATGCTCGTGATTTTCTCGTCAACGGTTTCTCGGATCGCAATTCTGTCGCTTCCAACGCGTTCCTCGCGTCATTTTACATCGGAATTAGTCATGAGAAATGCACAAACGCGGTTCTGGAGCCCAAAAAACACGAGTTCAGGGTTTGGGAATGCTCGCGATTTTCTCGTCAACGGTTTCTCGGATCGCAATTCGGTCGCTTCCAACGCGTTCCTCGCGTCATTTTACATCGGAATTTGTCATGAGAAATGCACAAACGCGGTTCTGGAGCCCAAAAAACACGAGTTCAAGTTTTGGGAATGCTCGCGATTTTCTCGTCAACGGTTTCCCGGGTCGCAATTCTGTCGCTTCCAACGCGTTCCTCGCGTCATTTTACATCGGAATTAGTCATGAGAAATGCACAAACACGGTTCTGGAGTTAAAAAAACACGAGATCAGGGTTTGGGAATGCTCGCGATTTTCTCGTCAATGGTTTCTCGGATCGCAATTCTGTCCCTTCCAACGCGGTCCTCGCGTCATTTTACATCGGAATTAGTCATGAGAAATGCACAAACACGGTTCTGGAGCCCAAAAAACACGAGATCAGGATTTGGGAATGCTCGCGATTTTCACGTCAACGGTTTCTCGGATCGCAATTCTGTCGCTTCCAACGCGTTCCTCGCGTCATTTTACATCGGAATTAGTCATGAGAAATGCACAAACACGGTTCTGGAGTTAAAAAAAGAGAGATCAGGGTTTGGGAGTGCTCGCGATTTTCTCGTCAACGTCTGCTCGGGTCGCAATTCTGTCGCTTCCAACGCGTTCCTCGCGTCATTTTATATCGGAATTTGTCATGAGAAATGCACAAACGCGGTTCTGGAGTCCAAAAAACACGAGATCAGGATTTGGGAATGCTCGTGATTTTCTCGTTAACGTCTGCTCGGGTCGCAATTCTGTCGCTTCCAACGCGTTCCTCGCGTCATTTTATATCGGAATTTGTCATGAGAAATGCACAAACGCGGTTCTGGAGCCCAAAAAACACGAGATCAGGATTTGGGAATGCTCGTGATTTTCTCGTCAACGGTTTCTCGGATCGCAATTCTATCGCTTCCAACGCGTTCCTCGCGTCATTTTACATCGGAATTAGTCATGAGAAATGCACAAACGCGGTTCTGGAGCCCAAAAAACACGATCAGGGTTTGGGAATGCTCGCGATTTTCTCGTCAACGGTTTCTCGGATCGCAATTCGGTCGCTTCCAACGCGTTTCTCGCGTCATTTTACATCGGAACTAGTCATGAGAAATGCACAAACACGGTTCTGGAGCCCAAAAAACACGAGATCAGGATTTGGGAATGCTCGCGATTTTCTCGTCAACGGTTGGTCGGATCGCAATTCTGTCGCTTTCAACGCGTTCCTCGCGTCATTTTACATCGGAATTAGTCATGAGAAATGCACAAACACGGTCCTGGAGCCCAAAAACACGAGATCAGGATTTGGGAATGCTCGTGATTTTCTCGTCAACGGTTTCTCGGGTCGCAATTCTGTCGCTTCCAACGCGTTCCTCGCGTCATTTTACATCGGAATTTGTCATGAGAAATGCACAAACGCGGTTCTGGAGCCCAAAAAACACGAGATCAGGATTTGGGAATGCTCGCGATTTTCTCGTCAACGGTTGGTCGGATCGCAATTCTGTCGCTTCCAACGCGTTCCTCGCGTCATTTTACATCGGAATTTGTCATGAGAAATGCACAAACGCGGTTCTGGAGCCCAAAAAACACGAGTTCAAGTTTTGGGAATGCTCGCGATTTTCTCGTCAACGGTTTCCCGGGTCGCAATTCTGTCGCTTCCAACGCGTTCCTCGCGTCATTTTACATCGGAATTAGTCATGAGAAATGCACAAACACGGTTCTGGAGTTAAAAAAACACGAGATCAGGGTTTGGGAATGCTCGCGATTTTCTCGTCAACGGTTTCTCGGATCGCAATTCTGTCCCTTCCAACGCGGTCCTCGCGTCATTTTACATCGGAATTAGTCATGAGAAATGCACAAACACGGTTCTGGAGCCCAAAAAACACGAGATCAGGTTTTGGGAATGCTCGCGATTTTCTCGTCAACGGTTTCTCGGGTCGCAATTCTGTCGCTTCCAACGCGTTCCTCGCGTCATTTTACATCGGAATTAGTCATGAGAAATGCACAAACGCGGTTCTGGAGCCCAAAAAACACGAGTTCAGGGTTTGGGAATGCTCGCGATTTTCTCGTCAACGGTTTCTCGGATCGCAATTCGGTCGCTTCCAACGCGTTCCTCGCGTCATTTTACATCGGAATTTGTCATGAGAAATGCACAAACGCGGTTCTGGAGCCCAAAAAACACGAGTTCAAGTTTTGGGAATGCTCGCGATTTTCTCGTCAACGGTTTCCCGGGTCGCAATTCTGTCGCTTCCAACGCGTTCCTCGCGTCATTTTACATCGGAATTAGTCATGAGAAATGCACAAACACGGTTCTGGAGTTAAAAAAACACGAGATCAGGGTTTGGGAATGCTCGCGATTTTCTCGTCAATGGTTTCTCGGATCGCAATTCTGTCCCTTCCAACGCGGTCCTCGCGTCATTTTACATCGGAATTAGTCATGAGAAATGCACAAACACGGTTCTGGAGCCCAAAAAACACGAGATCAGGATTTGGGAATGCTCGCGATTTTCACGTCAACGGTTTCTCGGATCGCAATTCTGTCGCTTCCAACGCGTTCCTCGCGTCATTTTACATCGGAATTAGTCATGAGAAATGCACAAACACGGTTCTGGAGTTAAAAAAAGAGAGATCAGGGTTTGGGAGTGCTCGCGATTTTCTCGTCAACGTCTGCTCGGGTCGCAATTCTGTCGCTTCCAACGCGTTCCTCGCGTCATTTTATATCGGAATTTGTCATGAGAAATGCACAAACGCGGTTCTGGAGTCCAAAAAACACGAGATCAGGATTTGGGAATGCTCGTGATTTTCTCGTTAACGTCTGCTCGGGTCGCAATTCTGTCGCTTCCAACGCGTTCCTCGCGTCATTTTATATCGGAATTTGTCATGAGAAATGCACAAACGCGGTTCTGGAGCCCAAAAAACACGAGATCAGGATTTGGGAATGCTCGTGATTTTCTCGTCAACGGTTTCTCGGATCGCAATTCTGTCGCTTCCAACGCGTTCCTCGCGTCATTTTACATCGGAATTAGTCATGAGAAATGCACAAACGCGGTTCTGGAGCCCAAAAAACACGATCAGGGTTTGGGAATGCTCGCGATTTTCTCGTCAACGGTTTCTCGGATCGCAATTCGGTCGCTTCCAACGCGTTTCTCGCGTCATTTTACATCGGAACTAGTCATGAGAAATGCACAAACACGGTTCTGGAGCCCAAAAAACACGAGATCAGGATTTGGGAATGCTCGCGATTTTCTCGTCAACGGTTGGTCGGATCGCAATTCTGTCGCTTTCAACGCGTTCCTCGCGTCATTTTACATCGGAATTAGTCATGAGAAATGCACAAACACGGTCCTGGAGCCCAAAAACACGAGATCAGGATTTGGGAATGCTCGTGATTTTCTCGTCAACGGTTTCTCGGGTCGCAATTCTGTCGCTTCCAACGCGTTCCTCGCGTCATTTTACATCGGAATTTGTCATGAGAAATGCACAAACGCGGTTCTGGAGCCCAAAAAACACGAGATCAGGATTTGGGAATGCTCGCGATTTTCTCGTCAACGGTTGGTCGGATCGCAATTCTGTCGCTTCCAACGCGTTCCTCGCGTCATTTTACATCGGAATTTGTCATGAGAAATGCACAAACGCGGTTCTGGAGCCCAAAAAACACGAGTTCAAGTTTTGGGAATGCTCGCGATTTTCTCGTCAACGGTTTCCCGGGTCGCAATTCTGTCGCTTCCAACGCGTTCCTCGCGTCATTTTACATCGGAATTAGTCATGAGAAATGCACAAACACGGTTCTGGAGTTAAAAAAACACGAGATCAGGGTTTGGGAATGCTCGCGATTTTCTCGTCAACGGTTTCTCGGATCGCAATTCTGTCCCTTCCAACGCGGTCCTCGCGTCATTTTACATCGGAATTAGTCATGAGAAATGCACAAACACGGTTCTGGAGCCCAAAAAACACGAGATCAGGTTTTGGGAATGCTCGCGATTTTCTCGTCAACGGTTTCTCGGGTCGCAATTCTGTCGCTTCCAACGCGTTCCTCGCGTCATTTTACATCGGAATTAGTCATGAGAAATGCACAAACACGGTTCTGGAGCCCAAAAAACACGAGATCAGGTTTTGGGAATGCTCGCGATTTTCTCGTCAACGGTTGGTCGGATCGCAATTCTGTCGCTTCCAACGCGTTCCTCGCGTCATTTTACATCGGAATTAGTCATGAGAAATGCACAAACACGGTTCTGGAGCCCCTAAAAACACGAGATCAGGGTTTGGGAATGCTCGCGATTTTCTCGTCAACGGTTTCTCGGGTCGCAATTCTGTCGCTTCCAACGCGTTCCTCGCGTCATTTTACGTCGGAATTAGTCATGAGAAATGCACAAACACGGTTCTGGAGCCCAAAAAACACGAGATCAGGATTTGGGAATGCTCGCGATTTTCTCGTCAACGGTTGGTCGGATCGCAATTCTGTCGCTTCCAACGCGTTTCTCGCGTCATTTTACATAGGAATTAGTCATGAGAAATGCACAAACACGGTCCTGGAGCGCAAAAAACACGAGATCAGGATTTGGGAATGCTCGCGATTTTCACGTCAACAGTTTCTCGGATCGCAATTCTGTCGCTTCCAACGCGTTCCTCGCGTCATTTTACATCGGAATTAGTCATGAGAAATGCACAAACACGGCTCTGGAGTTAAAAAAAAGAGATCAGGGTTTGGGAATGCTCGCGATTTTCTCGTCAAAGGATGCTCGGATCGCAATTCTGTCCCTTCCAACGCGTTCCTCGAGTCATTTTACATCGGAATTTGTCATGAGAAATGCACAAACGCGGTTCTGGAGCCCAAAAAACACGAGATCAGGGTTTGGGAATGCTCGCGATTTTCTCGTCAACGTCTGCTCGGGTCGCAATTCTGTCGCTTCCAACGCGTTCCTCGCGTCATTTTATATCGGAATTTGTCATGAGAAATGTACAAACGCGGTTCTGGAGCCCAAAAAACACGAGATCAGGATTTGGGAATGCTCGCGATTTTCTCGTCAACGGTTTCTCGGATCGCAATTCTGTCGCTTCCAACGCGTTCCTCGAGTCATTTTACATCGGAATTAGTCATGAGAAATGCACAAACACGGTTCTGGAGTTAAAAAAAAAGAGATCAGGGTTTGGGAGTGCTCGCGATTTTCTCGTCAACGTCTGCTCGGGTCGCAATTCTGTCGCTTCCAACGCGTTCGAGATCAGGATTTGGGAATGCTCGTGATTTTCTCGTCAACGGTTTCTCGGATCTCAATTCGGTCGCTTCCAACGCGTTTCTCGCGTCATTTTACATCGGAATTAGTCATGAGAAATGCACAAACACGGTCCTGGAGCCCAAAAAACACGAGTTCAAGTTTTGGGAATGCTCGCGATTATCTCGTCAACGGTTTCTCGGATCGCAGTTCTGTCGCTTCAAACGCGTTTCTCGCGTCATTTTACATCGGAATTAGTCATGAGAAATGCACAAACACGGTCCTGGAGCGCAAAAAACACGAGTTCAAGTTTTGGGAATGCTCGCGATTTTCTCGTCAACGGTTTCTCGGATCGCAGTTCTGTCGCTACCAACGCGTTCCTAGCGTCATTTTACATCGGAATTAGTCATGAGAAATGCACAAACACGGTTCTGGAGTTACAAAAACACGAGATCAGGGTTTGGGAATGCTCGCGATTTTCTCGTTAACGTCTGCTCGGGTCGCAATTCTGTCGCTTCCAACGCGTTCCTCGCGTCATTTTATATCGGAATTTGTCATGAGAAATGCACAAACGCGGTTCTGGAGCTCAAAAAACACGAGATCAGGATTTGGGAATGCTCGTGATTTTCTGGTCAACGGTTTCTCGGATCGCAATTCGGTCGCTTCCAACGCGTTTCTCGCGTCATTTTACATCGGAATTAGTCATGAGAAATGCACAAACACGGTTCTGGAGCCCAAAAAACACGAGATCAGGATTTGGGAATGCTCGCGATTTTCTCGTCAACGGTTGGTCGGATCGCAATTCTGTCGCTTTCAACGCGTTCCTCGCGTCATTTTACATCGAAATTAGTAATGAGAAATGCACAAACACGGATCTGGAGTTAAAAACACACGAGATCAGGATTTGGGAATGCTCGCGATTTTATGGTCAACGGTTTCTCGGATCGCAATTCTGTCCCTTCCAACGCGTTCCTCGCGTCATTTTACATCGGAATTAGTCATGAGAAATGCACAAACACGGTTCTGGAGCCCAAAAAACACGAGATCAGGATTTGGGAATGCTCGCGATTTTCACGTCAACAGTTTCTCGGATCGCAATTCTGTCGCTTCCAACGCGTTGCTCGCGTCATTTTACATCGGAATTAGTCATGAGAAATGCACAAACACGGTTCTGGAGTTAAAAAAAAGAGATCAGGGTTTGGGAATGCTCGCGATTTTCTCGTCAACGGATGCTCGGATCGCAATTCTGTCGCTTCCAACGCGTTCCTCGCGTCATTTTACATCGGAATTAGTCATGAGAAATGCACAAACACGGTTCTGGAGCCCAAAAAAGACGAGATCAGGATTTGGGAATGCTCGCGATTTTCTCGTCAACGGTTTCTCGGATCTCAATTCGGTCGCTTCCAACGCGTTTCTCGCGTCATTTTACATCGGAATTAGTCATGAGAAATGCACAAACACGGTACTGGAGCCCAAAAAACACGAGTTCAAGTTTTGGGAATGCTCGCGATTTTCTCGTCAACGGTTTTTCGGATCACAGTTCTGTCGCTACCAACGCGTTCCTAGCGTCATTTTACATCGGAATTAGTGATGAGAAATGCACAAACACGGTTCTGGAGTTACAAAAACACGAGATCAGGGTTTGGGAATGCTCGCGATTTTCTCGTTAACGTCTGCTCGGGTCGCAATTCTGTCGCTTCCAACGCGTTCCTCGCGTCATTTTATATCGGAATTTGTCATGAGAAATGCACAAACGCGGTTCCGGAGCCCAAACAACACGAGATCAGGATTTGGGAATGCTCGTGATTTTCTCGTCAACGGTTTCTCGGATCGCAATTCTGTCGCTTCCAACGCGTTCCTCGCGTCATTTTACATCGGAATTAGTCATGAGAAATGCACAAACGCGGTTCTGGAGCCCAAAAAACACGAGTTCAGGGTTTGGGAATGCTCGCGATTTTCTCGTCAACGGTTTCTCGGATCGCAATTCGGTCGCTTCCAACGCGTTTCTC
The DNA here is from genome assembly GCA_963675795.1 of Crossocerus cetratus. Classification (NCBI taxonomy): domain Eukaryota; kingdom Metazoa; phylum Arthropoda; class Insecta; order Hymenoptera; family Crabronidae; genus Crossocerus; species Crossocerus cetratus. Next base: position 1,466,094 of record CAVMBF010000002.1, read on the forward strand.
GCGTCATTTTACATCGGAATTAGTCATGAGAAATGCACAAACACGGTTCTGGAGCCCAAAAATCACGAGATCAGGGTTTGGGAATGCTCGCGATTTTCTCGTCAACGGATGCTCGGATCGCAATTCTGTCGCTTCCAACGCGTTCCTCGCGTCATTTTACATCGGAATTAGTCATGAGAAATGCACAAACACGGTTCTGGAGCCCAAAAAACACGAGATCAGGATTTGGGAATGCTCGCGATTTTCTCGTCAACGTCTGCTCGGGTCGCAATTCTGTCGCTTCCAACGCGTTCCTCGCGTCATTTTATATCGGAATTTGTCATGAGAAATGCACAAACGCGGTTCTGGAGCCCAAAAAACACGAGATCAGGATTTCGGAATGCTCGCGATTTTCTCGTCAACGGTTTCTCGGATCGCAATTCTGTCGCTTCCAACGCGTTCCTCGCGTCATTTTACATCGGAATTAGTCATGAGAAATGCACAAACACGGTCCTGGAGCCCAAAAAACACGAGATCAGGATTTGGGAATGCTCGCGATTTTCACGTCAACGGTTTCTCGGATCGCAATTCTGTCGCTTCCAACGCGTTCCTCGCGTCATTTTACATCGGAATTAGTCATGAGAAATGCACAAACACGGTTCTGGAGTTAAAAAAAAAAGAGATCAGGGTTTGGGAGTGCTCGCGATTTTCTCGTCAACGTCTGCTCGGGTCGCAATTCTGTCGCTTCCAACGCGTTCCTCGCGTCATTTTATATCGGAATTTGTCATGAGAAATGCACAAACGCGGTTCTGGAGTCCAAAAAACACGAGATCAGGATTTGGGAATGCTCGTGATTTTCTCGTTAACGGCTGCTCGGGTCGCAATTCTGTCGCTTCCAACGCGTTCCTCGCGTCATTTTATATCGGAATTTGTGATGAGAAATGCACAAACGCGGTTCTGGAGCCCAAAAAACACGAGATCAGGATTTGGGAATGCTCGCGATTTTCTCGTCAACGGTTGGTCGGATCGCAATTCTGTCGCTTCCAACGCGTTCCTCGCGTCATTTTACATCGGAATTTGTCATGAGAAATGCACAAACGCGGTTCTGGAGCCCAAAAAACACGAGTTCAAGTTTTGGGAATGCTCGCGATTTTCTCGTCAAGGGATGCTCGGATCGCAATTCTGTCGCTTCCAACGCGTTCCTCGCGTCATTTTACATCGGAATTAGTCATGAGAAATGCACAAACACGGTTCTGGAGTTAAAAAAACACGAGATCAGGGTTTGGGAATGCTCGCGATTTTCTCGTCAACGGTTTCTCGGATCGCAATTCTGTCGCTTCCAACGCGTTCCTCGAGTCATTTTACATCGGAATTAGTCATGAGAAATGCACAAACACGGTTCTGGAGTTAAAAAAAAAAGAGATCAGGGTTTGGGAGTGCTCGCGATTTTCTCGTCAACGTCTGCTCGGGTCGCAATTCTGTCGCTTCCAACGCGTTCGAGATCAGGATTTGGGAATGCTCGTGATTTTCTCGTCAACGGTTTCTCGGATCTCAATTCGGTCGCTTCCAACGCGTTTCTCGCGTCATTTTACATCGGAATTAGTCATGAGAAATGCACAAACACGGTCCTGGAGCCCAAAAAACACGAGTTCAAGTTTTGGGAATGCTCGCGATTTTCTCGTCAACGGTTTCTCGGATCGCAGTTCTGTCGCTTCAAACGCGTTTCTCGCGTCATTTTACATCGGAATTAGTCATGAGAAATGCACAAACACGGTCCTGGAGCGCAAAAAACACGAGTTCAAGTTTTGGGAATGCTCGCGATTTTCTCGTCAACGGTTTCTCGGATCGCAGTTCTGTCGCTACCAACGCGTTCCTAGCGTCATTTTACATCGGAATTAGTCATGAGAAATGCACAAACACGGTTCTGGAGTTACAAAAACACGAGATCAGGATTTGGGAATGCTCGTGATTTTCTGGTCAACGGTTTCTCGGATCGCAATTCTGTCGCTTCCAACGCGTTCCTCGCGTCATTTTACATCGGAATTAGTCATGAGAAATGCACAAACGCGGTTCTGGAGCCCAAAAAACACGAGTTCAGGGTTTGGGAATGCTCGCGATTTTCTCGTCAACGGTTTCTCGGATCGCAATTCGGTCGCTTCCAACGCGTTTCTCGCGTCATTTTACATCGGAATTAGTCATGAGAAATGCACAAACACGGTTCTGGAGCCCAAAAAACACGAGATCAGGATTTGGGAATGCTCGCGATTTTCTCGTCAACGGTTGGTCGGATCGCAATTCTGTCGCTTTCAACGCGTTCCTCGCGTCATTTTACATCGAAATTAGTAATGAGAAATGCACAAACACGGATCTGGAGTTAAAAACACACGAGATCAGGATTTGGGAATGCTCGCGATTTTATGGTCAACGGTTTCTCGGATCGCAATTCTGTCCCTTCCAACGCGTTCCTCGCGTCATTTTACATCGGAATTAGTCATGAGAAATGCACAAACACGGTTCTGGAGCCCAAAAAACACGAGATCAGGATTTGGGAATGCTCGCGATTTTCACGTCAACAGTTTCTCGGATCGCAATTCTGTCGCTTCCAACGCGTTCCTCGCGTCATTTTACATCGGAATTAGTCATGAGAAATGCACAAACACGGTCCTGGAGCCCAAAAAACACGAGATCAGGATTTGGGAATGCTCGCGATTTTCACGTCAACGGTTTCTCGGATCGCAATTCTGTCGCTTCCAACGCGTTCCTCGCGTCATTTTACATCGGAATTAGTCATGAGAAATGCACAAACACGGTTCTGGAGCCCAAAAAACACGAGATCAGGATTTGGGAATGCTCGCGATTTTCTCGTCAACGTCTGCTCGGGTCGCAATTCTGTCGCTTCCAACGCGTTCCTCGCGTCATTTTATATCGGAATTTGTCATGAGAAATGCACAAACGCGGTTCTGGAGCCCAAAAAACACGAGATCAGGATTTCGGAATGCTCGCGATTTTCTCGTCAACGGTTTCTCGGATCGCAATTCTGTCGCTTCCAACGCGTTCCTCGCGTCATTTTACATCGGAATTAGTCATGAGAAATGCACAAACACGGTCCTGGAGCCCAAAAAACACGAGATCAGGATTTGGGAATGCTCGCGGTTTTCACGTCAACGGTTTCTCGGATCGCAATTCTGTCGCTTCCAACGCGTTCCTCGCGTCATTTTACATCGGAATTAGTCATGAGAAATGCACAAACGCGGTTCTGGAGCCCAAAAAACACGAGTTCAGGGTTTGGGAATGCTCGCGATTTTCTCGTCAACGGTTTCTCGGATCGCAATTCGGTCGCTTCCAACGCGTTTCTCGCGTCATTTTACATCGGAATTAGTCATGAGAAATGCACAAACACGGTTCTGGAGCCCAAAAAACACGAGATCAGGATTTGGGAATGCTCGCGATTTTCTCGTCAACGGTTGGTCGGATCGCAATTCTGTCGCTTTCAACGCGTTCCTCGCGTCATTTTACATCGAAATTAGTAATGAGAAATGCACAAACACGGATCTGGAGTTAAAAACACACGAGATCAGGATTTGGGAATGCTCGCGATTTTATGGTCAACGGTTTCTCGGATCGCAATTCTGTCCCTTCCAACGCGTTCCTCGCGTCATTTTACATCGGAATTAGTCATGAGAAATGCACAAACACGGTTCTGGAGCCCAAAAAACACGAGATCAGGATTTGGGAATGCTCGCGATTTTCACGTCAACAGTTTCTCGGATCGCAATTCTGTCGCTTCCAACGCGTTCCTCGCGTCATTTTACATCGGAATTAGTCATGAGAAATGCACAAACACGGTCCTGGAGCCCAAAAAACACGAGATCAGGATTTGGGAATGCTCGCGATTTTCACGTCAACGGTTTCTCGGATCGCAATTCTGTCGCTTCCAACGCGTTCCTCGCGTCATTTTACATCGGAATTAGTCATGAGAAATGCACAAACACGGTTCTGGAGCCCAAAAAACACGAGATCAGGATTTGGGAATGCTCGCGATTTTCTCGTCAACGTCTGCTCGGGTCGCAATTCTGTCGCTTCCAACGCGTTCCTCGCGTCATTTTATATCGGAATTTGTCATGAGAAATGCACAAACGCGGTTCTGGAGCCCAAAAAACACGAGATCAGGATTTCGGAATGCTCGCGATTTTCTCGTCAACGGTTTCTCGGATCGCAATTCTGTCGCTTCCAACGCGTTCCTCGCGTCATTTTACATCGGAATTAGTCATGAGAAATGCACAAACACGGTCCTGGAGCCCAAAAAACACGAGATCAGGATTTGGGAATGCTCGCGATTTTCACGTCAACGGTTTCTCGGATCGCAATTCTGTCGCTTCCAACGCGTTCCTCGCGTCATTTTACATCGGAATTAGTCATGAGAAATGCACAAACACGGTTCTGGAGTTAAAAAAAAAAGAGATCAGGGTTTGGGAGTGCTCGCGATTTTCTCGTCAACGTCTGCTCGGGTCGCAATTCTGTCGCTTCCAACGCGTTCCTCGCGTCATTTTATATCGGAATTTGTCATGAGAAATGCACAAACGCGGTTCTGGAGTCCAAAAAACACGAGATCAGGATTTGGGAATGCTCGCGATTTTCACGTCAACGGTTTCTCGGATCGCAATTCTGTCGCTTCCAACGCGTTCCTCGCGTCATTTTACATCGGAATTAGTCATGAGAAATGCACAAACACGGTTCTGGAGCCCAAAAAACACGAGATCAGGATTTGGGAATGCTCGCGATTTTCTCGTCAACGTCTGCTCGGGTCGCAATTCTGTCGCTTCCAACGCGTTCCTCGCGTCATTTTATATCGGAATTTGTCATGAGAAATGCACAAACGCGGTTCTGGAGCCCAAAAAACACGAGATCAGGATTTCGGAATGCTCGCGATTTTCTCGTCAACGGTTTCTCGGATCGCAATTCTGTCGCTTCCAACGCGTTCCTCGCGTCATTTTACATCGGAATTAGTCATGAGAAATGCACAAACACGGTCCTGGAGCCCAAAAAACACGAGATCAGGATTTGGGAATGCTCGCGGTTTTCACGTCAACGGTTTCTCGGATCGCAATTCTGTCGCTTCCAACGCGTTCCTCGCGTCATTTTACATCGGAATTAGTCATGAGAAATGCACAAACGCGGTTCTGGAGCCCAAAAAACACGAGTTCAGGGTTTGGGAATGCTCGCGATTTTCTCGTCAACGGTTTCTCGGATCGCAATTCGGTCGCTTCCAACGCGTTTCTCGCGTCATTTTACATCGGAATTAGTCATGAGAAATGCACAAACACGGTTCTGGAGCCCAAAAAACACGAGATCAGGATTTGGGAATGCTCGCGATTTTCTCGTCAACGGTTGGTCGGATCGCAATTCTGTCGCTTTCAACGCGTTCCTCGCGTCATTTTACATCGAAATTAGTAATGAGAAATGCACAAACACGGATCTGGAGTTAAAAACACACGAGATCAGGATTTGGGAATGCTCGCGATTTTATGGTCAACGGTTTCTCGGATCGCAATTCTGTCCCTTCCAACGCGTTCCTCGCGTCATTTTACATCGGAATTAGTCATGAGAAATGCACAAACACGGTTCTGGAGCCCAAAAAACACGAGATCAGGATTTGGGAATGCTCGCGATTTTCACGTCAACAGTTTCTCGGATCGCAATTCTGTCGCTTCCAACGCGTTCCTCGCGTCATTTTACATCGGAATTAGTCATGAGAAATGCACAAACACGGTCCTGGAGCCCAAAAAACACGAGATCAGGATTTGGGAATGCTCGCGATTTTCACGTCAACGGTTTCTCGGATCGCAATTCTGTCGCTTCCAACGCGTTCCTCGCGTCATTTTACATCGGAATTAGTCATGAGAAATGCACAAACACGGTTCTGGAGCCCAAAAAACACGAGATCAGGATTTGGGAATGCTCGCGATTTTCTCGTCAACGTCTGCTCGGGTCGCAATTCTGTCGCTTCCAACGCGTTCCTCGCGTCATTTTATATCGGAATTTGTCATGAGAAATGCACAAACGCGGTTCTGGAGCCCAAAAAACACGAGATCAGGATTTCGGAATGCTCGCGATTTTCTCGTCAACGGTTTCTCGGATCGCAATTCTGTCGCTTCCAACGCGTTCCTCGCGTCATTTTACATCGGAATTAGTCATGAGAAATGCACAAACACGGTCCTGGAGCCCAAAAAACACGAGATCAGGATTTGGGAATGCTCGCGATTTTCACGTCAACGGTTTCTCGGATCGCAATTCTGTCGCTTCCAACGCGTTCCTCGCGTCATTTTACATCGGAATTAGTCATGAGAAATGCACAAACACGGTTCTGGAGTTAAAAAAAAAAGAGATCAGGGTTTGGGAGTGCTCGCGATTTTCTCGTCAACGTCTGCTCGGGTCGCAATTCTGTCGCTTCCAACGCGTTCCTCGCGTCATTTTATATCGGAATTTGTCATGAGAAATGCACAAACGCGGTTCTGGAGTCCAAAAAACACGAGATCAGGATTTGGGAATGCTCGTGATTTTCTCGTTAACGGCTGCTCGGGTCGCAATTCTGTCGCTTCCAACGCGTTCCTCGCGTCATTTTATATCGGAATTTGTCATGAGAAATGCACAAACGCGGTTCTGGAGCCCAAAAAACACGAGATCAGGATTTTGGAATGCTCGCGATTTTCTCGTCAACGGTTGGTCGGATCGCAATTCTGTCGCTTCCAACGCGTTTCTCGCGTCATTTTACATCGGAATTAGTCATGAGAAATGCACAAACGCGGTTCTGGAGCCCAAAAAACACGAGATCAGGATTTGGGAATGCTCGCGATTTTCTCGTCAACGGTTGGTCGGATCGCAATTCTGTCGCTTCCAACGCGTTTCTCGCGTCATTTTACATCGGAATTAGTCATGAGAAATGCACAAACACGGTTCTGGAGCCCAAAAAACACGCGATCAGGGTTTGGGAATGCTCGCGATTTTCTCGTCAACGGATGCTCGGATCGCAATTCTGTCGCTTCCAACGCGTTCCTCGCCTCATTTTACATCGGAATTAGTCATGAGAAATGCACAAACACGGTTCTGGAGCCCAAAAAACACGAGATCAGGATTTGGGAATGCTCGTGATTTTCTCGTCAACGGTTGGTCGGATCGCAATTCTGTCGCTTCCAACGCGTTCCTCGAGTCATTTTAAATCGGAATTTGTCATGAGAAATGCACAAACGCGGTTCTGGAGCCCAAAAAACACGAGTTCAAGTTTTGGGAATGCTCGCGATTTTCTCGTCAAGGGATGCTCGGATCGCAATTCTGTCGCTTCCAACGCGTTCCTCGCGTCATTTTACATCGGAATTAGTCATGAGAAATGCACAAACACGGTTCTGGAGTTAAAAAAACACGAGATCAGGGTTTGGGAATGCTCGCGATTTTCTCGTCAACGGTTTCTCGGATCGCAATTCTGTCGCTTCCAACGCGTTCCTCGAGTCATTTTACATCGGAATTAGTCATGAGAAATGCACAAACACGGTTCTGGAGTTAAAAAAAAAAAGAGATCAGGGTTTGGGAGTGCTCGCGATTTTCTCGTCAACGTCTGCTCGGGTCGCAATTCTGTCGCTTCCAACGCGTTCGAGATCAGGATTTGGGAATGCTCGTGATTTTCTCGTCAACGGTTTCTCGGATCTCAATTCGGTCGCTTCCAACGCGTTTCTCGCGTCATTTTACATCGGAATTAGTCATGAGAAATGCACAAACACGGTCCTGGAGCCCAAAAAACACGAGTTCAAGTTTTGGGAATGCTCGCGATTTTCTCGTCAACGGTTTCTCGGATCGCAGTTCTGTCGCTTCAAACGCGTTTCTCGCGTCATTTTACATCGGAATCAGTCATGAGAAATGCACAAACACGGTCCTGGAGCGCAAAAAACACGAGTTTAAGTTTTGGGAATGCTCGCGATTTTCTCGTCAACGGTTTCTCGGATCGCAGTTCTGTCGCTACCAACGCGTTCCTAGCGTCATTTTACATCGGAATTAGTCATGAGAAATGCACAAACACGGTTCTGGAGTTACAAAAACACGAGATCAGGGTTTGGGAATGCTCGCGATTTTCTCGTTAACGTCTGCTCGGGTCGCAATTCTGTCGCTTCCAACGCGTTCCTCGCGTCATTTTATATCGGAATTTGTCATGAGAAATGCACAAACGCGGTTCTGGAGCCCAAAAAACACGAGATCAGGATTTGGGAATGCTCGTGATTTTCTGGTCAACGGTTTCTCGGATCGCAATTCTGTCGCTTCCAACGCGTTCCTCGCGTCATTTTACATCGGAATTAGTCATGAGAAATGCACAAACGCGGTTCTGGAGCCCAAAAAACACGAGTTCAGGGTTTGGGAATGCTCGCGATTTTCTCGTCAACGGTTTCTCGGATCGCAATTCGGTCGCTTCCAACGCGTTTCTCGCGTCATTTTACATCGGAATTAGTCATGAGAAATGCACAAACACGGTTCTGGAGCCCAAAAAACACGAGATCAGGATTTGGGAATGCTCGCGATTTTCTCGTCAACGGTTGGTCGGATCGCAATTCTGTCGCTTTCAACGCGTTCCTCGCGTCATTTTACATCGAAATTAGTAATGAGAAATGCACAAACACGGATCTGGAGTTAAAAACACACGAGATCAGGATTTGGGAATGCTCGCGATTTTATGGTCAACGGTTTCTCGGATCGCAATTCTGTCCCTTCCAACGCGTTCCTCGCGTCATTTTACATCGGAATTAGTCATGAGAAATGCACAAACACGGTTCTGGAGCCCAAAAAACACGAGATCAGGATTTGGGAATGCTCGCGATTTTCACGTCAACAGTTTCTCGGATCGCAATTCTGTCGCTTCCAACGCGTTGCTCGCGTCATTTTACATCGGAATTAGTCATGAGAAATGCACAAACACGGTTCTGGAGTTAAAAAAAAGAGATCAGGGTTTGGGAATGCTCGCGATTTTCTCGTCAACGGATGCTCGGATCGCAATTCTGTCGCTTCCAACGCGTTCCTCGCGTCATTTTACATCGGAATTAGTCATGAGAAATGCACAAACACGGTTCTGGAGCCCAAAAAAGACGAGATCAGGATTTGGGAATGCTCGCGATTTTCTCGTCAACGGTTTCTCGGATCGCAATTCTGTCGCTTCCAACGCGTTCCTCGCGTCATTTTACATCGGAATTAGTCATGAGAAATGCACAAACACGGTCCTGGAGCCCAAAACACACGAGATCAGGATTTGGGAATGCTCGCGATTTTCACGTCAACGGTTTCTCGGATCGCAATTCTGTCGCTTCCAACGCGTTCCTCGCGTCATTTTACATCGGAATTAGTCATGAGAAATGCACAAACACGGTTCTGGAGTTAAAAAAAAAAGAGATCAGGGTTTGGGAGTGCTCGCGATTTTCTCGTCAACGTCTGCTCGGGTCGCAATTCTGTCGCTTCCAACGCGTTCCTCGCGTCATTTTATATCGGAATTTGTCATGAGAAATGCACAAACGCGGTTCTGGAGTCCAAAAAACACGAGATCAGGATTTGGGAATGCTCGTGATTTTCTCGTTAACGGCTGCTCGGGTCGCAATTCTGTCGCTTCCAACGCGTTCCTCGCGTCATTTTATATCGGAATTTGTCATGAGAAATGCACAAACGCGGTTCTGGAGCCCAAAAAACACGAGATCAGGATTTGGGAATGCTCGCGATTTTCTTGTCAACGGTTGGTCGGATCGCAATTCTGTCGCTTCCAACGCGTTTCTCGCGTCATTTTACATCGGAATTAGTCATGAGAAATGCACAAACACGGTTCTGGAGCCCAAAAAACACGAGATCAGGGTTTGGGAATGCTCGCGATTTTCTCGTCAACGGATGCTCGGATCGCAATTCTGTCGCTTCCAACGCGTTCCTCGCCTCATTTTACATCGGAATTAGTCATGAGAAATGCACAAACACGGTTCTGGAGCCCAAAAAACACGAGATCAGGATTTGGGTATGCTCGTGATTTTCTCGTTAACGTCTGCTCGGGTCGCAATTCTGTCGCTTCCAACGCGTTCCTCGCGTCATTTTATATCGGAATTTGTCATGAGAAATGCACAAACGCGGTTCTGGAGCCCAAAAAACACGAGATCAGGATTTGGGAATGCTCGCGATTTTCTCGTCAACGGTTGGTCGGATCGCAATTCTGTCGCTTCCAACGCGTTTCTCGCGTCATTTTACATCGGAATTAGTCATGAGAAATGCACAAACACGGTTCTGGAGCCCAAAAAACACGAGATCCGGGTTTGGGAATGCTCGCGATTTTCTCGTCAACGGATGCTCGGATCGCAATTCTGTCGCTTCCAACGCGTTCCTCGCCTCATTTTACATCGGAATTAGTCATGAGAAATGCACAAACACGGTTCTGGAGCCCAAAAAACACGAGATCAGGGTTTGGGAATGCTCGCGATTTTCTCGTCAACGGTTTCTCGGATCGCAATTCGGTCGCTTCCAACGCGTTTCTCGCGTCATTTTACATCGGAATTAGTCATGAGAAATGCACAAACACGGTTCTGGAGCCCAAAAAACACGAGATCAGGATTTGGGAATGCTCGCGATTTTCTCGTCAACGGTTGGTCGGATCGCAATTCTGTCGCTTTCAACGCGTTCCTCGCGTCATTTTACATCGAAATTAGTAATGAGAAATGCACAAACACGGATCTGGAGTTAAAAACACACGAGATCAGGATTTGGGAATGCTCGCGATTTTATGGTCAACGGTTTCTCGGATCGCAATTCTGTCCCTTCCAACGCGTTCCTCGCGTCATTTTACATCGGAATTAGTCATGAGAAATGCACAAACACGGTTCTGGAGCCCAAAAAACACGAGATCAGGATTTGGGAATGCTCGCGATTTTCACGTCAACAGTTTCTCGGATCGCAATTCTGTCGCTTCCAACGCGTTGCTCGCGTCATTTTACATCGGAATTAGTCATGAGAAATGCACAAACACGGTTCTGGAGTTAAAAAAAAGAGATCAGGGTTTGGGAATGCTCGCGATTTTCTCGTCAACGGATGCTCGGATCGCAATTCTGTCGCTTCCAACGCGTTCCTCGCGTCATTTTACATCGGAATTAGTCATGAGAAATGCACAAACACGGTTCTGGAGCCCAAAAAAGACGAGATCAGGATTTGGGAATGCTCGCGATTTTCTCGTCAACGGTTTCTCGGATCGCAATTCTGTCGCTTCCAACGCGTTCCTCGCGTCATTTTACATCGGAATTAGTCATGAGAAATGCACAAACACGGTCCTGGAGCCCAAAACACACGAGATCAGGATTTGGGAATGCTCGCGATTTTCACGTCAACGGTTTCTCGGATCGCAATTCTGTCGCTTCCAACGCGTTCCTCGCGTCATTTTACATCGGAATTAGTCATGAGAAATGCACAAACACGGTTCTGGAGTTAAAAAAAAAAGAGATCAGGGTTTGGGAGTGCTCGCGATTTTCTCGTCAACGTCTGCTCGGGTCGCAATTCTGTCGCTTCCAACGCGTTCCTCGCGTCATTTTATATCGGAATTTGTCATGAGAAATGCACAAACGCGGTTCTGGAGTCCAAAAAACACGAGATCAGGATTTGGGAATGCTCGTGATTTTCTCGTTAACGGCTGCTCGGGTCGCAATTCTGTCGCTTCCAACGCGTTCCTCGCGTCATTTTATATCGGAATTTGTCATGAGAAATGCACAAACGCGGTTCTGGAGCCCAAAAAACACGAGATCAGGATTTGGGAATGCTCGCGATTTTCTTGTCAACGGTTGGTCGGATCGCAATTCTGTCGCTTCCAACGCGTTTCTCGCGTCATTTTACATCGGAATTAGTCATGAGAAATGCACAAACACGGTTCTGGAGCCCAAAAAACACGAGATCAGGGTTTGGGAATGCTCGCGATTTTCTCGTCAACGGATGCTCGGATCGCAATTCTGTCGCTTCCAACGCGTTCCTCGCCTCATTTTACATCGGAATTAGTCATGAGAAATGCACAAACACGGTTCTGGAGCCCAAAAAACACGAGATCAGGATTTGGGTATGCTCGTGATTTTCTCGTTAACGTCTGCTCGGGTCGCAATTCTGTCGCTTCCAACGCGTTCCTCGCGTCATTTTATATCGGAATTTGTCATGAGAAATGCACAAACGCGGTTCTGGAGCCCAAAAAACACGAGATCAGGATTTGGGAATGCTCGCGATTTTCTCGTCAACGGTTGGTCGGATCGCAATTCTGTCGCTTCCAACGCGTTTCTCGCGTCATTTTACATCGGAATTAGTCATGAGAAATGCACAAACACGGTTCTGGAGCCCAAAAAACACGAGATCCGGGTTTGGGAATGCTCGCGATTTTCTCGTCAACGGATGCTCGGATCGCAATTCTGTCGCTTCCAACGCGTTCCTCGCCTCATTTTACATCGGAATTAGTCATGAGAAATGCACAAACACGGTTCTGGAGCCCAAAAAAGACGAGATCAGGATTTGGGAATGCTCGCGATTTTCTCGTCAACGGTTTCTCGGATCGCAATTCTGTCGCTTCCAACGCGTTCCTCGCGTCATTTTACATCGGAATTAGTCATGAGAAATGCACAAACACGGTCCTGGAGCCCAAAACACACGAGATCAGGATTTGGGAATGCTCGCGATTTTCACGTCAACGGTTTCTCGGATCGCAATTCTGTCGCTTCCAACGCGTTCCTCGCGTCATTTTACATCGGAATTAGTCATGAGAAATGCACAAACACGGTTCTGGAGTTAAAAAAAAAAGAGATCAGGGTTTGGGAGTGCTCGCGATTTTCTCGTCAACGTCTGCTCGGGTCGCAATTCTGTCGCTTCCAACGCGTTCCTCGCGTCATTTTATATCGGAATTTGTCATGAGAAATGCACAAACGCGGTTCTGGAGTCCAAAAAACACGAGATCAGGATTTGGGAATGCTCGTGATTTTCTCGTTAACGGCTGCTCGGGTCGCAATTCTGTCGCTTCCAACGCGTTCCTCGCGTCATTTTATATCGGAATTTGTCATGAGAAATGCACAAACGCGGTTCTGGAGCCCAAAAAACACGAGATCAGGATTTGGGAATGCTCGCGATTTTCTTGTCAACGGTTGGTCGGATCGCAATTCTGTCGCTTCCAACGCGTTTCTCGCGTCATTTTACATCGGAATTAGTCATGAGAAATGCACAAACACGGTTCTGGAGCCCAAAAAACACGAGATCAGGGTTTGGGAATGCTCGCGATTTTCTCGTCAACGGATGCTCGGATCGCAATTCTGTCGCTTCCAACGCGTTCCTCGCCTCATTTTACATCGGAATTAGTCATGAGAAATGCACAAACACGGTTCTGGAGCCCAAAAAACACGAGATCAGGATTTGGGTATGCTCGTGATTTTCTCGTTAACGTCTGCTCGGGTCGCAATTCTGTCGCTTCCAACGCGTTCCTCGCGTCATTTTATATCGGAATTTGTCATGAGAAATGCACAAACGCGGTTCTGGAGCCCAAAAAACACGAGATCAGGATTTGGGAATGCTCGCGATTTTCTCGTCAACGGTTGGTCGGATCGCAATTCTGTCGCTTCCAACGCGTTTCTCGCGTCATTTTACATCGGAATTAGTCATGAGAAATGCACAAACACGGTTCTGGAGCCCAAAAAACACGAGATCCGGGTTTGGGAATGCTCGCGATTTTCTCGTCAACGGATGCTCGGATCGCAATTCTGTCGCTTCCAACGCGTTCCTCGCCTCATTTTACATCGGAATTAGTCATGAGAAATGCACAAACACGGTTCTGGAGCCCAAAAAACACGAGATCAGGATTTGGGAATGCTCGTGATTTTCTCGTCAACGTCTGCTCGGGTCGCAATTCTGTCGCTTCCAACGCGTTCCTCGCGTCATTTTATATCGGAATTTGTCATGAGAAATGCACAAACGCGGTTCTGGAGCCCAAAAAACACGAGATCAGGATTTGGGAATGCTCGCGATTTTCTCGTCAACGGTTTCTCGGATCGCAATTCTGTCGCTTCCAACGCGTTCCTCGCGTCATTTTACATCGGAATTAGTCATGAGAAATGCACAAACACGGTCCTGGAGCCCAAAAAACACGAGATCAGGATTTGGGAATGCTCGCGATTTTCACGTCAACGGTTTCTCGGATCGCAATTCTGTCGCTTCCAAGGCGTTCCTCGCGTCATTTTACATCGGAATTAGTCATGAGAAATGCACAAACACGGTTCTGGAGTTAAAAAAAAAGAGATCAGGGTTTGGGAGTGCTCGCGATTTTCTCGTCAACGTCTGCTCGGGTCGCAATTCTGTCGCTTCCAACGCGTTCCTCGCGTCATTTTATATCGGAATTTGTCATGAGAAATGCACAAACGCAGTTCTGGAGTCCAAAAAACACGAGATCAGGATTTGGGAATGCTCGTGATTTTCTCGTTAACGTCTGCTCGGGTCGCAATTCTGTCGCTTCCAACGCGTTCCTCGCGTCATTTTATATCGGAATTTGTCATGAGAAATGCACAAACGCGGTTCTGGAGCCCAAAAAACACGAGATCAGGATTTGGGAATGCTCGCGATTTTCTCGTCAACGGTTGGTCGGATCGCAATTCTGTCGCTTCCAACGCCTTTCTCGCGTCATTTTACATCGGAATTAGTCATGAGAAATGCACAAACACGGTTCTGGAGCCTAAAAAACACGAGATCAGGGTTTGGGAATGCTCGCGATTTTCTCGTCAACGGATGCTCGGATCGCAATTCTGTAGCTTCCAACGCGTTCCTCGCCTCATTTTACATCGGAATTAGTCATGAGAAATGCACAAACACGGTTCTGGAGCCCAAAAAACACGAGATCAGGATTTGGGAATGCTCGTGATTTTCTCGTCAACGGTTGGTCGGATCGCAATTCTGTCGCTTCCAACGCGTTCCTCGAGTCATTTTACATCGGAATTTGTCATGAGAAATGCACAAACGCGGTTCTGGAGACCAAAAAACACGAGTTCAAGTTTTGGGAATGCTCGCGATTTTCTCGTCAAGGGATGCTCGGATCGCAATTCTGTCGCTTCCAACGCGTTCCTCGCGTCATTTTACATCGGAGTTAGTCATGAGAAATGCACAACCACGGTTCTGGAGTTAAAAAAACACGAGATCAGGGTTTGGGAATGCTCGCGATTTTCTCGTCAACGTCTGCTCGGGTCGCAATTCTGTCGCTTCCAACGCGTTCCTCGCGTCATTTTATATCGGAATTTGTCATGAGAAATGCACAAACGCGGTTCTGGAGCCCAAAAAACACGAGATCAGGATTTGGGAATGCTCGCGATTTTCTCGTCAACGGTTTCTCGGATCGCAATTCTGTCGCTTCCAACGCGTTCCTCGCGTCATTTTACATCGGAATTAGTCATGAGAAATGCACAAACACGGTCCTGGAGCCCAAAAAACACGAGATCAGAATTTGGGAATGCTCGCGATTTTCACGGCAACGGTTTCTCGGATCGCAATTCTGTCGCTTCCAACGCGTTCCTCGCGTCATTTTACATCGGAATTGAGCCATGAGAAATGCACAAACACGGTTCTGGAGCCCAAAAAACACGAGATCAGGATTTGGGAATGCTCGCGATTTTCTCGTCAACGGTTGGTCGGATCGCAATTCTGTCGCTTCCAACGCGTTCCTCGCGTCATTTTACATCGGAATTTGTCATGAGAAATGCACAAACGCGGTTCTGGAGCCCAAAAAACACGAGTTCAAGTTTTGGGAATGCTCGCGATTTTCTCGTCAACGGTTTCCCGGGTCGCAATTCTGTCGCTTCGAACGCGTTCCTCGCGTCATTTTACATCGGAATTAGTCATGAGAAATGCACAAACACGGTTCTGGAGTTAAAAAAACACGAGATCAGGGTTTGGGAATGCTCGCGATTTTCTCGTCAACGGTTTCTCGGATCGCAATTCTGTCGCTTCCAACGCGTTCCTCGCGTCATTTTACATCGGAATTAGTCATGAGAAATGCACAAACGCGGTTCTGGAGTCCAAAAAACACGAGATCAGGATTTGGGAATGCTCGTGATTTTCTCGTTAACGTCTGCTCGGGTCGCAATTCTGTCGCTTCCAACGCGTTCCTCGCGTCATTTTATATCGGAATTTGTCATGAGAAATGCACAAACGCGGTTCTGGAGCCCAAAAAACACGAGATCAGGATTTGGGAATGCTCGTGATTTTCTCGTCAACGGTTTCTCGGATCGCAATTCTGTCGCTTCCAACGCGTTCCTCGCGTCATTTTACATCGGAATTAGTCATGAGAAATGCACAAACACGGTTCTGGAGTTAAAAAAAAAAGAGATCAGGGTTTGGGAGTGCTCGCGATTTTCTCGTCAACGTCTGCTCGGGTCGCAATTCTGTCGCTTCCAACGCGTTCCTCGCGTCATTTTATATCGGAATTTGTCATGAGAAATGCACAAACGCGGTTCTGGAGTCCAAAAAACACGAGATCAGGATTTGGGAATGCTCGCGATTTTCTCGTCAACGGTTTCTCGGATCGCAGTTCTGTCGCTACCAACGCGTTCCTAGCGTCATTTTACATCGGAATTAGTCATGAGAAATGCACAAACACGGTTCTGGAGTTACAAAAACACGAGATCAGGGTTTGGGAATGCTCGCGATTTTCTCGTTAACGTCTGCTCGGGTCGCAATTCTGTCGCTTCCAACGCGTTCCTCGCGTCATTTTATATCGGAATTTGTCATGAGAAATGCACAAACGCGGTTCTGGAGCCCAAAAAACACGAGATCAGGATTTGGGAATGCTCGTGATTTTCTGGTCAACGGTTTCTCGGATCGCAATTCTGTCGCTGCCAACGCGTTCCTCGCGTCATTTTACATCGGAATTAGTCATGAGAAATGCACAAACGCGGTTCTGGAGCCCAAAAAACACGAGTTCAGGGTTTGGGAATGCTCGCGATTTTCTCGTCAACGGTTTCTCGGATCGCAATTCGGTCGCTTCCAACGCGTTTCTCGCGTCATTTTACATCGGAACTAGTCATGAGAAATGCACAAACACGGTTCTGGAGCCCAAAAAACACGAGATCAGGATTTGGGAATGCTCGCGATTTTCTCGTCAACGGTTGGTCGGATCGCAATTCTGTCGCTTTCAACGCGTTCCTCGCGTCATTTTACATCGGAATTTGTCATGAGAAATGCACAAATGCGGTTCTGGAGCCCAAAAACACGAGATCAGGATTTGGGAATGCTCGTGATTTTCTCGTCAACGGTTTCTCGGGTCGCAATTCTGTCGCTTCCAACGCGTTCCTCGCGTCATTTTACATCGGAATTTGTCATGAGAAATGCACAAACGCGGTTCTGGAGCCCAAAAAACACGAGATCAGGATTTGGGAATGCTCGCGATTTTCTCGTCAACGGTTGGTCGGATCGCAATTCTGTCGCTTCCAACGCGTTCCTCGCGTCATTTTACATCGGAATTTGTCATGAGAAATGCACAAACGCGGTTCTGGAACCCAAAAAACACGAGTTCAAGTTTTGGGAATGCTCGCGATTTTCTCGTCAACGGTTTCCCGGGTCGCAATTCTGTCGCTTCCAACGCGTTCCTCGCGTCATTTTACATCGGAATTAGTCATGAGAAATGCACAAACACGGTTCTGGAGTTAAAAAAACACGAGATCAGGGTTTGGGAATGCTCGCGATTTTCTCGTCAACGGTTTCTCGGATCGCAATTCTGTCCCTTCCAACGCGGTCCTCGCGTCATTTTACATCGGAATTAGTCATGAGAAATGCACAAACACGGTTCTGGAGCCCAAAAAACACGAGATCAGGTTTTGGGAATGCTCGCGATTTTCTCGTCAACGGTTTCTCGGGTCGCAATTCTGTCGCTTCCAACGCGTTCCTCGCGTCATTTTACGTCGGAATTAGTCATGAGAAATGCACAAACACGGTTCTGGAGCCCAAAAAACACGAGATCAGGATTTGGGAATGCTCGCGATTTTCACGTCAACGGTTGGTCGGATCGCAATTCTGTCGCTTCCAACGCGTTCCTCGCGTCATTTTACATCGGAATTTGTCATGAGAAATGCACAAACGCGGTTCTGGAGCCCAAAAAACACGAGTTCAAGTTTTGGGAATGCTCGCGATTTTCTCGTCAACGGTTTCTCGGATCGCAATTCTGTCCCTTCCAACGCGGTCCTCGCGTCATTTTACATCGGAATTAGTCATGAGAAATGCACAAACACGGTTCTGGAGCCCAAAAAACACGAGATCAGGTTTTGGGAATGCTCGCGATTTTTACGTCAACGGTTTCTCGGGTCGCAATTCTGTCGCTTCCAGCGCGTTCCTCGCGTCATTTTACGTCGGAATTAGTCATGAGAAATGCACAAACACGGTTCTGGAGCCCAAAAAACACGAGATCAGTATTTAGGAATGCTCGCGATTTTATGGTCAACGGTTTCTCGGATCGCAATTCTGTCGCTTCCAACGCGTTCCTCGCGTCATTTTACATCGGAATTAGTCATGAGAAATGCACAAACACGGTTCTGGAGCCCAAAAAACACGAGATCAGGGTTTGGGAATGCTCGCGATTTTCTCGTCAACGGTTTCTCGGGTCGCAATTCTGTCGCTTCCAACGCGTTCCTCGCGTCATTTTACGTCGGAATTAGTCATGAGAAATGCACAAACACGGTTCTGGAGCCCAAAAAACACGAGATCAGGATTTGGGAATGCTCGCGATTTTCTCGTCAACGGTTGGTCGGATCGCAATTCTGTCGCTTCCAACGCGTTCCTCGCGTCATTTTACATCGGAATTACTCATGAGAAATGCACAAACACGGTTCTGGAGCCCAAAAAACACGAGATCAGGGTTTGGGAATGCTCGCGATTTTCTCGTCAACGGTTTCTCGGGTCGCAATTCTGTCGCTTCCAACGCGTTCCTCGCGTCATTTTACGTCGGAATTAGTCATGAGAAATGCACAAACACGGTTCTGGAGCCCAAAAAACACGAGATCAGGATTTGGGAATGCTCGCGATTTTCTCGTCAACGGTTGGTCGGATCGCAATTCTGTCGCTGCCAACGCGTTCCTCGCGTCATTTTACATCGGAATTAGTCATGAGAAATGCACAAACGCGGTTCTGGAGCCCAAAAAACACGAGTTCAGGGTTTGGGAATGCTCGCGATTTTCTCGTCAACGGTTTCTCGGATCGCAATTCTGTCGCTTCCAACGCGTTCCTCGCGTCATTTTACATCGGAATTTGTCATGAGAAATGCACAAACGCGGTTCTGGAGCCCAAAAAACACGAGATCAGGATTTGGGAATGCTCGCGATTTTCTCGTCAACGGTTGGTCGGATCGCAATTCTGTCGCTTCCAGCGCGTTCCTCGCGTCATTTTACATCGGAATTTGTCATGAGAAATGCACAAACGCGGTTCTGGAACCCAAAAAACACGAGTTCAAGTTTTGGGAATGCTCGCGATTTTCTCGTCAACGGTTTCCCGGGTCGCAATTCTGTCGCTTCCAACGCGTTCCTCGCGTCATTTTACATCGGAATTAGTCATGAGAAATGCACAAACACGGTTCTGGAGTTAAAAAAACACGAGATCAGGGTTTGGGAATGCTCGCGATTTTCTCGTCAACGGTTTCTCGGATCGCAATTCTGTCCCTTCCAACGCGGTCCTCGCGTCATTTTACATCGGAATTAGTCATGAGAAATGCACAAACACGGTTCTGGAGTTAAAAAAACACGAGATCAGGGTTTGGGAATGCTCGCGATTTTCTCGTCAACGGTTTCTCGGATCGCAATTCGGTCGCTTCCAACGCGTTCCTCGCGTCATTTTACATCGGAATTTGTCATGAGAAATGCACAAACGCGGTTCTGGAGCCCAAAAAACACGAGTTCAAGTTTTGGGAATGCTCGCGATTTTCTCGTCAACGGTTTCTCGGATCGCAATTCTGTCCCTTCCAACGCGGTCCTCGCGTCATTTTACATCGGAATTAGTCATGAGAAATGCACAAACACGGTTCTGGAGCCCAAAAAACACGAGATCAGGTTTTGGGAATGCTCGCGATTTTTACGTCAACGGTTTCTCGGGTCGCAATTCTGTCGCTTCCAGCGCGTTCCTCGCGTCATTTTACGTCGGAATTAGTCATGAGAAATGCACAAACACGGTTCTGGAGCCCAAAAAACACGAGATCAGTATTTAGGAATGCTCGCGATTTTATGGTCAACGGTTTCTCGGATCGCAATTCTGTCGCTTCCAACGCGTTCCTCGCGTCATTTTACATCGGAATTAGTCATGAGAAATGCACAAACACGGTTCTGGAGCCCAAAAAACACGAGATCAGGGTTTGGGAATGCTCGCGATTTTCTCGTCAACGGTTTCTCGGGTCGCAATTCTGTCGCTTCCAACGCGTTCCTCGCGTCATTTTACGTCGGAATTAGTCATGAGAAATGCACAAACACGGTTCTGGAGCCCAAAAAACACGAGATCAGGATTTGGGAATGCTCGCGATTTTCTCGTCAACGGTTGGTCGGATCGCAATTCTGTCGCTTCCAACGCGTTCCTCGCGTCATTTTACATCGGAATTACTCATGAGAAATGCACAAACACGGTTCTGGAGCCCAAAAAACACGAGATCAGGGTTTGGGAATGCTCGCGATTTTCTCGTCAACGGTTTCTCGGGTCGCAATTCTGTCGCTTCCAACGCGTTCCTCGCGTCATTTTACGTCGGAATTAGTCATGAGAAATGCACAAACACGGTTCTGGAGCCCAAAAAACACGAGATCAGGATTTGGGAATGCTCGCGATTTTCTCGTCAACGGTTGGTCGGATCGCAATTCTGTCGCTTCCAACGCGTTCCTCGCGTCATTTTACATCGGAATTTAGCCATGAGAAATGCACAAACACGGTTCTGGAGCCCAAAAAACACGAGATCATGATTTGGGAATGCTCGCGATTTTCTCGTCAACGGTTTCTCGGATCGCAGTTCTGTCGCTTCCAACGCGTTTCTCGCGTCATTTTACATAGGAATTAGTCATGAGAAATGCACAAACACGGTTCTGGAGTTAAAAAAAAAAAGAGATCAGGGTTTGGGAGTGCTCGCGATTTTCTCGTCAACGTCTGCTCGGGTCGCAATTCTGTCGCTTCCAACGCGTTCCTCGCGTCATTTTATATCGGAATTTGTCATGAGAAATGCACAAACGCGGTTCTGGAGCCCAAAAAACACGAGATCAGGATTTGGGAATGCTCGTGATTTTCTGGTCAACGGTTTCTCGGATCGCAATTCTGTCGCTGCCAACGCGTTCCTCGCGTCATTTTACATCGGAATTAGTCATGAGAAATGCACAAACGCGGTTCTGGAGCCCAAAAAACACGAGTTCAGGGTTTGGGAATGCTCGCGATTTTCTCGTCAACGGTTTCTCGGATCGCAATTCGGTCGCTTCCAACGCGTTTCTCGCGTCATTTTACATCGGAACTAGTCATGAGAAATGCACAAACACGGTTCTGGAGCCCAAAAAACACGAGATCAGGATTTGGGAATGCTCGCGATTTTCTCGTCAACGGTTTCTCGGGTCGCAATTCTGTCGCTTCCAACGCGTTCCTCGCGTCATTTTACGTCGGAATTAGTCATGAGAAATGCACAAACACGGTTCTGGAGCCCAAAAAACACGAGATCAGGATTTGGGAATGCTCGCGATTTTCTCGTCAACGGTTGGTCGGATCGCAATTCTGTCGCTTCCAACGCGTTCCTCGCGTCATTTTACATCGGAATTACTCATGAGAAATGCACAAACACGGTTCTGGAGCCCAAAAAACACGAGATCAGGGTTTGGGAATGCTCGCGATTTTCTCGTCAACGGTTTCTCGGGTCGCAATTCTGTCGCTTCCAACGCGTTCCTCGCGTCATTTTACGTCGGAATTAGTCATGAGAAATGCACAAACACGGTTCTGGAGCCCAAAAAACACGAGATCAGGATTTGGGAATGCTCGCGATTTTCTCGTCAACGGTTGGTCGGATCGCAATTCTGTCGCTTCCAACGCGTTCCTCGCGTCATTTTACATCGGAATTTAGCCATGAGAAATGCACAAACACGGTTCTGGAGCCCAAAAAACACGAGATCATGATTTGGGAATGCTCGCGATTTTCTCGTCAACGGTTTCTCGGATCGCAGTTCTGTCGCTTCCAACGCGTTTCTCGCGTCATTTTACATAGGAATTAGTCATGAGAAATGCACAAACACGGTTCTGGAGTTAAAAAAAAAAAGAGATCAGGGTTTGGGAGTGCTCGCGATTTTCTCGTCAACGTCTGCTCGGGTCGCAATTCTGTCGCTTCCAACGCGTTCCTCGCGTCATTTTATATCGGAATTTGTCATGAGAAATGCACAAACGCGGTTCTGGAGCCCAAAAAACACGAGATCAGGATTTGGGAATGCTCGTGATTTTCTGGTCAACGGTTTCTCGGATCGCAATTCTGTCGCTGCCAACGCGTTCCTCGCGTCATTTTACATCGGAATTAGTCATGAGAAATGCACAAACGCGGTTCTGGAGCCCAAAAAACACGAGTTCAGGGTTTGGGAATGCTCGCGATTTTCTCGTCAACGGTTTCTCGGATCGCAATTCGGTCGCTTCCAACGCGTTTCTCGCGTCATTTTACATCGGAACTAGTCATGAGAAATGCACAAACACGGTTCTGGAGCCCAAAAAACACGAGATCAGGATTTGGGAATGCTCGCGATTTTCTCGTCAACGGTTGGTCGGATCGCAATTCTGTCGCTTTCAACGCGTTCCTCGCGTCATTTTACATCGGAATTTGTCATGAGAAATGCACAAACGCGGTTCTGGAGCCCAAAAACACGAGATCAGGATTTGGGAATGCTCGTGATTTTCTCGTCAACGGTTTCTCGGGTCGCAATTCTGTCGCTTCCAACGCGTTCCTCGCGTCATTTTACATCGGAATTTGTCATGAGAAATGCACAAACGCGGTTCTGGAGCCCAAAAAACACGAGATCAGGATTTGGGAATGCTCGCGATTTTCTCGTCAACGGTTGGTCGGATCGCAATTCTGTCGCTTCCAACGCGTTCCTCGCGTCATTTTACATCGGAATTTGTCATGAGAAATGCACAAACGCGGTTCTGGAGCCCAAAAAACACGAGTTCAAGTTTTGGGAATGCTCGCGATTTTCTCGTCAACGGTTTCCCGGGTCGCAATTCTGTCGCTTCCAACGCGTTCCTCGCGTCATTTTACATCGGAATTAGTCATGAGTAATGCACAAACACGGTTCTGGAGTTAAAAAAACACGAGATCAGGGTTTGGGAATGCTCGCGATTTTCTCGTCAACGGTTTCTCGGATCGCAATTCTGTCCCTTCCAACGCGGTCCTCGCGTCATTTTACATCGGAATTAGTCATGAGAAATGCACAAACACGGTTCTGGAGCCCAAAAAACACGAGATCAGGTTTTGGGAATGCTCGCGATTTTCTCGTCAACGGTTTCTCGGGTCGCAATTCTGTCGCTTCCAACGCGTTCCTCGCGTCATTTTACGTCGGAATTAGTCATGAGAAATGCACAAACACGGTTCTGGAGCCCAAAAAACACGAGATCAGGATTTGGGAATGCTCGCGATTTTCTCGTCAACGGTTGGTCGGATCGCAATTCTGTCGCTTCCAACGCGTTCCTCGCGTCATTTTACATCGGAATTTGTCATGAGAAATGCACAAACGCGGTTCTGGAACCCAAAAAACACGAGTTCAAGTTTTGGGAATGCTCGCGATTTTCTCGTCAACGGTTTCCCGGGTCGCAATTCTGTCGCTTCCAACGCGTTCCTCGCGTCATTTTACATCGGAATTAGTCATGAGAAATGCACAAACACGGTTCTGGAGTTAAAAAAACACGAGATCAGGGTTTGGGAATGCTCGCGATTTTCTCGTCAACGGTTTCTCGGATCGCAATTCTGTCCCTTCCAACGCGGTCCTCGCGTCATTTTACATCGGAATTAGTCATGAGAAATGCACAAACACGGTTCTGGAGCCCAAAAAACACGAGATCAGGTTTTGGGAATGCTCGCGATTTTCTCGTCAACGGTTTCTCGGGTCGCAATTCTGTCGCTTCCAACGCGTTCCTCGCGTCATTTTACGTCGGAATTAGTCATGAGAAATGCACAAACACGGTTCTGGAGCCCAAAAAACACGAGATCAGGATTTGGGAATGCTCGCGATTTTCACGTCAACGGTTGGTCGGATCGCAATTCTGTCGCTTCCAACGCGTTCCTCGCGTCATTTTACATCGGAATTTGTCATGAGAAATGCACAAACGCGGTTCTGGAGCCCAAAAAACACGAGATCAGGATTTGGGAATGCTCGTGATTTTCTGGTCAACGGTTTCTCGGATCGCAATTCTGTCGCTGCCAACGCGTTCCTCGCGTCATTTTACATCGGAATTAGTCATGAGAAATGCACAAACGCGGTTCTGGAGCCCAAAAAACACGAGTTCAGGGTTTGGGAATGCTCGCGATTTTCTCGTCAACGGTTTCTCGGATCGCAATTCGGTCGCTTCCAACGCGTTTCTCGCGTCATTTTACATCGGAACTAGTCATGAGAAATGCACAAACACGGTTCTGGAGCCCAAAAAACACGAGATCAGGATTTGGGAATGCTCGCGATTTTCTCGTCAACGGTTGGTCGGATCGCAATTCTGTCGCTTTCAACGCGTTCCTCGCGTCATTTTACATCGGAATTTGTCATGAGAAATGCACAAACGCGGTTCTGGAGCCCAAAAACACGAGATCAGGATTTGGGAATGCTCGTGATTTTCTCGTCAACGGTTTCTCGGGTCGCAATTCTGTCGCTTCCAACGCGTTCCTCGCGTCATTTTACATCGGAATTTGTCATGAGAAATGCACAAACGCGGTTCTGGAGCCCAAAAAACACGAGATCAGGATTTGGGAATGCTCGCGATTTTCTCGTCAACGGTTGGTCGGATCGCAATTCTGTCGCTTCCAACGCGTTCCTCGCGTCATTTTACATCGGAATTTGTCATGAGAAATGCACAAACGCGGTTCTGGAGCCCAAAAAACACGAGTTCAAGTTTTGGGAATGCTCGCGATTTTCTCGTCAACGGTTTCCCGGGTCGCAATTCTGTCGCTTCCAACGCGTTCCTCGCGTCATTTTACATCGGAATTAGTCATGAGTAATGCACAAACACGGTTCTGGAGTTAAAAAAACACGAGATCAGGGTTTGGGAATGCTCGCGATTTTCTCGTCAACGGTTTCTCGGATCGCAATTCTGTCCCTTCCAACGCGGTCCTCGCGTCATTTTACATCGGAATTAGTCATGAGAAATGCACAAACACGGTTCTGGAGCCCAAAAAACACGAGATCAGGTTTTGGGAATGCTCGCGATTTTCTCGTCAACGGTTTCTCGGGTCGCAATTCTGTCGCTTCCAACGCGTTCCTCGCGTCATTTTACGTCGGAATTAGTCATGAGAAATGCACAAACACGGTTCTGGAGCCCAAAAAACACGAGATCAGGATTTGGGAATGCTCGCGATTTTCTCGTCAACGGTTGGTCGGATCGCAATTCTGTCGCTTCCAACGCGTTCCTCGCGTCATTTTACATCGGAATTTGTCATGAGAAATGCACAAACGCGGTTCTGGAACCCAAAAAACACGAGTTCAAGTTTTGGGAATGCTCGCGATTTTCTCGTCAACGGTTTCCCGGGTCGCAATTCTGTCGCTTCCAACGCGTTCCTCGCGTCATTTTACATCGGAATTAGTCATGAGAAATGCACAAACACGGTTCTGGAGTTAAAAAAACACGAGATCAGGGTTTGGGAATGCTCGCGATTTTCTCGTCAACGGTTTCTCGGATCGCAATTCTGTCCCTTCCAACGCGGTCCTCGCGTCATTTTACATCGGAATTAGTCATGAGAAATGCACAAACACGGTTCTGGAGCCCAAAAAACACGAGATCAGGTTTTGGGAATGCTCGCGATTTTCTCGTCAACGGTTTCTCGGGTCGCAATTCTGTCGCTTCCAACGCGTTCCTCGCGTCATTTTACGTCGGAATTAGTCATGAGAAATGCACAAACACGGTTCTGGAGCCCAAAAAACACGAGATCAGGATTTGGGAATGCTCGCGATTTTCACGTCAACGGTTGGTCGGATCGCAATTCTGTCGCTTCCAACGCGTTCCTCGCGTCATTTTACATCGGAATTTGTCATGAGAAATGCACAAACGCGGTTCTGGAGCCCAAAAAACACGAGTTCAAGTTTTGGGAATGCTCGCGATTTTCTCGTCAACGGTTTCTCGGATCGCAATTCTGTCCCTTCCAACGCGGTCCTCGCGTCATTTTACATCGGAATTAGTCATGAGAAATGCACAAACACGGTTCTGGAGCCCAAAAAACACGAGATCAGGTTTTGGGAATGCTCGCGATTTTTACGTCAACGGTTTCTCGGGTCGCAATTCTGTCGCTTCCAGCGCGTTCCTCGCGTCATTTTACGTCGGAATTAGTCATGAGAAATGCACAAACACGGTTCTGGAGCCCAAAAAACACGAGATCAGTATTTAGGAATGCTCGCGATTTTATGGTCAACGGTTTCTCGGATCGCAATTCTGTCGCTTCCAACGCGTTCCTCGCGTCATTTTACATCGGAATTAGTCATGAGAAATGCACAAACACGGTTCTGGAGCCCAAAAAACACGAGATCAGGGTTTGGGAATGCTCGCGATTTTCTCGTCAACGGTTTCTCGGGTCGCAATTCTGTCGCTTCCAACGCGTTCCTCGCGTCATTTTACGTCGGAATTAGTCATGAGAAATGCACAAACACGGTTCTGGAGCCCAAAAAACACGAGATCAGGATTTGGGAATGCTCGCGATTTTCTCGTCAACGGTTGGTCGGATCGCAATTCTGTCGCTTCCAACGCGTTCCTCGCGTCATTTTACATCGGAATTACTCATGAGAAATGCACAAACACGGTTCTGGAGCCCAAAAAACACGAGATCAGGGTTTGGGAATGCTCGCGATTTTCTCGTCAACGGTTTCTCGGGTCGCAATTCTGTCGCTTCCAACGCGTTCCTCGCGTCATTTTACGTCGGAATTAGTCATGAGAAATGCACAAACACGGTTCTGGAGCCCAAAAAACACGAGATCAGGATTTGGGAATGCTCGCGATTTTCTCGTCAACGGTTGGTCGGATCGCAATTCTGTCGCTTCCAACGCGTTCCTCGCGTCATTTTACATCGGAATTTAGCCATGAGAAATGCACAAACACGGTTCTGGAGCCCAAAAAACACGAGATCATGATTTGGGAATGCTCGCGATTTTCTCGTCAACGGTTTCTCGGATCGCAGTTCTGTCGCTTCCAACGCGTTTCTCGCGTCATTTTACATAGGAATTAGTCATGAGAAATGCACAAACACGGTTCTGGAGTTAAAAAAAAAAAGAGATCAGGGTTTGGGAGTGCTCGCGATTTTCTCGTCAACGTCTGCTCGGGTCGCAATTCTGTCGCTTCCAACGCGTTCCTCGCGTCATTTTATATCGGAATTTGTCATGAGAAATGCACAAACGCGGTTCTGGAGCCCAAAAAACACGAGATCAGGATTTGGGAATGCTCGTGATTTTCTGGTCAACGGTTTCTCGGATCGCAATTCTGTCGCTGCCAACGCGTTCCTCGCGTCATTTTACATCGGAATTAGTCATGAGAAATGCACAAACGCGGTTCTGGAGCCCAAAAAACACGAGTTCAGGGTTTGGGAATGCTCGCGATTTTCTCGTCAACGGTTTCTCGGATCGCAATTCGGTCGCTTCCAACGCGTTTCTCGCGTCATTTTACATCGGAACTAGTCATGAGAAATGCACAAACACGGTTCTGGAGCCCAAAAAACACGAGATCAGGATTTGGGAATGCTCGCGATTTTCTCGTCAACGGTTGGTCGGATCGCAATTCTGTCGCTTTCAACGCGTTCCTCGCGTCATTTTACATCGGAATTTGTCATGAGAAATGCACAAACGCGGTTCTGGAGCCCAAAAAACACGAGTTCAAGTTTTGGGAATGCTCGCGATTTTCTCGTCAACGGTTTCCCGGGTCGCAATTCTGTCGCTTCCAACGCGTTCCTCGCGTCATTTTACATCGGAATTAGTCATGAGTAATGCACAAACACGGTTCTGGAGTTAAAAAAACACGAGATCAGGGTTTGGGAATGCTCGCGATTTTCTCGTCAACGGTTTCTCGGATCGCAATTCTGTCCCTTCCAACGCGGTCCTCGCGTCATTTTACATCGGAATTAGTCATGAGAAATGCACAAACACGGTTCTGGAGCCCAAAAAACACGAGATCAGGTTTTGGGAATGCTCGCGATTTTCTCGTCAACGGTTTCTCGGGTCGCAATTCTGTCGCTTCCAACGCGTTCCTCGCGTCATTTTACGTCGGAATTAGTCATGAGAAATGCACAAACACGGTTCTGGAGCCCAAAAAACACGAGATCAGGATTTGGGAATGCTCGCGATTTTCACGTCAACGGTTGGTCGGATCGCAATTCTGTCGCTTCCAACGCGTTCCTCGCGTCATTTTACATCGGAATTTGTCATGAGAAATGCACAAACGCGGTTCTGGAGCCCAAAAAACACGAGTTCAAGTTTTGGGAATGCTCGCGATTTTCTCGTCAACGGTTTCTCGGATCGCAATTCTGTCCCTTCCAACGCGGTCCTCGCGTCATTTTACATCGGAATTAGTCATGAGAAATGCACAAACACGGTTCTGGAGCCCAAAAAACACGAGATCAGGTTTTGGGAATGCTCGCGATTTTTACGTCAACGGTTTCTCGGGTCGCAATTCTGTCGCTTCCAGCGCGTTCCTCGCGTCATTTTACGTCGGAATTAGTTATGAGAAATGCACAAACGCGGTTCTGGAGCCCAAAAAACACGAGATCAGGATTTGGGAATGCTCGCGATTTTCTCGTCAACGGTTGGTCGGATCGCAATGCTTTCGCTTCCAACGCGTTCCTCGCGTCATTTTACATCGGAATTTGTCATGAGAAATGCACAAACGCGGTTCTGGAGCCCAAAAAACACGAGTTCAAGTTTTGGGAATGCTCGCGATTTTCTCGTCAACGGTTTCCCGGGTCGCAATTCTGTCGCTTCCAACGCGTTCCTCGCGTCATTTTACATCGGAATTAGTCATGAGAAATGCACAAACACGGTTCTGGAGTTAAAAAAACACGAGATCAGGGTTTGGGAATGCTCGCGATTTTCTCGTCAACGGTTTCTCGGATCGCAATTCTGTCCCTTCCAACGCGGTCCTCGCGTCATTTTACATCGGAATTAGTCATGAGAAATGCACAAACACGGTTCTGGAGCCCAAAAAACACGAGATCAGGTTTTGGGAATGCTCGCGATTTTCTCGTCAACGGTTTCTCGGGTCGCAATTCTGTCGCTTCCAACGCGTTCCTCGCGTCATTTTACGTCGGAATTAGTCATGAGAAATGCACAAACACGGTTCTGGAGCCCAAAAAACACGAGATCAGGATTTGGGAATGCTCGCGATTTTCACGTCAACGGTTGGTCGGATCGCAATTCTGTCGCTTCCAACGCGTTCCTCGCGTCATTTTACATCGGAGTTTGTCATGAGAAATGCACAAACGCGGTTCTGGAGCCCAAAAAACACGAGTTCAAGTTTTGGGAATGCTCGCGATTTTCTCGTCAACGGTTTCTCGGATCGCAATTCTGTCCCTTCCAACGCGGTCCTCGCGTCATTTTACATCGGAATTAGTCATGAGAAATGCACAAACACGGTTCTGGAGCCCAAAAAACACGAGATCAGGTTTTGGGAATGCTCGCGATTTTTACGTCAACGGTTTCTCGGGTCGCAATTCTGTCGCTTCCAGCGCGTTCCTCGCGTCATTTTACGTCGGAATTAGTCATGAGAAATGCACAAACACGGTTCTGGAGCCCAAAAAACACGAGATCAGTATTTAGGAATGCTCGCGATTTTATGGTCAACGGTTTCTCGGATCGCAATTCTGTCGCTTCCAACGCGTTCCTCGCGTCATTTTACATCGGAATTAGTCATGAGAAATGCACAAACACGGTTCTGGAGCCCAAAAAACACGAGATCAGGGTTTGGGAATGCTCGCGATTTTCTCGTCAACGGTTTCTCGGGTCGCAATTCTGTCGCTTCCAACGCGTTCCTCGCGTCATTTTACGTCGGAATTAGTCATGAGAAATGCACAAACACGGTTCTGGAGCCCAAAAAACACGAGATCAGGATTTGGGAATGCTCGCGATTTTCTCGTCAACGGTTGGTCGGATCGCAATTCTGTCGCTTCCAACGCGTTCCTCGCGTCATTTTACATCGGAATTACTCATGAGAAATGCACAAACACGGTTCTGGAGCCCAAAAAACACGAGATCAGGGTTTGGGAATGCTCGCGATTTTCTCGTCAACGGTTTCTCGGGTCGCAATTCTGTCGCTTCCAACGCGTTCCTCGCGTCATTTTACGTCGGAATTAGTCATGAGAAATGCACAAACACGGTTCTGGAGCCCAAAAAACACGAGATCAGGATTTGGGAATGCTCGCGATTTTCACGTCAACGGTTGGTCGGATCGCAATTCTGTCGCTTCCAACGCGTTCCTCGCGTCATTTTACATCGGAATTTGTCATGAGAAATGCACAAACGCGGTTCTGGAGCCCAAAAAACACGAGTTCAAGTTTTGGGAATGCTCGCGATTTTCTCGTCAACGGTTTCTCGGATCGCAATTCTGTCCCTTCCAACGCGGTCCTCGCGTCATTTTACATCGGAATTAGTCATGAGAAATGCACAAACACGGTTCTGGAGCCCAAAAAACACGAGATCAGGTTTTGGGAATGCTCGCGATTTTTACGTCAACGGTTTCTCGGGTCGCAATTCTGTCGCTTCCAGCGCGTTCCTCGCGTCATTTTACGTCGGAATTAGTCATGAGAAATGCACAAACGCGGTTCTGGAGCCCAAAAAACACGAGATCAGGATTTGGGAATGCTCGCGATTTTCTCGTCAACGGTTGGTCGGATCGCAATGCTGTCGCTTCCAACGCGTTCCTCGCGTCATTTTACATCGGAATTTGTCATGAGAAATGCACAAACGCGGTTCTGGAGCCCAAAAAACACGAGTTCAAGTTTTGGGAATGCTCGCGATTTTCTCGTCAACGGTTTCCCGGGTCGCAATTCTGTCGCTTCCAACGCGTTCCTCGCGTCATTTTACATCGGAATTAGTCATGAGAAATGCACAAACACGGTTCTGGAGTTAAAAAAACACGAGATCAGGGTTTGGGAATGCTCGCGATTTTCTCGTCAACGGTTTCTCGGATCGCAATTCTGTCCCTTCCAACGCGGTCCTCGCGTCATTTTACATCGGAATTAGTCATGAGAAATGCACAAACACGGTTCTGGAGCCCAAAAAACACGAGATCAGGTTTTGGGAATGCTCGCGATTTTCTCGTCAACGGTTTCTCGGGTCGCAATTCTGTCGCTTCCAACGCGTTCCTCGCGTCATTTTACGTCGGAATTAGTCATGAGAAATGCACAAACACGGTTCTGGAGCCCAAAAAACACGAGATCAGGATTTGGGAATGCTCGCGATTTTCACGTCAACGGTTGGTCGGATCGCAATTCTGTCGCTTCCAACGCGTTCCTCGCGTCATTTTACATCGGAGTTTGTCATGAGAAATGCACAAACGCGGTTCTGGAGCCCAAAAAACACGAGTTCAAGTTTTGGGAATGCTCGCGATTTTCTCGTCAACGGTTTCTCGGATCGCAATTCTGTCCCTTCCAACGCGGTCCTCGCGTCATTTTACATCGGAATTAGTCATGAGAAATGCACAAACACGGTTCTGGAGCCCAAAAAACACGAGATCAGGTTTTGGGAATGCTCGCGATTTTTACGTCAACGGTTTCTCGGGTCGCAATTCTGTCGCTTCCAGCGCGTTCCTCGCGTCATTTTACGTCGGAATTAGTCATGAGAAATGCACAAACACGGTTCTGGAGCCCAAAAAACACGAGATCAGTATTTAGGAATGCTCGCGATTTTATGGTCAACGGTTTCTCGGATCGCAATTCTGTCGCTTCCAACGCGTTCCTCGCGTCATTTTACATCGGAATTAGTCATGAGAAATGCACAAACACGGTTCTGGAGCCCAAAAAACACGAGATCAGGGTTTGGGAATGCTCGCGATTTTCTCGTCAACGGTTTCTCGGGTCGCAATTCTGTCGCTTCCAACGCGTTCCTCGCGTCATTTTACGTCGGAATTAGTCATGAGAAATGCACAAACACGGTTCTGGAGCCCAAAAAACACGAGATCAGGATTTGGGAATGCTCGCGATTTTCTCGTCAACGGTTGGTCGGATCGCAATTCTGTCGCTTCCAACGCGTTCCTCGCGTCATTTTACATCGGAATTACTCATGAGAAATGCACAAACACGGTTCTGGAGCCCAAAAAACACGAGATCAGGGTTTGGGAATGCTCGCGATTTTCTCGTCAACGGTTTCTCGGGTCGCAATTCTGTCGCTTCCAACGCGTTCCTCGCGTCATTTTACGTCGGAATTAGTCATGAGAAATGCACAAACACGGTTCTGGAGCCCAAAAAACACGAGATCAGGATTTGGGAATGCTCGCGATTTTCTCGTCAACGGTTGGTCGGATCGCAATTCTGTCGCTTCCAACGCGTTCCTCGCGTCATTTTACATCGGAATTTAGCCATGAGAAATGCACAAACACGGTTCTGGAGCCCAAAAAACACGAGATCATGATTTGGGAATGCTCGCGATTTTCTCGTCAACGGTTTCTCGGATCGCAGTTCTGTCGCTTCCAACGCGTTTCTCGCGTCATTTTACATAGGAATTAGTCATGAGAAATGCACAAACACGGTTCTGGAGTTAAAAAAAAAAAGAGATCAGGGTTTGGGAGTGCTCGCGATTTTCTCGTCAACGTCTGCTCGGGTCGCAATTCTGTCGCTTCCAACGCGTTCCTCGCGTCATTTTATATCGGAATTTGTCATGAGAAATGCACAAACGCGGTTCTGGAGCCCAAAAAACACGAGATCAGGATTTGGGAATGCTCGTGATTTTCTGGTCAACGGTTTCTCGGATCGCAATTCTGTCGCTGCCAACGCGTTCCTCGCGTTATTTTACATCGGAATTAGTCATGAGAAATGCACAAACGCGGTTCTGGAGCCCAAAAAACACGAGTTCAGGGTTTGGGAATGCTCGCGATTTTCTCGTCAACGGTTTCTCGGATCGCAATTCGGTCGCTTCCAACGCGTTTCTCGCGTCATTTTACATCGGAACTAGTCATGAGAAATGCACAAACACGGTTCTGGAGCCCAAAAAACACGAGATCAGGATTTGGGAATGCTCGCGATTTTCTCGTCAACGGTTGGTCGGATCGCAATTCTGTCGCTTTCAACGCGTTCCTCGCGTCATTTTACATCGGAATTTGTCATGAGAAATGCACAAACGCGGTTCTGGAGCCCAAAAACACGAGATCAGGATTTGGGAATGCTCGTGATTTTCTCGTCAACGGTTTCTCGGGTCGCAATTCTGTCGCTTCCAACGCGTTCCTCGCGTCATTTTACATCGGAATTTGTCATGAGAAATGCACAAACGCGGTTCTGGAGCCCAAAAAACACGAGATCAGGATTTGGGAATGCTCGCGATTTTCTCGTCAACGGTTGGTCGGATCGCAATTCTGTCGCTTCCAACGCGTTCCTCGCGTCATTTTACATCGGAATTTGTCATGAGAAATGCACAAACGCGGTTCTGGAGCCCAAAAAACACGAGTTCAAGTTTTGGGAATGCTCGCGATTTTCTCGTCAACGGTTTCCCGGGTCGCAATTCTGTCGCTTCCAACGCGTTCCTCGCGTCATTTTACATCGGAATTAGTCATGAGAAATGCACAAACACGGTTCTGGAGTTAAAAAAACACGAGATCAGGGTTTGGGAATGCTCGCGATTTTCTCGTCAACGGTTTCTCGGATCGCAATTCTGTCCCTTCCAACGCGGTCCTCGCGTCATTTTACATCGGAATTAGTCATGAGAAATGCACAAACACGGTTCTGGAGCCCAAAAAACACGAGATCAGGTTTTGGGAATGCTCGCGATTTTCTCGTCAACGGTTTCTCGGGTCGCAATTCTGTCGCTTCCAACGCGTTCCTCGCGTCATTTTACGTCGGAATTAGTCATGAGAAATGCACAAACACGGTTCTGGAGCCCAAAAAACACGAGATCAGGATTTGGGAATGCTCGCGATTTTCACGTCAACGGTTGGTCGGATCGCAATT
Source organism: Crossocerus cetratus (assembly GCA_963675795.1). NCBI lineage: Eukaryota > Metazoa > Arthropoda > Insecta > Hymenoptera > Crabronidae > Crossocerus > Crossocerus cetratus. The sequence goes on from CAVMBF010000002.1 coordinate 1,500,418, forward strand.
CTGTCGCTTCCAACGCGTTCCTCGCGTCATTTTACATCGGAATTTGTCATGAGAAATGCACAAACGCGGTTCTGGAGCCCAAAAAACACGAGTTCAAGTTTTGGGAATGCTCGCGATTTTCTCGTCAACGGTTTCCCGGGTCGCAATTCTGTCGCTTCCAACGCGTTCCTCGCGTCATTTTACGTCGGAATTAGTCATGAGAAATGCACAAACACGGTTCTGGAGCCCAAAAAACACGAGATCAGGATTTGGGAATGCTCGCGATTTTCACGTCAACGGTTGGTCGGATCGCAATTCTGTCGCTTCCAACGCGTTCCTCGCGTCATTTTACATCGGAATTTGTCATGAGAAATGCACAAACGCGGTTCTGGAGCCCAAAAAACACGAGTTCAAGTTTTGGGAATGCTCGCGATTTTCTCGTCAACGGTTTCCCGGGTCGCAATTCTGTCGCTTCCAACGCGTTCCTCGCGTCATTTTACATCGGAATTAGTCATGAGAAATGCACAAACACGGTTCTGGAGTTAAAAAAACACGAGATCAGGGTTTGGGAATGCTCGCGATTTTCTCGTCAACGGTTTCTCGGATCGCAATTCTGTCCCTTCCAACGCGGTCCTCGCGTCATTTTACATCGGAATTAGTCATGAGAAATGCACAAACACGGTTCTGGAGCCCAAAAAACACGAGATCAGGTTTTGGGAATGCTCGCGATTTTCTCGTCAACGGTTTCTCGGGTCGCAATTCTGTCGCTTCCAACGCGTTCCTCGCGTCATTTTACATCGGAATTAGTCATGAGAAATGCACAAACACGGTTCTGGAGCCCAAAAAACACGAGATCAGGGTTTGGGAATGCTCGCGATTTTCTCGTCAACGGTTTCTCGGGTCGCAATTCTGTCGCTTCCAACGCGTTCCTCGCGTCATTTTACGTCGGAATTAGTCATGAGAAATGCACAAACACGGTTCTGGAGCCCAAAAAACACGAGATCAGGATTTGGGAATGCTCGCGATTTTCTCGTCAACGGTTGGTCGGATCGCAATTCTGTCGCTTCCAACGCGTTCCTCGCGTCATTTTACATCGGAATTAGTCATGAGAAATGCACAAACACGGTTCTGGAGCCCAAAAAACACGAGATCAGGGTTTGGGAATGCTCGCGATTTTCTCGTCAACGGTTTCTCGGGTCGCAATTCTGTCGCTTCCAACGCGTTCCTCGCGTCATTTTACGTCGGAATTAGTCATGAGAAATGCACAAACACGGTTCTGGAGCCCAAAAAACACGAGATCAGGATTTGGGAATGCTCGCGATTTTCTCGTCAACGGTTGGTCGGATCGGAATTCTGTCGCTTCCAACGCGTTCCTCGCGTCATTTTACATCGGAATTTAGCCATGAGAAATGCACAAACACGGTTCTGAAGCCCAAAAAACACGAGATCAGGATTTGGGAATGCTCGCGATTTTCTCGTCAACGGTTTCTCGGATCGCAGTTCTTTCGCTTCCAACGCGTTTCTCGCGTCATTTTACATAGGAATTAGTCATGAGAAATGCACAAACACGGTTCTGGAGTTAAAAAAAAAAGAGATCAGGGTTTGGGAGTGCTCGCGATTTTATGGTCAACGGTTTCTCGGATCGCAATTCTGTCGCTTCCAACGCGTTCCTCGCGTCATTTTACATCGGAATTAGTCATGAGAAATGCACAAACACGGTTCTGGAGCCCAAAAAACACGAGATCAGGGTTTGGGAATGCTCGCGATTTTCTCGTCAACGGTTTCTCGGGTCGCAATTCTGTCGCTTCCAACGCGTTCCTCGCGTCATTTTACGTCGGAATTAGTCATGAGAAATGCACAAACACGGTTCTGGAGCCCAAAAAACACGAGATCAGGATTTGGGAATGCTCGCGATTTTCTCGTCAACGGTTGGTCGGATCGCAATTCTGTCGCTTCCAACGCGTTCCTCGCGTCATTTTACATCGGAATTAGTCATGAGAAATGCACAAACACGGTTCTGGAGCCCAAAAAACACGAGATCAGGGTTTGGGAATGCTCGCGATTTTCTCGTCAACGGTTTCTCGGGTCGCAATTCTGTCGCTTCCAACGCGTTCCTCGCCTCATTTTACGTCGGAATTAGTCATGAGAAATGCACAAACACGGTTCTGGAGCCCAAAAAACACGAGATCAGGATTTGGGAATGCTCGCGATTTTCTCGTCAACGGTTGGTCGGATCGCAATTCTGTCGCTTCCAACGCGTTCCTCGCGTCATTTTACATCGGAATTTAGCCATGAGAAATGCACAAACACGGTTCTGGAGCCCAAAAAACACGAGATCAGGATTTGGGAATGCTCGCGATTTTCTCGTCAACGGTTTCTCGGATCGCAGTTCTGTCGCTTCCAACGCGTTTCTCGCGTCATTTTACATAGGAATTAGTCATGAGAAATGCACAAACACGGTTCTGGAGTTAAAAAAAAAAGAGATCAGGGTTTGGGAGTGCTCGCGATTTTCTCGTCAACGTCTGCTCGGGTCGCAATTCTGTCGCTTCCAACGCGTTCGAGATCAGGATTTGGGAATGCTCGTGATTTTCTCGTCAACGGTTTCTCGGATCTCAATTCGGTCGCTTCCAACGCGTTTCTCGCGTCATTTTACATCGGAATTAGTCATGAGAAATGCACAAACACGGTCCTGGAGCCCAAAAAACACGAGTTCAAGTTTTGGGAATGCTCGCGATTTTCTCGTCAACGGTTTCTCGGATCGCAGTTCTGTCGCTTCAAACGCGTTTCTCGCGTCATTTTACATCGGAATTAGTCATGAGAAATGCACAAACACGGTCCTGGAGCGCAAAAAACACGAGTTCAAGTTTTGGGAATGCTCGCGATTTTCTCGTCAACGGTTTCTCGGATCGCAGTTCTGTCGCTACCAACGCGTTCCTAGCGTCATTTTACATCGGAATTAGTCATGAGAAATGCACAAACACGGTTCTGGAGTTACAAAAACACGAGATCAGGGTTTGGGAATGCTCGCGATTTTCTCGTTAACGTCTGCTCGGGTCGCAATTCTGTCGCTTCCAACGCGTTCCTCGCGTCATTTTATATCGGAATTTGTCATGAGAAATGCACAAATGCGGTTCTGGAGCCCAAAAAACACGAGATCAGGATTTGGGAATGCTCGTGATTTTCTGGTCAACGGTTTCTCGGATCGCAATTCTGTCGCTGCCAACGCGTTCCTCGCGTCATTTTACATCGGAATTAGTCATGAGAAATGCACAAACGCGGTTCTGGAGCCCAAAAAACACGAGTTCAGGGTTTGGGAATGCTCGCAATTTTCTCGTCAACGGTTTCTCGGATCGCAATTCGGTCGCTTCCAACGCGTTTCTCGCGTCATTTTACATCGGAATTAGTCATGAGAAATGCACAAACACGGTTCTGGAGCCCAAAAAACACGAGATCAGGATTTGGGAATGCTCGCGATTTTCTCGTCAACGGTTGGTCGGATCGCAATTCTGTCGCTTTCAACGCGTTCCTCGCGTCATTTTACATCGAAATTAGTAATGAGAAATGCACAAACACGGATCTGGAGTTAAAAACACACGAGATCAGGATTTCGGAATGCTCGCGATTTTATGGTCAACGGTTTCTCGGATCGCAATTCTGTCCCTTCCAACGCGTTCCTCGCGTCATTTTACATCGGAATTAGTCATGAGAAATGCACAAACACGGTTCTGGAGCCCAAAAAACACGAGATCAGGATTTGGGAATGCTCGCGATTTTCACGTCAACAGTTTCTCGGATCGCAATTCTGTCGCTTCCAACGCGTTGCTCGCGTCATTTTACATCGGAATTAGTCATGAGAAATGCACAAACACGGTTCTGGAGTTAAAAAAAAGAGATCAGGGTTTGGGAATGCTCGCGATTTTCTCGTCAACGGATGCTCGGATCGCAATTCTGTCGCTTCCAACGCGTTCCTCGCGTCATTTTACATCGGAATTAGTCTTGAGAAATGCACAAACACGGTTCTGGAGCCCAAAAAAACGAGATCAGGATTTGGGAATGCTCGCGATTTTCTCGTCAACGGTTTCTCGGATCGCCATTCTGTCGCTTCCAACGCGTTCCTCGCGTCATTTTACATCGGAATTAGTCATGAGAAATGCACAAACACGGTTCTGGAGCCCAAAAAACACGAGATCAGGATTTGGGAATGCTCGCGATTTTCTCGTCAACGGTTGGTCGGATCGCAATTCTGTCGCTTCCAACGCGTTCCTCGCGTCATTTTACATCGGAATTAGTCATGAGAAATGCACAAACACGGTTCTGGAGCCCAAAAAACACGAGATCAGGGTTTGGGAATGCTCGCGATTTTCTCGTCAACGGTTTCTCGGGTCGCAATTCTGTCGCTTCCAACGCGTTCCTCGCGTCATTTTACGTCGGAATTAGTCATGAGAAATGCACAAACACGGTTCTGGAGCCCAAAAAACACGAGATCAGGATTTGGGAATGCTCGCGATTTTCTCGTCAACGGTTGGTCGGATCGCAATTCTGTCGCTTCCAACGCGTTCCTCGCGTCATTTTACATCGGAATTTAGCCATGAGAAATGCACAAACACGGTTCTGGAGCCCAAAAAACACGAGATCAGGATTTGGGAATGCTCGCGATTTTCTCGTCAACGGTTTCTCGGATCGCAGTTCTGTCGCTTCCAACGCGTTCCTCGCGTCATTTTACATCGGAATTTAGCCATGAGAAATGCACAAACACGGTTCTGGAGCCCAAAAAACACGAGATCAGGATTTGGGAATGCTCGCGATTTTCTCGTCAACGGTTTCTCGGATCGCAGTTCTGTCGCTACCAACGCGTTCCTAGCGTCATTTTACATCGGAATTAGTCATGAGAAATGCACAAACACGGTTCTGGAGTTACAAAAACACGAGATCAGGGTTTGGGAATGCTCGCGATTTTCTCGTTAACGTCTGCTCGGGTCGCAATTCTGTCGCTTCCAACGCGTTCCTCGCGTCATTTTATATCGGAATTTGTCATGAGAAATGCACAAACGCGGTTCTGGAGCCCAAAAAACACGAGATCAGGATTTGGGAATGCTCGTGATTTTCTGGTCAACGGTTTCTCGGATCGCAATTCTGTCGCTGCCAACGCGTTCCTCGCGTCATTTTACATCGGAATTAGTCATGAGAAATGCACAAACGCGGTTCTGGAGCCCAAAAAACACGAGTTCAGGGTTTGGGAATGCTCGCAATTTTCTCGTCAACGGTTTCTCGTATCGCAATTCGGTCGCTTCCAACGCGTTTCTCGCGTCATTTTACATCGGAATTAGTCATGAGAAATGCACAAACACGGTTCTGGAGCCCAAAAAACACGAGATCAGGATTTGGGAATGCTCGCGATTTTCTCGTCAACGGTTGGTCGGATCGCAATTCTGTCGCTTTCAACGCGTTCCTCGCGTCATTTTACATCGAAATTAGTAATGAGAAATGCACAAACACGGATCTGGAGTTAAAAACACACGAGATCAGGATTTGGGAATGCTCGCGATTTTATGGTCAACGGTTTCTCGGATCGCAATTCTGTCCCTTCCAACGCGTTCCTCGCGTCATTTTACATCGGAATTAGTCATGAGAAATGCACAAACACGGTTCTGGAGCCCAAAAAACACGAGATCAGGATTTGGGAATGCTCGCGATTTTATGGTCAACGGTTTCTCGGATCGCAATTCTGTCGCTTCCAACGCGTTGCTCGCGTCATTTTACATCGGAATTAGTCATGAGAAATGCACAAACACGGTTCTGGAGTTAAAAAAAAGAGATCAGGGTTTGGGAATGCTCGCGATTTTCTCGTCAACGGATGCTCGGATCGCAATTCTGTCGCTTCCAACGCGTTCCTCGCGTCATTTTACATCGGAATTAGTCTTGAGAAATGCACAAACACGGTTCTGGAGCCCAAAAAAGACGAGATCAGGATTTGGGAATGCTCGCGATTTTCTCGTCAACGGTTTCTCGGATCGCCATTCTGTCGCTTCCAACGCGTTCCTCGCGTCATTTTACATCGGAATTAGTCATGAGAAATGCACAAACACGGTCCTGGAGCCCAAAAAACACGAGATCAGGATTTGGGAATGCTCGCGATTTTCACGTCAACGGTTTCTCGGATCGCAATTCTGTCGCTTCCAACGCGTTCCTCGCGTCATTTTACATCGGAATTAGTCATGAGAAATGCACAAACACGGTTCTGGAGTTAAATAAAAAAGAGATCAGGGTTTGGGAATGCTCGCGATTTTCTCGTCAACGGTTTTTCGGATCACAGTTCTGTCGCTACCAACGCGTTCCTAGTGTCATTTTACATCGGAATTAGTCATGAGAAATGCACAAACACGGTTCTGGAGTTACAAAAACACGAGATCAGGGTTTGGGAATGCTCGCGATTTTCTCGTTAACGTCTGCTCGGGTCGCAATTCTGTCGCTTCCAACGCGTTCCTCGCGTCATTTTATATCGGAATTTGTCATGAGAAATGCACAAACGCGGTTCCGGAGCCCAAACAACACGAGATCAGGATTTGGGAATGCTCGTGATTTTCTCGTCACCGGTTTCTCGGATCGCAATTCTGTCGCTTCCAACGCGTTCCTCGCGTCATTTTACATCGGAATTAGTCATGAGAAATGCACAAACGCGGTTCTGGAGCCCAAAAAACACGAGTTCAGGGTTTGGGAATGCTCGCGAGTTTCTCGTCAACGGTTTCTCGGATCGCAATTCGGTCGCTTCCAACGCGTTTCTCGCGTCATTTTACATCGGAATTAGTCATGAGAAATGCACAAACACGGTTCTGGAGCCCAAAAAACACGAGATCAGGGTTTGGGAATGCTCGCGATTTTCTCGTCAACGGTTTCTCGGGTCGCAATTCTGTCGCTTCCAACGCGTTCCTCGCGTCATTTTACGTCGGAATTAGTCATGAGAAATGCACAAACACGGTTCTGGAGCCCAAAAAACACGAGATCAGGATTTGGGAATGCTCGCGATTTTCTCGTCAACGGTTGGTCGGATCGCAATTCTGTCGCTTCCAACGCGTTCCTCGCGTCATTTTACATCGGAATTAGTCATGAGAAATGCACAAACACGGTTCTGGAGCCCAAAAAACACGAGATCAGGGTTTGGGAATGCTCGCGATTTTCTCGTCAACGGTTTCTCGGGTCGCAATTCTGTCGCTTCCAACGCGTTCCTCGCGTCATTTTACGTCGGAATTAGTCATGAGAAATGCACAAACACGGTTCTGGAGCCCAAAAAACACGAGATCAGGATTTGGGAATGCTCGCGATTTTCTCGTCAACGGTTGGTCGGATCGCAATTCTGTCGCTTCCAACGCGTTCCTCGCGTCATTTTACATCGGAATTTAGCCATGAGAAATGCACAAACACGGTTCTGGAGCCCAAAAAACACGAGATCAGGATTTGGGAATGCTCGCGATTTTCTCGTCAACGGTTTCTCGGATCGCAGTTCTGTCGCTTCCAACGCGTTTCTCGCGTCATTTTACATAGGAATTAGTCATGAGAAATGCACAAACACGGTTCTGGAGTTAAAAAAAAAAGAGATCAGGGTTTGGGAGTGCTCGCGATTTTCTCGTCAACGTCTGCTCGGGTCGCAATTCTGTCGCTTCCAACGCGTTCGAGATCAGGATTTGGGAATGCTCGTGATTTTCTCGTCAACGGTTTCTCGGATCTCAATTCGGTCGCTTCCAACGCGTTTCTCGCGTCATTTTACATCGGAATTAGTCATGAGAAATGCACAAACACGGTCCTGGAGCCCAAAAAACACGAGTTCAAGTTTTGGGAATGCTCGCGATTTTCTCGTCAACGGTTTCTCGGATCGCAGTTCTGTCGCTTCAAACGCGTTTCTCGCGTCATTTTACATCGGAATTAGTCATGAGAAATGCACAAACACGGTCCTGGAGCGCAAAAAACACGAGTTCAAGTTTTGGGAATGCTCGCGATTTTCTCGTCAACGGTTTCTCGGATCGCAGTTCTGTCGCTACCAACGCGTTCCTAGCGTCATTTTACATCGGAATTAGTCATGAGAAATGCACAAACACGGTTCTGGAGTTACAAAAACACGAGATCAGGGTTTGGGAATGCTCGCGATTTTCTCGTTAACGTCTGCTCGGGTCGCAATTCTGTCGCTTCCAACGCGTTCCTCGCGTCATTTTATATCGGAATTTGTCATGAGAAATGCACAAACGCGGCTCTGGAGCCCAAAAAACACGAGATCAGGATTTGGGAATGCTCGTGATTTTCTGGTCAACGGTTTCTCGGATCGCAATTCTGTCGCTGCCAACGCGTTCCTCGCGTCATTTTACATCGGAATTAGTCATGAGAAATGCACAAACGCGGTTCTGGAGCCCAAAAAACACGAGTTCAGGGTTTGGGAATGCTCGCAATTTTCTCGTCAACGGTTTCTCGGATCGCAATTCGGTCGCTTCCAACGCGTTTCTCGCGTCATTTTACATCGGAATTAGTCATGAGAAATGCACAAACACGGTTCTGGAGCCCAAAAAACACGAGATCAGGATTTGGGAATGCTCGCGATTTTCTCGTCAACGGTTGGTCGGATCGCAATTCTGTCGCTTTCAACGCGTTCCTCGCGTCATTTTACATCGAAATTAGTAATGAGAAATGCACAAACACGGATCTGGAGTTAAAAACACACGAGATCAGGATTTGGGAATGCTCGCGATTTTATGGTCAACGGTTTCTCGGATCGCAATTCTGTCCCTTCCAACGCGTTCCTCGCGTCATTTTACATCGGAATTAGTCATGAGAAATGCACAAACACGGTTCTGGAGCCCAAAAAACACGAGATCAGGATTTGGGAATGCTCCCGATTTTCACGTCAACAGTTTCTCGGATCGCAATTCTGTCGCTTCCAACGCGTTGCTCGCGTCATTTTACATCGGAATTAGTCATGAGAAATGCACAAACACGGTTCTGGAGTTAAAAAAAAGAGATCAGGGTTTGGGAATGCTCGCGATTTTCTCGTCAACGGATGCTCGGATCGCAATTCTGTCGCTTCCAACGCGTTCCTCGCGTCATTTTACATCGGAATTAGTCTTGAGAAATGCACAAACACGGTTCTGGAGCCCAAAAAAGACGAGATCAGGATTTGGGAATGCTCGCGATTTTCTCGTCAACGGTTTCTCGGATCGCCATTCTGTCGCTTCCAACGCGTTCCTCGCGTCATTTTACATCGGAATTAGTCATGAGAAATGCACAAACACGGTCCTGGAGCCCAAAAAACACGAGATCAGGATTTGGGAATGCTCGCGATTTTCACGTCAACGGTTTCTCGGATCGCAATTCTGTCGCTTCCAACGCGTTCCTCGCGTCATTTTACATCGGAATTAGTCATGAGAAATGCACAAACACGGTTCTGGAGTTAAATAAAAAAGAGATCAGGGTTTGGGAATGCTCGCGATTTTCTCGTCAACGGTTTTTCGGATCACAGTTCTGTCGCTACCAACGCGTTCCTAGTGTCATTTTACATCGGAATTAGTCATGAGAAATGCACAAACACGGTTCTGGAGTTACAAAAACACGAGATCAGGGTTTGGGAATGCTCGCGATTTTCTCGTTAACGTCTGCTCGGGTCGCAATTCTGTCGCTTCCAACGCGTTCCTCGCGTCATTTTATATCGGAATTTGTCATGAGAAATGCACAAACGCGGTTCCGGAGCCCAAACAACACGAGATCAGGATTTGGGAATGCTCGTGATTTTCTCGTCACCGGTTTCTCGGATCGCAATTCTGTCGCTTCCAACGCGTTCCTCGCGTCATTTTACATCGGAATTAGTCATGAGAAATGCACAAACGCGGTTCTGGAGCCCAAAAAACACGAGTTCAGGGTTTGGGAATGCTCGCGAGTTTCTCGTCAACGGTTTCTCGGATCGCAATTCGGTCGCTTCCAACGCGTTTCTCGCGTCATTTTACATCGGAATTAGTCATGAGAAATGCACAAACACGGTTCTGTAGCCCAAAAAACACGAGATCAGGATTTGGGAATGCTCGCGATTTTCTCGTCAACGGTTGGTCGGATCGCAATTCTGTCGCTTCCAACGCGTTTCTCGCGTCATTTTACATCGGAATTAGTCATGAGAAATGCACAAACACGGTTCTGGAGCCCAAAAAACACGAGATCAGGGTTTGGGAATGCTCGCGATTTTCTCGTCAACGGATGCTCGGATCGCAATTCTGTCGCTTCCAACGCGTTCCTCGCGTCATTTTACATCGGAATTAGTCATGAGAAATGCACAAACACGGTTCTGGAGTTAAAAAAAAGAGATCAGGATTTCGGAATGCTCGCGATTTTCTCGTCAACGGTTTCTCGGATCGCAATTCTGTCGCTTCCAACGCGTTCCTCGCGTCATTTTACATCGGAATTTAGCCATGAGAAATGCACAAACACGGTTCTGGAGCCCAAAAAACACGAGATCAGGATTTGGGAATGCTCGCGATTTTCTCGTCAACGGTTTCTCGGATCGCAGTTCTGTCGCTTCCAACGCGTTTCTCGCGTCATTTTACATAGGAATTAGTCATGAGAAATGCACAAACACGGTTCTGGAGTTAAAAAAAAAAGAGATCAGGGTTTGGGAGTGCTCGCGATTTTATGGTCAACGGTTTCTCGGATCGCAATTCTGTCGCTTCCAACGCGTTCCTCGCGTCATTTTACATCGGAATTAGTCATGAGAAATGCACAAACACGGTTCTGGAGCCCAAAAAACACGAGATCAGGGTTTGGGAATGCTCGCGATTTTCTCGTCAACGGTTTCTCGGGTCGCAATTCTGTCGCTTCCAACGCGTTCCTCGCGTCATTTTACGTCGGAATTAGTCATGAGAAATGCACAAACACGGTTCTGGAGCCCAAAAAACACGAGATCAGGATTTGGGAATGCTCGCGATTTTCTCGTCAACGGTTGGTCGGATCGCAATTCTGTCGCTTCCAACGCGTTCCTCGCGTCATTTTACATCGGAATTAGTCATGAGAAATGCACAAACACGGTTCTGGAGCCCAAAAAACACGAGATCAGGGTTTGGGAATGCTCGCGATTTTCTCGTCAACGGTTTCTCGGGTCGCAATTCTGTCGCTTCCAACGCGTTCCTCGCGTCATTTTACGTCGGAATTAGTCATGAGAAATGCACAAACACGGTTCTGGAGCCCAAAAAACACGAGATCAGGATTTGGGAATGCTCGTGATTTTCTGGTCAACGGTTTCTCGGATCGCAATTCTGTCGCTGCCAACGCGTTCCTCGCGTCATTTTACATCGGAATTAGTCATGAGAAATGCACAAACGCGGTTCTGGAGCCCAAAAAACACGAGTTCAGGGTTTGGGAATGCTCGCAATTTTCTCGTCAACGGTTTCTCGGATCGCAATTCGGTCGCTTCCAACGCGTTTCTCGCGTCATTTTACATCGGAATTAGTCATGAGAAATGCACAAACACGGTTCTGGAGCCCAAAAAACACGAGATCAGGATTTGGGAATGCTCGCGATTTTCTCGTCAACGGTTGGTCGGATCGCAATTCTGTCGCTTTCAACGCGTTCCTCGCGTCATTTTACATCGAAATTAGTAATGAGAAATGCACAAACACGGATCTGGAGTTAAAAACACACGAGATCAGGATTTGGGAATGCTCGCGATTTTATGGTCAACGGTTTCTCGGATCGCAATTCTGTCCCTTCCAACGCGTTCCTCGCGTCATTTTACATCGGAATTAGTCATGAGAAATGCACAAACACGGTTCTGGAGCCCAAAAAACACGAGATCAGGATTTGGGAATGCTCCCGATTTTCACGTCAACAGTTTCTCGGATCGCAATTCTGTCGCTTCCAACGCGTTGCTCGCGTCATTTTACATCGGAATTAGTCATGAGAAATGCACAAACACGGTTCTGGAGTTAAAAAAAAGAGATCAGGGTTTGGGAATGCTCGCGATTTTCTCGTCAACGGATGCTCGGATCGCAATTCTGTCGCTTCCAACGCGTTCCTCGCGTCATTTTACATCGGAATTAGTCTTGAGAAATGCACAAACACGGTTCTGGAGCCCAAAAAAGACGAGATCAGGATTTGGGAATGCTCGCGATTTTCTCGTCAACGGTTTCTCGGATCGCCATTCTGTCGCTTCCAACGCGTTCCTCGCGTCATTTTACATCGGAATTAGTCATGAGAAATGCACAAACACGGTCCTGGAGCCCAAAAAACACGAGATCAGGATTTGGGAATGCTCGCGATTTTCACGTCAACGGTTTCTCGGATCGCAATTCTGTCGCTTCCAACGCGTTCCTCGCGTCATTTTACATCGGAATTAGTCATGAGAAATGCACAAACACGGTTCTGGAGTTAAATAAAAAAGAGATCAGGGTTTGGGAATGCTCGCGATTTTCTCGTCAACGGTTTTTCGGATCACAGTTCTGTCGCTACCAACGCGTTCCTAGTGTCATTTTACATCGGAATTAGTCATGAGAAATGCACAAACACGGTTCTGGAGTTACAAAAACACGAGATCAGGGTTTGGGAATGCTCGCGATTTTCTCGTTAACGTCTGCTCGGGTCGCAATTCTGTCGCTTCCAACGCGTTCCTCGCGTCATTTTATATCGGAATTTGTCATGAGAAATGCACAAACGCGGTTCCGGAGCCCAAACAACACGAGATCAGGATTTGGGAATGCTCGTGATTTTCTCGTCACCGGTTTCTCGGATCGCAATTCTGTCGCTTCCAACGCGTTCCTCGCGTCATTTTACATCGGAATTAGTCATGAGAAATGCACAAACGCGGTTCTGGAGCCCAAAAAACACGAGTTCAGGGTTTGGGAATGCTCGCGAGTTTCTCGTCAACGGTTTCTCGGATCGCAATTCGGTCGCTTCCAACGCGTTTCTCGCGTCATTTTACATCGGAATTAGTCATGAGAAATGCACAAACACGGTTCTGGAGCCCAAAAAACACGAGATCAGGATTTGGGAATGCTCGCGATTTTCTCGTCAACGGTTGGTCGGATCGCAATTCTGTCGCTTCCAACGCGTTTCTCGCGTCATTTTACATCGGAATTAGTCATGAGAAATGCACAAACACGGTTCTGGAGCCCAAAAAACACGAGATCAGGGTTTGGGAATGCTCGCGATTTTCTCGTCAACGGATGCTCGGATCGCAATTCTGTCGCTTCCAACGCGTTCCTCGCGTCATTTTACATCGGAATTAGTCATGAGAAATGCACAAACACGGTTCTGGAGTTAAAAAAAAGAGATCAGGATTTCGGAATGCTCGCGATTTTCTCGTCAACGGTTTCTCGGATCGCAATTCTGTCGCTTCCAACGCGTTCCTCGCGTCATTTTACATCGGAATTTAGCCATGAGAAATGCACAAACACGGATCTGGAGCCCAAAAAACACGAGATCAGGATTTGGGAATGCTCGCGATTTTCTCGTCAACGGTTTCTCGGATCGCAGTTCTGTCGCTTCCAACGCGTTTCTCGCGTCATTTTACATAGGAATTAGTCATGAGAAATGCACAAACACGGTTCTGGAGTTAAAAAAAAAAGAGATCAGGGTTTGGGAGTGCTCGCGATTTTATGGTCAACGGTTTCTCGGATCGCAATTCTGTCGCTTCCAACGCGTTCCTCGCGTCATTTTACATCGGAATTAGTCATGAGAAATGCACAAACACGGTTCTGGAGCCCAAAAAACACGAGATCAGGGTTTGGGAATGCTCGCGATTTTCTCGTCAACGGTTTCTCGGGTCGCAATTCTGTCGCTTCCAACGCGTTCCTCGCGTCATTTTACGTCGGAATTAGTCATGAGAAATGCACAAACACGGTTCTGGAGCCCAAAAAACACGAGATCAGGATTTGGGAATGCTCGCGATTTTCTCGTCAACGGTTGGTCGGATCGCAATTCTGTCGCTTCCAACGCGTTCCTCGCGTCATTTTACATCGGAATTAGTCATGAGAAATGCACAAACACGGTTCTGGAGCCCAAAAAACACGAGATCAGGGTTTGGGAATGCTCGCGATTTTCTCGTCAACGGTTTCTCGGGTCGCAATTCTGTCGCTTCCAACGCGTTCCTCGCGTCATTTTACGTCGGAATTAGTCATGAGAAATGCACAAACACGGTTCTGGAGCCCAAAAAACACGAGATCAGGATTTGGGAATGCTCGCGATTTTCTCGTCAACGGTTGGTCGGATCGCAATTCTGTCGCTTCCAACGCGTTCCTCGCGTCATTTTACATCGGAATTTAGCCATGAGAAATGCACAAACACGGTTCTGGAGCCCAAAAAACACGAGATCAGGATTTGGGAATGCTCGCGATTTTCTCGTCAACGGTTTCTCGGATCGCAGTTCTGTCGCTTCCAACGCGTTTCTCGCGTCATTTTACATAGGAATTAGTCATGAGAAATGCACAAACACGGTTCTGGAGTTAAAAAAAAAAGAGATCAGGGTTTGGGAGTGCTCGCGATTTTCTCGTCAACGTCTGCTCGGGTCGCAATTCTGTCGCTTCCAACGCGTTCGAGATCAGGATTTGGGAATGCTCGTGATTTTCTCGTCAACGGTTTCTCGGATCTCAATTCGGTCGCTTCCAACGCGTTTCTCGCGTCATTTTACATCGGAATTAGTCATGAGAAATGCACAAACACGGTCCTGGAGCCCAAAAAACACGAGTTCAAGTTTTGGGAATGTTCGCGATTTTCTCGTCAACGGTTTCTCGGATCGCAGTTCTGTCGCTTCAAACGCGTTTCTCGCGTCATTTTACATCGGAATTAGTCATGAGAAATGCACAAACACGGTCCTGGAGCGCAAAAAACACGAGTTCAAGTTTTGGGAATGCTCGCGATTTTCTCGTCAACGGTTTCTCGGATCGCAGTTCTGTCGCTACCAACGCGTTCCTAGCGTCATTTTACATCGGAATTAGTCATGAGAAATGCACAAACACGGTTCTGGAGTTACAAAAACACGAGATCAGGGTTTGGGAATGCTCGCGATTTTCTCGTTAACGTCTGCTCGGGTCGCAATTCTGTCGCTTCCAACGCGTTCCTCGCGTCATTTTATATCGGAATTTGTCATGAGAAATGCACAAACGCGGTTCTGGAGCCCAAAAAACACGAGATCAGGATTTGGGAATGCTCGTGATTTTCTGGTCAACGGTTTCTCGGATCGCAATTCTGTCGCTGCCAACGCGTTCCTCGCGTCATTTTACATCGGAATTAGTCATGAGAAATGCACAAACGCGGTTCTGGAGCCCAAAAAACACGAGTTCAGGGTTTGGGAATGCTCGCAATTTTCTCGTCAACGGTTTCTCGGATCGCAATTCGGTCGCTTCCAACGCGTTTCTCGCGTCATTTTACATCGGAATTAGTCATGAGAAATGCACAAACACGGTTCTGGAGCCCAAAAAACACGAGATCAGGATTTGGGAATGCTCGCGATTTTCTCGTCAACGGTTGGTCGGATCGCAATTCTGTCGCTTTCAACGCGTTCCTCGCGTCATTTTACATCGAAATTAGTAATGAGAAATGCACAAACACGGATCTGGAGTTAAAAACACACGAGATCAGGATTTGGGAATGCTCGCGATTTTATGGTCAACGGTTTCTCGGATCGCAATTCTGTCCCTTCCAACGCGTTCCTCGCGTCATTTTACATCGGAATTAGTCATGAGAAATGCACAAACACGGTTCTGGAGCCCAAAAAACACGAGATCAGGATTTGGGAATGCTCGCGATTTTCACGTCAACAGTTTCTCGGATCGCAATTCTGTCGCTTCCAACGCGTTGCTCGCGTCATTTTACATCGGAATTAGTCATGAGAAATGCACAAACACGGTTCTGGAGTTAAAAAAAAGAGATCAGGGTTTGGGAATGCTCGCGATTTTCTCGTCAACGGATGCTCGGATCGCAATTCTGTCGCTTCCAACGCGTTCCTCGCGTCATTTTACATCGGAATTAGTCTTGAGAAATGCACAAACACGGTTCTGGAGCCCAAAAAAGACGAGATCAGGATTTGGGAATGCTCGCAATTTTCTCGTCAACGGTTTCTCGGATCGCAATTCGGTCGCTTCCAACGCGTTTCTCGCGTCATTTTACATCGGAATTAGTCATGAGAAATGCACAAACACGGTTCTGGAGCCCAAAAAACACGAGATCAGGATTTGGGAATGCTCGCGATTTTCTCGTCAACGGTTGGTCGGATCGCAATTCTGTCGCTTTCAACGCGTTCCTCGCGTCATTTTACATCGAAATTAGTAATGAGAAATGCACAAACACGGATCTGGAGTTAAAAACACACGAGATCAGGATTTGGGAATGCTCGCGATTTTATGGTCAACGGTTTCTCGGATCGCAATTCTGTCCCTTCCAACGCGTTCCTCGCGTCATTTTACATCGGAATTAGTCATGAGAAATGCACAAACACGGTTCTGGAGCCCAAAAAACACGAGATCAGGATTTGGGAATGCTCGCGATTTTCACGTCAACAGTTTCTCGGATCGCAATTCTGTCGCTTCCAACGCGTTGCTCGCGTCATTTTACATCGGAATTAGTCATGAGAAATGCACAAACACGGTTCTGGAGTTAAAAAAAAGAGATCAGGGTTTGGGAATGCTCGCGATTTTCTCGTCAACGGATGCTCGGATCGCAATTCTGTCGCTTCCAACGCGTTCCTCGCGTCATTTTACATCGGAATTAGTCTTGAGAAATGCACAAACACGGTTCTGGAGCCGAAAAAAGACGAGATCAGGATTTGGGAATGCTCGCGATTTTCTCGTCAACGGTTTCTCGGATCGCCATTCTGTCGCTTCCAACGCGTTCCTCGCGTCATTTTACATCGGAATTAGTCATGAGAAATGCACAAACACGGTCCTGGAGCCCAAAAAACACGAGATCAGGATTTGGGAATGCTCGCGATTTTCACGTCAACGGTTTCTCGGATCGCAATTCTGTCGCTTCCAACGCGTTCCTCGCGTCATTTTACATCGGAATTAGTCATGAGAAATGCACAAACACGGTTCTGGAGTTAAATAAAAAAGAGATCAGGGTTTGGGAATGCTCGCGATTTTCTCGTCAACGGTTTTTCGGATCACAGTTCTGTCGCTACCAACGCGTTCCTAGTGTCATTTTACATCGGAATTAGTCATGAGAAATGCACAAACACGGTTCTGGAGTTACAAAAACACGAGATCAGGGTTTGGGAATGCTCGCGATTTTCTCGTTAACGTCTGCTCGGGTCGCAATTCTGTCGCTTCCAACGCGTTCCTCGCGTCATTTTATATCGGAATTTGTCATGAGAAATGCACAAACGCGGTTCCGGAGCCCAAACAACACGAGATCAGGATTTGGGAATGCTCGTGATTTTCTCGTCACCGGTTTCTCGGATCGCAATTCTGTCGCTTCCAACGCGTTCCTCGCGTCATTTTACATCGGAATTAGTCATGAGAAATGCACAAACGCGGTTCTGGAGCCCAAAAAACACGAGTTCAGGGTTTGGGAATGCTCGCGAGTTTCTCGTCAACGGTTTCTCGGATCGCAATTCGGTCGCTTCCAGCGCGTTTCTCGCGTCATTTTACATCGGAATTAGTCATGAGAAATGCACAAACACGGTTCTGGAGCCCAAAAAACACGAGATCAGGATTTGGGAATGCTCGCGATTTTCTCGTCAACGGTTGGTCGGATCGCAATTCTGTCGCTTCCAACGCGTTTCTCGCGTCATTTTACATCGGAATTAGTCATGAGAAATGCACAAACACGGTTCTGGAGCCCAAAAAACACGAGATCAGGGTTTGGGAATGCTCGCGATTTTCTCGTCAACGGATGCTCGGATCGCAATTCTGTCGCTTCCAACGCGTTCCTCGCGTCATTTTACATCGGAATTAGTCATGAGAAATGCACAAACACGGTTCTGGAGTTAAAAAAAAGAGATCAGGATTTCGGAATGCTCGCGATTTTCTCGTCAACGGTTTCTCGGATCGCAATTCTGTCGCTTCCAACGCGTTCCTCGCGTCATTTTACATCGGAATTAGTCATGAGAAATGCACAAACACGGTTCTGGAGCCCAAAAAAGACGAGATCAGGATTTGGGAATGCTCGCGATTTTCTCGTCAACGGTTTCTCGGATCGCAATTCTGTCGCTTCCAACGCGTTCCTCGCGTCATTTTACATCGGAATTAGTCATGAGAAATGCACAAACACGGTTCTGGAGTTAAATAAAAAAGAGATCAGGGTTTGGGAGTGCTCGCGATTTTCTCGTCAACGTCTGCTCGGTTCGCAATTCTGTCGCTTCCAACGCGTTCCTCGCGTCATTTTATATCGGAATTTGTCATGAGAAATGCACAAACGCGGTTCTGGAGCCCAAAAAACACGAGTTCAGGGTTTGGGAATGCTCGCGAGTTTCTCGTCAACGGTTTCTCGGATCGCAATTCTGTCGCTTCCAACGCGTTCCTCGCGTCATTTTACATCGGAATTAGTCATGAGAAATGCACAAACGCGGTTCTGGAGCCCAAAAAACACGAGTTCAGGGTTTGGGAATGCTCGCGAGTTTCTCGTCAACGGTTTCTCGGATCGCAATTCGGTCGCTTCCAACGCGTTTCTCGCGTCATTTTACATCGGAATTAGTCATGAGAAATGCACAAACACGGTTCTGGAGCCCAAAAAACACGAGATCAGGATTTGGGAATGCTCGCGATTTTCTCGTCAACGGTTGGTCGGATCGCAATTCTGTCGCTTCCAACGCGTTTCTCGCGTCATTTTACATCGGAATTAGTCATGAGAAATGCACAAACACGGTTCTGGAGCCCAAAAAACACGAGATCAGGGTTTGGGAATGCTCGCGATTTTCTCGTCAACGGATGCTCGGATCGCAATTCTGTCGCTTCCAACGCGTTCCTCGCGTCATTTTACATCGGAATTAGTCATGAGAAATGCACAAACACGGTTCTGGAGTTAAAAAAAAGAGATCAGGATTTCGGAATGCTCGCGATTTTCTCGTCAACGGTTTCTCGGATCGCAATTCTGTCGCTTCCAACGCGTTCCTCGCGTCATTTTACATCGGAATTAGTCATGAGAAATGCACAAACACGGTTCTGGAGCCCAAAAAAGACGAGATCAGGATTTGGGAATGCTCGTGATTTTCTCGTCAACGGTTTCTCGGATCTCAATTCGGTCGCTTCCAACGCGTTTCTCGCGTCATTTTACATCGGAATTAGTCATGAGAAATGCACAAACACGGTCCTGGAGCCCAAAAAACACGAGTTCAAGTTTTGGGAATGCTCGCGATTTTCTCGTCAACGGTTTTTCGGATCACAGTTCTGTCGCTACCAACGCGTTCCTAGCGTCATTTTACATCGGAATTAGTCATGAGAAATGCACAAACACGGTTCTGGAGTTACAAAAACACGAGATCAGGGTTTGGGAATGCTCGCGATTTTCTCGTTAACGTCTGCTCGGGTCGCAATTCTGTCGCTTCCAACGCGTTCCTCGCGTCATTTTATATCGGAATTTGTCATGAGAAATGCACAAACGCGGTTCCGGAGCCCAAACAACACGAGATCAGGATTTGGGAATGCTCGTGATTTTCTCGTCAACGGTTTCTCGGATCGCAATTCTGTCGCTTCCAACGCGTTCCTCGCGTCATTTTACATCGGAATTAGTCATGAGAAATGCACAAACGCGGTTCTGGAGCCCAAAAAACACGAGTTCAGGGTTTGGGAATGCTCGCGATTTTCTCGTCAACGGTTTCTCGGATCGCAATTCGGTCGCTTCCAACGCGTTTCTCGCGTCATTTTACATCGGAATTAGTCATGAGAAATGCACAAACACGGTTCTGGAGCCCAAAAAACACGAGATCAGGGTTTGGGAATGCTCGCGATTTTCTCGTCAACGGATGCTCGGATCGCAATTCTGTCGCTTCCAACGCGTTCCTCGCGTCATTTTACATCGGAATTAGTCATGAGAAATGCACAAACACGGTTCTGGAGCCCAAAAAACACGAGATCAGGATTTGGGAATGCTCGTGATTTTCTCGTCAACGGTTGGTCGGATCGCAATTCTGTCGCTTCCAACGCGTTCCTCGAGTCATTTTACATCGGAATTTGTCATGAGAAATGCACAAACGCGGTTCTGGAGCCCAAAAAACACGAGTTCAAGTTTTGGGAATGCTCGCGATTTTCTCGTCAAGGGATGCTCGGATCGCAATTCTCTCGCTTCCAACGCGTTCCTCGCGTCATTTTACATCGGAATTAGTCATGAGAAATGCACAAACACGGTCCTGGAGCCCAAAAAACACGAGATCAGGATTTGGGAATGCTCGCGATTTTCACGTCAACGGTTTCTCGGATCGCAATTCTGTCGCTTCCAACGCGTTCCTCGCGTCATTTTACATCGGAATTAGTCATGAGAAATGCACAAACACGGTTCTGGAGTTAAAAAAAAAGAGATCATGGTTTGGGAATGCTCGCGATTTTCTCGTCAACGTCTGCTCGGGTCGCAATTCTGTCGCTTCCAACGCGTTCCTCGCGTCATTTTATATCGGAATTTGTCATGAGAAATGCACAAACGCGGTTCTGGAGTCCAAAAAACACGAGATCAGGATTTGGGAATGCTCGTGATTTTCTCGTTAACGTCTGCTCAGGTCGCAATTCTGTCGCTTCCAACGCGTTCCTCGCGTCATTTTATATCGGAATTTGTCATGAGAAATGCACAAACGCGGTTCTGGAGCCCAAAAAACACGAGATCAGGATTTGGGAATGCTCGTGATTTTCTCGTCAACGGTTTCTCGGATCGCAATTCTGTCGCTTCCAACGCGTTCCTCGCGTCATTTTACATCGGAATTAGTCATGAGAAATGCACAAACGCGGTTCTGGAGCCCAAAAAACACGAGTTCAGGGTTTGGGAATGCTCGCGATTTTCTCGTCAACGGTTTCTCGGATCGCAATTCGGTCGCTTCCAACGCGTTCCTCGCGTCATTTTACATCGGAATTTGTCATGAGAAATGCACAAACACGGTCCTGGAGCCCAAAAAACACGAGATCAGGATTTGGGAATGCTCGCGATTTTCACGTCAACGGTTTCTCGGATCGCAATTCTGTCGCTTCCAACGCGTTCCTCGCGTCATTTTACATCGGAATTAGTCATGAGAAATGCACAAACACGGTTCTGGAGTTAAATAAAAAAGAGATCAGGGTTTGGGAGTGCTCGCGATTTTCTCGTCAACGTCTGCTCGGGTCGCAATTCTGTCGCTTCCAACGCGTTCCTCGCGTCATTTTATATCGGAATTTGTCATGAGAAATGCACAAACGCGGTTCTGGAGTCCAAAAAACACGAGATCAGGATTTGGGAATGCTCGTGATTTTCTCGTCAACGGTTTCTCGGATCTCAATTCGGTCGCTACCAACGCGTTCCTAGCGTCATTTTACATCGGAATTAGTCATGAGAAATGCACAAACACGGTTCTGGAGTTACAAAAACACGAGATCAGGGTTTGGGAATGCTCGCGATTTTCTCGTTAACGTCTGCTCGGGTCGCAATTCTGTCGCTTCCAACGCGTTCCTCGCGTCATTTTATATCGGAATTTGTCATGAGAAATGCACAAACGCGGTTCCGGAGCACAAACAACACGAGATCAGGATTTGGGAATCCTCGCGATTTTCTCGTCAACGGTTGGTCGGATCGCAATTCTGTCGCTTCCAACGCATTTCTCGCGTCATTTTACATCGGAATTAGTCATGAGAAATGCACAAACACGGTTCTGGAGCCCAAAAAACACGAGATCAGGGTTTGGGAATGCTCGCGATTTTCTCGTCAACGGATGCTCGGATCGCAATTCTGTCGCTTCCAACGCGTTCCTCGCGTCATTTTACATCGGAATTAGTCATGAGAAATGCACAAACACGGTTCTGGAGTTAAAAAAAAAGAGATCATGGTTTGGCAGTGCACGCGATTTTCTCGTCAACGTCTGCTCGGGTCGCAATTCTGTCGCTTCCAACGCGTTCCTCCCGTCATTTTATATCGGAATTTGTCATGAGAAATGCACAAACGCGGTTCTGGAGTCCAAAAAACACGAGATCAGGATTTGGGAATGCTCGTGATTTTCTCGTTAACGTCTGCTCAGGTCGCAATTCTGTCGCTTCCAACGCGTTCCTCGCGTCATTTTATATCGGAATTTGTCATGAGAAATGCACAAACGCGGTTCTGGAGCCCAAAAAACACGAGATCAGGATTTGGGAATGCTCGTGATTTTCTCGTCAACGGTTTCTCGGATCGCAATTCTGTCGCTTCCAACGCGTTCCTCGCGTCATTTTACATCGGAATTAGTCATGAGAAATGCACAAACGCGGTTCTGGAGCCCAAAAAACACGAGTTCAGGGTTTGGGAATGCTCGCGATTTTCTCGTCAACGGTTTCTCGGATCGCAATTCGGTCGCTTCCAACGCGTTCCTCGCGTCATTTTACATCGGAATTTGTCATGAGAAATGCACAAACACGGTCCTGGAGCCCAAAAAACACGAGATCAGGATTTGGGAATGCTCGCGATTTTCACGTCAACGGTTTCTCGGATCGCAATTCTGTCGCTTCCAACGCGTTCCTCGCGTCATTTTACATCGGAATTAGTCATGAGAAATGCACAAACACGGTTCTGGAGCCCAAAAAACACGAGATCAGGATTTGGGAATGCTCGTGATTTTCTCGTCAACGGTTGGTCGGATCGCAATTCTGTCGCTTCCAACGCGTTCCTCGAGTCATTTTACATCGGAATTTGTCATGAGAAATGCACAAACGCGGTTCTGGAGCCCAAAAAACACGAGTTCAAGTTGTGGGAATGCTCGCGATTTTCTCGTCAAGGGATGCTCGGATCGCAATTCTGTCGCTTCCAACGCGTTCCTCGCGTCATTTTACATCGGAATTAGTCATGAGAAATGCACAAACGCGGTTCTGGAGCCCAAAAAACACGAGATCAGGATTTGGGAATGCTCGCGATTTTCTCGTCAACGGTTTCTCGGATCGCAATTATGTCGCTTCCAACGCGTTCCTCGCGTCATTTTACATCGGAATTAGTCATGAGAAATGCACAAACACGGTTCTGGAGTTAAAAAAAAAGAGATCATGGTTTGGCAGTGCACGCGATTTTCTCGTCAACGTCTGCTCGGGTCGCAATTCTGTCGCTTCCAACGCGTTCCTCCCGTCATTTTATATCGGAATTTGTCATGAGAAATGCACAAACGCGGTTCTGGAGTCCAAAAAACACGAGATCAGGATTTGGGAATGCTCGTGATTTTCTCGTTAACGTCTGCTCAGGTCGCAATTCTGTCGCTTCCAACGCGTTCCTCGCGTCATTTTATATCGGAATTTGTCATGAGAAATGCACAAACGCGGTTCTGGAGCCCAAAAAACACGAGATCAGGATTTGGGAATGCTCGTGATTTTCTCGTCAACGGTTTCTCGGATCGCAATTCTGTCGCTTCCAACGCGTTCCTCGCGTCATTTTACATCGGAATTAGTCATGAGAAATGCACAAACGCGGTTCTGGAGCCCAAAAAACACGAGTTCAGGGTTTGGGAATGCTCGCGATTTTCTCGTCAACGGTTTCTCGGATCGCAATTCGGTCGCTTCCAACGCGTTCCTCGCGTCATTTTACATCGGAATTTGTCATGAGAAATGCACAAACACGGTCCTGGAGCCCAAAAAACACGAGATCAGGATTTGGGAATGCTCGCGATTTTCTCGTCAACGGTTGGTCGGATCGCAATTCTGTCGCTTCCAACGCGTTCCTCGAGTCATTTTACATCGGAATTTGTCATGAGAAATGCACAAACGCGGTTCTGGAGCCCAAAAAACACGAGTTCAAGTTTTGGGAATGCTCGCGATTTTCTCGTCAAGGGATGCTCGGATCGCAATTCTGTCGCTTCCAACGCGTTCCTCGCGTCATTTTACATCGGAATTTGTCATGAGAAATGCACAAACGCGGTTCTGGAGCCCAAAAAACACGAGATCAGGATTTGGGAATGCTCGCGATTTTCTCGTCAACGGTTTCTCGGATCGCAATTATGTCGCTTCCAACGCGTTCCTCGCGTCATTTTACATCGGAATTAGTCATGAGAAATGCACAAACGCGGTTCTGGAGTCCAAAAAACACGAGATCAGGATTTGGGAATGCTCGTGATTTTCTCGTTAACGTCTGCTCGGGTCGCAATT
Source organism: Crossocerus cetratus (assembly GCA_963675795.1). Lineage (NCBI taxonomy): Eukaryota > Metazoa > Arthropoda > Insecta > Hymenoptera > Crabronidae > Crossocerus > Crossocerus cetratus. The sequence goes on from CAVMBF010000002.1 coordinate 1,524,615, forward strand.
CTGTCGCTTCCAACGCGTTCCTCGCGTCATTTTATATCGGAATTTGTCATGAGAAATGCACAAACGCGGTTCTGGAGCCCAAAAAACACGAGATCAGGATTTGGGAATGCTCGTGATTTTCTCGTCAACGGTTTCTCGGATCGCAATTCTGTCGCTTCCAACGCGTTCCTCGCGTCATTTTACATCGGAATTAGTCATGAGAAATGCACAAACGCGGTTCTGTAGCCCAAAAAACACGAGTTCAGGGTTTGGGAATGCTCGCGATTTTCTCGTCAACGGTTTCTCGGATCGCAATTCTGTCGCTTCCAACGCGTTCCTCGCGTCATTTTACATCGGAATTAGTCATGAGAAATGCACAAACGCGGTTCTGGAGCCCAAAAAACACGAGTTCAGGGTTTGGGAATGCTCGCGATTTTCTCGTCAACGGTTTCTCGGATCGCAATTCGGTCGCTTCCAACGCGTTTCTCGCGTCATTTTACATCGGAACTAGTCATGAGAAATGCACAAACACGGTTCTGGAGCCCAAAAAACACGAGATCAGGATTTGGGAATGCTCGCGATTTTCTCGTCAACGGTTGGTCGGATCGCAATTCTGTCGCTTTCAACGCGTTCCTCGCGTCATTTTACATCGTAATTAGTCATGAGAAATGCACAAACACGGTTCTGGAGTTAAAAAAAAGAGATCAGGATTTCGGAATGCTCGCGATTTTCTCGTCAACGGTTTCTCGGATCGCAATTCTGTCGCTTCCAACGCGTTCCTCGCGTCATTTTACATCGGAATTAGTCATGAGAAATGCACAAACACGGTTCTGGAGCCCAAAAAAGACGAGATCAGGATTTGGGAATGCTCGCGATTTTCTCGTCAACGGTTTCTCGGATCGCAATTCTGTCGCTTCCAACGCGTTCCTCGCGTCATTTTACATCGGAATTAGTCATGAGAAATGCACAAACACGGTTCTGGAGTTAAATAAAAAAGAGATCAGGGTTTGGGAGTGCTCGCGATTTTCTCGTCAACGTCTGCTCGGGTCGCAATTCTGTCGCTTCCAACGCGTTCCTCGCGTCATTTTATATCGGAATTTGTCATGAGAAATGCACAAACGCGGTTCTGGTGTCCAAAAAACACGAGATCAGGATTTGGGAATGCTCGTGATTTTCTCGTCAACGGTTTCTCGGATCTCAATTCGGTCGCTTCCAACGCGTTTCTCGCGTCATTTTACATCGGAATTAGTCATGAGAAATGCACAAACACGGTCCTGGAGCCCAAAAAACACGAGTTCAAGTTTTGGGAATGCTCGCGATTTTCTCGTCAACGGTTTTTCGGATCACAGTTCTGTCGCTACCAACGCGTTCCTAGCGTCATTTTACATCGGAATTAGTCATGAGAAATGCACAAACACGGTTCTGGAGTTACAAAAACACGAGATCAGGGTTTGGGAATGCTCGCGATTTTCTCGTTAACGTCTGCTCGGGTCGCAATTCTGTCGCTTCCAACGCGTTCCTCGCGTCATTTTATATCGGAATTTGTCATGAGAAATGCACAAACGCGGTTCCGGAGCCCAAACAACACGAGATCAGGATTTGGGAATGCTCGTGATTTTCTCGTCAACGGTTTCTCGGATCGCAATTCTGTCGCTTCCAACGCGTTCCTCGCGTCATTTTACATCGGAATTAGTCATGAGAAATGCACAAACGCGGTTCTGGAGCCCAAAAAACACGAGTTCAGGGTTTGGGAATGCTCGCGATTTTCTCGTCAACGGTTTCTCGGATCGCAATTCGGTCGCTTCCAACGCGTTTCTCGCGTCATTTTACATCGGAATTAGTCATGAGAAATGCACAAACACGGTTCTGGAGCCCAAAAAACACGAGATCAGGGTTTGGGAATGCTCGCGATTTTCTCGTCAACGGATGCTCGGATCGCAATTCTGTCGCTTCCAACGCGTTCCTCGCGTCATTTTACATCGGAATTAGTCATGAGAAATGCACAAACACGGTTCTGGAGCCCAAAAAACACGAGATCAGGATTTGGGAATGCTCGTGATTTTCTCGTCAACGGTTGGGCGGATCGCAATTCTGTCGCTTCCAACGCGTTCCTCGAGTCATTTTACATCGGAATTTGTCATGAGAAATTTACAAACGCGGTTCTGGAGCCCAAAAAACACGAGTTCAAGTTTTGGGAATGCTCGCGATTTTCTCGTCAAGGGATGCTCGGATCGCAATTCTCTCGCTTCCAACGCGTTCCTCGCGTCATTTTACATCGGAATTAGTCATGAGAAATGCACAAACGCGGTTCTGGAGCCCAAAAAACACGAGTTCAAGTTTTGGGAATGCTCGCGATTTTCTCGTCAAGGGATGCTCGGATCGCAATTCTCTCGCTTCCAACGCGTTCCTCGCGTCATTTTACATCGGAATTAGTCATGAGAAATGCACAAACGCGGTTCTGGAGCCCAAAAAACCCGAGATCAGGATTTGGGAATGCTCGCGATTTTCTCGTCAACGGTTTCTCGGATCGCAATTCTGTCGCTTCCAACGCGTTCCTCGCGTCATTTTACATCGGAATTAGTCATGAGAAATGCACAAACACGGTCCTGGAGCCCAAAAAACACGAGATCAGGATTTGGGAATGCTCGCGATTTTCACGTCAACGGTTTCTCGGATCGCAATTCTGTCGCTTCCAACGCGTTCCTCGCGTCATTTTACATCGGAATTAGTCATGAGAAATGCACAAACACGGTTCTGGAGTTAAAAAAAAAGAGATCATGGTTTGGGAGTGCTCGCGATTTTCTCGTCAACGTCTGCTCGGGTCGCAATTCTGTCGCTTCCAACGCGTTCCTCGCGTCATTTTATATCGGAATTTGTCATGAGAAATGCACAAACGCGGTTCTGGAGTCCAAAAAACACGAGATCAGGATTTGGGAATGCTCGTGATTTTCTCGTTAACGTCTGCTCGGGTCGCAATTCTGTCGCTTCCAACGCGTTCCTCGCGTCATTTTATATCGGAATTTGTCATGAGAAATGCACAAACGCGGTTCTGGAGCCCAAAAAACACGAGATCAGGATTTGGGAATGCTCGTGATTTTCTCGTCAACGGTTTCTCGGATCGCAATTCTGTCGCTTCCAACGCGTTCCTCGCGTCATTTTACATCGGAATTAGTCATGAGAAATGCACAAACGCGGTTCTGGAGTCCAAAAAACACGAGTTCAGGGTTTGGGAATGCTCGCGATTTTCTCGTCAACGGTTTCTCGGATCGCAATTCGGTCGCTTCCAACGCGTTCCTCGCGTCATTTTACATCGGAATTTGTCATGAGAAATGCACAAACACGGTCCTGGAGCCCAAAAAACACGAGATCAGGATTTGGGAATGCTCGCGATTTTCACGTCAACGGTTTCTCGGATCGCAATTCTGTCGCTTCCAACGCGTTCCTCGCGTCATTTTACATCGGAATTAGTCATGAGAAATGCACAAACACGGTTCTGGAGTTAAATAAAAAAGAGATCAGGGTTTGGGAGTGCTCGCGATTTTCTCGTCAACGTCTGCTCGGGTCGCAATTCTGTCGCTTCCAACGCGTTCCTCGCGTCATTTTATATCGGAATTTGTCATGAGAAATGCACAAACGCGGTTCTGGAGTCCAAAAAACACGAGATCAGGATTTGGGAATGCTCGTGATTTTCTCGTCAACGGTTTCTCGGATCTCAATTCGGTCGCTACCAACGCGTTCCTAGCGTCATTTTAATCGGAATTAGTCATGAGAAATGCACAAACACGGTTCTGGAGTTACAAAAACACGAGATCAGGGTTTGGGAATGCTCGCGATTTTCTCGTTAACGTCTGCTCGGGTCGCAATTCTGTCGCTTCCAACGCGTTCCTCGCGTCATTTTATATCGGAATTTGTCATGAGAAATGCACAAACGCGGTTCCGGAGCACAAACAACACGAGATCAGGATTTGGGAATGCTCGTGATTTTCTCGTCAACGGTTTCTCGGATCGCAATTCGGTCGCTTCCAACGCGTTTCTCGCGTCATTTTACATCGGAATTAGTCATGAGAAATGCACAAAAACGGTTCTGGAGCCCAAAAAACACGAGATCAGGATTTGGGAATGCTCGCGATTTTCTCGTCAACGGTTGGTCGGATCGCAATTCTGTCGCTTCCAACGCGTTTCTCGCGTCATTTTACATCGGAATTAGTCATGAGAAATGCACAAACACGGTTCTGGAGCCCAAAAAACACGAGATCAGGGTTTGGGAATGCTCGCGATTTTCTCGTCAACGGATGCTCGGATCGCAATTCTGTCGCTTCCAACGCGTTCCTCGCGTCATTTTACATCGGAATTAGTCATGAGAAATGCACAAACACGGTTCTGGAGCCCAAAAAACACGAGATCAGGATTTGGGAATGCTCGTGATTTTCTCGTCAACGGTTGGTCGGATCGCAATTCTGTCGCTTCCAACGCGTTCCTCGAGTCATTTTACATCGGAATTTGTCATGAGAAATGCACAAACGCGGTTCTGGAGCCCAAAAAACACGAGTTCAAGTTTTGGGAATGCTCGCGATTTTCTCGTCAAGGGATGCTCGGATCGCAATTCTGTCGCTTCCAACGCGTTCCTCGCGTCATTTTACATCGGAATTAGTCATGAGAAATGCACAAACGCGGTTCTGGAGCCCAAAAAACACGAGATCAGGATTTGGGAATGCTCGCGATTTTCTCGTCAACGGTTTCTCGGATCGCAATTATGTTGCTTCCAACGCGTTCCTCGCGTCATTTTACATCGGAATTAGTCATGAGAAATGCACAAACACGGTCCTGGAGCCCAAAAAACACGAGATCAGGATTTGGGAATGCTCGCGATTTTCACGTCAACGGTTTCTCGGATCGCAATTCTGTCGCTTCCTACGCGTTCCTCGCGTCATTTTACATCGGAATTAGTCATGAGAAATGCACAAACACGGTTCTGGAGTTAAAAAAAAAAGAGATCATGGTTTGGGAGTGCTCGCGATTTTCTCGTCAACGTCTGCTCGGGTCGCAATTCTGTCGCTTCCAACGCGTTCCTCGCGTCATTTTACATCGGAATTAGTCATGAGAAATGCACAAACGCGGTTCTGGAGCCCAAAAAACACGAGTTCAGGGTTTGGGAATGCTCGCGATTTTCTCGTCAACGGTTTCTCGGATCGCAATTCGGTCGCTTCCAACGCGTTCCTCGCGTCATTTTACATCGGAATTTGTCATGAGAAATGCACAAACGCGGTTCTGGAGCCCAAAAAACGCGAGTTCAAGTTTTGGGAATGCTCGCGATTTTTTCGTCAACGGTTTCTCGGATCGCAATTCGGTCGCTTCCAACGCGTTCCTCGCGTCATTTTACATCGGAATTAGTCATGAGAAATGCACAAACGCGGTTCTGGAGCCCAAAAAACACGAGTTCAGGGTTTGGGAATGCTCGCGATTTTCTCGTCAACGGTTTCTCGGATCGCAATTCTGTCGCTTCCAACGCGTTCCTCGCGTCATTTTACATCGGAATTAGTCATGAGAAATGCACAAACGCGGTTCTGGAGCCCAAAAAACACGAGTTCAGGGTTTGGGAATGCTCGCGATTTTCTCGTCAACGGTTTCTCGGATCGCAATTCGGTCGCTTCCAACGCGTTCCTCGCGTCATTTTACATCGGAATTTGTCATGAGAAATGCACAAACGCGGTTCTGGAGCCCAAAAAACGCGAGTTCAAGTTTTGGGAATGCTCGCGATTTTTTCGTCAACGGTTTCCCGGGTCGCAATTCTGTCGCTTCCAACGCGTTCCTCGCGTCATTTTACATCGGAATTAGTCATGAGAAATGCACAAACACGGTCCTGGAGCCCAAAAAACACGAGATCAGGATTTGGGAATGCTCGCGATTTTCACGTCAACGGTTTCTCGGATCGCAATTCTGTCGCTTCCAACGCGTTCCTCGCGTCATTTTACTTCGGAATTAGTCATGAGAAATGCACAAACACGGTTCTGGAGTTAAAAAAAAAAGAGATCAGGGTTTGGGAGTGCTCGCGATTTTCTCGTCAACGTCTGCTCGGGTCGCAATTCTGTCGCTTCCAACGCGTTCCTCGCGTCATTTTATATCGGAATTTGTCATGAGAAATGCACAAACGCGGTTCTGGAGTCCAAAAAACACGAGATCAGGATTTGGGAATGCTCGTGATTTTCTCGTTAACGTCTGCTCGGGTCGCAATTCTGTCGCTTCCAACGCGTTCCTCGCGTCATTTTATATCGGAATTTGTCATGAGAAATGCACAAACGCGGTTCTGGAGCCCAAAAAACACGAGATCAGGATTTGGGAATGCTCGTGATTTTCTCGTCAACGGTTTCTCGGATCGCAATTCTGTCGCTTCCAACGCGTTCCTCGCGTCATTTTACATCGGAATTAGTCATGAGAAATGCACAAACACGGTTCTGGAGTTAAAAAAAAAGAGATCAGGGTTTGGGAGTGCTCGCGATTTTCTCGTCAACGTCTGCTCGGGTCGCAATTCTGTCGCTTTCAACGCGTTCCTCGCGTCATTTTATATCGGAATTTGTCATGAGAAATGCACAAACGCGGTTCTGGAGTCCAAAAAACACGAGATCAGGATTTGGGAATGCTCGTGATTTTCTCGTTAACGTCTGCTCGGGTCGCAATTCTGTCGCTTCCAACGCGTTCCTCGCGTCATTTTATATCGGAATTTGTCATGAGAAATGCACAAACGCGGCTCTGGAGCCCAAAAAACACGAGATCAGGATTTGGGAATGCTCGTGATTTTCTCGTCAACGGTTTCTCGGATCGCAATTCTGTCGCTTCCAACGCGTTCCTCGCGTCATTTTACATCGGAATTAGTCATGAGAAATGCACAAACGCGGTTCTGGAGCCCAAAAAACACGAGTTCAGGGTTTGGGAATGCTCGCGATTTTCTCGTCAACGGTTTCTCGGATCGCAATTCGGTCGCTTCCAACGCGTTCCTCGCGTCATTTTACATCGGAATTTGTCATGAGAAATGCACAAACGCGGTTCTGGAGCCCAAAAAACACGAGTTCAAGTTTTGGGAATGCTCGCGATTTTCTCGTCAACGGTTTCCCGGGTCGCAATTCTGTCGCTTTCAACGCGTTCCTCGCGTCATTTTACATCGGAATTAGTCATGAGAAATGCACAAACACGGTTCTGGAGTTAAAAAAACACGAGATCAGGGTTTGGGAATGCTCGCGATTTTCTCGTCAACGGTTTCTCGGATCGCAATTCTGTCCCTTCCAACGCGGTCCTCGCGTCATTTTACATCGGAATTAGTCATGAGAAATGCACAAACACGGTTCTGGAGCCCAAAAAACACGAGATCAGGATTTGGGAATGCTCGCGATTTTCACGTCAACGGTTTCTCGGATCGCAATTCTGTCGCTTCCAACGCGTTCCTCGCGTCATTTTACATCGGAATTAGTCATGAGAAATGCACAAACACGGTTCTGGAGTTAAAAAAAAAGAGATCAGGGTTTGGGAGTGCTCGCGATTTTCTCGTCAACGTCTGCTCGGGTCGCAATTCTGTCGCTTCCAACGCGTTCCTCGCGTCATTTTATATCGGAATTTGTCATGAGAAATGCACAAACGCGGTTCTGGAGTCCAAAAAACACGAGATCAGGATTTGGGAATGCTCGTGATTTTCTCGTTAACGTCTGCTCGGGTCGCAATTCTGTCGCTTCCAACGCGTTCCTCGCGTCATTTTATATCGGAATTTGTCATGAGAAATGCACAAACGCGGTTCTGGAGCCCAAAAAACACGAGATCAGGATTTGGGAATGCTCGTGATTTTCTCGTCAACGGTTTCTCGGATCGCAATTCTGTCGCTTCCAACGCGTTCCTCGCGTCATTTTACATCGGAATTAGTCATGAGAAATGCACAAACGCGGTTCTGGAGCCCAAAAAACACGAGTTCAGGGTTTGGGAATGCTCGCGATTTTCTCGTCAACGGTTTCTCGGATCGCAATTCGGTCGCTTCCAACGCGTTTCTCGCGTCATTTTACATCGGAACTAGTCATGAGAAATGCACAAACACGGTTCTGGAGCCCAAAAAACACGAGATCAGGATTTGGGAGTGCTCGCGATTTTCTCGTCAACGGTTGGTCGGATCGCAATTCTGTCGCTTTCAACGCGTTCCTCGCGTCATTTTACATCGGAATTTGTCATGAGAAATGCACAAACGCGGTTCTGGAGCCCAAAAACACGAGATCAGGATTTGGGAATGCTCGTGATTTTCTCGTCAACGGTTTCTCGGGTCGCAATTCTGTCGCTTCCAACGCGTTCTTCGCGTCATTTTACATCGGAATTTGTCATGAGAAATGCACAAACGCGGTTCTGGAGCCCAAAAAACACGAGATCAGGATTTGGGAATGCTCGCGATTTTCTCGTCAACGGTTGGTCGGATCGCAATTCTGTCGCTTCCAACGCGTTCCTCGCGTCATTTTACATCGGAATTTGTCATGAGAAATGCACAAACGCGGTTCTGGAGCCCAAAAAACACGAGTTCAAGTTTTGGGAATGCTCGCGATTTTCTCGTCAACGGTTTCCCGGGTCGCAATTCTGTCGCTTCCAACGCGTTCCTCGCGTCATTTTACATCGGAATTAGTCATGAGAAATGCACAAACACGGTTCTGGAGTTAAAAAAACACGAGATCAGGGTTTGGGAATGCTCGCGATTTTCTCGTCAACGGTTTCTCGGATCGCAATTCTGTCCCTTCCAACGCGGTCCTCGCGTCATTTTACATCGGAATTAGTCATGAGAAATGCACAAACACGGTTCTGGAGCCCAAAAAACACGAGATCAGGTTTTGGGAATGCTCGCGATTTTCTCGTCAACGGTTTCTCGGGTCGCAATTCTGTCGCTTCCAACGCGTTCCTCGCGTCATTTTACGTCGGAATTAGTCATGAGAAATGCACAAACACGGTTCTGGAGCCCAAAAAACACGAGATCAGGATTTGGGAATGCTCGCGATTTTCACGTCAACGGTTGGTCGGATCGCAATTCTGTCGCTTCCAACGCGTTCCTCGCGTCATTTTACATCGGAATTTGTCATGAGAAATGCACAAACGCGGTTCTGGAGCCCAAAAAACACGAGATCAGGTTTTGGGAATGCTCGCGATTTTCTCGTCAACGGTTGGTCGGATCGCAATTCTGTCGCTTCCAACGCGTTCCTCGCGTCATTTTACATCGGAATTAGTCATGAGAAATGCACAAACACGGTTCTGGAGCCCCTAAAAACACGAGATCAGGGTTTGGGAATGCTCGCGATTTTCTCGTCAACGGTTTCTCGGGTCGCAATTCTGTCGCTTCCAACGCGTTCCTCGCGTCATTTTACATCGGAATTAGTCATGAGAAATGCACAAACGCGGTTCTGGAGCCCAAAAAACACGAGTTCAGGGTTTGGGAATGCTCGCGATTTTCTCGTCAACGGTTTCTCGGATCGCAATTCGGTCGCTTCCAACGCGTTTCTCGCGTCATTTTACATCGGAACTAGTCATGAGAAATGCACAAACACGGTTCTGGAGCCCAAAAAACACGAGATCAGGATTTGGGAGTGCTCGCGATTTTCTCGTCAACGGTTGGTCGGATCGCAATTCTGTCGCTTTCAACGCGTTCCTCGCGTCATTTTACATCGGAATTTGTCATGAGAAATGCACAAACGCGGTTTTGGAGCCCAAAAACACGAGATCAGGATTTGGGAATGCTCGTGATTTTCTCGTCAACGGTTTCTCGGGTCGCAATTCTGTCGCTTCCAACGCGTTCTTCGCGTCATTTTACATCGGAATTTGTCATGAGAAATGCACAAACGCGGTTCTGGAGCCCAAAAAACACGAGATCAGGATTTGGGAATGCTCGCGATTTTCTCGTCAACGGTTGGTCGGATCGCAATTCTGTCGCTTCCAACGCGTTCCTCGCGTCATTTTACATCGGAATTTGTCATGAGAAATGCACAAACGCGGTTCTGGAGCCCAAAAAACACGAGTTCAAGTTTTGGGAATGCTCGCGATTTTCTCGTCAACGGTTTCCCGGGTCGCAATTCTGTCGCTTCCAACGCGTTCCTCGCGTCATTTTACATCGGAATTAGTCATGAGAAATGCACAAACACGGTTCTGGAGTTAAAAAAACACGAGATCAGGGTTTGGGAATGCTCGCGATTTTCTCGTCAACGGTTTCTCGGATCGCAATTCTGTCCCTTCCAACGCGGTCCTCGCGTCATTTTACATCGGAATTAGTCATGAGAAATGCACAAACACGGTTCTGGAGCCCAAAAAACACGAGATCAGGTTTTGGGAATGCTCGCGATTTTCTCGTCAACGGTTTCTCGGGTCGCAATTCTGTCGCTTCCAACGCGTTCCTCGCGTCATTTTACGTCGGAATTAGTCATGAGAAATGCACAAACACGGTTCTGGAGCCCAAAAAACACGAGATCAGGATTTGGGAATGCTCGCGATTTTCACGTCAACGGTTGGTCGGATCGCAATTCTGTCGCTTCCAACGCGTTCCTCGCGTCATTTTACATCGGAATTTGTCATGAGAAATGCACAAACGCGGTTCTGGAGCCCAAAAAACACGAGATCAGGTTTTGGGAATGCTCGCGATTTTCTCGTCAACGGTTGGTCGGATCGCAATTCTGTCGCTTCCAACGCGTTCCTCGCGTCATTTTACATCGGAATTAGTCATGAGAAATGCACAAACACGGTTCTGGAGCCCCTAAAAACACGAGATCAGGGTTTGGGAATGCTCGCGATTTTCTCGTCAACGGTTTCTCGGGTCGCAATTCTGTCGCTTCCAACGCGTTCCTCGCGTCATTTTACGTCGGAATTAGTCATGAGAAATGCACAAACACGGTTCTGGAGCCCAAAAAACACGAGATCAGGATTTGGGAATGCTCGCGATTTTCTCGTCAACGGTTGGTCGGATCGCAATTCTGTCGCTTCCAACGCGTTCCTCGCGTCATTTTACATCGGAATTTAGCCATGAGAAATGCACAAACACGGTTCTGGAGCCCAAAAAACACGAGATCAGGATTTGGGAATGCTCGCGATTTTCTCGTCAACGGTTTCTCGGATCGCAGTTCTGTCGCTTCCAACGCGTTTCTCGCGTCATTTTACATAGGAATTAGTCATGAGAAATGCACAAACACGGTCCTGGAGCGCAAAAAACACGAGATCAGGATTTGGGAATGCTCGCGATTTTCACGTCAACAGTTTCTCGGATCGCAATTCTGTCGCTTCCAACGCGTTCCTCGCGTCATTTTACATCGGAATTAGTCATGAGAAATGCACAAACACGGTTCTGGAGTTAAAAAAAAGAGATCAGGGTTTGGGAATGCTCGCGATTTTCTCGTCAAAGGATGCTCGGATCGCAATTCTGTCCCTTCCAACGCGTTCCTCGAGTCATTTTACATCGGAATTTGTCATGAGAAATGCACAAACGCGGTTCTGGAGCCCAAAAAACACGAGATCAGGGTTTGGGAATGCTCGCGATTTTCTCGTCAACGTCTGCTCGGGTCGCAATTCTGTCGCTTCCAACGCGTTCCTCGCGTCATTTTATATCGGAATTTGTCATGAGAAATGCACAAACGCGGTTCTGGAGCCCAAAAAACACGAGATCAGGATTTGGGAATGCTCGCGATTTTCTCGTCAACGGTTTCTCGGATCGCAATTCTGTCGCTTCCAACGCGTTCCTCGAGTCATTTTACATCGGAATTAGTCATGAGAAATGCACAAACACGGTTCTGGAGTTAAAAAAAAAAGAGATCAGGGTTTGGGAGTGCTCGCGATTTTCTCGTCAACGTCTGCTCGGGTCGCAATTCTGTCGCTTCCAACGCGTTCGAGATCAGGATTTGGGAATGCTCGTGATTTTCTCGTCAACGGTTTCTCGGATCTCAATTCGGTCGCTTCCAACGCGTTTCTCGCGTCATTTTACATCGGAATTAGTCATGAGAAATGCACAAACACGGTCCTGGAGCCCAAAAAACACGAGTTCAAGTTTTGGGAATGCTCGCGATTTTCTCGTCAACGGTTTCTCGGATCGCAGTTCTGTCGCTTCAAACGCGTTTCTCGCGTCATTTTACATCGGAATTAGTCATGAGAAATGCACAAACACGGTCCTGGAGCGCGAAAAACACGAGTTCAAGTTTTGGGAATGCTCGCGATTTTCTCGTCAACGGTTTCTCGGATCGCAGTTCTGTCGCTACCAACGCGTTCCTAGCGTCATTTTACATCGGAATTAGTCATGAGAAATGCACAAACACGGTTCTGGAGTTACAAAAACACGAGATCAGGGTTTGGGAATGCTCGCGATTTTCTCGTTAACGTCTGCTCGGGTCGCAATTCTGTCGCTTCCAACGCGTTCCTCGCGTCATTTTATATCGGAATTTGTCATGAGAAATGCACAAACGCGGTTCTGGAGCCCAAAAAACACGAGATCAGGATTTGGGAATGCTCGCGATTTTCTCGTCAACGGTTGGTCGGATCGCAATTCTGTCGCTTCCAACGCGTTCCTCGCGTCATTTTACATCGGAATTTGTCATGAGAAATGCACAAACGCGGTTCTGGAGCCCAAAAAACACGAGTTCAAGTTTTGGGAATGCTCGCGATTTTCTCGTCAACGGTTTCCCGGGTCGCAATTCTGTCGCTTCCAACGCGTTCCTCGCGTCATTTTACATCGGAATTAGTCATGAGAAATGCACAAACACGGTTCTGGAGCCCAAAAAACACGAGATCAGGATTTGGGAATGCTCGCGATTTTCACGTCAACGGTTTCTCGGATCGCAATTCTGTCGCTTCCAACGCGTTCCTCGCGTCATTTTACATCGGAATTAGTCATGAGAAATACACAAACACGGTTCTGGAGTTAAAAAAAAAAGAGATCAGGGTTTGGGAGTGCTCGCGATTTTCTCGTCAACGTCTGCTCGGGTCGCAATTCTGTCGCTTCCAACGCGTTCCTCGCGTCATTTTATATCGGAATTTGTCATGAGAAATGCACAAACGCGGTTCTGGAGTCCAAAAAACACGAGATCAGGATTTGGGAATGCTCGTGATTTTCTCGTTAACGTCTGCTCGGGTCGCAATTCTGTCGCTTCCAACGCGTTCCTCGCGTCATTTTATATCGGAATTTGTCATGAGAAATGCACAAACGCGGTTCTGGAGCCCAAAAAACACGACATCAGGATTTGGGAATGCTCGTGATTTTCTCGTCAACGGTTTCTCGGATCGCAATTCTGTCGCTTCCAACGCGTTCCTCGCGTCATTTTACATCGGAATTAGTCATGAGAAATGCACAAACGCGGTTCTGGAGCCCAAAAAACACGAGTTCAGGGTTTGGGAATGCTCGCGATTTTCTCGTCAACGGTTTCTCGGATCGCAATTCGGTCGCTTCCAACGCGTTTCTCGCGTCATTTTACATCGGAACTAGTCATGAGAAATGCACAAACACGGTTCTGGAGCCCAAAAAACACGAGATCAGGATTTGGGAATGCTCGCGATTTTCTCGTCAACGGTTGGTCGGATCGCAATTCTGTCGCTTTCAACGCGTTCCTCGCGTCATTTTACATCGGAATTTGTCATGAGAAATGCACAAACGCGGTTCTGGAGCCCAAAAACACGAGATCAGGATTTGGGAATGCTCGTGATTTTCTCGTCAACGGTTTCTCGGGTCGCAATTCTGTCGCTTCCAACGCGTTCTTCGCGTCATTTTACATCGGAATTTGTCATGAGAAATGCACAAACGCGGTTCTGGAGCCCAAAAAACACGAGATCAGGATTTGGGAATGCTCGCGATTTTCTCGTCAACGGTTGGTCGGATCGCAATTCTGTCGCTTCCAACGCGTTCCTCGCGTCATTTTACATCGGAATTTGTCATGAGAAATGCACAAACGCGGTTCTGGAGCCCAAAAAACACGAGTTCAAGTTTTGGGAATGCTCGCGATTTTCTCGTCAACGGTTTCCCGGGTCGCAATTCTGTCGCTTCCAACGCGTTCCTCGCGTCATTTTACATCGGAATTAGTCATGAGAAATGCACAAACACGGTTCTGGAGTTAAAAAAACACGAGATCAGGGTTTGGGAATGCTCGCGATTTTCTCGTCAACGGTTTCTCGGATCGCAATTCTGTCCCTTCCAACGCGGTCCTCGCGTCATTTTACATCGGAATTAGTCATGAGAAATGCACAAACACGGTTCTGGAGCCCAAAAAACACGAGATCAGGTTTTGGGAATGCTCGCGATTTTCTCGTCAACGGTTTCTCGGGTCGCAATTCTGTCGCTTCCAACGCGTTCCTCGCGTCATTTTACGTCGGAATTAGTCATGAGAAATGCACAAACACAGTTCTGGAGCCCAAAAAACACGAGATCAGGATTTGGGAATGCTCGCGATTTTCACGTCAACGGTTGGTCGGATCGCAATTCTGTCGCTTCCAACGCGTTCCTCGCGTCATTTTACATCGGAATTTGTCATGAGAAATGCACAAACGCGGTTCTGGAGCCCAAAAAACACGAGATCAGGTTTTGGGAATGCTCGCGATTTTCTCGTCAACGGTTGGTCGGATCGCAATTCTGTCGCTTCCAACGCGTTCCTCGCGTCATTTTACATCGGAATTAGTCATGAGAAATGCACAAACACGGTTCTGGAGCCCCTAAAAACACGAGATCAGGGTTTGGGAATGCTCGCGATTTTCTCGTCAACGGTTTCTCGGGTCGCAATTCTGTCGCTTCCAACGCGTTCCTCGCGTCATTTTACGTCGGAATTAGTCATGAGAAATGCACAAACACGGTTCTGGAGCCCAAAAAACACGAGATCAGGATTTGGGAATGCTCGCGATTTTCTCGTCAACGGTTGGTCGGATCGCAATTCTGTCGCTTCCAACGCGTTCCTCGCGTCATTTTACATCGGAATTTAGCCATGAGAAATGCACAAACACGGTTCTGGAGCCCAAAAAACACGAGATCAGGATTTGGGAATGCTCGCGATTTTCTCGTCAACGGTTTCTCGGATCGCAGTTCTGTCGCTTCCAACGCGTTTCTCGCGTCATTTTACATAGGAATTAGTCATGAGAAATGCACAAACACGGTCCTGGAGCGCAAAAAACACGAGATCAGGATTTGGGAATGCTCGCGATTTTCACGTCAACAGTTTCTCGGATCGCAATTCTGTCGCTTCCAACGCGTTCCTCGCGTCATTTTACATCGGAATTAGTCATGAGAAATGCACAAACACGGTTCTGGAGTTAAAAAAAAGAGATCAGGGTTTGGGAATGCTCGCGATTTTCTCGTCAAAGGATGCTCGGATCGCAATTCTGTCCCTTCCAACGCGTTCCTCGAGTCATTTTACATCGGAATTTGTCATGAGAAATGCACAAACGCGGTTCTGGAGCCCAAAAAACACGAGATCAGGGTTTGGGAATGCTCGCGATTTTCTCGTCAACGTCTGCTCGGGTCGCAATTCTGTCGCTTCCAACGCGTTCCTCGCGTCATTTTATATCGGAATTTGTCATGAGAAATGCACAAACGCGGTTCTGGAGCCCAAAAAACACGAGATCAGGATTTGGGAATGCTCGCGATTTTCTCGTCAACGGTTTCTCGGATCGCAATTCTGTCGCTTCCAACGCGTTCCTCGAGTCATTTTACATCGGAATTAGTCATGAGAAATGCACAAACACGGTTCTGGAGTTAAAAAAAAAAGAGATCAGGGTTTGGGAGTGCTCGCGATTTTCTCGTCAACGTCTGCTCGGTTCGCAATTCTGTCGCTTCCAACGCGTTCGAGATCAGGATTTGGGAATGCTCGTGATTTTCTCGTCAACGGTTTCTCGGATCTCAATTCGGTCGCTTCCAACGCGTTTCTCGCGTCATTTTACATCGGAATTAGTCATGAGAAATGCACAAACACGGTCCTGGAGCCCAAAAAACACGAGTTCAAGTTTTGGGAATGCTCGCGATTTTCTCGTCAACGGTTTCTCGGATCGCAGTTCTGTCGCTTCAAACGCGTTTCTCGCGTCATTTTACATCGGAATTAGTCATGAGAAATGCACAAACACGGTCCTGGAGCGCAAAAAACACGAGTTCAAGTTTTGGGAATGCTCGCGATTTTCTCGTCAACGGTTTCTCGGATCGCAGTTCTGTCGCTACCAACGCGTTCCTAGCGTCATTTTACATCGGAATTAGTCATGAGAAATGCACAAACACGGTTCTGGAGTTACAAAAACACGAGATCAGGGTTTGGGAATGCTCGCGATTTTCTCGTTAACGTCTGCTCGGGTCGCAATTCTGTCGCTTCCAACGCGTTCCTCGCGTCATTTTATATCGGAATTTGTCATGAGAAATGCACAAACGCGGTTCTGGAGCCCAAAAAACACGAGATCAGGATTTGGGAATGCTCGTGATTTTCTGGTCAACGGTTTCTCGGATCGCAATTCTGTCGCTGCCAACGCGTTCCTCGCGTCATTTTACATCGGAATTAGTCATGAGAAATGCACAAACGCGGTTCTGGAGCCCAAAAAACACGAGTTCAGGGTTTGGGAATGCTCGCGATTTTCTCGTCAACGGTTTCTCGGATCGCAATTCGGTCGCTTCCAACGCGTTTCTCGCGTCATTTTACATCGGAATTAGTCATGAGAAATGCACAAACACGGTTCTGGAGCCCAAAAAACACGAGATCAGGATTTGGGAATGCTCGCGATTTTCTCGTCAACGGTTGGTCGGATCGCAATTCTGTCGCTTTCAACGCGTTCCTCGCGTCATTTTACATCGAAATTAGTAATGAGAAATGCACAAACACGGATCTGGAGTTAAAAATACACGAGATCAGGATTTGGGAATGCTCGCGATTTTATGGTCAACGGTTTCTCGGATCGCAATTCTGTCCCTTCCAACGCGTTCCTCGCGTCATTTTACATCGGAATTAGTCATGAGAAATGCACAAACACGGTTCTGGAGCCCAAAAAACACGAGATCAGGATTTGGGAATGCTCGCGATTTTCACGTCAACAGTTTCTCGGATCGCAATTCTGTCGCTTCCAACGCGTTGCTCGCGTCATTTTACATCGGAATTAGTCATGAGAAATGCACAAACACGGTTCTGGAGTTAAAAAAAAGAGATCAGGGTTTGGGAATGCTCGCGATTTTCTCGTCAACGGATGCTCGGATCGCAATTCTGTCGCTTCCAACGCGTTCCTCGCGTCATTTTACATCGGAATTAGTCATGAGAAATGCACAAACACGGTTCTGGAGCCCAAAAAACACGAGATCAGGGTTTGGGAATGCTCGCGATTTTCTCGTCAACGTCTGCTCGGGTCGCAATTCTGTCGCTTCCAACGCGTTCCTCGCGTCATTTTATATCGGAATTTGTCATGAGAAATGCACAAACGCGGTTCTGGAGCCCAAAAAACACGAGATCAGGATTTGGGAATGCTCGCGATTTTCTCGTCAACGGTTTCTCGGATCGCAATTCTGTCGCTTCCAACGCGTTCCTCGAGTCATTTTACATCGGAATTAGTCATGAGAAATGCACAAACACGGTTCTGGAGTTAAAAAAAAAAGAGATCAGGGTTTGGGAGTGCTCGCGATTTTCTCGTCAACGTCTGCTCGGTTCGCAATTCTGTCGCTTCCAACGCGTTCGAGATCAGGATTTGGGAATGCTCGTGATTTTCTCGTCAACGGTTTCTCGGATCTCAATTCGGTCGCTTCCAACGCGTTTCTCGCGTCATTTTACATCGGAATTAGTCATGAGAAATGCACAAACACGGTCCTGGAGCCCAAAAAACACGAGTTCAAGTTTTGGGAATGCTCGCGATTTTCTCGTCAACGGTTTCTCGGATCGCAGTTCTGTCGCTTCAAACGCGTTTCTCGCGTCATTTTACATCGGAATTAGTCATGAGAAATGCACAAACACGGTCCTGGAGCGCAAAAAACACGAGTTCAAGTTTTGGGAATGCTCGCGATTTTCTCGTCAACGGTTTCTCGGATCGCAGTTCTGTCGCTACCAACGCGTTCCTAGCGTCATTTTACATCGGAATTAGTCATGAGAAATGCACAAACACGGTTCTGGAGTTACAAAAACACGAGATCAGGGTTTGGGAATGCTCGCGATTTTCTCGTTAACGTCTGCTCGGGTCGCAATTCTGTCGCTTCCAACGCGTTCCTCGCGTCATTTTATATCGGAATTTGTCATGAGAAATGCACAAACGCGGTTCTGGAGCCCAAAAAACACGAGATCAGGATTTGGGAATGCTCGTGATTTTCTGGTCAACGGTTTCTCGGATCGCAATTCTGTCGCTGCCAACGCGTTCCTCGCGTCATTTTACA
The DNA here is from genome assembly GCA_963675795.1 of Crossocerus cetratus. NCBI lineage: Eukaryota > Metazoa > Arthropoda > Insecta > Hymenoptera > Crabronidae > Crossocerus > Crossocerus cetratus. The sequence goes on from CAVMBF010000002.1 coordinate 1,542,934, forward strand.
TCGGAATTAGTCATGAGAAATGCACAAACGCGGTTCTGGAGCCCAAAAAACACGAGTTCAGGGTTTGGGAATGCTCGCGATTTTCTCGTCAACGGTTTCTCGGATCGCAATTCGGTCGCTTCCAACGCGTTTCTCGCGTCATTTTACATCGGAATTAGTCATGAGAAATGCACAAACACGGTTCTGGAGCCCAAAAAACACGAGATCAGGATTTGGGAATGCTCGCGATTTTCTCGTCAACGGTTGGTCGGATCGCAATTCTGTCGCTTTCAACGCGTTCCTCGCGTCATTTTACATCGAAATTAGTAATGAGAAATGCACAAACACGGATCTGGAGTTAAAAATACACGAGATCAGGATTTGGGAATGCTCGCGATTTTATGGTCAACGGTTTCTCGGATCGCAATTCTGTCCCTTCCAACGCGTTCCTCGCGTCATTTTACATCGGAATTAGTCATGAGAAATGCACAAACACGGTTCTGGAGCCCAAAAAACACGAGATCAGGATTTGGGAATGCTCGCGATTTTCACGTCAACAGTTTCTCGGATCGCAATTCTGTCGCTTCCAACGCGTTGCTCGCGTCATTTTACATCGGAATTAGTCATGAGAAATGCACAAACACGGTTCTGGAGTTAAAAAAAAGAGATCAGGGTTTGGGAATGCTCGCGATTTTCTCGTCAACGGATGCTCGGATCGCAATTCTGTCGCTTCCAACGCGTTCCTCGCGTCATTTTACATCGGAATTAGTCATGAGAAATGCACAAACACGGTTCTGGAGCCCAAAAAAGACGAGATCAGGATTTGGGAATGCTCGCGATTTTCTCGTCAACGGTTTCTCGGATCGCCATTCTGTCGCTTCCAACGCGTTCCTCGCGTCATTTTACATCGGAATTAGTCATGAGAAATGCACAAACACGGTCCTGGAGCCCAAAAAACACGAGATCAGGATTTGGGAATGCTCGCGATTTTCACGTCAACGGTTTCTCGGATCGCAATTCTGTCGCTTCCAACGCGTTCCTCGCGTCATTTTACATCGGAATTAGTCATGAGAAATGCACAAACACGGTTCTGGAGTTAAATAAAAAAGAGATCAGGGTTTGGGAGTGCTCGAGATTTTCTCGTCAACGTCTGCTCGGGTCGCAATTCTGTCGCTTCCAACGCGTTCCTCGCGTCATTTTATATCGGAATTTGTCATGAGAAATGCACAAACGCGGTTCTGGAGTCCAAAAAACACGAGATCAGGATTTGGGAATGCTCGTGATTTTCTCGTCAACGGTTTCTCGGATCTCAATTCGGTCGCTTCCAACGCGTTTCTCGCGTCATTTTACATCGGAATTAGTCATGAGAAATGCACAAACACGGTTCTGGAGTTAAATAAAAAAGAGATCAGGGTTTGGGAGTGCTCGCGATTTTCTCGTCAACGTCTGCTCGGGTCGCAATTCTGTCGCTTCCAACGCGTTCCTCGCGTCATTTTATATCGGAATTTGTCATGAGAAATGCACAAACGCGGTTCTGGAGTCCAAAAAACACGAGATCAGGATTTGGGAATGCTCGTGATTTTCTCGTCAACGGTTTCTCGGATCTCAATTCGGTCGCTTCCAACGCGTTTCTCGCGTCATTTTACATCGGAATTAGTCATGAGAAATGCACAAACACGGTCCTGGAGCCCAAAAAACACGAATTCAAGTTTTGGGAATGCTCGCGATTTTCTCGTCAACGGTTTTTCGGATCACAGTTCTGTCGCTACCAACGCGTTCCTAGCGTCATTTTACATCGGAATTAGTCATGAGAAATGCACAAACACGGTTCTGGAGTTACAAAAACACGAGATCAGGGTTTGGGAATGCTCGCGATTTTCTCGTCAACGGATGCTCGGATCGCAATTCTGTCGCTTCCAACGCGTTCCTCGCGTCATTTTACATCGGAATTAGTCATGAGAAATGCACAAACACGGTTCTGGAGTTAAAAAAAAGAGATCAGGGTTTGGGAATGCTCGCGATTTTCTCGTCAACGGATGCTCGGATCGCAATTCTGTCGCTTCCAACGCGTTCCTCGCGTCATTTTACATCGGAATTAGTCATGAGAAATGCACAAACACGGTTCTGGAGCCCAAAAAAGACGAGATCAGGATTTGGGAATGCTCGCGATTTTCTCGTCAACGGTTTCTCGGATCGCCATTCTGTCGCTTCCAACGCGTTCCTCGCGTCATTTTACATCGGAATTAGTCATGAGAAATGCACAAACACGGTCCTGGAGCCCAAAAAACACGAGATCAGGATTTGGGAATGCTCGCGATTTTCACGTCAACGGTTTCTCGGATCGCAATTCTGTCGCTTCCAACGCGTTCCTCGCGTCATTTTACATCGGAATTAGTCATGAGAAATGCACAAACACGGTTCTGGAGTTAAATAAAAAAGAGATCAGGGTTTGGGAGTGCTCGCGATTTTCTCGTCAACGTCTGCTCGGGTCGCAATTCTGTCGCTTCCAACGCGTTCCTCGCGTCATTTTATATCGGAATTTGTCATGAGAAATGCACAAACGCGGTTCTGGAGTCCAAAAAACACGAGATCAGGATTTGGGAATGCTCGTGATTTTCTCGTCAACGGTTTCTCGGATCTCAATTCGGTCGCTTCCAACGCGTTTCTCGCGTCATTTTACATCGGAATTAGTCATGAGAAATGCACAAACACGGTCCTGGAGCCCAAAAAACACGAGTTCAAGTTTTGGGAATGCTCGCGATTTTCTCGTCAACGGTTTTTCGGATCACAGTTCTGTCGCTACCAACGCGTTCCTAGCGTCATTTTACATCGGAATTAGTCATGAGAAATGCACAAACACGGTTCTGGAGTTACAAAAACACGAGATCAGGGTTTGGGAATGCTCGCGATTTTCTCGTTAACGTCTGCTCGGGTCGCAATTCTGTCGCTTCCAACGCGTTCCTCGCGTCATTTTATATCGGAATTTGTCATGAGAAATGCACAAACGCGGTTCCGGAGCCCAAACAACACGAGATCAGGATTTGGGAATGCTCGTGATTTTCTCGTCAACGGTTTCTCGGATCGCAATTCTGTCGCTTCCAACGCGTTCCTCGCGTCATTTTACATCGGAATTAGTCATGAGAAATGCACAAACGCGGTTCTGGAGCCCAAAAAACACGAGTTCAGGGTTTGGGAATGCTCGCGATTTTCTCGTCAACGGTTTCTCGGATCGCAATTCGGTCGCTTCCAACGCGTTTCTCGCGTCATTTTACATCGGAATTAGTCATGAGAAATGCACAAACACGGTTCTGGAGCCCAAAAAACACGAGATCAGGATTTGGGAATGCTCGCGATTTTCTCGTCAACGGTTGGTCGGATCGCAATTCTGTCGCTTCCAACGCGTTTCTCGCGTCATTTTACATCGGAATTAGTCATGAGAAATGCACAAACACGGTTCTGGAGCCCAAAAAACACGAGATCAGGGTTTGGGAATGCTCGCGATTTTCTCGTCAACGAATGCTCGGATCGCAATTCTGTCGCTTCCAACGCGTTCCTCGCGTCATTTTACATCGGAATTAGTCATGAGAAATGCACAAACACGGTTCTGGAGTTAAAAAAAAGAGATCAGGATTTCGGAATGCTCGCGATTTTCTCGTCAACGGTTTCTCGGATCGCAATTCTGTCGCTTCCAACGCGTTCCTCGCGTCATTTTACATCGGAATTAGTCATGAGAAATGCACAAACACGGTTCTGGAGCCCAAAAAAGACGAGATCAGGATTTGGGAATGCTCGCGATTTTCTCGTCAACGGTTTCTCGGATCGCAATTCTGTCGCTTCCAACGCGTTCCTCGCGTCATTTTACATCGGAATTAGTCATGAGAAATGCACAAACACGGTTCTGGAGTTAAATAAAAAAGAGATCAGGGTTTGGGAGTGCTCGCGATTTTCTCGTCAACGTCTGCTCGGGTCGCAATTCTGTCGCTTCCAACGCGTTCCTCGCGTCATTTTATATCGGAATTTGTCATGAGAAATGCACAAACGCGGTTCTGGAGTCCAAAAAACACGAGATCAGGATTTGGGAATGCTCGTGATTTTCTCGTCAACGGTTTCTCGGATCTCAATTCGGTCGCTTCCAACGCGTTTCTCGCGTCATTTTACATCGGAATTAGTCATGAGAAATGCACAAACACGGTCCTGGAGCCCAAAAAACACGAGTTCAAGTTTTGGGAATGCTCGCGATTTTCTCGTCAACGGTTTTTCGGATCACAGTTCTGTCGCTACCAACGCGTTCCTAGCGTCATTTTACATCGGAATTAGTCATGAGAAATGCACAAACACGGTTCTGGAGTTACAAAAACACGAGATCAGGGTTTGGGAATGCTCGCGATTTTCTCGTTAACGTCTGCTCGGGTCGCAATTCTGTCGCTTCCAACGCGTTCCTCGCGTCATTTTATATCGGAATTTGTCATGAGAAATGCACAAACGCGGTTCCGGAGCCCAAACAACACGAGATCAGGATTTGGGAATGCTCGTGATTTTCTCGTCAACGGTTTCTCGGATCGCAATTCTGTCGCTTCCAACGCGTTCCTCGCGTCATTTTACATCGGAATTAGTCATGAGAAATGCACAAACGCGGTTCTGGAGCCCAAAAAACACGAGTTCAGGGTTTGGGAATGCTCGCGATTTTCTCGTCAACGGTTTCTCGGATCGCAATTCGGTCGCTTCCAACGCGTTTCTCGCGTCATTTTACATCGGAATTAGTCATGAGAAATGCACAAACACGGTTCTGGAGCCCAAAAAACACGAGATCAGGATTTGGGAATGCTTGCGATTTTCTCGTCAACGGTTGGTCGGATCGCAATTCTGTCGCTTCCAACGCGTTTCTCGCGTCATTTTACATCGGAATTAGTCATGAGAAATGCACAAACACGGTTCTGGAGCCCAAAAAACACGAGATCAGGGTTTGGGAATGCTCGCGATTTTCTCGTCAACGGATGCTCGGATCCCAATTCTGTCGCTTCCAACGCGTTCCTCGCGTCATTTTACATCGGAATTAGTCATGAGAAATGCACAAACACGGTTCTGGAGCCCAAAAAACACGAGATCAGGATTTGGGAATGCTCGCGATTTTCTCGTCAACGTCTGCTCGGGTCGCAATTCTGTCGCTTCCAACGCGTTCCTCGCGTCATTTTATATCGGAATTTGTCATGAGAAATGCACAAACGCGGTTCTGGAGCCCAAAAAACACGAGATCAGGATTTCGGAATGCTCGCGATTTTCTCGTCAACGGTTTCTCGGATCGCAATTCTGTCGCTTCCAACGCGTTCCTCGCGTCATTTTACATCGGAATTAGTCATGAGAAATGCACAAACACGGTCCTGGAGCCCAAAAAACACGAGATCAGGATTTGGGAATGCTCGCGATTTTCACGTCAACGGTTTCTCGGATCGCAATTCTGTCGCTTCCAACGCGTTCCTCGCGTCATTTTACATCGGAATTAGTCATGAGAAATGCACAAACACGGTCCTGGAGCCCAAAAAACACGAGATCAGGATTTGGGAATGCTCGCGATTTTCACGTCAACGGTTTCTCGGATCGCAATTCTGTCGCTTCCAACGCGTTCCTCGCGTCATTTTACATCGGAATTAGTCATGAGAAATGCACAAACACGGTTCTGGAGTTAAAAAAAAAGAGATCAGGGTTTGGGAGTGCTCGCGATTTTCTCGTCAACGTCTGCTCGGGTCGCAATTCTGTCGCTTCCAACGCGATCCTCGCGTCATTTTATATCGGAATTTGTCATGAGAAATGCACAAACGCGGTTCTGGAGTCCAAAAAACACGAGATCAGGATTTGGGAATGCTCGTGATTTTCTCGTTAACGTCTGCTCGGGTCGCAATTCTGTCGCTTCCAACGCGTTCCTCGCGTCATTTTATATCGGAATTTGTCATGAGAAATGCACAAACGCGGTTCTGGAGCCCAAAAAACACGAGATCAGGATTTGGGAATGCTCGCGATTTTCTCGTCAACGGTTGGTCGGATCGCAATTCTGTCGCTTCCAACGCGTTTCTCGCGTCATTTTACATCGGAATTAGTCATGAGAAATGCACAAACACGGTTCTGGAGCCCAAAAAACACGAGATCAGGGTTTGGGAATGCTCGCGATTTTCTCGTCAACGGATGCTCGGATCGCAATTCTGTCGCTTCCAACGCGTTCCTCGCCTCATTTTACATCGGAATTAGTCATGAGAAATGCACAAACACGGTTCTGGAGCCCAAAAAACACGAGATCAGGATTTGGGAATGCTCGTGATTTTCTCGTTAACGTCTGCTCGGGTCGCAATTCTGTCGCTTCCAACGCGTTCCTCGCGTCATTTTATATCGGAATTTGTCATGAGAAATGCACAAACGCGGTTCTGGAGCCCAAAAAACACGAGATCAGGATTTGGGAATGCTCGCGATTTTCTCGTCAACGGTTGGTCGGATCGCAATTCTGTCGCTTCCAACGCGTTTCTCGCGTCATTTTACATCGGAATTAGTCATGAGAAATGCACAAACACGGTTCTGGAGCCCAAAAAACACGAGATCAGGGTTTGGGAATGCTCGCGATTTTCTCGTCAACGGATGCTCGGATCGCAATTCTGTCGCTTCCAACGCGTTCCTCGCCTCATTTTACATCGGAATTAGTCACGAGCAGTGCACGTAAACGTTTCTGGAGCCCAAAAAACACGAGATCAGGATTTGGGAATGCTCGCGATTTTCTCGTCAACGTTTTCTCGGATCGCAATTCTGTCGCTTCCAACGCGTTCCTCGCATCATTTTACATCGGAATTAGTCATGAGAAATGCACAAACACGGTTCTGGAGTCCAAAAACACGAGTTCAGGTTTTGGGAATGCTCGCGATTTTCTCGTCAACGTCTGCTCGGGTCGCAATTCTGTCGCTTCCAACGTGTTCCTCTTGTCATTTTACGTCGGAATTAGTCTTGAGAAATGCACAAACACGGTTCTGGCCTTCAAAAAACACGAGATGAGGTTTTGGGAATGCTCGCGATTTTCTCATCAACGGTTTCTGGGATCGCAATTCTGTCGCTTCCAACGGGTTCCTCGCGTCATTTTACATCGGAATTTGTCATGAGAAATGCACAAACGCGGTTCTGGAGTCCAAAAAACACGAGATGAGGTTTTGGGAATGCTCGCGATTTTCTCGTCAACGTTTTCTCGGATCGCAATTCTGTCGCTTCCAACGCGTTCCTCGCGTCATTTTACATCGGAATTAGTCATGAGAAATGCACAAACACGGTTCTGGAGTCCAAAAACACGAGTTCAGGTTTTGGGAATGCTCGCGATTTTCTCGTCAACGTTTTCTCGAATCGCAATTCTGTCGCTTCCAACGTGTTCCTCTTGTCATTTTACGTCGGAATTAGTCTTGAGAAATGCACAAACACGGTTCTGGCCTTCAAAAAACACGAGATGAGGTTTTGGGAATGCTCGCGATTTTCTCGTCAACGGTTGCTCGGATCGCAATTCTGTCGCTTCCAACGTGTTCCTCGTGTCATTTTACGTCGGAATTAGTCTTGAGAAATGCACAAACACGGTTCTGGCCTTCAAAAAACACGAGATGAGGTTTTGGGAATGCTCGCGATTTTCTCGTCAACGGTTTCTGGGATCGCAATTCTGTCGCTTCCAACGGGTTCCTCTTGTCATTTTACGTCGGAATTAGTCTTGAGAAATGCACAAACACGGTTCTGGCCTTCAAAAAACACGAGATGAGGTTTTGGGAATGCTCGCGATTTTCTCGTCAACGGTTGCTCGGATCGCAATTCTGTCGCTTCCAACGTGTTCCTCGTGTCATTTTACGTCGCAAATACTCACGAGCAGTGCACGTAAACGTTTCTGGAGCCCAAAAAACACGAGATCAGGGTTTGGGAATGCTCACGATTTTCTCGTCAACGTCTGCTCGGTTCGCAATTCTGTCGCTTCCAACGCGTTCCTCGCGTCATTTTACATCGGAATTAGTCATGAGAAATGCACAAACACGGTTCTGGAGTTAAAAAAACACGAGATCAGGTTTTGGGAATGCTCGCGATTTTCTCGTCAACGGTTGCTCGGATCGCAATTCTGTGGCTTCCAACGTGTTCCTCGTGTCATTTTACGTCGGAAATAGTCACGAGCAGTGCACGTAAACGTTTCTGGAGCCCAAAAAACACGAGATCAGGATTTGGGAATGCTCGCGATTTTCTCGTCAACGTTTTCTCGGATCGCAATTCTGTCGCTTCCAACGCGTTCCTCGCATCATTTTACATCGGAATTAGTCATGAGAAATGCACAAACACGGTTCTGGAGTCCAAAAACACGAGTTCAGGTTTTGGGAATGCTCGCGATTTTCTCGTCAACGTCTGCTCGGGTCGCAATTCTGTCGCTTCCAACGTGTTCCTCTTGTCATTTTACGTCGGAATTAGTCTTGAGAAATGCACAAACACGGTTCTGGCCTTCAAAAAACACGAGATGAGGTTTTGGGAATGCTCGCGATTTTCTCATCAACGGTTTCTGGGATCGCAATTCTGTCGCTTCCAACGGGTTCCTCGCGTCATTTTACATCGGAATTTGTCATGAGAAATGCACAAACGCGGTTCTGGAGTCCAAAAAACACGAGATGAGGTTTTGGGAATGCTCGCGATTTTCTCGTCAACGTTTTCTCGGATCGCAATTCTGTCGCTTCCAACGCGTTCCTCGCGTCATTTTACATCGGAATTAGTCATGAGAAATGCACAAACACGGTTCTGGAGTCCAAAAACACGAGTTCAGGTTTTGGGAATGCTCGCGATTTTCTCGTCAACGTTTTCTCGAATCGCAATTCTGTCGCTTCCAACGTGTTCCTCTTGTCATTTTACGTCGGAATTAGTCTTGAGAAATGCACAAACACGGTTCTGGCCTTCAAAAAACACGAGATGAGGTTTTGGGAATGCTCGCGATTTTCTCGTCAACGGTTGCTCGGATCGCAATTCTGTCGCTTCCAACGTGTTCCTCGTGTCCTTTTACGTCGGAATTAGTCATGAGAAATGCACAAACACGGTTCTGGAGTCCAAAAACACGAGTTCAGGTTTTGGGAATGCTCGCGATTTTCTCGTCAACGTCTGCTCGGGTCGCAATTCTGTCGCTTCCAACGTGTTCCTCTTGTCATTTTACGTCGGAATTAGTCTTGAGAAATGCACAAACACGGTTCTGGCCTTCAAAAAACACGAGATGAGGTTTTGGGAATGCTCGCGATTTTCTCGTCAACGGTTTCTGGGATCGCAATTCTGTCGCTTCCAACGGGTTCCTCTTGTCATTTTACGTCGGAATTAGTCTTGAGAAATGCACAAACACGGTTCTGGCCTTCAAAAAACACGAGATGAGGTTTTGGGAATGCTCGCGATTTTCTCGTCAACGGTTGCTCGGATCGCAATTCTGTCGCTTCCAACGTGTTCCTCGTGTCATTTTACGTCGCAAATACTCACGAGCAGTGCACGTAAACGTTTCTGGAGCCCAAAAAACACGAGATCAGGGTTTGGGAATGCTCACGATTTTCTCGTCAACGTCTGCTCGGTTCGCAATTCTGTCGCTTCCAACGCGTTCCTCGCGTCATTTTACATCGGAATTAGTCATGAGAAATGCACAAACACGGTTCTGGAGTTAAAAAAACACGAGATCAGGTTTTGGGAATGCTCGCGATTTTCTCGTCAACGGTTGCTCGGATCGCAATTCTGTGGCTTCCAACGTGTTCCTCGTGTCATTTTACGTCGGAAATAGTCACGAGCAGTGCACGTAAACGTTTCTGGAGCCCAAAAAACACGAGATCAGGATTTGGGAATGCTCGCGATTTTCTCGTCAACGTTTTCTCGGATCGCAATTCTGTCGCTTCCAACGCGTTCCTCGCATCATTTTACATCGGAATTAGTCATGAGAAATGCACAAACACGGTTCTGGAGTCCAAAAACACGAGTTCAGGTTTTGGGAATGCTCGCGATTTTCTCGTCAACGTCTGCTCGGGTCGCAATTCTGTCGCTTCCAACGTGTTCCTCTTGTCATTTTACGTCGGAATTAGTCTTGAGAAATGCACAAACACGGTTCTGGCCTTCAAAAAACACGAGATGAGGTTTTGGGAATGCTCGCGATTTTCTCGTCAACGGTTTCTGGGATCGCAATTCTGTCGCTTCCAACGGGTTCCTCGCGTCATTTTACATCGGAATTTGTCATGAGAAATGCACAAACGCGGTTCTGGAGTCCAAAAAACACGAGATGAGGTTTTGGGAATGCTCGCGATTTTCTCGTCAACGGTTTTTCGGATCACAGTTCTGTCGCTACCAACGCGTTCCTAGCGTCATTTTACATCGGAATTAGTCATGAGAAATGCACAAACACGGTTCTGGAGTTACAAAAACACGAGATCAGTGTTTGGGAATGCTCGCGATTTTCTCGTTAACGTCTGCTCGGGTCGCAATTCTGTCGCTTCCAACGCGTTCCTCGCGTCATTTTATATCGGAATTTGTCATGAGAAATGCACAAACGCGGTTCCGGAGCCCAAACAACACGAGATCAGGATTTGGGAATGCTCGTGATTTTCTCGTCAACGGTTTCTCGGATCGCAATTCTGTCGCTTCCAACGCGTTCCTCGCGTCATTTTACATCGGAATTAGTCATGAGAAATGCACAAACGCGGTTCTGGAGCCCAAAAAACACGAGATCAGGTTTTGGGAATGCTCGTGATTTTCTCGTTAACGTCTGCTCGGGTCGCAATTCTGTCGCTTCCAACGCGTTCCTCGCGTCATTTTATATCGGAATTTGTCATGAGAAATGCACAAACGCGGTTCTGGAGCCCAAAAAACACGAGATCAGGATTTGGGAATGCTCGCGATTTTCTCGTCAACGGTTGGTCGGATCGCAATTCTGTCGCTTCCAACGCGTTTCTCGCGTCATTTTACATCGGAATTAGTCATGAGAAATGCACAAACACGGTTCTGGAGCCCAAAAAACACGAGATCAGGGTTTGGGAATGCTCGCGATTTTCTCGTCAACGGATGCTCGGATCGCAATTCTGTCGCTTCCAACGCGTTCCTCGCCTCATTTTACATCGGAATTAGTCATGAGAAATGCACAAACACGGTTCTGGAGCCCAAAAAACACGAGATCAGGATTTGGGAATGCTCGTGATTTTCTCGTTAACGTCTGCTCGGGTCGCAATTCTGTCGCTTCCAACGCGTTCCTCGCGTCATTTTATATCGGAATTTGTCATGAGAAATGCACAAACGCGGTTCTGGAGCCCAAAAAACACGAGATCAGGATTTGGGAATGCTCGCGATTTTCTCGTCAACGGTTGGTCGGATCGCAATTCTGTCGCTTCCAACGCGTTTCTCGCGTCATTTTACATCGGAATTAGTCATGAGAAATGCACAAACACGGTTCTGGAGCCCAAAAAACACGAGATCAGGGTTTGGGAATGCTCGCGATTTTCTCGTCAACGGATGCTCGGATCGCAATTCTGTCGCTTCCAACGCGTTCCTCGCCTCATTTTACATCGGAATTAGTCACGAGCAGTGCACGTAAACGTTTCTGGAGCCCAAAAAACACGAGATCAGGATTTGGGAATGCTCGCGATTTTCTCGTCAACGTTTTCTCGGATCGCAATTCTGTCGCTTCCAACGCGTTCCTCGCATCATTTTACATCGGAATTAGTCATGAGAAATGCACAAACACGGTTCTGGAGTCCAAAAACACGAGTTCAGGTTTTGGGAATGCTCGCGATTTTCTCGTCAACGTCTGCTCGGGTCGCAATTCTGTCGCTTCCAACGTGTTCCTCTTGTCATTTTACGTCGGAATTAGTCTTGAGAAATGCACAAACACGGTTCTGGCCTTCAAAAAACACGAGATGAGGTTTTGGGAATGCTCGCGATTTTCTCATCAACGGTTTCTGGGATCGCAATTCTGTCGCTTCCAACGGGTTCCTCGCGTCATTTTACATCGGAATTTGTCATGAGAAATGCACAAACGCGGTTCTGGAGTCCAAAAAACACGAGATGAGGTTTTGGGAATGCTCGCGATTTTCTCGTCAACGTTTTCTCGGATCGCAATTCTGTCGCTTCCAACGCGTTCCTCGCGTCATTTTACATCGGAATTAGTCATGAGAAATGCACAAACACGGTTCTGGAGTCCAAAAACACGAGTTCAGGTTTTGGGAATGCTCGCGATTTTCTCGTCAACGTTTTCTCGAATCGCAATTCTGTCGCTTCCAACGTGTTCCTCTTGTCATTTTACGTCGGAATTAGTCTTGAGAAATGCACAAACACGGTTCTGGCCTTCAAAAAACACGAGATGAGGTTTTGGGAATGCTCGCGATTTTCTCGTCAACGGTTGCTCGGATCGCAATTCTGTCGCTTCCAACGTGTTCCTCGTGTCATTTTACGTCGGAATTAGTCTTGAGAAATGCACAAACACGGTTCTGGCCTTCAAAAAACACGAGATGAGGTTTTGGGAATGCTCGCGATTTTCTCGTCAACGGTTTCTGGGATCGCAATTCTGTCGCTTCCAACGGGTTCCTCTTGTCATTTTACGTCGGAATTAGTCTTGAGAAATGCACAAACACGGTTCTGGCCTTCAAAAAACACGAGATGAGGTTTTGGGAATGCTCGCGATTTTCTCGTCAACGGTTGCTCGGATCGCAATTCTGTCGCTTCCAACGTGTTCCTCGTGTCATTTTACGTCGCAAATACTCACGAGCAGTGCACGTAAACGTTTCTGGAGCCCAAAAAACACGAGATCAGGGTTTGGGAATGCTCACGATTTTCTCGTCAACGTCTGCTCGGTTCGCAATTCTGTCGCTTCCAACGCGTTCCTCGCGTCATTTTACATCGGAATTAGTCATGAGAAATGCACAAACACGGTTCTGGAGTTAAAAAAACACGAGATCAGGTTTTGGGAATGCTCGCGATTTTCTCGTCAACGGTTGCTCGGATCGCAATTCTGTGGCTTCCAACGTGTTCCTCGTGTCATTTTACGTCGGAAATAGTCACGAGCAGTGCACGTAAACGTTTCTGGAGCCCAAAAAACACGAGATCAGGATTTGGGAATGCTCGCGATTTTCTCGTCAACGTTTTCTCGGATCGCAATTCTGTCGCTTCCAACGCGTTCCTCGCATCATTTTACATCGGAATTAGTCATGAGAAATGCACAAACACGGTTCTGGAGTCCAAAAACACGAGTTCAGGTTTTGGGAATGCTCGCGATTTTCTCGTCAACGTCTGCTCGGGTCGCAATTCTGTCGCTTCCAACGTGTTCCTCTTGTCATTTTACGTCGGAATTAGTCTTGAGAAATGCACAAACACGGTTCTGGCCTTCAAAAAACACGAGATGAGGTTTTGGGAATGCTCGCGATTTTCTCATCAACGGTTTCTGGGATCGCAATTCTGTCGCTTCCAACGGGTTCCTCGCGTCATTTTACATCGGAATTTGTCATGAGAAATGCACAAACGCGGTTCTGGAGTCCAAAAAACACGAGATGAGGTTTTGGGAATGCTCGCGATTTTCTCGTCAACGTTTTCTCGGATCGCAATTCTGTCGCTTCCAACGCGTTCCTCGCGTCATTTTACATCGGAATTAGTCATGAGAAATGCACAAACACGGTTCTGGAGTCCAAAAACACGAGTTCAGGTTTTGGGAATGCTCGCGATTTTCTCGTCAACGTTTTCTCGAATCGCAATTCTGTCGCTTCCAACGTGTTCCTCTTGTCATTTTACGTCGGAATTAGTCTTGAGAAATGCACAAACACGGTTCTGGCCTTCAAAAAACACGAGATGAGGTTTTGGGAATGCTCGCGATTTTCTCGTCAACGGTTGCTCGGATCGCAATTCTGTCGCTTCCAACGTGTTCCTCGTGTCCTTTTACGTCGGAATTAGTCATGAGAAATGCACAAACACGGTTCTGGAGTCCAAAAACACGAGTTCAGGTTTTGGGAATGCTCGCGATTTTCTCGTCAACGTCTGCTCGGGTCGCAATTCTGTCGCTTCCAACGTGTTCCTCTTGTCATTTTACGTCGGAATTAGTCTTGAGAAATGCACAAACACGGTTCTGGCCTTCAAAAAACACGAGATGAGGTTTTGGGAATGCTCGCGATTTTCTCGTCAACGGTTTCTGGGATCGCAATTCTGTCGCTTCCAACGGGTTCCTCTTGTCATTTTACGTCGGAATTAGTCTTGAGAAATGCACAAACACGGTTCTGGCCTTCAAAAAACACGAGATGAGGTTTTGGGAATGCTCGCGATTTTCTCGTCAACGGTTGCTCGGATCGCAATTCTGTCGCTTCCAACGTGTTCCTCGTGTCATTTTACGTCGCAAATACTCACGAGCAGTGCACGTAAACGTTTCTGGAGCCCAAAAAACACGAGATCAGGGTTTGGGAATGCTCACGATTTTCTCGTCAACGTCTGCTCGGTTCGCAATTCTGTCGCTTCCAACGCGTTCCTCGCGTCATTTTACATCGGAATTAGTCATGAGAAATGCACAAACACGGTTCTGGAGTTAAAAAAACACGAGATCAGGTTTTGGGAATGCTCGCGATTTTCTCGTCAACGGTTGCTCGGATCGCAATTCTGTGGCTTCCAACGTGTTCCTCGTGTCATTTTACGTCGGAAATAGTCACGAGCAGTGCACGTAAACGTTTCTGGAGCCCAAAAAACACGAGATCAGGATTTGGGAATGCTCGCGATTTTCTCGTCAACGTTTTCTCGGATCGCAATTCTGTCGCTTCCAACGCGTTCCTCGCATCATTTTACATCGGAATTAGTCATGAGAAATGCACAAACACGGTTCTGGAGTCCAAAAACACGAGTTCAGGTTTTGGGAATGCTCGCGATTTTCTCGTCAACGTCTGCTCGGGTCGCAATTCTGTCGCTTCCAACGTGTTCCTCTTGTCATTTTACGTCGGAATTAGTCTTGAGAAATGCACAAACACGGTTCTGGCCTTCAAAAAACACGAGATGAGGTTTTGGGAATGCTCGCGATTTTCTCGTCAACGGTTTCTGGGATCGCAATTCTGTCGCTTCCAACGGGTTCCTCGCGTCATTTTACATCGGAATTTGTCATGAGAAATGCACAAACGCGGTTCTGGAGTCCAAAAAACACGAGATGAGGTTTTGGGAATGCTCGCGATTTTCTCGTCAACGGTTTTTCGGATCACAGTTCTGTCGCTACCAACGCGTTCCTAGCGTCATTTTACATCGGAATTAGTCATGAGAAATGCACAAACACGGTTCTGGAGTTACAAAAACACGAGATCAGTGTTTGGGAATGCTCGCGATTTTCTCGTTAACGTCTGCTCGGGTCGCAATTCTGTCGCTTCCAACGCGTTCCTCGCGTCATTTTATATCGGAATTTGTCATGAGAAATGCACAAACGCGGTTCCGGAGCCCAAACAACACGAGATCAGGATTTGGGAATGCTCGTGATTTTCTCGTCAACGGTTTCTCGGATCGCAATTCTGTCGCTTCCAACGCGTTCCTCGCGTCATTTTACATCGGAATTAGTCATGAGAAATGCACAAACGCGGTTCTGGAGCCCAAAAAACACGAGATCAGGTTTTGGGAATGCTCGCGATTTTCTCGTCAACGGTTTCTCGGGTCGCAATTCTGTCGCTTCCAACGCGTTCCTCGCGTCATTTTACGTCGGAATTAGTCATGAGAAATGCACAAACACGGTTCTGGAGCCCAAAAAACACGAGATCAGGATTTGGGAATGCTCGCGATTTTCACGTCAACGGTTGGTCGGATCGCAATTCTGTCGCTTCCAACGCGTTCCTCGCGTCATTTTACATCGGAATTTGTCATGAGAAATGCACAAACGCGGTTCTGGAGCCCAAAAAACACGAGATCAGGTTTTGGGAATGCTCGCGATTTTCTCGTCAACGGTTGGTCGGATCGCAATTCTGTCGCTTCCAACGCGTTCCTCGCGTCATTTTACATCGGAATTAGTCATGAGAAATGCACAAACACGGTTCTGGAGCCCCTAAAAACACGAGATCAGGGTTTGGGAATGCTCGCGATTTTCTCGTCAACGGTTTCTCGGGTCGCAATTCTGTCGCTTCCAACGCGTTCCTCGCGTCATTTTACGTCGGAATTAGTCATGAGAAATGCACAAACACGGTTCTGGAGCCCAAAAAACACGAGATCAGGATTTGGGAATGCTCGCGATTTTCTCGTCAACGGTTGGTCGGATCGCAATTCTGTCGCTTCCAACGCGTTCCTCGCGTCATTTTACATCGGAATTTAGCCATGAGAAATGCACAAACACGGTTCTGGAGCCCAAAAAACACGAGATCAGGATTTGGGAATGCTCGCGATTTTCTCGTCAACGGTTTCTCGGATCGCAGTTCTGTCGCTTCCAACGCGTTTCTCGCGTCATTTTACATAGGAATTAGTCATGAGAAATGCACAAACACGGTCCTGGAGCGCAAAAAACACGAGATCAGGATTTGGGAATGCTCGCGATTTTCACGTCAACAGTTTCTCGGATCGCAATTCTGTCCCTTCCAACGCGTTCCTCGCGTCATTTTACATCGGAATTAGTCATGAGAAATGCACAAACACGGTTCTGGAGTTAAAAAAAAGAGATCAGGGTTTGGGAATGCTCGCGATTTTCTCGTCAACGTCTGCTCGGGTCGCAATTCTGTCGCTTCCAACGCGTTCCTCGCGTCATTTTATATCGGAATTTGTCATGAGAAATGCACAAACGCGGTTCTGGAGCCCAAAAAACACGAGATCAGGATTTGGGAATGCTCGCGATTTTCTCGTCAACGGTTTCTCGGATCGCAATTCTGTCGCTTCCAACGCGTTCCTCGAGTCATTTTACATCGGAATTAGTCATGAGAAATGCACAAACACGGTTCTGGAGTTAAAAAAAAAAGAGATCAGGGTTTGGGAGTGCTCGCGATTTTCTCGTCAACGTCTGCTCGGGTCGCAATTCTGTCGCTTCCAACGCGTTCGAGATCAGGATTTGGGAATGCTCGTGATTTTCTCGTCAACGGTTTCTCGGATCTCAATTCGGTCGCTTCCAACGCGTTTCTCGCGTCATTTTACATCGGAATTAGTCATGAGAAATGCACAAACACGGTCCTGGAGCCCAAAAAACACGAGTTCAAGTTTTGGGAATGCTCGCGATTTTCTCGTCAACGGTTTCTCGGATCGCAGTTCTGTCGCTTCAAACGCGTTTCTCGCGTCATTTTACATCGGAATTAGTCATGAGAAATGCACAAACACGGTCCTGGAGCGCGAAAAACACGAGTTCAAGTTTTGGGAATGCTCGCGATTTTCTCGTCAACGGTTTCTCGGATCGCAGTTCTGTCGCTACCAACGCGTTCCTAGCGTCATTTTACATCGGAATTAGTCATGAGAAATGCACAAACACGGTTCTGGAGTTACAAAAACACGAGATCAGGGTTTGGGAATGCTCGCGATTTTCTCGTTAACGTCTGCTCGGGTCGCAATTCTGTCGCTTCCAACGCGTTCCTCGCGTCATTTTATATCGGAATTTGTCATGAGAAATGCACAAACGCGGTTCTGGAGCCCAAAAAACACGAGATCAGGATTTGGGAATGCTCGCGATTTTCTCGTCAACGGTTGGTCGGATCGCAATTCTGTCGCTTCCAACGCGTTCCTCGCGTCATTTTACATCGGAATTTGTCATGAGAAATGCACAAACGCGGTTCTGGAGCCCAAAAAACACGAGTTCAAGTTTTGGGAATGCTCGCGATTTTCTCGTCAACGGTTTCCCGGGTCGCAATTCTGTCGCTTCCAACGCGTTCCTCGCGTCATTTTACATCGGAATTAGTCATGAGAAATGCACAAACACGGTTCTGGAGCCCAAAAAACACGAGATCAGGATTTGGGAATGCTCGCGATTTTCACGTCAACGGTTTCTCGGATCGCAATTCTGTCGCTTCCAACGCGTTCCTCGCGTCATTTTACATCGGAATTAGTCATGAGAAATACACAAACACGGTTCTGGAGTTAAAAAAAAAAGAGATCAGGGTTTGGGAGTGCTCGCGATTTTCTCGTCAACGTCTGCTCGGGTCGCAATTCTGTCGCTTCCAACGCGTTCCTCGCGTCATTTTATATCGGAATTTGTCATGAGAAATGCACAAACGCGGTTCTGGAGTCCAAAAAACACGAGATCAGGATTTGGGAATGCTCGTGATTTTCTCGTTAACGTCTGCTCGGGTCGCAATTCTGTCGCTTCCAACGCGTTCCTCGCGTCATTTTATATCGGAATTTGTCATGAGAAATGCACAAACGCGGTTCTGGAGCCCAAAAAACACGAGATCAGGATTTGGGAATGCTCGTGATTTTCTCGTCAACGGTTTCTCGGATCGCAATTCTGTCGCTTCCAACGCGTTCCTCGCGTCATTTTACATCGGAATTAGTCATGAGAAATGCACAAACGCGGTTCTGGAGCCCAAAAAACACGAGTTCAGGGTTTGGGAATGCTCGCGATTTTCTCGTCAACGGTTTCTCGGATCGCAATTCGGTCGCTTCCAACGCGTTTCTCGCGTCATTTTACATCGGAACTAGTCATGAGAAATGCACAAACACGGTTCTGGAGCCCAAAAAACACGAGATCAGGATTTGGGAATGCTCGCGATTTTCTCGTCAACGGTTGGTCGGATCGCAATTCTGTCGCTTTCAACGCGTTCCTCGCGTCATTTTACATCGGAATTTGTCATGAGAAATGCACAAACGCGGTTCTGGAGCCCAAAAAACACGAGATCAGGATTTGGGAATGCTCGCGATTTTCTCGTCAACGGTTTCTCGGATCGCAATTCTGTCGCTTCCAACGCGTTCCTCGAGTCATTTTACATCGGAATTAGTCATGAGAAATGCACAAACACGGTTCTGGAGTTAAAAAAAAAAGAGATCAGGGTTTGGGAGTGCTCGCGATTTTCTCGTCAACGTCTGCTCGGGTCGCAATTCTGTCGCTTCCAACGCGTTCGAGATCAGGATTTGGGAATGCTCGTGATTTTCTCGTCAACGGTTTCTCGGATCTCAATTCGGTCGCTTCCAACGCGTTTCTCGCGTCATTTTACATCGGAATTAGTCATGAGAAATGCACAAACGCGGTTCTGGAGCCCAAAAAACACGAGATCAGGATTTGGGAATGCTCGTGATTTTCTCGTCAACGGTTTCTCGGATCGCAATTCTGTCGCTTCCAACGCGTTCCTCGCGTCATTTTACATCGGAATTAGTCATGAGAAATGCACAAACGCGGTTCTGGAGCCCAAAAAACACGAGTTCAGGGTTTGGGAATGCTCGCGATTTTCTCGTCAACGGTTTCTCGGATCGCAATTCGGTCGCTTCCAACGCGTTTCTCGCGTCATTTTACATCGGAACTAGTCATGAGAAATGCACAAACACGGTTCTGGAGCCCAAAAAACACGAGATCAGGATTTGGGAATGCTCGCGATTTTCTCGTCAACGGTTGGTCGGATCGCAATTCTGTCGCTTTCAACGCGTTCCTCGCGTCATTTTACATCGGAATTTGTCATGAGAAATGCACAAACGCGGTTCTGGAGCCCAAAAACACGAGATCAGGATTTGGGAATGCTCGTGATTTTCTCGTCAACGGTTTCTCGGGTCGCAATTCTGTCGCTTCCAACGCGTTCTTCGCGTCATTTTACATCGGAATTTGTCATGAGAAATGCACAAACGCGGTTCTGGAGCCCAAAAAACACGAGATCAGGATTTGGGAATGCTCGCGATTTTCTCGTCAACGGTTGGTCGGATCGCAATTCTGTCGCTTCCAACGCGTTCCTCGCGTCATTTTACATCGGAATTTGTCATGAGAAATGCACAAACGCGGTTCTGGAGCCCAAAAAACACGAGTTCAAGTTTTGGGAATGCTCGCGATTTTCTCGTCAACGGTTTCCCGGGTCGCAATTCTGTCGCTTCCAACGCGTTCCTCGCGTCATTTTACATCGGAATTAGTCATGAGAAATGCACAAACACGGTTCTGGAGTTAAAAAAACACGAGATCAGGGTTTGGGAATGCTCGCGATTTTCTCGTCAACGGTTTCTCGGATCGCAATTCTGTCCCTTCCAACGCGGTCCTCGCGTCATTTTACATCGGAATTAGTCATGAGAAATGCACAAACACGGTTCTGGAGCCCAAAAAACACGAGATCAGGTTTTGGGAATGCTCGCGATTTTCTCGTCAACGGTTTCTCGGGTCGCAATTCTGTCGCTTCCAACGCGTTCCTCGCGTCATTTTACGTCGGAATTAGTCATGAGAAATGCACAAACACAGTTCTGGAGCCCAAAAAACACGAGATCAGGATTTGGGAATGCTCGCGATTTTCACGTCAACGGTTGGTCGGATCGCAATTCTGTCGCTTCCAACGCGTTCCTCGCGTCATTTTACATCGGAATTTGTCATGAGAAATGCACAAACGCGGTTCTGGAGCCCAAAAAACACGAGATCAGGTTTTGGGAATGCTCGCGATTTTCTCGTCAACGGTTGGTCGGATCGCAAT
This sequence comes from Crossocerus cetratus, assembly GCA_963675795.1. Classification (NCBI taxonomy): domain Eukaryota; kingdom Metazoa; phylum Arthropoda; class Insecta; order Hymenoptera; family Crabronidae; genus Crossocerus; species Crossocerus cetratus. The sequence continues at coordinate 1,563,459 of CAVMBF010000002.1, forward strand.
TCTGTCGCTTCCAACGCGTTCCTCGCGTCATTTTACATCGGAATTAGTCATGAGAAATGCACAAACACGGTTCTGGAGCCCCTAAAAACACGAGATCAGGGTTTGGGAATGCTCGCGATTTTTTCGTCAACGGTTTCTCGGGTCGCAATTCTGTCGCTTCCAACGCGTTCCTCGCGTCATTTTACGTCGGAATTAGTCATGAGAAATGCACAAACACGGTTCTGGAGCCCAAAAAACACGAGATCAGGATTTGGGAATGCTCGCGATTTTCTCGTCAACGGTTGGTCGGATCGCAATTCTGTCGCTTCCAACGCGTTCCTCGCGTCATTTTACATCGGAATTTAGCCATGAGAAATGCACAAACACGGTTCTGGAGCCCAAAAAACACGAGATCAGGATTTGGGAATGCTCGCGATTTTCTCGTCAACGGTTTCTCGGATCGCAGTTCTGTCGCTTCCAACGCGTTTCTCGCGTCATTTTACATAGGAATTAGTCATGAGAAATGCACAAACACGGTCCTGGAGCGCAAAAAACACGAGATCAGGATTTGGGAATGCTCGCGATTTTCACGTCAACAGTTTCTCGGATCGCAATTCTGTCGCTTCCAACGCGTTCCTCGCGTCATTTTACATCGGAATTAGTCATGAGAAATGCACAAACACGGTTCTGGAGTTAAAAAAAAGAGATCAGGGTTTGGGAATGCTCGCGATTTTCTCGTCAAAGGATGCTCGGATCGCAATTCTGTCCCTTCCAACGCGTTCCTCGAGTCATTTTACATCGGAATTTGTCATGAGAAATGCACAAACGCGGTTCTGGAGCCCAAAAAACACGAGATCAGGGTTTGGGAATGCTCGCGATTTTCTCGTCAACGTCTGCTCGGGTCGCAATTCTGTCGCTTCCAACGCGTTCCTCGCGTCATTTTATATCGGAATTTGTCATGAGAAATGCACAAACGCGGTTCTGGAGCCCAAAAAACACGAGATCAGGATTTGGGAATGCTCGCGATTTTCTCGTCAACGGTTTCTCGGATCGCAATTCTGTCGCTTCCAACGCGTTCCTCGAGTCATTTTACATCGGAATTAGTCATGAGAAATGCACAAACACGGTTCTGGAGTTAAAAAAAAAAGAGATCAGGGTTTGGGAGTGCTCGCGATTTTCTCGTCAACGTCTGCTCGGTTCGCAATTCTGTCGCTTCCAACGCGTTCGAGATCAGGATTTGGGAATGCTCGTGATTTTCTCGTCAACGGTTTCTCGGATCTCAATTCGGTCGCTTCCAACGCGTTTCTCGCGTCATTTTACATCGGAATTAGTCATGAGAAATGCACAAACACGGTCCTGGAGCCCAAAAAACACGAGTTCAAGTTTTGGGAATGCTCGCGATTTTCTCGTCAACGGTTTCTCGGATCGCAGTTCTGTCGCTTCAAACGCGTTTCTCGCGTCATTTTACATCGGAATTAGTCATGAGAAATGCACAAACACGGTCCTGGAGCGCAAAAAACACGAGTTCAAGTTTTGGGAATGCTCGCGATTTTCTCGTCAACGGTTTCTCGGATCGCAGTTCTGTCGCTACCAACGCGTTCCTAGCGTCATTTTACATCGGAATTAGTCATGAGAAATGCACAAACACGGTTCTGGAGTTACAAAAACACGAGATCAGGGTTTGGGAATGCTCGCGATTTTCTCGTTAACGTCTGCTCGGGTCGCAATTCTGTCGCTTCCAACGCGTTCCTCGCGTCATTTTATATCGGAATTTGTCATGAGAAATGCACAAACGCGGTTCTGGAGCCCAAAAAACACGAGATCAGGATTTGGGAATGCTCGTGATTTTCTGGTCAACGGTTTCTCGGATCGCAATTCTGTCGCTGCCAACGCGTTCCTCGCGTCATTTTACATCGGAATTAGTCATGAGAAATGCACAAACGCGGTTCTGGAGCCCAAAAAACACGAGTTCAGGGTTTGGGAATGCTCGCGATTTTCTCGTCAACGGTTTCTCGGATCGCAATTCGGTCGCTTCCAACGCGTTTCTCGCGTCATTTTACATCGGAATTAGTCATGAGAAATGCACAAACACGGTTCTGGAGCCCAAAAAACACGAGATCAGGATTTGGGAATGCTCGCGATTTTCTCGTCAACGGTTGGTCGGATCGCAATTCTGTCGCTTTCAACGCGTTCCTCGCGTCATTTTACATCGAAATTAGTAATGAGAAATGCACAAACACGGATCTGGAGTTAAAAATACACGAGATCAGGATTTGGGAATGCTCGCGATTTTATGGTCAACGGTTTCTCGGATCGCAATTCTGTCCCTTCCAACGCGTTCCTCGCGTCATTTTACATCGGAATTAGTCATGAGAAATGCACAAACACGGTTCTGGAGCCCAAAAAACACGAGATCAGGATTTGGGAATGCTCGCGATTTTCACGTCAACAGTTTCTCGGATCGCAATTCTGTCGCTTCCAACGCGTTGCTCGCGTCATTTTACATCGGAATTAGTCATGAGAAATGCACAAACACGGTTCTGGAGTTAAAAAAAAGAGATCAGGGTTTGGGAATGCTCGCGATTTTCTCGTCAACGGATGCTCGGATCGCAATTCTGTCGCTTCCAACGCGTTCCTCGCGTCATTTTACATCGGAATTAGTCATGAGAAATGCACAAACACGGTTCTGGAGCCCAAAAAAGACGAGATCAGGATTTGGGAATGCTCGCGATTTTCTCGTCAACGGTTTCTCGGATCGCCATTCTGTCGCTTCCAACGCGTTCCTCGCGTCATTTTACATCGGAATTAGTCATGAGAAATGCACAAACACGGTCCTGGAGCCCAAAAAACACGAGATCAGGATTTGGGAATGCTCGCGATTTTCACGTCAACGGTTTCTCGGATCGCAATTCTGTCGCTTCCAACGCGTTCCTCGCGTCATTTTACATCGGAATTAGTCATGAGAAATGCACAAACACGGTTCTGGAGTTAAATAAAAAAGAGATCAGGGTTTGGGAGTGCTCGCGATTTTCTCGTCAACGTCTGCTCGGGTCGCAATTCTGTCGCTTCCAACGCGTTCCTCGCGTCATTTTATATCGGAATTTGTCATGAGAAATGCACAAACGCGGTTCTGGAGTCCAAAAAACACGAGATCAGGATTTGGGAATGCTCGTGATTTTCTCGTCAACGGTTTCTCGGATCTCAATTCGGTCGCTTCCAACGCGTTTCTCGCGTCATTTTACATCGGAATTAGTCATGAGAAATGCACAAACACGGTCCTGGAGCCCAAAAAACACGAGTTCAAGTTTTGGGAATGCTCGCGATTTTCTCGTCAACGGTTTTTCGGATCACAGTTCTGTCGCTACCAACGCGTTCCTAGCGTCATTTTACATCGGAATTAGTCATGAGAAATGCACAAACACGGTTCTGGAGTTACAAAAACACGAGATCAGGGTTTGGGAATGCTCGCGATTTTCTCGTTAACGTCTGCTCGGGTCGCAATTCTGTCGCTTCCAACGCGTTCCTCGCGTCATTTTATATCGGAATTTGTCATGAGAAATGCACAAACGCGGTTCCGGAGCCCAAACAACACGAGATCAGGATTTGGGAATGCTCGTGATTTTCTCGTCAACGGTTTCTCGGATCGCAATTCTGTCGCTTCCAACGCGTTCCTCGCGTCATTTTACATCGGAATTAGTCATGAGAAATGCACAAACGCGGTTCTGGAGCCCAAAAAACACGAGTTCAGGGTTTGGGAATGCTCGCGATTTTCTCGTCAACGGTTTCTCGGATCGCAATTCGGTCGCTTCCAACGCGTTTCTCGCGTCATTTTACATCGGAATTAGTCATGAGAAATGCACAAACACGGTTCTGGAGCCCAAAAAACACGAGATCAGGATTTGGGAATGCTCGCGATTTTCTCGTCAACGGTTGGTCGGATCGCAATTCTGTCGCTTCCAACGCGTTTCTCGCGTCATTTTACATCGGAATTAGTCATGAGAAATGCACAAACACGGTTCTGGAGCCCAAAAAACACGAGATCAGGGTTTGGGAATGCTCGCGATTTTCTCGTCAACGGATGCTCGGATCGCAATTCTGTCGCTTCCAACGCGTTCCTCGCGTCATTTTACATCGGAATTAGTCATGAGAAATGCACAAACACGGTTCTGGAGTTAAAAAAAAGAGATCAGGATTTCGGAATGCTCGCGATTTTCTCGTCAACGGTTTCTCGGATCGCAATTCTGTCGCTTCCAACGCGTTCCTCGCGTCATTTTACATCGGAATTAGTCATGAGAAATGCACAAACACGGTTCTGGAGCCCAAAAAAGACGAGATCAGGATTTGGGAATGCTCGCGATTTTCTCGTCAACGGTTTCTCGGATCGCAATTCTGTCGCTTCCAACGCGTTCCTCGCGTCATTTTACATCGGAATTAGTCATGAGAAATGCACAAACACGGTTCTGGAGTTAAATAAAAAAGAGATCAGGGTTTGGGAGTGCTCGCGATTTTCTCGTCAACGTCTGCTCGGGTCGCAATTCTGTCGCTTCCAACGCGTTCCTCGCGTCATTTTATATCGGAATTTGTCATGAGAAATGCACAAACGCGGTTCTGGAGTCCAAAAAACACGAGATCAGGATTTGGGAATGCTCGTGATTTTCTCGTCAACGGTTTCTCGGATCTCAATTCGGTCGCTTCCAACGCGTTTCTCGCGTCATTTTACATCGGAATTAGTCATGAGAAATGCACAAACACGGTCCTGGAGCCCAAAAAACACGAGTTCAAGTTTTGGGAATGCTCGCGATTTTCTCGTCAACGGTTTTTCGGATCACAGTTCTGTCGCTACCAACGCGTTCCTAGCGTCATTTTACATCGGAATTAGTCATGAGAAATGCACAAACACGGTTCTGGAGTTACAAAAACACGAGATCAGGGTTTGGGAATGCTCGCGATTTTCTCGTTAACGTCTGCTCGGGTCGCAATTCTGTCGCTTCCAACGCGTTCCTCGCGTCATTTTATATCGGAATTTGTCATGAGAAATGCACAAACGCGGTTCCGGAGCCCAAACAACACGAGATCAGGATATGGGAATGCTCGTGATTTTCTCGTCAACGGTTTCTCGGATCGCAATTCTGTCGCTTCCAACGCGTTCCTCGCGTCATTTTACATCGGAATTAGTCATGAGAAATGCACAAACGCGGTTCTGGAGCCCAAAAAACACGAGTTCAGGGTTTGGGAATGCTCGCGATTTTCTCGTCAACGGTTTCTCGGATCGCAATTCGGTCGCTTCCAACGCGTTTCTCGCGTCATTTTACATCGGAATTAGTCATGAGAAATGCACAAACACGGTTCTGGAGCCCAAAAAACACGAGATCAGGATTTGGGAATGCTCGCGATTTTCTCGTCAACGGTTGGTCGGATCGCAATTCTGTCGCTTCCAACGCGTTTCTCGCGTCATTTTACATCGGAATTAGTCATGAGAAATGCACAAACACGGTTCTGGAGCCCAAAAAACACGAGATCAGGGTTTGGGAATGCTCGCGATTTTCTCGTCAACGGATGCTCGGATCGCAATTCTGTCGCTTCCAACGCGTTCCTCGCGTCATTTTACATCGGAATTAGTCATGAGAAATGCACAAACACGGTTCTGGAGTTAAAAAAAAGAGATCAGGATTTCGGAATGCTCGCGATTTTCTCGTCAACGGTTTCTCGGATCGCAATTCTGTCGCTTCCAACGCGTTCCTCGCGTCATTTTACATCGGAATTAGTCATGAGAAATGCACAAACACGGTTCTGGAGCCCAAAAAAGACGAGATCAGGATTTGGGAATGCTCGCGATTTTCTCGTCAACGGTTTCTCGGATCGCAATTCTGTCGCTTCCAACGCGTTCCTCGCGTCATTTTACATCGGAATTAGTCATGAGAAATGCACAAACACGGTTCTGGAGCCCAAAAAACACGAGTTCAGGGTTTGGGAATGCTCGCGATTTTCTCGTCAACGGTTTCTCGGATCGCAATTCGGTCGCTTCCAACGCGTTTCTCGCGTCATTTTACATCGGAATTAGTCATGAGAAATGCACAAACACGGTTCTGGAGCCCAAAAAACACGAGATCAGGATTTGGGAATGCTTGCGATTTTCTCGTCAACGGTTGGTCGGATCGCAATTCTGTCGCTTCCAACGCGTTTCTCGCGTCATTTTACATCGGAATTAGTCATGAGAAATGCACAAACACGGTTCTGGAGCCCAAAAAACACGAGATCAGGGTTTGGGAATGCTCGCGATTTTCTCGTCAACGGATGCTCGGATCCCAATTCTGTCGCTTCCAACGCGTTCCTCGCGTCATTTTACATCGGAATTAGTCATGAGAAATGCACAAACACGGTTCTGGAGCCCAAAAAACACGAGATCAGGATTTGGGAATGCTCGCGATTTTCTCGTCAACGTCTGCTCGGGTCGCAATTCTGTCGCTTCCAACGCGTTCCTCGCGTCATTTTATATCGGAATTTGTCATGAGAAATGCACAAACGCGGTTCTGGAGCCCAAAAAACACGAGATCAGGATTTCGGAATGCTCGCGATTTTCTCGTCAACGGTTTCTCGGATCGCAATTCTGTCGCTTCCAACGCGTTCCTCGCGTCATTTTACATCGGAATTAGTCATGAGAAATGCACAAACACGGTCCTGGAGCCCAAAAAACACGAGATCAGGATTTGGGAATGCTCGCGATTTTCACGTCAACGGTTTCTCGGATCGCAATTCTGTCGCTTCCAACGCGTTCCTCGCGTCATTTTACATCGGAATTAGTCATGAGAAATGCACAAACACGGTCCTGGAGCCCAAAAAACACGAGATCAGGATTTGGGAATGCTCGCGATTTTCACGTCAACGGTTTCTCGGATCGCAATTCTGTCGCTTCCAACGCGTTCCTCGCGTCATTTTACATCGGAATTAGTCATGAGAAATGCACAAACACGGTTCTGGAGTTAAAAAAAAAGAGATCAGGGTTTGGGAGTGCTCGCGATTTTCTCGTCAACGTCTGCTCGGGTCGCAATTCTGTCGCTTCCAACGCGATCCTCGCGTCATTTTATATCGGAATTTGTCATGAGAAATGCACAAACGCGGTTCTGGAGTCCAAAAAACACGAGATCAGGATTTGGGAATGCTCGTGATTTTCTCGTTAACGTCTGCTCGGGTCGCAATTCTGTCGCTTCCAACGCGTTCCTCGCGTCATTTTATATCGGAATTTGTCATGAGAAATGCACAAACGCGGTTCTGGAGCCCAAAAAACACGAGATCAGGATTTGGGAATGCTCGCGATTTTCTCGTCAACGGTTGGTCGGATCGCAATTCTGTCGCTTCCAACGCGTTTCTCGCGTCATTTTACATCGGAATTAGTCATGAGAAATGCACAAACACGGTTCTGGAGCCCAAAAAACACGAGATCAGGGTTTGGGAATGCTCGCGATTTTCTCGTCAACGGATGCTCGGATCGCAATTCTGTCGCTTCCAACGCGTTCCTCGCCTCATTTTACATCGGAATTAGTCATGAGAAATGCACAAACACGGTTCTGGAGCCCAAAAAACACGAGATCAGGATTTGGGAATGCTCGTGATTTTCTCGTTAACGTCTGCTCGGGTCGCAATTCTGTCGCTTCCAACGCGTTCCTCGCGTCATTTTATATCGGAATTTGTCATGAGAAATGCACAAACGCGGTTCTGGAGCCCAAAAAACACGAGATCAGGATTTGGGAATGCTCGCGATTTTCTCGTCAACGGTTGGTCGGATCGCAATTCTGTCGCTTCCAACGCGTTTCTCGCGTCATTTTACATCGGAATTAGTCATGAGAAATGCACAAACACGGTTCTGGAGCCCAAAAAACACGAGATCAGGGTTTGGGAATGCTCGCGATTTTCTCGTCAACGGATGCTCGGATCGCAATTCTGTCGCTTCCAACGCGTTCCTCGCCTCATTTTACATCGGAATTAGTCACGAGCAGTGCACGTAAACGTTTCTGGAGCCCAAAAAACACGAGATCAGGATTTGGGAATGCTCGCGATTTTCTCGTCAACGTTTTCTCGGATCGCAATTCTGTCGCTTCCAACGCGTTCCTCGCATCATTTTACATCGGAATTAGTCATGAGAAATGCACAAACACGGTTCTGGAGTCCAAAAACACGAGTTCAGGTTTTGGGAATGCTCGCGATTTTCTCGTCAACGTCTGCTCGGGTCGCAATTCTGTCGCTTCCAACGTGTTCCTCTTGTCATTTTACGTCGGAATTAGTCTTGAGAAATGCACAAACACGGTTCTGGCCTTCAAAAAACACGAGATGAGGTTTTGGGAATGCTCGCGATTTTCTCATCAACGGTTTCTGGGATCGCAATTCTGTCGCTTCCAACGGGTTCCTCGCGTCATTTTACATCGGAATTTGTCATGAGAAATGCACAAACGCGGTTCTGGAGTCCAAAAAACACGAGATGAGGTTTTGGGAATGCTCGCGATTTTCTCGTCAACGTTTTCTCGGATCGCAATTCTGTCGCTTCCAACGCGTTCCTCGCGTCATTTTACATCGGAATTAGTCATGAGAAATGCACAAACACGGTTCTGGAGTCCAAAAACACGAGTTCAGGTTTTGGGAATGCTCGCGATTTTCTCGTCAACGTTTTCTCGAATCGCAATTCTGTCGCTTCCAACGTGTTCCTCTTGTCATTTTACGTCGGAATTAGTCTTGAGAAATGCACAAACACGGTTCTGGCCTTCAAAAAACACGAGATGAGGTTTTGGGAATGCTCGCGATTTTCTCGTCAACGGTTGCTCGGATCGCAATTCTGTCGCTTCCAACGTGTTCCTCGTGTCATTTTACGTCGGAATTAGTCTTGAGAAATGCACAAACACGGTTCTGGCCTTCAAAAAACACGAGATGAGGTTTTGGGAATGCTCGCGATTTTCTCGTCAACGGTTTCTGGGATCGCAATTCTGTCGCTTCCAACGGGTTCCTCTTGTCATTTTACGTCGGAATTAGTCTTGAGAAATGCACAAACACGGTTCTGGCCTTCAAAAAACACGAGATGAGGTTTTGGGAATGCTCGCGATTTTCTCGTCAACGGTTGCTCGGATCGCAATTCTGTCGCTTCCAACGTGTTCCTCGTGTCATTTTACGTCGCAAATACTCACGAGCAGTGCACGTAAACGTTTCTGGAGCCCAAAAAACACGAGATCAGGGTTTGGGAATGCTCACGATTTTCTCGTCAACGTCTGCTCGGTTCGCAATTCTGTCGCTTCCAACGCGTTCCTCGCGTCATTTTACATCGGAATTAGTCATGAGAAATGCACAAACACGGTTCTGGAGTTAAAAAAACACGAGATCAGGTTTTGGGAATGCTCGCGATTTTCTCGTCAACGGTTGCTCGGATCGCAATTCTGTGGCTTCCAACGTGTTCCTCGTGTCATTTTACGTCGGAAATAGTCACGAGCAGTGCACGTAAACGTTTCTGGAGCCCAAAAAACACGAGATCAGGATTTGGGAATGCTCGCGATTTTCTCGTCAACGTTTTCTCGGATCGCAATTCTGTCGCTTCCAACGCGTTCCTCGCATCATTTTACATCGGAATTAGTCATGAGAAATGCACAAACACGGTTCTGGAGTCCAAAAACACGAGTTCAGGTTTTGGGAATGCTCGCGATTTTCTCGTCAACGTCTGCTCGGGTCGCAATTCTGTCGCTTCCAACGTGTTCCTCTTGTCATTTTACGTCGGAATTAGTCTTGAGAAATGCACAAACACGGTTCTGGCCTTCAAAAAACACGAGATGAGGTTTTGGGAATGCTCGCGATTTTCTCATCAACGGTTTCTGGGATCGCAATTCTGTCGCTTCCAACGGGTTCCTCGCGTCATTTTACATCGGAATTTGTCATGAGAAATGCACAAACGCGGTTCTGGAGTCCAAAAAACACGAGATGAGGTTTTGGGAATGCTCGCGATTTTCTCGTCAACGTTTTCTCGGATCGCAATTCTGTCGCTTCCAACGCGTTCCTCGCGTCATTTTACATCGGAATTAGTCATGAGAAATGCACAAACACGGTTCTGGAGTCCAAAAACACGAGTTCAGGTTTTGGGAATGCTCGCGATTTTCTCGTCAACGTTTTCTCGAATCGCAATTCTGTCGCTTCCAACGTGTTCCTCTTGTCATTTTACGTCGGAATTAGTCTTGAGAAATGCACAAACACGGTTCTGGCCTTCAAAAAACACGAGATGAGGTTTTGGGAATGCTCGCGATTTTCTCGTCAACGGTTGCTCGGATCGCAATTCTGTCGCTTCCAACGTGTTCCTCGTGTCATTTTACGTCGGAATTAGTCATGAGAAATGCACAAACACGGTTCTGGAGTCCAAAAACACGAGTTCAGGTTTTGGGAATGCTCGCGATTTTCTCGTCAACGTCTGCTCGGGTCGCAATTCTGTCGCTTCCAACGTGTTCCTCTTGTCATTTTACGTCGGAATTAGTCTTGAGAAATGCACAAACACGGTTCTGGCCTTCAAAAAACACGAGATGAGGTTTTGGGAATGCTCGCGATTTTCTCGTCAACGGTTTCTGGGATCGCAATTCTGTCGCTTCCAACGGGTTCCTCTTGTCATTTTACGTCGGAATTAGTCTTGAGAAATGCACAAACACGGTTCTGGCCTTCAAAAAACACGAGATGAGGTTTTGGGAATGCTCGCGATTTTCTCGTCAACGGTTGCTCGGATCGCAATTCTGTCGCTTCCAACGTGTTCCTCGTGTCATTTTACGTCGCAAATACTCACGAGCAGTGCACGTAAACGTTTCTGGAGCCCAAAAAACACGAGATCAGGGTTTGGGAATGCTCACGATTTTCTCGTCAACGTCTGCTCGGTTCGCAATTCTGTCGCTTCCAACGCGTTCCTCGCGTCATTTTACATCGGAATTAGTCATGAGAAATGCACAAACACGGTTCTGGAGTTAAAAAAACACGAGATCAGGTTTTGGGAATGCTCGCGATTTTCTCGTCAACGGTTGCTCGGATCGCAATTCTGTGGCTTCCAACGTGTTCCTCGTGTCATTTTACGTCGGAAATAGTCACGAGCAGTGCACGTAAACGTTTCTGGAGCCCAAAAAACACGAGATCAGGATTTGGGAATGCTCGCGATTTTCTCGTCAACGTTTTCTCGGATCGCAATTCTGTCGCTTCCAACGCGTTCCTCGCATCATTTTACATCGGAATTAGTCATGAGAAATGCACAAACACGGTTCTGGAGTCCAAAAACACGAGTTCAGGTTTTGGGAATGCTCGCGATTTTCTCGTCAACGTCTGCTCGGGTCGCAATTCTGTCGCTTCCAACGTGTTCCTCTTGTCATTTTACGTCGGAATTAGTCTTGAGAAATGCACAAACACGGTTCTGGCCTTCAAAAAACACGAGATGAGGTTTTGGGAATGCTCGCGATTTTCTCGTCAACGGTTTCTGGGATCGCAATTCTGTCGCTTCCAACGGGTTCCTCGCGTCATTTTACATCGGAATTTGTCATGAGAAATGCACAAACGCGGTTCTGGAGTCCAAAAAACACGAGATGAGGTTTTGGGAATGCTCGCGATTTTCTCGTCAACGGTTTTTCGGATCACAGTTCTGTCGCTACCAACGCGTTCCTAGCGTCATTTTACATCGGAATTAGTCATGAGAAATGCACAAACACGGTTCTGGAGTTACAAAAACACGAGATCAGTGTTTGGGAATGCTCGCGATTTTCTCGTTAACGTCTGCTCGGGTCGCAATTCTGTCGCTTCCAACGCGTTCCTCGCGTCATTTTATATCGGAATTTGTCATGAGAAATGCACAAACGCGGTTCCGGAGCCCAAACAACACGAGATCAGGATTTGGGAATGCTCGTGATTTTCTCGTCAACGGTTTCTCGGATCGCAATTCTGTCGCTTCCAACGCGTTCCTCGCGTCATTTTACATCGGAATTAGTCATGAGAAATGCACAAACGCGGTTCTGGAGCCCAAAAAACACGAGTTCAGGGTTTGGGAATGCTCGCGATTTTCTCGTCAACGGTTTCTCGGATCGCAATTCAGTCGCTTCCAACGCGTTTCTCGCGTCATTTTACATCGGAATTAGTCATGAGAAATGCACAAACACGGTTCTGGAGCCCAAAAAACACGAGATCAGGATTTGGGAATGCTCGCGATTTTCTCGTCAACGGTTGGTCGGATCGCAATTCTGTCGCTTCCAACGCGTTTCTCGCGTCATTTTACATCGGAATTAGTCATGAGAAATGCACAAACACGGTTCTGGAGCCCAAAAAACACGAGATCAGGGTTTGGGAATGCTCGCGATTTTCTCGTCAACGGATGCTCGGATCCCAATTCTGTCGCTTCCAACGCGTTCCTCGCGTCATTTTACATCGGAATTAGTCATGAGAAATGCACAAACACGGTTCTGGAGCCCAAAAAACACGAGATCAGGATTTGGGAATGCTCGCGATTTTCTCGTCAACGTCTGCTCGGGTCGCAATTCTGTCGCTTCCAACGCGTTCCTCGCGTCATTTTATATCGGAATTTGTCATGAGAAATGCACAAACGCGGTTCTGGAGCCCAAAAAACACGAGATCAGGATTTGGGAATGCTCGCGATTTTCTCGTCAACGGTTTCTCGGATCGCAATTCTGTCGCTTCCAACGCGTTTCTCGCGTCATTTTACATCGGAATTAGTCATGAGAAATGCACAAACACGGTTCTGGAGCCCAAAAAACACGAGATCAGGGTTTGGGAATGCTCGCGATTTTCTCGTCAACGGATGCTCGGATCGCAATTCTGTCGCTTCCAACGCGTTCCTCGCCTCATTTTACATCGGAATTAGTCATGAGAAATGCACAAACACGGTTCTGGAGCCCAAAAAACACGAGATCAGGATTTGGGAATGCTCGTGATTTTCTCGTTAACGTCTGCTCGGGTCGCAATTCTGTCGCTTCCAACGCGTTCCTCGCGTCATTTTATATCGGAATTTGTCATGAGAAATGCACAAACGCGGTTCTGGAGCCCAAAAAACACGAGATCAGGATTTGGGAATGCTCGCGATTTTCTCGTCAACGGTTGGTCGGATCGCAATTCTGTCGCTTCCAACGCGTTTCTCGCGTCATTTTATATCGGAATTAGTCATGAGAAATGCACAAACACGGTTCTGGAGCCCAAAAAACACGAGATCAGGGTTTGGGAATGCTCGCGATTTTCTCGTCAACGGATGCTCGGATCGCAATTCTGTCGCTTCCAACGCGTTCCTCGCCTCATTTTACATCGGAATTAGTCACGAGCAGTGCACGTAAACGTTTCTGGAGCCCAAAAAACACGAGATCAGGATTTGGGAATGCTCGCGATTTTCTCGTCAACGTTTTCTCGGATCGCAATTCTGTCGCTTCCAACGCGTTCCTCGCATCATTTTACATCGGAATTAGTCATGAGAAATGCACAAACACGGTTCTGGAGTCCAAAAACACGAGTTCAGGTTTTGGGAATGCTCGCGATTTTCTCGTCAACGTCTGCTCGGGTCGCAATTCTGTCGCTTCCAACGTGTTCCTCTTGTCATTTTACGTCGGAATTAGTCTTGAGAAATGCACAAACACGGTTCTGGCCTTCAAAAAACACGAGATGAGGTTTTGGGAATGCTCGCGATTTTCTCATCAACGGTTTCTGGGATCGCAATTCTGTCGCTTCCAACGGGTTCCTCGCGTCATTTTACATCGGAATTTGTCATGAGAAATGCACAAACGCGGTTCTGGAGTCCAAAAAACACGAGATGAGGTTTTGGGAATGCTCGCGATTTTCTCGTCAACGTTTTCTCGGATCGCAATTCTGTCGCTTCCAACGCGTTCCTCGCGTCATTTTACATCGGAATTAGTCATGAGAAATGCACAAACACGGTTCTGGAGTCCAAAAACACGAGTTCAGGTTTTGGGAATGCTCGCGATTTTCTCGTCAACGTTTTCTCGAATCGCAATTCTGTCGCTTCCAACGTGTTCCTCTTGTCATTTTACGTCGGAATTAGTCTTGAGAAATGCACAAACACGGTTCTGGCCTTCAAAAAACACGAGATGAGGTTTTGGGAATGCTCGCGATTTTCTCGTCAACGGTTGCTCGGATCGCAATTCTGTCGCTTCCAACGTGTTCCTCGTGTCATTTTACGTCGGAATTAGTCTTGAGAAATGCACAAACACGGTTCTGGCCTTCAAAAAACACGAGATGAGGTTTTGGGAATGCTCGCGATTTTCTCGTCAACGGTTTCTGGGATCGCAATTCTGTCGCTTCCAACGGGTTCCTCTTGTCATTTTACGTCGGAATTAGTCTTGAGAAATGCACAAACACGGTTCTGGCCTTCAAAAAACACGAGATGAGGTTTTGGGAATGCTCGCGATTTTCTCGTCAACGGTTGCTCGGATCGCAATTCTGTCGCTTCCAACGTGTTCCTCGTGTCATTTTACGTCGCAAATACTCACGAGCAGTGGACGTAAACGTTTCTGGAGCCCAAAAAACACGAGATCAGGGTTTGGGAATGCTCACGATTTTCTCGTCAACGTCTTCTCGGTTCGCAATTCTGTCGCTTCCAACGCGTTCCTCGCGTCATTTTACATCGGAATTAGTCATGAGAAATGCACAAACACGGTTCTGGAGTTAAAAAAACACGAGATCAGGTTTTGGGAATGCTCGCGATTTTCTCGTCAACGGTTGCTCGGATCGCAATTCTGTGGCTTCCAACGTGTTCCTCGTGTCATTTTACGTCGGAAATAGTCACGAGCAGTGCACGTAAACGTTTCTGGAGCCCAAAAAACACGAGATCAGGATTTGGGAATGCTCGCGATTTTCTCGTCAACGTTTTCTCGGATCGCAATTCTGTCGCTTCCAACGCGTTCCTCGCATCATTTTATATCGGAATTTGTCATGAGAAATGCACAAACGCGGTTCTGGAGCCCAAAAAACACGAGTTCAGGGTTTGGGAATGCTCGCGATTTTCTCGTCAACGGTTTCTCGGATCGCAATTCGGTCGCTTCCAACGCGTTTCTCGCGTCATTTTACATCGGAATTAGTCATGAGAAATGCACAAACACGGTTCTGGAGCCCAAAAAACACGAGATCAGGATTTGGGAATGCTCGCGATTTTCTCGTCAACGGTTGGTCGGATCGCAATTCTGTCGCTTCCAACGCGTTTCTCGCGTCATTTTACATCGGAATTAGTCATGAGAAATGCACAAACACGGTTCTGGAGCCCAAAAAACACGAGATCAGGGTTTGGGAATGCTCGCGATTTTCTCGTCAACGGATGCTCGGATCCCAATTCTGTCGCTTCCAACGCGTTCCTCGCGTCATTTTACATCGGAATTAGTCATGAGAAATGCACAAACACGGTTCTGGAGCCCAAAAAACACGAGATCAGGATTTGGGAATGCTCGCGATTTTCTCGTCAACGTCTGCTCGGGTCGCAATTCTGTCGCTTCCAACGCGTTCCTCGCGTCATTTTATATCGGAATTTGTCATGAGAAATGCACAAACGCGGTTCTGGAGCCCAAAAAACACGAGATCAGGATTTGGGAATGCTCGCGATTTTCTCGTCAACGGTTTCTCGGATCGCAATTCTGTCGCTTCCAACGCGTTTCTCGCGTCATTTTACATCGGAATTAGTCATGAGAAATGCACAAACACGGTTCTGGAGCCCAAAAAACACGAGATCAGGGTTTGGGAATGCTCGCGATTTTCTCGTCAACGGATGCTCGGATCGCAATTCTGTCGCTTCCAACGCGTTCCTCGCCTCATTTTACATCGGAATTAGTCATGAGAAATGCACAAACACGGTTCTGGAGCCCAAAAAACACGAGATCAGGATTTGGGAATGCTCGTGATTTTCTCGTTAACGTCTGCTCGGGTCGCAATTCTGTCGCTTCCAACGCGTTCCTCGCGTCATTTTATATCGGAATTTGTCATGAGAAATGCACAAACGCGGTTCTGGAGCCCAAAAAACACGAGATCAGGATTTGGGAATGCTCGCGATTTTCTCGTCAACGGTTGGTCGGATCGCAATTCTGTCGCTTCCAACGCGTTTCTCGCGTCATTTTACATCGGAATTAGTCATGAGAAATGCACAAACACGGTTCTGGAGCCCAAAAAACACGAGATCAGGGTTTGGGAATGCTCGCGATTTTCTCGTCAACGGATGCTCGGATCGCAATTCTGTCGCTTCCAACGCGTTCCTCGCCTCATTTTACATCGGAATTAGTCACGAGCAGTGCACGTAAACGTTTCTGGAGCCCAAAAAACACGAGATCAGGATTTGGGAATGCTCGCGATTTTCTTGTCAACGTTTTCTCGGATCGCAATTCTGTCGCTTCCAACGCGTTCCTCGCATCATTTTACATCGGAATTAGTCATGAGAAATGCACAAACACGGTTCTGGAGTCCAAAAACACGAGTTCAGGTTTTGGGAATGCTCGCGATTTTCTCGTCAACGTCTGCTCGGGTCGCAATTCTGTCGCTTCCAACGTGTTCCTCTTGTCATTTTACGTCGGAATTAGTCTTGAGAAATGCACAAACACGGTTCTGGCCTTCAAAAAACACGAGATGAGGTTTTGGGAATGCTCGCGATTTTCTCATCAACGGTTTCTGGGATCGCAATTCTGTCGCTTCCAACGGGTTCCTCGCGTCATTTTACATCGGAATTTGTCATGAGAAATGCACAAACGCGGTTCTGGAGTCCAAAAAACACGAGATGAGGTTTTGGGAATGCTCGCGATTTTCTCGTCAACGTTTTCTCGGATCGCAATTCTGTCGCTTCCAACGCGTTCCTCGCGTCATTTTACATCGGAATTAGTCATGAGAAATGCACAAACACGGTTCTGGAGTCCAAAAACACGAGTTCAGGTTTTGGGAATGCTCGCGATTTTCTCGTCAACGTTTTCTCGAATCGCAATTCTGTCGCTTCCAACGTGTTCCTCTTGTCATTTTACGTCGGAATTAGTCTTGAGAAATGCACAAACACGGTTCTGGCCTTCAAAAAACACGAGATGAGGTTTTGGGAATGCTCGCGATTTTCTCGTCAACGGTTGCTCGGATCGCAATTCTGTCGCTTCCAACGTGTTCCTCGTGTCATTTTACGTCGGAATTAGTCTTGAGAAATGCACAAACACGGTTCTGGCCTTCAAAAAACACGAGATGAGGTTTTGGGAATGCTCGCGATTTTCTCGTCAACGGTTTCTGGGATCGCAATTCTGTCGCTTCCAACGGGTTCCTCTTGTCATTTTACGTCGGAATTAGTCTTGAGAAATGCACAAACACGGTTCTGGCCTTCAAAAAACACGAGATGAGGTTTTGGGAATGCTCGCGATTTTCTCGTCAACGGTTGCTCGGATCGCAATTCTGTCGCTTCCAACGTGTTCCTCGTGTCATTTTACGTCGCAAATACTCACGAGCAGTGGACGTAAACGTTTCTGGAGCCCAAAAAACACGAGATCAGGGTTTGGGAATGCTCACGATTTTCTCGTCAACGTCTGCTCGGTTCGCAATTCTGTCGCTTCCAACGCGTTCCTCGCGTCATTTTACATCGGAATTAGTCATGAGAAATGCACAAACACGGTTCTGGAGTTAAAAAAACACGAGATCAGGTTTTGGGAATGCTCGCGATTTTCTCGTCAACGGTTGCTCGGATCGCAATTCTGTGGCTTCCAACGTGTTCCTCGTGTCATTTTACGTCGGAAATAGTCACGAGCAGTGCACGTAAACGTTTCTGGAGCCCAAAAAACACGAGATCAGGATTTGGGAATGCTCGCGATTTTCTCGTCAACGTTTTCTCGGATCGCAATTCTGTCGCTTCCAACGCGTTCCTCGCATCATTTTACATCGGAATTAGTCATGAGAAATGCACAAACACGGTTCTGGAGTCCAAAAACACGAGTTCAGGTTTTGGGAATGCTCGCGATTTTCTCGTCAACGTCTGCTCGGGTCGCAATTCTGTCGCTTCCAACGTGTTCCTCTTGTCATTTTACGTCGGAATTAGTCTTGAGAAATGCACAAACACGGTTCTGGCCTTCAAAAAACACGAGATGAGGTTTTGGGAATGCTCGCGATTTTCTCATCAACGGTTTCTGGGATCGCAATTCTGTCGCTTCCAACGGGTTCCTCGCGTCATTTTACATCGGAATTAGTCATGAGAAATGCACAAACACGGTTCTGGAGTCCAAAAACACGAGTTCAGGTTTTGGGAATGCTCGCGATTTTCTCGTCAACGTTTTCTCGAATCGCAATTCTGTCGCTTCCAACGTGTTCCTCTTGTCATTTTACGTCGGAATTAGTCTTGAGAAATGCACAAACACGGTTCTGGCCTTCAAAAAACACGAGATGAGGTTTTGGGAATGCTCGCGATTTTCTCGTCAACGGTTGCTCGGATCGCAATTCTGTCGCTTCCAACGTGTTCCTCGTGTCATTTTACGTCGGAATTAGTCATGAGAAATGCACAAACACGGTTCTGGAGTCCAAAAACACGAGTTCAGGTTTTGGGAATGCTCGCGATTTTCTCGTCAACGTCTGCTCGGGTCGCAATTCTGTCGCTTCCAACGTGTTCCTCTTGTCATTTTACGTCGGAATTAGTCTTGAGAAATGCACAAACACGGTTCTGGCCTTCAAAAAACACGAGATGAGGTTTTGGGAATGCTCGCGATTTTCTCGTCAACGGTTTCTGGGATCGCAATTCTGTCGCTTCCAACGGGTTCCTCTTGTCATTTTACGTCGGAATTAGTCTTGAGAAATGCACAAACACGGTTCTGGCCTTCAAAAAACACGAGATGAGGTTTTGGGAATGCTCGCGATTTTCTCGTCAACGGTTGCTCGGATCGCAATTCTGTCGCTTCCAACGTGTTCCTCGTGTCATTTTACGTCGCAAATACTCACGAGCAGTGCACGTAAACGTTTCTGGAGCCCAAAAAACACGAGATCAGGGTTTGGGAATGCTCACGATTTTCTCGTCAACGTCTGCTCGGTTCGCAATTCTGTCGCTTCCAACGCGTTCCTCGCGTCATTTTACATCGGAATTAGTCATGAGAAATGCACAAACACGGTTCTGGAGTTAAAAAAACACGAGATCAGGTTTTGGGAATGCTCGCGATTTTCTCGTCAACGGTTGCTCGGATCGCAATTCTGTGGCTTCCAACGTGTTCCTCGTGTCATTTTACGTCGGAAATAGTCACGAGCAGTGCACGTAAACGTTTCTGGAGCCCAAAAAACACGAGATCAGGATTTGGGAATGCTCGCGATTTTCTCGTCAACGTTTTCTCGGATCGCAATTCTGTCGCTTCCAACGCGTTCCTCGCATCATTTTACATCGGAATTAGTCATGAGAAATGCACAAACACGGTTCTGGAGTCCAAAAACACGAGTTCAGGTTTTGGGAATGCTCGCGATTTTCTCGTCAACGTCTGCTCGGGTCGCAATTCTGTCGCTTCCAACGTGTTCCTCTTGTAATTTTACGTCGGAATTAGTCTTGAGAAATGCACAAACACGGTTCTGGCCTTCAAAAAACACGAGATGAGGTTTTGGGAATGCTCGCGATTTTCTCGTCAACGGTTTCTGGGATCGCAATTCTGTCGCTTCCAACGGGTTCCTCGCGTCATTTTACATCGGAATTTGTCATGAGAAATGCACAAACGCGGTTCTGGAGTCCAAAAAACACGAGATGAGGTTTTGGGAATGCTCGCGATTTTCTCGTCAACGTTTTCTCGGATCGCAATTCTGTCGCTTCCAACGCGTTCCTCGCGTCATTTTACATCGGAATTAGTCATGAGAAATGCACAAACACGGTTCTGGAGTCCAAAAACACGAGTTCAGGTTTTGGGAATGCTCGCGATTTTCTCGTCAACGTTTTCTCGAATCGCAATTCTGTCGCTTCCAACGTGTTCCTCTTGTCATTTTACGTCGGAATTAGTCTTGAGAAATGCACAAACACGGTTCTGGCCTTCAAAAAACACGAGATGAGGTTTTGGGAATGCTCGCGATTTTCTCGTCAACGGTTGCTCGGATCGCAATTCTGTCGCTTCCAACGTGTTCCTCGCGTTATTTTACATCGGAATTAGTCATGAGAAATGCACAAACACGGTTCTGGAATTCAAAAAACACGAGATCAGGGTTTGGGAATGCTCGCGATTTTCTCGTCAACGGTTTCTCGGATCGCAATTCTGTCGCTTCCAACGCGTTCCTCGCGTCATTTTACATCGGAATTAGTCATGAGAAATGCACAAACACGGTTCTGGAGTCCAAAAACACGAGTTCAGGTTTTGGGAATGCTCGCGATTTTCTCGTCAACGTTTTCTCGGATCGCAATTCTGTCGCTTCCAACGGGTTCCTCTTGTCATTTTACGTCGGAATTAGTCTTGAGAAATGCACAAACACGGTTCTGGCCTTCAAAAAACACGAGATGAGGTTTTGGGAATGCTCGCGATTTTCTCGTCAACGGTTGCTCGGATCGCAATTCTGTCGCTTCCAACGTGTTCCTCGTGTCATTTTACGTCGCAAATACTCACGAGCAGTGCACGTAAACGTTTCTGGAGCCCAAAAAACACGAGATCAGGGTTTGGGAATGCTCACGATTTTCTCGTCAACGTCTGCTCGGTTCGCAATTCTGTCGCTTCCAACGCGTTCCTCGCGTCATTTTACATCGGAATTAGTCATGAGAAATGCACAAACACGGTTCTGGAGTTAAAAAAACACGAGATCAGGTTTTGGGAATGCTCGCGATTTTCTCGTCAACGGTTGCTCGGATCGCAATTCTGTGGCTTCCAACGTGTTCCTCGTGTCATTTTACGTCGGAAATAGTCACGAGCAGTGCACGTAAACGTTTCTGGAGCCCAAAAAACACGAGATCAGGATTTGGGAATGCTCGCGATTTTCTCGTCAACGTTTTCTCGGATCGCAATTCTGTCGCTTCCAACGCGTTCCTCGCATCATTTTACATCGGAATTAGTCATGAGAAATGCACAAACACGGTTCTGGAGTCCAAAAACACGAGTTCAGGTTTTGGGAATGCTCGCGATTTTCTCGTCAACGTCTGCTCGGGTCGCAATTCTGTCGCTTCCAACGTGTTCCTCTTGTAATTTTACGTCGGAATTAGTCTTGAGAAATGCACAAACACGGTTCTGGCCTTCAAAAAACACGAGATGAGGTTTTGGGAATGCTCGCGATTTTCTCGTCAACGGTTTCTGGGATCGCAATTCTGTCGCTTCCAACGGGTTCCTCGCGTCATTTTACATCGGAATTTGTCATGAGAAATGCACAAACGCGGTTCTGGAGTCCAAAAAACACGAGATGAGGTTTTGGGAATGCTCGCGATTTTCTCGTCAACGTTTTCTCGGATCGCAATTCTGTCGCTTCCAACGCGTTCCTCGCGTCATTTTACATCGGAATTAGTCATGAGAAATGCACAAACACGGTTCTGGAGTCCAAAAACACGAGTTCAGGTTTTGGGAATGCTCGCGATTTTCTCGTCAACGTTTTCTCGAATCGCAATTCTGTCGCTTCCAACGTGTTCCTCTTGTCATTTTACGTCGGAATTAGTCTTGAGAAATGCACAAACACGGTTCTGGCCTTCAAAAAACACGAGATGAGGTTTTGGGAATGCTCGCGATTTTCTCGTCAACGGTTGCTCGGATCGCAATTCTGTCGCTTCCAACGTGTTCCTCGCGTTATTTTACATCGGAATTAGTCATGAGAAATGCACAAACACGGTTCTGGAATTCAAAAAACACGAGATCAGGGTTTGGGAATGCTCGCGATTTTCTCGTCAACGGTTTCTCGGATCGCAATTCTGTCGCTTCCAACGCGTTCCTCGCGTCATTTTACATCGGAATTAGTCATGAGAAATGCACAAACGCGGTTCTGGAGTCCAAAAACACGAGTTCAGGTTTTGGGAATGCTCGCGATTTTCTCGTCAACGTTTTCTCGGATCGCAATTCTGTCGCTTCCAACGTGTTCCTCTTGTCATTTTACGTCGGAATTAGTCTTGAGAAATGCACAAACACGGTTCTGGCCTTCAAAAAACACGAGATGAGGTTTTGGGAATGCTCGCGATTTTCTCGTCAACGGTTGCTCGGATCGCAATTCTGTCGCTTCCAACGTGTTCCTCGTGCCATTTTACGTCGGAAATACTCACGAGCAGTGCACGTAAACGTTTCTGGAGCCCAAAAAACACGAGATCAGGATTTGGGAATGCTCGCGATTTTCTCGTTAACGGATGCTCGGATCGCAATTCTGTCGCTTCCAACGTGTTCCTCATGTCATTTTACGTCGGAATTAGTCTTGAGAAATGCACAAACCCGGTCTGGCGTTCGAAAAACACGAGATCAGGGTTTGGGAATGCTCCCGATTTTCTCGTTAACGGATGCTCGGATCGCAATTCTGTCGCTTCCAACGTGTTCCTCGTGTCATTTTACGTCGGAAATAGTCACGAGCAGTGCACGTAAACGTTTCTGGAGCCCAAAAAACACGAGATCAGGGTTTGGGAATGCTCGCGATTTTCTCGTCAACGTTTTCTCGGATCGCAATTCTGTCGCTTCCAACGTGTTCCTCGTGTCATTTTATGTCGGAATTAGTCTTGAGAAATGCACAAACACGGTTCTGGCGTTCGAAAAACACGAGATCAGGGTTTGGGAATGCTCCCGATTTTCTCGTTAACGGATGCTCTGATCGCAATTCTGTCGCTTTCAACGTGTTCCTCGCGTCATTTTACATCGGAATTAGTCATGACAAATGCACAAACACGGTTCTGGAGTCCAAAAACACGAGTTCAGGTTTTGGGAATGCTCGCGATTTTCTCGTCAACGTTTTCTCGGATCGCAATTCTGTCGCTTCCAACGTGTTCCTCTTGTCATTTTACGTCGGAATTAGTCTTGAGAAATGCACAAACACGGTTCTGGCCTTCAAAAAACACGAGATGAGGTTTTGGGAATGCTCGCGATTTTCTCGTCAACGGTTGCTCGGATCGCAATTCTGTCGCTTCCAACGTGTTCCTCGTGTCATTTTACGTCGGAAATAGTCACGAGCAGTGCACGTAAACGTTTCTGGAGCCCAAAAAACACGAGATCAGGGTTTGGGAATGCTCGCGATTTTCTCGTCAACGTTTTCTCGGATCGCAATTCTGTCGCTTCCAACGCGTTCCTCGCGTCATTTTACATCGGAATTAGTCATGAGAAATGCACAAACACGGTTCTGGAATTCCAAAAACACGAGATCAGGGTTTGGGAATGCTCGCGATTTTCTCGTCAACGGTTTCTCGGATCGCAATTCTGTCGCTTCCAACGTGTTCCTCGTGTCATTTTACGTCGGAAATAGTCACGAGCAATGCACATAAACGTTTCTGGAGTCCAAAAAACACGTGTTCAAGTTTTGGGAATGCTCGCTATTTTCTCGTCAACGGTTTCTCGGATCGCAATTCTGTCGCTTCCAACGTGTTCCTCGCGTCATTTTACATCGGAATTAGTCATGAGAAATGCACAAACACGGTTCTGGAGCCCAAAAAACACGAGATCAGGGTTTGGGAATGCTCACTATTTTCTCGTCAACGGTTGGTCGGATCGCAATTCTGTCGCTTCCAACGTGTTCCTCGTGTCATTTTACGTCGGAATTAGTCTTGAGAAATGCACAAACACGGTTCTGGCGTTCAGAAAACACGAGATGAGGTTTTGGGAATGCTCGCGATTTTCTCGTCAACGGTTGCTCGGATCGCAATTCTGTCGCTTCCAACGTGTTCCTCGTGTCATTTTACGTCGGAAATAGTCACGAGCAGTGCACGTAAACGTTTCTGGAGCCCAAAAAACACGAGATCAGGGTTTGAGAATGCTCGCGATTTTCTCGTCAACGTTTTCTCGGATCGCAATTCTGTCGCTTCCAACGTGTTCCTCGTGTCATTTTATGTCGGAATTAGTCTTGAGAAATGCACAAACACGGTTCTGGCGTTCGAAAAACACGAGATCAGGGTTTGGGAATGCTCCCGATTTTCTCGTTAACGGATGCTCTGATCGCAATTCTGTCGCTTTCAACGTGTTCCTCGTGTCATTTTACGTCGGAATTAGTCTTGAGAAATGCACAAACGCGGTTCTGGAGTCCAAAAAACACGAGATGAGGTTTTAGGAATGCTCGCGATTTTCTCGTCAACGGTTGCTCGGATCGCAATTCTGTCGCTTCCAACGTGTTCCTCGTGTCATTTTACGTCGGAAATAGTCACGAGCAGTGCACGTAAACGTTTCTGGAGCCCAAAAAACACGAGATCAGGATTTGTGAATGCTCGCGATTTTCTCGTCAACGTTTTCTCGGATCGCAATTCTGTCGCTTCCAACGCGTTCCTCGCATCATTTTACATCGGAATTAGTCATGAGAAATGCACAAACACGGTTCTGGAGTCCAAAAACACGAGTTCAGGTTTTGGGAATGCTCGCGATTTTCTCGTCAACGTCTGCTCGGGTCGCAATTCTAACGCTTCCAACGTGTTCCTCTTGTCATTTTACGTCGGAATTAGTCTTGAGAAATGCACAAACACGGTTCTGGCCTTCAAAAAACACGAGATGAGGTTTTGGGAATGCTCGCGATTTTCTCGTCAACGGTTTCTGGGATCGCAATTCTGTCGCTTCCAACGGGTTCCTCGCGTCATTTTACATCGGAATTTGTCATGAGAAATGCACAAACGCGGTTCTGGAGTCCAAAAAACACGAGATGAGGTTTTGGGAATGCTCGCGATTTTCTCGTCAACGTTTTCTCGGATCGCAATTCTGTCGCTTCCAACGCGTTCCTCGCGTCATTTTACATCGGAATTAGTCATGAGAAATGCACAAACACGGTTCTGGAGTCCAAAAACACGAGTTCAGGTTTTGGGAATGCTCGCGATTTTCTCGTCAACGTTTTCTCGAATCGCAATTCTGTCGCTTCCAACGTGTTCCTCTTGTCATTTTACGTCGGAATTAGTCTTGAGAAATGCACAAACACGGTTCTGGCCTTCAAAAAACACGAGATGAGGTTTTGGGAATGCTCGCGATTTTCTCGTCAACGGTTGCTCGGATCGCAATTCTGTCGCTTCCAATGTGTTCCTCGTGTCATTTTACGTCGCAAATACTCACGAGCAGTGCACGTAAACGTTTCTGGAGCCCAAAAAACACGAGATCAGGGTTTGGGAATGCTCACGATTTTCTCGTCAACGTCTGCTCGGTTCGCAATTCTGTCGCTTCCAACGCGTTCCTCGCGTCATTTTACATCGGAATTAGTCATGAGAAATGCACAAACACGGTTCTGGAGTTAAAAAAACACGAGATCAGGTTTTGGGAATGCTCGCGATTTTCTCGTCAACGGTTGCTCGGATCGCAATTCTGTGGCTTCCAACGTGTTCCTCGTGTCATTTTACGTCGGAAATAGTCACGAGCAGTGCACGTAAACGTTTCTGGAGCCCAAAAAACACGAGATCAGGATTTGGGAATGCTCGCGATTTTCTCGTCAACGTTTTCTCGGATCGCAATTCTGTCGCTTCCAACGCGTTCCTCGCATCATTTTACATCGGAATTAGTCATGAGAAATGCACAAACACGGTTCTGGAGTCCAAAAACACGAGTTCAGGTTTTGGGAATGCTCGCGATTTTCTCGTCAACGTCTGCTCGGGTCGCAATTCTGTCGCTTCCAACGTGTTCCTCTTGTCATTTTACGTCGGAATTAGTCTTGAGAAATGCACAAACACGGTTCTGGCCTTCAAAAAACACGAGATGAGGTTTTGGGAATGCTCGCGATTTTCTCGTCAACGGTTTCTGGGATCGCAATTCTGTCGCTTCCAACGGGTTCCTCGCGTCATTTTACATCGGAATTTGTCATGAGAAATGCACAAACGCGGTTCTGGAGTCCAAAAAACACGAGATGAGGTTTTGGGAATGCTCGCGATTTTCTCGTCAACGTTTTCTCGGATCGCAATTCTGTCGCTTCCAACGCGTTCCTCGCGTCATTTTACATCGGAATTAGTCATGAGAAATGCACAAACACGGTTCTGGAGTCCAAAAACACGAGTTCAGGTTTTGGGAATGCTCGCGATTTTCTCGTCAACGTTTTCTCGAATCGCAATTCTGTCGCTTCCAACGTGTTCCTCTTGTCATTTTACGTCGGAATTAGTCTTGAGAAATGCACAAACACGGTTCTGGCCTTCAAAAAACACGAGATGAGGTTTTGGGAATGCTCGCGATTTTCTCGTCAACGGTTGCTCGGATCGCAATTCTGTCGCTTCCAACGCGTTTCTCGCGTCATTTTACATCGGAATTAGTCATGAGAAATGCACAAACACGGTTCTGGAGTCCAAAAACACGAGTTCAGGTTTTGGGAATGCTCGCGATTTTCTCGTCAACGTTTTCTCGGATCGCAATTCTGTCGCTTCCAACGTGTTCCTCTTGTCATTTTACGTCGGAATTAGTCTTGAGAAATGCACAAACACGGTTCTGGCCTTCAAAAAACACGAGATGAGGTTTTGGGAATGCTCGCGATTTTCTCGTCAACGGTTGCTCGGATCGCAATTCTGTGGCTTCCAACGTGTTCCTCGTGTCATTTTTCGTCGGAAATAGTCACGAGCAGTGCACGTAAACGTTTCTGGAGCCCAAAAAACACGAGATCAGGATTTGGGAATGCTCGCGATTTTCTCGTCAACGTTTTCTCGGATCGCAATTCTGTCGCTTCCAACGCGTTCCTCGCATCATTTTACATCGGAATTAGTCATGAGAAATGCACAAACACGGTTCTGGAGTCCAAAAACACGAGTTCAGGTTTTGGGAATGCTCGCGATTTTCTCGTCAACGTCTGCTCGGGTCGCAATTCTGTCGCTTCCAACGTGTTCCTCTTGTCATTTTACGTCAGAATTAGTCTTGAGAAATGCACAAACACGGTTCTGGCCTTCAAAAAACACGAGATGAGGTTTTGGGAATGCTCGCGATTTTCTCGTCAACGGTTTCTGGGATCGCAATTCTGTCGCTTCCAACGGGTTCCTCGCGTCATTTTACATCGGAATTTGTCATGAGAAATGCACAAACGCGGTTCTGGAGTCCAAAAAACACGAGATGAGGTTTTGGGAATGCTCGCGATTTTCTCGTCAACGTTTTCTCGGATCGCAATTCTGTCGCTTCCAACGCGTTCCTCGCGTCATTTTACATCGGAATTAGTCATGAGAAATGCACAAACACGGTTCTGGAGTCCAAAAACACGAGTTCAGGTTTTGGGAATGCTCGCGATTTTCTCGTCA
Organism: Crossocerus cetratus; assembly: GCA_963675795.1. Lineage (NCBI taxonomy): Eukaryota > Metazoa > Arthropoda > Insecta > Hymenoptera > Crabronidae > Crossocerus > Crossocerus cetratus. The sequence goes on from CAVMBF010000002.1 coordinate 1,590,715, forward strand.
ACGTTTTCTCGAATCGCAATTCTGTCGCTTCCAACGTGTTCCTCTTGTCATTTTACGTCGGAATTAGTCTTGAGAAATGCACAAACACGGTTCTGGCTTTCAAAAAACACGAGATGAGGTTTTGGGAATGCTCGCGATTTTCTCGTCAACGGTTGCTCGGATCGCAATTCTGTCGCTTCCAACGTGTTCCTCGTGTCATTTTACGTCGCAAATACTCACGAGCAGTGCACGTAAACGTTTCTGGAGCCCAAAAAACACGAGATCAGGGTTTGGGAATGCTCACGATTTTCTCGTCAACGTCTGCTCGGTTCGCAATTCTGTCGCTTCCAACGCGTTCCTCGCGTCATTTTACATCGGAATTAGTCATGAGAAATGCACAAACACGGTTCTGGAGTTAAAAAAACACGAGATGAGGTTTTGGGAATGCTCGCGATTTTCTCGTCAACGGTTGCTCGGATCGCAATTCTGTGGCTTCCAACGTGTTCCTCGTGTCATTTTACGTCGGAAATAGTCACGAGCAGTGCACGTAAACGTTTCTGGAGCCCAAAAAACACGAGATCAGGATTTGGGAATGCTCGCGATTTTCTCGTCAACGTTTTCTCGGATCGCAATTCTGTCGCTTCCAACGCGTTCCTCGCATCATTTTACATCGGAATTAGTCATGAGAAATGCACAAACACGGTTCTGGAGTCCAAAAACACGAGTTCAGGTTTTGGGAATGCTCGCGATTTTCTCGTCAACGTCTGCTCGGGTCGCAATTCTGTCGCTTCCAACGTGTTCCTCTTGTCATTTTACGTCGGAATTAGTCTTGAGAAATGCACAAACACGGTTCTGGCCTTCAAAAAACACGAGATGAGGTTTTGGGAATGCTCGCGATTTTCTCGTCAACGGTTTCTGGGATCGCAATTCTGTCGCTTCCAACGGGTTCCTCGCGTCATTTTACATCGGAATTTGTCATGAGAAATGCACAAACGCGGTTCTGGAGTCCAAAAAACACGAGATGAGGTTTTGGGAATGCTCGCGATTTTCTCGTCAACGTTTTCTCGGATCGCAATTCTGTCGCTTCCAACGCGTTCCTCGCGTCATTTTACATCGGAATTAGTCATGAGAAATGCACAAACACGGTTCTGGAGTCCAAAAACACGAGTTCAGGTTTTGGGAATGCTCGCGATTTTCTCGTCAACGTTTTCTCGAATCGCAATTCTGTCGCTTCCAACGTGTTCCTCTTGTCATTTTACGTCGGAATTAGTCTTGAGAAATGCACAAACACGGTTCTGGCCTTCAAAAAACACGAGATGAGGTTTTGGGAATGCTCGCGATTTTCTCGTCAACGGTTGCTCGGATCGCAATTCTGTCGCTTCCAACGCGTTCCTCGCGTCATTTTACATCGGAATTAGTCATGAGAAATGCACAAACACGGTTCTGGAGTCCAAAAACACGAGTTCAGGTTTTGGGAATGCTCGCGATTTTCTCGTCAACGTTTTCTCGGATCGCAATTCTGTCGCTTCCAACGTGTTCCTCTTGTCATTTTACGTCGGAATTAGTCTTGAGAAATGCACAAACACGGTTCTGGCCTTCAAAAAACACGAGATGAGGTTTTGGGAATGCTCGCGATTTTCTCGTCAACGGTTGCTCGGATCGCAATTCTGTCGCTTCCAACGTGTTCCTCGTGTCATTTTACGTCGGAAATAGTCACGAGTAGTGCACGTAAACGTTTCTGGAGTCCAAAAAACACGAGTTCAGGTTCTGGGAATGCTCGCGATTTTCTCGTCAACGTTTTCTCGGATCGCAATTCTGTCGCTTCCAACGTGTTCCTCGCGTCATTTTACGTCGGAATTAGTCTTGAGAAATGCACGTAAACGTTTCTGGAGGCCAAAAAACACGAGATCAGGTTTTGGGAATGCTCGCGATTTTCTCGTCAACGTCTGCTCGGGTCGCAATTCTGTCGCTTCCAACGTGTTCCTCTTGTCATTTTACGTCGGAATTAGTCTTGAGAAATGCACAAACACGGTTCTGGCCTTCAAAAAACACGAGATGAGGTTTTGGGAATGCTCGCGATTTTCTCGTCAACGGTTTCTGGGATCGCAATTCTGTCGCTTCCAAGGTGTTCCTCTTGTCATTTTACGTCGGAATTAGTCTTGAGAAATGCACAAACACGGTTCTGGCCTTCAAAAAACACGAGATGAGGTTTTGGGAATGCTCGCGATTTTCTCGTCAACGGTTTCTGGGATCGCAATTCTGTCGCTTCCAACGGGTTCCTCGCGTCATTTTACATCGGAATTTGTCATGAGAAATGCACAAACGCGGTTCTGGAGTCCAAAAAACACGAGATGAGGTTTTGGGAATGCTCGCGATTTTCTCGTCAACGTTTTCTCGGATCGCAATTCTGTCGCTTCCAACGCGTTCCTCGCGTCATTTTACATCGGAATTAGTCATGAGAAATGCACAAACACGGTTCTGGAGTCCAAAAACACGAGTTCAGGTTTTGGGAATGCTCGCGATTTTCTCGTCAACGTTTTCTCGAATCGCAATTCTGTCGCTTCCAACGTGTTCCTCTTGTCATTTTACGTCGGAATTAGTCTTGAGAAATGCACAAACACGGTTCTGGCCTTCAAAAAACACGAGATGAGGTTTTGGGAATGCTCGCGATTTTCTCGTCAACGGTTGCTCGGATCGCAATTCTGTGGCTTCCAACGTGTTCCTCGTGTCATTTTTCGTCGGAAATAGTCACGAGCAGTGCACGTAAACGTTTCTGGAGCCCAAAAAACACGAGATCAGGATTTGGGAATGCTCGCGATTTTCTCGTCAACGTTTTCTCGGATCGCAATTCTGTCGCTTCCAACGCGTTCCTCGCATCATTTTACATCGGAATTAGTCATGAGAAATGCACAAACACGGTTCTGGAGTCCAAAAACACGAGTTCAGGTTTTGGGAATGCTCGCGATTTTCTCGTCAACGTCTGCTCGGGTCGCAATTCTGTCGCTTCCAACGTGTTCCTCTTGTCATTTTACGTCAGAATTAGTCTTGAGAAATGCACAAACACGGTTCTGGCCTTCAAAAAACACGAGATGAGGTTTTGGGAATGCTCGCGATTTTCTCGTCAACGGTTTCTGGGATCGCAATTCTGTCGCTTCCAACGGGTTCCTCGCGTCATTTTACATCGGAATTTGTCATGAGAAATGCACAAACGCGGTTCTGGAGTCCAAAAAACACGAGATGAGGTTTTGGGAATGCTCGCGATTTTCTCGTCAACGTTTTCTCGGATCGCAATTCTGTCGCTTCCAACGCGTTCCTCGCGTCATTTTACATCGGAATTAGTCATGAGAAATGCACAAACACGGTTCTGGAGTCCAAAAACACGAGTTCAGGTTTTGGGAATGCTCGCGATTTTCTCGTCAACGTTTTCTCGAATCGCAATTCTGTCGCTTCCAACGTGTTCCTCTTGTCATTTTACGTCGGAATTAGTCTTGAGAAATGCACAAACACGGTTCTGGCTTTCAAAAAACACGAGATGAGGTTTTGGGAATGCTCGCGATTTTCTCGTCAACGGTTGCTCGGATCGCAATTCTGTCGCTTCCAACGTGTTCCTCGTGTCATTTTACGTCGCAAATACTCACGAGCAGTGCACGTAAACGTTTCTGGAGCCCAAAAAACACGAGATCAGGGTTTGGGAATGCTCACGATTTTCTCGTCAACGTCTGCTCGGTTCGCAATTCTGTCGCTTCCAACGCGTTCCTCGCGTCATTTTACATCGGAATTAGTCATGAGAAATGCACAAACACGGTTCTGGAGTTAAAAAAACACGAGATCAGGTTTTGGGAATGCTCGCGATTTTCTCGTCAACGGTTGCTCGGATCGCAATTCTGTGGCTTCCAACGTGTTCCTCGTGTCATTTTACGTCGGAAATAGTCACGAGCAGTGCACGTAAACGTTTCTGGAGCCCAAAAAACACGAGATCAGGGTTTGGGAATGCTCACGATTTTCTCGTCAACGTCTGCTCGGGTCGCAATTCTGTCGCTTCCAACGTGTTCCTCGTGTCATTTTACGTCGCAAATACTCACGAGCAGTGCACGTAAACGTTTCTGGAGCCCAAAAAACACGAGATCAGGGTTTGGGAATGCTCACGATTTTCTCGTCAACGTCTGCTCGGTTCGCAATTCTGTCGCTTCCAACGCGTTCCTCGCGTCATTTTACATCGGAATTAGTCATGAGAAATGCACAAACACGGTTCTGGAGTTAAAAAAACACGAGATCAGGTTTTGGGAATGCTCGCGATTTTCTCGTCAACGGTTGCTCGGATCGCAATTCTGTGGCTTCCAACGTGTTCCTCGTGTCATTTTACGTCGGAAATAGTCACGAGCAGTGCACGTAAACGTTTCTGGAGCCCAAAAAACACGAGATCAGGGTTTGGGAATGCTCACGATTTTCTCGTCAACGTCTGCTCGGGTCGCAATTCTGTCGCTTCCAACGTGTTCCTCTTGTCATTTTACGTCAGAATTAGTCTTGAGAAATGCACAAACACGGTTCTGGCCTTCAAAAAACACGAGATGAGGTTTTGGGAATGCTCGCGATTTTCTCGTCAACGGTTTCTGGGATCGCAATTCTGTCGCTTCCAACGGGTTCCTCGCGTCATTTTACATCGGAATTTGTCATGAGAAATGCACAAACGCGGTTCTGGAGTCCAAAAAACACGAGATGAGGTTTTGGGAATGCTCGCGATTTTCTCGTCAACGTTTTCTCGGATCGCAATTCTGTCGCTTCCAACGCGTTCCTCGCGTCATTTTACATCGGAATTAGTCATGAGAAATGCACAAACACGGTTCTGGAGTCCAAAAACACGAGTTCAGGTTTTGGGAATGCTCGCGATTTTCTCGTCAACGTTTTCTCGAATCGCAATTCTGTCGCTTCCAACGTGTTCCTCTTGTCATTTTACGTCGGAATTAGTCTTGAGAAATGCACAAACACGGTTCTGGCTTTCAAAAAACACGAGATGAGGTTTTGGGAATGCTCGCGATTTTCTCGTCAACGGTTGCTCGGATCGCAATTCTGTCGCTTCCAACGTGTTCCTCGTGTCATTTTACGTCGCAAATACTCACGAGCAGTGCACGTAAACGTTTCTGGAGCCCAAAAAACACGAGATCAGGGTTTGGGAATGCTCACGATTTTCTCGTCAACGTCTGCTCGGTTCGCAATTCTGTCGCTTCCAACGCGTTCCTCGCGTCATTTTACATCGGAATTAGTCATGAGAAATGCACAAACACGGTTCTGGAGTTAAAAAAACACGAGATCAGGTTTTGGGAATGCTCGCGATTTTCTCGTCAACGGTTGCTCGGATCGCAATTCTGTGGCTTCCAACGTGTTCCTCGTGTCATTTTACGTCGGAAATAGTCACGAGCAGTGCACGTAAACGTTTCTGGAGCCCAAAAAACACGAGATCAGGATTTGGGAATGCTCGCGATTTTCTCGTCAACGTTTTCTCGGATCGCAATTCTGTCGCTTCCAACGCGTTCCTCGCATCATTTTACATCGGAATTAGTCATGAGAAATGCACAAACACGGTTCTGGAGTCCAAAAACACGAGTTCAGGTTTTGGGAATGCTCGCGATTTTCTCGTCAACCTCTGCTCGGGTCGCAATTCTGTCGCTTCCAACGTGTTCCTCTTGTCATTTTACGTCGGAATTAGTCTTGAGAAATGCACAAACACGGTTCTGGCCTTCAAAAAACACGAGATGAGGTTTTGGGAATGCTCGCGATTTTCTCGTCAACGGTTTCTGGGATCGCAATTCTGTCGCTTCCAACGGGTTCCTCGCGTCATTTTACATCGGAATTTGTCATGAGAAATGCACAAACGCGGTTCTGGAGTCCAAAAAACACGAGATGAGGTTTTGGGAATGCTCGCGATTTTCTCGTCAACGTTTTCTCGGATCGCAATTCTGTCGCTTCCAACGCGTTCCTCGCGTCATTTTACATCGGAATTAGTCATGAGAAATGCACAAACACGGTTCTGGAGTCCAAAAACACGAGTTCAGGTTTTGGGAATGCTCGCGATTTTCTCGTCAACGTTTTCTCGAATCGCAATTCTGTCGCTTCCAACGTGTTCCTCTTGTCATTTTACGTCGGAATTAGTCTTGAGAAATGCACAAACACGGTTCTGGCCTTCAAAAAACACGAGATGAGGTTTTGGGAATGCTCGCGATTTTCTCGTCAACGGTTGCTCGGATCGCAATTCTGTCGCTTCCAACGTGTTCCTCGTGTCATTTTACGTCGCAAATACTCACGAGCAGTGCACGTAAACGTTTCTGGAGCCCAAAAAACACGAGATCAGGATTTGGGAATGCTCGCGATTTTCTCGTCAACGGTTTCTGGGACCGCAATTCTGTCGCTTCCAACGGGTTCCTCGCGTCATTTTACATCGGAATTTGTCATGAGAAATGCACAAACGCGGTTCTGGAGTCCAAAAAACACGAGATGAGGTTTTGGGAATGCTCGCGATTTTCTCGTCAACGGTTGCTCGGATCGCAATTCTGTCGCTTCCAACGCGTTCCTCGCGTCATTTTACATCGGAATTAGTCATGAGAAATGCACAAACACGGTTCTGGAGTCCAAAAACACGAGTTCAGGTTTTGGGAATGCTCGCGATTTTCTCGTCAACGTTTTCTCGGATCGCAATTCTGTCGCTTCCAACGTGTTCCTCTTGTCATTTTACGTCGGAATTAGTCTTGAGAAATGCACAAACACGGTTCTGGCCTTCAAAAAACACGAGATGAGGTTTTGGGAATGCTCGCGATTTTCTCGTCAACGGTTGCTCGGATCGCAATTCTGTCGCTTCCAACGTGTTCCTCGTGTCATTTTACGTCGGAAATAGTCACGAGTAGTGCACGTAAACGTTTCTGGAGTCCAAAAAACACGAGTTCAGGTTCTGGGAATGCTCGCGATTTTCTCGTCAACGTTTTCTCGGATCGCAATTCTGTCGCTTCCAACGTGTTCCTCGCGTCATTTTACGTCGGAATTAGTCTTGAGAAATGCACGTAAACGTTTCTGGAGGCCAAAAAACACGAGATCAGGTTTTGGGAATGCTCGCGATTTTCTCGTCAACGTCTGCTCGGGTCGCAATTCTGTCGCTTCCAACGTGTTCCTCTTGTCATTTTACGTCGGAATTAGTCTTGAGAAATGCACAAACACGGTTCTGGCCTTCAAAAAACACGAGATGAGGTTTTGGGAATGCTCGCGATTTTCTCGTCAACGGTTTCTGGGATCGCAATTCTGTCGCTTCCAACGTGTTCCTCTTGTCATTTTACGTCGGAATTAGTCTTGAGAAATGCACAAACACGGTTCTGGCCTTCAAAAAACACGAGATGAGGTTTTGGGAATGCTCGCGATTTTCTCGTCAACGGTTTCTGGGATCGCAATTCTGTCGCTTCCAACGGGTTCCTCGCGTCATTTTACATCGGAATTTGTCATGAGAAATGCACAAACGCGGTTCTGGAGTCCAAAAAACACGAGATGAGGTTTTGGGAATGCTCGCGATTTTCTCGTCAACGTTTTCTCGGATCGCAATTCTGTCGCTTCCAACGCGTTCCTCGCGTCATTTTACATCGGAATTAGTCATGAGAAATGCACAAACACGGTTCTGGAGTCCAAAAACACGAGTTCAGGTTTTGGGAATGCTCGCGATTTTCTCGTCAACGTTTTCTCGAATCGCAATTCTGTCGCTTCCAACGTGTTCCTCTTGTCATTTTACGTCGGAATTAGTCTTGAGAAATGCACAAACACGGTTCTGGCCTTCAAAAAACACGAGATGAGGTTTTGGGAATGCTCGCGATTTTCTCGTCAACGGTTGCTCGGATCGCAATTCTGTCGCTTCCAACGTGTTCCTCGTGTCATTTTACGTCGCAAATACTCACGAGCAGTGCACGTAAACGTTTCTGGAGCCCAAAAAACACGAGATCAGGATTTGGGAATGATCGCGATTTTCTCGTCAACGGTTTCTGGGATCGCAATTCTGTCGCTTCCAACGGGTTCCTCGCGTCATTTTACATCGGAATTTGTCATGAGAAATGCACAAACGCGGTTCTGGAGTCCAAAAAACACGAGATGAGGTTTTGGGAATGCTCGCGATTTTCTCGTCAACGGTTGCTCGGATCGCAATTCTGTCGCTTCCAACGCGTTCCTCGCGTCATTTTACATCGGAATTAGTCATGAGAAATGCACAAACACGGTTCTGGAGTCCAAAAACACGAGTTCAGGTTTTGGGAATGCTCGCGATTTTCTCGTCAACGTTTTCTCGGATCGCAATTCTGTCGCTTCCAACGTGTTCCTCTTGTCATTTTACGTCGGAATTAGTCTTGAGAAATGCACAAACACGGTTCTGGCCTTCAAAAAACACGAGATGAGGTTTTGGGAATGCTCGCGATTTTCTCGTCAACGGTTGCTCGGATCGCAATTCTGTCGCTTCCAACGTGTTCCTCGTGTCATTTTACGTCGGAAATAGTCACGAGTAGTGCACGTAAACGTTTCTGGAGTCCAAAAAACACGAGTTCAGGTTCTGGGAATGCTCGCGATTTTCTCGTCAACGTTTTCTCGGATCGCAATTCTGTCGCTTCCAACGTGTTCCTCGCGTCATTTTACGTCGGAATTAGTCTTGAGAAATGCACGTAAACGTTTCTGGAGGCCAAAAAACACGAGATCAGGTTTTGGGAATGCTCGCGATTTTCTCGTCAACGTTTTCTCGGATCGCAATTCTGTCGCTTCCAACGCGTTCCTCGCGTCATTTTACATCGGAATTAGTCATGAGAAATGCACAAACACGGTTCTGGAGTCCAAAAACACGAGTTCAGGTTTTGGGAATGCTCGCGATTTTCTCGTCAACGTTTTCTCGAATCGCAATTCTGTCGCTTCCAACGTGTTCCTCTTGTCATTTTACGTCGGAATTAGTCTTGAGAAATGCACAAACACGGTTCTGGCCTTCAAAAAACACGAGATGAGGTTTTGGGAATGCTCGCGATTTTCTCGTCAACGGTTGCTCGGATCGCAATTCTGTCGCTTCCAACGTGTTCCTCGCGTTATTTTACATCGGAATTAGTCATGAGAAATGCACAAACACGGTTCTGGAATTCAAAAAACACGAGATCAGGGTTTGGGAATGCTCGCGATTTTCTCGTCAACGGTTTCTCGGATCGCAATTCTGTCGCTTCCAACGCGTTCCTCGCGTCATTTTAGATCGGAATTAGTCATGAGAAATGCACAAACACGGTTCTGGAGTCCAAAAACACGAGTTCAGGTTTTGGGAATGCTCGCGATTTTCTCGTCAACGTTTTCTCGGATCGCAATTCTGTCGCTTCCAACGTGTTCCTCTTGTCATTTTACGTCGGAATTAGTCTTGAGAAATGCACAAACACGGTTCTGGCCTTCAAAAAACACGAGATGAGGTTTTGGGAATGCTCGCGATTTTCTCGTCAACGGTTGCTCGGATCGCAATTCTGTCGCTTCCAACGTGTTCCTCGTGTCATTTTACGTCGGAAATAGTCACGAGTAGTGCACGTAAACGTTTCTGGAGTCCAAAAAACACGAGTTCAGGTTCTGGGAATGCTCGCGATTTTCTCGTCAACGTTTTCTCGGATCGCAATTCTGTCGCTTCCAACGTGTTCCTCGCGTCATTTTACGTCGGAATTAGTCTTGAGAAATGCACGTAAACGTTTCTGGAGCCCAAAAAACACGAGATCAGGTTTTGGGAATGCTCGCGATTTTCTCGTCAACGGTTGCTCGGATCGCAATTCTGTCGCTTCCAACGTGTTCCTCGTGCCATTTTACGTCGGAAATACTCACGAGCAGTGCACGTAAACGTTTCTGGAGCCCAAAAAACACGAGATCAGGATTTGGGAATGCTCGCGATTTTCTCGTTAACGGATGCTCGGATCGCAATTCTGTCGCTTCCAACGTGTTCCTCATGTCATTTTACGTCGGAATTAGTCTTGAGAAATGCACAAACCCGGTCTGGCGTTCGAAAAACACGAGATCAGGGTTTGGGAATGCTCCCGATTTTCTCGTCTAACGGATGCTCGGATCGCAATTCTGTCGCTTCCAACGTGTTCCTCGTGTCATTTTACGTCGGAAATAGTCACGAGCAGTGCACGTAAACGTTTCTGGAGCCCAAAAAACACGAGATCAGGGTTTGGGAATGCTCGCGATTTTCTCGTCAACGTTTTCTCGGATCGCAATTCTGTCGCTTCCAACGTGTTCCTCGTGTCATTTTATGTCGGAATTAGTCTTGAGAAATGCACAAACACGGTTCTGGCGTTCGAAAAACACGAGATCAGGGTTTGGGAATGCTCCCGATTTTCTCGTTAACGGATGCTCTGATCGCAATTCTGTCGCTTTCAACGTGTTCCTCGTGTCATTTTACGTCGGAATTAGTCTTGAGAAATGCACAAACGCGGTTCTGGAGTCCAAAAAACACGAGATGAGGTTTTAGGAATGCTCGCGATTTTCTCGTCAACGGTTGCTCGGATCGAAATTCTGTCGCTTCCAACGTGTTCCTCGTGTCATTTTACGTCGGAAATAGTCACGAGCAGTGCACGTAAACGTTTCTGGAGCCCAAAAAACACGAGATCAGGGTTTGGGAATGCTCGCGATTTTCTCGTCAGCGTTTTCTCGGATCGCAATTCTGTCGCTTCCAACGCGTTCCTCGCGTCATTTTACATCGGAATTAGTCATGAGAAATGCACAAACACGGTTCTGGAGTCCAAAAACACGAGTTCAGGTTTTGGGAATGCTCGCGATTTTCTCGTCAACGTTTTCTCGGATCGCAATTCTGTCGCTTCCAACGTGTTCCTCTTGTCATTTTACGTCGGAATTAGTCTTGAGAAATGCACAAACACGGTTCTGGCCTTCAAAAAACACGAGATGAGGTTTTGGGAATGCTCGCGATTTTCTCGTCAACGGTTGCTCGGATCGCAATTCTATCGCTTCCAACGTGTTCCTCGTGTCATTTTACGTCGGAAATACTCACGAGCAGTGCACGTAAACGTTTCTGGAGCGCAAAAAACACGAGATCAGGATTTGGGAATGCTCGCGATTTTCTCGTCAACGGTTTCTGGGATCGCAATTCTGTCGCTTGCAACGGGTTCCTCGCGTCATTTTACATCGGAATTTGTCATGAGAAATGCACAAACGCGGTTCTGGAGTCCAAAAAACACGAGATGAGGTTTTGGGAATGCTCGCGATTTTCTCGTCAACGGTTGCTCGGATCGCAATTCTGTCGCTTCCAACGTGTTCCTCGTGTCATTTTACGTCGGAAATAGTCACGAGCAGTGCACGTAAACGTTTCTGGAGCCCAAAAAACACGAGATCAGGGTTTGGGAATGCTCGCGATTTTCTCGTCAACGTTTTCTCGGATCGCAATTCTGTCGCTTCCAACGTGTTCCTCGTGTCATTTTATGTCGGAATTAATCTTGAGAAATGCACAAACACGGTTCTGGCGTTCGAAAAACACGAGATCAGGGTTTGGGAATGCTCCCGATTTTCTCGTTAAGGGATGCTCTGATCGCAATTCTGTCGCTTTCAACGTGTTCCTCGTGTCATTTTACGTCGGAATTAGTCTTGAGAAATGCACAAACGCGGTTCTGGAGTCCAAAAAACACGAGATGAGGTTTTAGGAATGCTCGCGATTTTCTCGTCAACGGTTGCTCGGATCGAAATTCTGTCGCTTCCAACGTGTTCCTCGTGTCATTTTACGTCGGAAATAGTCACGAGCAGTGCACGTAAACGTTTCTGGAGCCCAAAAAACACGAGATCAGGGTTTGGGAATGCTCGCGATTTTCTCGTCAGCGTTTTCTCGGATCGCAATTCTGTCGCTTCCAACGCGTTCCTCGCGTCATTTTACATCGGAATTAGTCATGAGAAATGCACAAACACGGTTCTGGAGTCCAAAAACACGAGTTCAGGTTTTGGGAATGCTCGCGATTTTCTCGTCAACGTTTTCTCGGATCGCAATTCTTTCGCTTCCAACGTGTTCCTCTTGTCATTTTACGTCGGAATTAGTCTTGAGAAATGCACAAACACGGTTCTGGCCTTCAAAAAACACGAGATGAGGTTTTGGGAATGCTCGCGATTTTCTCGTCAACGGTTGCTCGGATCGCAATTCTATCGCTTCCAACGTGTTCCTCGTGTCATTTTACGTCGGAAATACTCACGAGCAGTGCACGTAAACGTTTCTGGAGCGCAAAAAACACGAGATCAGGATTTGGGAATGCTCGCGATTTTCTCGTCAACGGTTTCTGGGATCGCAATTCTGTCGCTTGCAACGGGTTCCTCGCGTCATTTTACATCGGAATTTGTCATGAGAAATGCACAAACGCGGTTCTGGAGTCCAAAAAACACGAGATGAGGTTTTGGGAATGCTCGCGATTTTCTCGTCAACGGTTGCTCGGATCGCAATTCTGTCGCTTCCAACGTGTTCCTCGTGTCATTTTACGTCGGAAATAGTCACGAGCAGTGCACGTAAACGTTTCTGGAGCCCAAAAAACACGAGATCAGGGTTTGGGAATGCTCGCGATTTTCTCGTCAACGTTTTCTCGGATCGCAATTCTGTCGCTTCCAACGCGTTCCTCGCGTCATTTTACATCGGAATTAGTCATGAGAAATGCACAAACACGGTTCTGGAATTCCAAAAACACGAGATCAGGGTTTGGGAATGCTCGCGATTTTCTCGTCAACGGTTTCTCGGATCGCAATTCTGTCTCTTCCAACGTGTTCCTCGTGTCATTTTACGTCGGAAATAGTCACGAGCAATGCACATAAACGTTTCTGGAGTCCAAAAAACACGTGTTCAAGTTTTGGGAATGCTCGCTATTTTCTCGTCAACGGTTTCTCGGATCGAAATTCTGTCGCTTCCAACGTGTTCCTCGCGTCATTTTACATCGGAATTAGTCATGAGAAATGCACAAACACGGTTCTGGAGCCTAAAAAACACGAGATCAGGGTTTGGGAATGCTCACTATTTTCTCGTCAACGGTTGGTCGGATCGCAATTCTGTCGCTTCCAACGCGTTCCTCGCGTCATTTTACATCGGAATTAGTCATGAGAAATGCACAAACACGGTTCTGGAATTCCAAAAACACGAGATCAGGGTTTGGGAATGCTCGCGATTTTCTCGTCAACGGTTTCTCGGATCGCAATTCTGTCGCTTCCAACGTGTTCCTCGTGTCATTTTACGTCGGAAATAGTCACGAGCAGTGCACGTAAACGTTTCTGGAGCCCAAAAAACACGAGATCAGGGTTTGGGAATGCTCGCGATTTTCTCGTCAACGTTTTCTCGGATCGCAATTCTGTCGCTTCCAACGTGTTCCTCGTGTCATTTTATGTCGGAATTAGTCTTGAGAAATGCACAAACACGGTTCTGGCGTTCGAAAAACACGAGATCAGGGTTTGGGAATGCTCCCGATTTTCTCGTTAACGGATGCTCTGATCGCAATTCTGTCGCTTTCAACGTGTTCCTCGTGTCATTTTACGTCGGAATTAGTCTTGAGAAATGCACAAACGCGGTTCTGGAGTCCAAAAAACACGAGATGAGGTTTTAGGAATGCTCGCGATTTTCTCGTCAACGGTTGCTCGGATCGCAATTCTGTCGCTTCCAACGTGTTCCTCGTGTCATTTTACGTCGGAAATAGTCACGAGCAGTGCACGTAAACGTTTCTGGAGCCCAAAAAACACGAGATCAGGGTTTGGGAATGCTCGCGATTTTCTCGTCAGCGTTTTCTCGGATCGCAATTCTGTCGCTTCCAACGCGTTCCTCGCGTCATTTTACATCGGAATTAGTCATGAGAAATGCACAAACACGGTTCTGGAGTCCAAAAACACGAGTTCAGGTTTTGGGAATGCTCGCGATTTTCTCGTCAACGTTTTCTCGGATCGCAATTCTGTCGCTTCCAACGTGTTCCTCTTGTCATTTTACGTCGGAATTAGTCTTGAGAAATGCACAAACACGGTTCTGGCCTTCAAAAAACACGAGATGAGGTTTTGGGAATGCTCGCGATTTTCTCGTCAACGGTTGCTCGGATCGCAATTCTATCGCTTCCAACGTGTTCCTCGTGTCATTTTACGTCGGAAATACTCACGAGCAGTGCACGTAAACGTTTCTGGAGCGCAAAAAACACGAGATCAGGATTTGGGAATGCTCGCGATTTTCTCGTCAACGGTTTCTGGGATCGCAATTCTGTCGCTTGCAACGGGTTCCTCGCGTCATTTTACATCGGAATTTGTCATGAGAAATGCACAAACGCGGTTCTGGAGTCCAAAAAACACGAGATGAGGTTTTGGGAATGCTCGCGATTTTCTCGTCAACGGTTGCTCGGATCGCAATTCTGTCGCTTCCAACGTGTTCCTCGTGTCATTTTACGTCGGAAATAGTCACGAGCAGTGCACGTAAACGTTTCTGGAGCCCAAAAAACACGAGATCAGGGTTTGGGAATGCTCGCGATTTTCTCGTCAACGTTTTCTCGGATCGCAATTCTGTCGCTTCCAACGTGTTCCTCGTGTCATTTTATGTCGGAATTAATCTTGAGAAATGCACAAACACGGTTCTGGCGTTCGAAAAACACGAGATCAGGGTTTGGGAATGCTCCCGATTTTCTCGTTAAGGGATGCTCTGATCGCAATTCTGTCGCTTTCAACGTGTTCCTCGTGTCATTTTACGTCGGAATTAGTCTTGAGAAATGCACAAACGCGGTTCTGGAGTCCAAAAAACACGAGATGAGGTTTTAGGAATGCTCGCGATTTTCTCGTCAACGGTTGCTCGGATCGAAATTCTGTCGCTTCCAACGTGTTCCTCGTGTCATTTTACGTCGGAAATAGTCACGAGCAGTGCACGTAAACGTTTCTGGAGCCCAAAAAACACGAGATCAGGGTTTGGGAATGCTCGCGATTTTCTCGTCAGCGTTTTCTCGGATCGCAATTCTGTCGCTTCCAACGCGTTCCTCGCGTCATTTTACATCGGAATTAGTCATGAGAAATGCACAAACACGGTTCTGGAGTCCAAAAACACGAGTTCAGGTTTTGGGAATGCTCGCGATTTTCTCGTCAACGTTTTCTCGAATCGCAATTCTGTCGCTTCCAACGCGTTCCTCGCGTCATTTTACATCGGAATTAGTCATGAGAAATGCACAAACACGGTTCTGGAGTCCAAAAACACGAGTTCAGGTTTTGGGAATGCTCGCGATTTTCTCGTCAACGTTTTCTCGAATCGCAATTCTGTCGCTTCCAACGTGTTCCTCTTGTCATTTTACGTCGGAATTAGTCTTGAGAAATGCACAAACACGGTTCTGGCCTTCAAAAAACACGAGATGAGGTTTTGGGAATGCTCGCGATTTTCTCGTCAACGGTTGCTCGGATCGCAATTCTGTCGCTTCCAACGTGTTCCTCGTGTCATTTTACGTCGCAAATACTCACGAGCAGTGCACGTAAACGTTTCTGGAGCCCAAAAAACACGAGATCAGGATTTGGGAATGCTCGCGATTTTCTCGTCAACGGTTTCTGGGATCGCAATTCTGTCGCTTCCAACGGGTTCCTCGCGTCATTTTACATCGGAATTTGTCATGAGAAATGCACAAACGCGGTTCTGGAGTCCAAAAAACACGAGATGAGGTTTTGGGAATGCTCGCGATTTTCTCGTCAACGGTTGCTCGGATCGCAATTCTGTCGCTTCCAACGCGTTCCTCGCGTCATTTTACATCGGAATTAGTCATGAGAAATGCACAAACACGGTTCTGGAGTCCAAAAACACGAGTTCAGGTTTTGGGAATGCTCGCGATTTTCTCGTCAACGTTTTCTCGGATCGCAATTCTGTCGCTTCCAACGTGTTCCTCTTGTCATTTTACGTCGGAATTAGTCTTGAGAAATGCACAAACACGGTTCTGGCCTTCAAAAAACACGAGATGAGGTTTTGGGAATGCTCGCGATTTTCTCGTCAACGGTTGCTCGGATCGCAATTCTGTCGCTTCCAACGTGTTCCTCGTGTCATTTTACGTCGGAAATAGTCACGAGTAGTGCACGTAAACGTTTCTGGAGTCCAAAAAACACGAGTTCAGGTTCTGGGAATGCTCGCGATTTTCTCGTCAACGTTTTCTCGGATCGCAATTCTGTCGCTTCCAACGTGTTCCTCGCGTCATTTTACGTCGGAATTAGTCTTGAGAAATGCACGTAAACGTTTCTGGAGGCCAAAAAACACGAGATCAGGTTTTGGGAATGCTCGCGATTTTCTCGTCAACGTCTGCTCGGGTCGCAATTCTGTCGCTTCCAACGTGTTCCTCTTGTCATTTTACGTCGGAATTAGTCTTGAGAAATGCACAAACACGGTTCTGGCCTTCAAAAAACACGAGATGAGGTTTTGGGAATGCTCGCGATTTTCTCGTCAACGGTTTCTGGGATCGCAATTCTGTCGCTTCCAACGTGTTCCTCTTGTCATTTTACGTCGGAATTAGTCTTGAGAAATGCACAAACACGGTTCTGGCCTTCAAAAAACACGAGATGAGGTTTTGGGAATGCTCGCGATTTTCTCGTCAACGGTTTCTGGGATCGCAATTCTGTCGCTTCCAACGGGTTCCTCGCGTCATTTTACATCGGAATTTGTCATGAGAAATGCACAAACGCGGTTCTGGAGTCCAAAAAACACGAGATGAGGTTTTGGGAATGCTCGCGATTTTCTCGTCAACGTTTTCTCGGATCGCAATTCTGTCGCTTCCAACGCGTTCCTCGCGTCATTTTACATCGGAATTAGTCATGAGAAATGCACAAACACGGTTCTGGAGTCCAAAAACACGAGTTCAGGTTTTGGGAATGCTCGCGATTTTCTCGTCAACGTTTTCTCGAATCGCAATTCTGTCGCTTCCAACGTGTTCCTCTTGTCATTTTACGTCGGAATTAGTCTTGAGAAATGCACAAACACGGTTCTGGCCTTCAAAAAACACGAGATGAGGTTTTGGGAATGCTCGCGATTTTCTCGTCAACGGTTGCTCGGATCGCAATTCTGTCGCTTCCAACGTGTTCCTCGTGTCATTTTACGTCGCAAATACTCACGAGCAGTGCACGTAAACGTTTCTGGAGCCCAAAAAACACGAGATCAGGATTTGGGAATGATCGCGATTTTCTCGTCAACGGTTTCTGGGATCGCAATTCTGTCGCTTCCAACGGGTTCCTCGCGTCATTTTACATCGGAATTTGTCATGAGAAATGCACAAACGCGGTTCTGGAGTCCAAAAAACACGAGATGAGGTTTTGGGAATGCTCGCGATTTTCTCGTCAACGGTTGCTCGGATCGCAATTCTGTCGCTTCCAACGCGTTCCTCGCGTCATTTTACATCGGAATTAGTCATGAGAAATGCACAAACACGGTTCTGGAGTCCAAAAACACGAGTTCAGGTTTTGGGAATGCTCGCGATTTTCTCGTCAACGTTTTCTCGGATCGCAATTCTGTCGCTTCCAACGTGTTCCTCTTGTCATTTTACGTCGGAATTAGTCTTGAGAAATGCACAAACACGGTTCTGGCCTTCAAAAAACACGAGATGAGGTTTTGGGAATGCTCGCGATTTTCTCGTCAACGGTTGCTCGGATCGCAATTCTGTCGCTTCCAACGTGTTCCTCGTGTCATTTTACGTCGGAAATAGTCACGAGTAGTGCACGTAAACGTTTCTGGAGTCCAAAAAACACGAGTTCAGGTTCTGGGAATGCTCGCGATTTTCTCGTCAACGTTTTCTCGGATCGCAATTCTGTCGCTTCCAACGTGTTCCTCGCGTCATTTTACGTCGGAATTAGTCTTGAGAAATGCACGTAAACGTTTCTGGAGGCCAAAAAACACGAGATCAGGTTTTGGGAATGCTCGCGATTTTCTCGTCAACGTCTGCTCGGGTCGCAATTCTGTCGCTTCCAACGTGTTCCTCTTGTCATTTTACGTCGGAATTAGTCTTGAGAAATGCACAAACACGGTTCTGGCCTTCAAAAAACACGAGATGAGGTTTTGGGAATGCTCGCGATTTTCTCGTCAACGGTTTCTGGGATCGCAATTCTGTCGCTTCCAACGGGTTCCTCGCGTCATTTTACATCGGAATTTGTCATGAGAAATGCACAAACGCGGTTCTGGAGTCCAAAAAACACGAGATGAGGTTTTGGGAATGCTCGCGATTTTCTCGTCAACGTTTTCTCGGATCGCAATTCTGTCGCTTCCAACGCGTTCCTCGCGTCATTTTACATCGGAATTAGTCATGAGAAATGCACAAACACGGTTCTGGAGTCCAAAAACACGAGTTCAGGTTTTGGGAATGCTCGCGATTTTCTCGTCAACGTTTTCTCGAATCGCAATTCTGTCGCTTCCAACGTGTTCCTCTTGTCATTTTACGTCGGAATTAGTCTTGAGAAATGCACAAACACGGTTCTGGCTTTCAAAAAACACGAGATGAGGTTTTGGGAATGCTCGCGATTTTCTCGTCAACGGTTGCTCGGATCGCAATTCTGTCGCTTCCAACGTGTTCCTCGTGTCATTTTACGTCGCAAATACTCACGAGCAGTGCACGTAAACGTTTCTGGAGCCCAAAAAACACGAGATCAGGGTTTGGGAATGCTCACGATTTTCTCGTCAACGTCTGCTCGGTTCGCAATTCTGTCGCTTCCAACGCGTTCCTCGCGTCATTTTACATCGGAATTAGTCATGAGAAATGCACAAACACGGTTCTGGAGTTAAAAAAACACGAGATCAGGTTTTGGGAATGCTCGCGATTTTCTCGTCAACGGTTGCTCGGATCGCAATTCTGTGGCTTCCAACGTGTTCCTCGTGTCATTTTACGTCGGAAATAGTCACGAGCAGTGCACGTAAACGTTTCTGGAGCCCAAAAAACACGAGATCAGGATTTGGGAATGCTCGCGATTTTCTCGTCAACGTTTTCTCGGATCGCAATTCTGTCGCTTCCAACGCGTTCCTCGCATCATTTTACATCGGAATTAGTCATGAGAAATGCACAAACACGGTTCTGGAGTCCAAAAACACGAGTTCAGGTTTTGGGAATGCTCGCGATTTTCTCGTCAACCTCTGCTCGGGTCGCAATTCTGTCGCTTCCAACGTGTTCCTCTTGTCATTTTACGTCGGAATTAGTCTTGAGAAATGCACAAACACGGTTCTGGCCTTCAAAAAACACGAGATGAGGTTTTGGGAATGCTCGCGATTTTCTCGTCAACGGTTTCTGGGATCGCAATTCTGTCGCTTCCAACGGGTTCCTCGCGTCATTTTACATCGGAATTTGTCATGAGAAATGCACAAACGCGGTTCTGGAGTCCAAAAAACACGAGATGAGGTTTTGGGAATGCTCGCGATTTTCTCGTCAACGTTTTCTCGGATCGCAATTCTGTCGCTTCCAACGCGTTCCTCGCGTCATTTTACATCGGAATTAGTCATGAGAAATGCACAAACACGGTTCTGGAGTCCAAAAACACGAGTTCAGGTTTTGGGAATGCTCGCGATTTTCTCGTCAACGTTTTCTCGAATCGCAATTCTGTCGCTTCCAACGTGTTCCTCTTGTCATTTTACGTCGGAATTAGTCTTGAGAAATGCACAAACACGGTTCTGGCCTTCAAAAAACACGAGATGAGGTTTTGGGAATGCTCGCGATTTTCTCGTCAACGGTTGCTCGGATCGCAATTCTGTCGCTTCCAACGTGTTCCTCGTGTCATTTTACGTCGCAAATACTCACGAGCAGTGCACGTAAACGTTTCTGGAGCCCAAAAAACACGAGATCAGGATTTGGGAATGCTCGCGATTTTCTCGTCAACGGTTTCTGGGACCGCAATTCTGTCGCTTCCAACGGGTTCCTCGCGTCATTTTACATCGGAATTTGTCATGAGAAATGCACAAACGCGGTTCTGGAGTCCAAAAAACACGAGATGAGGTTTTGGGAATGCTCGCGATTTTCTCGTCAACGGTTGCTCGGATCGCAATTCTGTCGCTTCCAACGCGTTCCTCGCGTCATTTTACATCGGAATTAGTCATGAGAAATGCACAAACACGGTTCTGGAGTCCAAAAACACGAGTTCAGGTTTTGGGAATGCTCGCGATTTTCTCGTCAACGTTTTCTCGGATCGCAATTCTGTCGCTTCCAACGTGTTCCTCTTGTCATTTTACGTCGGAATTAGTCTTGAGAAATGCACAAACACGGTTCTGGCCTTCAAAAAACACGAGATGAGGTTTTGGGAATGCTCGCGATTTTCTCGTCAACGGTTGCTCGGATCGCAATTCTGTCGCTTCCAACGTGTTCCTCGTGTCATTTTACGTCGGAAATAGTCACGAGTAGTGCACGTAAACGTTTCTGGAGTCCAAAAAACACGAGTTCAGGTTCTGGGAATGCTCGCGATTTTCTCGTCAACGTTTTCTCGGATCGCAATTCTGTCGCTTCCAACGTGTTCCTCGCGTCATTTTACGTCGGAATTAGTCTTGAGAAATGCACAAACACGGTTCTGGCCTTCAAAAAACACGAGATGAGGTTTTGGGAATGCTCGCGATTTTCTCGTCAACGGTTTCTGGGATCGCAATTCTGTCGCTTCCAACGTGTTCCTCTTGTCATTTTACGTCGGAATTAGTCTTGAGAAATGCACAAACACGGTTCTGGCCTTCAAAAAACACGAGATGAGGTTTTGGGAATGCTCGCGATTTTCTCGTCAACGGTTTCTGGGATCGCAATTCTGTCGCTTCCAACGGGTTCCTCGCGTCATTTTACATCGGAATTTGTCATGAGAAATGCACAAACGCGGTTCTGGAGTCCAAAAAACACGAGATGAGGTTTTGGGAATGCTCGCGATTTTCTCGTCAACGTTTTCTCGGATCGCAATTCTGTCGCTTCCAACGCGTTCCTCGCGTCATTTTACATCGGAATTAGTCATGAGAAATGCACAAACACGGTTCTGGAGTCCAAAAACACGAGTTCAGGTTTTGGGAATGCTCGCGATTTTCTCGTCAACGTTTTCTCGAATCGCAATTCTGTCGCTTCCAACGTGTTCCTCGTGTCATTTTACGTCGCAAATACTCACGAGCAGTGCACGTAAACGTTTCTGGAGCCCAAAAAACACGAGATCAGGATTTGGGAATGATCGCGATTTTCTCGTCAACGGTTTCTGGGATCGCAATTCTGTCGCTTCCAACGGGTTCCTCGCGTCATTTTACATCGGAATTTGTCATGAGAAATGCACAAACGCGGTTCTGGAGTCCAAAAAACACGAGATGAGGTTTTGGGAATGCTCGCGATTTTCTCGTCAACGGTTGCTCGGATCGCAATTCTGTCGCTTCCAACGCGTTCCTCGCGTCATTTTACATCGGAATTAGTCATGAGAAATGCACAAACACGGTTCTGGAGTCCAAAAACACGAGTTCAGGTTTTGGGAATGCTCGCGATTTTCTCGTCAACGTTTTCTCGGATCGCAATTCTGTCGCTTCCAACGTGTTCCTCTTGTCATTTTACGTCGGAATTAGTCTTGAGAAATGCACAAACACGGTTCTGGCCTTCAAAAAACACGAGATGAGGTTTTGGGAATGCTCGCGATTTTCTCGTCAACGGTTGCTCGGATCGCAATTCTGTCGCTTCCAACGTGTTCCTCGTGTCATTTTACGTCGGAAATAGTCACGAGTAGTGCACGTAAACGTTTCTGGAGTCCAAAAAACACGAGTTCAGGTTCTGGGAATGCTCGCGATTTTCTCGTCAACGTTTTCTCGGATCGCAATTCTGTCGCTTCCAACGTGTTCCTCGCGTCATTTTACGTCGGAATTAGTCTTGAGAAATGCACGTAAACGTTTCTGGAGGCCAAAAAACACGAGATCAGGTTTTGGGAATGCTCGCGATTTTCTCGTCAACGTCTGCTCGGGTCGCAATTCTGTCGCTTCCAACGTGTTCCTCTTGTCATTTTACGTCGGAATTAGTCTTGAGAAATGCACAAACACGGTTCTGGCCTTCAAAAAACACGAGATGAGGTTTTGGGAATGCTCGCGATTTTCTCGTCAACGGTTTCTGGGATCGCAATTCTGTCGCTTCCAACGGGTTCCTCGCGTCATTTTACATCGGAATTTGTCATGAGAAATGCACAAACGCGGTTCTGGAGTCCAAAAAACACGAGATGAGGTTTTGGGAATGCTCGCGATTTTCTCGTCAACGTTTTCTCGGATCGCAATTCTGTCGCTTCCAACGCGTTCCTCGCGTCATTTTACATCGGAATTAGTCATGAGAAATGCACAAACACGGTTCTGGAGTCCAAAAACACGAGTTCAGGTTTTGGGAATGCTCGCGATTTTCTCGTCAACGTTTTCTCGAATCGCAATTCTGTCGCTTCCAACGTGTTCCTCTTGTCATTTTACGTCGGAATTAGTCTTGAGAAATGCACAAACACGGTTCTGGCCTTCAAAAAACACGAGATGAGGTTTTGGGAATGCTCGCGATTTTCTCGTCAACGGTTGCTCGGATCGCAATTCTGTCGCTTCCAACGTGTTCCTCGCGTTATTTTACATCGGAATTAGTCATGAGAAATGCACAAACACGGTTCTGGAATTCAAAAAACACGAGATCAGGGTTTGGGAATGCTCGCGATTTTCTCGTCAACGGTTTCTCGGATCGCAATTCTGTCGCTTCCAACGCGTTCCTCGCGTCATTTTAGATCGGAATTAGTCATGAGAAATGCACAAACACGGTTCTGGAGTCCAAAAACACGAGTTCAGGTTTTGGGAATGCTCGCGATTTTCTCGTCAACGTTTTCTCGGATCGCAATTCTGTCGCTTCCAACGTGTTCCTCTTGTCATTTTACGTCGGAATTAGTCTTGAGAAATGCACAAACACGGTTCTGGCCTTCAAAAAACACGAGATGAGGTTTTGGGAATGCTCGCGATTTTCTCGTCAACGGTTGCTCGGATCGCAATTCTGTCGCTTCCAACGTGTTCCTCGTGTCATTTTACGTCGGAAATAGTCACGAGTAGTGCACGTAAACGTTTCTGGAGTCCAAAAAACACGAGTTCAGGTTCTGGGAATGCTCGCGATTTTCTCGTCAACGTTTTCTCGGATCGCAATTCTGTCGCTTCCAACGTGTTCCTCGCGTCATTTTACGTCGGAATTAGTCTTGAGAAATGCACGTAAACGTTTCTGGAGCCCAAAAAACACGAGATCAGGTTTTGGGAATGCTCGCGATTTTCTCGTCAACGGTTGCTCGGATCGCAATTCTGTCGCTTCCAACGTGTTCCTCGTGCCATTTTACGTCGGAAATACTCACGAGCAGTGCACGTAAACGTTTCTGGAGCCCAAAAAACACGAGATCAGGATTTGGGAATGCTCGCGATTTTCTCGTTAACGGATGCTCGGATCGCAATTCTGTCGCTTCCAACGTGTTCCTCATGTCATTTTACGTCGGAATTAGTCTTGAGAAATGCACAAACCCGGTCTGGCGTTCGAAAAACACGAGATCAGGGTTTGGGAATGCTCCCGATTTTCTCGTCTAACGGATGCTCGGATCGCAATTCTGTCGCTTCCAACGTGTTCCTCGTGTCATTTTACGTCGGAAATAGTCACGAGCAGTGCACGTAAACGTTTCTGGAGCCCAAAAAACACGAGATCAGGGTTTGGGAATGCTCGCGATTTTCTCGTCAACGTTTTCTCGGATCGCAATTCTGTCGCTTCCAACGTGTTCCTCGTGTCATTTTATGTCGGAATTAGTCTTGAGAAATGCACAAACACGGTTCTGGCGTTCGAAAAACACGAGATCAGGGTTTGGGAATGCTCCCGATTTTCTCGTTAACGGATGCTTTGATCGCAATTCTGTCGCTTTCAACGTGTTCCTCGTGTCATTT
Source organism: Crossocerus cetratus (assembly GCA_963675795.1). Classification (NCBI taxonomy): domain Eukaryota; kingdom Metazoa; phylum Arthropoda; class Insecta; order Hymenoptera; family Crabronidae; genus Crossocerus; species Crossocerus cetratus. The sequence goes on from CAVMBF010000002.1 coordinate 1,614,566, forward strand.
TACGTCGGAATTAGTCTTGAGAAATGCACAAACGCGGTTCTGGAGTCCAAAAAACACGAGATGAGGTTTTAGGAATGCTCGCGATTTTCTCGTCAACGGTTGCTCGGATCGCAATTCTGTCGCTTCCAACGTGTTCCTCGTGTCATTTTACGTCGGAAATAGTCACGAGCAGTGCACGTAAACGTTTCTGGAGCCCAAAAAACACGAGATCAGGGTTTGGGAATGCTCGCGATTTTCTCGTCAGCGTTTTCTCGGATCGCAATTCTGTCGCTTCCAACGCGTTCCTCGCGTCATTTTACATCGGAATTAGTCATGAGAAATGCACAAACACGGTTCTGGAGTCCAAAAACACGAGTTCAGGTTTTGGGAATGCTCGCGATTTTCTCGTCAACGTTTTCTCGGATCGCAATTCTGTCGCTTCCAACGTGTTCCTCTTGTCATTTTACGTCGGAATTAGTCTTGAGAAATGCACAAACACGGTTCTGGCCTTCAAAAAACACGAGATGAGGTTTTGGGAATGCTCGCGATTTTCTCGTCAACGGTTGCTCGGATCGCAATTCTATCGCTTCCAACGTGTTCCTCGTGTCATTTTACGTCGGAAATACTCACGAGCAGTGCACGTAAACGTTTCTGGAGCGCAAAAAACACGAGATCAGGATTTGGGAATGCTCGCGATTTTCTCGTCAACGGTTTCTGGGATCGCAATTCTGTCGCTTGCAACGGGTTCCTCGCGTCATTTTACATCGGAATTTGTCATGAGAAATGCACAAACGCGGTTCTGGAGTCCAAAAAACACGAGATGAGGTTTTGGGAATGCTCGCGATTTTCTCGTCAACGGTTGCTCGGATCGCAATTCTGTCGCTTCCAACGTGTTCCTCGTGTCATTTTACGTCGGAAATAGTCACGAGCAGTGCACGTAAACGTTTCTGGAGCCCAAAAAACACGAGATCAGGGTTTGGGAATGCTCGCGATTTTCTCGTCAACGTTTTCTCGGATCGCAATTCTGTCGCTTCCAACGTGTTCCTCGTGTCATTTTATGTCGGAATTAATCTTGAGAAATGCACAAACACGGTTCTGGCGTTCGAAAAACACGAGATCAGGGTTTGGGAATGCTCCCGATTTTCTCGTTAAGGGATGCTCTGATCGCAATTCTGTCGCTTTCAACGTGTTCCTCGTGTCATTTTACGTCGGAATTAGTCTTGAGAAATGCACAAACGCGGTTCTGGAGTCCAAAAAACACGAGATGAGGTTTTAGGAATGCTCGCGATTTTCTCGTCAACGGTTGCTCGGATCGAAATTCTGTCGCTTCCAACGTGTTCCTCGTGTCATTTTACGTCGGAAATAGTCACGAGCAGTGCACGTAAACGTTTCTGGAGCCCAAAAAACACGAGATCAGGGTTTGGGAATGCTCGCGATTTTCTCGTCAGCGTTTTCTCGGATCGCAATTCTGTCGCTTCCAACGCGTTCCTCGCGTCATTTTACATCGGAATTAGTCATGAGAAATGCACAAACACGGTTCTGGAGTCCAAAAACACGAGTTCAGGTTTTGGGAATGCTCGCGATTTTCTCGTCAACGTTTTCTCGGATCGCAATTCTTTCGCTTCCAACGTGTTCCTCTTGTCATTTTACGTCGGAATTAGTCTTGAGAAATGCACAAACACGGTTCTGGCCTTCAAAAAACACGAGATGAGGTTTTGGGAATGCTCGCGATTTTCTCGTCAACGGTTGCTCGGATCGCAATTCTATCGCTTCCAACGTGTTCCTCGTGTCATTTTACGTCGGAAATACTCACGAGCAGTGCACGTAAACGTTTCTGGAGCGCAAAAAACACGAGATCAGGATTTGGGAATGCTCGCGATTTTCTCGTCAACGGTTTCTGGGATCGCAATTCTGTCGCTTGCAACGGGTTCCTCGCGTCATTTTACATCGGAATTTGTCATGAGAAATGCACAAACGCGGTTCTGGAGTCCAAAAAACACGAGATGAGGTTTTGGGAATGCTCGCGATTTTCTCGTCAACGGTTGCTCGGATCGCAATTCTGTCGCTTCCAACGTGTTCCTCGTGTCATTTTACGTCGGAAATAGTCACGAGCAGTGCACGTAAACGTTTCTGGAGCCCAAAAAACACGAGATCAGGGTTTGGGAATGCTCGCGATTTTCTCGTCAACGTTTTCTCGGATCGCAATTCTGTCGCTTCCAACGCGTTCCTCGCGTCATTTTACATCGGAATTAGTCATGAGAAATGCACAAACACGGTTCTGGAATTCCAAAAACACGAGATCAGGGTTTGGGAATGCTCGCGATTTTCTCGTCAACGGTTTCTCGGATCGCAATTCTGTCTCTTCCAACGTGTTCCTCGTGTCATTTTACGTCGGAAATAGTCACGAGCAATGCACATAAACGTTTCTGGAGTCCAAAAAACACGTGTTCAAGTTTTGGGAATGCTCGCTATTTTCTCGTCAACGGTTTCTCGGATCGAAATTCTGTCGCTTCCAACGTGTTCCTCGCGTCATTTTACATCGGAATTAGTCATGAGAAATGCACAAACACGGTTCTGGAGCCTAAAAAACACGAGATCAGGGTTTGGGAATGCTCACTATTTTCTCGTCAACGGTTGGTCGGATCGCAATTCTGTCGCTTCCAACGCGTTCCTCGCGTCATTTTACATCGGAATTAGTCATGAGAAATGCACAAACACGGTTCTGGAATTCCAAAAACACGAGATCAGGGTTTGGGAATGCTCGCGATTTTCTCGTCAACGGTTTCTCGGATCGCAATTCTGTCGCTTCCAACGTGTTCCTCGTGTCATTTTACGTCGGAAATAGTCACGAGCAGTGCACGTAAACGTTTCTGGAGCCCAAAAAACACGAGATCAGGGTTTGGGAATGCTCGCGATTTTCTCGTCAACGTTTTCTCGGATCGCAATTCTGTCGCTTCCAACGTGTTCCTCGTGTCATTTTATGTCGGAATTAGTCTTGAGAAATGCACAAACACGGTTCTGGCGTTCGAAAAACACGAGATCAGGGTTTGGGAATGCTCCCGATTTTCTCGTTAACGGATGCTCTGATCGCAATTCTGTCGCTTTCAACGTGTTCCTCGTGTCATTTTACGTCGGAATTAGTCTTGAGAAATGCACAAACGCGGTTCTGGAGTCCAAAAAACACGAGATGAGGTTTTAGGAATGCTCGCGATTTTCTCGTCAACGGTTGCTCGGATCGCAATTCTGTCGCTTCCAACGTGTTCCTCGTGTCATTTTACGTCGGAAATAGTCACGAGCAGTGCACGTAAACGTTTCTGGAGCCCAAAAAACACGAGATCAGGGTTTGGGAATGCTCGCGATTTTCTCGTCAGCGTTTTCTCGGATCGCAATTCTGTCGCTTCCAACGCGTTCCTCGCGTCATTTTACATCGGAATTAGTCATGAGAAATGCACAAACACGGTTCTGGAGTCCAAAAACACGAGTTCAGGTTTTGGGAATGCTCGCGATTTTCTCGTCAACGTTTTCTCGGATCGCAATTCTGTCGCTTCCAACGTGTTCCTCTTGTCATTTTACGTCGGAATTAGTCTTGAGAAATGCACAAACACGGTTCTGGCCTTCAAAAAACACGAGATGAGGTTTTGGGAATGCTCGCGATTTTCTCGTCAACGGTTTCTGGGATCGCAATTCTGTCGCTTGCAACGGGTTCCTCGCGTCATTTTACATCGGAATTTGTCATGAGAAATGCACAAACGCGGTTCTGGAGTCCAAAAAACACGAGATGAGGTTTTGGGAATGCTCGCGATTTTCTCGTCAACGGTTGCTCGGATCGCAATTCTGTCGCTTCCAACGTGTTCCTCGTGTCATTTTACGTCGGAAATAGTCACGAGCAGTGCACGTAAACGTTTCTGGAGCCCAAAAAACACGAGATCAGGGTTTGGGAATGCTCGCGATTTTCTCGTCAACGTTTTCTCGGATCGCAATTCTGTCGCTTCCAACGTGTTCCTCGTGTCATTTTATGTCGGAATTAATCTTGAGAAATGCACAAACACGGTTCTGGCGTTCGAAAAACACGAGATCAGGGTTTGGGAATGCTCCCGATTTTCTCGTTAAGGGATGCTCTGATCGCAATTCTGTCGCTTTCAACGTGTTCCTCGTGTCATTTTACGTCGGAATTAGTCTTGAGAAATGCACAAACGCGGTTCTGGAGTCCAAAAAACACGAGATGAGGTTTTAGGAATGCTCGCGATTTTCTCGTCAACGGTTGCTCGGATCGAAATTCTGTCGCTTCCAACGTGTTCCTCGTGTCATTTTACGTCGGAAATAGTCACGAGCAGTGCACGTAAACGTTTCTGGAGCCCAAAAAACACGAGATCAGGGTTTGGGAATGCTCGCGATTTTCTCGTCAGCGTTTTCTCGGATCGCAATTCTGTCGCTTCCAACGCGTTCCTCGCGTCATTTTACATCGGAATTAGTCATGAGAAATGCACAAACACGGTTCTGGAGTCCAAAAACACGAGTTCAGGTTTTGGGAATGCTCGCGATTTTCTCGTCAACGTTTTCTCGAATCGCAATTCTGTCGCTTCCAACGCGTTCCTCGCGTCATTTTACATCGGAATTAGTCATGAGAAATGCACAAACACGGTTCTGGAGTCCAAAAACACGAGTTCAGGTTTTGGGAATGCTCGCGATTTTCTCGTCAACGTTTTCTCGAATCGCAATTCTGTCGCTTCCAACGTGTTCCTCTTGTCATTTTACGTCGGAATTAGTCTTGAGAAATGCACAAACACGGTTCTGGCCTTCAAAAAACACGAGATGAGGTTTTGGGAATGCTCGCGATTTTCTCGTCAACGGTTGCTCGGATCGCAATTCTGTCGCTTCCAACGTGTTCCTCGTGTCATTTTACGTCGCAAATACTCACGAGCAGTGCACGTAAACGTTTCTGGAGCCCAAAAAACACGAGATCAGGATTTGGGAATGCTCGCGATTTTCTCGTCAACGGTTTCTGGGATCGCAATTCTGTCGCTTCCAACGGGTTCCTCGCGTCATTTTACATCGGAATTTGTCATGAGAAATGCACAAACGCGGTTCTGGAGTCCAAAAAACACGAGATGAGGTTTTGGGAATGCTCGCGATTTTCTCGTCAACGGTTGCTCGGATCGCAATTCTGTCGCTTCCAACGCGTTCCTCGCGTCATTTTACATCGGAATTAGTCATGAGAAATGCACAAACACGGTTCTGGAGTCCAAAAACACGAGTTCAGGTTTTGGGAATGCTCGCGATTTTCTCGTCAACGTTTTCTCGGATCGCAATTCTGTCGCTTCCAACGTGTTCCTCTTGTCATTTTACGTCGGAATTAGTCTTGAGAAATGCACAAACACGGTTCTGGCCTTCAAAAAACACGAGATGAGGTTTTGGGAATGCTCGCGATTTTCTCGTCAACGGTTGCTCGGATCGCAATTCTGTCGCTTCCAACGTGTTCCTCGTGTCATTTTACGTCGGAAATAGTCACGAGTAGTGCACGTAAACGTTTCTGGAGTCCAAAAAACACGAGTTCAGGTTCTGGGAATGCTCGCGATTTTCTCGTCAACGTTTTCTCGGATCGCAATTCTGTCGCTTCCAACGTGTTCCTCGCGTCATTTTACGTCGGAATTAGTCTTGAGAAATGCACGTAAACGTTTCTGGAGGCCAAAAAACACGAGATCAGGTTTTGGGAATGCTCGCGATTTTCTCGTCAACGTCTGCTCGGGTCGCAATTCTGTCGCTTCCAACGTGTTCCTCTTGTCATTTTACGTCGGAATTAGTCTTGAGAAATGCACAAACACGGTTCTGGCCTTCAAAAAACACGAGATGAGGTTTTGGGAATGCTCGCGATTTTCTCGTCAACGGTTTCTGGGATCGCAATTCTGTCGCTTCCAACGTGTTCCTCTTGTCATTTTACGTCGGAATTAGTCTTGAGAAATGCACAAACACGGTTCTGGCCTTCAAAAAACACGAGATGAGGTTTTGGGAATGCTCGCGATTTTCTCGTCAACGGTTTCTGGGATCGCAATTCTGTCGCTTCCAACGGGTTCCTCGCGTCATTTTACATCGGAATTTGTCATGAGAAATGCACAAACGCGGTTCTGGAGTCCAAAAAACACGAGATGAGGTTTTGGGAATGCTCGCGATTTTCTCGTCAACGTTTTCTCGGATCGCAATTCTGTCGCTTCCAACGCGTTCCTCGCGTCATTTTACATCGGAATTAGTCATGAGAAATGCACAAACACGGTTCTGGAGTCCAAAAACACGAGTTCAGGTTTTGGGAATGCTCGCGATTTTCTCGTCAACGTTTTCTCGAATCGCAATTCTGTCGCTTCCAACGTGTTCCTCTTGTCATTTTACGTCGGAATTAGTCTTGAGAAATGCACAAACACGGTTCTGGCCTTCAAAAAACACGAGATGAGGTTTTGGGAATGCTCGCGATTTTCTCGTCAACGGTTGCTCGGATCGCAATTCTGTCGCTTCCAACGTGTTCCTCGTGTCATTTTACGTCGCAAATACTCACGAGCAGTGCACGTAAACGTTTCTGGAGCCCAAAAAACACGAGATCAGGATTTGGGAATGATCGCGATTTTCTCGTCAACGGTTTCTGGGATCGCAATTCTGTCGCTTCCAACGGGTTCCTCGCGTCATTTTACATCGGAATTTGTCATGAGAAATGCACAAACGCGGTTCTGGAGTCCAAAAAACACGAGATGAGGTTTTGGGAATGCTCGCGATTTTCTCGTCAACGGTTGCTCGGATCGCAATTCTGTCGCTTCCAACGCGTTCCTCGCGTCATTTTACATCGGAATTAGTCATGAGAAATGCACAAACACGGTTCTGGAGTCCAAAAACACGAGTTCAGGTTTTGGGAATGCTCGCGATTTTCTCGTCAACGTTTTCTCGGATCGCAATTCTGTCGCTTCCAACGTGTTCCTCTTGTCATTTTACGTCGGAATTAGTCTTGAGAAATGCACAAACACGGTTCTGGCCTTCAAAAAACACGAGATGAGGTTTTGGGAATGCTCGCGATTTTCTCGTCAACGGTTGCTCGGATCGCAATTCTGTCGCTTCCAACGTGTTCCTCGTGTCATTTTACGTCGGAAATAGTCACGAGTAGTGCACGTAAACGTTTCTGGAGTCCAAAAAACACGAGTTCAGGTTCTGGGAATGCTCGCGATTTTCTCGTCAACGTTTTCTCGGATCGCAATTCTGTCGCTTCCAACGTGTTCCTCGCGTCATTTTACGTCGGAATTAGTCTTGAGAAATGCACGTAAACGTTTCTGGAGGCCAAAAAACACGAGATCAGGTTTTGGGAATGCTCGCGATTTTCTCGTCAACGTCTGCTCGGGTCGCAATTCTGTCGCTTCCAACGTGTTCCTCTTGTCATTTTACGTCGGAATTAGTCTTGAGAAATGCACAAACACGGTTCTGGCCTTCAAAAAACACGAGATGAGGTTTTGGGAATGCTCGCGATTTTCTCGTCAACGGTTTCTGGGATCGCAATTCTGTCGCTTCCAACGGGTTCCTCGCGTCATTTTACATCGGAATTTGTCATGAGAAATGCACAAACGCGGTTCTGGAGTCCAAAAAACACGAGATGAGGTTTTGGGAATGCTCGCGATTTTCTCGTCAACGTTTTCTCGGATCGCAATTCTGTCGCTTCCAACGCGTTCCTCGCGTCATTTTACATCGGAATTAGTCATGAGAAATGCACAAACACGGTTCTGGAGTCCAAAAACACGAGTTCAGGTTTTGGGAATGCTCGCGATTTTCTCGTCAACGTTTTCTCGAATCGCAATTCTGTCGCTTCCAACGTGTTCCTCTTGTCATTTTACGTCGGAATTAGTCTTGAGAAATGCACAAACACGGTTCTGGCCTTCAAAAAACACGAGATGAGGTTTTGGGAATGCTCGCGATTTTCTCTTCAACGGTTGCTCGGATCGCAATTCTGTCGCTTCCAACGTGTTCCTCGCGTTATTTTACATCGGAATTAGTCATGAGAAATGCACAAACACGGTTCTGGAATTCAAAAAACACGAGATCAGGGTTTGGGAATGCTCGCGATTTTCTCGTCAACGGTTTCTCGGATCGCAATTCTGTCGCTTCCAACGCGTTCCTCGCGTCATTTTAGATCGGAATTAGTCATGAGAAATGCACAAACACGGTTCTGGAGTCCAAAAACACGAGTTCAGGTTTTGGGAATGCTCGCGATTTTCTCGTCAACGTTTTCTCGGATCGCAATTCTGTCGCTTCCAACGTGTTCCTCTTGTCATTTTACGTCGGAATTAGTCTTGAGAAATGCACAAACACGGTTCTGGCCTTCAAAAAACACGAGATGAGGTTTTGGGAATGCTCGCGATTTTCTCGTCAACGGTTGCTCGGATCGCAATTCTGTCGCTTCCAACGTGTTCCTCGTGTCATTTTACGTCGGAAATAGTCACGAGTAGTGCACGTAAACGTTTCTGGAGTCCAAAAAACACGAGTTCAGGTTCTGGGAATGCTCGCGATTTTCTCGTCAACGTTTTCTCGGATCGCAATTCTGTCGCTTCCAACGTGTTCCTCGCGTCATTTTACGTCGGAATTAGTCTTGAGAAATGCACGTAAACGTTTCTGGAGCCCAAAAAACACGAGATCAGGTTTTGGGAATGCTCGCGATTTTCTCGTCAACGGTTGCTCGGATCGCAATTCTGTCGCTTCCAACGTGTTCCTCGTGCCATTTTACGTCGGAAATACTCACGAGCAGTGCACGTAAACGTTTCTGGAGCCCAAAAAACACGAGATCAGGATTTGGGAATGCTCGCGATTTTCTCGTTAACGGATGCTCGGATCGCAATTCTGTCGCTTCCAACGTGTTCCTCATGTCATTTTACGTCGGAATTAGTCTTGAGAAATGCACAAACCCGGTCTGGCGTTCGAAAAACACGAGATCAGGGTTTGGGAATGCTCCCGATTTTCTCGTCTAACGGATGCTCGGATCGCAATTCTGTCGCTTCCAACGTGTTCCTCGTGTCATTTTACGTCGGAAATAGTCACGAGCAGTGCACGTAAACGTTTCTGGAGCCCAAAAAACACGAGATCAGGGTTTGGGAATGCTCGCGATTTTCTCGTCAACGTTTTCTCGGATCGCAATTCTGTCGCTTCCAACGTGTTCCTCGTGTCATTTTATGTCGGAATTAGTCTTGAGAAATGCACAAACACGGTTCTGGCGTTCGAAAAACACGAGATCAGGGTTTGGGAATGCTCCCGATTTTCTCGTTAACGGATGCTCTGATCGCAATTCTGTCGCTTTCAACGTGTTCCTCGTGTCATTTTACGTCGGAATTAGTCTTGAGAAATGCACAAACGCGGTTCTGGAGTCCAAAAAACACGAGATGAGGTTTTAGGAATGCTCGCGATTTTCTCGTCAACGGTTGCTCGGATCGCAATTCTGTCGCTTCCAACGTGTTCCTCGTGTCATTTTACGTCGGAAATAGTCACGAGCAGTGCACGTAAACGTTTCTGGAGCCCAAAAAACACGAGATCAGGGTTTGGGAATGCTCGCGATTTTCTCGTCAGCGTTTTCTCGGATCGCAATTCTGTCGCTTCCAACGCGTTCCTCGCGTCATTTTACATCGGAATTAGTCATGAGAAATGCACAAACACGGTTCTGGAGTCCAAAAACACGAGTTCAGGTTTTGGGAATGCTCGCGATTTTCTCGTCAACGTTTTCTCGGATCGCAATTCTGTCGCTTCCAACGTGTTCCTCTTGTCATTTTACGTCGGAATTAGTCTTGAGAAATGCACAAACACGGTTCTGGCCTTCAAAAAACACGAGATGAGGTTTTGGGAATGCTCGCGATTTTCTCGTCAACGGTTGCTCGGATCGCAATTCTATCGCTTCCAACGTGTTCCTCGTGTCATTTTACGTCGGAAATACTCACGAGCAGTGCACGTAAACGTTTCTGGAGCGCAAAAAACACGAGATCAGGATTTGGGAATGCTCGCGATTTTCTCGTCAACGGTTTCTGGGATCGCAATTCTGTCGCTTGCAACGGGTTCCTCGCGTCATTTTACATCGGAATTTGTCATGAGAAATGCACAAACGCGGTTCTGGAGTCCAAAAAACACGAGATGAGGTTTTGGGAATGCTCGCGATTTTCTCGTCAACGGTTGCTCGGATCGCAATTCTGTCGCTTCCAACGTGTTCCTCGTGTCATTTTACGTCGGAAATAGTCACGAGCAGTGCACGTAAACGTTTCTGGAGCCCAAAAAACACGAGATCAGGGTTTGGGAATGCTCGCGATTTTCTCGTCAACGTTTTCTCGGATCGCAATTCTGTCGCTTCCAACGTGTTCCTCGTGTCATTTTATGTCGGAATTAATCTTGAGAAATGCACAAACACGGTTCTGGCGTTCGAAAAACACGAGATCAGGGTTTGGGAATGCTCCCGATTTTCTCGTTAAGGGATGCTCTGATCGCAATTCTGTCGCTTTCAACGTGTTCCTCGTGTCATTTTACGTCGGAATTAGTCTTGAGAAATGCACAAACGCGGTTCTGGAGTCCAAAAAACACGAGATGAGGTTTTAGGAATGCTCGCGATTTTCTCGTCAACGGTTGCTCGGATCGAAATTCTGTCGCTTCCAACGTGTTCCTCGTGTCATTTTACGTCGGAAATAGTCACGAGCAGTGCACGTAAACGTTTCTGGAGCCCAAAAAACACGAGATCAGGGTTTGGGAATGCTCGCGATTTTCTCGTCAGCGTTTTCTCGGATCGCAATTCTGTCGCTTCCAACGCGTTCCTCGCGTCATTTTACATCGGAATTAGTCATGAGAAATGCACAAACACGGTTCTGGAGTCCAAAAACACGAGTTCAGGTTTTGGGAATGCTCGCGATTTTCTCGTCAACGTTTTCTCGGATCGCAATTCTTTCGCTTCCAACGTGTTCCTCTTGTCATTTTACGTCGGAATTAGTCTTGAGAAATGCACAAACACGGTTCTGGCCTTCAAAAAACACGAGATGAGGTTTTGGGAATGCTCGCGATTTTCTCGTCAACGGTTGCTCGGATCGCAATTCTATCGCTTCCAACGTGTTCCTCGTGTCATTTTACGTCGGAAATACTCACGAGCAGTGCACGTAAACGTTTCTGGAGCGCAAAAAACACGAGATCAGGATTTGGGAATGCTCGCGATTTTCTCGTCAACGGTTTCTGGGATCGCAATTCTGTCGCTTGCAACGGGTTCCTCGCGTCATTTTACATCGGAATTTGTCATGAGAAATGCACAAACGCGGTTCTGGAGTCCAAAAAACACGAGATGAGGTTTTGGGAATGCTCGCGATTTTCTCGTCAACGGTTGCTCGGATCGCAATTCTGTCGCTTCCAACGTGTTCCTCGTGTCATTTTACGTCGGAAATAGTCACGAGCAGTGCACGTAAACGTTTCTGGAGCCCAAAAAACACGAGATCAGGGTTTGGGAATGCTCGCGATTTTCTCGTCAACGTTTTCTCGGATCGCAATTCTGTCGCTTCCAACGCGTTCCTCGCGTCATTTTACATCGGAATTAGTCATGAGAAATGCACAAACACGGTTCTGGAATTCCAAAAACACGAGATCAGGGTTTGGGAATGCTCGCGATTTTCTCGTCAACGGTTTCTCGGATCGCAATTCTGTCTCTTCCAACGTGTTCCTCGTGTCATTTTACGTCGGAAATAGTCACGAGCAATGCACATAAACGTTTCTGGAGTCCAAAAAACACGTGTTCAAGTTTTGGGAATGCTCGCTATTTTCTCGTCAACGGTTTCTCGGATCGAAATTCTGTCGCTTCCAACGTGTTCCTCGCGTCATTTTACATCGGAATTAGTCATGAGAAATGCACAAACACGGTTCTGGAGCCTAAAAAACACGAGATCAGGGTTTGGGAATGCTCACTATTTTCTCGTCAACGGTTGGTCGGATCGCAATTCTGTCGCTTCCAACGCGTTCCTCGCGTCATTTTACATCGGAATTAGTCATGAGAAATGCACAAACACGGTTCTGGAATTCCAAAAACACGAGATCAGGGTTTGGGAATGCTCGCGATTTTCTCGTCAACGGTTTCTCGGATCGCAATTCTGTCGCTTCCAACGTGTTCCTCGTGTCATTTTACGTCGGAAATAGTCACGAGCAGTGCACGTAAACGTTTCTGGAGCCCAAAAAACACGAGATCAGGGTTTGGGAATGCTCGCGATTTTCTCGTCAACGTTTTCTCGGATCGCAATTCTGTCGCTTCCAACGTGTTCCTCGTGTCATTTTATGTCGGAATTAGTCTTGAGAAATGCACAAACACGGTTCTGGCGTTCGAAAAACACGAGATCAGGGTTTGGGAATGCTCCCGATTTTCTCGTTAACGGATGCTCTGATCGCAATTCTGTCGCTTTCAACGTGTTCCTCGTGTCATTTTACGTCGGAATTAGTCTTGAGAAATGCACAAACGCGGTTCTGGAGTCCAAAAAACACGAGATGAGGTTTTAGGAATGCTCGCGATTTTCTCGTCAACGGTTGCTCGGATCGCAATTCTGTCGCTTCCAACGTGTTCCTCGTGTCATTTTACGTCGGAAATAGTCACGAGCAGTGCACGTAAACGTTTCTGGAGCCCAAAAAACACGAGATCAGGGTTTGGGAATGCTCGCGATTTTCTCGTCAGCGTTTTCTCGGATCGCAATTCTGTCGCTTCCAACGCGTTCCTCGCGTCATTTTACATCGGAATTAGTCATGAGAAATGCACAAACACGGTTCTGGAGTCCAAAAACACGAGTTCAGGTTTTGGGAATGCTCGCGATTTTCTCGTCAACGTTTTCTCGGATCGCAATTCTGTCGCTTCCAACGTGTTCCTCTTGTCATTTTACGTCGGAATTAGTCTTGAGAAATGCACAAACACGGTTCTGGCCTTCAAAAAACACGAGATGAGGTTTTGGGAATGCTCGCGATTTTCTCGTCAACGGTTGCTCGGATCGCAATTCTATCGCTTCCAACGTGTTCCTCGTGTCATTTTACGTCGGAAATACTCACGAGCAGTGCACGTAAACGTTTCTGGAGCGCAAAAAACACGAGATCAGGATTTGGGAATGCTCGCGATTTTCTCGTCAACGGTTTCTGGGATCGCAATTCTGTCGCTTGCAACGGGTTCCTCGCGTCATTTTACATCGGAATTTGTCATGAGAAATGCACAAACGCGGTTCTGGAGTCCAAAAAACACGAGATGAGGTTTTGGGAATGCTCGCGATTTTCTCGTCAACGGTTGCTCGGATCGCAATTCTGTCGCTTCCAACGTGTTCCTCGTGTCATTTTACGTCGGAAATAGTCACGAGCAGTGCACGTAAACGTTTCTGGAGCCCAAAAAACACGAGATCAGGGTTTGGGAATGCTCGCGATTTTCTCGTCAACGTTTTCTCGGATCGCAATTCTGTCGCTTCCAACGTGTTCCTCGTGTCATTTTATGTCGGAATTAATCTTGAGAAATGCACAAACACGGTTCTGGCGTTCGAAAAACACGAGATCAGGGTTTGGGAATGCTCCCGATTTTCTCGTTAAGGGATGCTCTGATCGCAATTCTGTCGCTTTCAACGTGTTCCTCGTGTCATTTTACGTCGGAATTAGTCTTGAGAAATGCACAAACGCGGTTCTGGAGTCCAAAAAACACGAGATGAGGTTTTAGGAATGCTCGCGATTTTCTCGTCAACGGTTGCTCGGATCGAAATTCTGTCGCTTCCAACGTGTTCCTCGTGTCATTTTACGTCGGAAATAGTCACGAGCAGTGCACGTAAACGTTTCTGGAGCCCAAAAAACACGAGATCAGGGTTTGGGAATGCTCGCGATTTTCTCGTCAGCGTTTTCTCGGATCGCAATTCTGTCGCTTCCAACGCGTTCCTCGCGTCATTTTACATCGGAATTAGTCATGAGAAATGCACAAACACGGTTCTGGAGTCCAAAAACACGAGTTCAGGTTTTGGGAATGCTCGCGATTTTCTCGTCAACGTTTTCTCGGATCGCAATTCTGTCGCTTCCAACGTGTTCCTCTTGTCATTTTACGTCGGAATTAGTCTTGAGAAATGCACAAACACGGTTCTGGCCTTCAAAAAACACGAGATGAGGTTTTGGGAATGCTCGCGATTTTCTCGTCAACGGTTGCTCGGATCGCAATTCTATCGCTTCCAACGTGTTCCTCGTGTCATTTTACGTCGGAAATAGTCACGAGCAGTGCACGTAAACGTTTCTGGAGCCCAAAAAACACGAGATCAGGGTTTGGGAATGCTCGCGATTTTCTCGTCAACGTTTTCTCGGATCGCAATTCTGTCGCTTCCAACGCGTTCCTCGCGTCATTTTACATCGGAATTAGTCATGAGAAATGCACAAACACGGTTCTGGAATTCCAAAAACACGAGATCAGGGTTTGGGAATGCTCGCGATTTTCTCGTCAACGGTTTCTCGGATCGCAATTCTGTCTCTTCCAACGTGTTCCTCGTGTCATTTTACGTCGGAAATAGTCACGAGCAATGCACATAAACGTTTCTGGAGTCCAAAAAACACGTGTTCAAGTTTTGGGAATGCTCGCTATTTTCTCGTCAACGGTTTCTCGGATCGAAATTCTGTCGCTTCCAACGTGTTCCTCGCGTCATTTTACATCGGAATTAGTCATGAGAAATGCACAAACACGGTTCTGGAGCCTAAAAAACACGAGATCAGGGTTTGGGAATGCTCACTATTTTCTCGTCAACGGTTGGTCGGATCGCAATTCTGTCGCTTCCAACGTGTTCCTCGTGTCATTTTACGTCGGAATTAGTCTTGAGAAATGCACAAACACGGTTCTGGCGTTCAAAAAACACGAGATGAGGTTTTGGGAATGCTCGCGATTTTCTCGTCAACGGTTGCTCGGATCGCAATTCTGTCGCTTCCAACGTGTTCCTCGTGTCATTTTACGTCGGAAATAGTCACGAGCAGTGCACGTAAACGTTTCTGGAGCCCAAAAAACACGAGATCAGGGTTTGGGAATGCTCGCGATTTTCTCGTCAACGTTTTCTCGGATCGCAATTCTGTCGCTTCCAACGTGTTCCTCGTGTCATTTTATGTCGGAATTAGTCTTGGGAAATGCACAAACACGGTTCTGGCGTTCGAAAAACACGAGATCAGGGTTTGGGAATGCTCCCGATTTTCTCGTTAACGGATGCTCTGATCGCAATTCTGTCGCTTTCAACGTGTTCCTCGTGTCATTTTACGTCGGAATTAGTCTTGAGAAATGCACAAACGCGGTTCTGGAGTCCAAAAAACACGAGATGAGGTTTTAGGAATGCTCGCGATTTTCTCGTCAACGGTTGCTCGGATCGCAATTCTGTCGCTTCCAACGTGTTCCTCGTGTCATTTTACGTCGGAAATAGTCACGAGCAGTGCACGTAAACGTTTCTGGAGCCCAAAAAACACGAGATCAGGGTTTGGGAATGCTCGCGATTTTCTCGTCAGCGTTTTCTCGGATCGCAATTCTGTCGCTTCCAACGCGTTCCTCGCGTCATTTTACATCGGAATTAGTCATGAGAAATGCACAAACACGGTTCTGGAGTCCAAAAACACGAGTTCAGGTTTTGGGAATGCTCGCGATTTTCTCGTCAACGTTTTCTCGGATCGCAATTCTGTCGCTTCCAACGTGTTCCTCTTGTCATTTTACGTCGGAATTAGTCTTGAGAAATGCACAAACACGGTTCTGGCCTTCAAAAAACACGAGATGAGGTTTTGGGAATGCTCGCGATTTTCTCGTCAACGGTTGCTCGGATCGCAATTCTATCGCTTCCAACGTGTTCCTCGTGTCATTTTACGTCGGAAATACTCACGAGCAGTGCACGTAAACGTTTCTGGAGCGCAAAAAACACGAGATCAGGATTTGGGAATGCTCGCGATTTTCTCGTCAACGTTTTCTCGGATCGCAATTCTGTCGCTTCCAACGTGTTCCTCGTGTCATTTTATGTCGGAATTAGTCTTGAGAAATGCACAAACACGGTTCTGGCGTTCGAAAAACACGAGATCAGGGTTTGGGAATGCTCCCGATTTTCTCGTTAACGGATGCTCTGATCGCAATTCTGTCGCTTTCAACGTGTTCCTCGTGTCATTTTACGTCGGAATTAGTCTTGAGAAATGCACAAACGCGGTTCTGGAGTCCAAAAAACACGAGATGAGGTTTTAGGAATGCTCGCGATTTTCTCGTCAACGGTTGCTCGGATCGCAATTCTGTCGCTTCCAACGTGTTCCTCGTGTCATTTTACGTCGGAAATAGTCACGAGCAGTGCACGTAAACGTTTCTGGAGCCCAAAAAACACGAGATCAGGGTTTGGGAATGCTCGCGATTTTCTCGTCAACGGTTTCTGGGATCGCAATTCTGTCGCTTGCAACGGGTTCCTCGCGTCATTTTACATCGGAATTTGTCATGAGAAATGCACAAACGCGGTTCTGGAGTCCAAAAAACACGAGATGAGGTTTTGGGAATGCTCGCGATTTTCTCGTCAACGGTTGCTCGGATCGCAATTCTGTCGCTTCCAACGTGTTCCTCGTGTCATTTTACGTCGGAAATAGTCACGAGCAGTGCACGTAAACGTTTCTGGAGCCCAAAAAACACGAGATCAGGGTTTGGGAATGCTCGCGATTTTCTCGTCAACGTTTTCTCGGATCGCAATTCTGTCGCTTCCAACGCGTTCCTCGCGTCATTTTACATCGGAATTAGTCATGAGAAATACACAAACACGGTTCTGGAGTCCAAAAATACGAGTTCAGGTTTTGGGAATGCTCGCGATTTTCTCGTCAACGTTTTCTCGGATCGCAATTCTGTCGCTTCCAACGTGTTCCTCTTGTCATTTTACGTCGGAATTAGTCTTGAGAAATGCACAAACACGGTTCTGGCCTTCAAAAAACACGAGATGAGGTTTTGGGAATGCTCGCGATTTTCTCGTCAACGGTTGCTCGGATCGCAATTCTATCGCTTCCAACGTGTTCCTCGTGTCATTTTACGTCGGAAATACTCACGAGCAGTGCACGTAAACGTTTCTGGAGCGCAAAAAACACGAGATCAGGATTTGGGAATGCTCGCGATTTTCTCGTCAACGGTTTCTGGGATCGCAATTCTGTCGCTTGCAACGGGTTCCTCGCGTCATTTTACATCGGAATTTGTCATGAGAAATGCACAAACGCGGTTCTGGAGTCCAAAAAACACGAGATGAGGTTTTGGGAATGCTCGCGATTTTCTCGTCAACGGTTGCTCGGATCGCAATTCTGTCGCTTCCAACGTGTTCCTCGTGTCATTTTACGTCGGAAATAGTCACGAGCAGTGCACGTAAACGTTTCTGGAGCCCAAAAAACACGAGATCAGGGTTTGGGAATGCTCGCGATTTTCTCGTCAACGTTTTCTCGGATCGCAATTCTGTCGCTTCCAACGTGTTCCTCGTGTCATTTTATGTCGGAATTAATCTTGAGAAATGCACAAACACGGTTCTGGCGTTCGAAAAACACGAGATCAGGGTTTGGGAATGCTCCCGATTTTCTCGTTAAGGGATGCTCGGATCGAAATTCTGTCGCTTTCAACGTGTTCCTCGTGTCATTTTACGTCGGAAATAGTCACGAGCAGTGCACGTAAACGTTTCTGGAGCCCAAAAAACACGAGATCAGGGTTTGGGAATGCTCGCGATTTTCTCGTCAGCGTTTTCTCGGATCGCAATTCTGTCGCTTCCAACGCGTTCCTCGCGTCATTTTACATCGGAATTAGTCATGAGAAATGCACAAACACGGTTCTGGAGTCCAAAAACACGAGTTCAGGTTTTGGGAATGCTCGCGATTTTCTCGTCAACGTTTTCTCGGATCGCAATTCTGTCGCTTCCAACGTGTTCCTCTTGTCATTTTACGTCGGAATTAGTCTTGAGAAATGCACAAACACGGTTCTGGCCTTCAAAAAACACGAGATGAGGTTTTGGGAATGCTCGCGATTTTCTCGTCAACGGTTGCTCGGATCGCAATTCTATCGCTTCCAACGTGTTCCTCGTGTCATTTTACGTCGGAAATACTCACGAGCAGTGCACGTAAACGTTTCTGGAGCGCAAAAAACACGAGATCAGGATTTGGGAATGCTCGCGATTTTCTCGTCAACGTTTTCTCGGATCGCAATTCTGTCGCTTCCAACGTGTTCCTCGTGTCATTTTATGTCGGAATTAGTCTTGAGAAATGCACAAACACGGTTCTGGCGTTCGAAAAACACGAGATCAGGGTTTGGGAATGCTCCCGATTTTCTCGTTAACGGATGCTCTGATCGCAATTCTGTCGCTTTCAACGTGTTCCTCGTGTCATTTTACGTCGGAATTAGTCTTGAGAAATGCACAAACGCGGTTCTGGAGTCCAAAAAACACGAGATGAGGTTTTAGGAATGCTCGCGATTTTCTCGTCAACGGTTGCTCGGATCGCAATTCTGTCGCTTCCAACGTGTTCCTCGTGTCATTTTACGTCGGAAATAGTCACGAGCAGTGCACGTAAACGTTTCTGGAGCCCAAAAAACACGAGATCAGGGTTTGGGAATGCTCGCGATTTTCTCGTCAACGGTTTCTGGGATCGCAATTCTGTCGCTTGCAACGGGTTCCTCGCGTCATTTTACATCGGAATTTGTCATGAGAAATGCACAAACGCGGTTCTGGAGTCCAAAAAACACGAGATGAGGTTTTGGGAATGCTCGCGATTTTCTCGTCAACGGTTGCTCGGATCGCAATTCTGTCGCTTCCAACGTGTTCCTCGTGTCATTTTACGTCGGAAATAGTCACGAGCAGTGCACGTAAACGTTTCTGGAGCCCAAAAAACACGAGATCAGGGTTTGGGAATGCTCGCGATTTTCTCGTCAACGTTTTCTCGGATCGCAATTCTGTCGCTTCCAACGCGTTCCTCGCGTCATTTTACATCGGAATTAGTCATGAGAAATACACAAACACGGTTCTGGAGTCCAAAAATACGAGTTCAGGTTTTGGGAATGCTCGCGATTTTCTCGTCAACGTTTTCTCGGATCGCAATTCTGTCGCTTCCAACGTGTTCCTCTTGTCATTTTACGTCGGAATTAGTCTTGAGAAATGCACAAACACGGTTCTGGCCTTCAAAAAACACGAGATGAGGTTTTGGGAATGCTCGCGATTTTCTCGTCAACGGTTGCTCGGATCGCAATTCTATCGCTTCCAACGTGTTCCTCGTGTCATTTTACGTCGGAAATACTCACGAGCAGTGCACGTAAACGTTTCTGGAGCGCAAAAAACACGAGATCAGGATTTGGGAATGCTCGCGATTTTCTCGTCAACGGTTTCTGGGATCGCAATTCTGTCGCTTGCAACGGGTTCCTCGCGTCATTTTACATCGGAATTTGTCATGAGAAATGCACAAACGCGGTTCTGGAGTCCAAAAAACACGAGATGAGGTTTTGGGAATGCTCGCGATTTTCTCGTCAACGGTTGCTCGGATCGCAATTCTGTCGCTTCCAACGTGTTCCTCGTGTCATTTTACGTCGGAAATAGTCACGAGCAGTGCACGTAAACGTTTCTGGAGCCCAAAAAACACGAGATCAGGGTTTGGGAATGCTCGCGATTTTCTCGTCAACGTTTTCTCGGATCGCAATTCTGTCGCTTCCAACGTGTTCCTCGTGTCATTTTATGTCGGAATTAATCTTGAGAAATGCACAAACACGGTTCTGGCGTTCGAAAAACACGAGATCAGGGTTTGGGAATGCTCCCGATTTTCTCGTTAAGGGATGCTCGGATCGAAATTCTGTCGCTTTCAACGTGTTCCTCGTGTCATTTTACGTCGGAAATAGTCACGAGCAGTGCACGTAAACGTTTCTGGAGCCCAAAAAACACGAGATCAGGGTTTGGGAATGCTCGCGATTTTCTCGTCAGCGTTTTCTCGGATCGCAATTCTGTCGCTTCCAACGTGTTCCTCGTGTCATTTTACGTCGGAAATAGTCACGAGCAGTGCACGTAAACGTTTCTGGAGCCCAAAAAACACGAGATCAGGGTTTGGGAATGCTCGCGATTTTCTCGTCAACGTTTTCTCGGATCGCAATTCTGTCGCTTCCAACGTGTTCCTCGTGTCATTTTATGTCGGAATTAATCTTGAGAAATGCACAAACACGGTTCTGGCGTTCGAAAAACACGAGATCAGGGTTTGGGAATGCTCCCGATTTTCTCGTTAAGGGATGCTCGGATCGAAATTCTGTCGCTTTCAACGTGTTCCTCGTGTCATTTTACGTCGGAAATAGTCACGAGCAGTGCACGTAAACGTTTCTGGAGCCCAAAAAACACGAGATCAGGGTTTGGGAATGCTCGCGATTTTCTCGTCAGCGTTTTCTCGGATCGCAATTCTGTCGCTTCCAACGCGTTCCTCGCGTCATTTTACATCGGAATTAGTCATGAGAAATGCACAAACACGGTTCTGGAGTCCAAAAACACGAGTTCAGGTTTTGGGAATGCTCGCGATTTTCTCGTCAACGTTTTCTCGGATCGCAATTCTTTCGCTTCCAACGTGTTCCTCTTGTCATTTTATGTCGGAATTAGTCTTGAGAAATGCACAAACACGGTTCTGGCGTTCGAAAAACACGAGATCAGGGTTTGGGAATGCTCCCGATTTTCTCGTTAACGGATGCTCTGATCGCAATTCTGTCGCTTTCAACGTGTTCCTCGTGTCATTTTACGTCGGAATTAGTCTTGAGAAATGCACAAACGCGGTTCTGGAGTCCAAAAAACACGAGATGAGGTTTTAGGAATGCTCGCGATTTTCTCGTCAACGGTTGCTCGGATCGCAATTCTGTCGCTTCCAACGTGTTCCTCGTGTCATTTTACGTCGGAAATAGTCACGAGCAGTGCACGTAAACGTTTCTGGAGCCCAAAAAACACGAGATCAGGGTTTGGGAATGCTCGCGATTTTCTCGTCAACGTTTTCTCGGATCGCAATTCTGTCGCTTCCAACGCGTTCCTCGCGTCATTTTACATCGGAATTAGTCATGAGAAATACACAAACACGGTTCTGGAGTCCAAAAATACGAGTTCAGGTTTTGGGAATGCTCGCGATTTTCTCGTCAACGTTTTCTCGGATCGCAATTCTGTCGCTTCCAACGTGTTCCTCTTGTCATTTTACGTCGGAATTAGTCTTGAGAAATGCACAAACACGGTTCTGGCCTTCAAAAAACACGAGATGAGGTTTTGGGAATGCTCGCGATTTTCTCGTCAACGGTTGCTCGGATCGCAATTCTATCGCTTCCAACGTGTTCCTCGTGTCATTTTACGTCGGAAATAGTCACGAGCAGTGCACGTAAACGTTTCTGGAGCCCAAAAAACACGAGATCAGGGTTTGGGAATGCTCGCGATTTTCTCGTCAGCGTTTTCTCGGATCGCAATTCTGTCGCTTCCAACGCGTTCCTCGCGTCATTTTACATCGGAATTAGTCATGAGAAATGCACAAACACGGTTCTGGAGTCCAAAAACACGAGTTCAGGTTTTGGGAATGCTCGCGATTTTCTCGTCAACGTTTTCTCGGATCGCAATTCTGTCGCTTCCAACGTGTTCCTCTTGTCATTTTACGTCGGAATTAGTCTTGAGAAATGCACAAACACGGTTCTGGCCTTCAAAAAACACGAGATGAGGTTTTGGGAATGCTCGCGATTTTCTCGTCAACGGTTGCTCGGATCGCAATTCTATCGCTTCCAACGTGTTCCTCGTGTCATTTTACGTCGGAAATACTCACGAGCAGTGCACGTAAACGTTTCTGGAGCGCAAAAAACACGAGATCAGGATTTGGGAATGCTCGCGATTTTCTCGACAACGGTTTCTGGGATCGCAATTCTGTCGCTTGCAACGGGTTCCTCGCGTCATTTTACATCGGAATTTGTCATGAGAAATGCACAAACGCGGTTCTGGAGTCCAAAAAACACGAGATGAGGTTTTGGGAATGCTCGCGATTTTCTCGTCAACGGTTGCTCGGATCGCAATTCTGTCGCTTCCAACGTGTTCCTCGTGTCATTTTACGTCGGAAATAGTCACGAGCAGTGCACGTAAACGTTTCTGGAGCCCAAAAAACACGAGATCAGGGTTTGGGAATGCTCGCGATTTTCTCGTCAACGTTTTCTCGGATCGCAATTCTGTCGCTTCCAACGTGTTCCTCGTGTCATTTTATGTCGGAATTAATCTTGAGAAATGCACAAACACGGTTCTGGCGTTCGAAAAACACGAGATCAGGGTTTGGGAATGCTCCCGATTTTCTCGTTAAGGGATGCTCTGATCGCAATTCTGTCGCTTTCAACGTGTTCCTCGTGTCATTTTACGTCGGAATTAGTCTTGAGAAATGCACAAACGCGGTTCTGGAGTCCAAAAAACACGAGATGAGGTTTTAGGAATGCTCGCGATTTTCTCGTCAACGGTTGCTCGGATCGAAATTCTGTCGCTTCCAACGTGTTCCTCGTGTCATTTTACGTCGGAAATAGTCACGAGCAGTGCACGTAAACGTTTCTGGAGCCCAAAAAACACGAGATCAGGGTTTGGGAATGCTCGCGATTTTCTCGTCAGCGTTTTCTCGGATCGCAATTCTGTCGCTTCCAACGCGTTCCTCGCGTCATTTTACATCGGAATTAGTCATGAGAAATGCACAAACACGGTTCTGGAGTCCAAAAACACGAGTTCAGGTTTTGGGAATGCTCGCGATTTTCTCGTCAACGTTTTCTCGGATCGCAATTCTGTCGCTTCCAACGTGTTCCTCTTGTCATTTTACGTCGGAATTAGTCTTGAGAAATGCACAAACACGGTTCTGGCCTTCAAAAAACACGAGATGAGGTTTTGGGAATGCTCGCGATTTTCTCGTCAACGGTTGCTCGGATCGCAATTCTATCGCTTCCAACGTGTTCCTCGTGTCATTTTACGTCGGAAATAGTCACGAGCAGTGCACGTAAACGTTTCTGGAGCCCAAAAAACACGAGATCAGGGTTTGGGAATGCTCGCGATTTTCTCGTCAACGTTTTCTCGGATCGCAATTCTGTCGCTTCCAACGCGTTCCTCGCGTCATTTTACATCGGAATTAGTCATGAGAAATGCACAAACACGGTTCTGGAATTCCAAAAACACGAGATCAGGGTTTGGGAATGCTCGCGATTTTCTCGTCAACGGTTTCTCGGATCGCAATTCTGTCTCTTCCAACGTGTTCCTCGTGTCATTTTACGTCGGAAATAGTCACGAGCAATGCACATAAACGTTTCTGGAGTCCAAAAAACACGTGTTCAAGTTTTGGGAATGCTCGCTATTTTCTCGTCAACGGTTTCTCGGATCGAAATTCTGTCGCTTCCAACGTGTTCCTCGCGTCATTTTACATCGGAATTAGTCATGAGAAATGCACAAACACGGTTCTGGAGTCCAAAAATACGAGTTCAGGTTTTGGGAATGCTCGCGATTTTCTCGTCAACGTTTTCTCGGATCGCAATTCTGTCGCTTCCAACGTGTTCCTCTTGTCATTTTACGTCGGAATTAGTCTTGAGAAATGCACAAACACGGTTCTGGCCTTCAAAAAACACGAGATGAGGTTTTGGGAATGCTCGCGATTTTCTCGTCAACGGTTGCTCGGATCGCAATTCTATCGCTTCCAACGTGTTCCTCGTGTCATTTTACGTCGGAAATACTCACGAGCAGTGCACGTAAACGTTTCTGGAGCGCAAAAAACACGAGATCAGGATTTGGGAATGCTCGCGATTTTCTCGTCAACGGTTTCTGGGATCGCAATTCTGTCGCTTGCAACGGGTTCCTCGCGTCATTTTACATCGGAATTTGTCATGAGAAATGCACAAACGCGGTTCTGGAGTCCAAAAAACACGAGATGAGGTTTTGGGAATGCTCGCGATTTTCTCGTCAACGGTTGCTCGGATCGCAATTCTGTCGCTTCCAACGTGTTCCTCGTGTCATTTTACGTCGGAAATAGTCACGAGCAGTGCACGTAAACGTTTCTGGAGCCCAAAAAACACGAGATCAGGGTTTGGGAATGCTCGCGATTTTCTCGTCAACGTTTTCTCGGATCGCAATTCTGTCGCTTCCAACGTGTTCCTCGTGTCATTTTATGTCGGAATTAATCTTGAGAAATGCACAAACACGGTTCTGGCGTTCGAAAAACACGAGATCAGGGTTTGGGAATGCTCCCGATTTTCTCGTTAAGGGATGCTCTGATCGCAATTCTGTCGCTTTCAACGTGTTCCTCGTGTCATTTTACGTCGGAATTAGTCTTGAGAAATGCACAAACGCGGTTCTGGAGTCCAAAAAACACGAGATGAGGTTTTAGGAATGCTCGCGATTTTCTCGTCAACGGTTGCTCGGATCGAAATTCTGTCGCTTCCAACGTGTTCCTCGTGTCATTTTACGTCGGAAATAGTCACGAGCAGTGCACGTAAACGTTTCTGGAGCCCAAAAAACACGAGATCAGGGTTTGGGAATGCTCGCGATTTTCTCGTCAGCGTTTTCTCGGATCGCAATTCTGTCGCTTCCAACGCGTTCCTCGCGTCATTTTACATCGGAATTAGTCATGAGAAATGCACAAACACGGTTCTGGAGTCCAAAAACACGAGTTCAGGTTTTGGGAATGCTCGCGATTTTCTCGTCAACGTTTTCTCGGATCGCAATTCTTTCGCTTCCAACGTGTTCCTCTTGTCATTTTACGTCGGAATTAGTCTTGAGAAATGCACAAACACGGTTCTGGCCTTCAAAAAACACGAGATGAGGTTTTGGGAATGCTCGCGATTTTCTCGTCAACGGTTGCTCGGATCGCAATTCTATCGCTTCCAACGTGTTCCTCGTGTCATTTTACGTCGGAAATACTCACGAGCAGTGCACGTAAACGTTTCTGGAGCGCAAAAAACACGAGATCAGGATTTGGGAATGCTCGCGATTTTCTCGTCAACGGTTTCTGGGATCGCAATTCTGTCGCTTGCAACGGGTTCCTCGCGTCATTTTACATCGGAATTTGTCATGAGAAATGCACAAACGCGGTTCTGGAGTCCAAAAAACACGAGATGAGGTTTTGGGAATGCTCGCGATTTTCTCGTCAACGGTTGCTCGGATCGCAATTCTGTCGCTTCCAACGTGTTCCTCGTGTCATTTTACGTCGGAAATAGTCACGAGCAGTGCACGTAAACGTTTCTGGAGCCCAAAAAACACGAGATCAGGGTTTGGGAATGCTCGCGATTTTCTCGTCAACGTTTTCTCGGATCGCAATTCTGTCGCTTCCAACGCGTTCCTCGCGTCATTTTACATCGGAATTAGTCATGAGAAATGCACAAACACGGTTCTGGAATTCCAAAAACACGAGATCAGGGTTTGGGAATGCTCGCGATTTTCTCGTCAACGGTTTCTCGGATCGCAATTCTGTCTCTTCCAACGTGTTCCTCGTGTCATTTTACGTCGGAAATAGTCACGAGCAATGCACATAAACGTTTCTGGAGTCCAAAAAACACGTGTTCAAGTTTTGGGAATGCTCGCTATTTTCTCGTCAACGGTTTCTCGGATCGAAATTCTGTCGCTTCCAACGTGTTCCTCGCGTCATTTTACATCGGAATTAGTCACGAGCAGTGCACGTAAACGTTTCTGGAGCCCAAAAAACACGAGATCAGGGTTTGGGAATGCTCGCGATTTTCTCGTCAACGTTTTCTCGGATCGCAATTCTGTCGCTTCCAACGCGTTCCTCGCGTCATTTTACATCGGAATTAGTCATGAGAAATGCACAAACACGGTTCTGGAATTCCAAAAACACGAGATCAGGGTTTGGGAATGCTCGCGATTTTCTCGTCAACGGTTTCTCGGATCGCAATTCTGTCTCTTCCAACGTGTTCCTCGTGTCATTTTACGTCGGAAATAGTCACGAGCAATGCACATAAACGTTTCTGGAGTCCAAAAAACACGTGTTCAAGTTTTGGGAATGCTCGCTATTTTCTCGTCAACGGTTTCTCGGATCGAAATTCTGTCGCTTCCAACGTGTTCCTCGCGTCATTTTACATCGGAATTAGTCATGAGAAATGCACAAACACGGTTCTGGAGCCTAAAAAACACGAGATCAGGGTTTGGGAATGCTCACTATTTTCTCGTCAACGGTTGGTCGGATCGCAATTCTGTCGCTTCCAACGCGTTCCTCGCGTCATTTTACATTGGAATTAGTCATGAGAAATGCACAAACACGGTTCTGGAATTCCAAAAACACGAGATCAGGGTTTGGGAATGCTCGCGATTTTCTCGTCAACGGTTTCTCGGATCGCAATTCTGTCGCTTCCAACGTGTTCCTCGTGTCATTTTACGTCGGAAATAGTCACGAGCAGTGCACGTAAACGTTTCTGGAGCCCAAAAAACACGAGATCAGGGTTTGGGAATGCTCGCGATTTTCTCGTCAACGTTTTCTCGGATCGCAATTCTGTCGCTTCCAACGTGTTCCTCGTGTCATTTTATGTCGGAATTAGTCTTGAGAAATGCACAAACACGGTTCTGGCGTTCGAAAAACACGAGATCAGGGTTTGGGAATGCTCCCGATTTTCTCGTTAACGGATGCTCTGATCGCAATTCTGTCGCTTTCAACGTGTTCCTCGTGTCATTTTACGTCGGAATTAGTCTTGAGAAATGCACAAACACGGTTCTGGCGTTCGAAAAACACGAGATCAGGGTTTGGGAATGCTCGCGATTTTCTCGTCAACGGTTTCTCGGATCGCAATTCTGTCGCTTCCAACGTGTTCCTCGTGTCATTTTACGTCGGAAATAGTCACGAGCAGTGCACGTAAACGTTTCTGGAGCCCAAAAAACACGAGATCAGGGTTTGGGAATGCTCGCGATTTTCTCGTCAACGTTTTCTCGGATCGCAATTCTGTCGCTTCCAACGTGTTCCTCGTGTCATTTTATGTCGGAATTAGTCTTGAGAAATGCACAAACACGGTTCTGGCGTTCGAAAAACACGAGATCAGGGTTTGGGAATGCTCGCGATTTTCTCGTCAACGGTTGCTCGGATCGCAATTCTGTCGCTTCCAACGTGTTCCTCGTGTCATTTTACGTCGGAAATAGTCACGAGCAGTGCACGTAAACGTTTCTGGAGCCCAAAAAACACGAGATCAGGGTTTGGGAATGCTCGCGATTTTCTCGTCAGCGTTTTCTCGGATCGCAATTCTGTCGCTTCCAACGCGTTCCTCGCGTCATTTTACATCGGAATTAGTCATGAGAAATGCACAAACACGGTTCTGGAGTCCAAAAACACGAGTTCAGGTTTTGGGAATGCTCGCGATTTTCTCGTCAACGTTTTCTCGGATCGCAATTCTGTCGCTTCCAACGTGTTCCTCTTGTCATTTTACGTCGGAATTAGTCTTGAGAAATGCACAAACACGGTTCTGGCCTTCAAAAAACACGAGATGAGGTTTTGGGAATGCTCGCGATTTTCTCGTCAACGGTTGCTCGGATCGCAATTCTATCGCTTCCAACGTGTTCCTCGTGTCATTTTACGTCGGAAATACTCACGAGCAGTGCACGTAAACGTTTCTGGAGCGCAAAAAACACGAGATCAGGATTTGGGAATGCTCGCGATTTTCTCGACAACGGTTTCTGGGATCGCAATTCTGTCGCTTGCAACGGGTTCCTCGCGTCATTTTACATCGGAATTTGTCATGAGAAATGCACAAACGCGGTTCTGGAGTCCAAAAAACACGAGATGAGGTTTTGGGAATGCTCGCGATTTTCTCGTCAACGGTTGCTCGGATCGAAATTCTGTCGCTTCCAACGTGTTCCTCGTGTCATTTTACGTCGGAAATAGTCACGAGCAGTGCACGTAAACGTTTCT
This sequence comes from Crossocerus cetratus, assembly GCA_963675795.1. Lineage (NCBI taxonomy): Eukaryota > Metazoa > Arthropoda > Insecta > Hymenoptera > Crabronidae > Crossocerus > Crossocerus cetratus. The sequence goes on from CAVMBF010000002.1 coordinate 1,642,406, forward strand.
GGAGCCCAAAAAACACGAGATCAGGGTTTGGGAATGCTCGCGATTTTCTCGTCAGCGTTTTCTCGGATCGCAATTCTGTCGCTTCCAACGCGTTCCTCGCGTCATTTTACATCGGAATTAGTCATGAGAAATGCACAAACACGGTTCTGGAGTCCAAAAACACGAGTTCAGGTTTTGGGAATGCTCGCGATTTTCTCGTCAACGTTTTCTCGGATCGCAATTCTGTCGCTTCCAACGTGTTCCTCTTGTCATTTTACGTCGGAATTAGTCTTGAGAAATGCACAAACACGGTTCTGGCCTTCAAAAAACACGAGATGAGGTTTTGGGAATGCTCGCGATTTTCTCGTCAACGGTTGCTCGGATCGCAATTCTATCGCTTCCAACGTGTTCCTCGTGTCATTTTACGTCGGAAATAGTCACGAGCAGTGCACGTAAACGTTTCTGGAGCCCAAAAAACACGAGATCAGGGTTTGGGAATGCTCGCGATTTTCTCGTCAACGTTTTCTCGGATCGCAATTCTGTCGCTTCCAACGCGTTCCTCGCGTCATTTTACATCGGAATTAGTCATGAGAAATGCACAAACACGGTTCTGGAATTCCAAAAACACGAGATCAGGGTTTGGGAATGCTCGCGATTTTCTCGTCAACGGTTTCTCGGATCGCAATTCTGTCTCTTCCAACGTGTTCCTCGTGTCATTTTACGTCGGAAATAGTCACGAGCAATGCACATAAACGTTTCTGGAGTCCAAAAAACACGTGTTCAAGTTTTGGGAATGCTCGCTATTTTCTCGTCAACGGTTTCTCGGATCGAAATTCTGTCGCTTCCAACGTGTTCCTCGCGTCATTTTACATCGGAATTAGTCATGAGAAATGCACAAACACGGTTCTGGAGCCTAAAAAACACGAGATCAGGGTTTGGGAATGCTCACTATTTTCTCGTCAACGGTTGGTCGGATCGCAATTCTGTCGCTTCCAACGTGTTCCTCGTGTCATTTTACGTCGGAATTAGTCTTGAGAAATGCACAAACACGGTTCTGGCGTTCAAAAAACACGAGATGAGGTTTTGGGAATGCTCGCGATTTTCTCGTCAACGGTTGCTCGGATCGCAATTCTGTCGCTTCCAACGTGTTCCTCGTGTCATTTTACGTCGGAAATAGTCACGAGCAGTGCACGTAAACGTTTCTGGAGCCCAAAAAACACGAGATCAGGGTTTGGGAATGCTCGCGATTTTCTCGTCAACGTTTTCTCGGATCGCAATTCTGTCGCTTCCAACGTGTTCCTCGTGTCATTTTATGTCGGAATTAGTCTTGGGAAATGCACAAACACGGTTCTGGCGTTCGAAAAACACGAGATCAGGGTTTGGGAATGCTCCCGATTTTCTCGTTAACGGATGCTCTGATCGCAATTCTGTCGCTTTCAACGTGTTCCTCGTGTCATTTTACGTCGGAATTAGTCTTGAGAAATGCACAAACGCGGTTCTGGAGTCCAAAAAACACGAGATGAGGTTTTAGGAATGCTCGCGATTTTCTCGTCAACGGTTGCTCGGATCGCAATTCTGTCGCTTCCAACGTGTTCCTCGTGTCATTTTACGTCGGAAATAGTCACGAGCAGTGCACGTAAACGTTTCTGGAGCCCAAAAAACACGAGATCAGGGTTTGGGAATGCTCGCGATTTTCTCGTCAGCGTTTTCTCGGATCGCAATTCTGTCGCTTCCAACGCGTTCCTCGCGTCATTTTACATCGGAATTAGTCATGAGAAATGCACAAACACGGTTCTGGAGTCCAAAAACACGAGTTCAGGTTTTGGGAATGCTCGCGATTTTCTCGTCAACGTTTTCTCGGATCGCAATTCTTTCGCTTCCAACGTGTTCCTCTTGTCATTTTACGTCGGAATTAGTCTTGAGAAATGCACAAACACGGTTCTGGCCTTCAAAAAACACGAGATGAGGTTTTGGGAATGCTCGCGATTTTCTCGTCAACGGTTGCTCGGATCGAAATTCTGTCGCTTCCAACGTGTTCCTCGTGTCATTTTACGTCGGAAATAGTCACGAGCAGTGCACGTAAACGTTTCTGGAGCCCAAAAAACACGAGATCAGGGTTTGGGAATGCTCGCGATTTTCTCGTCAGCGTTTTCTCGGATCGCAATTCTGTCGCTTCCAACGCGTTCCTCGCGTCATTTTACATCGGAATTAGTCATGAGAAATGCACAAACACGGTTCTGGAGTCCAAAAACACGAGTTCAGGTTTTGGGAATGCTCGCGATTTTCTCGTCAACGTTTTCTCGGATCGCAATTCTTTCGCTTCCAACGTGTTCCTCTTGTCATTTTACGTCGGAATTAGTCTTGAGAAATGCACAAACACGGTTCTGGCCTTCAAAAAACACGAGATGAGGTTTTGGGAATGCTCGCGATTTTCTCGTCAACGGTTGCTCGGATCGCAATTCTATCGCTTCCAACGTGTTCCTCGTGTCATTTTACGTCGGAAATACTCACGAGCAGTGCACGTAAACGTTTCTGGAGCGCAAAAAACACGAGATCAGGATTTGGGAATGCTCGCGATTTTCTCGTCAACGGTTTCTGGGATCGCAATTCTGTCGCTTGCAACGGGTTCCTCGCGTCATTTTACATCGGAATTTGTCATGAGAAATGCACAAACGCGGTTCTGGAGTCCAAAAAACACGAGATGAGGTTTTGGGAATGCTCGCGATTTTCTCGTCAACGGTTGCTCGGATCGCAATTCTGTCGCTTCCAACGTGTTCCTCGTGTCATTTTACGTCGGAAATAGTCACGAGCAGTGCACGTAAACGTTTCTGGAGCCCAAAAAACACGAGATCAGGGTTTGGGAATGCTCGCGATTTTCTCGTCAACGTTTTCTCGGATCGCAATTCTGTCGCTTCCAACGCGTTCCTCGCGTCATTTTACATCGGAATTAGTCATGAGAAATGCACAAACACGGTTCTGGAATTCCAAAAACACGAGATCAGGGTTTGGGAATGCTCGCGATTTTCTCGTCAACGGTTTCTCGGATCGCAATTCTGTCTCTTCCAACGTGTTCCTCGTGTCATTTTACGTCGGAAATAGTCACGAGCAATGCACATAAACGTTTCTGGAGTCCAAAAAACACGTGTTCAAGTTTTGGGAATGCTCGCTATTTTCTCGTCAACGGTTTCTCGGATCGAAATTCTGTCGCTTCCAACGTGTTCCTCGCGTCATTTTACATCGGAATTAGTCACGAGCAGTGCACGTAAACGTTTCTGGAGCCCAAAAAACACGAGATCAGGGTTTGGGAATGCTCGCGATTTTCTCGTCAACGTTTTCTCGGATCGCAATTCTGTCGCTTCCAACGCGTTCCTCGCGTCATTTTACATCGGAATTAGTCATGAGAAATGCACAAACACGGTTCTGGAATTCCAAAAACACGAGATCAGGGTTTGGGAATGCTCGCGATTTTCTCGTCAACGGTTTCTCGGATCGCAATTCTGTCTCTTCCAACGTGTTCCTCGTGTCATTTTACGTCGGAAATAGTCACGAGCAATGCACATAAACGTTTCTGGAGTCCAAAAAACACGTGTTCAAGTTTTGGGAATGCTCGCTATTTTCTCGTCAACGGTTTCTCGGATCGAAATTCTGTCGCTTCCAACGTGTTCCTCGCGTCATTTTACATCGGAATTAGTCATGAGAAATGCACAAACACGGTTCTGGAGCCTAAAAAACACGAGATCAGGGTTTGGGAATGCTCACTATTTTCTCGTCAACGGTTGGTCGGATCGCAATTCTGTCGCTTCCAACGCGTTCCTCGCGTCATTTTACATTGGAATTAGTCATGAGAAATGCACAAACACGGTTCTGGAATTCCAAAAACACGAGATCAGGGTTTGGGAATGCTCGCGATTTTCTCGTCAACGGTTTCTCGGATCGCAATTCTGTCGCTTCCAACGTGTTCCTCGTGTCATTTTACGTCGGAAATAGTCACGAGCAGTGCACGTAAACGTTTCTGGAGCCCAAAAAACACGAGATCAGGGTTTGGGAATGCTCGCGATTTTCTCGTCAACGTTTTCTCGGATCGCAATTCTGTCGCTTCCAACGTGTTCCTCGTGTCATTTTATGTCGGAATTAGTCTTGAGAAATGCACAAACACGGTTCTGGCGTTCGAAAAACACGAGATCAGGGTTTGGGAATGCTCCCGATTTTCTCGTTAACGGATGCTCTGATCGCAATTCTGTCGCTTTCAACGTGTTCCTCGTGTCATTTTACGTCGGAATTAGTCTTGAGAAATGCACAAACACGGTTCTGGCGTTCGAAAAACACGAGATCAGGGTTTGGGAATGCTCGCGATTTTCTCGTCAACGGTTTCTCGGATCGCAATTCTGTCGCTTCCAACGTGTTCCTCGTGTCATTTTACGTCGGAAATAGTCACGAGCAGTGCACGTAAACGTTTCTGGAGCCCAAAAAACACGAGATCAGGGTTTGGGAATGCTCGCGATTTTCTCGTCAACGTTTTCTCGGATCGCAATTCTGTCGCTTCCAACGTGTTCCTCGTGTCATTTTATGTCGGAATTAGTCTTGAGAAATGCACAAACACGGTTCTGGCGTTCGAAAAACACGAGATCAGGGTTTGGGAATGCTCGCGATTTTCTCGTCAACGGTTGCTCGGATCGCAATTCTGTCGCTTCCAACGTGTTCCTCGTGTCATTTTACGTCGGAAATAGTCACGAGCAGTGCACGTAAACGTTTCTGGAGCCCAAAAAACACGAGATCAGGGTTTGGGAATGCTCGCGATTTTCTCGTCAGCGTTTTCTCGGATCGCAATTCTGTCGCTTCCAACGCGTTCCTCGCGTCATTTTACATCGGAATTAGTCATGAGAAATGCACAAACACGGTTCTGGAGTCCAAAAACACGAGTTCAGGTTTTGGGAATGCTCGCGATTTTCTCGTCAACGTTTTCTCGGATCGCAATTCTGTCGCTTCCAACGTGTTCCTCTTGTCATTTTACGTCGGAATTAGTCTTGAGAAATGCACAAACACGGTTCTGGCCTTCAAAAAACACGAGATGAGGTTTTGGGAATGCTCGCGATTTTCTCGTCAACGGTTGCTCGGATCGCAATTCTATCGCTTCCAACGTGTTCCTCGTGTCATTTTACGTCGGAAATACTCACGAGCAGTGCACGTAAACGTTTCTGGAGCGCAAAAAACACGAGATCAGGATTTGGGAATGCTCGCGATTTTCTCGACAACGGTTTCTGGGATCGCAATTCTGTCGCTTGCAACGGGTTCCTCGCGTCATTTTACATCGGAATTTGTCATGAGAAATGCACAAACGCGGTTCTGGAGTCCAAAAAACACGAGATGAGGTTTTGGGAATGCTCGCGATTTTCTCGTCAACGGTTGCTCGGATCGAAATTCTGTCGCTTCCAACGTGTTCCTCGTGTCATTTTACGTCGGAAATAGTCACGAGCAGTGCACGTAAACGTTTCTGGAGCCCAAAAAACACGAGATCAGGGTTTGGGAATGCTCGCGATTTTCTCGTCAGCGTTTTCTCGGATCGCAATTCTGTCGCTTCCAACGCGTTCCTCGCGTCATTTTACATCGGAATTAGTCATGAGAAATGCACAAACACGGTTCTGGAGTCCAAAAACACGAGTTCAGGTTTTGGGAATGCTCGCGATTTTCTCGTCAACGTTTTCTCGGATCGCAATTCTGTCGCTTCCAACGTGTTCCTCTTGTCATTTTACGTCGGAATTAGTCTTGAGAAATGCACAAACACGGTTCTGGCCTTCAAAAAACACGAGATGAGGTTTTGGGAATGCTCGCGATTTTCTCGTCAACGGTTGCTCGGATCGCAATTCTATCGCTTCCAACGTGTTCCTCGTGTCATTTTACGTCGGAAATAGTCACGAGCAGTGCACGTAAACGTTTCTGGAGCCCAAAAAACACGAGATCAGGGTTTGGGAATGCTCGCGATTTTCTCGTCAACGTTTTCTCGGATCGCAATTCTGTCGCTTCCAACGCGTTCCTCGCGTCATTTTACATCGGAATTAGTCATGAGAAATGCACAAACACGGTTCTGGAATTCCAAAAACACGAGATCAGGGTTTGGGAATGCTCGCGATTTTCTCGTCAACGGTTTCTCGGATCGCAATTCTGTCTCTTCCAACGTGTTCCTCGTGTCATTTTACGTCGGAAATAGTCACGAGCAATGCACATAAACGTTTCTGGAGTCCAAAAAACACGTGTTCAAGTTTTGGGAATGCTCGCTATTTTCTCGTCAACGGTTTCTCGGATCGAAATTCTGTCGCTTCCAACGTGTTCCTCGCGTCATTTTACATCGGAATTAGTCATGAGAAATGCACAAACACGGTTCTGGAGCCTAAAAAACACGAGATCAGGGTTTGGGAATGCTCACTATTTTCTCGTCAACGGTTGGTCGGATCGCAATTCTGTCGCTTCCAACGTGTTCCTCGTGTCATTTTACGTCGGAATTAGTCTTGAGAAATGCACAAACACGGTTCTGGCGTTCAAAAAACACGAGATGAGGTTTTGGGAATGCTCGCGATTTTCTCGTCAACGGTTGCTCGGATCGCAATTCTGTCGCTTCCAACGTGTTCCTCGTGTCATTTTACGTCGGAAATAGTCACGAGCAGTGCACGTAAACGTTTCTGGAGCCCAAAAAACACGAGATCAGGGTTTGGGAATGCTCGCGATTTTCTCGTCAACGTTTTCTCGGATCGCAATTCTGTCGCTTCCAACGTGTTCCTCGTGTCATTTTATGTCGGAATTAGTCTTGGGAAATGCACAAACACGGTTCTGGCGTTCGAAAAACACGAGATCAGGGTTTGGGAATGCTCCCGATTTTCTCGTTAACGGATGCTCTGATCGCAATTCTGTCGCTTTCAACGTGTTCCTCGTGTCATTTTACGTCGGAATTAGTCTTGAGAAATGCACAAACGCGGTTCTGGAGTCCAAAAAACACGAGATGAGGTTTTAGGAATGCTCGCGATTTTCTCGTCAACGGTTGCTCGGATCGCAATTCTGTCGCTTCCAACGTGTTCCTCGTGTCATTTTACGTCGGAAATAGTCACGAGCAGTGCACGTAAACGTTTCTGGAGCCCAAAAAACACGAGATCAGGGTTTGGGAATGCTCGCGATTTTCTCGTCAGCGTTTTCTCGGATCGCAATTCTGTCGCTTCCAACGCGTTCCTCGCGTCATTTTACATCGGAATTAGTCATGAGAAATGCACAAACACGGTTCTGGAGTCCAAAAACACGAGTTCAGGTTTTGGGAATGCTCGCGATTTTCTCGTCAACGTTTTCTCGGATCGCAATTCTTTCGCTTCCAACGTGTTCCTCTTGTCATTTTACGTCGGAATTAGTCTTGAGAAATGCACAAACACGGTTCTGGCCTTCAAAAAACACGAGATGAGGTTTTGGGAATGCTCGCGATTTTCTCGTCAACGGTTGCTCGGATCGCAATTCTATCGCTTCCAACGTGTTCCTCGTGTCATTTTACGTCGGAAATACTCACGAGCAGTGCACGTAAACGTTTCTGGAGCGCAAAAAACACGAGATCAGGATTTGGGAATGCTCGCGATTTTCTCGTCAACGGTTTCTGGGATCGCAATTCTGTCGCTTGCAACGGGTTCCTCGCGTCATTTTACATCGGAATTTGTCATGAGAAATGCACAAACGCGGTTCTGGAGTCCAAAAAACACGAGATGAGGTTTTGGGAATGCTCGCGATTTTCTCGTCAACGGTTGCTCGGATCGCAATTCTGTCGCTTCCAACGTGTTCCTCGTGTCATTTTACGTCGGAAATAGTCACGAGCAGTGCACGTAAACGTTTCTGGAGCCCAAAAAACACGAGATCAGGGTTTGGGAATGCTCGCGATTTTCTCGTCAACGTTTTCTCGGATCGCAATTCTGTCGCTTCCAACGCGTTCCTCGCGTCATTTTACATCGGAATTAGTCATGAGAAATGCACAAACACGGTTCTGGAATTCCAAAAACACGAGATCAGGGTTTGGGAATGCTCGCGATTTTCTCGTCAACGGTTTCTCGGATCGCAATTCTGTCGCTTCCAACGTGTTCCTCGTGTCATTTTACGTCGGAAATAGTCACGAGCAGTGCACGTAAACGTTTCTGGAGCCCAAAAAACACGAGATCAGGGTTTGGGAATGCTCGCGATTTTCTCGTCAGCGTTTTCTCGGATCGCAATTCTGTCGCTTCCAACGCGTTCCTCGCGTCATTTTACATCGGAATTAGTCATGAGAAATGCACAAACACGGTTCTGGAGTCCAAAAACACGAGTTCAGGTTTTGGGAATGCTCGCGATTTTCTCGTCAACGTTTTCTCGGATCGCAATTCTTTCGCTTCCAACGTGTTCCTCTTGTCATTTTACGTCGGAATTAGTCTTGAGAAATGCACAAACACGGTTCTGGCCTTCAAAAAACACGAGATGAGGTTTTGGGAATGCTCGCGATTTTCTCGTCAACGGTTGCTCGGATCGCAATTCTATCGCTTCCAACGTGTTCCTCGTGTCATTTTACGTCGGAAATACTCACGAGCAGTGCACGTAAACGTTTCTGGAGCGCAAAAAACACGAGATCAGGATTTGGGAATGCTCGCGATTTTCTCGTCAACGGTTTCTGGGATCGCAATTCTGTCGCTTGCAACGGGTTCCTCGCGTCATTTTACATCGGAATTTGTCATGAGAAATGCACAAACGCGGTTCTGGAGTCCAAAAAACACGAGATGAGGTTTTGGGAATGCTCGCGATTTTCTCGTCAACGGTTGCTCGGATCGCAATTCTGTCGCTTCCAACGTGTTCCTCGTGTCATTTTACGTCGGAAATAGTCACGAGCAGTGCACGTAAACGTTTCTGGAGCCCAAAAAACACGAGATCAGGGTTTGGGAATGCTCGCGATTTTCTCGTCAACGTTTTCTCGGATCGCAATTCTGTCGCTTCCAACGCGTTCCTCGCGTCATTTTACATCGGAATTAGTCATGAGAAATGCACAAACACGGTTCTGGAATTCCAAAAACACGAGATCAGGGTTTGGGAATGCTCGCGATTTTCTCGTCAACGGTTTCTCGGATCGCAATTCTGTCTCTTCCAACGTGTTCCTCGTGTCATTTTACGTCGGAAATAGTCACGAGCAATGCACATAAACGTTTCTGGAGTCCAAAAAACACGTGTTCAAGTTTTGGGAATGCTCGCTATTTTCTCGTCAACGGTTTCTCGGATCGAAATTCTGTCGCTTCCAACGTGTTCCTCGCGTCATTTTACATCGGAATTAGTCATGAGAAATGCACAAACACGGTTCTGGAGCCTAAAAAACACGAGATCAGGGTTTGGGAATGCTCACTATTTTCTCGTCAACGGTTGGTCGGATCGCAATTCTGTCGCTTCCAACGCGTTCCTCGCGTCATTTTACATCGGAATTAGTCATGAGAAATGCACAAACACGGTTCTGGAATTCCAAAAACACGAGATCAGGGTTTGGGAATGCTCGCGATTTTCTCGTCAACGTTTTCTCGGATCGCAATTCTGTCGCTTCCAACGTGTTCCTCGTGTCATTTTATGTCGGAATTAATCTTGAGAAATGCACAAACACGGTTCTGGCGTTCGAAAAACACGAGATCAGGGTTTGGGAATGCTCCCGATTTTCTCGTTAAGGGATGCTCTGATCGCAATTCTGTCGCTTTCAACGTGTTCCTCGTGTCATTTTACGTCGGAATTAGTCTTGAGAAATGCACAAACGCGGTTCTGGAGTCCAAAAAACACGAGATGAGGTTTTAGGAATGCTCGCGATTTTCTCGTCAACGGTTGCTCGGATCGAAATTCTGTCGCTTCCAACGTGTTCCTCGTGTCATTTTACGTCGGAAATAGTCACGAGCAGTGCACGTAAACGTTTCTGGAGCCCAAAAAACACGAGATCAGGGTTTGGGAATGCTCGCGATTTTCTCGTCAGCGTTTTCTCGGATCGCAATTCTGTCGCTTCCAACGCGTTCCTCGCGTCATTTTACATCGGAATTAGTCATGAGAAATGCACAAACACGGTTCTGGAGTCCAAAAACACGAGTTCAGGTTTTGGGAATGCTCGCGATTTTCTCGTCAACGTTTTCTCGGATCGCAATTCTGTCGCTTCCAACGTGTTCCTCTTGTCATTTTACGTCGGAATTAGTCTTGAGAAATGCACAAACACGGTTCTGGCCTTCAAAAAACACGAGATGAGGTTTTGGGAATGCTCGCGATTTTCTCGTCAACGGTTGCTCGGATCGCAATTCTATCGCTTCCAACGTGTTCCTCGTGTCATTTTACGTCGGAAATAGTCACGAGCAGTGCACGTAAACGTTTCTGGAGCCCAAAAAACACGAGATCAGGGTTTGGGAATGCTCGCGATTTTCTCGTCAACGTTTTCTCGGATCGCAATTCTGTCGCTTCCAACGCGTTCCTCGCGTCATTTTACATCGGAATTAGTCATGAGAAATGCACAAACACGGTTCTGGAATTCCAAAAACACGAGATCAGGGTTTGGGAATGCTCGCGATTTTCTCGTCAACGGTTTCTCGGATCGCAATTCTGTCTCTTCCAACGTGTTCCTCGTGTCATTTTACGTCGGAAATAGTCACGAGCAATGCACATAAACGTTTCTGGAGTCCAAAAAACACGTGTTCAAGTTTTGGGAATGCTCGCTATTTTCTCGTCAACGGTTTCTCGGATCGAAATTCTGTCGCTTCCAACGTGTTCCTCGCGTCATTTTACATCGGAATTAGTCATGAGAAATGCACAAACACGGTTCTGGAGCCTAAAAAACACGAGATCAGGGTTTGGGAATGCTCACTATTTTCTCGTCAACGGTTGGTCGGATCGCAATTCTGTCGCTTCCAACGTGTTCCTCGTGTCATTTTACGTCGGAATTAGTCTTGAGAAATGCACAAACACGGTTCTGGCGTTCAAAAAACACGAGATGAGGTTTTGGGAATGCTCGCGATTTTCTCGTCAACGGTTGCTCGGATCGCAATTCTGTCGCTTCCAACGTGTTCCTCGTGTCATTTTACGTCGGAAATAGTCACGAGCAGTGCACGTAAACGTTTCTGGAGCCCAAAAAACACGAGATCAGGGTTTGGGAATGCTCGCGATTTTCTCGTCAACGTTTTCTCGGATCGCAATTCTGTCGCTTCCAACGTGTTCCTCGTGTCATTTTATGTCGGAATTAGTCTTGGGAAATGCACAAACACGGTTCTGGCGTTCGAAAAACACGAGATCAGGGTTTGGGAATGCTCCCGATTTTCTCGTTAACGGATGCTCTGATCGCAATTCTGTCGCTTTCAACGTGTTCCTCGTGTCATTTTACGTCGGAATTAGTCTTGAGAAATGCACAAACGCGGTTCTGGAGTCCAAAAAACACGAGATGAGGTTTTAGGAATGCTCGCGATTTTCTCGTCAACGGTTGCTCGGATCGCAATTCTGTCGCTTCCAACGTGTTCCTCGTGTCATTTTACGTCGGAAATAGTCACGAGCAGTGCACGTAAACGTTTCTGGAGCCCAAAAAACACGAGATCAGGGTTTGGGAATGCTCGCGATTTTCTCGTCAGCGTTTTCTCGGATCGCAATTCTGTCGCTTCCAACGCGTTCCTCGCGTCATTTTACATCGGAATTAGTCATGAGAAATGCACAAACACGGTTCTGGAGTCCAAAAACACGAGTTCAGGTTTTGGGAATGCTCGCGATTTTCTCGTCAACGTTTTCTCGGATCGCAATTCTTTCGCTTCCAACGTGTTCCTCTTGTCATTTTACGTCGGAATTAGTCTTGAGAAATGCACAAACACGGTTCTGGCCTTCAAAAAACACGAGATGAGGTTTTGGGAATGCTCGCGATTTTCTCGTCAACGGTTGCTCGGATCGCAATTCTATCGCTTCCAACGTGTTCCTCGTGTCATTTTACGTCGGAGATACTCACGAGCAGTGCACGTAAACGTTTCTGGAGCGCAAAAAACACGAGATCAGGATTTGGGAATGCTCGCGATTTTCTCGTCAACGGTTTCTGGGATTGCAATTCTGTCGCTTGCAACGGGTTCCTCGCGTCATTTTACATCGGAATTTGTCATGAGAAATGCACAAACGCGGTTCTGGAGTCCAAAAAACACGAGATGAGGTTTTGGGAATGCTCGCGATTTTCTCGTCAACGGTTGCTCGGATCGCAATTCTGTCGCTTCCAACGTGTTCCTCGTGTCATTTTACGTCGGAAATAGTCACGAGCAGTGCACGTAAACGTTTCTGGAGCCCAAAAAACACGAGATCAGGGTTTGGGAATGCTCGCGATTTTCTCGTCAACGTTTTCTCGGATCGCAATTCTGTCGCTTCCAACGCGTTCCTCGCGTCATTTTACATCGGAATTAGTCATGAGAAATGCACAAACACGGTTCTGGAATTCCAAAAACACGAGATCAGGGTTTGGGAATGCTCGCGATTTTCTCGTCAACGGTTTCTCGGATCGCAATTCTGTCTCTTCCAACGTGTTCCTCGTGTCATTTTACGTCGGAAATAGTCACGAGCAATGCACATAAACGTTTCTGGAGTCCAAAAAACACGTGTTCAAGTTTTGGGAATGCTCGCTATTTTCTCGTCAACGGTTTCTCGGATCGAAATTCTGTCGCTTCCAACGTGTTCCTCGCGTCATTTTACATCGGAGTTAGTCATGAGAAATGCACAAACACGGTTCTGGAGCCTAAAAAACACGAGATCAGGGTTTGGGAATGCTCACTATTTTCTCGTCAACGGTTGGTCGGATCGCAATTCTGTCGCTTCCAACGCGTTCCTCGCGTCATTTTACATCGGAATTAGTCATGAGAAATGCACAAACACGGTTCTGGAATTCCAAAAACACGAGATCAGGGTTTGGGAATGCTCGCGATTTTCTCGTCAACGGTTTCTCGGATCGCAATTCTGTCGCTTCCAACGTGTTCCTCGTGTCATTTTACGTCGGAAATAGTCACGAGCAGTGCACGTAAACGTTTCTGGAGCCCAAAAAACACGAGATCAGGGTTTGGGAATGCTCGCGATTTTCTCGTCAACGTTTTCTCGGATCGCAATTCTGTCGCTTCCAACGTGTTCCTCGTGTCATTTTATGTCGGAATTAGTCTTGAGAAATGCACAAACACGGTTCTGACGTTCGAAAAACACGAGATCAGGGTTTGGGAATGCTCCCGATTTTCTCGTTAACGGATGCTCTGATCGCAATTCTGTCGCTTTCAACGTGTTCCTCGTGTCATTTTACGTCGGAATTAGTCTTGAGAAATGCACAAACGCGGTTCTGGAGTCCAAAAAACACGAGATGAGGTTTTAGGAATGCTCGCGATTTTCTCGTCAACGGTTGCTCGGATCGCAATTCTGTCGCTTCCAACGTGTTCCTCGTGTCATTTTACGTCGGAAATAGTCACGAGCAGTGCACGTAAACGTTTCTGGAGCCCAAAAAACACGAGATCAGGGTTTGGGAATGCTCGCGATTTTCTCGTCAGCGTTTTCTCGGATCGCAATTCTGTCGCTTCCAACGCGTTCCTCGCGTCATTTTACATCGGAATTAGTCATGAGAAATGCACAAACACGGTTCTGGAGTCCAAAAACACGAGTTCAGGTTTTGGGAATGCTCGCGATTTTCTCGTCAACGTTTTCTCGGATCGCAATTCTGTCGCTTCCAACGTGTTCCTCTTGTCATTTTACGTCGGAATTAGTCTTGAGAAATGCACAAACACGGTTCTGGCCTTCAAAAAACACGAGATGAGGTTTTGGGAATGCTCGCGATTTTCTCGTCAACGGTTGCTCGGATCGCAATTCTATCGCTTCCAACGTGTTCCTCGTGTCATTTTACGTCGGAAATACTCACGAGCAGTGCACGTAAACGTTTCTGGAGCGCAAAAAACACGAGATCAGGATTTGGGAATGCTCGCGATTTTCTCGTCAACGGTTTCTGGGATCGCAATTCTGTCGCTTGCAACGGGTTCCTCGCGTCATTTTACATCGGAATTTGTCATGAGAAATGCACAAACGCGGTTCTGGAGTCCAAAAAACACGAGATGAGGTTTTGGGAATGCTCGCGATTTTCTCGTCAACGGTTGCTCGGATCGCAATTCTGTCGCTTCCAACGTGTTCCTCGTGTCATTTTACGTCGGAAATAGTCACGAGCAGTGCACGTAAACGTTTCTGGAGCCCAAAAAACACGAGATCAGGGTTTGGGAATGCTCGCGATTTTCTCGTCAACGTTTTCTCGGATCGCAATTCTGTCGCTTCCAACGTGTTCCTCGTGTCATTTTATGTCGGAATTAATCTTGAGAAATGCACAAACACGGTTCTGGCGTTCGAAAAACACGAGATCAGGGTTTGGGAATGCTCCCGATTTTCTCGTTAAGGGATGCTCTGATCGCAATTCTGTCGCTTTCAACGTGTTCCTCGTGTCATTTTACGTCGGAATTAGTCTTGAGAAATGCACAAACGCGGTTCTGGAGTCCAAAAAACACGAGATGAGGTTTTAGGAATGCTCGCGATTTTCTCGTCAACGGTTGCTCGGATCGAAATTCTGTCGCTTCCAACGTGTTCCTCGTGTCATTTTACGTCGGAAATAGTCACGAGCAGTGCACGTAAACGTTTCTGGAGCCCAAAAAACACGAGATCAGGGTTTGGGAATGCTCGCGATTTTCTCGTCAGCGTTTTCTCGGATCGCAATTCTGTCGCTTCCAACGCGTTCCTCGCGTCATTTTACATCGGAATTAGTCATGAGAAATGCACAAACACGGTTCTGGAGTCCAAAAACACGAGTTCAGGTTTTGGGAATGCTCGCGATTTTCTCGTCAACGTTTTCTCGGATCGCAATTCTGTCGCTTCCAACGTGTTCCTCTTGTCATTTTACGTCGGAATTAGTCTTGAGAAATGCACAAACACGGTTCTGGCCTTCAAAAAACACGAGATGAGGTTTTGGGAATGCTCGCGATTTTCTCGTCAACGGTTGCTCGGATCGCAATTCTATCGCTTCCAACGTGTTCCTCGTGTCATTTTACGTCGGAAATAGTCACGAGCAGTGCACGTAAACGTTTCTGGAGCCCAAAAAACACGAGATCAGGGTTTGGGAATGCTCGCGATTTTCTCGTCAACGTTTTCTCGGATCGCAATTCTGTCGCTTCCAACGCGTTCCTCGCGTCATTTTACATCGGAATTAGTCATGAGAAATGCACAAACACGGTTCTGGAATTCCAAAAACACGAGATCAGGGTTTGGGAATGCTCGCGATTTTCTCGTCAACGGTTTCTCGGATCGCAATTCTGTCTCTTCCAACGTGTTCCTCGTGTCATTTTACGTCGGAAATAGTCACGAGCAATGCACATAAACGTTTCTGGAGTCCAAAAAACACGTGTTCAAGTTTTGGGAATGCTCGCTATTTTCTCGTCAACGGTTTCTCGGATCGAAATTCTGTCGCTTCCAACGTGTTCCTCGCGTCATTTTACATCGGAATTAGTCATGAGAAATGCACAAACACGGTTCTGGAGCCTAAAAAACACGAGATCAGGGTTTGGGAATGCTCACTATTTTCTCGTCAACGGTTGGTCGGATCGCAATTCTGTCGCTTCCAACGTGTTCCTCGTGTCATTTTACGTCGGAATTAGTCTTGAGAAATGCACAAACACGGTTCTGGCGTTCAAAAAACACGAGATGAGGTTTTGGGAATGCTCGCGATTTTCTCGTCAACGGTTGCTCGGATCGCAATTCTGTCGCTTCCAACGTGTTCCTCGTGTCATTTTACGTCGGAAATAGTCACGAGCAGTGCACGTAAACGTTTCTGGAGCCCAAAAAACACGAGATCAGGGTTTGGGAATGCTCGCGATTTTCTCGTCAACGTTTTCTCGGATCGCAATTCTGTCGCTTCCAACGTGTTCCTCGTGTCATTTTATGTCGGAATTAGTCTTGGGAAATGCACAAACACGGTTCTGGCGTTCGAAAAACACGAGATCAGGGTTTGGGAATGCTCCCGATTTTCTCGTTAACGGATGCTCTGATCGCACTTCTGTCGCTTTCAACGTGTTCCTCGTGTCATTTTACGTCGGAATTAGTCTTGAGAAATGCACAAACGCGGTTCTGGAGTCCAAAAAACACGAGATGAGGTTTTAGGAATGCTCGCGATTTTCTCGTCAACGGTTGCTCGGATCGCAATTCTGTCGCTTCCAACGTGTTCCTCGTGTCATTTTACGTCGGAAATAGTCACGAGCAGTGCACGTAAACGTTTCTGGAGCCCAAAAAACACGAGATCAGGGTTTGGGAATGCTCGCGATTTTCTCGTCAGCGTTTTCTCGGATCGCAATTCTGTCGCTTCCAACGCGTTCCTCGCGTCATTTTACATCGGAATTAGTCATGAGAAATGCACAAACACGGTTCTGGAGTCCAAAAACACGAGTTCAGGTTTTGGGAATGCTCGCGATTTTCTCGTCAACGTTTTCTCGGATCGCAATTCTGTCGCTTCCAACGTGTTCCTCTTGTCATTTTACGTCGGAATTAGTCTTGAGAAATGCACAAACACGGTTCTGGCCTTCAAAAAACACGAGATGAGGTTTTGGGAATGCTCGCGATTTTCTCGTCAACGGTTGCTCGGATCGCAATTCTATCGCTTCCAACGTGTTCCTCGTGTCATTTTACGTCGGAAATAGTCACGAGCAGTGCACAAACGCGGTTCTGGAGTCCAAAAAACACGAGATGAGGTTTTAGGAATGCTCGCGATTTTCTCGTCAACGGTTGCTCGGATCGCAATTCTGTCGCTTCCAACGTGTTCCTCGTGTCATTTTACGTCGGAAATAGTCACGAGCAGTGCACGTAAACGTTTCTGGAGCCCAAAAAACACGAGATCAGGGTTTGGGAATGCTCGCGATTTTCTCCTCAACGGTTTCTGGGATCGCAATTCTGTCGCTTGCAACGGGTTCCTCGCGTCATTTTACATCGGAATTTGTCATGAGAAATGCACAAACGCGGTTCTGGAGTCCAAAAAACACGAGATGAGGTTTTGGGAATGCTCGCGATTTTCTCGTCAACGGTTGCTCGGATCGCAATTCTGTCGCTTCCAACGTGTTCCTCGTGTCATTTTACGTCGGAAATAGTCACGAGCAGTGCACGTAAACGTTTCTGGAGCCCAAAAAACACGAGATCAGGGTTTGGGAATGCTCGCGATTTTCTCGTCAACGTTTTCTCGGATCGCAATTCTGTCGCTTCCAACGCGTTCCTCGCGTCATTTTACATCGGAATTAGTCATGAGAAATACACAAACACGGTTCTGGAGTCCAAAAATACGAGTTCAGGTTTTGGGAATGCTCGCGATTTTCTCGTCAACGTTTTCTCGGATCGCAATTCTGTCGCTTCCAACGTGTTCCTCTTGTCATTTTACGTCGGAATTAGTCTTGAGAAATGCACAAACACGGTTCTGGCCTTCAAAAAACACGAGATGAGGTTTTGGGAATGCTCGCGATTTTCTCGTCAACGGTTGCTCGGATCGCAATTCTATCGCTTCCAACGTGTTCCTCGTGTCATTTTACGTCGGAAATACTCACGAGCAGTGCACGTAAACGTTTCTGGAGCGCAAAAAACACGAGATCAGGATTTGGGAATGCTCGCGATTTTCTCGTCAACGGTTTCTGGGATCGCAATTCTGTCGCTTGCAACGGGTTCCTCGCGTCATTTTACATCGGAATTTGTCATGAGAAATGCACAAACGCGGTTCTGGAGTCCAAAAAACACGAGATGAGGTTTTGGGAATGCTCGCGATTTTCTCGTCAACGGTTGCTCGGATCGCAATTCTGTCGCTTCCAACGTGTTCCTCGTGTCATTTTACGTCGGAAATAGTCACGAGCAGTGCACGTAAACGTTTCTGGAGCCCAAAAAACACGAGATCAGGGTTTGGGAATGCTCGCGATTTTCTCGTCAACGTTTTCTCGGATCGCAATTCTGTCGCTTCCAACGCGTTCCTCGCGTCATTTTACATCGGAATTAGTCATGAGAAATACACAAACACGGTTCTGGAGTCCAAAAATACGAGTTCAGGTTTTGGGAATGCTCGCGATTTTCTCGTCAACGTTTTCTCGGATCGCAATTCTGTCGCTTCCAACGTGTTCCTCTTGTCATTTTACGTCGGAATTAGTCTTGAGAAATGCACAAACACGGTTCTGGCCTTCAAAAAACACGAGATGAGGTTTTGGGAATGCTCGCGATTTTCTCGTCAACGATTGCTCGGATCGCAATTCTGTCGCTTCCAACGTGTTCCTCGTGTCATTTTACGTCGGAAATAGTCACGAGTAGTGCACGTAAACGTTTCTGGAGTCCAAAAAACACGAGTTCAGGTTCTGGGAATGCTCGCGATTTTCTCGTCAACGTTTTCTCGGATCGCAATTCTGTCGCTTCCAACGTGTTCCTCGCGTCATTTTACGTCGGAATTAGTCTTGAGAAATGCACGTAAACGTTTCTGGCGTTCAAAAAACACGAGATGAGGTTTTGGGAATGCTCGCGATTTTCTCGTCAACGGTTGCTCGGATCGCAATTCTGTCGCTTCCAACGTGTTCCTCGTGTCATTTTACGTCGGAAATAGTCACGAGCAGTGCACGTAAGCGTTTCTGGAGCCCAAAAAACACGAGATCAGGATTTGGGAATGCTCGCGATTTTCTCGTCAACGGTTTCTGGGATCGCAATTCTGTCGCTTCCAACGGGTTCCTCGCGTCATTTTACATCGGAATTTGTCATGAGAAATGCACAAACGCGGTTCTGGAGTCCAAAAAATACGAGATGAGGTTTTGGGAATGCTCGCGATTTTCTCGTCAACGGTTGCTCGGATCGCAATTCTGTCGCTTCCAACGTGTTCCTCGTGTCATTTTACGTCGGAAATAGTCACGAGCAGTGCACGTAAACGTTTCTGGAGCCCAAAAAACACGAGATCAGGGTTTGGGAATGCTCGCGATTTTCTCGTCAACGTTTTCTCGGATCGCAATTCTGTCGTTTCCAACGCGTTCCTCGCGTCATTTTACATCGGAATTAGTCATGAGAAATGCACAAACACGGTTCTGGAGTCCAAAAACACGAGTTCAGGTTTTGGGAATTCTCGCGATTTTCTCGTCAACGTTTTCTCGGATCGCAATTCTGTCGCTTCCAACGTGTTCCTCTTGTCATTTTACGTCGGAAATAGTCACGAGTAGTGCACGTAAACGTTTCTGGAGTCCAAAAAACACGAGTTCAGGTTCTGGGAATGCTCGCGATTTTCTCGTCAACGGTTTCTCGGATCGCAATTCTGTCGCTTCCAACGTGTTCCTCGTGTCATTTTACGTGGGAAATAGTCACGAGTAGTGCACGTAAACGTTTCTGGAGTCCAAAAAACACGAGTTCAGGTTCTGGGAATGCTCGCGATTTTCTCGTCAACGTTTTCTCGGATCGCAATTCTGTCGCTTCCAACGTGTTCCTCTTGTCATTTTACGTCGGAATTTGTCATGAGAAATGCACAAACGCGGTTCTGGAGTCCAAAAAACACGAGATGAGGTTTTGGGAATGCTCGCGATTTTCTCGTCAACGGTTGCTCGGATCGCAATTCTGTCGCTTCCAACGTGTTCCTCGTGTCATTTTACGTCGGAAATAGTCACGAGCAGTGCACGTAAACGTTTCTGGAGCCCAAAAAACACGAGATCAGGGTTTGGGAATGCTCGCGATTTTCTCGTCAACGTTTTCTCGGATCGCAATTCTGTCGCTTCCAACGCGTTCCTCGCGTCATTTTACATCGGAATTAGTCATGAGAAATACACAAACACGGTTCTGGAGTCCAAAAATACGAGTTCAGGTTTTGGGAATGCTCGCGATTTTCTCGTCAACGTTTTCTCGGATCGCAATTCTGTCGCTTCCAACGTGTTCCTCTTGTCATTTTACGTCGGAATTAGTCTTGAGAAATGCACAAACACGGTTCTGGCCTTCAAAAAACACGAGATGAGGTTTTGGGAATGCTCGCGATTTTCTCGTCAACGGTTGCTCGGATCGCAATTCTATCGCTTCCAACGTGTTCCTCGTGTCATTTTACGTCGGAAATACTCACGAGCAGTGCACGTAAACGTTTCTGGAGCGCAAAAAACACGAGATCAGGATTTGGGAATGCTCGCGATTTTCTCGTCAACGGTTTCTGGGATCGCAATTCTGTCGCTTGCAACGGGTTCCTCGCGTCATTTTACATCGGAATTTGTCATGAGAAATGCACAAACGCGGTTCTGGAGTCCAAAAAACACGAGATGAGGTTTTGGGAATGCTCGCGATTTTCTCGTCAACGGTTGCTCGGATCGCAATTCTGTCGCTTCCAACGTGTTCCTCGTGTCATTTTACGTCGGAAATAGTCACGAGCAGTGCACGTAAACGTTTCTGGAGCCCAAAAAACACGAGATCAGGGTTTGGGAATGCTCGCGATTTTCTCGTCAACGTTTTCTCGGATCGCAATTCTGTCGCTTCCAACGCGTTCCTCGCGTCATTTTACATCGGAATTAGTCATGAGAAATACACAAACACGGTTCTGGAGTCCAAAAATACGAGTTCAGGTTTTGGGAATGCTCGCGATTTTCTCGTCAACGTTTTCTCGGATCGCAATTCTGTCGCTTCCAACGTGTTCCTCTTGTCATTTTACGTCGGAATTAGTCTTGAGAAATGCACAAACACGGTTCTGGCCTTCAAAAAACACGAGATGAGGTTTTGGGAATGCTCGCGATTTTCTCGTCAACGATTGCTCGGATCGCAATTCTGTCGCTTCCAACGTGTTCCTCGTGTCATTTTACGTCGGAAATAGTCACGAGTAGTGCACGTAAACGTTTCTGGAGTCCAAAAAACACGAGTTCAGGTTCTGGGAATGCTCGCGATTTTCTCGTCAACGTTTTCTCGGATCGCAATTCTGTCGCTTCCAACGTGTTCCTCGCGTCATTTTACGTCGGAATTAGTCTTGAGAAATGCACGTAAACGTTTCTGGCGTTCAAAAAACACGAGATGAGGTTTTGGGAATGCTCGCGATTTTCTCGTCAACGGTTGCTCGGATCGCAATTCTGTCGCTTCCAACGTGTTCCTCGTGTCATTTTACGTCGGAAATAGTCACGAGCAGTGCACGTAAGCGTTTCTGGAGCCCAAAAAACACGAGATCAGGATTTGGGAATGCTCGCGATTTTCTCGTCAACGGTTTCTGGGATCGCAATTCTGTCGCTTCCAACGGGTTCCTCGCGTCATTTTACATCGGAATTTGTCATGAGAAATGCACAAACGCGGTTCTGGAGTCCAAAAAATACGAGATGAGGTTTTGGGAATGCTCGCGATTTTCTCGTCAACGGTTGCTCGGATCGCAATTCTGTCGCTTCCAACGTGTTCCTCGTGTCATTTTACGTCGGAAATAGTCACGAGCAGTGCACGTAAACGTTTCTGGAGCCCAAAAAACACGAGATCAGGGTTTGGGAATGCTCGCGATTTTCTCGTCAACGTTTTCTCGGATCGCAATTCTGTCGTTTCCAACGCGTTCCTCGCGTCATTTTACATCGGAATTAGTCATGAGAAATGCACAAACACGGTTCTGGAGTCCAAAAACACGAGTTCAGGTTTTGGGAATTCTCGCGATTTTCTCGTCAACGGTTTCTGGGATCGCAATTCTGTCGCTTCCAACGGGTTCCTCGCGTCATTTTACATCGGAATTTGTCATGAGAAATGCACAAACGCGGTTCTGGAGTCCAAAAAATACGAGATGAGGTTTTGGGAATGCTCGCGATTTTCTCGTCAACGGTTGCTCGGATCGCAATTCTATCGCTTCCAACGTGTTCCTCGTGTCATTTTACGTCGGAAATAGTCACGAGCAGTGCACGTAAACGTTTCTGGAGCCCAAAAAACACGAGATCAGGGTTTGGGAATGCTCGCGATTTTCTCGTCAACGTTTTCTCGGATCGCAATTCTGTCGCTTCCAACGCGTTCCTCGCGTCATTTTACATCGGAATTAGTCATGAGAAATGCACAAACACGGTTCTGGAATTCCAAAAACACGAGATCAGGGTTTGGGAATGCTCGCGATTTTCTCGTCAACGGTTTCTCGGATCGCAATTCTGTCTCTTCCAACGTGTTCCTCGTGTCATTTTACGTCGGAAATAGTCACGAGCAATGCACATAAACGTTTCTGGAGTCCAAAAAACACGTGTTCAAGTTTTGGGAATGCTCGCTATTTTCTCGTCAACGGTTTCTCGGATCGAAATTCTGTCGCTTCCAACGTGTTCCTCGCGTCATTTTACATCGGAATTAGTCATGAGAAATGCACAAACACGGTTCTGGAGCCTAAAAAACACGAGATCAGGGTTTGGGAATGCTCACTATTTTCTCGTCAACGGTTGGTCGGATCGCAATTCTGTCGCTTCCAACGTGTTCCTCGTGTCATTTTACGTCGGAATTAGTCTTGAGAAATGCACAAACACGGTTCTGGCGTTCAAAAAACACGAGATGAGGTTTTGGGAATGCTCGCGATTTTCTCGTCAACGGTTGCTCGGATCGCAATTCTGTCGCTTCCAACGTGTTCCTCGTGTCATTTTACGTCGGAAATAGTCACGAGCAGTGCACGTAAACGTTTCTGGAGCCCAAAAAACACGAGATCAGGGTTTGGGAATGCTCGCGATTTTCTCGTCAACGTTTTCTCGGATCGCAATTCTGTCGCTTCCAACGTGTTCCTCGTGTCATTTTATGTCGGAATTAGTCTTGGGAAATGCACAAACACGGTTCTGGCGTTCGAAAAACACGAGATCAGGGTTTGGGAATGCTCCCGATTTTCTCGTTAACGGATGCTCTGATCGCACTTCTGTCGCTTTCAACGTGTTCCTCGTGTCATTTTACGTCGGAATTAGTCTTGAGAAATGCACAAACGCGGTTCTGGAGTCCAAAAAACACGAGATGAGGTTTTAGGAATGCTCGCGATTTTCTCGTCAACGGTTGCTCGGATCGCAATTCTGTCGCTTCCAACGTGTTCCTCGTGTCATTTTACGTCGGAAATAGTCACGAGCAGTGCACGTAAACGTTTCTGGAGCCCAAAAAACACGAGATCAGGGTTTGGGAATGCTCGCGATTTTCTCGTCAGCGTTTTCTCGGATCGCAATTCTGTCGCTTCCAACGCGTTCCTCGCGTCATTTTACATCGGAATTAGTCATGAGAAATGCACAAACACGGTTCTGGAGTCCAAAAACACGAGTTCAGGTTTTGGGAATGCTCGCGATTTTCTCGTCAACGTTTTCTCGGATCGCAATTCTGTCGCTTCCAACGTGTTCCTCTTGTCATTTTACGTCGGAATTAGTCTTGAGAAATGCACAAACACGGTTCTGGCCTTCAAAAAACACGAGATGAGGTTTTGGGAATGCTCGCGATTTTCTCGTCAACGGTTGCTCGGATCGCAATTCTATCGCTTCCAACGTGTTCCTCGTGTCATTTTACGTCGGAAATAGTCACGAGCAGTGCACAAACGCGGTTCTGGAGTCCAAAAAACACGAGATGAGGTTTTAGGAATGCTCGCGATTTTCTCGTCAACGGTTGCTCGGATCGCAATTCTGTCGCTTCCAACGTGTTCCTCGTGTCATTTTACGTCGGAAATAGTCACGAGCAGTGCACGTAAACGTTTCTGGAGCCCAAAAAACACGAGATCAGGGTTTGGGAATGCTCGCGATTTTCTCCTCAACGGTTTCTGGGATCGCAATTCTGTCGCTTGCAACGGGTTCCTCGCGTCATTTTACATCGGAATTTGTCATGAGAAATGCACAAACGCGGTTCTGGAGTCCAAAAAACACGAGATGAGGTTTTGGGAATGCTCGCGATTTTCTCGTCAACGGTTGCTCGGATCGCAATTCTGTCGCTTCCAACGTGTTCCTCGTGTCATTTTACGTCGGAAATAGTCACGAGCAGTGCACGTAAACGTTTCTGGAGCCCAAAAAACACGAGATCAGGGTTTGGGAATGCTCGCGATTTTCTCGTCAACGTTTTCTCGGATCGCAATTCTGTCGCTTCCAACGCGTTCCTCGCGTCATTTTACATCGGAATTAGTCATGAGAAATACACAAACACGGTTCTGGAGTCCAAAAATACGAGTTCAGGTTTTGGGAATGCTCGCGATTTTCTCGTCAACGTTTTCTCGGATCGCAATTCTGTCGCTTCCAACGTGTTCCTCTTGTCATTTTACGTCGGAATTAGTCTTGAGAAATGCACAAACACGGTTCTGGCCTTCAAAAAACACGAGATGAGGTTTTGGGAATGCTCGCGATTTTCTCGTCAACGGTTGCTCGGATCGCAATTCTATCGCTTCCAACGTGTTCCTCGTGTCATTTTACGTCGGAAATACTCACGAGCAGTGCACGTAAACGTTTCTGGAGCGCAAAAAACACGAGATCAGGATTTGGGAATGCTCGCGATTTTCTCGTCAACGGTTTCTGGGATCGCAATTCTGTCGCTTGCAACGGGTTCCTCGCGTCATTTTACATCGGAATTTGTCATGAGAAATGCACAAACGCGGTTCTGGAGTCCAAAAAACACGAGATGAGGTTTTGGGAATGCTCGCGATTTTCTCGTCAACGGTTGCTCGGATCGCAATTCTGTCGCTTCCAACGTGTTCCTCGTGTCATTTTACGTCGGAAATAGTCACGAGCAGTGCACGTAAACGTTTCTGGAGCCCAAAAAACACGAGATCAGGGTTTGGGAATGCTCGCGATTTTCTCGTCAACGTTTTCTCGGATCGCAATTCTGTCGCTTCCAACGCGTTCCTCGCGTCATTTTACATCGGAATTAGTCATGAGAAATACACAAACACGGTTCTGGAGTCCAAAAATACGAGTTCAGGTTTTGGGAATGCTCGCGATTTTCTCGTCAACGTTTTCTCGGATCGCAATTCTGTCGCTTCCAACGTGTTCCTCTTGTCATTTTACGTCGGAATTAGTCTTGAGAAATGCACAAACACGGTTCTGGCCTTCAAAAAACACGAGATGAGGTTTTGGGAATGCTCGCGATTTTCTCGTCAACGATTGCTCGGATCGCAATTCTGTCGCTTCCAACGTGTTCCTCGTGTCATTTTACGTCGGAAATAGTCACGAGTAGTGCACGTAAACGTTTCTGGAGTCCAAAAAACACGAGTTCAGGTTCTGGGAATGCTCGCGATTTTCTCGTCAACGTTTTCTCGGATCGCAATTCTGTCGCTTCCAACGTGTTCCTCGCGTCATTTTACGTCGGAATTAGTCTTGAGAAATGCACGTAAACGTTTCTGGCGTTCAAAAAACACGAGATGAGGTTTTGGGAATGCTCGCGATTTTCTCGTCAACGGTTGCTCGGATCGCAATTCTGTCGCTTCCAACGTGTTCCTCGTGTCATTTTACGTCGGAAATAGTCACGAGCAGTGCACGTAAGCGTTTCTGGAGCCCAAAAAACACGAGATCAGGATTTGGGAATGCTCGCGATTTTCTCGTCAACGGTTTCTGGGATCGCAATTCTGTCGCTTCCAACGGGTTCCTCGCGTCATTTTACATCGGAATTTGTCATGAGAAATGCACAAACGCGGTTCTGGAGTCCAAAAAATACGAGATGAGGTTTTGGGAATGCTCGCGATTTTCTCGTCAACGGTTGCTCGGATCGCAATTCTGTCGCTTCCAACGTGTTCCTCGTGTCATTTTACGTCGGAAATAGTCACGAGCAGTGCACGTAAACGTTTCTGGAGCCCAAAAAACACGAGATCAGGGTTTGGGAATGCTCGCGATTTTCTCGTCAACGTTTTCTCGGATCGCAATTCTGTCGTTTCCAACGCGTTCCTCGCGTCATTTTACATCGGAATTAGTCATGAGAAATGCACAAACACGGTTCTGGAGTCCAAAAACACGAGTTCAGGTTTTGGGAATTCTCGCGATTTTCTCGTCAACGTTTTCTCGGATCGCAATTCTGTCGCTTCCAACGTGTTCCTCTTGTCATTTTACGTCGGAAATAGTCACGAGTAGTGCACGTAAACGTTTCTGGAGTCCAAAAAACACGAGTTCAGGTTCTGGGAATGCTCGCGATTTTCTCGTCAACGGTTTCTCGGATCGCAATTCTGTCGCTTCCAACGTGTTCCTCGTGTCATTTTACGTGGGAAATAGTCACGAGTAGTGCACGTAAACGTTTCTGGAGTCCAAAAAACACGAGTTCAGGTTCTGGGAATGCTCGCGATTTTCTCGTCAACGTTTTCTCGGATCGCAATTCTGTCGCTTCCAACGTGTTCCTCTTGTCATTTTACGTCGGAATTTGTCATGAGAAATGCACAAACGCGGTTCTGGAGTCCAAAAAACACGAGATGAGGTTTTGGGAATGCTCGCGATTTTCTCGTCAACGGTTGCTCGGATCGCAATTCTGTCGCTTCCAACGTGTTCCTCGTGTCATTTTACGTCGGAAATAGTCACGAGCAGTGCACGTAAACGTTTCTGGAGCCCAAAAAACACGAGATCAGGGTTTGGGAATGCTCGCGATTTTCTCGTCAACGTTTTCTCGGATCGCAATTCTGTCGCTTCCAACGCGTTCCTCGCGTCATTTTACATCGGAATTAGTCATGAGAAATACACAAACACGGTTCTGGAGTCCAAAAATACGAGTTCAGGTTTTGGGAATGCTCGCGATTTTCTCGTCAACGTTTTCTCGGATCGCAATTCTGTCGCTTCCAACGTGTTCCTCTTGTCATTTTACGTCGGAATTAGTCTTGAGAAATGCACAAACACGGTTCTGGCCTTCAAAAAACACGAGATGAGGTTTTGGGAATGCTCGCGATTTTCTCGTCAACGGTTGCTCGGATCGCAATTCTATCGCTTCCAACGTGTTCCTCGTGTCATTTTACGTCGGAAATACTCACGAGCAGTGCACGTAAACGTTTCTGGAGCGCAAAAAACACGAGATCAGGATTTGGGAATGCTCGCGATTTTCTCGTCAACGGTTTCTGGGATCGCAATTCTGTCGCTTGCAACGGGTTCCTCGCGTCATTTTACATCGGAATTTGTCATGAGAAATGCACAAACGCGGTTCTGGAGTCCAAAAAACACGAGATGAGGTTTTGGGAATGCTCGCGATTTTCTCGTCAACGGTTGCTCGGATCGCAATTCTGTCGCTTCCAACGTGTTCCTCGTGTCATTTTACGTCGGAAATAGTCACGAGCAGTGCACGTAAACGTTTCTGGAGCCCAAAAAACACGAGATCAGGGTTTGGGAATGCTCGCGATTTTCTCGTCAACGTTTTCTCGGATCGCAATTCTGTCGCTTCCAACGCGTTCCTCGCGTCATTTTACATCGGAATTAGTCATGAGAAATACACAAACACGGTTCTGGAGTCCAAAAATACGAGTTCAGGTTTTGGGAATGCTCGCGATTTTCTCGTCAACGTTTTCTCGGATCGCAATTCTGTCGCTTCCAACGTGTTCCTCTTGTCATTTTACGTCGGAATTAGTCTTGAGAAATGCACAAACACGGTTCTGGCCTTCAAAAAACACGAGATGAGGTTTTGGGAATGCTCGCGATTTTCTCGTCAACGATTGCTCGGATCGCAATTCTGTCGCTTCCAACGTGTTCCTCGTGTCATTTTACGTCGGAAATAGTCACGAGTAGTGCACGTAAACGTTTCTGGAGTCCAAAAAACACGAGTTCAGGTTCTGGGAATGCTCGCGATTTTCTCGTCAACGTTTTCTCGGATCGCAATTCTGTCGCTTCCAACGTGTTCCTCGCGTCATTTTACGTCGGAATTAGTCTTGAGAAATGCACGTAAACGTTTCTGGCGTTCAAAAAACACGAGATGAGGTTTTGGGAATGCTCGCGATTTTCTCGTCAACGGTTGCTCGGATCGCAATTCTGTCGCTTCCAACGTGTTCCTCGTGTCATTTTACGTCGGAAATAGTCACGAGCAGTGCACGTAAGCGTTTCTGGAGCCCAAAAAACACGAGATCAGGATTTGGGAATGCTCGCGATTTTCTCGTCAACGGTTTCTGGGATCGCAATTCTGTCGCTTCCAACGGGTTCCTCGCGTCATTTTACATCGGAATTTGTCATGAGAAATGCACAAACGCGGTTCTGGAGTCCAAAAAATACGAGATGAGGTTTTGGGAATGCTCGCGATTTTCTCGTCAACGGTTGCTCGGATCGCAATTCTGTCGCTTCCAACGTGTTCCTCGTGTCATTTTACGTCGGAAATAGTCACGAGCAGTGCACGTAAACGTTTCTGGAGCCCAAAAAACACGAGATCAGGGTTTGGGAATGCTCGCGATTTTCTCGTCAACGTTTTCTCGGATCGCAATTCTGTCGTTTCCAACGCGTTCCTCGCGTCATTTTACATCGGAATTAGTCATGAGAAATGCACAAACACGGTTCTGGAGTCCAAAAACACGAGTTCAGGTTTTGGGAATTCTCGCGATTTTCTCGTCAACGTTTTCTCGGATCGCAATTCTGTCGCTTCCAACGTGTTCCTCTTGTCATTTTACGTCGGAAATAGTCACGAGTAGTGCACGTAAACGTTTCTGGAGTCCAAAAAACACGAGTTCAGGTTCTGGGAATGCTCGCGATTTTCTCGTCAACGGTTTCTCGGATCGCAATTCTGTCGCTTCCAACGTGTTCCTCGTGTCATTTTACGTGGGAAATAGTCACGAGTAGTGCACGTAAACGTTTCTGGAGTCCAAAAAACACGAGTTCAGGTTCTGGGAATGCTCGCGATTTTCTCGTCAACGTTTTCTCGGATCGCAATTCTGTCGCTTCCAACGTGTTCCTCTTGTCATTTTACGTCGGAATTAGTCTTGAGAAATGCACAAACAAGGTTCTGGCCTTCAAAAAACACGAGATGAGGTTTTGGGAATGCTCGCGATTTTCTCGTCAACGGTTTCTCGGATCGCAATTCTGTCGCTTCCAACGTGTTCCTCTTGTCATTTTACGTCGGAATTAGTCTTGAGAAATGCACAAACACGGTTCTGGCCTTCAAAAAACACGAGATGAGGTTTTGGGAATGCTCGCGATTTTCTCGTCAACGGTTTCTCGGATCGCAATTCTGTCGCTTCCAACGTGTTCCTCGTGTCATTTTACGTGGGAAATAGTCACGAGTAGTGCACGTAAACGTTTCTGGAGTCCAAAAAACACGAGTTCAGGTTCTGGGAATGCTCGCGATTTTCTCGTCAACGTTTTCTCGGATCGCAATTCTGTCGCTTCCAACGTGTTCCTCGCGTCATTTTACGTCGGAATTAGTCTTGAGAAATGCACGTAAACGTTTCTGGAGCCCAAAAAACACGAGATCAGGGTTTGGGAATGCTCACGATTTTCTCGTCAACGTCTGCTCGGGTCGCAATTCTGTCGCTTCCAACGCGTTCCTCGCGTCATTTTACATCGGAATTAGTCATGAGAAATGCACAAACACGGTTCTGGAGTCCAAAAATACGAGTTCAGGTTTTGGGAATGCTCGCGATTTTCTCGTCAACGTTTTCTCGGATCGCAATTCTGTCGCTTCCAACGTGTTCCTCGTGTCATTTTACGTCGGAAATAGTCACGAGTAGTGCACGTAAACGTTTCTGGAGTCCAAAAAACACGAGTTCAGGTTCTGGGAATGCTCGCGATTTTCTCGTCAACGTTTTCTCGGATCGTAATTCTGTCGCTTCCAACGTGTTCCTCGCGTCATTTTACGTCGGAATTAGTCTTGAGAAATGCACGTAAACGTTTCTGGCGTTCAAAAAACACGAGATGAGGTTTTGGGAATGCTCGCGATTTTCTCGTCAACGTTTTCTCGGATCGCAATTCTGTCGCTTCCAACGTGTTCCTCTTGTCATTTTACGTCGGAATTAGTCTTGAGAAATGCACAAACACGGTTCTGGCCTTCAAAAAACACGAGATGAGGTTTTGGGAATGCTCGCGATTTTCTCGTCAACGGTTTCTCGGATCGCAATTCTGTCGCTTCCAACGTGTTCCTCGTGTCATTTTACGTGGGAAATAGTCACGAGTAGTGCACGTAAACGTTTCTGGAGTCCAAAAAACACGAGTTCAGGTTCTGGGAATGCTCGCGATTTTCTCGTCAACGTTTTCTCGGATCGCAATTCTGTCGCTTCCAACGTGTTCCTCGCGTCATTTTACGTCGGAATTAGTCTTGAGAAATGCACGTAAACGTTTCTGGAGCCCAAAAAACACGAGATCAGGGTTTGGGAATGCTCACGATTTTCTCGTCAACGTCTGCTCGGGTCGCAATTCTGTCGCTTCCAACGCGTTCCTCGCGTCATTTTACATCGGAATTAGTCATGAGAAATACACAAACACGGTTCTGGAGTCCAAAAATACGAGTTCAGGTTTTGGGAATGCTCGCGATTTTCTCGTCAACGTTTTCTCGGATCGCAATTCTGTCGCTTCCAACGTGTTCCTCGTGTCATTTTACGTCGGAAATAGTCACGAGTAGTGCACGTAAACGTTTCTGGAGTCCAAAAAACACGAGTTCAGGTTCTGGGAATGCTCGCGATTTTCTCGTCAACGTTTTCTCGGATCGTAATTCTGTCGCTTCCAACGTGTTCCTCGCGTCATTTTACGTCGGAATTAGTCTTGAGAAATGCACGTAAACGTTTCTGGCGTTCAAAAAACACGAGATGAGGTTTTGGGAATGCTCGCGATTTTCTCGTCAACGGTTGCTCGGATCGCAATTCTGTCGCTTCCAACGTGTTCCTCGTGTCATTTTACGTCGGAAATAGTCACGAGTAGTGCACATAAACGTTTCTGGAGTCCAAAAAACACGAGTTCAGGTTCTGGGAATGCTCGCGATTTTCTCGTCAACGTTTTCTCGGATCGTAATTCTGTCGCTTCCAACGGGTTCCTCGCGTCATTTTACATCGGAATTTGTCATGAGAAATGCACAAACGCGGTTCTGGAGTCCAAAAAACACGAGATGAGGTTTTGGGAATGCTCGCGATTTTCTCGTCAACGGTTGCTCGGATCGCAATTCTGTCGCTTCCAACGTGTTCCTCGTGTCATTTTACGTCGGAAATAGTCACGAGCAGTGCACGTAAACGTTTCTGGAGCCCAAAAAACACGAGATCAGGGTTTGGGAATGCTCGCGATTTTCTCGTCAACGTTTTCTCGGATCGCAATTCTGTCGTTTCCAACGCGTTCCTCGCGTCATTTTACATCGGAATTAGTCATGAGAAATGCACAAACACGGTTCTGGAGTCCAAAAACACGAGTTCAGGTTTTGGGAATGCTCGCGATTTTCTCGTCAACGTTTTCTCGGATCGCAATTCTGTCGCTTCCAACGTGTTCCTCTTGTCATTTTACGTCGGAAATAGTCACGAGTAGTGCACGTAAACGTTTCTGGAGTCCAAAAAACACGAGTTCAGGTTCTGGGAATGCTCGCGATTTTCTCGTCAACGGTTTCTCGGATCGCAATTCTGTCGCTTCCATCGCGTTCCTAGCGTCATTTTACATCGGAATTTGTCATGAGAAATGCACAAACGCGGTTCTGGAGCCCAAAAAACACGAGATCAGGGTTTGGGAATGCTCGCGATTTTCTCGTCAACGGTTTCTCGGATCGCAATTCTGTCGCTTCCAACGGGTTCCTCGCGTCATTTTACATCGGAATTTGTCATGAGAAATGCACAAACGCGGTTCTGGAGTCCAAAAAACACGAGATGAGGTTTTGGGAATGCTCGCGATTTTCTCGTCAAAGGTTTCTCGGATCGCAATTCTGTCGCTTCCAACGTGTTCCTCGTGTCATTTTACGTGGGAAATAGTCACGAGTAGTGCACGTAAACGTTTCTGGAGTCCAAAAAACACGAGATCAGGATTTGGGAATGCTCGCGATTTTCTCGTCAACGGTTGCTCGGATCGCAATTCTCTCGCTTCCAACGTGTTCCTCGTGTCATTTTACGTCGGAATTAGTCTTGAGAAATGCACGTAAACATTTCTGGAGCCCAAAAAACACGAGATCAGGGTTTGGGAATGCTCACGATTTTCTCGTCAACGTCTGCTCGGGTCGCAATTCTGTCGCTTCCAACGCGTTCCTCGCGTCATTTTACATCGGAATTAGTCATGAGAAATGCACAAACACGGTTCTGGAGTTAAAAAAACACGAGATCAGGTTTTGGGAATGCTCGCGATTTTCTCGTCAACGGTTGCTCGGATCGCAATTCTGTGGCTTCCAACGTGTTCCTCGTGTCATTTTACGTCGGAAATAGTCACGAGCAGTGTACGTAAACGTTTCTGGAGCCCAAAAAACACGAGATCAGGATTTGGGAATGCTCGCGATTTTCTCGTCAACGGTTGCTCGGATCGCAATTCTCTCGCTTCCAACGTGTTCCTCGTGTCATTTTACGTCGGAATTAGTCTTGAGAAATGCACAAACACGGTTCTGGCGTTCAAAAAAGACGAGATGAGGTTTTGGGAATGCTCGCGATTTTCTCGTCAACGGTTGCTCGGATCGCAATTCTGTCGCTTCCAACGTGTTCCTCGTGTCATTTTACGTCGGAAATAGTCACGAGCAGTGCACGTAAACGTTTCTGGAGCCCAAAAAACACGAGATCAGGGTTTGGGAATGCTCGCGATTTTCTCGTCAACGTTTTCTCGGATCGCAATTCTGTCGCTTCCAACGCGTTCCTCGCGTCATTTTACATCGGAATTAGTCATGAGAAATGCACAAACACGGTTCTGGAGTCCAAAAACACGAGTTCAGGTTTTGGGAATGCTCGCGATTTTCTCGTCAACGTTTTCTCGGATCGCAATTCTGTCGCTTCCAACGTGTTCCTCTTGTCATTTTACGTCGGAATTAGTCTTGAGAAATGCTAAAACACGGTTCTGGCCTTCAAAAAACACGAGATGAGGTTTTGGGAATGCTCGCGATTTTCTCGTCAACGGTTGCTCGGATCGCAATTCTGTCGCTTCCAACGTGTTCCTCGTGTCATTTTACGTCGGAAATAGTCACGAGTAGTGCACGTAAACGTTTCTGGAGTCCAAAAAACACGAGTTCAGGTTCTGGGAATGCTCGCGATTTTCTCGTCAACGTTTTCTCGGATCGCAATTCTGTCGCTTCCAACGTGTTCCTCGCGTCATTTTACGTCGGAATTAGTCTTGAGAAATGCACGTAAACGTTTCTGGAGCCCAAAAAACACGAGATCAGGGTTTGGGAATGCTCACGATTTTCTCGTCAACGTCTGCTCGGGTCGCAATTCTGTCGCTTCGAACGCGTTCCTCGCGTCATTTTACATCGGAATTAGTCATGAGAAATGCACAAACGCGGTTCTGGAGTCCAAAAACACGAGTTCAGGTTTTGGGAATGCTCGCGATTTTCTCGTCAACGTTTTCTCGGAACGCAATTCTGTCGCTTCCAACGTGTTCCTCTTGTCATTTTACGTCGGAATTAGTCTTGAGAAATGCACAAACACGGTTCTGGCCTTCAAAAAACACGAGATGAGGTTTTGGGAATGCTCGCGATTTTCTCGTCAACGGTTGCTCGGATCGCAATTCTGTCGCTTCCAACGTGTTCCTCGTGTCATTTTACGTCGGAAATACTCACGAGCAGTGCACGTAAACGTTTCTGGAGCCCAAAAAACACGAGATCAGGATTTGGGAATGCTCGCGATTTTCTCGTCAACGGTTTCTGGGATCGCAATTCTGTCGCTTCCAACGGGTTCCTCGCGTCATTTTACATCGGAATTTGTCATGAGAAATGCACAAACGCGGTTCTGGAGTCCAAAAAACACGAGATGAGGTTTTGGGAATCCTCGCGATTTTCTCGTCAACGGTTGCCCGGATCGCAATTCTGTCGCTTCCAACGTGTTCCTCGTGTCATTTTACGTCGGAATTAGTCTTGAGAAATGCACAAACACGGTTCTGGCGTTCAAAAAAGACGAGATGAGGTTTTGGGAATGCTCGCGATTTTCTCGTCAACGGTTGCTCGGATCGCAATTCTGTCGCTTCCAACGTGTTCCTCGTGTCATTTTACGTCGGAAATAGTCACGAGTAGTGCACGTAAACGTTTCTGGAGTCCAAAAAACACGAGTTCAGGTTCTGGGAATGCTCGCGATTTTCTCGTCAACGTTTTCTCGGATCGCAATTCTGTCGCTTCCAACGTGTTCCTCGCGTCATTTTACGTCGGCATTAGTCTTGAGAAATGCACGTAAACGTTTCTGGAGCCCAAAAAACACGAGATCAGGGTTTGGGAATGCTCACGATTTTCTCGTCAACGTCTGCTCGGGTCGCAATTCTGTCGCTTCGAACGCGTTCCTCGCGTCATTTTACATCGGAATTAGTCATTAGAAATGCACAAACGCGGTTCTGGAGTCCAAAAACACGAGTTCAGGTTTTGGGAATGCTCGCGATTTTCTCGTCAACGTTTTCTCGGATCGCAATTCTGTCGCTTCCAACGTGTTCCTCTTGTCATTTTACGTCGGAATTAGTCTTGAGAAATGCACAAACACGGTTCTGGCCTTCAAAAAACACGAGATGAGGTTTTGGGAATGCTCGCGATTTTCTCGTCAACGGTTGCTCGGATCGCAATTCTGTCGCTTCCAACGTGTTCCTCGTGTCATTTTACGTCGGAAATACTCACGAGCAGTGCACGTAAACGTTTCTGGAGCCCGAAAAACACGAGATCAGGATTTGGGAATGCTCGCGATTTTCTCGTCAACGGTTTCTGGGATCGCAATTCTGTCGCTTCCAACGGGTTCCTCGCGTCATTTTACATCGGAATTTGTCATGAGATATGCACAAACGCGGTTCTGGAGCCCAAAAAACACGAGATCAGGGTTTGGGAATGCTCGCGATTTTCTCGTCAACGTTTTCTCGGATCGCAATTCTGTCGCTTCCAACGCGTTCTTCGCGTCATTTTACATCGGAATTAGTCATGAGAAATGCACAAACACGGTTCTGGAGTCCAAAAACACGAGTTCAGGTTTTGGGAATGCTCGCGATTTTC
The DNA here is from genome assembly GCA_963675795.1 of Crossocerus cetratus. NCBI lineage: Eukaryota > Metazoa > Arthropoda > Insecta > Hymenoptera > Crabronidae > Crossocerus > Crossocerus cetratus. Next base: position 1,677,350 of record CAVMBF010000002.1, read on the forward strand.
TCGTCAACGTTTTCTCGGATCGCAATTCTGTCGCTTCCAACATGTTCCTCTTGTCATTTTACGTCGGAATTAGTCTTGAGAAATGCACAAACACGGTTCTGGCCTTCAAAAAACACGAGATGAGGTTTTGGGAATGCTCGCGATTTTCTCGTCAACGGTTGCTCGGATCGCAATTCTGTCGCTTCCAACGTGTTCCTCGTGTCATTTTACGTCGGAAATAGTCACGAGTAGTGCACGTAAACGTTTCTGGAGTCCAAAAAACACGAGTTCAGGTTCTGGGAATGCTCGCGATTTTCTCGTCAACGTTTTCTCGGATCGCAATTCTGTCGCTTCCAACGTGTTCCTCGCGTCATTTTACGTCGGAATTAGTCTTGAGAAATGCACGTAAACGTTTCTGGAGCCCAAAAAACACGAGATCAGGGTTTGGGAATGCTCACGATTTTCTCGTCAACGTCTGCTCGGGTCGCAATTCTGTCGCTTCCAACGCGTTCCTCGCGTCATTTTACATCGGAATTAGTCATGAGAAATGCACAAACGCGGTTCTGGAGTTAAAAAAACACGAGATCAGGTTTTGGGAATGCTCGCGATTTTCTCGTCAACGGTTGCTCGGATCGCAATTCTGTGACTTCCAACGTGTTCCTCGTGTCATTTTACGTCGGTAATAGTCACGAGCAGTGTACGTAAACGTTTCTGGAGCCCAAAAAACACGAGATCAGGATTTGGGAATGCTCGCGATTTTCTCGTCAACGGTTTCTCGGATCTCAATTCTGTCGCTTCCAACGCGTTCCTCGCGTCATTTTACATCGGAATTAGTCATGAGAAATGCACAAACGCGGTTCTGGAGTCCAAAAAACACGAGTTCAGGTTTTGGGAATGGTCGCGATTTTCTCGTCAACGGTTTCTCGGATCGCAATTCTGTCGCTTCCAGCGCGTTCCTCGCGTCATTTTACATCGGAATTAGTCATGAGAAATGCACAAACACGGTTCTGGAATTCAAAAAACACGAGATCAGGGTTTGGGAATGCTCGCGATTTTCTCGTCAATGGTTTCTCGGATCGCAATTCTGTCACTTCCAACGTGTTCCTCGCGTCATTTTACGTCGGAAATAGTGACGAGAAATGCACGTAAACGTTTCTGGATTCCAAAAAACACGAGTTCAGGTTTTGGGAATGCTCGCGATTTTCTCGTCAACGGTTGCTCGGATCGCAATTGTGTCGCTTCCAACGTTTTCCTCGTGTCATTTTACGTCGGAAATAGTCACGAGTAGTGCACGTAAACGTTTCTGGAATCCAAAAAACACGAGTTCAGGTTCTGGGAATGCTCGCGATTTTCTCGTCAACGTTTTCTCGGATCGCAATTCTGTCGCTTCCAGCGTGTTCCTCGCGTCATTTTACGTCGGAATTAGTCTTGAGAAATGCACGTAAACGTTTCTGGAGCCCAAAAAACACGAGATCAGGGTTTGGGAATGCTCACGATTTTCTCGTCAACGTCTGCTCGGGTCGCAATTCTGTCGCTTCCAACGCGTTCCTCGCGTCATTTTACATCGGAATTAGTCATGAGAAATGCACAAACACGGTTCTGGAATTAAAAAAACACGAGATCAGGGTTTGGGAATGCTCGCGATTTTCTCGTCAACGGTTTCTCGGATCGCAATTCTGTCACTTCCAACGTGTTCCTCGCGTCATTTTACGTCGGAAATAGTGACGAGAAATGCACGTAAACGTTTCTGGATTCCAAAAAACACGAGTTCAGGTTTTGGGAATGCTCGCGATTTTCTCGTCAACGGTTTCTCGGATCGCAATTCTGTCGCTTCCAACGCGTTGCTCGCGTCACTTTACATCGGAATTAGTCATGAGAAATGCACATACACGGTTCTGGAATTAAAAAACACGAGATCAGGGTTTGGGAATGCTCGCGATTTTCTCGTCAATGGTTTCTCGGATCGCAATTCTGTCACTTCCAACGTGTTCCTCGCGTCATTTTACGTCGGAAATAGTGACGAGAAATGCACGTAAACGTTTCTGGATTCCAAAAAACACGAGTTCAGGTTTTGGGAATGCTCGCGATTTTCTCGTCAACGGTTTCTCGGATCGCAATTCTGTCACTTCCAACGTGTTCCTCGCGTCATTTTACGTCGGAAATAGTGACGAGAAATGCACGTAAACGTTTCTGGATTCCAAAAAACACGAGTTCAGGTTTTGGGAATGCTCGCGATTTTCTCGTCAACGGTTTCTCGGATCGCAATTCTGTCGCTTCCAACGTGTTCCTCGTGTCATTTTACGTCGGAAATACTCACGAGCAGTGCACGTAAACGTTTCTGGAGCCCAAAAAACACGAGATCAGGATTTGGGAGTGCTCGCGATTTTCTCGTCAACGGTTTCTCGGATCGCAATTCTGTCGCTTCCAACGCGTTCCTCGCGTCATTTTACATCGGAATTAGTCATGAGAAATGCACAAACGCGGTTCTGGAGTCCAAAAACACGAGTTCAGGTTTTGGGAATGCTCGCGATTTTCTCGTCAACGTTTTCTCGGATCGCAATTCTGTCGCTTCCAACGTGTTCCTCTTGTCATTTTACGTCGGAAATACTCACGAGCAGTGCACGTAAACGTTTCTGGAGCCCAAAAAACACGAGATCAGGATTTGGGAGTGCTCGCGATTTTCTCGTCAACGGTTTCTGGGATCGCAATTCTGTCGCTTCCAACGGGTTCCTCGCGTCATTTTACATCGGAATTTGTCATGAGAAATGCACAAACGCGGTTCTGGAGTCCAAAAAACACGAGATGAGGTTTTGGGAATCCTCGCGATTTTCTCGTCAACGGTTGCTCGGATCGCAATTCTGTCGCTTCCAACGAGTTCCTCGTGTCATTTTACGTCGGAAATACTCACGAGCAGTGCACGTAAACGTTTCTGGAGCCCAAAAAACACGAGATCAGGATTTGGGAATGCTCGCGATTTTCTCGTCAACGGTTTCTGGGATCGCAATTCTGTCGCTTCCAACGGGTTCCTCGCGTCATTTTACATCGGAATTTGTCATGAGAAATGCACAAACGCGGTTCTGGAGTCCAAAAAACACGAGATGAGGTTTTGGGAATCCTCGCGATTTTCTCGTCAACGGTTGCTCGGATCGCAATTCTGTCGCTTCCAACGAGTTCCTCGTGTCATTTTACGTCGGAAATACTCACGAGCAGTGCACGTAAACGTTTCTGGAGCCCAAAAAACACGAGATCAGGATTTGGGAATGCTCGCGATTTTCTCGTCAACGGTTTCTGGGATCGCAATTCTGTCGCTTCCAACGGGTTCCTCGCGTCATTTTACATCGGAATTTGTCATGAGAAATGCACAAACGCGGTTCTGGAGTCCAAAAAACACGAGATGAGGTTTTGGGAATCCTCGCGATTTTCTCGTCAACGGTTGCTCGGATCGCAATTCTGTCGCTTCCAACGTGTTCCTCGTGTCATTTTACGTCGGAAATAGTCACGAGCAGTGCACGTAAACGTTTCTGGAGCCCAAAAAACACGAGATGAGGTTTTGGGAATGCTCGCGATTTTCTCGTCAACGGTTGCTCGGATCGCAATTCTGTCGCTTCCAACGTGTTCCTCGTGTCATTTTACGTCGGAAATAGTCACGAGTAGTGCACGTAAACGTTTGTGGAGTCCAAAAAACACGAGTTCAGGTTCTGGGAATGCTCGCGATTTTCTCGTCAACGTTTTCTCGGATCGCAATTCTGTAGCTTCCAGCGTGGTCCTCGCGTCATTTTACATCCGAATTAGTCATGAGAAATGCACAAACACGGTTCTGGAGTTCAAAAAAAACGAGATCAGGGTTTGGGAATGCTCCCGATTTTGTCCTTAACGGATGCTCGGATCGCAATTCTGTCGCTTCCAACGCGTTCCTCGCGTCATTTTACATCGGAATTAGTTATGAGAAATGCACAAACGCGGTTCTGGAGTCCAAAAAACACGAGTTCAGGTTTTGGGAATGCTCGCGATTTTCTCGTCAACGTTTTCTCGGATTGCAATTCTGTCGCTTCCAACGCGTTCCTCGCGTCATTTTACATCGGAATTAGTCATGAGAAATGCACAAACACGGTTCTGGAATTAAAAAAACACGAGATCAGTGTTTGGGAATGCTCGCGATTTTCTCGTCAGTGGTTTCTCGGATCGCAATTCTGTCACTTCCAACGTGTTCCTCGCGTCATTTTACGTCGGAAATAGTGACGAGAAATGCACGTAAACGTTTCTGGAGTCCAAAAAACACGAGTTCAGGTTTTGGGAATGCTCGCGATTTTCTCGTCAACGGTTTCTCGGATCGCAATTCTGTCGCTTCCAACGCGTTCCTCGCGTCATTTTACATCGGAATTAGTTATGAGAAATGCACAAACGCGGTTCTGGAGTCCAAAAAACACGAGTTCAGGTTTTGGGAATGCTCGCGATTTTCTCGTCAACGGTTTCCCGGATCGCAATTATGTCGCTTCCAACGTGTTCCTCGTGTCATTTTACGTCGGAAATAGTCACGAGCAGTGCACGTAAACGTTTGTGGAGTCCAAAAAACACGAGTTCAGGTTCTGGGAATGCTCGCGATTTTCTCGTCAACGTTTTCTCGGATCGCAATTCTGTAGCTTCCAGCGTGGTCCTCGCGTCATTTTACATCCGAATTAGTCATGAGAAATGCACAAACACGGTTCTGGAGTCCAAAAACACGAGTTCAGGTTTTGGGAATGCTCGCGATTTTCTCGTCAACGTTTTCTCGGATCGCAATTCTGTCGCTTCCAACATGTTCCTCTTGTCATTTTACGTCGGAATTAGTCTTGAGAAATGCACAAACACGGTTCTGGCCTTCAAAAAACACGAGATGAGGTTTTGGGAATGCTCGCGATTTTCTCGTCAACGGTTGCTCGGATCGCAATTCTGTCGCTTCCAACGTGTTCCTCGTGTCATTTTACGTCGGAAATAGTCACGAGTAGTGCACGTAAACGTTTCTGGAGTCCAAAAAACACGAGTTCAGGTTCTGGGAATGCTCGCGATTTTCTCGTCAACGGTTTCTCGGATCGCAATTCTGTCGCTTCCATCGCGTTCCTAGCGTCATTTTACATCGGAATTTGTCATGAGAAATGCACAAACGCGGTTCTGGAGTCCAAAAAACACGATTTCAGATTTTGGGAATGCTCACGATTTTCTCGTCAACGGTTTCTCGGATCGCAATTCTGTCGCTTCCAACGTGTTCCTCGTGTCATTTTACGTGGGAAATAGTCACGAGTAGTGCACGTAAACGTTTCTGGAGTCCAAAAAACACGAGTTCAGGTTCTGGGAATGCTCGCGATTTTCTCGTCAACGTTTTCTCGGATCGCAATTCTGTCGCTTCCAACGTGTTCCTCGCGTCATTTTACGTCGGAATTAGTCTTGAGAAATGCACGTAAACGTTTCTGGAGCCCAAAAAACACGAGATCAGGGTTTGGGAATGCTCACGATTTTCTCGTCAACGTCTGCTGGGGTCGCAATTCTGTCGCTTCCAACGCGTTCCTCGCGTCATTTTACATCGGAATTAGTCATGAGAAATGCACAAACGCGGTTCTGGAGTTAAAAAAACACGAGATCAGGTTTTGGGAATGCTCGCGATTTTCTCGTCAACGGTTGCTCGGATCGCAATTCTGTGGCTTCCAACGTGTTCCTCGTGTCATTTTACGTCGGTAATAGTCACGAGCAGTGTACGTAAACGTTTCTGGAGCCCAAAAAACACGAGATCAGGATTTGGGAATGCTCGCGATTTTCTCGTCAACGGTTTCTCGGATCGCAATTCTGTCGCTTCCAACGCGTTCCTCGCGTCATTTTACATCGGAATTAGTCATGAGAAATGCACAAACGCGGTTCTGGAGTCCAAAAAACACGAGTTCAGGTTTTGGGAATGGTCGCGATTTTCTCGTCAACGGTTTCTCGGATCGCAATTCTGTCGCTTCCAACGCGTTCCTCGCGTCATTTTACATCGGAATTAGTCATGAGAAATGCACAAACACGGTTCTGGAATTCAAAAAACACGAGATCAGGGTTTGGGAATGCTCGCGATTTTCTCGTCAATGGTTTCTCGGATCGCAATTCTGTCACTTCCAACGTGTTCCTCGCGTCATTTTACGTCGGAAATAGTGACGAGAAATGCACGTAAACGTTTCTGGATTCCAAAAAACACGAGTTCAGGTTTTGGGAATGCTCGCGATTTTCTCGTCAACGGTTGCTCGGATCGCAATTGTGTCGCTTCCAACGTTTTCCTCGTGTCATTTTACGTCGGAAATAGTCACGAGTAGTGCACGTAAACGTTTCTGGAATCCAAAAAACACGAGTTCAGGTTCTGGGAATGCTCGCGATTTTCTCGTCAACGTTTTCTCGGATCGCAATTCTGTCGCTTCCAACGTGTTCCTCGCATCATTTTACGTCGGAATTAGTCTTGAGAAATGCACGTAAACGTTTCTGGAGCCCAAAAAACACGAGATCAGGGTTTGGGAATGCTCACGATTTTCTCGTCAACGTCTGCTCGGGTCGCAATTCTGTCGCTTCCAACGCGTTCCTCGCGTCATTTTACATCGGAATTAGTCATGAGAAATGCACAAACACGGTTCTGGAATTAAAAAAACACGAGATCAGGGTTTGGGAATGCTCGCGATTTTCTCGTCATCGGTTTCTCGGATCGCAATTCTGTCGCTTCCAAAGTGTTCCTCGTGTTATTTTACGTCGGAAATAGTCACGAGGAGTGCACGTGAACGTTTGTGGAGTCCAAAAAACACGAGTTCAGGTTCTGGGAATGCTCGCGATTTTCTCGTTAACGGATGCTCGGATCGCAATTCTGTCGCTTCCAACGTGTTCCTCGTGTCATTTTACGTCGGAAATAGTCACGAGCAGTGCACGTAAACGTTTCTGGATTCCAAAAAACACGAGTTCAGGTTTTGAGAATGCTCGCGATTTTCTCGTCAACGGTTTCTCGGATCGCAATTCTGTCGCTTCCAACGCGTTCCTCGCGTCATTTTACATCGGAATTAGTCATGAGAAATGCACAAACACGGTTCTGGAATTCAAAAAACACGAGATCAGGGTGTGGGAATGCTCGCGATTTTCTCGTCAATGGTTTCTCGGATAGCAATTCTGTCGCTTCCAACGTGTTCCTCGTGTCATTTTACGTCGGAAATAGTCACGAGCAGTGCACGTAAACGTTTCTGGAGCCCAAAAAACACGAGATCAGGGTTTGGGAATGCTCGCGATTTTCTCGTCAACGTTTTCTCGGATCGCAATTCTGTCGCTTCCAACGCGTTCCTCGCGTCATTTTACATCGGAATTAGTCATGAGAAATGCACAAACACGGTTCTGGAGTTAAAAAAACACGAGATCAGGTTTTGGGAATGCTCGCGATTTTCTCGTCAACATTTTCTCGGATCGCAATTCTGTCGCTTCCAACGTGTTCCTCGCGTCATTTTACGTCGGAATTAGTCTTGAGAAATGCACGTAAACGTTTCTGGAGCCCAAAAAACACGAGATCAGGATTTGGGAATGCTCGCGATTTTCTCGTCAACGTCTGCTCGGGTCGCAATTCTGTCGCTTCCAACGCGTTCCTCGCGTCATTTTACATCGGAATTAGTCATGAGAAATGCACAAACACGGTTCTGGAATTAAAAAACACGAGATCAGGGTTTGGGAATGCTCGCGATTTTCTCGTCAACGGTTTCTCGGATCGCAATTCTGTCGCTCCCAATGTGTTCCTCGTGTCATTTTAGGTCGGAAATAGTCACGAGCAGTGCATGTGAACGTTTGTGGAGCCCAAAAAACACGAGATCAGGATTTGGGAATGCTCGCGATTTTCTCGTCAACGTTTTCTCGGATCGCAATTCTGTCGCTTCCAACGTGTTCCTCGTGTCATTTTACGTCAGAAATAGTCACGAGGAGTGCACGTGAACGTTTGTGGAGTCCAAAAAACACGAGTTCAGGTTCTGGGAATGCTCGCGATTTTCTCGTTAACGGATGCTCGGATCGCAATTCTGTCGCTTCCAACGTGTTCCTCGTGTCATTTTACGTCGGAAATAGTCACGAGCAGTGCACGTAAACATTTCTGGATTCCAAAAAACACGAGTTCAGGTTTTGAGAATGCTCGCGATTTTCTCGTCATCGGTTTCTCGGATCGCAATTCTGTCGCTTCCAAAGTGTTCCTCGTGTCATTTTACGTCGGAAATAGTCACGAGCAGTGCACGTAAACGTTTCTGGATTCCAAAAAACACGAGGTCAGGTTTTGAGAATGCTCGCGATTTTCTCGTCATCGGTTTCTCGGATCGCAATTCTGTCGCTTCCAAAGTGTTCCTCGTGTTATTTTACGTCGGAAATAGTCACGAGCAGTGCACGTAAACGTTTCTGGAGCCCAAAAAACACGAGATCAGGATTTGGGAATGCTCGCGATTTTCTCGTCAACGGTTTCTCGGATCGCAATTCTGTCGCTTCCAACGTGTTCCTCGCGTCATTTTACGTCGGAAATAGTGACGAGAAATGCACGTAAACGTTTCTGGATTCCAAAAAACACGAGTTCAGGTTTTGGGATTGCTCGCGATTTTCTCGTCAACGGTTTCTCGGATCGCAATTCTGTCGCTTCCAACGCGTTCCTCGCGTCATTTTACATCGGAATTAGTCATGAGAAATGCACAAACACGGTTCTGGAATTAAAAAAACACGAGATCAGGGTGTGGGAATGCTCGCGATTTTCTCGTCAATGGTTTCTCGGATAGCAATTCTGTCGCTTCCAACGTGTTCCTCGTGTCATTTTACGTCGGAATTAGTCTTGAGAAATGCACGTAAACGTTTCTGGAGCCCAAAAAACACGAGATCAGGGTTTGGGAATGCTCACGATTTTCTCGTCAACGTCTGCTCGGGTCGCAATTCTGTCGCTTCCAACGCGTTCCTCGCGTCATTTTACATCGGAATTAGTCATGAGAAATGCACAAACGCGGTTCTGGAGTTAAAAAAACACGAGATCAGGTTTTGGGAATGCTCGCGATTTTCTCGTCAACGGTTGCTCGGATCGCAATTCTGTGGCTTCCAACGTGTTCCTCGTGTCATTTTACGTCGGTAATAGTCACGAGCAGTGTACGTAAACGTTTCTGGAGCCCAAAAAACACGAGATCAGGATTTGGGAATGCTCGCGATTTTCTCGTCAACGGTTTCTAGGATCGCAATTCTGTCGCTTCCAACGCGTTCCTCGCGTCATTTTACATCGGAATTAGTCATGAGAAATGCACAAACGCGGTTCTGGAGTCCAAAAAACACGAGTTCAGGTTTTGGGAATGGTCGCGATTTTCTCGTCAACGGTTTCTCGGATCGCAATTCTGTCGCTTCCAACGCGTTCCTCGCGTCATTTTACATCGGAATTAGTCATGAGAAATGCACAAACACGGTTCTGGAATTCAAAAAACACGAGATCAGGGTTTGGGAATGCTCGCGATTTTCTCGTCAATGGTTTCTCGGATCGCAATTCTGTCACTTCCAACGTGTTCCTCGCGTCATTTTACGTCGGAAATAGTGACGAGAAATGCACGTAAACGTTTCTGGATTCCAAAAAACACGAGTTCAGGTTTTGGGAATGCTCGCGATTTTCTCGTCAACGGTTGCTCGGATCGCAATTGTGTCGCTTCCAACGTTTTCCTCGTGTCATTTTACGTCGGAAATAGTCACGAGTAGTGCACGTAAACGTTTCTGGAATCCAAAAAACACGAGTTCAGTTTCTGGGAATGCTCGCGATTTTCTCGTCAACGTTTTCTCGGATCGCAATTCTGTCGCTTCCAACGTGTTCCTCGCATCATTTTACGTCGGAATTAGTCTTGAGAAATGCACGTAAACGTTTCTGGAGCCCAAAAAACACGAGATCAGGGTTTGGGAATGCTCACGATTTTCTCGTCAACGTCTGCTCGGGTCGCAATTCTGTCGCTTCCAACGCGTTCCTCGCGTCATTTTACATCGGAATTAGTCATGAGAAATGCACAAACACGGTTCTGGAATTAAAAAAACACGAGATCAGGGTTTGGGAATGCTCGCGATTTTCTCGTCATCGGTTTCTCGGATCGCAATTCTGTCGCTTCCAAAGTGTTCCTCGTGTTATTTTACGTCGGAAATAGTCACGAGGAGTGCACGTGAACGTTTGTGGAGTCCAAAAAACACGAGTTCAGGTTCTGGGAATGCTCGCGATTTTCTCGTTAACGGATGCTCGGATCGCAATTCTGTCGCTTCCAACGTGTTCCTCGTGTCATTTTACGTCGGAAATAGTCACGAGCAGTGCACGTAAACGTTTCTGGATTCCAAAAAACACGAGTTCAGGTTTTGAGAATGCTCGCGATTTTCTCGTCAACGGTTTCTCGGATCGCAATTCTGTCGCTTCCAACGCGTTCCTCGCGTCATTTTACATCGGAATTAGTCATGAGAAATGCACAAACACGGTTCTGGAATTCAAAAAACACGAGATCAGGGTGTGGGAATGCTCGCGATTTTCTCGTCAATGGTTTCTCGGATAGCAATTCTGTCGCTTCCAACGTGTTCCTCGTGTCATTTTACGTCGGAAATAGTCACGAGCAGTGCACGTAAACGTTTCTGGAGCCCAAAAAACACGAGATCAGGGTTTGGGAATGCTCGCGATTTTCTCGTCAACGGTTTCTCGGATCGCAATTCTGTCGCTCCCAATGTGTTCCTCGTGTCATTTTAGGTCGGAAATAGTCACGAGCAGTGCATGTGAACGTTTGTGGAGCCCAAAAAACACGAGATCAGGATTTGGGAATGCTCGCGATTTTCTCGTCAACGTTTTCTCGGATCGCAATTCTGTCGCTTCCAACGTGTTCCTCGTGTCATTTTACGTCAGAAATAGTCACGAGGAGTGCACGTGAACGTTTGTGGAGTCCAAAAAACACGAGTTCAGGTTCTGGGAATGCTCGCGATTTTCTCGTTAACGGATGCTCGGATCGCAATTCTGTCGCTTCCAACGTGTTCCTCGTGTCATTTTACGTCGGAAATAGTCACGAGCAGTGCACGTAAACATTTCTGGATTCCAAAAAACACGAGTTCAGGTTTTGAGAATGCTCGCGATTTTCTCGTCATCGGTTTCTCGGATCGCAATTCTGTCGCTTCCAAAGTGTTCCTCGTGTCATTTTACGTCGGAAATAGTCACGAGCAGTGCACGTAAACGTTTCTGGATTCCAAAAAACACGAGGTCAGGTTTTGAGAATGCTCGCGATTTTCTCGTCATCGGTTTCTCGGATCGCAATTCTGTCGCTTCCAAAGTGTTCCTCGTGTTATTTTACGTCGGAAATAGTCACGAGCAGTGCACGTAAACGTTTCTGGAGCCCAAAAAACACGAGATCAGGATTTGGGAATGCTCGCGATTTTCTCGTCAACGGTTTCTCGGATCGCAATTCTGTCGCTTCCAACGTGTTCCTCGCGTCATTTTACGTCGGAAATAGTGACGAGAAATGCACGTAAACGTTTCTGGATTCCAAAAAACACGAGTTCAGGTTTTGGGATTGCTCGCGATTTTCTCGTCAACGGTTTCTCGGATCGCAATTCTGTCGCTTCCAACGCGTTCCTCGCGTCATTTTACATCGGAATTAGTCATGAGAAATGCACAAACACGGTTCTGGAATTAAAAAAACACGAGATCAGGGTGTGGGAATGCTCGCGATTTTCTCGTCAATGGTTTCTCGGATAGCAATTCTGTCGCTTCCAACGTGTTCCTCGTGTCATTTTACGTCGGAAATAGTCACGAGCAGTGCACGTAAACGTTTCTGGAACCCAAAAAACACGAGGACAGGGTTTGGGAATGCTCGCGATTTTCTCGTCAACGTTTTCTCGGATCGCAATTCTGTCGCTTCCAACGCGTTCCTCGCGTCATTTTACATCGGAATTAGTCATGAGAAATGCACAAACACGGTTCTGGAGTTAAAAAAACACGAGATCAGGTTTTGGGAATGCTCGCGATTTTCTCGTCAACATTTTCTCGGATCGCAATTCTGTCGCTTCCAACGTGTTCCTCGCGTCATTTTACGTCGGAATTAGTCTTGAGAAATGCACGTAAACGTTTCTGGAGCCCAAAAAACACGAGATCAGGATTTGGGAATGCTCGCGATTTTCTCGTCAACGTCTGCTCGGGTCGCAATTCTGTCGCTTCCAACGCGTTCCTCGCGTCATTTTACATCGGAATTAGTCATGAGAAATGCACAAACACGGTTCTGGAATTAAAAAAACACGAGATCAGGGTTTGGGAATGCTCGCGATTTTCTCGTCAACGTTTTCTCGGATCGCAATTCTGTCGCTTCCAACGTGTTCCTCGTGTCATTTTACGTCAGAAATAGTCACGAGGAGTGCACGTGAACGTTTGTGGAGTCCAAAAAACACGAGTTCAGGTTCTGGGAATGCTCGCGATTTTCTCGTTAACGGATGCTCGGATCGCAATTCTGTCGCTTCCAACGTGTTCCTCGTGTCATTTTACGTCGGAAATAGTCACGAGCAGTGCACGTAAACGTTTCTGGATTCCAAAAAACACGAGTTCAGGTTTTGAGAATGCTCGCGATTTTCTCGTCATCGGTTTCTCGGATCGCAATTCTGTCGCTTCCAAAGTGTTCCTCGTGTTATTTTACGTCGGAAATAGTCACGAGCAGTGCACGTAAACGTTTCTGGAGCCCAAAAAACACGAGATCAGGATTTGGGAATGCTCGCGATTTTCTCGTCAACGGTTTCTCGGATCGCAATTCTGTCGCTTCCAACGTGTTCCTCGTGTCATTTTACGTCGGAAATAGTCACGAGCAGTGCACGTAAACGTTTCTGGAGCCCAAAAAACACGAGATCAGGGTTTGGGAATGCTCGCGATTTTCTCGTCAACGTCTGCTCGGGTCGCAATTCTGTCGCTTCCAACGCGTTCCTCGCGTCATTTTACATCGGAATTAGTCATGAGAAATGCACAAACACGGTTCTGGAATTAAAAAACACGAGATCAGGGTTTGGGAATGCTCGCGATTTTCTCGTCAACGGTTTCTCGGATCGCAATTCTGTCGCTCCCAATGTGTTCCTCGTGTCATTTTAGGTCGGAAATAGTCACGAGCAGTGCATGTGAACGTTTGTGGAGTCCAAAAAACACGAGTTCAGGTTCTGGGAATGCTCGCGATTTTCTCGTTAACGGATGCTCGGATCGCAATTCTGTCGCTTCCAACGTGTTCCTCGTGTCATTTTACGTCGGAAATAGTCACGAGCAGTGCACGTAAACGTTTCTGGATTCCAAAAAACACGAGTTCAGGTTTTGAGAATGCTCGCGATTTTCTCGTCAACGGTTTCTCGGATCGCAATTCTGTCGCTTCCAACGCGTTCCTCGCGTCATTTTACATCGGAATTAGTCATGAGAAATGCACAAACACGGTTCTGGAATTCAAAAAACACGAGATCAGGGTGTGGGAATGCTCGCGATTTTCTCGTCAATGGTTTCTCGGATAGCAATTCTGTCGCTTCCAACGTGTTCCTCGTGTCATTTTACGTCGGAAATAGTCACGAGCAGTGCACGTAAACGTTTCTGGAGCCCAAAAAACACGAGATCAGGGTTTGGGAATGCTCGCGATTTTCTCGTCAACGGTTTCTCGGATCGCAATTCTGTCGCTCCCAATGTGTTCCTCGTGTCATTTTAGGTCGGAAATAGTCACGAGCAGTGCATGTGAACGTTTGTGGAGCCCAAAAAACACGAGATCAGGATTTGGGAATGCTCGCGATTTTCTCGTCAACGTTTTCTCGGATCGCAATTCTGTCGCTTCCAACGTGTTCCTCGTGTCATTTTACGTCAGAAATAGTCACGAGGAGTGCACGTGAACGTTTGTGGAGTCCAAAAAACACGAGTTCAGGTTCTGGGAATGCTCGCGATTTTCTCGTTAACGGATGCTCGGATCGCAATTCTGTCGCTTCCAACGTGTTCCTCGTGTCATTTTACGTCGGAAATAGTCACGAGCAGTGCACGTAAACATTTCTGGATTCCAAAAAACACGAGTTCAGGTTTTGAGAATGCTCGCGATTTTCTCGTCATCGGTTTCTCGGATCGCAATTCTGTCGCTTCCAAAGTGTTCCTCGTGTCATTTTACGTCGGAAATAGTCACGAGCAGTGCACGTAAACGTTTCTGGATTCCAAAAAACACGAGTTCAGGTTTTGAGAATGCTCGCGATTTTCTCGTCATCGGTTTCTCGGATCGCAATTCTGTCGCTTCCAAAGTGTTCCTCGTGTCATTTTACGTCGGAAATAGTCACGAGCAGTGCACGTAAACGTTTCTGGAGCCCAAAAAACACGAGATCAGGATTTGGGAATGCTCGCGATTTTCTCGTCAACGGTTTCTCGGATCGCAATTCTGTCGCTTCCAACGTGTTCCTCGCGTCATTTTACGTCGGAAATAGTGACGAGAAATGCACGTAAACGTTTCTGGATTCCAAAAAACACGAGTTCAGGTTTTGGGAATGCTCGCGATTTTCTCGTCAACGGTTTCTCGGATCGCAATTCTGTCGCTTCCAACGCGTTCCTCGCGTCATTTTACATCGGAATTAGTCATGAGAAATGCACAAACACGGTTCTGGAATTAAAAAAACACGAGATCAGGGTGTGGGAATGCTCGCGATTTTCTCGTCAATGGTTTCTCGGATAGCAATTCTGTCGCTTCCAACGTGTTCCTCGTGTCATTTTACGTCGGAAATAGTCACGAGCAGTGCACGTAAACGTTTCTGGAGCCCAAAAAACACGAGATCAGGGTTTGGGAATGCTCGCGATTTTCTCGTCAACGTTTTCTCGGATCGCAATTCTGTCGCTTCCAACGCGTTCCTCGCGTCATTTTACATCGGAATTAGTCATGAGAAATGCACAAACACGGTTCTGGAGTTAAAAAAACACGAGATCAGGTTTTGGGAATGCTCGCGATTTTCTCGTCAACATTTTCTCGGATCGCAATTCTGTCGCTTCCAACGTGTTCCTCGCGTCATTTGACGTCGGAATTAGTCTTGAGAAATGCACGTAAACGTTTCTGGAGCCCAAAAAACACGAGATCAGGATTTGGGAATGCTCGCGATTTTCTCGTCAACGTCTGCTCGGGTCGCAATTCTGTCGCTTCCAACGCGTTCCTCGCGTCATTTTACATCGGAATTAGTCATGAGAAATGCACAAACATGGTTCTGGAATTAAAAAAACACGAGATCAGGGTTTGGGAATGCTCGCGATTTTCTCGTCAACGTTTTCTCGGATCGCAATTCTGTCGCTTCCAACGTGTTCCTCGTGTCATTTTACGTCAGAAATAGTCACGAGGAGTGCACGTGAACGTTTGTGGAGTCCAAAAAACACGAGTTCAGGTTCTGGGAATGCTCGCGATTTTCTCGTTAACGGATGCTCGGATCGCAATTCTGTCGCTTCCAACGTGTTCCTCGTGTCATTTTACGTCGGAAATAGTCACGAGCAGTGCACGTAAACGTTTCTGGATTCCAAAAAACACGAGGTCAGGTTTTGAGAATGCTCGCGATTTTCTCGTCATCGGTTTCTCGGATCGCAATTCTGTCGCTTCCAAAGTGTTCCTCGTGTTATTTTACGTCGGAAATAGTCACGAGCAGTGCACGTAAACGTTTCTGGAGCCCAAAAAACACGAGATCAGGATTTGGGAATGCTCGCGATTTTCTCGTCAACGGTTTCTCGGATCGCAATTCTGTCGCTTCCAACGTGTTCCTCGCGTCATTTTACGTCGGAAATAGTGACGAGAAATGCACGTAAACGTTTCTGGATTCCAAAAAACACGAGTTCAGGTTTTGGGATTGCTCGCGATTTTCTCGTCAACGGTTTCTCGGATCGCAATTCTGTCGCTTCCAACGCGTTCCTCGCGTCATTTTACATCGGAATTAGTCATGAGAAATGCACAAACACGGTTCTGGAATTAAAAAAACACGAGATCAGGGTGTGGGAATGCTCGCGATTTTCTCGTCAATGGTTTCTCGGATAGCAATTCTGTCGCTTCCAACGTGTTCCTCGTGTCATTTTACGTCGGAAATAGTCACGAGCAGTGCACGTAAACGTTTCTGGAACCCAAAAAACACGAGATCAGGGTTTGGGAATGCTCGCGATTTTCTCGTCAACGTTTTCTCGGATCGCAATTCTGTCGCTTCCAACGCGTTCCTCGCGTCATTTTACATCGGAATTAGTCATGAGAAATGCACAAACACGGTTCTGGAGTTAAAAAAACACGAGATCAGGTTTTGGGAATGCTCGCGATTTTCTCGTCAACATTTTCTCGGATCGCAATTCTGTCGCTTCCAACGTGTTCCTCGCGTCATTTTACGTCGGAATTAGTCTTGAGAAATGCACGTAAACGTTTCTGGAGCCCAAAAAACACGAGATCAGGATTTGGGAATGCTCGCGATTTTCTCGTCAACGTCTGCTCGGGTCGCAATTCTGTCGCTTCCAACGCGTTCCTCGCGTCATTTTACATCGGAATTAGTCATGAGAAATGCACAAACACGGTTCTGGAATTAAAAAAACACGAGATCAGGGTTTGGGAATGCTCGCGATTTTCTCGTCAACGTTTTCTCGGATCGCAATTCTGTCGCTTCCAACGTGTTCCTCGTGTCATTTTACGTCAGAAATAGTCACGAGGAGTGCACGTGAACGTTTGTGGAGTCCAAAAAACACGAGTTCAGGTTCTGGGAATGCTCGCGATTTTCTCGTTAACGGATGCTCGGATCGCAATTCTGTCGCTTCCAACGTGTTCCTCGTGTCATTTTACGTCGGAAATAGTCACGAGCAGTGCACGTAAACGTTTCTGGATTCCAAAAAACACGAGTTCAGGTTTTGAGAATGCTCGCGATTTTCTCGTCATCGGTTTCTCGGATCGCAATTCTGTCGCTTCCAAAGTGTTCCTCGTGTTATTTTACGTCGGAAATAGTCACGAGCAGTGCACGTAAACGTTTCTGGAGCCCAAAAAACACGAGATCAGGATTTGGGAATGCTCGCGATTTTCTCGTCAACGGTTTCTCGGATCGCAATTCTGTCGCTTCCAACGTGTTCCTCGTGTCATTTTACGTCGGAAATAGTCACGAGCAGTGCACGTAAACGTTTCTGGAGCCCAAAAAACACGAGATCAGGGTTTGGGAATGCTCGCGATTTTCTCGTCAACGTCTGCTCGGGTCGCAATTCTGTCGCTTCCAACGCGTTCCTCGCGTCATTTTACATCGGAATTAGTCATGAGAAATGCACAAACACGGTTCTGGAATTAAAAAACACGAGATCAGGGTTTGGGAATGCTCGCGATTTTCTCGTCAACGGTTTCTCGGATCGCAATTCTGTCGCTCCCAATGTGTTCCTCGTGTCATTTTAGGTCGGAAATAGTCACGAGCAGTGCATGTGAACGTTTGTGGAGCCCAAAAAACACGAGATCAGGATTTGGGAATGCTCGCGATTTTCTCGTCAACGTTTTCTCGGATCGCAATTCTGTCGCTTCCAACGTGTTCCTCGTGTCATTTTACGTCAGAAATAGTCACGAGGAGTGCACGTGAACGTTTGTGGAGTCCAAAAAACACGAGTTCAGGTTCTGGGAATGCTCGCGATTTTCTCGTTAACGGATGCTCGGATCGCAATTCTGTCGCTTCCAACGTGTTCCTCGTGTCATTTTACGTCGGAAATAGTCACGAGCAGTGCACGTAAACATTTCTGGATTCCAAAAAACACGAGTTCAGGTTTTGAGAATGCTCGCGATTTTCTCGTCATCGGTTTCTCGGATCGCAATTCTGTCGCTTCCAAAGTGTTCCTCGTGTCATTTTACGTCGGAAATAGTCACGAGCAGTGCACGTAAACGTTTCTGGATTCCAAAAAACACGAGTTCAGGTTTTGAGAATGCTCGCGATTTTCTCGTCATCGGTTTCTCGGATCGCAATTCTGTCGCTTCCAAAGTGTTCCTCGTGTCATTTTACGTCGGAAATAGTCACGAGCAGTGCACGTAAACGTTTCTGGAGCCCAAAAAACACGAGATCAGGATTTGGGAATGCTCGCGATTTTCTCGTCAACGGTTTCTCGGATCGCAATTCTGTCGCTTCCAACGTGTTCCTCGCGTCATTTTACGTCGGAAATAGTGACGAGAAATGCACGTAAACGTTTCTGGATTCCAAAAAACACGAGTTCAGGTTTTGGGAATGCTCGCGATTTTCTCGTCAACGGTTTCTCGGATCGCAATTCTGTCGCTTCCAACGCGTTCCTCGCGTCATTTTACATCGGAATTAGTCATGAGAAATGCACAAACACGGTTCTGGAATTAAAAAAACACGAGATCAGGGTGTGGGAATGCTCGCGATTTTCTCGTCAATGGTTTCTCGGATAGCAATTCTGTCGCTTCCAACGTGTTCCTCGTGTCATTTTACGTCGGAAATAGTCACGAGCAGTGCACGTAAACGTTTCTGGAGCCCAAAAAACACGAGATCAGGGTTTGGGAATGCTCGCGATTTTCTCGTCAACGTTTTCTCGGATCGCAATTCTGTCGCTTCCAACGCGTTCCTCGCGTCATTTTACATCGGAATTAGTCATGAGAAATGCACAAACACGGTTCTGGAGTTAAAAAAACACGAGATCAGGTTTTGGGAATGCTCGCGATTTTCTCGTCAACATTTTCTCGGATCGCAATTCTGTCGCTTCCAACGTGTTCCTCGCGTCATTTTACGTCGGAATTAGTCTTGAGAAATGCACGTAAACGTTTCTGGAGCCCAAAAAACACGAGATCAGGATTTGGGAATGCTCGCGATTTTCTCGTCAACGTCTGCTCGGGTCGCAATTCTGTCGCTTCCAACGCGTTCCTCGCGTCATTTTACATCGGAATTAGTCATGAGAAATGCACAAACACGGTTCTGGAATTAAAAAAACACGAGATCAGGGTTTGGGAATGCTCGCGATTTTCTCGTCAACGTTTTCTCGGATCGCAATTCTGTCGCTTCCAACGTGTTCCTCGTGTCATTTTACGTCAGAAATAGTCACGAGGAGTGCACGTGAACGTTTCTGGATTCCAAAAAACACGAGTTCATGTTTTGAGAATGCTCGCGATTTTCTCGTCATCGGTTTCTCGGATCGCAATTCTGTCGCTTCCAAAGTGTTCCTCGTGTTATTTTACGTCGGAAATAGTCACGAGCAGTGCACGTAAACGTTTCTGGAGCCCAAAAAACACGAGATCAGGATTTGGGAATGCTCGCGATTTTCTCGTCAACGGTTTCTCGGATCGCAATTCTGTCGCTTCCAACGTGTTCCTCGCGTCATTTTACGTCGGAAATAGTGACGAGAAATGCACGTAAACGTTTCTGGATTCCAAAAAACACGAGTTCAGGTTTTGGGAATGCTCGCGATTTTCTCGTCAACGGTTTCTCGGATCGCAATTCTGTCGCTTCCAACGCGTTCCTCGCGTCATTTTACATCGGAATTAGTCATGAGAAATGCACAAATACGGTTCTGGAATTAAAAAAACACGAGATCAGGGTGTGGGAATGCTCGCGATTTTCTCGTCAATGGTTTCTCGGATAGCAATTCTGTCGCTTCCAACGTGTTCCTCGTGTCATTTTACGTCGGAAATAGTCACGAGCAGTGCACGTAAACGTTTCTGGAGCCCAAAAAACACGAGATCAGGGTTTGGGAATGCTCGCGATTTTCTCGTCAACGGTTTCTCGGATCGCAATTCTGTCGCTTCCAACGTGTTCCTCGCGTCATTTTACGTCGGAAATAGTGACGAGAAATGCACGTAAACGTTTCTGGATTCCAAAAAACACGAGTTCAGGTTTTGGGAATGCTCGCGATTTTCTCGTCAACGGTTTCTCGGATCGCAATTCTGTCGCTTCCAACGCGTTCCTCGCGTCATTTTACATCGGAATTAGTCATGAGAAATGCACAAACACGGTTCTGGAATTAAAAAAACACGAGATCAGGGTGTGGGAATGCTCGCGATTTTCTCGTCAATGGTTTCTCGGATAGCAATTCTGTCGCTTCCAACGTGTTCCTCGTGTCATTTTACGTCGGAAATAGTCACGAGCAGTGCACGTAAACGTTTCTGGAGCCCAAAAAACACGAGATCAGGGTTTGGGAATGCTCGCGATTTTCTCGTCAACGGTTTCTCGGATCGCAATTCTGTGGCTTCCAACGTGTTCCTCGTGTCATTTTACGTCGGAAATAGTCTTGAGAAATGCACAAACACGGTTCTGGCGTTCAAAAAACACGAGATGAGGTTTTGGGAATGCTCGCGATCTTCTCGTCAACGGTTTCTCGGATCGCAATTCTGTCGCTTCCAACGCGTTCCTCGCGTCATTTTACATCGGAATTAGTCATGAGAAATGCACAAACACGGTTCTGGAGTTCAAAAAACACGAGATGAGGTTTTGGGAATGCTCGCGATTTTCTCGTCAACGGTTTCTCGGATCGCAATTCTGTGGCTTCCAACGTGTTCCTCGTGTCATTTTACGTCGGAAATAGTCACGAGCAGTGCACGTAAACGTTTCTGGATTCCAAAAAACACGAGTTCAGGTTTTGAGAATGCTCGCGATTTTCTCGTCATCGGTTTCTCGGATCGCAATTCTGTCGCTTCCAAAGTGTTCCTCGTGTTATTTTACGTCGGAAATAGTCACGAGCAGTGCACGTAAACGTTTCTGGAGCCCAAAAAACACGAGATCAGGATTTGGGAATGCTCGCGATTTTCTCGTCAACGGTTTCTCGGATCGCAATTCTGTCGCTTCCAACGCGTTCCTCGCGTCATTTTACATCAGAATTAGTCATGAGAAATGCACAAACGCGGTTCTGGAGTCCAAAAAACACGAGTTCAGGTTTTGGGAATGGTCGCGATTTTCTCGTCAACGGTTTCTCGGATCGCAATTCTGTCACTTCCAACGTGTTCCTCGCGTCATTTTACGTCGGAAATAGTGACGAGAAATGCACGTAAACGTTTCTGGATTCCAAAAAACACGAGTTCAGGTTTTGGGAATGCTCGCGATTTTCTTGTCAACGGTTTCTCGGATCGCAATTCTGTCGCTTCCAACGCGTTCCTCGCGTCATTTTACATCGGAATTAGTCATGAGAAATGCACAAACACGGTTCTGGAGTTAAAAAAACACGAGATCAGGTTTTGGGAATGCTCGCGATTTTCTCGTCAACATTTTCTCGGATCGCAATTCTGTCGCTTCCAACGTGTTCCTCGCGTCATTTTACGTCGGAATTAGTCTTGAGAAATGCACGTAAACGTTTCTGGAGCCCAAAAAACACGAGATCAGGATTTGGGAATGCTCGCGATTTTCTCGTCAACGTCTGCTCGGGTCGCAATTCTGTCGCTTCCAACGCGTTCCTCGCGTCATTTTACATCGGAATTAGTCATGAGAAATGCACAAACACGGTTCTGGAATTAAAAAAACACGAGATCAGGGTTTGGGAATGCTCGCGATTTTCTCGTCAACGTTTTCTCGGATCGCAATTCTGTCGCTTCCAACGTGTTCCTCGTGTCATTTTACGTCAGAAATAGTCACGAGGAGTGCACGTGAACGTTTCTGGATTCCAAAAAACACGAGTTCATGTTTTGAGAATGCTCGCGATTTTCTCGTCATCGGTTTCTCGGATCGCAATTCTGTCGCTTCCAAAGTGTTCCTCGTGTTATTTTACGTCGGAAATAGTCACGAGCAGTGCACGTAAACGTTTCTGGAGCCCAAAAAACACGAGATCAGGATTTGGGAATGCTCGCGATTTTCTCGTCAACGGTTTCTCGGATCGCAATTCTGTCGCTTCCAACGTGTTCCTCGCGTCATTTTACGTCGGAAATAGTGACGAGAAATGCACGTAAACGTTTCTGGATTCCAAAAAACACGAGTTCAGGTTTTGGGAATGCTCGCGATTTTCTCGTCAACGGTTTCTCGGATCGCAATTCTGTCGCTTCCAACGCGTTCCTCGCGTCATTTTACATCGGAATTAGTCATGAGAAATGCACAAATACGGTTCTGGAATTAAAAAAACACGAGATCAGGGTGTGGGAATGCTCGCGATTTTCTCGTCAATGGTTTCTCGGATAGCAATTCTGTCGCTTCCAACGTGTTCCTCGTGTCATTTTACGTCGGAAATAGTCACGAGCAGTGCACGTAAACGTTTCTGGAGCCCAAAAAACACGAGATCAGGGTTTGGGAATGCTCGCGATTTTCTCGTCAACGGTTTCTCGGATCGCAATTCTGTCGCTTCCAACGTGTTCCTCGCGTCATTTTACGTCGGAAATAGTGACGAGAAATGCACGTAAACGTTTCTGGATTCCAAAAAACACGAGTTCAGGTTTTGGGAATGCTCGCGATTTTCTCGTCAACGGTTTCTCGGATCGCAATTCTGTCGCTTCCAACGCGTTCCTCGCGTCATTTTACATCGGAATTAGTCATGAGAAATGCACAAACACGGTTCTGGAATTAAAAAAACACGAGATCAGGGTGTGGGAATGCTCGCGATTTTCTCGTCAATGGTTTCTCGGATAGCAATTCTGTCGCTTCCAACGTGTTCCTCGTGTCATTTTACGTCGGAAATAGTCACGAGCAGTGCACGTAAACGTTTCTGGAGCCCAAAAAACACGAGATCAGGGTTTGGGAATGCTCGCGATTTTCTCGTCAACGGTTTCTCGGATCGCAATTCTGTGGCTTCCAACGTGTTCCTCGTGTCATTTTACGTCGGAAATAGTCACGAGCAGTGCACGTAAACGTTTCTGGAGCCCAAAAAACACGAGATCAGGGTTTGGGAATGCTCGCGATTTTCTCGTCAACGGTTTCTGGGATCGCAATTCTGTCGCTTCCAACGGGTTCCTCGCGTCATTTTACATCGGAATTTGTCATGAGAAATGCACAAACGCGGTTCTGGAGTCCAAAAAACACGAGATGAGGTTTTGGGAATGCTCGCGATTTTCTCGTCAACGGTTGCTCGGATCGCAATTCTGTCGCTTCCAACGTGTTCCTCGTGTCATTTTACGTCGGAAATAGTCACGAGCAGTGCACGTAAACGTTTCTGGAGCCCAAAAAACACGAGATCAGGGTTTGGGAATGCTCGCGATTTTCTCGTCAACGTTTTCTCGGATCGCAATTCTGTCGCTTCCAACGCGTTCCTCGTGTCATTTTACGTCAGAAATAGTCACGAGGAGTGCACGTGAACGTTTGTGGAGTCCAAAAAACACGAGTTCAGGTTCTGGGAATGCTCGCGATTTTCTCGTTAACGGATGCTCGGATCGCAATTCTGTCGCTTCCAACGTGTTCCTCGTGTCATTTTACGTCGGAATTAGTCTTGAGAAATGCACAAACACGGTTCTGGCGTTCAAAAAACACGAGATGAGGTTTTGGGAATGCTCGCGATCTTCTCGTCAACGGTTTCTCGGATCGCAATTCTGTCGCTTCCAACGCGTTCCTCGCGTCATTTTACATCGGAATTAGTCATGAGAAATGCACAAACACGGTTCTGGAGTTCAAAAAACACGAGATGAGGTTTTGGGAATGCTCGCGATTTTCTCGTCAACGGTTTCTCGGATCGCAATTCTGTGGCTTCCAACGTGTTCCTCGTGTCATTTTACGTCGGAAATAGTCACGAGCAGTGCACGTAAACGTTTCTGGATTCCAAAAAACACGAGTTCAGGTTTTGAGAATGCTCGCGATTTTCTCGTCATCGGTTTCTCGGATCGCAATTCTGTCGCTTCCAAAGTGTTCCTCGTGTTATTTTACGTCGGAAATAGTCACGAGCAGTGCACGTAAACGTTTCTGGAGCCCAAAAAACACGAGATCAGGATTTGGGAATGCTCGCGATTTTCTCGTCAACGGTTTCTCGGATCGCAATTCTGTCGCTTCCAACGCGTTCCTCGCGTCATTTTACATCAGAATTAGTCATGAGAAATGCACAAACGCGGTTCTGGAGTCCAAAAAACACGAGTTCAGGTTTTGGGAATGGTCGCGATTTTCTCGTCAACGGTTTCTCGGATCGCAATTCTGTCACTTCCAACGTGTTCCTCGCGTCATTTTACGTCGGAAATAGTGACGAGAAATGCACGTAAACGTTTCTGGATTCCAAAAAACACGAGTTCAGGTTTTGGGAATGCTCGCGATTTTCTTGTCAACGGTTTCTCGGATCGCAATTCTGTCGCTTCCAACGCGTTCCTCGCGTCATTTTACATCGGAATTAGTCATGAGAAATGCACAAACACGGTTCTGGAATTAAAAAAACACGAGATGAGGTTTTGGGAATGCTCGCGATTTTCTCGTCAACGGTTGCTCGGATCGCAATTCTGTCGCTTCCAACGTGTTCCTCGTGTCATTTTACGTCGGAAATAGTCACGAGCAGTGCACGTAAACGTTTCTGGATTCCAAAAAACACGAGTTCAGGTTTTGAGAATGCTCGCGATTTTCTCGTCATCGGTTTCTCGGATCGCAATTCTGTCGCTTCCAAAGTGTTCCTCGTGTTATTTTACGTCGGAAATAGTCACGAGCAGTGCACGTAAACGTTTCTGGAGCCCAAAAAACACGAGATCAGGATTTGGGAATGCTCGCGATTTTCTCGTCAACGGTTTCTCGGATCGCAATTCTGTCGCTTCCAACGTGTTCCTCGTGTCATTTTACGTCGGAAATAGTCACGAGCAGTGCACGTAAACGTTTCTGGAGCCCAAAAAACACGAGATCAGGGTTTGGGAATGCTCGCGATTTTCTCGTCAACGTCTGCTCGGGTCGCAATTCTGTCGCTTCCAACGCGTTCCTCGCGTCATTTTACATCGGAATTAGTCATGAGAAATGCACAAACACGGTTCTGGAATTAAAAAACACGAGATCAGGGTTTGGGAATGCTCGCGATTTTCTCGTCAACGGTTTCTCGGATCGCAATTCTGTCGCTCCCAATGTGTTCCTCGTGTCATTTTAGGTCGGAAATAGTCACGAGCAGTGCATGTGAACGTTTGTGGAGCCCAAAAAACACGAGATCAGGATTTGGGAATGCTCGCGATTTTCTCGTCAACGTTTTCTCGGATCGCAATTCTGTCGCTTCCAACGTGTTCCTCGTGTCATTTTACGTCAGAAATAGTCACGAGGAGTGCACGTGAACGTTTGTGGAGTCCAAAAAACACGAGTTCAGGTTCTGGGAATGCTCGCGATTTTCTCGTTAACGGATGCTCGGATCGCAATTCTGTCGCTTCCAACGTGTTCCTCGTGTCAATTTACGTCGGAAATAGTCACGAGCAGTGCACGTAAACATTTCTGGATTCCAAAAAACACGAGTTCAGGTTTTGAGAATGCTCGCGATTTTCTCGTCATCGGTTTCTCGGATCGCAATTCTGTCGCTTCCAAAGTGTTCCTCGTGTCATTTTACGTCGGAAATAGTCACGAGCAGTGCACGTAAACGTTTCTGGATTCCAAAAAACACGAGTTCAGGTTTTGAGAATGCTCGCGATTTTCTCGTCATCGGTTTCTCGGATCGCAATTCTGTCGCTTCCAAAGTGTTCCTCGTGTCATTTTACGTCGGAAATAGTCACGAGCAGTGCACGTAAACGTTTCTGGAGCCCAAAAAACACGAGATCAGGATTTGGGAATGCTCGCGATTTTCTCGTCAACGGTTTCTCGGATCGCAATTCTGTCGCTTCCAACGTGTTCCTCGCGTCATTTTACGTCGGAAATAGTGACGAGAAATGCACGTAAACGTTTCTGGATTCCAAAAAACACGAGTTCAGGTTTTGGGAATGCTCGCGATTTTCTCGTCAACGGTTTCTCGGATCGCAATTCTGTCGCTTCCAACGCGTTCCTCGCGTCATTTTACATCGGAATTAGTCATGAGAAATGCACAAACACGGTTCTGGAATTAAAAAAACACGAGATCAGGGTGTGGGAATGCTCGCGATTTTCTCGTCAATGGTTTCTCGGATAGCAATTCTGTCGCTTCCAACGTGTTCCTCGTGTCATTTTACGTCGGAAATAGTCACGAGCAGTGCACGTAAACGTTTCTGGAGCCCAAAAAACACGAGATCAGGGTTTGGGAATGCTCGCGATTTTCTCGTCAACGTTTTCTCGGATCGCAATTCTGTCGCTTCCAACGCGTTCCTCGCGTCATTTTACATCGGAATTAGTCATGAGAAATGCACAAACACGGTTCTGGAGTTAAAAAAACACGAGATCAGGTTTTGGGAATGCTCGCGATTTTCTCGTCAACATTTTCTCGGATCGCAATTCTGTCGCTTCCAACGTGTTCCTCGCGTCATTTTACGTCGGAATTAGTCTTGAGAAATGCACGTAAACGTTTCTGGAGCCCAAAAAACACGAGATCAGGATTTGGGAATGCTCGCGATTTTCTCGTCAACGTCTGCTCGGGTCGCAATTCTGTCGCTTCCAACGCGTTCCTCGCGTCATTTTACATCGGAATTAGTCATGAGAAATGCACAAACACGGTTCTGGAATTAAAAAAACACGAGATCAGGGTTTGGGAATGCTCGCGATTTTCTCGTCAACGTTTTCTCGGATCGCAATTCTGTCGCTTCCAACGTGTTCCTCGTGTCATTTTACGTCAGAAATAGTCACGAGGAGTGCACGTGAACGTTTGTGGAGTCCAAAAAACACGAGTTCAGGTTCTGGGAATGCTCGCGATTTTCTCGTTAACGGATGCTCGGATCGCAATTCTGTCGCTTCCAACGTGTTCCTCGTGTCATTTTACGTCGGAAATAGTCACGAGCAGTGCACGTAAACGTTTCTGGATTCCAAAAAACACGAGTTCAGGTTTTGAGAATGCTCGCGATTTTCTCGTCATCGGTTTCTCGGATCGCAATTCTGTCGCTTCCAAAGTGTTCCTCGTGTTATTTTACGTCGGAAATAGTCACGAGCAGTGCACGTAAACGTTTCTGGAGCCCAAAAAACACGAGATCAGGATTTGGGAATGCTCGCGATTTTCTCGTCAACGGTTTCTCGGATCGCAATTCTGTCGCTTCCAACGTGTTCCTCGCGTCATTTTACGTCGGAAATAGTGACGAGAAATGCACGTAAACGTTTCTGGATTCCAAAAAACACGAGTTCAGGTTTTGGGAATGCTCGCGATTTTCTCGTCAACGGTTTCTCGGATCGCAATTCTGTCGCTTCCAACGCGTTCCTCGCGTCATTTTACATCGGAATTAGTCATGAGAAATGCACAAACACGGTTCTGGAATTAAAAAAACACGAGATCAGGGTGTGGGAATGCTCGCGATTTTCTCGTCAATGGTTTCTCGGATAGCAATTCTGTCGCTTCCAACGTGTTCCTCGTGTCATTTTACGTCGGAAATAGTCACGAGCAGTGCACGTAAACGTTTCTGGAGCCCAAAAAACACGAGATCAGGGTTTGGGAATGCTCGCGATTTTCTCGTCAACGGTTTCTCGGATCGCAATTCTGTCGCTTCCAACGTGTTCCTCGCGTCATTTTACGTCGGAAATAGTGACGAGAAATGCACGTAAACGTTTCTGGATTCCAAAAAACACGAGTTCAGGTTTTGGGAATGCTCGCGATTTTCTCGTCAACGGTTTCTCGGATCGCAATTCTGTCGCTTCCAACGCGTTCCTCGCGTCATTTTACATCGGAATTAGTCATGAGAAATGCACAAACACGGTTCTGGAATTAAAAAAACACGAGATCAGGGTGTGGGAATGCTCGCGATTTTCTCGTCAATGGTTTCTCGGATAGCAATTCTGTCGCTTCCAACGTGTTCCTCGTGTCATTTTACGTCGGAAATAGTCACGAGCAGTGCACGTAAACGTTTCTGGAGCCCAAAAAACACGAGATCAGGGTTTGGGAATGCTCGCGATTTTCTCGTCAACGGTTTCTCGGATCGCAATTCTGTGGCTTCCAACGTGTTCCTCGTGTCATTTTACGTCGGAAATAGTCACGAGCAGTGCACGTAAACGTTTCTGGAGCCCAAAAAACACGAGATCAGGGTTTGGGAATGCTCGCGATTTTCTCGTCAACGGTTTCTGGGATCGCAATTCTGTCGCTTCCAACGGGTTCCTCGCGTCATTTTACATCGGAATTTGTCATGAGAAATGCACAAACGCGGTTCTGGAGTCCAAAAAACACGAGATGAGGTTTTGGGAATGCTCGCGATTTTCTCGTCAACGGTTGCTCGGATCGCAATTCTGTCGCTTCCAACGTGTTCCTCGTGTCATTTTACGTCGGAAATAGTCACGAGCAGTGCACGTAAACGTTTCTGGAGCCCAAAAAACACGAGATCAGGGTTTGGGAATGCTCGCGATTTTCTCGTCAACGTTTTCTCGGATCGCAATTCTGTCGCTTCCAACGCGTTCCTCGTGTCATTTTACGTCAGAAATAGTCACGAGGAGTGCACGTGAACGTTTGTGGAGTCCAAAAAACACGAGTTCAGGTTCTGGGAATGCTCGCGATTTTCTCGTTAACGGATGCTCGGATCGCAATTCTGTCGCTTCCAACGTGTTCCTCGTGTCATTTTACGTCGGAATTAGTCTTGAGAAATGCACAAACACGGTTCTGGCGTTCAAAAAACACGAGATGAGGTTTTGGGAATGCTCGCGATCTTCTCGTCAACGGTTTCTCGGATCGCAATTCTGTCGCTTCCAACGCGTTCCTCGCGTCATTTTACATCGGAATTAGTCATGAGAAATGCACAAACACGGTTCTGGAGTTCAAAAAACACGAGATGAGGTTTTGGGAATGCTCGCGATTTTCTCGTCAACGGTTTCTCGGATCGCAATTCTGTGGCTTCCAACGTGTTCCTCGTGTCATTTTACGTCGGAAATAGTCACGAGCAGTGCACGTAAACGTTTCTGGATTCCAAAAAACACGAGTTCAGGTTTTGAGAATGCTCGCGATTTTCTCGTCATCGGTTTCTCGGATCGCAATTCTGTCGCTTCCAAAGTGTTCCTCGTGTTATTTTACGTCGGAAATAGTCACGAGCAGTGCACGTAAACGTTTCTGGAGCCCAAAAAACACGAGATCAGGATTTGGGAATGCTCGCGATTTTCTCGTCAACGGTTTCTCGGATCGCAATTCTGTCGCTTCCAACGCGTTCCTCGCGTCATTTTACATCAGAATTAGTCATGAGAAATGCACAAACGCGGTTCTGGAGTCCAAAAAACACGAGTTCAGGTTTTGGGAATGGTCGCGATTTTCTCGTCAACGGTTTCTCGGATCGCAATTCTGTCACTTCCAACGTGTTCCTCGCGTCATTTTACGTCGGAAATAGTGACGAGAAATGCACGTAAACGTTTCTGGATTCCAAAAAACACGAGTTCAGGTTTTGGGAATGCTCGCGATTTTCTTGTCAACGGTTTCTCGGATCGCAATTCTGTCGCTTCCAACGCGTTCCTCGCGTCATTTTACATCGGAATTAGTCATGAGAAATGCACAAACACGGTTCTGGAATTAAAAAAACACGAGATGAGGTTTTGGGAATGCTCGCGATTTTCTCGTCAACGGTTGCTCGGATCGCAATTCTGTCGCTTCCAACGTGTTCCTCGTGTCATTTTACGTCGGAAATAGTCACGAGCAGTGCACGTAAACGTTTCTGGATTCCAAAAAACACGAGTTCAGGTTTTGAGAATGCTCGCGATTTTCTCGTCATCGGTTTCTCGGATCGCAATTCTGTCGCTTCCAAAGTGTTCCTCGTGTTATTTTACGTCGGAAATAGTCACGAGCAGTGCACGTAAACGTTTCTGGAGCCCAAAAAACACGAGATCAGGGTTTGGGAATGCTCGCGATTTTCTCGTCAACGTTTTCTCGGATCGCAATTCTGTCGCTTCCAACGTGTTCCTCGTGTCATTTTACGTCAGAAATAGTCACGAGGAGTGCACGTGAACGTTTGTGGAGTCCAAAAAACACGAGTTCAGGTTCTGGGAATGCTCGCGATTTTCTCGTTAACGGATGCTCGGATCGCAATTCTGTCGCTTCCAACGTGTTCCTCGTGTCATTTTACGTCAGAAATAGTCACGAGGAGTGCACGTAAACGTTTCTGGATTCCAAAAAACACGAGTTCAGGTTTTGAGAATGCTCGCGATTTTCTCGTCATCGGTTTCTCGGATCGCAATTCTGTCGCTTCCAAAGTGTTCCTCGTGTTATTTTACGTCGGAAATAGTCACGAGCAGTGCACGTAAACGTTTCTGGAGCCCAAAAAACACGAGATCAGGATTTGGGAATGCTCGCGATTTTCTCGTCAACGGTTTCTCGGATCGCAATTCTGTCGCTTCCAACGCGTTCCTCACGTCATTTTACATCGGAATTAGTCATGAGAAATGCACAAACGCGGTTCTGGAGTCCAAAAAACACGAGTTCAGGTTTTGGGAATGGTCGCGATTTTCTCGTCAACGGTTTCTCGGATCGCAATTCTGTCGCTTCCAACGCGTTCCTCGCGTCATTTTACATCGGAATTAGTCATGAGAAATGCACAAACACGGTTCTGGAATTAAAAAAACACGAGATCAGGGTTTGGGAATGCTCGCGATTTTCTCGTCAACGGTTTCTCGGATCGCAATTCTGTCACTTCCAACGTGTTCCTCGCGTAATTTATGTCGGAAATAGTGACGAGAAATGCACGTAAACGTTTCTGGATTCCAAAAAACACGAGTTCAGGTTTTGGGAATGCTCGCGATTTTCTCGTCAACGGTTTCTCGGATCGCAATTCTGTCGCTTTCAACGCGTTCCTCGCGTCATTTTACATCGGAATTAGTCATGAGAAATGCACAAACACGGTTCTGGAGTTAAAAAAACACGAGATCAGGTTTTGGGAATGCTCGCGATTTTCTCGTCAACGTTTTCTCGGATCGCAATTCTGTCGCTTCCAACGTGTTCCTCTTGTCATTTTACGTCGGAATTAGTCTTGAGAAATGCACAAACACGGTTCTGGCCTTCAAAAAACACGAGATCAGGTTTTGGGAATGGTCGCGATTTTCTCGTCAACGGTTTCTCGGATCGCAATTCTGTCGCTTCCAACGCGTTCCTCGCGTCATTTTACATCGGAATTAGTCATGAGAAATGCACAAACACGGTTCTGGAATTAAAAAAACACGAGATCAGGGTTTGGGAATGCTCGCGATTTTCTCGTCAACGGTTTCTCGGATCGCAATTCTGTCACTTCCAACGTGTTCCTCGCGTAATTTATGTCGGAAATAGTGACGAGAAATGCACGTAAACGTTTCTGGATTCCAAAAAACACGAGTTCAGGTTTTGGGAATGCTCGCGATTTTCTCGTCAACGGTTTCTCGGATCGCAATTCTGTCGCTTTCAACGCGTTCCTCGCGTCATTTTACATCGGAATTAGTCATGAGAAATGCACAAACACGGTTCTGGAGTTAAAAAAACACGATATCAGGTTTTGGGAATGCTCGCGATTTTCTCGTCAACGGTTTCTCGGATCGCAATTCTGTCGCTTTCAACGCGTTCCTCGCGTCATTTTACATCGGAATTAGTCATGAGAAATGCACAAACACGGTTCTGGAGTTAAAAAAACACGAGATGAGGTTTTGGGAATGCTCGCGATTTTCTCGTCAACGGTTGCTCGGATCGCAATTCTGTCGCTTCCAACGTGTTCCTTGTGTCATTTTACGTCGGAAATAGTCACGAGCAGTGCACGTAAACGTTTCTGGAGCCCAAAAAACACGAGATCAGGATTTGGGAATGCTCGCGATTTTCTCGTCAACGGTTTCTCGGATCGCAATTCTGTCGCTTCCAACGCGTTCCTCACGTCATTTTACATCGGAATTAGTCATGAGAAATGCACAAACGCGGTTCTCGAGTCCAAAAAACACGAGTTCAGGTTTTGGGAATGGTCGCGATTTCCTCGTCAACGGTTTCTCGGATCGCAATTCTGTCGCTTCCAACGCGTTCCTCGCGTCATTTTACATCGGAATTAGTCATGAGAAATGTACAAACACGGTTCTGGAATTAAAAAAACACGAGATCAGGGTTTGGGAATGCTCGCGATTTTCTCGTCAACGGTTTCTCGGATCGCAATTCTGTCACTTCCAACGTGTTCCTCGCGTAATTTATGTCGGAAATAGTGACGAGAAATGCACGTAAACGTTTCTGGATTCCAAAAAACACGAGTTCAGGTTTTGGGAATGCTCGCGATTTTCTCGTCAACGGTTTCTCGGATCGCAATTCTGTCGCTTTCAACGCGTTCCTCGCGTCATTTTACATCGGAATTAGTCATGAGAAATGCACAAACACGGTTCTGGAGTTAAAAAAACACGAGATCAGGTTTTGGGAATGCTCGCGATTTTCTCGTCAACGTTTTCTCGGATCGCAATTCTGTCGCTTCCAACGTGTTCCTCTTGTCATTTTACGTCGGAATTAGTCTTGAGAAATGCACAAACACGGTTCTGGCCTTCAAAAAACACGAGATCAGGTTTTGGGAATGCTCGCGATGTTCTCGTCAACGGTTGCTCGGATCGCAATTCTGTCGCTTCCAACGTGTTCCTCGTGTCATTTTACGTCGGAAATACTCACGAGCAGTGCACGTAAACGTTTCTGGAGCCCAAAAAACACGAGATCAGGATTTGGGAATGCTCGCGATTTTCTCGTCAACGGTTTCTGGGATCGCAATTCTGTCGCTTCCAACGGGTTCCTCGCGTCATTTTACATCGGAATTTGTCATGAGAAATGCACAAACGCGGTTCTGGAGTCCAAAAAACACGAGATGAGGTTTTGGGAATGCTCGCGATTTTCTCGTCAACGGTTTCTCGGATCGCAATTCTGTCGCTTCCAACGCGTTCCTCGCGTCATTTTACATCGGAATTAGTCATGAGAAATGCACAAACACGGTTCTGGAATTAAAAAAACACGAGATCAGGGTGTGGGAATGCTCGCGATTTTCTCGTCAACGTTTTCTCGGATCGCAATTCTGTCGCTTCCAACGCGTTCCTCGTGTCATTTTACGTCAGAAATAGTCACGAGGAGTGCACGTGAACGTTTGTGGAGTCCAAAAAACACGAGTTCAGGTTCTGGGAATGCTCGCGATTTTCTCGTTAACGGATGCTCGGATCGCAATTCTGTCGCTTCCAACGTGTTCCTCGTGTCATTTTACGTCGGAATTAGTCTTGAGAAATGCACAAACACGGTTCTGGCGTTCAAAAAACACGAGATGAGGTTTTGGGAATGCTCGCGATCTTCTCGTCAACGGTTTCTCGGATCGCAATTCTGTCGCTTCCAACGCGTTCCTCGCGTCATTTTACATCGGAATTAGTCATGAGAAATGCACAAACACGGTTCTGGAGTTCAAAAAACACGAGATGAGGTTTTGGGAATGCTCGCGATTTTCTCGTCAACGGTTTCTCGGATCGCAATTCTGTGGCTTCCAACGTGTTCCTCGTGTCATTTTACGTCGGAAATAGTCACGAGCAGTGCACGTAAACGTTTCTGGATTCCAAAAAACACGAGTTCAGGTTTTGAGAATGCTCGCGATTTTCTCGTCATCGGTTTCTCGGATCGCAATTCTGTCGCTTCCAAAGTGTTCCTCGTGTTATTTTACGTCGGAAATAGTCACGAGCAGTGCACGTAAACGTTTCTGGAGCCCAAAAAACACGAGATCAGGATTTGGGAATGCTCGCGATTTTCTCGTCAACGGTTTCTCGGATCGCAATTCTGTCGCTTCCAACGCGTTCCTCGCGTCATTTTACATCAGAATTAGTCATGAGAAATGCACAAACGCGGTTCTGGAGTCCAAAAAACACGAGTTCAGGTTTTGGGAATGGTCGCGATTTTCTCGTCAACGGTTTCTCGGATCGCAATTCTGTCGCTTCCAACGCGTTCCTCGCGTCATTTTACATCGGAATTAGTCATGAGAAATGCACAAACACGGTTCTGGAATTAAAAAAACACGAGATCAGGGTTTGGGAATGCTCGCGATTTTCTCGTCAACGGTTTCTCGGATCGCAATTCTGTCACTTCCAACGTGTTCCTCGCGTCATTTTACGTCGGAAATAGTGACGAGAAATGCACGTAAACGTTTCTGGATTCCAAAAAACACGAGTTCAGGTTTTGGGAATGCTCGCGATTTTCTCGTCAACGGTTTCTCGGATCGCAATTCTGTCGCTTCCAACGTGTTCCTCGTGTCATTTTACGTCGGAAATACTCACGAGCAGTGCACGTAAACGTTTCTGGAGCCCAAAAAACACGAGATCAGGATTTGGGAATGCTCGCGATTTTCTCGTCAACGGTTTCTGGGATCGCAATTCTGTCGCTTCCAACGGGTTCCTCGCGTCATTTTACATCGGAATTTGTCATGAGAAATGCACAAACGCGGTTCTGGAGTCCAAAAAACACGAGATGAGGTTTTGGGAATGCTCGCGATTTTCTCGTCAACGGTTGCTCGGATCGCAATTCTGTCGCTTCCAACGTGTTCCTTGTGTCATTTTACGTCGGAAATAGTCACGAGCAGTGCACGTAAACGTTTCTGGAGCCCAAAAAACACGAGATCAGGGTTTGGGAATGCTCGCGATTTTCTCGTCAACGTTTTCTCGGATCGCAATTCTGTCGCTTCCAACGCGTTCCTCGCGTCATTTTACATCGGAATTAGTCATGAGAAATGCACAAACACGGTTCTGGAGTCCAAAAACACGAGTTCAGGTTTTGGGAATGCTCGCGATTTTCTCGTCAACGTTTTCTCGGATCGCAATTCTGTCGCTTCCAACGTGTTCCTCGTGTCATTTTACGTCAGAAATAGTCACGAGGAGTGCACGTGAACGTTTGTGGAGTCCAAAAAACACGAGTTCAGGTTCTGGGAATGCTCGCGATTTTCTCGTCAACGTTTTCTCGGATCGCAATTCTGTAGCTTCCAACGTGGTCCTCGCGTCATTTTACATCCGAATTAGTCATGAGAAATGCACAAACACGGTTCTGGAGTTAAAAAAAAACGAGATCAGGGTTTGGGAATGCTCCCGATTTTCTCGTTAACGGATGCTCGGATCGCAATTCTGTCGCTTCCAACGTGTTCCTCGTGTCATTTTACGTCGGAATTAGTCTTGAGAAATGCACAAACACGGTTCTGGCGTTCAAAAAACACGAGATGAGGTTTTGGGAATGCTCGCGATCTTTTCGTCAACGGTTTCTCGGATCGCAATTCTGTTGCTTCCAACGCGTTCCTCGCGTCATTTTACATCGGAATTAGTCATGAGAAATGCACAAACACGGTTCTGGGGTTCAAAAAACACGAGATGAGGTTTTGGGAATGCTCGCGATTTTCTCGTCAACGGTTTCTCGGATCGCAATTCTGTGGCTTCCAACGTGTTCCTCGTGTCATTTTACGTCGGAAATAGTCACGAGCAATGCACGTAAACGTTTCTGGATTCCAAAAAACACGAGTTCAGGTTTTGAGAATGCTCGCGATTTTCTCGTCATCGGTTTCTCGGATCGCAATTCTGTCGCTTCCAAAGTGTTCCTCGTGTTATTTTACGTCGGAAATAGTCACGAGCAGTGCACGTAAACGTTTGTGGAGTCCAAAAAACACGAGTTCAGGTTCTGGGAATGCTCGCGATTTTCTCGTCAACGTTTTCTCGGATCGCAATTCTGTCGCTTCCAACGCGTTCCTCGCGTCATTTTACATCGGAATTAGTCATGAGAAATGCACAAACACGGTTCTGGAGTTAAAAAAGAACGAGATGAGGTTTTGGGAATGCTCGCGATTTTCTCGTCAACGGTTTCTCGGATCGCAATTCTGTCGCTTCCAACGCGTTCCTCGCGTCATTTTACATCGGAATTAGTCATGAGAAATGCACAAACGCGGTTCTGGAGTCCAAAAAACACGAGTTCAGGTTTTGGGAATGGTCGCGATTTTCTCGTCAACGGTTTCTCGGATCGCAATTCTGTCGCTTCCAACGCGTTCCTCGCGTCATTTTACATCGGAATTAGTCATGAGAAATGCACAAAGACGGTTCTGGAATTAAAAAAACACGAGATCAGTGTTTGGGAATGCTCGCGATTTTCTCGTCAGTGGTTTCTCGGATCGCAATTCTGTCACTTCCAACGTGTTCCACGCGTCATTTTACGTCGGAAATAGTGACGAGAAATGCACGTAAACGTTTCTGGAGTCCAAAAAACACGAGTTCAGGTTTTGGGAATGCTCGCGATTTTCTCGTCAACGGTTTCTCGGATCGCAATTCTGTCGCTTCCAACGCGTTCCTCGCGTCATTTTACATCGGAATTAGTTATGAGAAATGCACAAACGCGGTTCTGGAGTCCAAAAAACACGAGTTCAGGTTTTGGGAATGCTCGCGATTTTCTCGTCAAGGGTTTCCCGGATCGCAATTATGTCGCTTCCAACGTGTTCCTCGTGTCATTTTACGTCGGAAATAGTCACGAGCAGTGCACGTAAACGTTTGTGGAGTCCAAAAAACACGAGTTCAGGTTCTGGGAATGCTCGCGATTTTCTCGTCAACGTTTTCTCGGATCGCAATTCTGTAGCTTCCAGCGTGGTCCTCGCGTCATTTTACATCCGAATTAGTCATGAGAAATGCACAAACACGGTTCTGGAGTTCAAAAAAAACGAGATCAGGGTTTGGGAATGCTCCCGATTTTCTCCTTAACGGATGCTCGGATCGCAATTCTGTCGCTTCCAACGCGTTCCTCGCGTCATTTTACATCGGAATTAGTTATGAGAAATGCACAAACGCGGTTCTGGAGTCCAAAAAACACGATTTCAGGTTTTGGGAATGGTCGCGATTTTCTCTTCAACGGTTTCTCGGATCGCAATTCTGTCGCTTCCAACGCGTTCCTCGCGTCATTTTACATCGGAATTAGTCATGAGAAATGCACAAACACGGTTCTGGAATTAAAAAAACACGAGATCAGTGTTTGGGAATGCTCGCGATTTTCTCGTCAATGGTTTCTCGGATCGCAATTCTGTCACTTCCAACGTGTTCCTCGCGTCATTTTACGTCGGAAATAGTGACGAGAAATGCACGTAAACGTTTCTGGATTCCAAAAAACACGAGTTCGGGTTTTGGGAATGCTCGCGATTTTCTCGTCAACGGTTTCCCGGATCGCAATTACGTCGCTTCCAACGTGTTCCTCGTGTCATTTTACGTCGGAAATAGTCACGAGCAGTGCACGTAAACGTTTGTGGAGTCCAAAAAACACGAGTTCAGGTTCTGGGAATGCTCGCGATTTTCTCGTCAACGTTTTCTCGGATCGCAATTCTGTAGCTTCCAGCGTGGTCCTCGCGTCATTTTACATCCGAATTAGTCATGAGAAATGCACAAACACGGTTCTGGAGTTAAAAAAAAACGAGATCAGGGTTTGGGAATGCTCCCGATTTTCTCCTTAACGGATGCTCGGATCGCAATTCTGTCGCTTCCAACGTGTTCCTCGTGTCATTTTACGTCGGAATTAGTCTTGAGAAATGCACAAACACGGTTCTGGCGTTAAAAAAACACGAGATGAGGTTTTGGGAATGCTCGCGATCTTCTCGTCAACGGTTTCTCGGATCGCAATTCTGTCGCTTCCAACGCGTTCTTCGCGTCATTTTACATCGGAATTAGTCATGAGAAATGCACAATCACGGTTCTGGAGTTCAAAAAACACGAGATGAGGTTTTGGGAATGCTCGCGATTTTCTCGTCAACGGTTTCTCGGATCGCAATTCTGTGGCTTCCAACGTGTTCCTCGTGTCATTTTACGTCAGAAATAGTCACGAGCAGTGCACGTAAACGTTTCTGGATTCCAAAAAACACGAGTTCAGGTTTTGGGAATGCTCGCGATCTTCTCGTCAACGGTTTCTCGGATCGCAATTCTGTCGCTTCCAACGCGTTCTTCGCGTCATTTTACATCGGAATTAATCATGAGAAATGCACAAACGCGGTTCTGGAGTCCAAAAAACACGAGTTCAGGTTTTGGGAATGGTCGCGATTTTCTCGTCAATGGTTTCTCGGATCGCAATTCTGTCGCTTCCATCGCGTTCCTAGCGTCATTTTACGTCGGAAATAGTCCCGAGCAGTACACGTAAACGTTTCTGGAGTCCAAAAAACACGAGTTCAGGTTTTGGGAATGCTCGCGATTTTCTCGTCAACGGTTTCTCGGATCGCAATTCTGTCGCTTCCAACGCGTTCCTCGCGTCATTTTACATCGGAATTAGTTATGAGAAATGCACAAACGCGGTTCTGGAGTCCAAAAAACACGAGTTCAGGTTTTGGGAATGCTCGCGATTTTCTCGTTAACGGATGCTCGGATCGCAATTCTGTCGCTTCCAACGTGTTCCTCGCGTCATTTTACATCGGAATTAGTCATGAGAAATGCACAAACACGGTTCTGGAATTAAAAAAACACGAGATCAGTGTTTGGGAATGCTCGCGATTTTCTCGTCAGCGGTTTCTCGGATCGCAATTCTGTCACTTCCAACGTGTTCCTCGCGTCATTTTACGTCGGAAATAGTGACGAGAAATGCACGTAAACGTTTCTGGAGTCCAAAAAACACGAGTTCAGGTTTTGGGAATGCTCGCGATTTTCTCGTCAACGGTTTCCCGGATCGCAATTATGTCGCTTCCAACGTGTTCCTTGTGTCATTTTACGTCGGAAATAGTCACGAGCAGTGCACGTAAACGTTTGTGGAGTCCAAAAAACACGAGTTCAGGTTCTGGGAATGCTCGCGATTTTCTCGTCAACGTTTTCTCGAATCGCAATTCTGTCGCTTCCAACGCGTTCCTCGCGTCATTTTACATCGGAGTTAGTCATGAGAAATGCTCAAACGCGGTCCTGGAGTCCAAAAAACACGAGTTCAGGTTTTGGGAATGGTCGCGATTTTCTCGTCAACGGTTTCTCGGATCGCAATTCAGTCGCTTCCAACGCGTTCCTCGCGTCATTTTACATCGGAATTAGTCATGAGAAATGCACAAACACGGTTCTGGAATTAAAAAAACACGAGATCAGGGTTTGGGAATGCTCGCGATTTTCTCGTCAATGGTTTCTCGGATGGCAATTCTGTCACTTCCAACGTGTTCCTCGCGTCATTTTACGTCGGAAATAGTCACGAGCAGTGCACGTAAACGTTTCTGAAGTCCAAAAAACACGAGTTCAGGTTTTGGGAATGCTCGCCATTTTCTCGTCAACGGTTTCTCGGATCGCAATTCTGTCGCTTCCAATGCGTTCCTCGCGTCATTTTACATCGGAATTAGTTATGAGAAATGCACAAACGCGGTTCTGGAGTCCAAAAAACACGAGTTCAGGTTTTGGAAATGCTCGCGATTTTCTCGTCAACGTTTTCTCGGATCGCAATTCTGTCGCTTCCAACGCGTTCCTCGCGTCATTTTACATCGGAATTAGTCATGAGAAATGCACAAACACGGTTCTGGAATTAAAAAAACACGAGATCAGTGTTTGGGAATGCTCGCGATTTTCTCGTCAGTGGTTTCTCGGATCGCAATTCTGTCACTTCCAACGTGTTCCTCGCGTCATTTTACGTCGGAAATAGTGACGAGAAATGCACGTAAACGTTTCTGGAGTCCAAAAAACACGAGTTCAGGTTTTGGGAATGCTCGCGATTTTCTCGTCAACGGTTTCTCGGATCGCAATTCTGTCGCTTCCAACGCGTTCCTCGCGTCATTTTACATCGGAATTAGTTATGAGAAATGCACAAACGCGGTTCTGGAGTCCAAAAAACACGAGTTCAGGTTTTGGGAATGCTCGCGATTTTCTCGTCAACGGTTTCCCGGATCGCAATTATGTCGCTTCCAACGTGTTCCTCGTGTCATTTTACGTCGGAAATAGTCACGAGCAGTGCACGTAAACGTTTGTGGAGTCCAAAAAACACGAGTTCAGGTTCTGGGAATGCTCGCGATTTTCTCGTCAACGTTTTCTCGGATCGCAATTCTGTAGCTTCCAGCGTGGTCCTCGCGTCATTTTACATCCGAATTAGTCATGAGAAATGCACAAACACGGTTCTGGAGTTCAAAAAAAACGAGATCAGGGTTTGGGAATGCTCCCGATTTTCTCCTTAACGGATGCTCGGATCGCAATTCTGTCGCTTCCAACGCGTTCCTCGCGTCATTTTACATCGGAATTAGTTATGAGAAATGCACAAACGCGGTTCTGGAGTCCAAAAAACACGATTTCAGGTTTTGGGAATGGTCGCGATTTTCTCTTCAACGGTTTCTCGGATCGCAATTCTGTCGCTTCCAACGCGTTCCTCGCGTCATTTTACATCGGAATTAGTCATGAGAAATGCACAAACACGGTTCTGGAATTAAAAAAACACGAGATCAGTGTTTGGGAATGCTCGCGATTTTCTCGTCAATGGTTTCTCGGATCGCAATTCTGTCACTTCCAACGTGTTCCTCGCGTCATTTTACGTCGGAAATAGTGACGAGAAATGCACGTAAACGTTTCTGGATTCCAAAAAACACGAGTTCGGGTTTTGGGAATGCTCGCGATTTTCTCGTCAACGGTTTCTCGGATCGCAATTCTGTCGCTTCCATCGCGTTCCAAGCGTCATTTTACGTCGGGAATAGTCACGAGCAGTGCACGTAATCGTTTCTGGAGTCCAAAAAACAGGAGTTCAGGTTTTGGGAATGCTCGCGATTTTCTCGTCAACGGTTTCCCGGATCGCAATTATGTCGCTTCCAACGTGTTCCTCGTGTCATTTTACGTCGGAAATAGTCACGAGCAGTGCACGTAAACGTTTGTGGAGTCCAAAAAACACGAGTTCGGGTTTTGGGAATGCTCGCGATTTTCTCGTCAACGGTTTCTCGGATCGCAATTCTGTCGCTTCCATCGCGTTCCAAGCGTCATTTTACGTCGGGAATAGTCACGAGCAGTGCACGTAATCGTTTCTGGAGTCCAAAAAACAGGAGTTCAGGTTCTGGGAATGCTCGCGATTTTCTCGTCAACGTTTCCTCGGATCGCAATTCTGTAGCTTCCAGCGTGGTCCTCGCGTCATTTTACATCCGAATTAGTCATGAGAAATGCACAAACACGGTTCTGGAGTTAAAAAAAAAACGAGATCAGGGTTTGGGAATGCTCCCGATTTTCTCCTTAACGGATGCTCGGATCGCAATTCTGTCGCTTCCAACGTGTTCCTCGTGTCATTTTACGTCGGAATTAGTCTTGAGAAATGCACAAACACGGTTCTGGCGTTAAAAAAACACGAGATGAGGTTTTGGGAATGCTCGCGATCTTCTCGTCAACGGTTTCTCGGATCGCAATTCTGTCGCTTCCAACGCGTTCTTCGCGTCATTTTACATCGGAATTAGTCATGAGAAATGCACAATCACGGTTCTGGAGTTCAAAAAACACGAGATGAGGTTTTGGGAATGCTCGCGATTTTCTCGTCAACGGTTTCTCGGATCGCAATTCTGTGGCTTCCAACGTGTTCCTCGTGTCATTTTACGTCAGAAATAGTCACGAGCAGTGCACGTAAACGTTTCTGGATTCCAAAAAACACGAGTTCAGGTTTTGGGAATGCTCGCGATCTTCTCGTCAACGGTTTCTCGGATCGCAATTCTGTCGCTTCCAACGCGTTCTTCGCGTCATTTTACATCGGAATTAATCATGAGAAATGCACAAACGCGGTTCTGGAGTCCAAAAAACACGAGTTCAGGTTTTGGGAATGGTCGCGATTTTCTCGTCAATCGTTTCTCGGATCGCAATTCTGTCGCTTCCATCGCGTTCCTAGCGTCATTTTACGTCGGAAATAGTCACGAGCAGTACACGTAAACGTTTCTGGAGTCCAAAAAACACGAGTTCAGGTTTTGGGAATGCTCGCGATTTTATCGTCAACGGTTTCTCGGATCGCAATTCTGTCGCTTCCAACGCGTTCCTTGCGTCATTTTACATCGGAATTAGTTATGAGAAATGCACAAACGCGGTTCTGGAGTCCAAAAAACACGAGATCAGTGTTTGGGAATGCTCGCGATTTTCTCGTCAGCGGTTTCTCGGATCGCAATTCTGTCACTTCCAACGTGTTCCTCGCGTCATTTTACGTCGGAAATAGTGACGAGAAATGCACGTAAACGTTTCTGGAGTCCAAAAAACACGAGTTCAGGTTTTGGGAATGCTCGCGATTTTCTCGTCAACGGTTTCCCGGATCGCAATTATGTCGCTTCCAACGTGTTCCTTGTGTCATTTTACGTCGGAAATAGTCACGAGCAGTGCACGTAAACGTTTGTGGAGTCCAAAAAA
The DNA here is from genome assembly GCA_963675795.1 of Crossocerus cetratus. NCBI lineage: Eukaryota > Metazoa > Arthropoda > Insecta > Hymenoptera > Crabronidae > Crossocerus > Crossocerus cetratus. The sequence continues at coordinate 1,719,485 of CAVMBF010000002.1, forward strand.
CACGAGTTCAGGTTCTGGGAATGCTCGCGATTTTCTCGTCAACGTTTTCTCGAATCGCAATTCTGTGGCTTCCAACGTGTTCCTCGTGTCATTTTACGTCAGAAATAGTCACGAGCAGTGCACGTAAACGTTTCTGGATTCCAAAAAACACGAGTTCAGGTTTTGGGAATGCTCGCGATCTTCTCGTCAACGGTTTCTCGGATCGCAATTCTGTCGCTTCCAACGCGTTCTTCGCGTCATTTTACATCGGAATTAATCATGAGAAATGCACAAACGCGGTTCTGGAGTCCAAAAAACACGAGTTCAGGTTTTGGGAATGGTCGCGATTTTCTCGTCAATGGTTTCTCGGATCGCAATTCTGTCGCTTCCATCGCGTTCCTAGCGTCATTTTACGTCGGAAATAGTCCCGAGCAGTACACGTAAACGTTTCTGGAGTCCAAAAAACACGAGTTCAGGTTTTGGGAATGCTCGCGATTTTCTCGTCAACGGTTTCTCGGATCGCAATTCTGTCGCTTCCAACGCGTTCCTCGCGTCATTTTACATCGGAATTAGTTATGAGAAATGCACAAACGCGGTTCTGGAGTCCAAAAAACACGAGTTCAGGTTTTGGGAATGCTCGCGATTTTCTCGTTAACGGATGCTCGGATCGCAATTCTGTCGCTTCCAACGTGTTCCTCGCGTCATTTTACATCGGAATTAGTCATGAGAAATGCACAAACACGGTTCTGGAATTAAAAAAACACGAGATCAGTGTTTGGGAATGCTCGCGATTTTCTCGTCAGCGGTTTCTCGGATCGCAATTCTGTCACTTCCAACGTGTTCCTCGCGTCATTTTACGTCGGAAATAGTGACGAGAAATGCACGTAAACGTTTCTGGAGTCCAAAAAACACGAGTTCAGGTTTTGGGAATGCTCGCGATTTTCTCGTCAACGGTTTCCCGGATCGCAATTATGTCGCTTCCAACGTGTTCCTTGTGTCATTTTACGTCGGAAATAGTCACGAGCAGTGCACGTAAACGTTTGTGGAGTCCAAAAAACACGAGTTCAGGTTCTGGGAATGCTCGCGATTTTCTCGTCAACGTTTTCTCGAATCGCAATTCTGTCGCTTCCAACGCGTTCCTCGCGTCATTTTACATCGGAGTTAGTCATGAGAAATGCTCAAACGCGGTCCTGGAGTCCAAAAAACACGAGTTCAGGTTTTGGGAATGGTCGCGATTTTCTCGTCAACGGTTTCTCGGATCGCAATTCAGTCGCTTCCAACGCGTTCCTCGCGTCATTTTACATCGGAATTAGTCATGAGAAATGCACAAACACGGTTCTGGAATTAAAAAAACACGAGATCAGGGTTTGGGAATGCTCGCGATTTTCTCGTCAATGGTTTCTCGGATGGCAATTCTGTCACTTCCAACGTGTTCCTCGCGTCATTTTACGTCGGAAATAGTCACGAGCAGTGCACGTAAACGTTTCTGAAGTCCAAAAAACACGAGTTCAGGTTTTGGGAATGCTCGCCATTTTCTCGTCAACGGTTTCTCGGATCGCAATTCTGTCGCTTCCAATGCGTTCCTCGCGTCATTTTACATCGGAATTAGTTATGAGAAATGCACAAACGCGGTTCTGGAGTCCAAAAAACACGAGTTCAGGTTTTGGAAATGCTCGCGATTTTCTCGTCAACGTTTTCTCGGATCGCAATTCTGTCGCTTCCAACGCGTTCCTCGCGTCATTTTACATCGGAATTAGTCATGACAAATGCACAAACACGGTTCTGGAATTAAAAAAACACGAGATCAGTGTTTGGGAATGCTCGCGATTTTCTCGTCAGTGGTTTCTCGGATCGCAATTCTGTCACTTCCAACGTGTTCCTCGCGTCATTTTACGTCGGAAATAGTGACGAGAAATGCACGTAAACGTTTCTGGAGTCCAAAAAACACGAGTTCAGGTTTTGGGAATGCTCGCGATTTTCTCGTCAACGGTTTCTCGGATCGCAATTCTGTCGCTTCCAACGCGTTCCTCGCGTCATTTTACATCGGAATTAGTTATGAGAAATGCACAAACGCGGTTCTGGAGTCCAAAAAACACGAGTTCAGGTTTTGGGAATGCTCGCGATTTTCTCGTCAACGGTTTCCCGGATCGCAATTATGTCGCTTCCAACGTGTTCCTCGTGTCATTTTACGTCGGAAATAGTCACGAGCAGTGCACGTAAACGTTTGTGGAGTCCAAAAAACACGAGTTCAGGTTCTGGGAATGCTCGCGATTTTCTCGTCAACGTTTTCTCGGATCGCAATTCTGTAGCTTCCAGCGTGGTCCTCGCGTCATTTTACATCCGAATTAGTCATGAGAAATGCACAAACACGGTTCTGGAGTTCAAAAAAAACGAGATCAGGGTTTGGGAATGCTCCCGATTTTCTCCTTAACGGATGCTCGGATCGCAATTCTGTCGCTTCCAACGCGTTCCTCGCGTCATTTTACATCGGAATTAGTTATGAGAAATGCACAAACGCGGTTCTGGAGTCCAAAAAACACGATTTCAGGTTTTGGGAATGGTCGCGATTTTCTCTTCAACGGTTTCTCGGATCGCAATTCTGTCGCTTCCAACGCGTTCCTCGCGTCATTTTACATCGGAATTAGTCATGAGAAATGCACAAACACGGTTCTGGAATTAAAAAAACACGAGATCAGTGTTTGGGAATGCTCGCGATTTTCTCGTCAATGGTTTCTCGGATCGCAATTCTGTCACTTCCAACGTGTTCCTCGCGTCATTTTACGTCGGAAATAGTGACGAGAAATGCACGTAAACGTTTCTGGATTCCAAAAAACACGAGTTCGGGTTTTGGGAATGCTCGCGATTTTCTCGTCAACGGTTTCTCGGATCGCAATTCTGTCGCTTCCATCGCGTTCCAAGCGTCATTTTACGTCGGGAATAGTCACGAGCAGTGCACGTAATCGTTTCTGGAGTCCAAAAAACAGGAGTTCAGGTTTTGGGAATGCTCGCGATTTTCTCGTCAACGGTTTCCCGGATCGCAATTATGTCGCTTCCAACGTGTTCCTCGTGTCATTTTACGTCGGAAATAGTCACGAGCAGTGCACGTAAACGTTTGTGGAGTCCAAAAAACACGAGTTCGGGTTTTGGGAATGCTCGCGATTTTCCGTCAACGGTTTCTCGGATCGCAATTCTGTCGCTTCCATCGCGTTCCAAGCGTCATTTTACGTCGGGAATAGTCACGAGCAGTGCACGTAATCGTTTCTGGAGTCCAAAAAACAGGAGTTCAGGTTCTGGGAATGCTCGCGATTTTCTCGTCAACGTTTCCTCGGATCGCAATTCTGTAGCTTCCAGCGTGGTCCTCGCGTCATTTTACATCCGAATTAGTCATGAGAAATGCACAAACACGGTTCTGGAGTTAAAAAAAAAACGAGATCAGGGTTTGGGAATGCTCCCGATTTTCTCCTTAACGGATGCTCGGATCGCAATTCTGTCGCTTCCAACGTGTTCCTCGTGTCATTTTACGTCGGAATTAGTCTTGAGAAATGCACAAACACGGTTCTGGCGTTAAAAAAACACGAGATGAGGTTTTGGGAATGCTCGCGATCTTCTCGTCAACGGTTTCTCGGATCGCAATTCTGTGGCTTCCAACGTGTTCCTCGTGTCATTTTACGTCAGAAATAGTCACGAGCAGTGCACGTAAACGTTTCTGGATTCCAAAAAACACGAGTTCAGGTTTTGGGAATGCTCGCGATCTTCTCGTCAACGGTTTCTCGGATCGCAATTCTGTCGCTTCCAACGCGTTCTTCGCGTCATTTTACATCGGAATTAATCATGAGAAATGCACAAACGCGGTTCTGGAGTCCAAAAAACACGAGTTCAGGTTTTGGGAATGGTCGCGATTTTCTCGTCAATCGTTTCTCGGATCGCAATTCTGTCGCTTCCATCGCGTTCCTAGCGTCATTTTACGTCGGAAATAGTCACGAGCAGTACACGTAAACGTTTCTGGAGTCCAAAAAACACGAGTTCAGGTTTTGGGAATGCTCGCGATTTTATCGTCAACGGTTTCTCGGATCGCAATTCTGTCGCTTCCAACGCGTTCCTTGCGTCATTTTACATCGGAATTAGTTATGAGAAATGCACAAACGCGGTTCTGGAGTCCAAAAAACACGAGATCAGTGTTTGGGAATGCTCGCGATTTTCTCGTCAGCGGTTTCTCGGATCGCAATTCTGTCACTTCCAACGTGTTCCTCGCGTCATTTTACGTCGGAAATAGTGACGAGAAATGCACGTAAACGTTTCTGGAGTCCAAAAAACACGAGTTCAGGTTTTGGGAATGCTCGCGATTTTCTCGTCAACGGTTTCCCGGATCGCAATTATGTCGCTTCCAACGTGTTCCTTGTGTCATTTTACGTCGGAAATAGTCACGAGCAGTGCACGTAAACGTTTGTGGAGTCCAAAAAACACGAGTTCAGGTTCTGGGAATGCTCGCGATTTTCTCGTCAACGTTTTCTCGAATCGCAATTCTGTCGCTTCCAACGCGTTCCTCGCGTCATTTTACATCGGAATTAGTCATGAGAAATGCACAAACGCGGTTCTGGAGTCCAAAAAACACGAGTTCAGGTTTTGGGAATGGTCGCGATTTTCTCGTCAACGGTTTCTCGGATCGCAATTCAGTCGCTTCCAACGCGTTCCTCGCGTCATTTTACATCGGAATTAGTCATGAGAAATGCACAAACACGGTTCTGGAATTAAAAAAACACGAGATCAGGGTTTGGGAATGCTCGCGATTTTCTCGTCAATGGTTTCTCGGATGGCAATTCTGTCACTTCCAACGCGTTCCTCGCGTCATTTTACATCGGAATTAGTCATGAGAAATGCACAAACACGGTTCTGGAATTAAAAAAACACGAGATCAGTGTTTGGGAATGCTCGCGATTTTCTCGTCAACGGTTTCTCGGATCGCAATTCTGTCGCTTCCAACGCGTTCCTCGCGTCATTTTACATCGGAATTAGTTATGAGAAATGCACAAACGCGGTTCTGGAGTCCAAAAAACACGAGTTCAGGTTTTGGGAATGCTCGCGATTTTCTCGTCAACGTTTTCTCGGATCGCAATTCTGTCGCTTCCAACGCGTTCCTCGCGTCATTTTACATCGGAATTAGTCATGAGAAATGCACAAACACGGTTCTGGAATTAAAAAAACACGAGATCAGTGTTTGGGAATGCTCGCGATTTTCTCGTCAGTGGTTTCTCGGATCGCAATTCTGTCACTTCCAACGTGTTCCTCGCGTCATTTTACGTCGGAAATAGTGACGAGAAATGCACGTAAACGTTTCTGGAGTCCAAAAAACACGAGTTCAGGTTTTGGGAATGCTCGCGATTTTCTCGTCAACGGTTTCTCGGATCGCAATTCTGTCGCTTCCAACGCGTTCCTCGCGTCATTTTACATCGGAATTAGTTATGAGAAATGCACAAACGCGGTTCAGGAGTCCAAAAAACACGAGTTCAGGTTTTGGGAATGCTCGCGATTTTCTCGTCAACGGTTTCCCGGATCGCAATTATGTCGCTTCCAACGTGTTCCTCGTGTCATTTTACGTCGGAAATAGTTACGAGCAGTGCACGTAAACGTTTGTGGAGTCCAAAAAACACGAGTTCAGGTTCTGGGAATGCTCGCGATTTTCTCGTCAACGTTTTCTCGGATCGCAATTCTGTAGCTTCCAGCGTGGTCCTCGCGTCATTTTACATCCGAATTAGTCATGAGAAATGCACAAACACGGTTCTGGAGTTAAAAAAAAACGAGATCAGGGTTTGGGAATGCTCCCGATTTTCTCCTTAACGGATGCTCGGATCGCAATTCTGTCGCTTCCAACGCGTTCCTCGCGTCATTTTACATCGGAATTAGTTATGAGAAATGCACAAACGCGGTTCTGGAGTCCAAAAAACACGAGTTCAGGTTTTGGGAATGCTCGCGATTTTCTCGTCAACGTTTTCTCGGATCGCAATTCTGTCGCTTCCAACGCGTTCCTCGCGTCATTTTACATCGGAATTAGTCATGAGAAATGCACAAACACGGTTCTGGAATTAAAAAAACACGAGATCAGTGTTTGGGAATGCTCGCGATTTTCTCGTCAGTGGTTTCTCGGATCGCAATTCTGTCACTTCCAACGTGTTCCTCGCGTCATTTTACGTCGGAAATAGTGACGAGAAATGCACGTAAACGTTTCTGGAGTCCAAAAAACACGAGTTCAGGTTTTGGGAATGCTCGCGATTTTCTCGTCAACGGTTTCTCGGATCGCAATTCTGTCGCTTCCAACGCGTTCCTCGCGTCATTTTACATCGGAATTAGTTATGAGAAATGCACAAACGCGGTTCTGGAGTCCAAAAAACACGAGTTCAGGTTTTGGGAATGCTCGCGATTTTCTCGTCAACGGTTTCCCGGATCGCAATTATGTCGCTTCCAACGTGTTCCTCGTGTCATTTTACGTCGGAAATAGTCACGAGCAGTGCACGTAAACGTTTGTGGAGTCCAAAAAACACGAGTTCAGGTTCTGGGAATGCTCGCGATTTTCTCGTCAACGTTTTCTCGGATCGCAATTCTGTAGCTTCCAGCGTGGTCCTCGCGTCATTTTACATCCGAATTAGTCATGAGAAATGCACAAACACGGTTCTGGAGTTAAAAAAAAACGAGATCAGGGTTTGGGAATGCTCCCGATTTTCTCCTTAACGGATGCTCGGATCGCAATTCTGTCGCTTCCAACGCGTTCCTCGCGTCATTTTACATCGGAATTAGTTATGAGAAATGCACAAACGCGGTTCTGGAGTCCAAAAAACACGATTTCAGGTTTTGGGAATGGTCGCGATTTTCTCTTCAACGGTTTCTCGGATCGCAATTCTGTCGCTTCCAACGCGTTCCTCGCGTCATTTTACATCGGAATTAGTCATGAGAAATGCACAAACACGGTTCTGGAATTAAAAAAACACGAGATCAGTGTTTGGGAATGCTCGCGATTTTCTCGTCAATGGTTTCTCGGATCGCAATTCTGTCACTTCCAACGTGTTCCTCGCGTCATTTTACGTCGGAAATAGTGACGAGAAATGCACGTAAACGTTTCTGGATTCCAAAAAATACGAGTTCGGGTTTTGGGAATGCTCGCGATTTTCTCGTCAACGGTTTCTCGGATCGCAATTCTGTCGCTTCCATCGCGTTCCAAGCGTCATTTTACGTCGGGAATAGTCACGAGCAGTGCACGTAATCGTTTCTGGAGTCCAAAAAACAGGAGTTCAGGTTTTGGGAATGCTCGCGAATTTCTCGTCAACGGTTTCCCGGATCGCAATTATGTCGCTTCCAACGTGTTCCTCGTGTCATTTTACGTCGGAAATAGTCACGAGCAGTGCACGTAAACGTTTGTGGAGTCCAAAAAACACGAGTTCAGGTTCTGGGAATGCTCGCGATTTTCTCGTCAACGTTTTCTCGGATCGCAATTCTGTAGCTTCCAGCGTGGTCCTCGCGTCATTTTACATCCGAATTAGTCATGAGAAATGCACAAACACGGTTCTGGAGTTAAAAAAAAACGAGATCAGGGTTTGGGAATGCTCCCGATTTTCTCCTTAACGGATGCTCGGATCGCAATTCTGTCGCTTCCAACGCGTTCCTCGCGTCATTTTACATCGGAATTAGTTATGAGAAATGCACAAACGCGGTTCTGGAGTCCAAAAAACACGATTTCAGGTTTTGGGAATGGTCGCGATTTTCTCTTCAACGGTTTCTCGGATCGCAATTCTGTCGCTTCCAACGCGTTCCTCGCGTCATTTTACATCGGAATTAGTCATGAGAAATGCACAAACACGGTTCTGGAATTAAAAAAACACGAGATCAGTGTTTGGGAATGCTCGCGATTTTCTCGTCAATGGTTTCTCGGATCGCAATTCTGTCACTTCCAACGTGTTCCTCGCGTCATTTTACGTCGGAAATAGTGACGAGAAATGCACGTAAACGTTTCTGGATTCCAAAAAATACGAGTTCGGGTTTTGGGAATGCTCGCGATTTTCTCGTCAACGGTTTCTCGGATCGCAATTCTGTCGCTTCCATCGCGTTCCAAGCGTCATTTTACGTCGGGAATAGTCACGAGCAGTGCACGTAATCGTTTCTGGAGTCCAAAAAACAGGAGTTCAGGTTTTGGGAATGCTCGCGAATTTCTCGTCAACGGTTTCCCGGATCGCAATTATGTCGCTTCCAACGTGTTCCTCGTGTCATTTTACGTCGGAAATAGTCACGAGCAGTGCACGTAAACGTTTGTGGAGTCCAAAAAACACGAGTTCAGGTTCTGGGAATGCTCGCGATTTTCTCGTCAACGTTTTCTCGGATCGCAATTCTGTAGCTTCCAGCGTGGTCCTCGCGTCATTTTACATCCGAATTAGTCATGAGAAATGCACAAACACGGTTCTGGAGTTCAAAAAAAACGAGATCAGGGTTTGGGAATGCTCCCAATTTTCTCCTTAACGGATGCTCGGATCGCAATTCTGTCGCTTCCAACGTGTTCCTCGTGTCATTTTACGTCGGAATTAGTCTTGAGAAATGCACAAACGCGGTTCAGGAGTCCAAAAAACACGAGTTCAGGTTTTGGGAATGCTCGCGATTTTCTCGTCAACGGTTTCCCGGATCGCAATTATGTCGCTTCCAACGTGTTCCTCGTGTCATTTTACGTCGGAAATAGTCACGAGCAGTGCACGTAAACGTTTGTGGAGTCCAAAAAACACGAGTTCAGGTTCTGGGAATGCTCGCGATTTTCTCGTCAACGTTTTCTCGGATCGCAATTCTGTAGCTTCCAGCGTGGTCCTCGCGTCATTTTACATCCGAATTAGTCATGAGAAATGCACAAACACGGTTCTGGAGTTCAAAAAAAAACGAGATCAGGGTTTGGGAATGCTCCCGATTTTCTCCTTAACGGATGCTCGGATCGCAATTCTGTCGCTTCCAACGCGTTCCTCGCGTCATTTTACATCGGAATTAGTTATGAGAAATGCACAAACGCGGTTCTGGGGTCCAAAAAACACGAGTTCAGGTTTTGGGAATGCTCGCGATTTTCTCGTCAACGTTTTCTCGGATCGCAATTCTGTCGCTTCCAACGCGTTCCTCGCGTCATTTTACATCGGAATTAGTCATGAGAAATGCACAAACACGGTTCTGGAATTAAAAAAACACGAGATCAGTGTTTGGGAATGCTCGCGATTTTCTCGTCAGTGGTTTCTCGGATCGCAATTCTGTCACTTCCAACGTGTTCCTCGCGTCATTTTACGTCGGAAATAGTGACGAGAAATGCACGTAAACGTTTCTGGAGTCCAAAAAACACGAGTTCAGGTTTTGGGAATGCTCGCGATTTTCTCGTCAACGGTTTCTCGGATCGCAATTCTGTCGCTTCCAACGCGTTCCTCGCGTCATTTTACATCGGAATTAGTCATGAGAAATGCACAAACGCGGTTCTGGAGTCCAAAAAACACGAGTTCAGGTTTTGGGAATGGTCGCGATTTTCTCGTCAACGGTTTCTCGGATCGCAATTCAGTCGCTTCCAACGCGTTCCTCGCGTCATTTTACATCGGAATTAGTCATGAGAAATGCACAAACACGGTTCTGGAATTAAAAAAACACGAGATCAGGGTTTGGGAATGCTCGCGATTTTCTCGTCAATGGTTTCTCGGATGGCAATTCTGTCACTTCCAACGTGTTCCTCGCGTCATTTTACGTCGGAAATAGTCACGAGCAGTGCACGTAAACGTTTCTGAAGTCCAAAAAACACGAGTTCAGGTTTTGGGAATGCTCGCCATTTTCTCGTCAACGGTTTCCCGGATCGCAATTATGTCGCTTCCAACGTGTTCCTCGTGTCATTTTACGTCGGAAATAGTCACGAGCAGTGCACGTAAACGTTTCTGGAGCCCAAAAAACACGAGATCAGGATTTGGGAATGCTCGCGATTTTCTCGTCAACGGTTTCTCGGATCGCAATTCTGTCGCTTCCAACGCGTTCCTCGCGTCATTTTACATCGGAATTAGTTATGAGAAATGCACAAACGCGGTTCTGGAGTCCAAAAAACACGAGTTCAGGTTCTGGGAATGCTCGCGATTTTCTCGTCAACGTTTTCTCGGATCGCAATTCTGTAGCTTCCAGCGTGGTCCTCGCGTCATTTTACATCGGAATTAGTCATGAGAAATGCACAAACACGGTTCTGGAATTAAAAAAACACGAGATCAGTGTTTGGGAATGCTCGCGATTTTCTCGTCAGTGGTTTCTCGGATCGCAATTCTGTCACTTCCAACGTGTTCCTCGCGTCATTTTACGTCGGAAATAGTGACGAGAAATGCACGTAAACGTTTCTGGATTCCAAAAAACACGAGTTCGGGTTTTGGGAATGCTCGCGATTTTCTCGTCAACGGTTTCTCGGATCGCAATTCTGTCGCTTCCATCGCGTTCCAAGCGTCATTTTACGTCGGGAATAGTCACGAGCAGTGCACGTAATCGTTTCTGGAGTCCAAAAAACAGGAGTTCAGGTTTTGGGAATGCTCGCGATTTTCTCGTCAACGGTTTCCCGGATCGCAATTATGTCGCTTCCAACGTGTTCCTCGTGTCATTTTACGTCGGAAATAGTCACGAGCAGTGCACGTAAACGTTTGTGGAGTCCAAAAAACACGAGTTCAGGTTCTGGGAATGCTCGCGATTTTCTCGTCAACGTTTTCTCGGATCGCAATTCTGTAGCTTCCAGCGTGGTCCTCGCGTCATTTTACATCCGAATTAGTCATGAGAAATGCACAAACACGGTTCTGGAGTTCAAAAAAAAACGAGATCAGGGTTTGGGAATGCTCCCAATTTTCTCCTTAACGGATGCTCGGATCGCAATTATGTCGCTTCCAACGTGTTCCTCGTGTCATTTTACGTCGGAAATAGTCACGAGCAGTGCACGTAAACGTTTGTGGAGTCCAAAAAACACGAGTTCAGGTTCTGGGAATGCTCGCGATTTTCTCGTCAACGTTTTCTCGGATCGCAATTCTGTAGCTTCCAGCGTGGTCCTCGCGTCATTTTACATCCGAATTAGTCATGAGAAATGCACAAACACGGTTCTGGAGTTAAAAAAAAACGAGATCAGGGTTTGGGAATGCTCCCGATTTTCTCCTTAACGGATGCTCGGATCGCAATTCTGTCGCTTCCAACGCGTTCCTCGCGTCATTTTACATCGGAATTAGTTATGAGAAATGCACAAACGCGGTTCTGGAGTCCAAAAAACACGATTTCAGGTTTTGGGAATGGTCGCGATTTTCTCTTCAACGGTTTCTCGGATCGCAATTCTGTCGCTTCCAACGCGTTCCTCGCGTCATTTTACATCGGAATTAGTCATGAGAAATGCACAAACACGGTTCTGGAATTAAAAAAACACGAGATCAGTGTTTGGGAATGCTCGCGATTTTCTCGTCAATGGTTTCTCGGATCGCAATTCTGTCACTTCCAACGTGTTCCTCGCGTCATTTTACGTCGGAAATAGTGACGAGAAATGCACGTAAACGTTTCTGGATTCCAAAAAACACGAGTTCGGGTTTTGGGAATGCTCGCGATTTTCTCGTCAACGGTTTCTCGGATCGCAATTCTGTCGCTTCCATCGCGTTCCAAGCGTCATTTTACGTCGGGAATAGTCACGAGCAGTGCACGTAATCGTTTCTGGAGTCCAAAAAACAGGAGTTCAGGTTTTGGGAATGCTCGCGATTTTCTCGTCAACGGTTTCCCGGATCGCAATTATGTCGCTTCCAACGTGTTCCTCGTGTCATTTTACGTCCGAAATAGTCACGAGCAGTGCACGTAAACGTTTGTGGAGTCCAAAAAACACGAGTTCAGGTTCTGGGAATGCTCGCGATTTTCTCGTCAACGTTTTCTCGGATCGCAATTCTGTAGCTTCCAGCGTGGTCCTCGCGTCATTTTACATCCGAATTAGTCATGAGAAATGCACAAACACGGTTCTGGAGTTAAAAAAAAAACGAGATCAGGGTTTGGGAATGCTCCCAATTTTCTCCTTAACGGATGCTCGGATCGCAATTCTGTCGCTTCCAACGTGTTCCTCGTGTCATTTTACGTCGGAATTAGTCTTGAGAAATGCACAAACGCGGTTCAGGAGTCCAAAAAACACGAGTTCAGGTTTTGGGAATGCTCGCGATTTTCTCGTCAACGGTTTCCCGGATCGCAATTATGTCGCTTCCAACGTGTTCCTCGTGTCATTTTACGTCGGAAATAGTCACGAGCAGTGCACGTAAACGTTTGTGGAGTCCAAAAAACACGAGTTCAGGTTCTGGGAATGCTCGCGATTTTCTCGTCAACGTTTTCTCGGATCGCAATTCTGTAGCTTCCAGCGTGGTCCTCGCGTCATTTTACATCCGAATTAGTCATGAGAAATGCACAAACACGGTTCTGGAGTTCAAAAAAAACGAGATCAGGGTTTGGGAATGCTCCCGATTTTCTCCTTAACGGATGCTCGGATCGCAATTCTGTCGCTTCCAACGCGTTCCTCGCGTCATTTTACATCGGAATTAGTTATGAGAAATGCACAAACGCGGTTCTGGGGTCCAAAAAACACGAGTTCAGGTTTTGGGAATGCTCGCGATTTTCTCGTCAACGTTTTCTCGGATCGCAATTCTGTCGCTTCCAACGCGTTCCTCGCGTCATTTTACATCGGAATTAGTCATGAGAAATGCACAAACACGGTTCTGGAATTAAAAAAACACGAGATCAGTGTTTGGGAATGCTCGCGATTTTCTCGTCAGTGGTTTCTCGGATCGCAATTCTGTCACTTCCAACGTGTTCCTCGCGTCATTTTACGTCGGAAATAGTGACGAGAAATGCACGTAAACGTTTCTGGAGTCCAAAAAACACGAGTTCAGGTTTTGGGAATGCTCGCGATTTTCTCGTCAACGGTTTCTCGGATCGCAATTCTGTCGCTTCCAACGCGTTCCTCGCGTCATTTTACATCGGAATTAGTTATGAGAAATGCACAAACGCGGTTCTGGAGTCCAAAAAACACGAGTTCAGGTTTTGGGAATGCTCGCGATTTTCTCGTCAACGGTTTCCCGGATCGCAATTATGTCGCTTCCAACGTGTTCCTCGTGTCATTTTACGTCGGAAATAGTCACGAGCAGTGCACGTAAACGTTTGTGGAGTCCAAAAAACACGAGTTCAGGTTCTGGGAATGCTCGCGATTTTCTCGTCAACGTTTTCTCGGATCGCAATTCTGTAGCTTCCAGCGTGGTCCTCGCGTCATTTTACATCCGAATTAGTCATGAGAAATGCACAAACACGGTTCTGGAGTTCAAAAAAAACGAGATCAGGGTTTGGGAATGCTCCCGATTTTCTCCTTAACGGATGCTCGGATCGCAATTCTGTCGCTTCCAACGCGTTCCTCGCGTCATTTTACATCGGAATTAGTTATGAGAAATGCACAAACGCGGTTCTGGAGTCCAAAAAACACGATTTCAGGTTTTGGGAATGGTCGCGATTTTCTCTTCAACGGTTTCTCGGATCGCAATTCTGTCGCTTCCAACGCGTTCCTCGCGTCATTTTACATCGGAATTAGTCATGAGAAATGCACAAACACGGTTCTGGAATTAAAAAAACACGAGATCAGTGTTTGGGAATGCTCGCGATTTTCTCGTCAATGGTTTCTCGGATCGCAATTCTGTCACTTCCAACGTGTTCCTCGCGTCATTTTACGTCGGAAATAGTGACGAGAAATGCACGTAAACGTTTCTGGATTCCAAAAAACACGAGTTCGGGTTTTGGGAATGCTCGCGATTTTCTCGTCAACGGTTTCTCGGATCGCAATTCTGTCGCTTCCATCGCGTTCCAAGCGTCATTTTACGTCGGGAATAGTCACGAGCAGTGCACGTAATCGTTTCTGGAGTCCAAAAAACAGGAGTTCAGGTTTTGGGAATGCTCGCGATTTTCTCGTCAACGGTTTCCCGGATCGCAATTATGTCGCTTCCAACGTGTTCCTCGTGTCATTTTACGTCGGAAATAGTCACGAGCAGTGCACGTAAACGTTTGTGGAGTCCAAAAAACACGAGTTCAGGTTCTGGGAATGCTCGCGATTTTCTCGTCAACGTTTTCTCGGATCGCAATTCTGTAGCTTCCAGCGTGGTCCTCGCGTCATTTTACATCCGAATTAGTCATGAGAAATGCACAAACACGGTTCTGGAGTTCAAAAAAAAACGAGATCAGGGTTTGGGAATGCTCCCGATTTTCTCCTTAACGGATGCTCGGATCGCAATTCTGTTGCTTCCAACGTGTTCCTCGTGTCATTTTACGTCGGAATTAGTCTTGAGAAATGCACAAACACGGTTCTGGCGTTAAAAAAACACGAGATGAGGTTTTGGGAATGCTCGCGATCTTCTCGTCAACGGTTTCTCGGATCGCAATTCTGTCGCTTCCAACGCGTTCTTCGCGTCATTTTACATCGGAATTAGTCATGAGAAATGCACAATCACGGTTCTGGAGTTCAAAAAACACGAGATGAGGTTTTGGGAATGCTCGCGATTTTCTCGTCAACGGTTTCTCGGATCGCAATTCTGTGGCTTCCAACGTGTTCCTCGTGTCATTTTACGTCAGAAATAGTCACGAGCAGTGCACGTAAACGTTTCTGGATTCCAAAAAACACGAGTTCAGGTTTTGGGAATGCTCGCGATCTTCTCGTCAACGGTTTCTCGGATCGCAATTCTGTCGCTTCCAACGCGTTCTTCGCGTCATTTTACATCGGAATTAGTCATGAGAAATGCACAAACGCGGTTCTGGAGTCCAAAAAACACGAGTTCAGGTTTTGGGAATGGTCCCGATTTTCTCGTCAATGGTTTCTCGGATCGCAATTCTGTCGCTTCCATCGCGTTCCTAGCGTCATTTTACGTCGGAAATAGTCACGAGCAGTACACGTAAACGTTTCTGGATTCCAAAAAACACGAGTTCGGGTTTTGGGAATGCTCGCGATTTTCTCGTCAACGGTTTCTCGGATCGCAATTCTGTCGCTTCCATCGCGTTCCAAGCGTCATTTTACGTCGGGAATAGTCACGAGCAGTGCACGTAATCGTTTCTGGAGTCCAAAAAACAGGAGTTCAGGTTTTGGGAATGCTCGCGATTTTCTCGTCAACGGTTTCCCGGATCGCAATTATGTCGCTTCCAACGTGTTCCTCGCGTCATTTTACATCGGAATTAGTCATGAGAAATGCACAAACACGGTTCTGGAATTAAAAAAACACGAGATCAGTGTTTGGGAATGCTCGCGATTTTCTCGTCAGCGGTTTCTCGGATCGCAATTCTGTCACTTCCAACGTGTTCCTCGCGTCATTTTACATCGGAATTAGTTATGAGAAATGCACAAACGCGGTTCTGGAGTCCAAAAAACACGAGTTCAGGTTTTGGGAATGCTCGCGATTTTCTCGTCAACGGTTTCCCGGATCGCAATTATGTCGCTTCCAACGTGTTCCTTGTGTCATTTTACGTCGGAAATAGTCACGAGCAGTGCACGTAAACGTTTGTGGAGTCCAAAAAACACGAGTTCAGGTTCTGGGAATGCTCGCGATTTTCTCGTCAACGTTTTCTCGAATCGCAATTCTGTCGCTTCCAACGCGTTCGTCGCGTCATTTTACATCGGAATTAGTCATGAGAAATGCACAAACGCGGTTCTGGAGTCCAAAAAACACGAGTTCAGGTTTTGGGAATGGTCGCGATTTTCTCGTCAACGGTTTCTCGGATCGCAATTCAGTCGCTTCCAACGCGTTCCTCGCGTCATTTTACATCGGAATTAGTCATGAGAAATGCACAAACACGGTTCTGGAATTAAAAAAACACGAGATCAGGGTTTGGGAATGCTCGCGATTTTCTCGTCAATGGTTTCTCGGATGGCAATTCTGTCACTTCCAACGTGTTCCTCGCGTCATTTTACGTCGGAAATAGTCACGAGCAGTGCACGTAAACGTTTCTGAAGTCCAAAAAACACGAGTTCAGGTTTTGGGAATGCTCGCCATTTTCTCGTCAACGGTTTCCCGGATCGCAATTATGTCGCTTCCAACGTGTTCCTCGTGTCATTTTACGTCGGAAATAGTCACGAGCAGTGCACGTAAACGTTTCTGGAGCCCAAAAAACACGAGATCAGGATTTGGGAATGCTCGCGATTTTCTCGTCAACGGTTTCTCGGATCGCAATTCTGTCGCTTCCAACGCGTTCCTCGCGTCATTTTACATCGGAATTAGTTATGAGAAATGCACAAACGCGGTTCTGGAGTCCAAAAAACACGAGTTCAGGTTTTGGGAATGCTCGCGATTTTCTCGTCAACGTTTTCTCGGATCGCAATTCTGTCGCTTCCAACGCGTTCCTCGCGTCATTTTACATCGGAATTAGTCATGAGAAATGCACAAACACGGTTCTGGAATTAAAAAAACACGAGATCAGTGTTTGGGAATGCTCGCGATTTTCTCGTCAGTGGTTTCTCGGATCGCAATTCTGTCACTTCCAACGTGTTCCTCGCGTCATTTTACGTCGGAAGTAGTGACGAGAAATGCACGTAAACGTTTCTGGAGTCCAAAAAACACGAGTTCAGGTTTTGGGAATGCTCGCGATTTTCTCGTCAACGGTTTCTCGGATCGCAATTCTGTCGCTTCCAACGCGTTCCTCGCGTCATTTTACATCGGAATTAGTTATGAGAAATGCACAAACGCGGTTCTGGAGTCCAAAAAACACGAGTTCAGGTTTTGGGAATGCTCGCGATTTTCTCGTCAACGGTTTCCCGGATCGCAATTATGTCGCTTCCAACGTGTTCCTCGTGTCATTTTACGTCGGAAATAGTCACGAGCAGTGCACGTAAACGTTTGTGGAGTCCAAAAAACACGAGTTCAGGTTCTGGGAATGCTCGCGATTTTCTCGTCAACGTTTTCTCGGATCGCAATTCTGTAGCTTCCAGCGTGGTCCTCGCGTCATTTTACATCCGAATTAGTCATGAGAAATGCACAAACACGGTTCTGGAGTTAAAAAAAAACGAGATCAGGGTTTGGGAATGCTCCCGATTTTCTCCTTAACGGATGCTCGGATCGCAATTCTGTCGCTTCCAACGCGTTCCTCGCGTCATTTTACATCGGAATTAGTTATGAGAAATGCACAAACGCGGTTCTGGAGTCCAAAAAACACGATTTCAGGTTTTGGGAATGGTCGCGATTTTCTCTTCAACGGTTTCTCGGACCGCAATTCTGTCGTTTCCAACGCGTTCCTCGCGTCATTTTACATCGGAATTAGTCATGAGAAATGCACAAACACGGTTCTGGAATTAAAAAAACACGAGATCAGTGTTTGGGAATGCTCGCGATTTTCTCGTCAATGGTTTCTCGGATCGCAATTCTGTCACTTCCAACGTGTTCCTCGCGTCATTTTACGTCGGAAATAGTGACGAGAAATGCACGTAAACGTTTCTGGATTCCAAAAAACACGAGTTCGGGTTTTGGGAATGCTCGTGATTTTCTCGTCAACGGTTTCTCGGATCGCAATTCTGTCGCTTCCATCGCGTTCCAAGCGTCATTTTACGTCGGGAATAGTCACGAGCAGTGCACGTAATCGTTTCTGGAGTCCAAAAAACAGGAGTTCAGGTTTTGGGAATGCTCGCAATTTTCTCGTCAACGGTTTCCCGGATCGCAATTATGTCGCTTCCAACGTGTTCCTCGTGTCATTTTACGTCGGAAATAGTCACGAGCAGTGCACGTAAACGTTTGTGGAGTCCAAAAAACACGAGTTCAGGTTCTGGGAATGCTCGCGATTTTCTCGTCAACGTTTTCTCGGATCGCAATTCTGTAGCTTCCAGCGTGGTCCTCGCGTCATTTTACATCCGAATTAGTCATGAGAAATGCACAAACACGGTTCTGGAGTTCAAAAAAAAACGAGATCAGGGTTTGGGAATGCTCCCGATTTTCTCCTTAACGGATGCTCGGATCGCAATTCTGTCGCTTCCAACGTGTTCCTCGTGTCATTTTACGTCGGAATTAGTCTTGAGAAATGCACAAACACGGTTCTGGCGTTAAAAAAACACGAGATGAGGTTTTGGGAATGCTCGCGATCTTCTCGTCAACGGTTTCTCGGATCGCAATTCTGTCGCTTCCAACGCGTTCTTCGCGTCATTTTACATCGGAATTAGTCATGAGAAATGCACAATCACGGTTCTGGAGTTCAAAAAACACGAGATGAGGTTTTGGGAATGCTCGCGATTTTCTCGTCAACGGTTTCTCGGATCGCAATTCTGTGGCTTCCAACGTGTTCCTCGTGTCATTTTACGTCAGAAATAGTCACGAGCAGTGCACGTAAACGTTTCTGGATTCCAAAAAACACGAGTTCAGGTTTTGGGAATGCTCGCGATCTTCTCGTCAACGGTTTCTCGGATCGCAATTCTGTCGCTTCCAACGCGTTCTTCGCGTCATTTTACATCGGAATTAGTCATGAGAAATGCACAAACGCGGTTCTGGAGTCCAAAAAACACGAGTTCAGGTTTTGGGAATGGTCGCGATTTTCTCGTCAATGGTTTCTCGGATCGCAATTCTGTCGCTTCCATCGCGTTCCTAGCGTCATTTTACGTCGGAAATATTCACGAGCAGTACACGTAAACGTTTCTGGAGTCCAAAAAACACGAGTTCAGGTTTTGGGAATGCTCGCGATTTTCTCGTCAACGGTTTCTCGGATCGCAATTCTGTCGCTTCCAATGTGTTCCTCGTGTCATTTTAGGTCGGAAATAGTCACGAGCAGTGCATGTGAACGTTTGTGGAGCCCAAAAAACACGAGATCAGGATTTGGGAATGCTCGCGATATTCTCGTCAACGTTTTCTCGGATCGCAATTCTGTCGCTTCCGACGTGTTCCTCGTGTCATTTTGCGTCAGAAATAGTCACGAGGAGTGCACGTGAACGTTTGTGGAGTCCAAAAAAAACGGGTTCAGGTTTTGGGAATGCTCGCGATTTTCTCGTCAACGGTTTCTCGGATCGCAATTCTGTCGCTTCCATCGTGTTCCTAGCGTCATTTTACGTCGGAAATAGTGTCGAGAAATGCACGTAAACGTTTCTGGAGTCCAAAAAACACGAGTTCAGGTTTTGGGAATGCTCGCGATTTTCTCGTCAACGGTTTCCCGGATCGCAATTATGTCGCTTCCAACGTGTTCCTTGTGTCATTTTACGTCGGAATTAGTCATGAGAAATGCACAAACACGGTTCTGGAATTAAAAAAACACGAGATCAGGGTTTGGAAATGCTCGCGATTTTCTCGTCAATGGTTTCTCGGATCGCAATTCTGTCACTTCCAACGTGTTCCTCGCGTCATTTTACGTCGGAAATAGTCACGAGCAGTGCACGTAAACGTTTCTGGAGTCCAAAAAACACGAGTTCAGGTTTTGGGAATGCTCGCGATTTTCTCGTCAACGGTTTCCCGGATCGCAATTATGTCGCTTCCAACGTGTTCCTCGTGTCATTTTACGTCGGAAATAGTCACGAGCAGTGCACGTAAACGTTTCTGGATCCCAAAAAACACGAGATCAGGATTTGGGAATGCTCGCGATTTTCTCGTCAACGGTTTCTCGGATCGCAATTCTGTCGCTTCCAACGCGTTCCTCGCGTCATTTTACATCGGAATTAGTTATGAGAAATGCACAAACGCGGTTCTGGAGTCCAAAAAACACGAGTTCAGGTTTTGGGAATGCTCGCGATTTTCTCGTTAACGGATGCTCGGATCGCAATTCTGTCGCTTCCAACGTGTTCCTCGCGTCATTTTACATCGGAATTAGTCATGAGAAATGCACAAACACGGTTCTGGAATTAAAAAAACACGAGATCAGTGTTTGGGAATGCTCGCGATTTTCTCGTCAGTGGTTTCTCGGATCGCAATTCTGTCACATCCAACGTGTTCCTCGCGTCATTTTACGTCGGAAATAGTGACGAGAAATGCACGTAAACGTTTCTGGAGTCCAAAAAACACGAGTTCAGGTTTTGGGAATGCTCGCGATTTTCTCGTCAACGGTTTCCCGGATCGCAATTATGTCGCTTCCAACGTGTTCCTTGTGTCATTTTACGTCGGAAATAGTCACGAGCAGTGCACGTAAACGTTTGTGGAGTCCAAAAAACACGAGTTCAGGTTCTGGGAATGCTCGCGATTTTCTCGTCAACGTTTTCTCGAATCGCAATTCTGTCGCTTCCAACGCGTTCCTCGCGTCATTTTACATCGGAATTAGTCATGAGAAATGCACAAACGCGGTTCTGGAGTCCAAAAAACACGAGTTCAGGTTTTGGGAATGGTCGCGATTTTCTCGTCAATGGTTTCCCGGATCGCAATTATGTCGCTTCCAACGTGTTCCTCGTGTCATTTTACGTCGGAAATAGTCACGAGCAGTGCACGTAAACGTTTCTGAAGTCCAAAAAACACGAGTTCAGGTTTTGGGAATGCTCGCGATTTTCTCGTCAACGGTTTCCCGGATCGCAATTATGTCGCTTCCAACGTGTTCCTCGTGTCATTTTACGTCGGAAATAGTCACGAGCAGGGCACGTAAACGTTTCTGGAGCCCAAAAAACACGAGATCAGGATTTGGGAATGCTCGCGATTTTCTCGTCAACGGTTTCTCGGATCGCAATTCTGTCGCTTCCAACGCGTTCCTCGCGTCATTTTACATCGGAATTAGTTATGAGAAATGCACAAACGCGGTTCTGGAGTCCAAAAAACACGAGTTCAGGTTTTGGGAATGCTCGCGATTTCTCGTCAACGTTTTCTCGGATCGCAATTCTGTCGCTTCCAACGCGTTCCTCGCGTCATTTTACATCGGAATTAGTCATGAGAAATGCACAAACACGGTTCTGGAATTAAAAAAACACGAGATCAGTGTTTGGGAATGCTCGCGATTTTCTCGTCAGTGGTTTCTCGGATCGCAATTCTGTCACTTCCAACGTGTTCCTCGCGTCATTTTACGTCGGAAATAGTGACGAGAAATGCACGTAAACGTTTCTGGAGTCCAAAAAACACGAGTTCAGGTTTTGGGAATGCTCGCGATTTTCTCGTCAACGGTTTCTCGGATCGCAATTCTGTCGCTTCCAACGCGTTCCTCGCGTCATTTTACATCGGAATTAGTCATGAGAAATGCACAAACGCGGTTCTGGAGTCCAAAAAACACGAGTTCAGGTTTTGGGAATGGTCGCGATTTCTCGTCAACGTTTTCTCGGATCGCAATTCTGTCGCTTCCAACGCGTTCCTCGCGTCATTTTACATCGGAATTAGTCATGAGAAATGCACAAACACGGTTCTGGAATTAAAAAAACACGAGATCAGTGTTTGGGAATGCTCGCGATTTTCTCGTCAGTGGTTTCTCGGATCGCAATTCTGTCACTTCCAACGTGTTCCTCGCGTCATTTTACGTCGGAAATAGTGACGAGAAATGCACGTAAACGTTTCTGGAGTCCAAAAAACACGAGTTCAGGTTTTGGGAATGCTCGCGATTTTCTCGTCAACGGTTTCTCGGATCGCAATTCTGTCGCTTCCAACGCGTTCCTCGCGTCATTTTACATCGGAATTAGTCATGAGAAATGCACAAACGCGGTTCTGGAGTCCAAAAAACACGAGTTCAGGTTTTGGGAATGGTCGCGATTTTCTCGTCAACGGTTTCTCGGATCGCAATTCAGTCGCTTCCAACGCGTTCCTCGCGTCATTTTACATCGGAATTAGTCATGAGAAATGCACAAACACGGTTCTGGAATTAAAAAAACACGAGATCAGGGTTTGGGAATGCTCGCGATTTTCTCGTCAATGGTTTCTCGGATGGCAATTCTGTCACTTCCAACGTGTTCCTCGCGTCATTTTACGTCGGAAATAGTCACGAGCAGTGCACGTAAACGTTTCTGAAGTCCAAAAAACACGAGTTCAGGTTTTGGGAATGCTCGCGATTTTCTCGTCAACGGTTTCCCGGATCGCAATTATGTCGCTTCCAACGTGTTCCTCGTGTCATTTTACGTCGGAAATAGTCACGAGCAGTGCACGTAAACGTTTCTGGAGCCCAAAAAACACGAGATCAGGATTTGGGAATGCTCGCGATTTTCTCGTCAACGGTTTCTCGGATCGCAATTCTGTCGCTTCCAACGCGTTCCTCGCGTCATTTTACATCGGAATTAGTTATGAGAAATGCACAAACGCGGTTCTGGAGTCCAAAAAACACGAGTTCAGGTTTTGGGAATGCTCGCGATTTTCTCGTCAACGTTTTCTCGGATCGCAATTCTGTCGCTTCCAACGCGTTCCTCGCGTCATTTTACATCGGAATTAGTCATGAGAAATGCACAAACACGGTTCTGGAATTAAAAAAACACGAGATCAGTGTTTGGGAATGCTCGCGATTTTCTCGTCAACGGTTTCTCGGATCGCAATTCTGTCACTTCCAACGTGTTCCTCGCGTCATTTTACATCGGAATTAGTCATGAGAAATGCACAAACACGGTTCTGGAATTAAAAAAACACGAGATCAGGGTTTGGGAATGCTCGCGATTTTCTCGTCAATGGTTTCTCGGATGGCAATTCTGTCACTTCCAACGTGTTCCTCGCGTCATTTTACGTCGGAAATAGTCACGAGCAGTGCACGTAAACGTTTCTGAAGTCCAAAAAACACGAGTTCAGGTTTTGGGAATGCTCGCGATTTTCTCGTCAACGGTTTCCCGGATCGCAATTATGTCGCTTCCAACGTGTTCCTCGTGTCATTTTACGTCGGAAATAGTCACGAGCAGTGCACGTAAACGTTTCTGGAGCCCAAAAAACACGAGATCAGGATTTGGGAATGCTCGCGATTTTCTCGTCAACGGTTTCTCGGATCGCAATTCTGTCACTTCCAACGTGTTCCTCGCGTCATTTTACATCGGAATTAGTCATGAGAAATGCACAAACACGGTTCTGGAATTAAAAAAACACGAGATCAGTGTTTGGGAATGCTCGCGATTTTCTCGTCAGTGGTTTCTCGGATCGCAATTCTGTCACTTCCAACGTGTTCCTCGCGTCATTTTACGTCGGAAATAGTGACGAGAAATGCACGTAAACGTTTCTGGAGTCCAAAAAACACGAGTTCAGGTTTTGGGAATGCTCGCGATTTTCTCGTCAACGGTTTCTCGGATCGCAATTCTGTCGCTTCCAACGCGTTCCTCGCGTCATTTTACATCGGAATTAGTTATGAGAAATGCACAAACGCGGTTCTGGAGTCCAAAAAAAACGAGATCAGGGTTTGGGAATGCTCCCGATTTTCTCCTTAACGGATGCTCGGATCGCAATTCTGTCGCTTCCAACGCGTTCCTCGCGTCATTTTACATCGGAATTAGTCATGAGAAATGCACAAACACGGTTCTGGAATTAAAAAAACACGAGATCAGTGTTTGGGAATGCTCGCGATTTTCTCGTCAATGGTTTCTCGGATCGCAATTCTGTCACTTCCAACGTGTTCCTCGCGTCATTTTACGTCGGAAATAGTGACGAGAAATGCACGTAAACGTTTCTGGAGTCCAAAAAAAACGAGATCAGGGTTTGGGAATGCTCCCGATTTTCTCCTTAACGGATGCTCGGATCGCAATTCTGTCGCTTCCAACGCGTTCCTCGCGTCATTTTACATCGGAATTAGTCATGAGAAATGCACAAACACGGTTCTGGAATTAAAAAAACACGAGATCAGTGTTTGGGAATGCTCGCGATTTTCTCGTCAACGGTTTCCCGGATCGCAATTATGTCGCTTCCAACGTGTTCCTCGTGTCATTTTACGTCGGAAATAGTCACGAGCAGTGCACGTAAACGTTTGTGGAGTCCAAAAAACACGAGTTCAGGTTCTGGGAATGCTCGCGATTTTCTCGTCAACGTTTTCTCGGATCGCAATTCTGTAGCTTCCAGCGTGGTCCTCGCGTCATTTTACATCCGAATTAGTCATGAGAAATGCACAAACACGGTTCTGGAGTTAAAAAAAAACGAGATCAGGGTTTGGGAATGCTCCCGATTTTCTCCTTAACGGATGCTCGGATCGCAATTCTGTCGCTTCCAACGCGTTCCTCGCGTCATTTTACATCGGAATTAGTTATGAGAAATGCACAAACGCGGTTCTGGAGTCCAAAAAACACGATTTCAGGTTTTGGGAATGGTCGCGATTTTCTCTTCAACGGTTCCTCGGATCGCAATTCTGTCGCTTCCAACGCGTTCCTCGCGTCATTTTACATCGGAATTAGTCATGAGAAATGCACAAACACGGTTCTGGAATTAAAAAAACACGAGATCAGTGTTTGGGAATGCTCGCGATTTTCTCGTCAATGGTTTCTCGGATCGCAATTCTGTCACTTCCAACGTGTTCCTCGCGTCATTTTACGTCGGAAATAGTGACGAGAAATGCACGTAAACGTTTCTGGATTCCAAAAACACGAGTTCGGGTTTTGGGAATGCTCGCGATTTTCTCGTCAACGGTTTCTCGGATCGCAATTCTGTCGCTTCCATCGCGTTCCAAGCGTCATTTTACGTCGGGAATAGTCACGAGCAGTGCACGTAATCGTTTCTGGAGTCCAAAAAACAGGAGTTCAGGTTTTGGGAATGCTCGCGATTTTCTCGTCAACGGTTTCCCGGATCGCAATTATGTCGCTTCCAACGTGTTCCTCGTGTCATTTTACGTCGGAAATAGTCACGAGCAGTGCACGTAAACGTTTGTGGAGTCCAAAAAACACGAGTTCAGGTTCTGGGAATGCTCGCGATTTTCTCGTCAACGTTTTCTCGGATCGCAATTCTGTAGCTTCCAGCGTGGTCCTCGCGTCATTTTACATCCGAATTAGTCATGAGAAATGCACAAACACGGTTCTGGAGTTCAAAAAAAACGACATCAGGGTTTGGGAATGCTCCCGATTTTCTCCTTAACGGATGCTCGGATCGCAATTCTGTCGCTTCCAACGTGTTCCTCGTGTCATTTTACGTCGGAATTAGTCTTGAGAAATGCACAAACACGGTTCTGGCGTTAAAAAAACACGAGATGAGGTTTTGGGAATGCTCGCGATCTTCTCGTCAACGGTTTCTCGGATCGCAATTCTGTCGCTTCCAACGCGTTCTTCGCGTCATTTTACATCGGAATTAGTCATGAGAAATGCACAATCACGGTTCTGGAGTTCAAAAAACACGAGATGAGGTTTTGGGAATGCTCGCGATTTTCTCGTCAACGGTTTCTCGGATCGCAATTCTGTGGCTTCCAACGTGTTCCTCGTGTCATTTTACGTCAGAAATAGTCACGAGCAGTGCACGTAAACGTTTCTGGATTCCAAAAAACACGAGTTCAGGTTTTGGGAATGCTCGCGATCTTCTCGTCAACGGTTTCTCGGATCGCAATTCTGTCGCTTCCAACGCGTTCTTCGCGTCATTTTACATCGGAATTAGGCATGAGAAATGCACAAACGCGGTTCTGGAGTCCAAAAAACACGAGTTCAGGTTTTGGGAATGGTCGCGATTTTCTCGTCAATGGTTTCTCGGATCGCAATTCTGTCGCTTCCAACGCGTTCCTCGCGTCATTTTACATCGGAATTAGTCATGAGAAATGCACAAACGCGGTTCTGGAGTCCAAAAAACACGAGTTCAGGTTTTGGGAATGCTCGCGATTTTCTCGTCAACGGTTTCTCGGATCGCAATTCTGTCGCTTCCATCGCGTTCCTAGCGTTATTTTACGTCGGAAATAGTCACGAGCAGTACACGTAAACGTTTCTGGAGTCCAAAAAACACGAGTTCAGGTTTTGGGAATGCTCGCGATTTTCTCGTCAACGGTTTCTCGGATCGCAATTCTGTCGCTTCCAATGTGTTCCTCGTGTCATTTTAGGTCGGAAATAGTCACGAGCAGTGCATGTGAACGTTTGTGGAGCCCAAAAAACACGAGATCAGGATTTGGGAATGCTCGCGATATTCTCGTCAACGTTTTCTCGGATCGCAATTCTGTCGCTTCCGACGTGTTCCTCGTGTCATTTTGCGTCAGAAATAGTCACGAGGAGTGCACGTGAACGTTTGTGGAGTCCAAAAAAAACGAGTTCAGGTTTTGGGAATGCTCGCGATTTTCTCGTCAACGGTTTCTCGGATCGCAATTCTGTCGCTTCCATCGTGTTCCTAGCGTCATTTTACGTCGGAAATAGTCACGAGCAGTACACGTAAACGTTTCTGGATTCCAAAAAACACGAGTTCAGGTTTTGGGAATGCTCGCGATTTTCTCGTCAACGGTTTCTCGGATCGCAATTCTGTCACTTCCAACGTGTTCCTCGCGTCATTTTACGTCGGAAATAGTCACGAGCAGTGCAGGTAAACGTTTCTGGAGTCCAAAAAACACGAGTTCAGGTTTTGGGAATGCTCGCGATTTTCTCGTCAACGGTTTCCCGGATCGCAATTATGTCGCTTCCAACGTGTTCCTTGTGTCATTTTACGTCGGAAATAGTCACGAGCAGTGCACGTAAACGTTTGTGGAGTCCAAAAAACACGAGTTCAGGTTCTGGGAATGCTCGCGATTTTCTCGTCAACGTTTTCTCGGATCGCAATTCTGTCGCTTCCAACGCGTTCCTCGCGTCATTTTACATCGGAATTAGTCATGAGAAATGCACAAACGCGGTTCTGGAGTCCAAAAAACACGAGTTCAGGTTTTGGGAATGGTCGCGATTTTCTCGTCAACGGTTTCTCGGATCGCAATTCTGTCGCTTCCAACGCGTTCCTCGCGTCATTTTACATCGGAATTAGTCATGAGAAATGCACAAACACGCTTCTGGAATTAAAAAAACACGAGATCAGGGTTTGGGAATGCTCGCGATTTTCTCGTCAATGGTTTCTCGGATCGCAATTCTGTCACTTCCAACGTGTTCCACGCGTCATTTTACGTCGGAAATAGTCACGAGTAGTGCACGTAAACGTTTCTGGAGTCCAAAAAACACGAGTTCAGGTTCTGGGAATGCTCGCGATTTTCTCGTCAACGTTTTCTCGGATCGCAATTCTGTCGCTTCCAACGCGTTCCTCGCGTCATTTTACATCGGAATTAGTCATGAGAAATGCACAAACGCGGTTCTGGAGTCCAAAAAACACGAGTTCAGGTTTTGGGAATTGTCGCGATTTTCCCGTCAACGGTTTCTCGGATCGCAATTCTGTCGCTTCCAACGCGTTCCTCGCGTCATTTTACATCGGAATTAGTCATGAGAAATGCACAAACACGGTTCTGGAATTAAAAAAACACGAGATCAGGGTTGGGAATGCTCGCGATTTTCTCGTCAATGGTTTCTCGGATCGCAATTCTGTCACTTCCAACGTGTTCCTCGTGTCATTTTACGTCGGAAATAGTCACGAGCAGTGCACGTAAACGTTTCTGGAGTCCAAAAAACACGAGTTCAGGTTCTGGGAATGCTCGCGATTTTCTCGTCAACGTTTTCTCGGATCGCAATTCTGTCGCTTCCAACGCGTTCCTCGCGTCATTTTACATCGGAATTAGTCATGAGAAATGCACAAACGCGGTTCTGGAGTCCAAAAAACACGAGTTCAGGTTTTGGGAATGCTCGCGATTTTCTCGTTAACGGTTTCCCTGATCGCAATTCTGTCGCTTCCAACGCGTTCCTCGCGTCATTTTACATCGGAATTAGTCATGAGAAATGCACAAACGCGGTTCTGGAGTCCACAAAACACGAGTTCAGGTTTTGGGAATGGTCGCGATTTTCACTTCAACGGTTTCTCGGATCGCAATTCTGTCGCTTCCAACGCGTTCCTCGCGTCATTTTACATCGGAATTAGTCATGAGAAATGCACAAACACGGTTCTGGAATTAAAAAAACACGAGATCAGTGTTTGGGAATGCTCGCGATTTTCTCGTCAACGGTTTCTCGGATCGCAATTCTGTCGCTTCCATCGCGTTCCAAGCGTCATTTTACGTCGGGAATAGTCACGAGCAGTGCACGTAATCGTTTCTGGAGTCCAAAAAACAGGAGTTCAGGTTTTGGGAATGCTCGCGATTTTCTCGTCAACGGTTTCCCGGATCGCAATTCTGTAGCTTCCAGCGTGGTCCTCGCGTCATTTTACATCCGAATTAGTCATGAGGAATGCACAAACACGGTTCTGGAGTTCAAAAAAAACGAGATCAGGGTTTGGGAATGCTCCCGATTTTCTCCTTAACGGATGCTCGGATCGCAATTCTGTCGCTTCCAACGTGTTCCTCGTGTCATTTTACGTCGCAATTAGTCTTGAGAAATGCACAAACACGCTTCTGGCGTTAAAAAAACACGAGATGAGGTTTTGGGAATGCTCGCGATCTTCTCGTCAACGGTTTCTCGGATCGCAATTCTGTCGCTTCCAACGCGTTCTTCGCGTCATTTTACATCGGAATTAGTCATGAGAAATGCACAATCACGGTTCTGGAGTTCAAAAAACACGAGATGAGGTTTTGGGAATGCTCGCGATTTTCTCGTCAACGGTTTCTCGGATCGCAATTCTGTGGCTTCCAACGTGTTCCTCGTGTCATTTTACGTCGGAAATAGTCACGAGCAGTGCACGTAAACGTTTCTGGATTCCAAAAAACACGAGTTCAGGTTTTGGGAATGCTCGCGATTTTCTCGTCAACGGTTTCTCGGATCGCAATTCTGTCGCTTCCAAAGTGTTCCTCGTGTCATTTTACGTCGGAAATAGTCACGAGCAGTGCACGTAAACGTTTCTGGATTCCAAAAAACACGAGTTCAGGATTTGGGAATGCTCGCGATTTTCTCGTCAATGGTTTCTCGGATCGCAATTCTGTCGCTTCCAACGCGTTCCTCGCGTCATTTTACATCGGAATTAGTCATGAGAAATGCACAAACGCGGTTCTGGAGTCCAAAAAACACGAGTTCAGGTTTTGGGAATGCTCGCGATTTTCTCGTCAACGGTTTCTCGGATCACAATTCTGTCGCTTCCAACGCGTTCCTCGCGTCATTTTACATCGGAATAAGTCATGAGAAATGCACAAACGCGGTTCTGGAGTTAAAAAAACACGAGTTCAGGTTTTGGGAATGCTCGCGATTTTCTCGTCAACGGTTTCCCGGATCGCAATTCTGTCGCTTCCATCGCGTTCCTAGCGTCATTTTACGTCGGAAATAGTCACGAGCAGTGCACGTAAATGTTTGTGGAGTCCAAAAAACACGAGATCAGGATTTGGGAATGCTCGCGATTTTCTCGTCAACGGTTTCTCGGATCGCAATTCTGTCGCTTCCAACGCGTTCCTCGCATCATTTTACATCGGAATTAGTCATGAGAAATGCACAAACGCGGTTCTGGAGTCCAAAAAACACGAGTTCAGGTTTTGGGAATGCTCGCGATTTTCTCGTCAACGGTTTCCCGGATCGCAATTATGTCGCTACCAACGTGTTCCTCGTGTCATTTTACGTCGGAAATAGTCACGAGCAGTGCACGTAAACGTTTCTGGATTCCAAAAAACACGAGATCAGGGTTTGGGAATGATCGCGATTTTCTCGTCAACGGTTGCTCGGATCGCAATTATGTCGCTTCCAACGCGTTCCTCGCGTCATTTTACATCGGAATAAGTCATGAGAAATGCACAAACGCGGTTCTGGAGTTAAAAAAACACGAGTTCAGGTTTTGGGAATGCTCGCGATTTTCTCGTCAACGGTTTCCCGGATCGCAATTCTGTCGCTTCCATCGCGTTCCTAGCGTCATTTTACGTCGGAAATAGTCACGAGTAGTGCACGTAAATGTTTGTGGAGTCCAAAAAACACGAGATCAGGATTTGGGAATGCTCGCGATTTTCTCGTCAACGGTTTCTCGGATCGCAATTCTGTCGCTTCCAACGCGTTCCTCGCGTCATTTTACATCGGAATTAGTCATGAGAAATGCACAAACGCGGTTCTGGAGTCCAAAAAACACGAGTTCAGGTTTTGGGAATGCTCGCGATTTTCTCGTCAACGGTTTCCCGGATCGCAATTATGTCGCTACCAACGTGTTCCTCGTGTCATTTTACGTCGGAAATAGTCACGAGCAGTGCACGTAAACGTTTGTGGAGTCCAAAAAACACGAGTTCAGGTTCTGGGAATGCTCGCGATTTTCTCGTCAACGTTTTCTCGGATCGCAATTCTGTAGCTTCCAACGTGGTCCTCGCGTCATTTTACATCCGAATTAGTCATGAGAAATGCACAAACACGGTTCTGGAGTTCAAAAAAAACGAGATCAGGATTTGGGAATGCTCGCGATTTTCTCGTCAACGGTTTCTCGGATCGCAATTCTGTCGCTTCCAACGCGTTCCTCGCGTCATTTTACATCGGAATTAGTCATGAGAATTGCACAAACACGGTTCTGGAGTTCAAAAAACACGAGATGAGGTTTTGGGAATGCTCGCGATTTTCTCGTCAACGGTTTCTCGGATCGCAATTCTGTGGCTTCCAACGTGTTCCTCGTGTCATTTTACGTCGGAAATAGTCACGAGCAGTGCACGTAAACGTTTCTGGATTCCAAAAAAAACGAGATCAGGATTTGGGAATGCTCGCGATTTTCTCGTCAACGGTTTCTCGGATCGCAATTCTGTCGCTTCCAACGCGTTCCTCGCGTCATTTTACATCGGAATTAGTCATGAGAATTGCACAAACACGGTTCTGGAGTTCAAAAAACACGAGATGAGGTTTTGGGAATGCTCGCGATTTTCTCGTCAACGGTTTCTCGGATCGCAATTCTGTCGCTTCCAACGCGTTCCTCGCGTCATTTTACATCGGAATTAGTCATGAGAATTGCACAAACACGGTTCTGGAGTTCAAAAAACACGAGATGAGGTTTTGGGAATGCTCGCGATTTTCTCGTCAACGGTTTCTCGGATCGCAATTCTGTGGCTTCCAACGTGTTCCTCGTGTCATTTTACGTCGGAAATAGTCACGAGCAGTGCACGTAAACGTTTCTGGATTCCAAAAAACACGAGATCAGGATTTGGGAATGCTCGCGATTTTCTCGTCAACGGTTGCTCGGATCGCAATTATGTCGCTTCCAACGCGTTCCTCGCGTCATTTTACATCGGAATAAGTCATGAGAAATGCACAAACGCGGTTCTGGAGTTAAAAAAACACGAGTTCAGGTTTTGGGAATGCTCGCGATTTTCTCGTCAACGGTTTCCCGGATCGCAATTCTGTCGCTTCCATCGCGTTCCTAGCGTCATTTTACGTCGGAAATAGTCACGAGTAGTGCACGTAAATGTTTGTGGAGTCCAAAAAACACGAGATCAGGATTTGGGAATGCTCGCGATTTTCTCGTCAACGGTTTCTCGGATCGCAATTCTGTCGCTTCCAACGCGTTCCTCGCGTCATTTTACATCGGAATTAGTCATGAGAAATGCACAAACGCGGTTCTGGAGTCCAAAAAACACGAGTTCAGGTTTTGGGAATGCTCGCGATTTTCTCGTCAACGGTTTCCCGGATCGCAATTATGTCGCTACCAACGTGTTCCTCGTGTCATTTTACGTCGGAAATAGTCACGAGCAGTGCACGTAAACGTTTGTGGAGTCCAAAAAACACGAGTTCAGGTTCTGGGAATGCTCGCGATTTTCTCGTCAACGTTTTCTCGGATCGCAATTCTGTAGCTTCCAACGTGGTCCTCGCGTCATTTTACATCCGAATTAGTCATGAGAAATGCACAAACACGGTTCTGGAGTTCAAAAAACACGAGATGAGGTTTTGGGAATGCTCGCGATTTTCTCGTCAACGGTTTCTCGGATCGCAATTCTGTGGCTTCCAACGTGTTCCTCGTGTCATTTTACGTCGGAAATAGTCACGAGCAGTGCACGTAAACGTTTCTGGATTCCAAAAAACACGAGTTCAGGTTTTGGGAATGCTCGCGATTTTCTCGTCAACGGTTTCTCGGATCGCAATTCTGTCGCTTCCAAAGTGTTCCTCGTGTCATTTTACGTCGGAAATAGTCACGAGCAGTGCACGTAAACGTTTCTGGATTCCAAAAAACACGAGTTCAGGATTTGGGAATGCTCGCGATTTTCTCGTCAATGGTTTCTCGGATCGCAATTCTGTCGCTTCCAACGCGTTCCTCGCGTCATTTTACATCGGAATTAGTCATGAGAAATGCACAAACGCGGTTCTGGAGTCCAAAAAACACGAGTTCAGGTTTTGGGAATGCTCGCGATTTTCTCGTCAACGGTTTCTCGGATCACAATTCTGTCGCTTCCAACGCGTTCCTCGCGTCATTTTACATCGGAATAAGTCATGAGAAATGCACAAACGCGGTTCTGGAGTTAAAAAAACACGAGTTCAGGTTTTGGGAATGCTCGCGATTTTCTCGTCAACGGTTTCCCGGATCGCAATTCTGTCGCTTCCATCGCGTTCCTAGCGTCATTTTACGTCGGAAATAGTCACGAGCAGTGCACGTAAATGTTTGTGGAGTCCAAAAAACACGAGATCAGGATTTGGGAATGCTCGCGATTTTCTCGTCAACGGTTTCTCGGATCGCAATTCTGTCGCTTCCAACGCGTTCCTCGCATCATTTTACATCGGAATTAGTCATGAGAAATGCACAAACGCGGTTCTGGAGTCCAAAAAACACGAGTTCAGGTTTTGGGAATGCTCGCGATTTTCTCGTCAACGGTTTCCCGGATCGCAATTATGTCGCTACCAACGTGTTCCTCGTGTCATTTTACGTCGGAAATAGTCACGAGCAGTGCACGTAAACGTTTCTGGATTCCAAAAAACACGAGATCAGGGTTTGGGAATGATCGCGATTTTCTCGTCAACGGTTGCTCGGATCGCAATTATGTCGCTTCCAACGCGTTCCTCGCGTCATTTTACATCGGAATAAGTCATGAGAAATGCACAAACGCGGTTCTGGAGTTAAAAAAACACGAGTTCAGGTTTTGGGAATGCTCGCGATTTTCTCGTCAACGGTTTCCCGGATCGCAATTCTGTCGCTTCCATCGCGTTCCTAGCGTCATTTTACGTCGGAAATAGTCACGAGTAGTGCACGTAAATGTTTGTGGAGTCCAAAAAACACGAGATCAGGATTTGGGAATGCTCGCGATTTTCTCGTCAACGGTTTCTCGGATCGCAATTCTGTCGCTTCCAACGCGTTCCTCGCGTCATTTTACATCGGAATTAGTCATGAGAAATGCACAAACGCGGTTCTGGAGTCCAAAAAACACGAGTTCAGGTTTTGGGAATGCTCGCGATTTTCTCGTCAACGGTTTCCCGGATCGCAATTATGTCGCTACCAACGTGTTCCTCGTGTCATTTTACGTCGGAAATAGTCACGAGCAGTGCACGTAAACGTTTGTGGAGTCCAAAAAACACGAGTTCAGGTTCTGGGAATGCTCGCGATTTTCTCGTCAACGTTTTCTCGGATCGCAATTCTGTAGCTTCCAACGTGGTCCTCGCGTCATTTTACATCCGAATTAGTCATGAGAAATGCACAAACACGGTTCTGGAGTTCAAAAAAAACGAGATCAGGATTTGGGAATGCTCGCGATTTTCTCGTCAACGGTTTCTCGGATCGCAATTCTGTCGCTTCCAAAGTGTTCCTCGTGTCATTTTACGTCGGAAATAGTCACGAGCAGTGCACGTAAACGTTTCTGGATTCCAAAAAACACGAGTTCAGGATTTGGGAATGCTCGCGATTTTCTCGTCAATGGTTTCTCGGATCGCAATTCTGTCGCTTCCAACGCGTTCCTCGCGTCATTTTACATCGGAATTAGTCATGAGAAATGCACAAACGCGGTTCTGGAGTCCAAAAAACACGAGTTCAGGTTTTGGGAATGCTCGCGATTTTCTCGTCAACGGTTTCTCGGATCACAATTCTGTCGCTTCCAACGCGTTCCTCGCGTCATTTTACATCGGAATAAGTCATGAGAAATGCACAAACGCGGTTCTGGAGTTAAAAAAACACGAGTTCAGGTTTTGGGAATGCTCGCGATTTTCTCGTCAACGGTTTCCCGGATCGCAATTCTGTCGCTTCCATCGCGTTCCTAGCGTCATTTTACGTCGGAAATAGTCACGAGCAGTGCACGTAAATGTTTGTGGAGTCCAAAAAACACGAGATCAGGATTTGGGAATGCTCGCGATTTTCTCGTCAACGGTTTCTCGGATCGCAATTCTGTCGCTTCCAACGCGTTCCTCGCATCATTTTACATCGGAATTAGTCATGAGAAATGCACAAACGCGGTTCTGGAGTCCAAAAAACACGAGTTCAGGTTTTGGGAATGCTCGCGATTTTCTCGTCAACGGTTTCCCGGATCGCAATTATGTCGCTACCAACGTGTTCCTCGTGTCATTTTACGTCGGAAATAGTCACGAGCAGTGCACGTAAACGTTTCTGGATTCCAAAAAACACGAGATCAGGGTTTGGGAATGATCGCGATTTTCTCGTCAACGGTTGCTCGGATCGCAATTATGTCGCTTCCAACGCGTTCCTCGCGTCATTTTACATCGGAATAAGTCATGAGAAATGCACAAACGCGGTTCTGGAGTTAAAAAAACACGAGTTCAGGTTTTGGGAATGCTCGCGATTTTCTCGTCAACGGTTTCCCGGATCGCAATTCTGTCGCTTCCATCGCGTTCCTAGCGTCATTTTACGTCGGAAATAGTCACGAGTAGTGCACGTAAATGTTTGTGGAGTCCAAAAAACACGAGATCAGGATTTGGGAATGCTCGCGATTTTCTCGTCAACGGTTTCTCGGATCGCAATTCTGTCGCTTCCAACGCGTTCCTCGCGTCATTTTACATCGGAATTAGTCATGAGAAATGCACAAACGCGGTTCTGGAGTCCAAAAAACACGAGTTCAGGTTTTGGGAATGCTCGCGATTTTCTCGTCAACGGTTTCCCGGATCGCAATTATGTCGCTACCAACGTGTTCCTCGTGTCATTTTACGTCGGAAATAGTCACGAGCAGTGCACGTAAACGTTTGTGGAGTCCAAAAAACACGAGTTCAGGTTCTGGGAATGCTCGCGATTTTCTCGTCAACGTTTTCTCGGATCGCAATTCTGTAGCTTCCAACGTGGTCCTCGCGTCATTTTACATCCGAATTAGTCATGAGAAATGCACAAACACGGTTCTGGAGTTCAAAAAAAACGAGATCAGGATTTGGGAATGCTCGCGATTTTCTCGTCAACGGTTTCTCGGATCGCAATTCTGTCGCTTCCAACGCGTTCCTCGCGTCATTTTACATCGGAATTAGTCATGAGAATTGCACAAACACGGTTCTGGAGTTCAAAAAACACGAGATGAGGTTTTGGGAATGCTCGCGATTTTCTCGTCAACGGTTTCTCGGATCGCAATTCTGTGGCTTCCAACGTGTTCCTCGTGTCATTTTACGTCGGAAATAGTCACGAGCAGTGCACGTAAACGTTTCTGGATTCCAAAAAAAACGAGATCAGGATTTGGGAATGCTCGCGATTTTCTCGTCAACGGTTTCTCGGATCGCAATTCTGTCGCTTCCAACGCGTTCCTCGCGTCATTTTACATCGGAATTAGTCATGAGAATTGCACAAACACGGTTCTGGAGTTCAAAAAACACGAGATGAGGTTTTGGGAATGCTCGCGATTTTCTCGTCAACGGTTTCTCGGATCGCAATTCTGTCGCTTCCAACGCGTTCCTCGCGTCATTTTACATCGGAATTAGTCATGAGAATTGCACAAACACGGTTCTGGAGTTCAAAAAACACGAGATGAGGTTTTGGGAATGCTCGCGATTTTCTCGTCAACGGTTTCTCGGATCGCAATTCTGTGGCTTCCAACGTGTTCCTCGTGTCATTTTACGTCGGAAATAGTCACGAGCAGTGCACGTAAACGTTTCTGGATTCCAAAAAACACGAGATCAGGATTTGGGAATGCTCGCGATTTTCTCGTCAACGGTTGCTCGGATCGCAATTATGTCGCTTCCAACGCGTTCCTCGCGTCATTTTACATCGGAATAAGTCATGAGAAATGCACAAACGCGGTTCTGGAGTTAAAAAAACACGAGTTCAGGTTTTGGGAATGCTCGCGATTTTCTCGTCAACGGTTTCCCGGATCGCAATTCTGTCGCTTCCATCGCGTTCCTAGCGTCATTTTACGTCGGAAATAGTCACGAGTAGTGCACGTAAATGTTTGTGGAGTCCAAAAAACACGAGATCAGGATTTGGGAATGCTCGCGATTTTCTCGTCAACGGTTTCTCGGATCGCAATTCTGTCGCTTCCAACGCGTTCCTCGCGTCATTTTACATCGGAATTAGTCATGAGAAATGCACAAACGCGGTTCTGGAGTCCAAAAAACACGAGTTCAGGTTTTGGGAATGCTCGCGATTTTCTCGTCAACGGTTTCCCGGATCGCAATTATGTCGCTACCAACGTGTTCCTCGTGTCATTTTACGTCGGAAATAGTCACGAGCAGTGCACGTAAACGTTTGTGGAGTCCAAAAAACACGAGTTCAGGTTCTGGGAATGCTCGCGATTTTCTCGTCAACGTTTTCTCGGATCGCAATTCTGTAGCTTCCAACGTGGTCCTCGCGTCATTTTACATCCGAATTAGTCATGAGAAATGCACAAACACGGTTCTGGAGTTCAAAAAAAACGAGATCAGGATTTGGGAATGCTCGCGATTTTCTCGTCAACGGTTTCTCGGATCGCAATTCTGTCGCTTCCAACGCGTTCCTCGCGTCATTTTACATCGGAATTAGTCATGAGAATTGCACAAACACGGTTCTGGAGTTCAAAAAACACGAGATGAGGTTTTGGGAATGCTCGCGATTTTCTCGTCAACGGTTTCTCGGATCGCAATTCTGTGGCTTCCAACGTGTTCCTCGTGTCATTTTACGTCGGAAATAGTCACGAGCAGTGCACGTAAACGTTTCTGGATTCCAAAAAAAACGAGATCAGGATTTGGGAATGCTCGCGATTTTCTCGTCAACGGTTTCTCGGATCGCAATTCTGTCGCTTCCAACGCGTTCCTCGCGTCATTTTACATCGGAATTAGTCATGAGAATTGCACAAACACGGTTCTGGAGTTCAAAAAACACGAGATGAGGTTTTGGGAATGCTCGCGATTTTCTCGTCAACGGTTTCTCGGATCGCAATTCTGTGGCTTCCAACGTGTTCCTCGTGTCATTTTACGTCGGAAATAGTCACGAGCAGTGCACGTAAACGTTTCTGGATTCCAAAAAACACGAGTTCAGGTTTTGGGAATGCTCGCGATTTTCTCGTCAACGGTTTCCCGGATCGCAATTCTGTCGCTTCCAATGCGTTCCTCGCGTCATTTTACGTCGGAAATAGTGACGAGAAATGCACGTAAACGTTTCTGGATTCCAAAAAACACGAGTTCAGGTTTTGGGAATGCTCGCGATTTTCTCGTCAACGGTTTCCCGGATCGCAATTCTGTCGCTTCCAACGTGTTCCTCGTGTCATTTTACGTCGGAATTAGTTATGAGAAATGCACAAACGCGGTTCTGGAGTCCAAAAAACACGAGTTCAGGTTTTGGGAATGCTCGCGATTTTCTCGTCAACGGTTGGTCGGATCGCAATTCTGTCGCTTCCAACGTGTTCCTCGTGTCATTTTACGTCGGAATTAGTCATGAGAAATGCATAAACACGGTAATGGAACCCAAAAAACACGAGATCAAGATTTGGGAATGCTCGCGATTTTCTCGTCAATGGTTTCTCGGATCACCATTCTGTCGCTTCCAACGCGTTCCTCGCGTCATTTTACATCGGAATTAGTCATGAGAAATTGCACAAACACGGTTCTGGAGTTCAAAAAACACGAGATCAGGGTTTGGGAATGCTCGCGGTTTTCTCGTCAACGGTTAGGTTAGGTTAGGTTAGGTTAGGTTAGGTTAGGTTAGGTTCCGTGCCCCTCGCGGGAACTGAGTAAGGATCGCTTTCGCGATCCCCCCGGGCCCTGTGAGAGGATGGGAGTTTTCCGACTCCCGACACGGCGCGTCCACGGGTTGCGGATAGGGGGATGCACTATCGAAATAGTTGGGAGGGTAGCAGGACCCCGAAAGGGGCCTGCCGCGGACAGCATACGGTAAGGTGACCCCTCCACCGAAAGTGAGGGGGCCGGGGGTACCCTCTGTCCTTCGGGCGGGGGAATCGGCACCCCGGGGATGGCGTGCGCCACCCATCCCCTAACACCGGAATCTCCGATTCCGCCTCCTACCGCGCTGTGGCGAAGCGTCGGAAGAAGCGGACGAGGAGCCTGGGGGCCTGGCCTTAGGGTCGGGCCGCGAGGAGGCCAACCTCTAACAAAGTGGCAGGGTTGTCTCTCCCCTAGCCTGCAAAAGGGGGAGACTACACATACACACATCGTTACACACTGACATTCCCCTCTGGGCACCCTGCCCCGTGGGGCAGTTCATTCCAGAGGGGCACACACACATCCACACCGCTCGGGGCGGTTCCCCGAGGAGTCCCCTCTGCCTTTGTGGGGGGTCGGGGAAGAAACCCCTAAACAAAAATCAAACATGGACGGAGTCTCTAAAGAATTGAAGATTACGGTGCAGCGGTGCGACTCCGCAGTACCGGCGAGGAAGGGTGGGGAAGCAGGCCCAACCTCGTCGTTATCCGATAACTGTAGCGGAGTGCCGGTTGGCCACTTGGCCGGCGCCAACGTAAATGCCACAAGAGAGCACCAAAATGTTGACGACAAGGCAAGTCCCGAGGACAATGGATGGATAGATGCGGGAGGATCGATGGGGGAAATCCCCCAAAAGCCTCTCTACGACGACGATACGTCGGAGGGGAGCGGTTTAGAGGTGGTAAGCGATGAGCTAATGGCGACCGAGGTGGAAGCCTCCTCAGGAGAGGGGACGGTTACGCCCTCCGGCCCATCGACGACTAATCCGACCTCAAAACCAAAGAAGAGGGCAAAGAAGGACGGGCCAGCGGCGGCACCCAGTCCCAGTCCCAACGGCACACAAGCCCCGTCCTCGTCCTCGTCTGACGAGGATGAGAAGCGCCGGAGGGCGACGAGGAGGAAGAAACCGGGCAACAAGCTCCTCCAAACAGGGACCAATACACGGGAGATCCGTAAGAGTTCCGCGGAGGAGATAGGGGTCCATGTGGAAGACCTCATGGACGAGGTGAAGGGCATGGCGTCATCACATCAACCTGGCTCACCCGCGGGCTGCTCCAAGAAGCCATCCGCCAAGAAGGCGGGGAGACTTCCTTCCAAGCGGGAGGAAGACCCCGATGACCTCCCGGACGAAGACTCGGATCACTCCCCAGTAAGGCCCAGGGGATCCTATGGATCACTTCCCTCTCTCCTAGCTCTGGGAGAGGAGTATGAGGAGCTTCCGTCAGTCAACATCGCCCACATGGTGGTTAAACACACCAGAGGCATCGAGAGGATTGCTCGAGCCTCAAATAACCTTAAGGGCAACCTGATTAGGGAGCTCAGGCTGCACGCTCTGGCCGATCGAGCGGCCACTATGGAGCTCACCAAGCGCACCGAAACGGCGGGCTGTCAAGCAGCCATAGAGGGAGATAATCTGAGACTCAGGCATCAGATCAACAAGCTGGAGGCCGAAGTCCAAACATTGAAGGGCGAGCTGGAGTCTCGGAATTTCATCGAGCGGTGTAATCCCAGGGTGACCCAACCTGCTGGCACATCAGTAGGGAGAAACTCACCCGAACTCGTTGAACAGAAAGCGGTACCCTCCCCGAACACGCGAGGGGGAAAGGCCAGGGAAGAAGCGACGGCAAAGAAAATGCAGGAAAGTCGCGAGCATGTGGAATTACTGGGTGTAATTTCGAACATGGTCGAGACTAGGATCAAGGGATTTGAGCAAAATATCATGACACAAATCATGAACTTGGGCTTCCCGAAACCGGAGAGCACCTCCTTGGAAACGAGAACCGCTTCCCCATCCGCCCCTGCCAGGAAGAACGCGGGTCCGAAGCAGAAGGCGCAAGCCAAACCAAAAGTTATCTCGGTTGTGCCCATCAAACCAGGCGACCTCCACCCTGGAGGTAGCCGTATGGCCCCCGCGGCCGCCCCACCCGCTCCAATAGCACCGCCCACCAAGGACACGCCACCCTGGACTAAGGTGCTTGGCAGGAAAGAAAAGAAAGTGCAGGGCCCCCCTTACCCCTCCCGTCCCAAGGCGGGAAGCCCTCGCAATTCCCGCCCGCCTGTTGAGAAGCAGCCGGCCGAAAGCAGGCAGAAAGGAAGTGTCCGGAAGACGTCTCCGGGTAAGCCGCCTAAAATGAAGGTGCCTAAACACCCGGCGGTTACCATTACAGTGGCCCCGGACTCGGGGATCTCCTACGCCGAGGCGATATCTAGGGCGAAGGAGGGAGTTAGTCAATCCCTCATTGAGTCACTCGACCTGCACCTTCGGCGTGCGATCAACGGCGGATTAGTCCTCGAAGTCCGCGGAGAATATGCGCAGGAGAAGGCGAGAGACTTCGGGGAAAGGCTTCACGAGGTCTTCTCCAACGAAGATAAGGTTCGCATCGCCAGACCGGTGAAAAGCGCCGACCTCAGACTCTACAACCTCGAGGATTCCGTTGCTTCTAACGAGGTGGTTGAGGCGGTTGCTAGTATCGGGGAGTGCAGCCCAGCCTCTATCAAAACCGGTGACGTTAGTCCGTCGGCAAGGGGCCTAGGATCCATCTG
Organism: Crossocerus cetratus; assembly: GCA_963675795.1. NCBI lineage: Eukaryota > Metazoa > Arthropoda > Insecta > Hymenoptera > Crabronidae > Crossocerus > Crossocerus cetratus. The sequence goes on from CAVMBF010000002.1 coordinate 1,760,088, forward strand.
GGTCCGGTGCCCGGCCGCCGCTGCTAAGCAGCTCGCCACTTTGGGCAAAATAAGAATCGGGTGGTCCATGGCCAGGGTCAAGGTCGTTGGCGGAGGCCCGATACAGTGCTTCCGCTGCCTCGAAAAGGGTCACGCGATGCAGCTATGCCAAAATGACACAGACCGCAGCGGCCTGTGTGATAATTCCGGGGACCCTAACCATCAAGCCAAGGTGTGCAGCGAAACCGCATTGTGTGATCTGCCAGGAGCGAGGAGTCCCCAGCGGTCACCGTGCGGGCACCAAACTCTGCAACCCCCCTCCACTCAGGCGTGCGAAGCCGGGGAACAAGAAGGACACGGGGGGAGCCCTCCTCCCCTCATCATCCGCAGCAGCTCCCGATCAGCGTGCTCGGATTGGCGAGACAGCAAGAACTGGCGACCATCCGAAGTCCAAACGACTGATGACCGCCCCCTCCAACGCCCAGCCGGGCCCCTCGAAGGCGCGCGAGGAAAATATGGAGACGAAAGGCTCGGAGGAAGCCATGGACGTATCCGGGCTATGATGGGCCACCGAGCCCCCACAAATTTCCTACAAGCCAATCTCAACCATTCCGCCAGGGCCCAGGACCTCTTCCTCCAGGCCATGGCCGAAAGGTCAATAGGAGTTGCGTTGGTCTCCGAACCTTACCAAATTCCGGATCTCCCGCACTGGTTCGGAGATAAGTCGGGAATGTCGGCTATTATCTGTGCGCCCTCCGTGGACGCCCCCCCTTTAACGATAATAAAGCGAGGTGAGGGCTATATCGCGGCGAGTTGGGGCCATTATGGTCTCGCTTCCGTTTACGCCCCCCCCCCCCAGCTGGGACCGAAGAAGATTTGAGCGGCTCCTTGAGGACATCCGCCACACCATTGGGAAAAATCGCCTCCGTCCCTGGCTGGTCGCTGGAGACTTTAACGCCCGTGACCCAGCCTGGGGCGACCACAGGACCAACATCCGGGGAAGGATTATCTTACAGTGGGCTGATAACCTGGGGCTCAGGCTCGCCAATCAGGGAACCGTTCCGACGTGCATCAAGAGGAGGCGAAGATCTATAGTGGATCTTACCTGGGTCCGGAGCACCTCTCGGAACGAAATCCAGGATTGGAGAGTCCTGGAGGGAGTGGAGACCCTGAGCGACCATTGCTACGTCTCCATGACGGTGGGCGGTCCCTCAGGACAGAACTCAACGAAGGGCCTTCCCCCCAGGAAAGGATGGGTCACGAAGAAACTCGATGAAGACATTTTTGAGGCGGCTATGAAAGTAACTTCGTGGCCATCCCCTCCTAATACCCCGGAGAGCGAAATCGATGTGGAAGCCGAGACGAACTAGCTCCAACAGGCCCTCACGGAAGCCTGCGACGCGGCGATGCCCGCAGTTAAGCCGGGCCGTCCCCGCAGGGCCGTGTATTGGTGGTGCGAGGAGGTGAGCGACCTTCGCATCGCTTGCCCCCGTGCGCGCCGACAATACGGCAGGGCGCGGAGAAGGGCTCATCGTAATCTAGAGCAAGAGGATGCCCTGTACCAGATCTACCGGGAGGCGGTAGTCGCCCTCCAAAGGGGCATTGGCGAGGCGAAGTCCGCAGCCCGCAAGGCCCTGGAGGACGACCTCAACCGCGACACGTGGGGGCTAGGATACCTAAGGACGCTGGGAAAGCTCCGTCCAAAGGCCCCCCCCCCCCTCTCGGCCACCATGGACCCGAAGACAAGGGAGGAGACCATCGATGCTCTCTTTCCCCATGGCGAGGACCTCCCACCCTGGGACTCCCCGACCCCTCCGTGGAACGAAGAGCGGAGGGTCACCGAGGAAGAGCTCGAGGCGGCATTCAAGAGAATGGCCTCCAAATCCGGGGCCCCCGGCCCAGACGGACTTGCAGGGAAGATCTGGTGCAAGGCGGCCGCCCATCTACATGAGAGGATTGCTCGCCTCTTTACGGCGTGTCTCCGCAAAGGACAAGTCCCCCGCGAGTGGAAGAGAGCGATTTTAGTTCTCATTCCCAAGCCGGGGAAGGCCGCGGGCGCCCCTTCGTCCACTAGGCCCATTTGCCTGCTGGATGAACTTGGGAAGCTGTTCGAGCGGGTTCTCTTCGCAAGAATGACTTCTCACCTGAAGACGCTCGGCCCGGACCTGTCGCCAGCGCATTTTGGCTTCCGGCAAGAAACTTCCACGTTGGACGCGATCCAGTACGTGAAGGGGCTTACTGACCCAGTGATCGATGCCGGAGGGGTAGTACTGGCTATATCGCTCGATATAGCCAATGCTTTCAACTCCATTCCATGAAGCACCATCATGGACGCCCTTAAGCGCCATAGGCTGCCGCCATACCTCCAGAGGACGATAAGGGGATACCTGGAGGAAAGAGCCATTCTCTACCCCGGAGGCGCGGGCGAATGGATCTCGAGACCGGTAAATCGGGGGGTCCCGCAGGGGTCCGTCCTAGGGCCCCTGCTGTGGAACCTTGGATTCAATCCCATCGCAAAGGCGGTCATCCCGGAACAGGTGGCTGTCATCTGCTACGCGGATGATACGCTCATTCTTGCATCGGGACGGGATTGGCAGCAGACCCTTCGCACAGCAGAGACAGGGGTAGCCTGCGTCGTTGAAGAAATCAGCAACTTAGGGCTACGAATCGCCCCCACGAAGACTGAGGCCACGTGGATGCACGGCCTTCCCCTAACGAGAAACCCCCCAGAGAAGTACATGTTGGTGCAAGGCGCATACATCCGCGTTGCGGAGGTACTGAAATATCTGGGCCTTGTTATCGACGGTAGGTGGAGATTCGCCCACCACACCGAGCGATTACTCCCGAAGTTGGAGCGTACGGGTCGCATGCTTGGGGCTCTTCTTCCAAATCTGGAAGGACCGTGCACAAGAGTGCGCCGCCTCTACGCAGGGATCCTACGTAGCATGGCCATGTATGGTGCTCCCTTGTGGGCCCATAACCCAGCGGGCGCCACCCGAAGGAAAATTCTCCTGCGACGAGCCCAGCGAGGCATTGTTATCCGCCTCATTAGAGGATACGCCGATCTCCCTTTTGCCACGGTAGCGGTTTTTGGCCGGCCAGCTTCCCCTCGACCTGCAGGCGGAGGTAGAGGTTGGGGCGTATAACCGGGCGCAAGAGCTGAAAGCTGAAGGTCATCCCCCCTCACAACACGATAAAACCGCGATCAGGGACGCACTCCTGACCACGATTCTTTCCAAGTGGGAGGCTGAAGTTTCGTGTAGGCTCATTTACAGCCGGCAAGTAGCCATACGAGCCATTGCCCCGCTCTTCAAAGAATGGTATGGAAGAAAACACGGAAACCTCACCTTCCGTATGACCCAAATTTTAACGGGGCACGGTTCCTTCGGGACCTACCTCAACAAAATTGGGGCAGAAGACGACGAGTCCTGTTGGATGTGTGGAGCGGAAGTTGACTCTGTCTCCCACACCATTCAGGCTTGCCCAGCTTTCGCCGAGGAACGTGAGACACTGGAAGCCCACCTTGAGGGAAGAAGACTCTCCCTGGGAAACCTGGTATCCTTCATGATGACCGGCGAAGATGAGTGGAACGCAGCTCGAATTTTCTGCGAAGATGTTATGGCCGCCAAAGAGTTGTCTGAGAGAGAGAGGGAACGGACCGACCCTTCGAGGCGCGCCAGAATGTTGGCGAGGTCACGGAAGAGGAGAGAGGCAAGGCGCAGGACTCTGCGATAATGTCCCTCACCTAAATAAAAATGATTGCTCCGACAGAGGGGCAAGCCACCCTGAGAGAGAGCATGGAATCCCCGACCACCAGATGGGGGTCTGAGGGCCAATTGGGGATTCAGGACACGGAAATCCGCTGGTAAGACGGCGGACTATAAGTACTGGAAAGTACTACCCCCAAAATACATTAAAATGTAAATAAAAGCGCCAAGTAGTTTAATGATCCAAAAATGGAATAGATATCACACAAGAAAGCCAAGTTTTCAATCAAAGATACCACACGTTAATTAATTAATTAACTTGCATCTCAAGCTTTAAAACTTGGAATGTGCATACTTAATTACCAATCAAAAAATATTACTAGCATATGACTACCTTGACACAAATTTGCACATGCCAAGTTTTAAAGCTTGAGATGCAAGTGAATTAATTAATTAACGTGTGGTATCTTTGATTGAAAACTTGGCTTTCTTGTGTGATATCTATTCCATTTTTGGATCATTAAACTAGTTGGCGCTTTTATTTACATTTTAATGTATTTTGGGGGATTTCACGCCTTTTTGGTTGTTCATATTTTGAAGAAAAATACAATCGGACTGTACCACATTCATATAACCGTCATCATTGTTTTGACACATCACCAGTCATGGCATAACCAATGTGTCGGTATAAAACCATGTTATCTGCACAGCGCTCTGCAGCACTTCGCAGTGGTGCCATCTCGCGTGAAACACGTGAGAGTAACATTTTTAGGAATTGTATTAATCCGGACGATGAAACTCTTAATCCGCTTTGCCTTTACCACGAGAAAAATAAAAGAGGAAATTCATATCTCCGGAACGACGGGACCGATCGACATGATCCTTGGCTCATTGGATTCAGAAAAATCAACGATGAAATACAAAATTCTGAAATAAATTCTTGGGGCTCTAACTTTCGCATAAATCGAGGTGAAAGTTTGGTAACTAAGGATAACAGCTAGTGTTCGGGATAATATAGCCTCGGCTGTCGCGCGCCGGAGTGTCATATATATATGGAGAGGGAACTTCTACTTGGCGCGAGACTCTACCGAGTCTCCTGATGACCCCCCCAAAAAGGGGGGAGTAAGCAGCGCCCAAAGGGGCAATCTTCGAGGACTACCGGTGCATATATACTGATCCCGGGATTCCCCATTAGAAGGGAAGCAAGCAAATAGCACGGTTTTTTAGTGGGTGCGAGCCCCACATAACCCCGCCCCCTACCCCACAGGGTGACGGGGTATACGTTCAGGCATTTTCCCCTGCTTAAAAAAAAGGTTAGCTTAGGAGTTCTGGAGTTCACAGAACACGGTTCTGGAGTTCACAAAACAAGATCAGGATTTGGGAATGCTCGCGATTTTCTCGTCAACGGTTTCTCGGATCACAATTCTGTCGCTTCCAACGTGTTCCTCGTGTTATTTTACGTCGGAAATAGTCACGAGCAGTGCATGTGAACGTTTCTGGATTCCAAAAAACACGAGTTCAGGGTTCAGTTTACATCGAAATTTGTCATGAGAAATGCACAAACGCGGTTCTGGAGCCCAAAAAACACAAGATCAGGATTTGGGAATGCTCGCGATTTTCTCGTCAACGGTTTCTCGGATCACAATTCTGTCGCTTCCAACGTGTTCCTCGTGTCATTTTACGTCGGAAATAGTCACGAGCAGTGCATGTGAACGTTTCTGGATTCCAAAAAACACGAGTTCAGGGTTCAGTTTACATCGAAATTTGTCATGAGAAATGCACAAACGCGGTTCTGGAGCCCAAAAAACACGAGATCAGGTTTTGGGAATGCTCGCGATTTTCTCGTCAAAGGTTTCTCGGATCGCAATTCTGTCGCTTCCAACGTGTTCCTCGTGTCATTTTACGTCGGAAATAGTCACGAGCAGTGCACGTAAACGTTTCTGGAGTCCAAAAAACACGAGTTCAGGTTTTGGGAATGCTCGCGATTTTCTCGTCAACGGTTTCTCGGATCACAATTCTGTCGCTTCAAACGCGTTCCTCGTGTCATTTTACGTCGTAAATAGTCAAGAGCAGTGCACCTAAACGTTTCTGGAGTCAAAAAAACACGAGTTCAGGTTTTGGGAATGCTCGCGATTTTCTCGTCAACGGTTTCTCGGATCGCAATTCTGTCGCTCCCAACGTGTTCCTCGTGTCATTTTACGTCGGAAATAGTCACGAGCAGTGCACGTAAACGTTTCTGGAGTCCAAAATACACGAGTTCAGGTTTTGGGAATGCTCGCGATTTTCTCGTCAACGGTTTCTCGGATCGTAATTCTGTCGCTTCCAACGTGTTCCTCGTGTCATTTTACGTCGGAAATAGTCACGAGTAGTGCACGTAAACGTTTCTGGATTCCAAAAAACACGAGTTCAGGTTTTGGGAATGCTCGCGATTTTCTCGTCAACGGTTTCTCGGATCGCAATTCTGTCGCTTCCATCGCGTTTCTAGCGTCATTTTACGTCGGAAATAGTCACGAGCAGTGCACGTAAACGTTTCTGGAGTCCAAAAAACACGAGTTCAGGTTTTGGGAATGCTCGCGATTTTCTCGTCAACGGTTTCTCAGATCGCAATTCTGTCGCTTCCAACGTGTTCCTCGTGTCATTTTACGTCGGAAATAGTCACGAGCAGTGCATGTGAACGTTTGTCGAGCCCAAAAAACACGAGATCAGGATTTGGGAATGCTCGCGATCTTCTCGTCAACGGTTTCTCGGATCGCAATTCTGTCGCTTCCAACGTGTTCCTCGTGTCATTTTACGTCAGAAATAGTCACGAGGAGTGCACGTGAACGTTTGTGGAGTCCAAAAAACACGAGTTCAGGATTTGGGAATGCTCGCGATTTTATCGTCAACGGTTTCTCGGATCGCAATTCTGTCGCTTCCAACGCGTTCCTCGTGTCGTTTTACATCGGAATTAGTCACGAGAAATGCACAAACACGGTTCTGGAATTCAAAAAACACGAGATCAGGGGTTGGGAATGCTCGCGATTTTCTCGTCAACGGTTTCTCGGATCGCAATTCTGTCACTTCCAACGTGTTCCTCGCGTCATTTTACGTCGGAAATAGTGACGAGAAATGCACGTAAACGTTTCTTGATTCCAAAAAACACGAGTTCAGGTTTTGGGATTGCTCGCGATTTTCTTGTCAACGGTTTCTCGGATCGCAATTCTGTCGCTTCCAACGTGTTCCTCGTGTCATTTTACGTCGGAAATAGTCACGAGCAGTGCATGTGAGCGTTTGCGGAGCCCAAAAAACACGGGATCAGGATTTGGGAATGCTCGCGATTTTCTCGTCAACGGTTTCTCGGATCACAATTCTGTCGCTTCAAACGCGTTCCTCGTGTCATTTTACGTCGGAAATAGTCACGAGCAGTGCACCTTAATGTTTCTGGAGTCAAAAAAACACGAGTTCAGGTTTTGGGAATGCTCGCGATTTTCTCGTCAACGGTTTCTCGGATCGCAATTCTGTCGCTCCCAACGTGTTCCACGTGGCAGTTTACGTCGGAAATAGTCACGAGCAGTGCATGTGAACGTTTGTGGAGCCCAAAAAACACGAGATCAGGATTTGGGAATGCTCGCGATTTTCTCGTCAACGTTTTCTCGGATCGCAATTCTGTCGCTTCCAACGTGTTCCTCGCGTCAGCTTACATCGAAATTTGTCTTGAGAAATGCACAAACGCGTTTCTGGATTCCAAAAAACACGAGTTCAGGTCTTGGGAATGCTCGCGATTTTCTCGTCAACGGTTTCTCGGATCGCAATTCTGTCGCTTCCATCGCGTTTCTAGCGTCATTTTACGTCGGAAATAGTCACGAGCAGTGCACGTAAACGTTTCTGGAGTCCAAAAAACACGAGTTCAGGTTTTGGGAATGCTCGCGATTTTCTCGTCAACGGTTTCTCAGATCGCAATTCTGTCGCTTCCAACGTGTTCCTCGTGTCATTTTACCTCGGAAATAGTCACGAGCAGTGCATGTGAACGTTTGTCGAGCCCAAAAAACACGAGATCAGGATTTGGGAATGCTCGCGATTTTCTCGTCAACGTTTTCTCGGATCGCAATTCTGTCGCTTCCAACGTGTTCCTCGCGTCAGTTTACATCGAAATTTGTCATGAGAAATGCACAAACGCGGTTCTGGAGCCCGAAAAACACGAGATCAGGATTTGGGAATGCTCGCGATTTTCTCGTCAACGGTTTCTCGGATCGCAATTCTGTCGCTTCCAACGCGTTCCTCGCGTCATTTTACGTCGGAAATAGTCACGAGGAGTGCACGTGAACGTTTGTGGAGTCCAAAAAACACGAGTTCAGGATTTGGGATTGCTCGCGATTTTATCGTCAACGGTTTCTTGGATCGCAATTCTGTCGCTTCCAACGCGTTCCTCGCGTCGTTTTACATCGGAATTAGTCACGAGAAATGCACAAACACGGTTCTGGAATTCAAAAAACACGAGATCAGGGGTTGGGAATGCTCGCGATTTTCTCGTCAACGGTTTCTCGGATCGCAATTCTGTCACTTCCAACGTGTTCCTCGCGTCATTTTACGTCGGAAATAGTCACGAGCAGTGCATGTGAGCGTTTGCGGAGCCCAAAAAACACGGGATCAGGATTTGGGAATGCTCGCGATTTTCTCGTCAACGTTTTCTCGGATCGCAATTCTGTCGCTTCCAACGCGTTCCTCGCGTCATTTTACATCGGAATTAGTCATGAGAAATGCACAAACGCGGTTCTGGAGTCCAAAAAACACGATTTCAGATTTTGGGAATGCTCGCGATTTTCTCGTCAACGGTTTCTCGGATCGCAATTCTGTCGCTTCCAACGCGTTCCTCGCGTCGTTTTACATCGGAATTAGTCACGAGAAATGCACAAACACGGTTCTGGAATTCAAAAAACACGAGATCAGGGGTTGGGAATGCTCGCGATTTTCTCGTCAACGGTTTCTCGGATCGCAATTCTGTCACTTCCAACGTGTTCCTCGCGTCATTTTACGTCGGAAATAGTGACGAGAAATGCACGTAAACGTTTCTTGATTCCAAAAAACACGAGTTCAGGTTTTGGGATTGCTCGCGATTTTCTTGTCAACGGTTTCTCGGATCGCAATTCTGTCGCTTCCAACGTGTTCCTCGTGTCATTTTACGTCGGAAATAGTCACGAGCAGTGCATGTGAGCGTTTGCGGAGCCCAAAAAACACGGGATCAGGATTTGGGAATGCTCGCGATTTACTCGTCAACGGTTTCTCGGATCACAATTCTGTCGCTTCAAACGCGTTCCTCGTGTCATTTTACGTCCGAAATAGTCACCAGCAGTGCACCTAAATGTTTCTGGAGTCAAAAAAACACGAGTTCAGGTTTTGGGAATGCTCGCGATTTTCTCGTCAACGTTTTCTCGGATCGCAATTCTGTCGCTTCCAACGTGTTCCTCGCGTCAGCTTACATCGAAATTTGTCATGAGAAATGCACAAACGCGTTTCTGGATTCCAAAAAACACGAGTTCAGGTTTTGGGAATGCTCGCGATTTTCTCGTCAACGGTTTCTCGGATCGCAATTCTGTCGCTTCCATCGCGTTTCTAGCGTCATTTTACGTCGGAAATAGTCACGAGCAGTGCACGTAAACGTTTCTGGAGTCCAAAAAACACGAGTTCAGGTTTTGGGAATGCTCGCGATTTTCTCGTCAACGGTTTCTCAGATCGCAATTCTGTCGCTTCCAACGTGTTCCTCGTGTCAGTTTACATCGAAATTTGTCATGAGAAACGCACAAACGCGGTTCTGGAGCCCGAAAAACACGAGATCAGGATTTGGGAATGCTCGCGATTTTCTCGTCAACGGTTTCTCGGATCGCAATTCTGTCGCTTCCAACGCGTTCCTCGCGTCATTTTACATCGGAATTAGTCATGAGAAATGCACAAACACGGTGCTGGAGTTCAAAAAACACGAGATGAGGTTTTGGGAATGCTCGCGATCTTCTCGTCAACAGTTTCTCGGATCGCAATTCTGTCGCTTCCAACGTGTTCCTCGTGTCATTTTACGTCAGAAATAGTCACGAGGAGTGCACGTGAACGTTTGCGGAGCCCAAAAAACACGGGATCAGGATTTGGGAATGCTCGCGATTTTCTCGTCAACGTTTTCTCGGATCGCAATTCTGTCGCTTCCAACGCGTTCCTCGCGTCATTTTACATCGGAATTAGTCATGAGAAATGCACAAACGCGGTTCTGGAGTCCAAAAAACACGATTTCAGATTTTGGGAATGCTCGCGATTTTCTCGTCAACGGTTTCTCGGATCGCAATTCTGTCGCTTCCAACGCGTTCCTCGCGTCGTTTTACATCGGAATTAGTCACGAGAAATGCACAAACACGGTTCTGGAATTCAAAAAACACGAGATCAGGGGTTGGGAATGCTCGCGATTTTCCCGTCAACGGTTTCTCGGATCGCAATTCTGTCACTTCCAACGTGTTCCTCGCGTCATTTTACGTCGGAAATAGTCACGAGCAGTGCATGTGAACGTTTGCGGAGCCCAAAAAACACGGGATCAGGATTTGGGAATGCTCGCGATTTTCTCGTCAACGTTTTCTCGGATCGCAATTCTGTCGCTTCCAACGCGTTCCTCGCGTCATTTTACATCGGAATTAGTCATGAGAAATGCACAAACGCGGTTCTGGAGTCCAAAAAACACGATTTCAGATTTTGGGAATGCTCGCGATTTTCTCGTCAACGGTTTCTCGGATCGCAATTCTGTCGCTTCCAACGCGTTCCTCGCGTCGTTTTACATCGGAATTAGTCACGAGAAATGCACAAACACGGTTCTGGAATTCAAAAAACACGAGATCAGGGGTTGGGAATGCTCGCGATTTTCTCGTCAACGGTTTCTCGGATCGCAATTCTGTCACTTCCAACGTGTTCCTCGCGTCATTTTACGTCGGAAATAGTGACGAGAAATGCACGTAAACGTTTCTTGATTCCAAAAAACACGAGTTCAGGTTTTGGGATTGCTCGCGATTTTCTTGTCAACGGTTTCTCAGATCGCAATTCTGTCGCTTCCAACGTGTTCCTCGTGTCATTTTACGTCAGAAATAGTCACGAGGAGTGCACGTGAACGTTTGTGGAGTCCAAAAAACACGAGTTCAGGATTTGGGATTGCTCGCGATTTTATCGTCAACGGTTTCTTGGATCGCAATTCTGTCGCTTCCAACGTGTTCCTCGTGTCATTTTACGTCGGAAATAGTCACGAGCAGTGCATGTGAGCGTTTGCGGAGCCCAAAAAACACGGGATCAGGATTTGGGAATGCTCGCGATTTTCTCGTCAACGTTTTCTCGGATCGCAATTCTGTCGCTTCCAACGCGTTCCTCGCGTCATTTTACATCGGAATTAGTCATGAGAAATGCACAAACGCGGTTCTGGAGTCCAAAAAACACGATTTCAGATTTTGGGAATGCTCGCGATTTTCTCGTCAACGGTTTCTCGGATCGCAATTCTGTCGCTTCCAACGCGTTCCTCGCGTCGTTTTACATCGGAATTAGTCACGAGAAATGCACAAACACGGTTCTGGAATTCAAAAAACACGAGATCAGGGGTTGGGAATGCTCGCGATTTTCTCGTCAACGGTTTCTCGGATCGCAATTCTGTCACTTCCAACGTGTTCCTCGCGTCATTTTACGTCGGAAATAGTGACGAGAAATGCACGTAAACGTTTCTTGATTCCAAAAAACACGAGTTCAGGTTTTGGGATTGCTCGCGATTTTCTTGTCAACGGTTTCTCGGATCGCAATTCTGTCGCTCCCAACGTGTTCCTCGTGTCATTTTACGTCGGAAATAGTCACGAGCAGTGCACGTAAACGTTTCTGGAGTCCAAAAAACACGAGTTCAGGTTTTGGGAATGCTCGCGATTTTCTCGTCAACGGTTTCTCAGATCGCAATTCTGTCGCTTCCAACGTGTTCCTCGTGTCATTTTACCTCGGAAATAGTCACGAGCAGTGCATGTGAACGTTTGTCGAGCCCAAAAAACACGAGATCAGGATTTAGGAATGCTCGCGATTTTCTCGTCAACGTTTTCTCGGATCGCAATTATGTCGCTTCCAACGTGTTCCTCGCGTCATTTTACATCGGAATTAGTCATGAGAAATGCACAAACGCGGTTCTGGAGTCCAAAAAACACGAGTTCAGGTTTTGGGAATGGTCGCGATTTTCTCGTCAACGGTTTCTCGGATCGCAATTCTGTCGCTTCCAACGCGTTCCTAGCGTCATTTTACATCGGAATTAGTCATGAGAAATGCACAAACACGGTTCTGGAATTAAAAAAACACGAGATCAGTGTTTGGGAATGCTCGCTATTTTCTCGTCAATGGTTTCTCGGATCGCAATTCTGTCACTTCCAACGTGTTCCTCGCGTCATTTTACGTCGGAAATAGTGACGAGAAATGCACGTAAACGTTTCTGGAGTCCAAAAAACACGAGTTCAGGTTTTGGGAATGCTCGCGATTTTCTCGTCAACGGTTTCCCGGATCGCAATTATGTCGCTTCCAACGTGTTCCTTGTGTCATTTTACGTCGGAATTAGTCATGAGAAATGCACAAACACGGTTCTGGAATTAAAAAAACACGAGATCAGTGTTTGGGAATGCTCGCGATTTTCTCGTCAATGGTTTCTCGGATCGCAATTCTGTCACTTCCAACGTGTTCCTCGCGTCATTTTACGTCGGAAATAGTGACGAGAAATGCACGTAAACGTTTCTGGAGTCCAAAAAACACGAGTTCAGGTTTTGGGAATGGTCGTGATTTTCTCGTCAACGGTTTCCCGGATCGCAATTATGTCGCTTCCAACGTGTTCCTTGTGTCATTTTACGTCGGAATTAGTCATGAGAAATGCACAAACACGGTTCTGGAATTAAAAAAACACGAGATCAGTGTTTGGGAATGCTCGCGATTTTCTCGTCAATGGTTTCTCGGATCGCAATTCTGTCACTTCCAACGTGTTCCTCGCGTCATTTTACGTCGGAAATAGTGACGAGAAATGCACGTAAACGTTTCTGGAGTCCAAAAAACACGAGTTCAGGTTTTGGGAATGCTCGCGATTTTCTCGTCAACGGTTTCCCGGATCGCAATTATGTCGCTTCCAACGTGTTCCTCGTGTCATTTCACGTCGGAAATAGTCACGAGCAGTGCACGTAAACGTTTCTGGAGCCCAAAAAACACGAGATCAGGATTTGGGAATGCTCGCGATTTTCTCGTCAACGGTTTCTCGGATCGCAATTCTGTCGCTTCCAACGCGTTCCTCGCGTCATTTTACATCGGAATTAGTTATGAGAAATGCACAAACGCGGTTCTGGAGCCCAAAAAACACGAGATCAGGGTTTGGGAATGCTCGCGATTTTCTCGTCACGGTTTCTCGGATCGCAATTCTGTCACTTCCAACGTGTTCCTCGCGTCATTTTACGTCGGAAATAGTGACGAGAAATGCACGTAAACGTTTCTGGATTCCAAAAAACACGAGTTCAGGTTTTGGGAATGCTCGCGATTTTCTCGTCAACGGTTTCTCGGATCGCAATTCTGTCGCTCCCAACGTGTTCCTCGTGTCATTTTACGTCGGAAATAGTCACGAGCAGTGCACGTAAACGTTTCTGGAGTCCAAAATACACGAGTTCAGGTTTTGGGAATGCTCGCGATTTTCTCGTCAACGGTTTCTCGGATCGCAATTCTGTCGCTTCCAACGTGTTCCTCGTGTCATTTGACGTCGGAAATAGTCACGAGTAGTGCACGTAAACGTTTCTGGATTCCAAAAAACACGAGTTCAGGTTTTGGGAATGCTCGCGATTTTCTCGTCAACGGTTTCTCGGATCGCAATTCTGTCGCTTCCATCGCGTTTCTAGCGTCATTTTACGTCGGAAAGAGTCACGAGCAGTGCACGTAAACGTTTCTGGAGTCCAAAAAACACGAGTTCAGGTTTTGGGAATGCTCGCGATTTTCTCGTCAACGGTTTCTCAGATCGCAATTCTGTCGCTTCCAACGTGTTCCTCGTGGCATTTTACGTCGGAAATAGTCACGAGCAGTGCATGTGAACGTTTGTCGAGCCCAAAAAACACGAGATCAGGATTTGGGAATGCTCGCGATTTTCTCGTCAACGGTTTCTCGGATCGCAATTCTGTCGCTTCCAACGCGTTCCTCGCGTCATTTTACATCGGAATTAGTCATGAGAAATGCACAAACACGGTTCTGGAGTTCAAAAAACACGAGATGAGGTTTTGGGAATGCTCGCGATTTTCTCGTCAACGGTTTCTCGGATCGCAATTCTGTCACTTCCAACGTGTTCCTCGCGTCATTTTACGTCGGAAATAGTGACGAGAAATGCACGTAAACGTTTCTTGATTCCAAAAAACACGAGTTCAGGTTTTGGGATTGCTCGCGATTTTCTTATCAACGGTTTCTCGGATCGCAATTCTGTCGCTTCCAACGTGTTCCTCGTGTCATTTTACGTCGGAAATAGTCACGAGCAGTGCATGCGAGCGTTTGCGGAGCCCAAAAAACACGGGATCAGGATTTGGGAATGCTCGCGATTTTCTCGTCAACGGTTTCTCGGATCACAATTCTGTCGCTTGAAACGCGTTCCTCGTGTCATTTTACGTCGGAAATAGTCACGAGCAGTGCACCTAAACGTTTCTGGAGTCAAAAAAACACGAGTTCAGGTTTTGGGAATGCTCGCGATTTTCTCGTCAACGGTTTCTCGGATCGCAATTCTGTCTCTTGCAACGTGTTCCTCGTGTCATTTTACGTCGGAAATAGTCACGAGTAGTGCACGTAAACGTTTCTGGATTCCAAAAAACACGAGTTCAGGTTTTGGGAAAGCTCGCGATTTTCTCGTCAACGGTTTCTCGGATCGCAATTCTGTCGCTTCCATCGCGTTTCTAGCGTCATTTTACGTCGGAAATAGTCACGAGCAGTGCACGTAAACGTTTCTGGAGTCCAAAAAACACGAGATGAGGTTTTGGGAATGCTCGCGATTTTCTCGTCAACGGTTTCTCGGATCGCAATTCTGTCACTTCCAACGTGTTCCTCGCGTCATTTTACGTCGGAAATAGTGACGAGAAATGCACGTAAACGTTTCTTGATTCCAAAAAACACGAGTTCAGGTTTTGGGATTGCTCGCGATTTTCTTATCAACGGTTTCTCGGATCGCAATTCTGTCGCTTCCAACGTGTTCCTCGTGTCATTTTACGTCGGAAATAGTCACGAGCAGTGCATGTGAGCGTTTGCGGAGCCCAAAAAACACGGGATCAGGATTTGGGAATGCTCGCGATTTTCTCGTCAACGGTTTCTCGGATCACAATTCTGTCGCTTGAAACGCGTTCCTCGTGTCATTTTACGTCGGAAATAGTCACGAGCAGTGCACCTAAACGTTTCTGGAGTCAAAAAAACACGAGTTCAGGTTTTGGGAATGCTCGCGATTTTCTCGTCAACGGTTTCTCGGATCGCAATTCTGTCTCTTGCAACGTGTTCCTCGTGTCATTTTACGTCGGAAATAGTCACGAGTAGTGCACGTAAACGTTTCTGGATTCCAAAAAACACGAGTTCAGGTTTTGGGAAAGCTCGCGATTTTCTCGTCAACGGTTTCTCGGATCGCAATTCTGTCGCTTCCATCGCGTTTCTAGCGTCATTTTACGTCGGAAATAGTCACGAGCAGTGCACGTAAACGTTTCTGGAGTCCAAAAAACACGAGTTCAGGTTTTGGGAATGCTCGCGATTTTCTCGTCAACGGTTTCTCAGATCGCAATTCTGTCGCTTCCAACGTGTTCCTCGCGTCAGTTTACATCGAAATTTGTCATGAGAAATGCACAAACGCGGTTCTGGAGCCCGAAAAACACGAGATCAGGATTTGGGAATGCTCGCGATTTTCTCGTCAACGGTTTCTCGGATCGCAATTCTGTCGCTTCCAAAGCGTTCCTCGCGTCATTTTACATCGGAATTAGTCATGAGAAATGCACAAACACGGTTCTGGAGTTCAAAAAACACGAGATGAGGTTTTGGGAATGCTCGCGATTTTCTCGTCAACGGTTTCTCGGATCGCAATTCTGTCACTTCCAACGTGTTCCTCGCGTCATTTTACGTCGGAAATAGTGACGAGAAATGCACGTAAACGTTTCTTGATTCCAAAAAACACGAGTTCAGGTTTTGGGATTGCTCGCGATTTTCTTATCAACGGTTTCTCGGATCGCAATTCTGTCGCTTCCAACGTGTTCCTCGTGTCATTTTACGTCGGAAATAGTCACGAGCAGTGCATGTGAGCGTTTGCGGAGCCCAAAAAACACGGGATCAGGATTTGGGAATGCTCGCGATTTTCTCGTCAACGGTTTCTCGGATCACAATTCTGTCGCTTGAAACGCGTTCCTCGTGTCATTTTACGTCGGAAATAGTCACGAGCAGTGCACCTAAACGTTTCTGGAGTCAAAAAAACACGAGTTCAGGTTTTGGGAATGCTCGCGATTTTCTCGTCAACGGTTTCTCGGATCGCAATTCTGTCTCTTGCAACGTGTTCCTCGTGTCATTTTACGTCGGAAATAGTCACGAGTAGTGCACGTAAACGTTTCTGGATTCCAAAAAACACGAGTTCAGGTTTTGGGAAAGCTCGCGATTTTCTCGTCAACGGTTTCTCGGATCGCAATTCTGTCGCTTCCATCGCGTTTCTAGCGTCATTTTACGTCGGAAATAGTCACGAGCAGTGCACGTAAACGTTTCTGGAGTCCAAAAAACACGAGATGAGGTTTTGGGAATGCTCGCGATTTTCTCGTCAACGGTTTCTCGGATCGCAATTCTGTCACTTCCAACGTGTTCCTCGCGTCATTTTACGTCGGAAATAGTGACGAGAAATGCACGTAAACGTTTCTTGATTCCAAAAAAGACGAGATCAGTGTTTGGGAATGCTCGCGATTTTCTCGTCAATGGTTTCTCGGATCGCAATTCTGTCGCTTCCAACGTGTTCCTCGTGTCATTTTACGTCGGAAATAGTCACGAGCAGTGCATGTGAGAGTTTGCGGAGCCCAAAAAACACGGGATCAGGATTTGGGAATGGTCGTGATTTTCTCGTCAACGGTTTCCCGGATCGCAATTCTGTCGCTTCCAACGTGTTCCTCGTGTCATTTGACGTCGGAAATAGTCACGAGTAGTGCACGTAAACGTTTCTGGATTCCAAAAAACACGAGTTCAGGTTTTGGGAATGCTCGCGATTTTCTCGTCAACGGTTTCTCGGATCGCAATTCTGTCGCTTCCATCGCGTTTCTAGCGTCATTTTACGTCGGAAAGAGTCACGAGCAGTGCACGTAAACGTTTCTGGAGTCCAAAAAACACGAGTTCAGGTTTTGGGAATGCTCGCGATTTTCTCGTCAACGGTTTCTCAGATCGCAATTCTGTCGCTTCCAACGTGTTCCTCGTGGCATTTTACGTCGGAAATAGTCACGAGCAGTGCATGTGAACGTTTGTCGAGCCCAAAAAACACGAGATCAGGATTTGGGAATGCTCGCGATTTTCTCGTCAACGGTTTCTCGGATCGCAATTCTGTCGCTTCCAACGCGTTCCTCGCGTCATTTTACATCGGAATTAGTCATGAGAAATGCACAAACACGGTTCTGGAGTTCAAAAAACACGAGATGAGGTTTTGGGAATGCTCGCGATTTTCTCGTCAACGGTTTCTCGGATCGCAATTCTGTCACTTCCAACGTGTTCCTCGCGTCATTTTACGTCGGAAATAGTCACGAGCAGTGCATGTGAACGTTTGTCGAGCCCAAAAAACACGAGATCAGGATTTGGGAATGCTCGCGATTTTCTCGTCAACGGTTTCTCGGATCGCAATTCTGTCGCTTCCAACGTGTTCCTCGTGTCATTTTACGTCGGAAATAGTCACGAGCAGTGCATGTGAGAGTTTGCGGAGCCCAAAAAACACGGGATCAGGATTTGGGAATGGTCGTGATTTTCTCGTCAACGGTTTCCCGGATCGCAATTCTGTCGCTTCCAACGTGTTCCTCGTGTCATTTGACGTCGGAAATAGTCACGAGCAGTGCACGTAAACGTTTCTGGAGTCCAAAAAACACGAGATGAGGTTTTGGGAATGCTCGCGATTTTCTCGTCAACGGTTTCTCGGATCGCAATTCTGTCACTTCCAACGTGTTCCTCGCGTCATTTTACGTCGGAAATAGTGACGAGAAATGCACGTAAACGTTTCTTGATTCCAAAAAACACGAGTTCAGGTTTTGGGATTGCTCGCGATTTTCTTATCAACGGTTTCTCGGATCGCAATTCTGTCGCTTCCAACGTGTTCCTCGTGTCATTTTACGTCGGAAATAGTCACGAGCAGTGCATGTGAGCGTTTGCGGAGCCCAAAAAACACGGGATCAGGATTTGGGAATGCTCGCGATTTTCTCGTCAACGGTTTCTCGGATCACAATTCTGTCGCTTGAAACGCGTTCCTCGTGTCATTTTACGTCGGAAATAGTCACGAGCAGTGCACCTAAACGTTTCTGGAGTCAAAAAAACACGAGTTCAGGTTTTGGGAATGCTCGCGATTTTCTCGTCAACGGTTTCTCGGATCGCAATTCTGTCTCTTGCAACGTGTTCCTCGTGTCATTTTACGTCGGAAATAGTCACGAGTAGTGCACGTAAACGTTTCTGGATTCCAAAAAACACGAGTTCAGGTTTTGGGAAAGCTCGCGATTTTCTCGTCAACGGTTTCTCGGATCGCAATTCTGTCGCTTCCATCGCGTTTCTAGCGTCATTTTACGTCGGAAATAGTCACGAGCAGTGCACGTAAACGTTTCTGGAGTCCAAAAAACACGAGTTCAGGTTTTGGGAATGCTCGCGATTTTCTCGTCAACGGTTTCTCAGATCGCAATTCTGTCGCTTCCAACGTGTTCCTCGCGTCAGTTTACATCGAAATTTGTCATGAGAAATGCACAAACGCGGTTCTGGAGCCCGAAAAACACGAGATCAGGATTTGGGAATGCTCGCGATTTTCTCGTCAACGGTTTCTCGGATCGCAATTCTGTCGCTTCCAAAGCGTTCCTCGCGTCATTTTACATCGGAATTAGTCATGAGAAATGCACAAACACGGTTCTGGAGTTCAAAAAACACGAGATGAGGTTTTGGGAATGCTCGCGATTTTCTCGTCAACGGTTTCTCGGATCGCAATTCTGTCACTTCCAACGTGTTCCTCGCGTCATTTTACGTCGGAAATAGTGACGAGAAATGCACGTAAACGTTTCTTGATTCCAAAAAACACGAGTTCAGGTTTTGGGATTGCTCGCGATTTTCTTATCAACGGTTTCTCGGATCGCAATTCTGTCGCTTCCAACGTGTTCCTCGTGTCATTTTACGTCGGAAATAGTCACGAGCAGTGCATGTGAGCGTTTGCGGAGCCCAAAAAACACGGGATCAGGATTTGGGAATGCTCGCGATTTTCTCGTCAACGGTTTCTCGGATCACAATTCTGTCGCTTGAAACGCGTTCCTCGTGTCATTTTACGTCGGAAATAGTCACGAGCAGTGCACCTAAACGTTTCTGGAGTCCAAAAAACACGAGTTCAGGTTTTGGGAATGCTCGCGATTTTCTCGTCAACGGTTTCCCGGATCGCAATTATGTCGCTTCCAACGTGTTCCTCGTGTCATTTCACGTCGGAAATAGTCACGAGCAGTGCACGTAAACGTTTCTGGAGCCCAAAAAACACGAGATCAGGATTTGGGAATGCTCGCGATTTTCTCGTCAACGGTTTCTCGGATCGCAATTCTGTCGCTTCCAACGCGTTCCTCGCGTCATTTTACATCGGAATTAGTTATGAGAAATGCACAAACGCGGTTCTGGAGCCCAAAAAACACGAGATCAGGGTTTGGGAATGCTCGCGATTTTCTCGTCACGGTTTCTCGGATCGCAATTCTGTCACTTCCAACGTGTTCCTCGCGTCATTTTACGTCGGAAATAGTGACGAGAAATGCACGTAAACGTTTCTGGATTCCAAAAAACACGAGTTCAGGTTTTGGGAATGCTCGCGATTTTCTCGTCAACGGTTTCTCGGATCGCAATTCTGTCGCTCCCAACGTGTTCCTCGTGTCATTTTACGTCGGAAATAGTCACGAGCAGTGCACGTAAACGTTTCTGGAGTCCAAAATACACGAGTTCAGGTTTTGGGAATGCTCGCGATTTTCTCGTCAACGGTTTCTCGGATCGCAATTCTGTCGCTTCCAACGTGTTCCTCGTGTCATTTGACGTCGGAAATAGTCACGAGTAGTGCACGTAAACGTTTCTGGATTCCAAAAAACACGAGTTCAGGTTTTGGGAATGCTCGCGATTTTCTCGTCAACGGTTTCTCGGATCGCAATTCTGTCGCTTCCATCGCGTTTCTAGCGTCATTTTACGTCGGAAAGAGTCACGAGCAGTGCACGTAAACGTTTCTGGAGTCCAAAAAACACGAGTTCAGGTTTTGGGAATGCTCGCGATTTTCTCGTCAACGGTTTCTCAGATCGCAATTCTGTCGCTTCCAACGTGTTCCTCGTGGCATTTTACGTCGGAAATAGTCACGAGCAGTGCATGTGAACGTTTGTCGAGCCCAAAAAACACGAGATCAGGATTTGGGAATGCTCGCGATTTTCTCGTCAACGGTTTCTCGGATCGCAATTCTGTCGCTTCCAACGCGTTCCTCGCGTCATTTTACATCGGAATTAGTCATGAGAAATGCACAAACACGGTTCTGGAGTTCAAAAAACACGAGATGAGGTTTTGGGAATGCTCGCGATTTTCTCGTCAACGGTTTCTCGGATCGCAATTCTGTCACTTCCAACGTGTTCCTCGCGTCATTTTACGTCGGAAATAGTGACGAGAAATGCACGTAAACGTTTCTTGATTCCAAAAAACACGAGTTCAGGTTTTGGGATTGCTCGCGATTTTCTTATCAACGGTTTCTCGGATCGCAATTCTGTCGCTTCCAACGTGTTCCTCGTGTCATTTTACGTCGGAAATAGTCACGAGCAGTGCATGCGAGCGTTTGCGGAGCCCAAAAAACACGGGATCAGGATTTGGGAATGCTCGCGATTTTCTCGTCAACGGTTTCTCGGATCACAATTCTGTCGCTTGAAACGCGTTCCTCGTGTCATTTTACGTCGGAAATAGTCACGAGCAGTGCACCTAAACGTTTCTGGAGTCAAAAAAACACGAGTTCAGGTTTTGGGAATGCTCGCGATTTTCTCGTCAACGGTTTCTCGGATCGCAATTCTGTCTCTTGCAACGTGTTCCTCGTGTCATTTTACGTCGGAAATAGTCACGAGTAGTGCACGTAAACGTTTCTGGATTCCAAAAAACACGAGTTCAGGTTTTGGGAAAGCTCGCGATTTTCTCGTCAACGGTTTCTCGGATCGCAATTCTGTCGCTTCCATCGCGTTTCTAGCGTCATTTTACGTCGGAAATAGTCACGAGCAGTGCACGTAAACGTTTCTGGAGTCCAAAAAACACGAGATGAGGTTTTGGGAATGCTCGCGATTTTCTCGTCAACGGTTTCTCGGATCGCAATTCTGTCACTTCCAACGTGTTCCTCGCGTCATTTTACGTCGGAAATAGTGACGAGAAATGCACGTAAACGTTTCTTGATTCCAAAAAACACGAGTTCAGGTTTTGGGATTGCTCGCGATTTTCTTATCAACGGTTTCTCGGATCGCAATTCTGTCGCTTCCAACGTGTTCCTCGTGTCATTTTACGTCGGAAATAGTCACGAGCAGTGCATGTGAGCGTTTGCGGAGCCCAAAAAACACGGGATCAGGATTTGGGAATGCTCGCGATTTTCTCGTCAACGGTTTCTCGGATCACAATTCTGTCGCTTGAAACGCGTTCCTCGTGTCATTTTACGTCGGAAATAGTCACGAGCAGTGCACCTAAACGTTTCTGGAGTCAAAAAAACACGAGTTCAGGTTTTGGGAATGCTCGCGATTTTCTCGTCAACGGTTTCTCGGATCGCAATTCTGTCTCTTGCAACGTGTTCCTCGTGTCATTTTACGTCGGAAATAGTCACGAGTAGTGCACGTAAACGTTTCTGGATTCCAAAAAACACGAGTTCAGGTTTTGGGAAAGCTCGCGATTTTCTCGTCAACGGTTTCTCGGATCGCAATTCTGTCGCTTCCATCGCGTTTCTAGCGTCATTTTACGTCGGAAATAGTCACGAGCAGTGCACGTAAACGTTTCTGGAGTCCAAAAAACACGAGTTCAGGTTTTGGGAATGCTCGCGATTTTCTCGTCAACGGTTTCTCAGATCGCAATTCTGTCGCTTCCAACGTGTTCCTCGCGTCAGTTTACATCGAAATTTGTCATGAGAAATGCACAAACGCGGTTCTGGAGCCCGAAAAACACGAGATCAGGATTTGGGAATGCTCGCGATTTTCTCGTCAACGGTTTCTCGGATCGCAATTCTGTCGCTTCCAAAGCGTTCCTCGCGTCATTTTACATCGGAATTAGTCATGAGAAATGCACAAACACGGTTCTGGAGTTCAAAAAACACGAGATGAGGTTTTGGGAATGCTCGCGATTTTCTCGTCAACGGTTTCTCGGATCGCAATTCTGTCACTTCCAACGTGTTCCTCGCGTCATTTTACGTCGGAAATAGTGACGAGAAATGCACCTAAACGTTTCTGGAGTCAAAAAAACACGAGTTCAGGTTTTGGGAATGCTCGCGATTTTCTCGTCAACGGTTTCTCGGATCGCAATTCTGTCTCTTGCAACGTGTTCCTCGTGTCATTTTACGTCGGAAATAGTCACGAGTAGTGCACGTAAACGTTTCTTGATTCCAAAAAACACGAGATCAGTGTTTGGGAATGCTCGCGATTTTCTCGTCAATGGTTTCTCGGATCGCAATTCTGTCGCTTCCAACGTGTTCCTCGTGTCATTTTACGTCGGAAATAGTCACGAGCAGTGCATGTGAGAGTTTGCGGAGCCCAAAAAACACGGGATCAGGATTTGGGAATGGTCGTGATTTTCTCGTCAACGGTTTCCCGGATCGCAATTCTGTCGCTTCCAACGTGTTCCTCGTGTCATTTGACGTCGGAAATAGTCACGAGTAGTGCACGTAAACGTTTCTGGATTCCAAAAAACACGAGTTCAGGTTTTGGGAATGCTCGCGATTTTCTCGTCAACGGTTTCTCGGATCGCAATTCTGTCGCTTCCATCGCGTTTCTAGCGTCATTTTACGTCGGAAAGAGTCACGAGCAGTGCACGTAAACGTTTCTGGAGTCCAAAAAACACGAGTTCAGGTTTTGGGAATGCTCGCGATTTTCTCGTCAACGGTTTCTCAGATCGCAATTCTGTCGCTTCCAACGTGTTCCTCGTGGCATTTTACGTCGGAAATAGTCACGAGCAGTGCATGTGAACGTTTGTCGAGCCCAAAAAACACGAGATCAGGATTTGGGAATGCTCGCGATTTTCTCGTCAACGGTTTCTCGGATCGCAATTCTGTCGCTTCCAACGCGTTCCTCGCGTCATTTTACATCGGAATTAGTCATGAGAAATGCACAAACACGGTTCTGGAGTTCAAAAAACACGAGATGAGGTTTTGGGAATGCTCGCGATTTTCTCGTCAACGGTTTCTCGGATCGCAATTCTGTCACTTCCAACGTGTTCCTCGCGTCATTTTACGTCGGAAATAGTCACGAGCAGTGCATGTGAACGTTTGTCGAGCCCAAAAAACACGAGATCAGGATTTGGGAATGCTCGCGATTTTCTCGTCAACGGTTTCTCGGATCGCAATTCTGTCGCTTCCAACGTGTTCCTCGTGTCATTTTACGTCGGAAATAGTCACGAGCAGTGCATGTGAGAGTTTGCGGAGCCCAAAAAACACGGGATCAGGATTTGGGAATGGTCGTGATTTTCTCGTCAACGGTTTCCCGGATCGCAATTCTGTCGCTTCCAACGTGTTCCTCGTGTCATTTGACGTCGGAAATAGTCACGAGCAGTGCACGTAAACGTTTCAGGAGTCCAAAAAACACGAGATGAGGTTTTGGGAATGCTCGCGATTTTCTCGTCAACGGTTTCTCGGATCGCAATTCTGTCACTTCCAACGTGTTCCTCGCGTCATTTTACGTCGGAAATAGTGACGAGAAATGCACGTAAACGTTTCTTGATTCCAAAAAACACGAGTTCAGGTTTTGGGATTGCTCGCGATTTTCTTATCAACGGTTTCTCGGATCGCAATTCTGTCGCTTCCAACGTGTTCCTCGTGTCATTTTACGTCGGAAATAGTCACGAGCAGTGCATGTGAGCGTTTGCGGAGCCCAAAAAACACGGGATCAGGATTTGGGAATGCTCGCGATTTTCTCGTCAACGGTTTCTCGGATCACAATTCTGTCGCTTGAAACGCGTTCCTCGTGTCATTTTACGTCGGAAATAGTCACGAGCAGTGCACCTAAACGTTTCTGGAGTCAAAAAAACACGAGTTCAGGTTTTGGGAATGCTCGCGATTTTCTCGTCAACGGTTTCTCGGATCGCAATTCTGTCTCTTGCAACGTGTTCCTCGTGTCATTTTACGTCGGAAATAGTCACGAGTAGTGCACGTAAACGTTTCTGGATTCCAAAAAACACGAGTTCAGGTTTTGGGAAAGCTCGCGATTTTCTCGTCAACGGTTTCTCGGATCGCAATTCTGTCGCTTCCATCGCGTTTCTAGCGTCATTTTACGTCGGAAATAGTCACGAGCAGTGCACGTAAACGTTTCTGGAGTCCAAAAAACACGAGTTCAGGTTTTGGGAATGCTCGCGATTTTCTCGTCAACGGTTTCTCAGATCGCAATTCTGTCGCTTCCAACGTGTTCCTCGCGTCAGTTTACATCGAAATTTGTCATGAGAAATGCACAAACGCGGTTCTGGAGCCCGAAAAACACGAGATCAGGATTTGGGAATGCTCGCGATTTTCTCGTCAACGGTTTCTCGGATCGCAATTCTGTCGCTTCCAAAGCGTTCCTCGCGTCATTTTACATCGGAATTAGTCATGAGAAATGCACAAACACGGTTCTGGAGTTCAAAAAACACGAGATGAGGTTTTGGGAATGCTCGCGATTTTCTCGTCAACGGTTTCTCGGATCGCAATTCTGTCACTTCCAACGTGTTCCTCGCGTCATTTTACGTCGGAAATAGTGACGAGAAATGCACGTAAACGTTTCTTGATTCCAAAAAACACGAGTTCAGGTTTTGGGATTGCTCGCGATTTTCTTATCAACGGTTTCTCGGATCGCAATTCTGTCGCTTCCAACGTGTTCCTCGTGTCATTTTACGTCGGAAATAGTCACGAGCAGTGCATGTGAGCGTTTGCGGAGCCCAAAAAACACGGGATCAGGATTTGGGAATGCTCGCGATTTTCTCGTCAACGGTTTCTCGGATCACAATTCTGTCGCTTGAAACGCGTTCCTCGTGTCATTTTACGTCGGAAATAGTCACGAGCAGTGCACCTAAACGTTTCTGGAGTCAAAAAAACACGAGTTCAGGTTTTGGGAATGCTCGCGATTTTCTCGTCAACGGTTTCTCGGATCGCAATTCTGTCTCTTGCAACGTGTTCCTCGTGTCATTTTACGTCGGAAATAGTCACGAGTAGTGCACGTAAACGTTTCTGGATTCCAAAAAACACGAGTTCAGGTTTTGGGAAAGCTCGCGATTTTCTCGTCAACGGTTTCTCGGATCGCAATTCTGTCGCTTCCATCGCGTTTCTAGCGTCATTTTACGTCGGAAATAGTCACGAGCAGTGCACGTAAACGTTTCTGGAGTCCAAAAAACACGAGATGAGGTTTTGGGAATGCTCGCGATTTTCTCGTCAACGGTTTCTCGGATCGCAATTCTGTCACTTCCAACGTGTTCCTCGCGTCATTTTACGTCGGAAATAGTGACGAGAAATGCACGTAAACGTTTCTTGATTCCAAAAAACACGAGATCAGTGTTTGGGAATGCTCGCGATTTTCTCGTCAATGGTTTCTCGGATCGCAATTCTGTCGCTTCCAACGTGTTCCTCGTGTCATTTTACGTCGGAAATAGTCACGAGCAGTGCATGTGAGAGTTTGCGGAGCCCAAAAAACACGGGATCAGGATTTGGGAATGGTCGTGATTTTCTCGTCAACGGTTTCCCGGATCGCAATTATGTCGCTTCCAACGTGTTCCTTGTGTCATTTTACGTCGGAATTAGTCATGAGAAATGCACAAACACGGTTCTGGAATTAAAAAAACACGAGATCAGTGTTTGGGAATGCTCGCGATTTTCTCGTCAATGGTTTCTCGGATCGCAATTCTGTCACTTCCAACGTGTTCCTCGCGTCATTTTACGTCGGAAATAGTGACGAGAAAGGCACGTAAACGTTTCTGGAGTCCAAAAAACACGAGTTCAGGTTTTGGGAATGCTCGCGATTTTCTCGTCAACGGTTTCCCGGATCGCAATTATGTCGCTCCCAACGTGTTCCTCGTGTCATTTTACGTCGGAAATAGTCACGAGCAGTGCACGTAAACGTTTCTGGAGTCCAAAATACACGAGTTCAGGTTTTGGGAATGCTCGCGATTTTCTCGTCAACGGTTTCTCGGATCGCAATTCTGTCGCTTCCAACGTGTTCCTCGTGTCATTTGACGTCGGAAATAGTCACGAGTAGTGCACGTAAACGTTTCTGGATTCCAAAAAACACGAGTTCAGGTTTTGGGAATGCTCGCGATTTTCTCGTCAACGGTTTCTCGGATCGCAATTCTGTCGCTTCCATCGCGTTTCTAGCGTCATTTTACGTCGGAAAGAGTCACGAGCAGTGCACGTAAACGTTTCTGGAGTCCAAAAAACACGAGTTCAGGTTTTGGGAATGCTCGCGATTTTCTCGTCAACGGTTTCTCAGATCGCAATTCTGTCGCTTCCAACGTGTTCCTCGTGGCATTTTACGTCGGAAATAGTCACGAGCAGTGCATGTGAACGTTTGTCGAGCCCAAAAAACACGAGATCAGGATTTGGGAATGCTCGCGATTTTCTCGTCAACGGTTTCTCGGATCGCAATTCTGTCGCTTCCAACGCGTTCCTCGCGTCATTTTACATCGGAATTAGTCATGAGAAATGCACAAACACGGTTCTGGAGTTCAAAAAACACGAGATGAGGTTTTGGGAATGCTCGCGATTTTCTCGTCAACGGTTTCTCGGATCGCAATTCTGTCACTTCCAACGTGTTCCTCGCGTCATTTTACGTCGGAAATAGTGACGAGAAATGCACGTAAACGTTTCTTGATTCCAAAAAACACGAGTTCAGGTTTTGGGATTGCTCGCGATTTTCTTATCAACGGTTTCTCGGATCGCAATTCTGTCGCTTCCAACGTGTTCCTCGTGTCATTTTACGTCGGAAATAGTCACGAGCAGTGCATGTGAGCGTTTGCGGAGCCCAAAAAACACGGGATCAGGATTTGGGAATGCTCGCGATTTTCTCGTCAACGGTTTCTCGGATCACAATTCTGTCGCTTGAAACGCGTTCCTCGTGTCATTTTACGTCGGAAATAGTCACGAGCAGTGCACCTAAACGTTTCTGGAGTCAAAAAAACACGAGTTCAGGTTTTGGGAATGCTCGCGATTTTCTCGTCAACGGTTTCTCGGATCGCAATTCTGTCTCTTGCAACGTGTTCCTCGTGTCATTTTACGTCGGAAATAGTCACGAGTAGTGCACGTAAACGTTTCTGGAATTCAAAAAACACGAGATCAGGGGTTGGGAATGCTCGCGATTTTCTCGTCAACGGTTTCTCGGATCGCAATTCTGTCACTTCCAACGTGTTCCTCGCGTCATTTTACGTCGGAAATAGTGACGAGAAATGCACGTAAACGTTTCTTGATTCCAAAAAACACGAGTTCAGGTTTTGGGATTGCTCGCGATTTTCTTGTCAACGGTTTCTCGGATCGCAATTCTGTCGCTTCCAACGTGTTCCTCGTGTCATTTTACGTCGGAAATAGTCACGAGCAGTGCATGTGAGCGTTTGCGGAGCCCAAAAAACACGGGATCAGGATTTGGGAATGCTCGCGATTTACTCGTCAACGGTTTCTCGGATCACAATTCTGTCGCTTCAAACGCGTTCCTCGTGTCATTTTACGTCCGAAATAGTCACCAGCAGTGCACCTAAATGTTTCTGGAGTCAAAAAAACACGAGTTCAGGTTTTGGGAATGCTCGCGATTTTCTCGTCAACGTTTTCTCGGATCGCAATTCTGTCGCTTCCAACGTGTTCCTCGCGTCAGCTTACATCGAAATTTGTCATGAGAAATGCACAAACGCGTTTCTGGATTCCAAAAAACACGAGTTCAGGTTTTGGGAATGCTCGCGATTTTCTCGTCAACGGTTTCTCGGATCGCAATTCTGTCGCTTCCATCGCGTTTCTAGCGTCATTTTACGTCGGAAATAGTCACGAGCAGTGCACGTAAACGTTTCTGGAGTCCAAAAAACACGAGTTCAGGTTTTGGGAATGCTCGCGATTTTCTCGTCAACGGTTTCTCAGATCGCAATTCTGTCGCTTCCAACGTGTTCCTCGTGTGATTTTACCTCGGAAATAGTCACGAGCAGTGCATGTGAACGTTTGTCGAGCCCAAAAAACACGAGATCAGGATTTGGGAATGCTCGCGATTTTCTCGTCAACGTTTTCTCGGATCGCAATTCTGTCGCTTCCAACGTGTTCCTCGCGTCAGTTTACATCGAAATTTGTCATGAGAAACGCACAAACGCGGTTCTGGAGCCCGAAAAACACGAGATCAGGATTTGGGAATGCTCGCGATTTTCTCGTCAACGGTTTCTCGGATCGCAATTCTGTCGCTTCCAACGCGTTCCTCGCGTCATTTTACATCGGAATTAGTCATGAGAAATGCACAAACACGGTGCTGGAGTTCAAAAAACACGAGATGAGGTTTTGGGAATGCTCGCGATCTTCTCGTCAACAGTTTCTCGGATCGCAATTCTGTCGCTTCCAACGTGTTCCTCGTGTCATTTTACGTCAGAAATAGTCACGAGGAGTGCACGTGAACGTTTGTGGAGTCCAAAAAACACGAGTTCAGGATTTGGGATTGCTCGCGATTTTATCGTCAACGGTTTCTTGGATCGCAATTCTGTCGCTTCCAACGTGTTCCTCGTGTCATTTTACGTCGGAAATAGTCACGAGCAGTGCATGTGAGCGTTTGCGGAGCCCAAAAAACACGGGATCAGGATTTGGGAATGCTCGCGATTTTCTCGTCAACGTTTTCTCGGATCGCAATTCTGTCGCTTCCAACGCGTTCCTCGCGTCATTTTACATCGGAATTAGTCATGAGAAATGCACAAACGCGGTTCTGGAGTCCAAAAAACACGATTTCAGATTTTGGGAATGCTCGCGATTTTCTCGTCAACGGTTTCTCGGATCGCAATTCTGTCGCTTCCAACGCGTTCCTCGCGTCGTTTTACATCGGAATTAGTCACGAGAAATGCACAAACACGGTTCTGGAATTCAAAAAACACGAGATCAGGGGTTGGGAATGCTCGCGATTTTCTCGTCAACGGTTTCTCGGATCGCAATTCTGTCACTTCCAACGTGTTCCTCGCGTCATTTTACGTCGGAAATAGTGACGAGAAATGCACGTAAACGTTTCTTGATTCCAAAAAACACGAGTTCAGGTTTTGGGATTGCTCGCGATTTTCTTGTCAACGGTTTCTCGGATCGCAATTCTGTCGTTTCCAACGTGTTCCTCGTGTCATTTTACGTCGGAAATAGTCACGAGCAGTGCATGTGAGCGTTTGCGGAGCCCAAAAAACACGGGATCAGGATTTGGGAATGCTCGCGATTTTCTCGTCAACGGTTTCTCGGATCACAATTCTGTCGCTTCAAACGCGTTCCTCGTGTCATTTTACGTCGGAAATAGTCACCAGCAGTGCACCTAAATGTTTCTGGAGTCAAAAAAACACGAGTTCAGGTTTTGGGAATGCTCGCGATTTTCTCGTCAACGGTTTCTCGGATCGCAATTCTGTCGCTCCCAACGTGTTCCTCGTGTCATTTTACGTCGGAAATAGTCACGAGCAGTGCACGTAAACGTTTCTGGAGTCCAAAAAACACGAGTTCAGGTTTTGGGAATGCTCGCGATTTTCTCGTCAACGGTTTCTCAGATCGCAATTCTGTCGCTTCCAACGTGTTCCTCGTGTCATTTTACCTCGGAAATAGTCACGAGCAGTGCATGTGAACGTTTGTCGAGCCCAAAAAACACGAGATCAGGATTTAGGAATGCTCGCGATTTTCTCGTCAACGTTTTCTCGGATCGCAATTATGTCGCTTCCAACGTGTTCCTCGCGTCAGTTTACATCGAAATTTGTCATGAGAAATGCACAAACGCGGTTCTGGAGCCCGAAAAACACGAGATCAGGATTTGGGAATGCTCGCGATTTTGTCGTCAACGGTTTCTCGGATCGCAATTCTGTCGCTTCCAACGCGTTCCTCGCGTCATTTTACATCGGAATTAGTCATGAGAAATGCACAAACACGGTGCTGGAGTTCAAAAAACACGAGATGAGGTTTTGGGAATGCTCGCGATCTTCTCGTCAACGGTTTCTCGGATCGCAATTCTGTCGCTTCCAACGTGTTCCTCGTGTCATTTTACGTCAGAAATAGTCACGAGGAGTGCACGTGAACGTTTGTGGAGTCCAAAAAACCCGAGTTCAGGATTTGGGATTGCTCGCGATTTTATCGTCAACGGTTTCTTGGATCGCAATTCTGTCGCTTCCAACGCGTTCCTCGCGTCGTTTTACATCGGAATTAGTCACGAGAAATGCACAAACACGGTTCTGGAATTCAAAAAACACGAGATCAGGGGTTGGGAATGCTCGCGATTTTCTCGTCAACGGTTTCTCGGATCGCAATTCTGTCACTTCCAACGTGTTCCTCGCGTCATTTTACGTCGGAAATAGTCACGAGCAGTGCATGTGAGCGTTTGCGGAGCCCAAAAAACACGGGATCAGGATTTGGGAATGCTCGCGATTTTCTCGTCAACGTTTTCTCGGATCGCAATTCTGTCGCTTCCAACGCGTTCCTCGCGTCATTTTACATCGGAATTAGTCATGAGAAATGCACAAACGCGGTTCTGGAGTCCAAAAAACACGATTTCAGATTTTGGGAATGCTCGCGATTTTCTCGTCAACGGTTTCTCGGATCGCAATTCTGTCGCTTCCAACGCGTTCCTCGCGTCGTTTTACATCGGAATTAGTCACGAGAAATGCACAAACACGGTTCTGGAATTCAAAAAACACGAGATCAGGGGTTGGGAATGCTCGCGATTTTCTCGTCAACGGTTTCTCGGATCGCAATTCTGTCACTTCCAACGTGTTCCTCGCGTCATTTTACGTCGGAAATAGTGACGAGAAATGCACGTAAACGTTTCTTGATTCCAAAAAACACGAGTTCAGGTTTTGGGATTGCTCGCGATTTTCTTGTCAACGGTTTCTCGGATCGCAATTCTGTCGCTTCCAACGTGTTCCTCGTGTCATTTTACGTCGGAAATAGTCACGAGCAGTGCATGTGAGCGTTTGCGGAGCCCAAAAAACACGGGATCAGGATTTGGGATTGCTCGCGATTTTATCGTCAACGGTTTCTTGGATCGCAATTCTGTCGCTTCCAACGTGTTCCTCGTGTCATTTTACGTCGGAAATAGTCACGAGCAGTGCATGTGAGCGTTTGCGGAGCCCAAAAAACACGGGATCAGGATTTGGGAATGCTCGCGATTTTCTCGTCAACGTTTTCTCGGATCGCAATTCTGTCGCTTCCAACGCGTTCCTCGCGTCATTTTACATCGGAATTAGTCATGAGAAATGCACAAACGCGGTTCTGGAGTCCAAAAAACACGATTTCAGATTTTGGGAATGCTCGCGATTTTCTCGTAAACGGTTTCTCGGATCGCAATTCTGTCGCTTCCAACGCGTTCCTCGCGTCGTTTTACATCGGAATTAGTCACGAGAAATGCACAAACACGGTTCTGGAATTCAAAAAACACGAGATCAGGGGTTGGGAATGCTCGCGATTTTCTCGTCAACGGTTTCTCGGATCGCAATTCTGTCACTTCCAACGTGTTCCTCGCGTCATTTTACGTCGGAAATAGTGACGAGAAATGCACGTAAACGTTTCTTGATTCCAAAAAACACGAGTTCAGGTTTTGGGATTGCTCGCGATTTTCTTGTCAACGGTTTCTCGGATCGCAATTCTGTCGCTTCCAACGTGTTCCTCGTGTCATTTTACGTCGGAAATAGTCACGAGCAGTGCATGTGAGCGTTTGCGGAGCCCAAAAAACACGGGATCAGGATTTGGGAATGCTCGCGATTTTCTCGTCAACGTTTTCTCGGATCGCAATTCTGTCGCTTCCAACGCGTTCCTCGCGTCATTTTACATCGGAATTAGTCATGAGAAATGCACAAACGCGGTTCTGGAGTCCAAAAAACACGATTTCAGATTTTGGGAATGCTCGCGATTTTCTCGTCAACGTTTTCTCGGATCGCAATTCTGTCGCTTCCAACGCGTTCCTCGCGTCATTTTACATCGGAATTAGTCATGAGAAATGCACAAACGCGGTTCTGGAGTCCAAAAAACACGATTTCAGATTTTGGGAATGCTCGCGATTTTCTCGTCAACGGTTTCTCGGATCGCAATTCTGTCGCTTCCAACGCGTTCCTCGCGTCGTTTTACATCGGAATTAGTCACGAGAAATGCACAAACACGGTTCTGGAATTCAAAAAACACGAGATCAGGGGTTGGGAATGCTCGCGATTTTCTCGTCAACGGTTTCTCGGATCGCAATTCTGTCACTTCCAACGTGTTCCTCGCGTCATTTTACGTCGGAAATAGTGACGAGAAATGCACGTAAACGTTTCTTGATTCCAAAAAACACGAGTTCAGGTTTTGGGATTGCTCGCGATTTTCTTGTCAACGGTTTCTCGGATCGCAATTCTGTCGCTTCCAACGTGTTCCTCGTGTCATTTTACGTCGGAAATAGTCACGAGCAGTGCATGTGAGCGTTTGCGGAGCCCAAAAAACACGGGATCAGGATTTGGGAATGCTCGCGATTTTCTCGTCAACGGTTTCTCGGATCACAATTCTGTCGCTTCAAACGCGTTCCTCGTGTCATTTTACGTCGGAAATAGTCACCAGCAGTGCACCTAAATGTTTCTGGAGTCAAAAAAACACGAGTTCAGGTTTTGGGAATGCTCGCGATTTTCTCGTCAACGGTTTCTCGGATCGCAATTCTGTCGCTCCCAACGTGTTCCTCGTGTCATTTTACGTCGGAAATAGTCACGAGCAGTGCACGTAAACGTTTCTGGAGTCCAAAAAACACGAGTTCAGGTTTTGGGAATGCTCGCGATTTTCTCGTCAACGGTTTCTCAGATCGCAATTCTGTCGCTTCCAACGTGTTCCTCGTGTCATTTTACCTCGGAAATAGTCACGAGCAGTGCATGTGAACGTTTGTCGAGCCCAAAAAACACGAGATCAGGATTTAGGAATGCTCGCGATTTTCTCGTCAACGTTTTCTCGGATCGCAATTATGTCGCTTCCAACGTGTTCCTCGCGTCATTTTACATCGGAATTAGTCATGAGAAATGCACAAACGCGGTTCTGGAGTCCAAAAAACACGAGTTCAGGTTTTGGGAATGGTCGCGATTTTCTCGTCAACGGTTTCTCGGATCGCAATTCTGTCGCTTCCAACGCGTTCCTCGCGTCATTTTACATCGGAATTAGTCATGAGAAATGCACAAACACGGTTCTGGAATTAAAAAAACACGAGATCAGTGTTTGGGAATGCTCGCTATTTTCTCGTCAATGGTTTCTCGGATCGCAATTCTGTCACTTCCAACGTGTTCCTCGCGTCATTTTACGTCGGAAATAGTGACGAGAAATGCACGTAAACGTTTCTGGAGTCCAAAAAACACGAGTTCAGGTTTTGGGAATGCTCGCGATTTTCTCGTCAACGGTTTCCCGGATCGCAATTATGTCGCTTCCAACGTGTTCCTTGTGTCATTTTACGTCGGAATTAGTCATGAGAAATGCACAAACACGGTTCTGGAATTAAAAAAACACGAGATCAGTGTTTGGGAATGCTCGCGATTTTCTCGTCAATGGTTTCTCGGATCGCAATTCTGTCACTTCCAACGTGTTCCTCGCGTCATTTTACGTCGGAAATAGTGACGAGAAATGCACGTAAACGTTTCTGGAGTCCAAAAAACACGAGTTCAGGTTTTGGGAATGCTCGCGATTTTCTCGTCAACGGTTTCCCGGATCGCAATTATGTCGCTTCCAACGTGTTCATCGTGTCATTTCACGTCGGAAATAGTCACGAGCAGTGCACGTAAACGTTTCTGGAGCCCAAAAAACACGAGATCAGGATTTGGGAATGCTCGCGATTTTCTCGTCAACGGTTTCTCGGATCGCAATTCTGTCGCTTCCAACGCGTTCCTCGCGTCATTTTACATCGGAATTAGTTATGAGAAATGCACAAACGCGGTTCTGGAGCCCAAAAAACACGAGATCAGGGTTTGGGAATGCTCGCGATTTTCTCGTCACGGTTTCTCGGATCGCAATTCTGTCACTTCCAACGTGTTCCTCGCGTCATTTTACGTCGGAAATAGTGACGAGAAATGCACGTAAACGTTTCTGGATTCCAAAAAACACGAGTTCAGGTTTTGGGAATGCTCGCGATTTTCTCGTCAACGGTTTCTCGGATCGCAATTCTGTCGCTCCCAACGTGTTCCTCGTGTCATTTTACGTCGGAAATAGTCACGAGCAGTGCACGTAAACGTTTCTGGAGTCCAAAATACACGAGTTCAGGTTTTGGGAATGCTCGCGATTTTCTCGTCAACGGTTTCTCGGATCGCAATTCTGTCGCTTCCAACGTGTTCCTCGTGTCATTTGACGTCGGAAATAGTCACGAGTAGTGCACGTAAACGTTTCTGGATTCCAAAAAACACGAGTTCAGGTTTTGGGAATGCTCGCGATTTTCTCGTCAACGGTTTCTCGGATCGCAATTCTGTCGCTTCCATCGCGTTTCTAGCGTCATTTTACGTCGGAAAGAGTCACGAGCAGTGCACGTAAACGTTTCTGGAGTCCAAAAAACACGAGTTCAGGTTTTGGGAATGCTCGCGATTTTCTCGTCAACGGTTTCTCAGATCGCAATTCTGTCGCTTCCAACGTGTTCCTCGTGGCATTTTACGTCGGAAATAGTCACGAGCAGTGCATGTGAACGTTTGTCGAGCCCAAAAAACACGAGATCAGGATTTGGGAATGCTCGCGATTTTCTCGTCAACGGTTTCTCGGATCGCAATTCTGTCGCTTCCAACGCGTTCCTCGCGTCATTTTACATCGGAATTAGTCATGAGAAATGCACAAACACGGTTCTGGAGTTCAAAAAACACGAGATGAGGTTTTGGGAATGCTCGCGATTTTCTCGTCAACGGTTTCTCGGATCGCAATTCTGTCACTTCCAACGTGTTCCTCGCGTCATTTTACGTCGGAAATAGTGACGAGAAATGCACGTAAACGTTTCTTGATTCCAAAAAACACGAGTTCAGGTTTTGGGATTGCTCGCGATTTTCTTATCAACGGTTTCTCGGATCGCAATTCTGTCGCTTCCAACGTGTTCCTCGTGTCATTTTACGTCGGAAATAGTCACGAGCAGTGCATGCGAGCGTTTGCGGAGCCCAAAAAACACGGGATCAGGATTTGGGAATGCTCGCGATTTTCTCGTCAACGGTTTCTCGGATCACAATTCTGTCGCTTGAAACGCGTTCCTCGTGTCATTTTACGTCGGAAATAGTCACGAGCAGTGCACCTAAACGTTTCTGGAGTCAAAAAAACACGAGTTCAGGTTTTGGGAATGCTCGCGATTTTCTCGTCAACGGTTTCTCGGATCGCAATTCTGTCTCTTGCAACGTGTTCCTCGTGTCATTTTACGTCGGAAATAGTCACGAGTAGTGCACGTAAACGTTTCTGGATTCCAAAAAACACGAGTTCAGGTTTTGGGAAAGCTCGCGATTTTCTCGTCAACGGTTTCTCGGATCGCAATTCTGTCGCTTCCATCGCGTTTCTAGCGTCATTTTACGTCGGAAATAGTCACGAGCAGTGCACGTAAACGTTTCTGGAGTCCAAAAAACACGAGATGAGGTTTTGGGAATGCTCGCGATTTTCTCGTCAACGGTTTCTCGGATCGCAATTCTGTCACTTCCAACGTGTTCCTCGCGTCATTTTACGTCGGAAATAGTGACGAGAAATGCACGTAAACGTTTCTTGATTCCAAAAAACACGAGTTCAGGTTTTGGGAATGCTCGCGATTTTCTCGTCAACGGTTTCTCAGATCGCAATTCTGTCGCTTCCAACGTGTTCCTCGCGTCAGTTTACATCGAAATTTGTCATGAGAAATGCACAAACGCGGTTCTGGAGCCCGAAAAACACGAGATCAGGATTTGGGAATGCTCGCGATTTTCTCGTCAACGGTTTCTCGGATCGCAATTCTGTCGCTTCCAAAGCGTTCCTCGCGTCATTTTACATCGGAATTAGTCATGAGAAATGCACAAACACGGTTCTGGAGTTCAAAAAACACGAGATGAGGTTTTGGGAATACTCGCGATTTTCTCGTCAACGGTTTCTCGGATCGCAATTCTGTCACTTCCAACGTGTTCCTCGCGTCATTTTACGTCGGAAATAGTGACGAGAAATGCACGTAAACGTTTCTTGATTCCAAAAAACACGAGTTCAGGTTTTGGGATTGCTCGCGATTTTCTTATCAACGGTTTCTCGGATCGCAATTCTGTCGCTTCCAACGTGTTCCTCGTGTCATTTTACGTCGGAAATAGTCACGAGCAGTGCATGTGAGCGTTTGCGGAGCCCAAAAAACACGGGATCAGGATTTGGGAATGCTCGCGATTTTCTCGTCAACGGTTTCTCGGATCACAATTCTGTCGCTTGAAACGCGTTCCTCGTGTCATTTTACGTCGGAAATAGTCACGAGCAGTGCACCTAAACGTTTCTGGAGTCAAAAAAACACGAGTTCAGGTTTTGGGAATGCTCGCGATTTTCTCGTCAACGGTTTCTCGGATCGCAATTCTGTCTCTTGCAACGTGTTCCTCGTGTCATTTTACGTCGGAAATAGTCACGAGTAGTGCACGTAAACGTTTCTGGATTCCAAAAAACACGAGTTCAGGTTTTGGGAAAGCTCGCGATTTTCTCGTCAACGGTTTCTCGGATCGCAATTCTGTCGCTTCCATCGCCTTTCTAGCGTCATTTTACGTCGGAAATAGTCACGAGAAATGCACGTAAACGTTTCTTGATTCCAAAAAACACGAGTTCAGGTTTTGGGAATGCTCGCGATTTTCTCGTCAACGGTTTCTCAGATCGCAATTCTGTCGCTTCCAACGTGTTCCTCGCGTCAGTTTACATCGAAATTTGTCATGAGAAATGCACAAACGCGGTTCTGGAGCCCGAAAAACACGAGATCAGGATTTGGGAATGCTCGCGATTTTCTCGTCAACGGTTTCTCGGATCGCAATTCTGTCGCTTCCAAAGCGTTCCTCGCGTCATTTTACATCGGAATTAGTCATGAGAAATGCACAAACACGGTTCTGGAGTTCAAAAAACACGAGATGAGGTTTTGGGAATACTCGCGATTTTCTCGTCAACGGTTTCTCGGATCGCAATTCTGTCACTTCCAACGTGTTCCTCGCGTCATTTTACGTCGGAAATAGTGACGAGAAATGCACGTAAACGTTTCTTGATTCCAAAAAACACGAGTTCAGGTTTTGGGATTGCTCGCGATTTTCTTATCAACGGTTTCTCGGATCGCAATTCTGTCGCTTCCAACGTGTTCCTCGTGTCATTTTACGTCGGAAATAGTCACGAGCAGTGCATGTGAGCGTTTGCGGAGCCCAAAAAACACGGGATCAGGATTTGGGAATGCTCGCGATTTTCTCGTCAACGGTTTCTCGGATCACAATTCTGTCGCTTGAAACGCGTTCCTCGTGTCATTTTACGTCGGAAATAGTCACGAGCAGTGCACCTAAACGTTTCTGGAGTCAAAAAAACACGAGTTCAGGTTTTGGGAATGCTCGCGATTTTCTCGTCAACGGTTTCTCGGATCGCAATTCTGTCTCTTGCAACGTGTTCCTCGTGTCATTTTACGTCGGAAATAGTCACGAGTAGTGCACGTAAACGTTTCTGGATTCCAAAAAACACGAGTTCAGGTTTTGGGAAAGCTCGCGATTTTCTCGTCAACGGTTTCTCGGATCGCAATTCTGTCGCTTCCATCGCGTTTCTAGCGTCATTTTACGTCGGAAATAGTCACGAGCAGTGCACGTAAACGTTTCTGGAGTCCAAAAAACACGAGATGAGGTTTTGGGAATGCTCGCGATTTTCTCGTCAACGGTTTCTCGGATCGCAATTCTGTCACTTCCAACGTGTTCCTCGCGTCATTTTACGTCGGAAATAGTGACGAGAAATGCACGTAAACGTTTCTTGATTCCAAAAAACACGAGATCAGTGTTTGGGAATGCTCGCGATTTTCTCGTCAATGGTTTCTCGGATCGCAATTCTGTCGCTTCCAACGTGTTCCTCGTGTCATTTTACGTCGGAAATAGTCACGAGCAGTGCATGTGAGAGTTTGCGGAGCCCAAAAAACACGGGATCAGGATTTGGGAATGGTCGTGATTTTCTCGTCAACGGTTTCCCGGATCGCAATTATGTCGCTTCCAACGTGTTCCTTGTGTCATTTTACGTCGGAATTAGTCATGAGAAATGCACAAACACGGTTCTGGAATTAAAAAAACACGAGATCAGTGTTTGGGAATGCTCGCGATTTTCTCGTCAATGGTTTCTCGGATCGCAATTCTGTCACTTCCAACGTGTTCCTCGCGTCATTTTACGTCGGAAATAGTGACGAGAAAGGCACGTAAACGTTTCTGGAGCCCAAAAAACACGAGATCAGGATTTGGGAATGCTCGCGATTTTCTCGTCAACGGTTTCTCGGATCGCAATTCTGTCGCTTCCAACGCGTTCCTCGCGTCATTTTACATCGGAATTAGTTATGAGAAATGCACAAACGCGGTTCTGGAGCCCAAAAAACACTAGATCAGGGTTTGGGAATGCTCGCGATTTTCTCGTCACGGTTTCTCGGATCGCAATTCTGTCACTTCCAACGTGTTCCTCGCGTCATTTTACGTCGGAAATAGTGACGAGAAATGCACGTAAACGTTTCTGGATTCCAAAAAACACGAGTTCAGGTTTTGGGAATGCTCGCGATTTTCTCGTCAACGGTTTCTCGGATCGCAATTCTGTCGCTCCCAACGTGTTCCTCGTGTCATTTTACGTCGGAAATAGTCACGAGCAGTGCACGTAAACGTTTCTGGAGTCCAAAATACACGAGTTCAGGTTTTGGGAATGCTCGCGATTTTCTCGTCAACGGTTTCTCGGATCGCAATTCTGTCGCTTCCAACGTGTTCCTCGTGTCATTTTACGTCGGAAATAGTCACGAGCAGTGCATGTGAACGTTTGTCGAGCCCAAAAAACACGAGATCAGGATTTGGGAATGCTCGCGATTTTCTCGTCAACGGTTTCTCGGATCGCAATTCTGTCACTTCCAACGTGTTCCTCGCGTCATTTTACGTCGGAAATAGTGACGAGAAATGCACGTAAACGTTTCTTGATTCCAAAAAACACGAGTTCAGGTTTTGGGATTGCTCGCGATTTTCTTATCAACGGTTTCACGGATCGCAATTCTGTCGCTTCCAACGCGTTCCTCGCGTCATTTTACATCGGAATTAGTCATGAGAAATGCACAAACACGGTTCTGGAGTTCAAAAAACACGAGATGAGGTTTTGGGAATGCTCGCGATTTTCTCGTCAACGGTTTCTCGGATCGCAATTCTGTCACTTCCAACGTGTTCCTCGCGTCATTTTACGTCGGAAATAGTGACGAGAAATGCACGTAAACGTTTCTTGATTCCAAAAAACACGAGTTCAGGTTTTGGGATTGCTCGCGATTTTCTTATCAACGGTTTCACGGATCGCAATTCTGTCGCTTCCAACGTGTTCCTCGTGTCATTTTACGTCGGAAATAGTCACGAGCAGTGCATGTGAGCGTTTGCGGAGCCCAAAAAACACGGGATCAGGATTTGGGAATGCTCGCGATTTTCTCGTCAACGGTTTCTCGGATCACAATTCTGTCGCTTCAAACGCGTTCCTCGTGTCATTTTACGTCGGAAATAGTCACGAGCAGTGCACCTAAACGTTTCTGGAGTCAAAAAAACACGAGTTCAGGTTTTGGGAATGCTCGCGATTTTCTCGTCAACGGTTTCTCGGATCGCAATTCTGTCTCTTGCAACGTGTTCCTCGTGTCATTTTACGTCGGAAATAGTCACGAGTAGTGCACGTAAACGTTTCTGGAATTCAAAAAACACGAGATCAGGGGTTGGGAATGCTCGCGATTTTCTCGTCAACGGTTTCTCGGATCGCAATTCTGTCACTTCCAACGTGTTCCTCGCGTCATTTTACGTCGGAAATAGTGACGAGAAATGCACGTAAACGTTTCTGGAGTCCAAAAAACACGAGTTCAGGTTTTGGGAATGCTCGCGATTTTCTCGTCAACGGTTTCCCGGATCGCAATTATGTCGCTTCCAACGTGTTCCTTGTGTCATTTTACGTCGGAATTAGTCATGAGAAATGCACAAACACGGTTCTGGAATTAAAAAAACACGAGATCAGTGTTTGGGAATGCTCGCGATTTTCTCGTCAATGGTTTCTCGGATCGCAATTCTGTCACTTCCAACGTGTTCCTCGCGTCATTTTACGTCGGAAATAGTGACGAGAAATGCACGTAAACGTTTCTGGAGTCCAAAAAACACGAGTTCAGGTTTTGGGAATGGTCGTGATTTTCTCGTCAACGGTTTCCCGGATCGCAATTATGTCGCTTCCAACGTGTTCCTTGTGTCATTTTACGTCGGAATTAGTCATGAGAAATGCACAAACACGGTTCTGGAATTAAAAAAACACGAGATCAGTGTTTGGGAATGCTCGCGATTTTCTCGTCAATGGTTTCTCGGATCGCAATTCTGTCACTTCCAACGTGTTCCTCGCGTCATTTTACGTCGGAAATAGTGACGAGAAATGCACGTAAACGTTTCTGGAGTCCAAAAAACACGAGTTCAGGTTTTGGGAATGCTCGCGATTTTCTCGTCAACGGTTTCCCGGATCGCAATTATGTCGCTTCCAACGTGTTCCTCGTGTCATTTCACGTCGGAAATAGTCACGAGCAGTGCACGTAAACGTTTCTGGAGCCCAAAAAACACGAGATCAGGATTTGGGAATGCTCGCGATTTTCTCGTCAACGGTTTCTCGGATCGCAATTCTGTCGCTTCCAACGCGTTCCTCGCGTCATTTTACATCGGAATTAGTTATGAGAAATGCACAAACGCGGTTCTGGAGCCCAAAAAACACGAGATCAGGGTTTGGGAATGCTCGCGATTTTCTCGTCACGGTTTCTCGGATCGCAATTCTGTCACTTCCAACGTGTTCCTCGCGTCATTTTACGTCGGAAATAGTGACGAGAAATGCACGTAAACGTTTCTGGATTCCAAAAAACACGAGTTCAGGTTTTGGGAATGCTCGCGATTTTCTCGTCAACGGTTTCTCGGATCGCAATTCTGTCGCTCCCAACGTGTTCCTCGTGTCATTTTACGTCGGAAATAGTCACGAGCAGTGCACGTAAACGTTTCTGGAGTCCAAAATACACGAGTTCAGGTTTTGGGAATGCTCGCGATTTTCTCGTCAACGGTTTCTCGGATCGCAATTCTGTCGCTTCCAACGTGTTCCTCGTGTCATTTGACGTCGGAAATAGTCACGAGTAGTGCACGTAAACGTTTCTGGATTCCAAAAAACACGAGTTCAGGTTTTGGGAATGCTCGCGATTTTCTCGTCAACGGTTTCTCGGATCGCAATTCTGTCGCTTCCATCGCGTTTCTAGCGTCATTTTACGTCGGAAAGAGTCACGAGCAGTGCACGTAAACGTTTCTGGAGTCCAAAATACACGAGTTCAGGTTTTGGGAATGCTCGCGATTTTCTCGTCAACGGTTTCTCGGATCGCAATTCTGTCGCTTCCAACGTGTTCCTCGTGTCATTTGACGTCGGAAATAGTCACGAGTAGTGCACGTAAACGTTTCTGGATTCCAAAAAACACGAGTTCAGGTTTTGGGAATGCTCGCGATTTTCTCGTCAACGGTTTCTCGGATCGCAATTCTGTCGCTTCCATCGCGTTTCTAGCGTCATTTTACGTCGGAAAGAGTCACGAGCAGTGCACGTAAACGTTTCTGGAGTCCAAAAAACACGAGTTCAGGTTTTGGGAATGCTCGCGATTTTCTCGTCAACGGTTTCTCAGATCGCAATTCTGTCGCTTCCAACGTGTTCCTCGTGGCATTTTACGTCGGAAATAGTCACGAGCAGTGCATGTGAACGTTTGTCGAGCCCAAAAAACACGAGATCAGGATTTGGGAATGCTCGCGATTTTCTCGTCAACGGTTTCTCGGATCGCAATTCTGTCGCTTCCAACGCGTTCCTCGCGTCATTTTACATCGGAATTAGTCATGAGAAATGCACAAACACGGTTCTGGAGTTCAAAAAACACGAGATGAGGTTTTGGGAATGCTCGCGATTTTCTCGTCAACGGTTTCTCGGATCGCAATTCTGTCACTTCCAACGTGTTCCTCGCGTCATTTTACGTCGGAAATAGTCACGAGCAGTGCATGTGAGCGTTTGCGGAGCCCAAAAAACACGGGATCAGGATTTGGGAATGCTCGCGATTTACTCGTCAACGGTTTCTCGGATCACAATTCTGTCGCTTCAAACGCGTTCCTCGTGTCATTTTACGTCCGAAATAGTCACCAGCAGTGCACCTAAATGTTTCTGGAGTCAAAAAAACACGAGTTCAGGTTTTGGGAATGCTCGCGATTTTCTCGTCAACGTTTTCTCGGATCGCAATTCTGTCGCTTCCAACGTGTTCCTCGCGTCAGCTTACATCGAAATTTGTCATGAGAAATGCACAAACGCGTTTCTGGATTCCAAAAAACACGAGTTCAGGTTTTGGGAATGCTCGCGATTTTCTCGTCAACGGTTTCTCGGATCGCAATTCTGTCGCTTCCATCGCGTTTCTAGCGTCATTTTACGTCGGAAATAGTCACGAGCAGTGCACGTAAACGTTTCTGGAGTCCAAAAAACACGAGTTCAGGTTTTGGGAATGCTCGCGATTTTCTCGTCAACGGTTTCTCAGATCGCAATTCTGTCGCTTCCAACGTGTTCCTCGTGTCATTTTACCTCGGAAATAGTCACGAGCAGTGCATGTGAACGTTTGTCGAGCCCAAAAAACACGAGATCAGGATTTGGGAATGCTCGCGATTTTCTCGTCAACGTTTTCTCGGATCGCAATTCTGTCGCTTCCAACGTGTTCCTCGCGTCAGTTTACATCGAAATTTGTCATGAGAAACGCACAAACGCGGTTCTGGAGCCCGAAAAACACGAGATCAGGATTTGGGAATGCTCGCGATTTTCTCGTCAACGGTTTCTCGGATCGCAATTCTGTCGCTTCCAACGCGTTCCTCGCGTCATTTTACATCGGAATTAGTCATGAGAAATGCACAAACACGGTGCTGGAGTTCAAAAAACACGAGATGAGGTTTTGGGAATGCTCGCGATCTTCTCGTCAACAGTTTCTCGGATCGCAATTCTGTCGCTTCCAACGTGTTCCTCGTGTCATTTTACGTCAGAAATAGTCACGAGGAGTGCACGTGAACGTTTGTGCAGTCCAAAAAACACGAGTTCAGGATTTGGGATTGCTCGCGATTTTATCGTCAACGGTTTCTTGAATCGCAATTCTGTCGCTTCCAACGTGTTCCTCGTGTCATTTTACGTCGGAAATAGTCACGAGCAGTGCATGTGAGCGTTTGCGGAGCCCAAAAAACACGATTTCAGATTTTGGGAATGCTCGCGATTTTCTCGTCAACGGTTTCTCGGATCGCAATTCTGTCGCTTCCAACGCGTTCCTCGCGTCGTTTTACATCGGAATTAGTCACGAGAAATGCACAAACACGGTTCTGGAATTCAAAAAACACGAGATCAGGGGTTGGGAATGCTCGCGATTTTCTCGTCAACGGTTTCTCGGATCGCAATTCTGTCACTTCCAACGTGTTCCTCGCGTCATTTTACGTCGGAAATAGTGACGAGAAATGCACGTAAACGTTTCTTGATTCCAAAAAACACGAGTTCAGGTTTTGGGAATGCTCGCGATTTTCTCGTCAACGGTTTCTCAGATCGCAATTCTGTCGCTTCCAACGTGTTCCTCGTGTCATTTTACGTCGGAAATAGTCACGAGCAGTGCATGTGAGCGTTTGCGGAGCCCAAAAAACACGGGATCAGGATTTGGGAATGCTCGCGATTTTCTCGTCAACGGTTTCTCGGATCACAATTCTGTCGCTTGAAACGCGTTCCTCGTGTCATTTTACGTCGGAAATAGTCACGAGCAGTGCACCTAAACGTTTCTGGAGTCAAAAAAACACGAGTTCAGGTTTTGGGAATGCTCGCGATTTTCTCGTCAACGGTTTCTCGGATCGCAATTCTGTCTCTTGCAACGTGTTCCTCGTGTCATTTTACGTCGGAAATAGTCACGAGTAGTGCACGTAAACGTTTCTGGATTCCAAAAAACACGAGTTCAGGTTTTGGGAAAGCTCGCGATTTTCTCGTCAACGGTTTCTCGGATCGCAATTCTGTCGCTTCCATCGCGTTTCTAGCGTCATTTTACGTCGGAAATAGTCACGAGCAGTGCACGTAAACGTTTCTGGAGTCCAAAAAACACGAGATGAGGTTTTGGGAATGCTCGCGATTTTCTCGTCAACGGTTTCTCGGATCGCAATTCTGTCACTTCCAACGTGTTCCTCGCGTCATTTTACGTCGGAAATAGTGACGAGAAATGCACGTAAACGTTTCTTGATTCCAAAAAACACGA
Source organism: Crossocerus cetratus (assembly GCA_963675795.1). Taxonomy (NCBI): domain Eukaryota; kingdom Metazoa; phylum Arthropoda; class Insecta; order Hymenoptera; family Crabronidae; genus Crossocerus; species Crossocerus cetratus. Next base: position 1,804,801 of record CAVMBF010000002.1, read on the forward strand.
GATCAGTGTTTGGGAATGCTCGCGATTTTCTCGTCAATGGTTTCTCGGATCGCAATTCTGTCGCTTCCAACGTGTTCCTCGTGTCATTTTACGTCGGAAATAGTCACGAGCAGTGCATGTGAGAGTTTGCGGAGCCCAAAAAACACGGGATCAGGATTTGGGAATGGTCGTGATTTTCTCGTCAACGGTTTCCCGGATCGCAATTATGTCGCTTCCAACGTGTTCCTTGTGTCATTTTACGTCGGAATTAGTCATGAGAAATGCACAAACACGGTTCTGGAATTAAAAAAACACGAGATCAGTGTTTGGGAATGCTCGCGATTTTCTCGTCAATGGTTTCTCGGATCGCAATTCTGTCACTTCCAACGTGTTCCTCGCGTCATTTTACGTCGGAAATAGTGACGAGAAAGGCACGTAAACGTTTCTGGAGCCCAAAAAACACGAGATCAGGATTTGGGAATGCTCGCGATTTTCTCGTCAACGGTTTCTCGGATCGCAATTCTGTCGCTTCCAACGCGTTCCTCGCGTCATTTTACATCGGAATTAGTTATGAGAAATGCACAAACGCGGTTCTGGAGCCCAAAAAACACTAGATCAGGGTTTGGGAATGCTCGCGATTTTCTCGTCACGGTTTCTCGGATCGCAATTCTGTCACTTCCAACGTGTTCCTCGCGTCATTTTACGTCGGAAATAGTGACGAGAAATGCACGTAAACGTTTCTGGATTCCAAAAAACACGAGTTCAGGTTTTGGGAATGCTCGCGATTTTCTCGTCAACGGTTTCTCGGATCGCAATTCTGTCGCTCCCAACGTGTTCCTCGTGTCATTTTACGTCGGAAATAGTCACGAGCAGTGCACGTAAACGTTTCTGGAGTCCAAAATACACGAGTTCAGGTTTTGGGAATGCTCGCGATTTTCTCGTCAACGGTTTCTCGGATCGCAATTCTGTCGCTTCCAACGTGTTCCTCGTGTCATTTTACGTCGGAAATAGTCACGAGCAGTGCATGTGAACGTTTGTCGAGCCCAAAAAACACGAGATCAGGATTTGGGAATGCTCGCGATTTTCTCGTCAACGGTTTCTCGGATCGCAATTCTGTCACTTCCAACGTGTTCCTCGCGTCATTTTACGTCGGAAATAGTGACGAGAAATGCACGTAAACGTTTCTTGATTCCAAAAAACACGAGTTCAGGTTTTGGGATTGCTCGCGATTTTCTTATCAACGGTTTCACGGATCGCAATTCTGTCGCTTCCAACGCGTTCCTCGCGTCATTTTACATCGGAATTAGTCATGAGAAATGCACAAACACGGTTCTGGAGTTCAAAAAACACGAGATGAGGTTTTGGGAATGCTCGCGATTTTCTCGTCAACGGTTTCTCGGATCGCAATTCTGTCACTTCCAACGTGTTCCTCGCGTCATTTTACGTCGGAAATAGTGACGAGAAATGCACGTAAACGTTTCTTGATTCCAAAAAACACGAGTTCAGGTTTTGGGATTGCTCGCGATTTTCTTATCAACGGTTTCACGGATCGCAATTCTGTCGCTTCCAACGTGTTCCTCGTGTCATTTTACGTCGGAAATAGTCACGAGCAGTGCATGTGAGCGTTTGCGGAGCCCAAAAAACACGGGATCAGGATTTGGGAATGCTCGCGATTTTCTCGTCAACGGTTTCTCGGATCACAATTCTGTCGCTTCAAACGCGTTCCTCGTGTCATTTTACGTCGGAAATAGTCACGAGCAGTGCACCTAAACGTTTCTGGAGTCAAAAAAACACGAGTTCAGGTTTTGGGAATGCTCGCGATTTTCTCGTCAACGGTTTCTCGGATCGCAATTCTGTCTCTTGCAACGTGTTCCTCGTGTCATTTTACGTCGGAAATAGTCACGAGTAGTGCACGTAAACGTTTCTGGAATTCAAAAAACACGAGATCAGGGGTTGGGAATGCTCGCGATTTTCTCGTCAACGGTTTCTCGGATCGCAATTCTGTCACTTCCAACGTGTTCCTCGCGTCATTTTACGTCGGAAATAGTGACGAGAAATGCACGTAAACGTTTCTGGAGTCCAAAAAACACGAGTTCAGGTTTTGGGAATGCTCGCGATTTTCTCGTCAACGGTTTCCCGGATCGCAATTATGTCGCTTCCAACGTGTTCCTTGTGTCATTTTACGTCGGAATTAGTCATGAGAAATGCACAAACACGGTTCTGGAATTAAAAAAACACGAGATCAGTGTTTGGGAATGCTCGCGATTTTCTCGTCAATGGTTTCTCGGATCGCAATTCTGTCACTTCCAACGTGTTCCTCGCGTCATTTTACGTCGGAAATAGTGACGAGAAATGCACGTAAACGTTTCTGGAGTCCAAAAAACACGAGTTCAGGTTTTGGGAATGGTCGTGATTTTCTCGTCAACGGTTTCCCGGATCGCAATTATGTCGCTTCCAACGTGTTCCTTGTGTCATTTTACGTCGGAATTAGTCATGAGAAATGCACAAACACGGTTCTGGAATTAAAAAAACACGAGATCAGTGTTTGGGAATGCTCGCGATTTTCTCGTCAATGGTTTCTCGGATCGCAATTCTGTCACTTCCAACGTGTTCCTCGCGTCATTTTACGTCGGAAATAGTGACGAGAAATGCACGTAAACGTTTCTGGAGTCCAAAAAACACGAGTTCAGGTTTTGGGAATGCTCGCGATTTTCTCGTCAACGGTTTCCCGGATCGCAATTATGTCGCTTCCAACGTGTTCCTCGTGTCATTTCACGTCGGAAATAGTCACGAGCAGTGCACGTAAACGTTTCTGGAGCCCAAAAAACACGAGATCAGGATTTGGGAATGCTCGCGATTTTCTCGTCAACGGTTTCTCGGATCGCAATTCTGTCGCTTCCAACGCGTTCCTCGCGTCATTTTACATCGGAATTAGTTATGAGAAATGCACAAACGCGGTTCTGGAGCCCAAAAAACACGAGATCAGGGTTTGGGAATGCTCGCGATTTTCTCGTCACGGTTTCTCGGATCGCAATTCTGTCACTTCCAACGTGTTCCTCGCGTCATTTTACGTCGGAAATAGTGACGAGAAATGCACGTAAACGTTTCTGGATTCCAAAAAACACGAGTTCAGGTTTTGGGAATGCTCGCGATTTTCTCGTCAACGGTTTCTCGGATCGCAATTCTGTCGCTCCCAACGTGTTCCTCGTGTCATTTTACGTCGGAAATAGTCACGAGCAGTGCACGTAAACGTTTCTGGAGTCCAAAATACACGAGTTCAGGTTTTGGGAATGCTCGCGATTTTCTCGTCAACGGTTTCTCGGATCGCAATTCTGTCGCTTCCAACGTGTTCCTCGTGTCATTTGACGTCGGAAATAGTCACGAGTAGTGCACGTAAACGTTTCTGGATTCCAAAAAACACGAGTTCAGGTTTTGGGAATGCTCGCGATTTTCTCGTCAACGGTTTCTCGGATCGCAATTCTGTCGCTTCCATCGCGTTTCTAGCGTCATTTTACGTCGGAAAGAGTCACGAGCAGTGCACGTAAACGTTTCTGGAGTCCAAAATACACGAGTTCAGGTTTTGGGAATGCTCGCGATTTTCTCGTCAACGGTTTCTCGGATCGCAATTCTGTCGCTTCCAACGTGTTCCTCGTGTCATTTGACGTCGGAAATAGTCACGAGTAGTGCACGTAAACGTTTCTGGATTCCAAAAAACACGAGTTCAGGTTTTGGGAATGCTCGCGATTTTCTCGTCAACGGTTTCTCGGATCGCAATTCTGTCGCTTCCATCGCGTTTCTAGCGTCATTTTACGTCGGAAAGAGTCACGAGCAGTGCACGTAAACGTTTCTGGAGTCCAAAAAACACGAGTTCAGGTTTTGGGAATGCTCGCGATTTTCTCGTCAACGGTTTCTCAGATCGCAATTCTGTCGCTTCCAACGTGTTCCTCGTGGCATTTTACGTCGGAAATAGTCACGAGCAGTGCATGTGAACGTTTGTCGAGCCCAAAAAACACGAGATCAGGATTTGGGAATGCTCGCGATTTTCTCGTCAACGGTTTCTCGGATCGCAATTCTGTCGCTTCCAACGCGTTCCTCGCGTCATTTTACATCGGAATTAGTCATGAGAAATGCACAAACACGGTTCTGGAGTTCAAAAAACACGAGATGAGGTTTTGGGAATGCTCGCGATTTTCTCGTCAACGGTTTCTCGGATCGCAATTCTGTCACTTCCAACGTGTTCCTCGCGTCATTTTACGTCGGAAATAGTCACGAGCAGTGCATGTGAGCGTTTGCGGAGCCCAAAAAACACGGGATCAGGATTTGGGAATGCTCGCGATTTACTCGTCAACGGTTTCTCGGATCACAATTCTGTCGCTTCAAACGCGTTCCTCGTGTCATTTTACGTCCGAAATAGTCACCAGCAGTGCACCTAAATGTTTCTGGAGTCAAAAAAACACGAGTTCAGGTTTTGGGAATGCTCGCGATTTTCTCGTCAACGTTTTCTCGGATCGCAATTCTGTCGCTTCCAACGTGTTCCTCGCGTCAGCTTACATCGAAATTTGTCATGAGAAATGCACAAACGCGTTTCTGGATTCCAAAAAACACGAGTTCAGGTTTTGGGAATGCTCGCGATTTTCTCGTCAACGGTTTCTCGGATCGCAATTCTGTCGCTTCCATCGCGTTTCTAGCGTCATTTTACGTCGGAAATAGTCACGAGCAGTGCACGTAAACGTTTCTGGAGTCCAAAAAACACGAGTTCAGGTTTTGGGAATGCTCGCGATTTTCTCGTCAACGGTTTCTCAGATCGCAATTCTGTCGCTTCCAACGTGTTCCTCGTGTCATTTTACCTCGGAAATAGTCACGAGCAGTGCATGTGAACGTTTGTCGAGCCCAAAAAACACGAGATCAGGATTTGGGAATGCTCGCGATTTTCTCGTCAACGTTTTCTCGGATCGCAATTCTGTCGCTTCCAACGTGTTCCTCGCGTCAGTTTACATCGAAATTTGTCATGAGAAACGCACAAACGCGGTTCTGGAGCCCGAAAAACACGAGATCAGGATTTGGGAATGCTCGCGATTTTCTCGTCAACGGTTTCTCGGATCGCAATTCTGTCGCTTCCAACGCGTTCCTCGCGTCATTTTACATCGGAATTAGTCATGAGAAATGCACAAACACGGTGCTGGAGTTCAAAAAACACGAGATGAGGTTTTGGGAATGCTCGCGATCTTCTCGTCAACAGTTTCTCGGATCGCAATTCTGTCGCTTCCAACGTGTTCCTCGTGTCATTTTACGTCAGAAATAGTCACGAGGAGTGCACGTGAACGTTTGTGCAGTCCAAAAAACACGAGTTCAGGATTTGGGATTGCTCGCGATTTTATCGTCAACGGTTTCTTGAATCGCAATTCTGTCGCTTCCAACGTGTTCCTCGTGTCATTTTACGTCGGAAATAGTCACGAGCAGTGCATGTGAGCGTTTGCGGAGCCCAAAAAACACGATTTCAGATTTTGGGAATGCTCGCGATTTTCTCGTCAACGGTTTCTCGGATCGCAATTCTGTCGCTTCCAACGCGTTCCTCGCGTCGTTTTACATCGGAATTAGTCACGAGAAATGCACAAACACGGTTCTGGAATTCAAAAAACACGAGATCAGGGGTTGGGAATGCTCGCGATTTTCTCGTCAACGGTTTCTCGGATCGCAATTCTGTCACTTCCAACGTGTTCCTCGCGTCATTTTACGTCGGAAATAGTGACGAGAAATGCACGTAAACGTTTCTTGATTCCAAAAAACACGAGTTCAGGTTTTGGGATTGCTCGCGATTTTCTTGTCAACGGTTTCTCGGATCGCAATTCTGTCGCTTCCAACGTGTTCCTCGTGTCATTTTACGTCGGAAATAGTCACGAGCAGTGCATGTGAGCGTTTGCGGAGCCCAAAAAACACGGGATCAGGATTTGGGAATGCTCGCGATTTTCTCGTCAACGGTTTCTCGGATCACAATTCTGTCGCTTCAAACGCGTTCCTCGTGTCATTTTACGTCGGAAATAGTCACCAGCAGTGCACCTAAATGTTTCTGGAGTCAAAAAAACACGAGTTCAGGTTTTGGGAATGCTCGCGATTTTCTCGTCAACGGTTTCTCGGATCGCAATTCTGTCGCTCCCAACGTGTTCCTCGTGTCATTTTACGTCGGAAATAGTCACGAGCAGTGCACGTAAACGTTTCTGGAGTCCAAAAAACACGAGTTCAGGTTTTGGGAATGCTCGCGATTTTCTCGTCAACGGTTTCTCAGATCGCAATTCTGTCGCTTCCAACGTGTTCCTCGTGTCATTTTACCTCGGAAATAGTCACGAGCAGTGCATGTGAACGTTTGTCGAGCCCAAAAAACACGAGATCAGGATTTAGGAATGCTCGCGATTTTCTCGTCAACGTTTTCTCGGATCGCAATTATGTCGCTTCCAACGTGTTCCTCGCGTCAGTTTACATCGAAATTTGTCATGAGAAATGCACAAACGCGGTTCTGGAGCCCGAAAAACACGAGATCAGGATTTGGGAATGCTCGCGATTTTCTCGTCAACGGTTTCTCGGATCGCAATTCTGTCGCTTCCAACGCGTTCCTCGCGTCATTTTACATCGGAATTAGTCATGAGAAATGCACAAACACGGTGCTGGAGTTCAAAAAACACGAGATGAGGTTTTGGGAATGCTCGCGATCTTCACGTCAACGGTTTCTCGGATCGCAATTCTGTCGCTTCCAACGTGTTCCTCGTGTCATTTTACGTCAGAAATAGTCACGAGGAGTGCACGTAAACGTTTCTGGAGTCCAAAAAACACGAGTTCAGGTTTTGGGAATGCTCGCGATTTTCTCGTCAACATTTTCTCGGATCGCAATTCTGTCGCTTCCAACGCGTTCCTCGCGTCATTTTACATCGGAATTAGTCATGAGAAATGCACAAACGCGGTTCTGGAATTAAAAAAACACGAGATCAGTGTTTGGGAATGCTCGCGATTTTCTCGTCAATGGTTTCTCGGATCGCAATTCTGTCGCTTCCAACGTGTTCCTCGTGTCATTTTACGTCGGAAATAGTCACGAGCAGTGCATGTGAGAGTTTGCGGAGCCCAAAAAACACGGGATCAGGATTTGGGAATGGTCGTGATTTTCTCGTCAACGGTTTCCCGGATCGCAATTATGTCGCTTCCAACGTGTTCCTTGTGTCATTTTACGTCGGAATTAGTCATGAGAAATGCACAAACACGGTTCTGGAATTAAAAAAACACGAGATCAGTGTTTGGGAATGCTCGCGATTTTCTCGTCAATGGTTTCTCGGATCGCAATTCTGTCACTTCCAACGTGTTCCTCGCGTCATTTTACGTCGGAAATAGTGACGAGAAAGGCACGTAAACGTTTCTGGAGTCCAAAAAACACGAGTTCAGGTTTTGGGAATGCTCGCGATTTTCTCGTCAACGGTTTCCCGGATCGCAATTATGTCGCTTCCAACGTGTTCCTCGTGTCATTTCACGTCGGAAATAGTCACGAGCAGTGCACGTAAACGTTTCTGGAGCCCAAAAAACACGAGATCAGGATTTGGGAATGCTCGCGATTTTCTCGTCAACGGTTTCTCGGATCGCAATTCTGTCGCTTCCAACGCGTTCCTCGCGTCATTTTACATCGGAATTAGTTATGAGAAATGCACAAACGCGGTTCTGGAGCCCAAAAAACACTAGATCAGGGTTTGGGAATGCTCGCGATTTTCTCGTCACGGTTTCTCGGATCGCAATTCTGTCACTTCCAACGTGTTCCTCGCGTCATTTTACGTCGGAAATAGTGACGAGAAATGCACGTAAACGTTTCTGGATTCCAAAAAACACGAGTTCAGGTTTTGGGAATGCTCGCGATTTTCTCGTCAACGGTTTCTCGGATCGCAATTCTGTCGCTCCCAACGTGTTCCTCGTGTCATTTTACGTCGGAAATAGTCACGAGCAGTGCACGTAAACGTTTCTGGAGTCCAAAATACACGAGTTCAGGTTTTGGGAATGCTCGCGATTTTCTCGTCAACGGTTTCTCGGATCGCAATTCTGTCGCTTCCAACGTGTTCCTCGTGTCATTTGACGTCGGAAATAGTCACGAGTAGTGCACGTAAACGTTTCTGGATTCCAAAAAACACGAGTTCAGGTTTTGGGAATGCTCGCGATTTTCTCGTCAACGGTTTCTCGGATCGCAATTCTGTCGCTTCCATCGCGTTTCTAGCGTCATTTTACGTCGGAAAGAGTCACGAGCAGTGCACGTAAACGTTTCTGGAGTCCAAAAAACACGAGTTCAGGTTTTGGGAATGCTCGCGATTTTCTCGTCAACGGTTTCTCAGATCGCAATTCTGTCGCTTCCAACGTGTTCCTCGTGGCATTTTACGTCGGAAATAGTCACGAGCAGTGCATGTGAACGTTTGTCGAGCCCAAAAAACACGAGATCAGGATTTGGGAATGCTCGCGATTTTCTCGTCAACGGTTTCTCGGATCGCAATTCTGTCGCTTCCAACGCGTTCCTCGCGTCATTTTACATCGGAATTAGTCATGAGAAATGCACAAACACGGTTCTGGAGTTCAAAAAACACGAGATGAGGTTTTGGGAATGCTCGCGATTTTCTCGTCAACGGTTTCTCGGATCGCAATTCTGTCACTTCCAACGTGTTCCTCGCGTCATTTTACGTCGGAAATAGTGACGAGAAATGCACGTAAACGTTTCTTGATTCCAAAAAACACGAGTTCAGGTTTTGGGATTGCTCGCGATTTTCTTATCAACGGTTTCACGGATCGCAATTCTGTCGCTTCCAACGTGTTCCTCGTGTCATTTTACGTCGGAAATAGTCACGAGCAGTGCATGTGAGCGTTTGCGGAGCCCAAAAAACACGGGATCAGGATTTGGGAATGCTCGCGATTTTCTCGTCAACGGTTTCTCGGATCACAATTCTGTCGCTTCAAACGCGTTCCTCGTGTCATTTTACGTCGGAAATAGTCATGAGAAATGCACAAACACGGTGCTGGAGTTCAAAAAACACGAGATGAGGTTTTGGGAATGCTCGCGATCTTCACGTCAACGGTTTCTCGGATCGCAATTCTGTCGCTTCCAACGTGTTCCTCGTGTCATTTTACGTCAGAAATAGTCACGAGGAGTGCACGTAAACGTTTCTGGAGTCCAAAAAACACGAGTTCAGGTTTTGGGAATGCTCGCGATTTTCTCGTCAACATTTTCTCGGATCGCAATTCTGTCGCTTCCAACGCGTTCCTCGCGTCATTTTACATCGGAATTAGTCATGAGAAATGCACAAACGCGGTTCTGGAATTAAAAAAACACGAGATCAGTGTTTGGGAATGCTCGCGATTTTCTCGTCAATGGTTTCTCGGATCGCAATTCTGTCGCTTCCAACGTGTTCCTCGTGTCATTTTACGTCGGAAATAGTCACGAGCAGTGCATGTGAGAGTTTGCGGAGCCCAAAAAACACGGGATCAGGATTTGGGAATGGTCGTGATTTTCTCGTCAACGGTTTCCCGGATCGCAATTATGTCGCTTCCAACGTGTTCCTTGTGTCATTTTACGTCGGAATTAGTCATGAGAAATGCACAAACACGGTTCTGGAATTAAAAAAACACGAGATCAGTGTTTGGGAATGCTCGCGATTTTCTCGTCAATGGTTTCTCGGATCGCAATTCTGTCACTTCCAACGTGTTCCTCGCGTCATTTTACGTCGGAAATAGTGACGAGAAAGGCACGTAAACGTTTCTGGAGTCCAAAAAACACGAGTTCAGGTTTTGGGAATGCTCGCGATTTTCTCGTCAACGGTTTCCCGGATCGCAATTATGTCGCTTCCAACGTGTTCCTCGTGTCATTTCACGTCGGAAATAGTCACGAGCAGTGCACGTAAACGTTTCTGGAGCCCAAAAAACACGAGATCAGGATTTGGGAATGCTCGCGATTTTCTCGTCAACGGTTTCTCGGATCGCAATTCTGTCGCTTCCAACGCGTTCCTCGCGTCATTTTACATCGGAATTAGTTATGAGAAATGCACAAACGCGGTTCTGGAGCCCAAAAAACACTAGATCAGGGTTTGGGAATGCTCGCGATTTTCTCGTCACGGTTTCTCGGATCGCAATTCTGTCACTTCCAACGTGTTCCTCGCGTCATTTTACGTCGGAAATAGTGACGAGAAATGCACGTAAACGTTTCTGGATTCCAAAAAACACGAGTTCAGGTTTTGGGAATGCTCGCGATTTTCTCGTCAACGGTTTCTCGGATCGCAATTCTGTCGCTCCCAACGTGTTCCTCGTGTCATTTTACGTCGGAAATAGTCACGAGCAGTGCACGTAAACGTTTCTGGAGTCCAAAATACACGAGTTCAGGTTTTGGGAATGCTCGCGATTTTCTCGTCAACGGTTTCTCGGATCGCAATTCTGTCGCTTCCAACGTGTTCCTCGTGTCATTTGACGTCGGAAATAGTCACGAGTAGTGCACGTAAACGTTTCTGGATTCCAAAAAACACGAGTTCAGGTTTTGGGAATGCTCGCGATTTTCTCGTCAACGGTTTCTCGGATCGCAATTCTGTCGCTTCCATCGCGTTTCTAGCGTCATTTTACGTCGGAAAGAGTCACGAGCAGTGCACGTAAACGTTTCTGGAGTCCAAAAAACACGAGTTCAGGTTTTGGGAATGCTCGCGATTTTCTCGTCAACGGTTTCTCAGATCGCAATTCTGTCGCTTCCAACGTGTTCCTCGTGGCATTTTACGTCGGAAATAGTCACGAGCAGTGCATGTGAACGTTTGTCGAGCCCAAAAAACACGAGATCAGGATTTGGGAATGCTCGCGATTTTCTCGTCAACGGTTTCTCGGATCGCAATTCTGTCGCTTCCAACGCGTTCCTCGCGTCATTTTACATCGGAATTAGTCATGAGAAATGCACAAACACGGTTCTGGAGTTCAAAAAACACGAGATGAGGTTTTGGGAATGCTCGCGATTTTCTCGTCAACGGTTTCTCGGATCGCAATTCTGTCACTTCCAACGTGTTCCTCGCGTCATTTTACGTCGGAAATAGTGACGAGAAATGCACGTAAACGTTTCTTGATTCCAAAAAACACGAGTTCAGGTTTTGGGATTGCTCGCGATTTTCTTATCAACGGTTTCACGGATCGCAATTCTGTCGCTTCCAACGTGTTCCTCGTGTCATTTTACGTCGGAAATAGTCACGAGCAGTGCATGTGAGCGTTTGCGGAGCCCAAAAAACACGGGATCAGGATTTGGGAATGCTCGCGATTTTCTCGTCAACGGTTTCTCGGATCACAATTCTGTCGCTTCAAACGCGTTCCTCGTGTCATTTTACGTCGGAAATAGTCACGAGCAGTGCACCTAAACGTTTCTGGAGTCAAAAAAACACGAGTTCAGGTTTTGGGAATGCTCGCGATTTTCTCGTCAACGGTTTCTCGGATCGCAATTCTGTCTCTTGCAACGTGTTCCTCGTGTCATTTTACGTCGGAAATAGTCACGAGTAGTGCACGTAAACGTTTCTGGAATTCAAAAAACACGAGATCAGGGGTTGGGAATGCTCGCGATTTTCTCGTCAACGGTTTCTCGGATCGCAATTCTGTCACTTCCAACGTGTTCCTCGCGTCATTTTACGTCGGAAATAGTGACGAGAAATGCACGTAAACGTTTCTGGAGTCCAAAAAACACGAGTTCAGGTTTTGGGAATGCTCGCGATTTTCTCGTCAACGGTTTCCCGGATCGCAATTATGTCGCTTCCAACGTGTTCCTTGTGTCATTTTACGTCGGAATTAGTCATGAGAAATGCACAAACACGGTTCTGGAATTAAAAAAACACGAGATCAGTGTTTGGGAATGCTCGCGATTTTCTCGTCAATGGTTTCTCGGATCGCAATTCTGTCACTTCCAACGTGTTCCTCGCGTCATTTTACGTCGGAAATAGTGACGAGAAATGCACGTAAACGTTTCTGGAGTCCAAAAAACACGAGTTCAGGTTTTGGGAATGGTCGTGATTTTCTCGTCAACGGTTTCCCGGATCGCAATTATGTCGCTTCCAACGTGTTCCTTGTGTCATTTTACGTCGGAATTAGTCATGAGAAATGCACAAACACGGTTCTGGAATTAAAAAAACACGAGATCAGTGTTTGGGAATGCTCGCGATTTTCTCGTCAATGGTTTCTCGGATCGCAATTCTGTCACTTCCAACGTGTTCCTCGCGTCATTTTACGTCGGAAATAGTGACGAGAAATGCACGTAAACGTTTCTGGAGTCCAAAAAACACGAGTTCAGGTTTTGGGAATGCTCGCGATTTTCTCGTCAACGGTTTCCCGGATCGCAATTATGTCGCTTCCAACGTGTTCCTCGTGTCATTTCACGTCGGAAATAGTCACGAGCAGTGCACGTAAACGTTTCTGGAGCCCAAAAAACACGAGATCAGGATTTGGGAATGCTCGCGATTTTCTCGTCAACGGTTTCTCGGATCGCAATTCTGTCGCTTCCAACGCGTTCCTCGCGTCATTTTACATCGGAATTAGTTATGAGAAATGCACAAACGCGGTTCTGGAGCCCAAAAAACACGAGATCAGGGTTTGGGAATGCTCGCGATTTTCTCGTCACGGTTTCTCGGATCGCAATTCTGTCACTTCCAACGTGTTCCTCGCGTCATTTTACGTCGGAAATAGTGACGAGAAATGCACGTAAACGTTTCTGGATTCCAAAAAACACGAGTTCAGGTTTTGGGAATGCTCGCGATTTTCTCGTCAACGGTTTCTCGGATCGCAATTCTGTCGCTCCCAACGTGTTCCTCGTGTCATTTTACGTCGGAAATAGTCACGAGCAGTGCACGTAAACGTTTCTGGGGTCCAAAATACACGAGTTCAGGTTTTGGGAATGCTCGCGATTTTCTCGTCAACGGTTTCTCGGATCGCAATTCTGTCGCTTCCAACGTGTTCCTCGTGTCATTTGACGTCGGAAATAGTCACGAGTAGTGCACGTAAACGTTTCTGGATTCCAAAAAACACGAGTTCAGGTTTTGGGAATGCTCGCGATTTTCTCGTCAACGGTTTCTCGGATCGCAATTCTGTCGCTTCCATCGCGTTTCTAGCGTCATTTTACGTCGGAAAGAGTCACGAGCAGTGCACGTAAACGTTTCTGGAGTCCAAAATACACGAGTTCAGGTTTTGGGAATGCTCGCGATTTTCTCGTCAACGGTTTCTCGGATCGCAATTCTGTCGCTTCCAACGTGTTCCTCGTGTCATTTGACGTCGGAAATAGTCACGAGTAGTGCACGTAAACGTTTCTGGATTCCAAAAAACACGAGTTCAGGTTTTGGGAATGCTCGCGATTTTCTCGTCAACGGTTTCTCGGATCGCAATTCTGTCGCTTCCATCGCGTTTCTAGCGTCATTTTACGTCGGAAAGAGTCACGAGCAGTGCACGTAAACGTTTCTGGAGTCCAAAAAACACGAGTTCAGGTTTTGGGAATGCTCGCGATTTTCTCGTCAACGGTTTCTCAGATCGCAATTCTGTCGCTTCCAACGTGTTCCTCGTGGCATTTTACGTCGGAAATAGTCACGAGCAGTGCATGTGAACGTTTGTCGAGCCCAAAAAACACGAGATCAGGATTTGGGAATGCTCGCGATTTTCTCGTCAACGGTTTCTCGGATCGCAATTCTGTCGCTTCCAACGCGTTCCTCGCGTCATTTTACATCGGAATTAGTCATGAGAAATGCACAAACACGGTTCTGGAGTTCAAAAAACACGAGATGAGGTTTTGGGAATGCTCGCGATTTTCTCGTCAACGGTTTCTCGGATCGCAATTCTGTCACTTCCAACGTGTTCCTCGCGTCATTTTACGTCGGAAATAGTCACGAGCAGTGCATGTGAGCGTTTGCGGAGCCCAAAAAACACGGGATCAGGATTTGGGAATGCTCGCGATTTACTCGTCAACGGTTTCTCGGATCACAATTCTGTCGCTTCAAACGCGTTCCTCGTGTCATTTTACGTCCGAAATAGTCACCAGCAGTGCACCTAAATGTTTCTGGAGTCAAAAAAACACGAGTTCAGGTTTTGGGAATGCTCGCGATTTTCTCGTCAACGTTTTCTCGGATCGCAATTCTGTCGCTTCCAACGTGTTCCTCGCGTCAGCTTACATCGAAATTTGTCATGAGAAATGCACAAACGCGTTTCTGGATTCCAAAAAACACGAGTTCAGGTTTTGGGAATGCTCGCGATTTTCTCGTCAACGGTTTCTCGGATCGCAATTCTGTCGCTTCCATCGCGTTTCTAGCGTCATTTTACGTCGGAAATAGTCACGAGCAGTGCACGTAAACGTTTCTGGAGTCCAAAAAACACGAGTTCAGGTTTTGGGAATGCTCGCGATTTTCTCGTCAACGGTTTCTCAGATCGCAATTCTGTCGCTTCCAACGTGTTCCTCGTGTCATTTTACCTCGGAAATAGTCACGAGCAGTGCATGTGAACGTTTGTCGAGCCCAAAAAACACGAGATCAGGATTTGGGAATGCTCGCGATTTTCTCGTCAACGTTTTCTCGGATCGCAATTCTGTCGCTTCCAACGTGTTCCTCGCGTCAGTTTACATCGAAATTTGTCATGAGAAACGCACAAACGCGGTTCTGGAGCCCGAAAAACACGAGATCAGGATTTGGGAATGCTCGCGATTTTCTCGTCAACGGTTTCTCGGATCGCAATTCTGTCGCTTCCAACGCGTTCCTCGCGTCATTTTACATCGGAATTAGTCATGAGAAATGCACAAACACGGTGCTGGAGTTCAAAAAACACGAGATGAGGTTTTGGGAATGCTCGCGATCTTCTCGTCAACAGTTTCTCGGATCGCAATTCTGTCGCTTCCAACGTGTTCCTCGTGTCATTTTACGTCAGAAATAGTCACGAGGAGTGCACGTGAACGTTTGTGCAGTCCAAAAAACACGAGTTCAGGATTTGGGATTGCTCGCGATTTTATCGTCAACGGTTTCTTGAATCGCAATTCTGTCGCTTCCAACGTGTTCCTCGTGTCATTTTACGTCGGAAATAGTCACGAGCAGTGCATGTGAGCGTTTGCGGAGCCCAAAAAACACGATTTCAGATTTTGGGAATGCTCGCGATTTTCTCGTCAACGGTTTCTCGGATCGCAATTCTGTCGCTTCCAACGCGTTCCTCGCGTCGTTTTACATCGGAATTAGTCACGAGAAATGCACAAACACGGTTCTGGAATTCAAAAAACACGAGATCAGGGGTTGGGAATGCTCGCGATTTTCTCGTCAACGGTTTCTCGGATCGCAATTCTGTCACTTCCAACGTGTTCCTCGCGTCATTTTACGTCGGAAATAGTGACGAGAAATGCACGTAAACGTTTCTTGATTCCAAAAAACACGAGTTCAGGTTTTGGGATTGCTCGCGATTTTCTTGTCAACGGTTTCTCGGATCGCAATTCTGTCGCTTCCAACGTGTTCCTCGTGTCATTTTACGTCGGAAATAGTCACGAGCAGTGCATGTGAGCGTTTGCGGAGCCCAAAAAACACGGGATCAGGATTTGGGAATGCTCGCGATTTTCTCGTCAACGGTTTCTCGGATCACAATTCTGTCGCTTCAAACGCGTTCCTCGTGTCATTTTACGTCGGAAATAGTCACCAGCAGTGCACCTAAATGTTTCTGGAGTCAAAAAAACACGAGTTCAGGTTTTGGGAATGCTCGCGATTTTCTCGTCAACGGTTTCTCGGATCGCAATTCTGTCGCTCCCAACGTGTTCCTCGTGTCATTTTACGTCGGAAATAGTCACGAGCAGTGCACGTAAACGTTTCTGGAGTCCAAAAAACACGAGTTCAGGTTTTGGGAATGCTCGCGATTTTCTCGTCAACGGTTTCTCAGATCGCAATTCTGTCGCTTCCAACGTGTTCCTCGTGTCATTTTACCTCGGAAATAGTCACGAGCAGTGCATGTGAACGTTTGTCGAGCCCAAAAAACACGAGATCAGGATTTAGGAATGCTCGCGATTTTCTCGTCAACGTTTTCTCGGATCGCAATTATGTCGCTTCCAACGTGTTCCTCGCGTCAGTTTACATCGAAATTTGTCATGAGAAATGCACAAACGCGGTTCTGGAGCCCGAAAAACACGAGATCAGGATTTGGGAATGCTCGCGATTTTCTCGTCAACGGTTTCTCGGATCGCAATTCTGTCGCTTCCAACGCGTTCCTCGCGTCATTTTACATCGGAATTAGTCATGAGAAATGCACAAACACGGTGCTGGAGTTCAAAAAACACGAGATGAGGTTTTGGGAATGCTCGCGATCTTCACGTCAACGGTTTCTCGGATCGCAATTCTGTCGCTTCCAACGTGTTCCTCGTGTCATTTTACGTCAGAAATAGTCACGAGGAGTGCACGTAAACGTTTCTGGAGTCCAAAAAACACGAGTTCAGGTTTTGGGAATGCTCGCGATTTTCTCGTCAACATTTTCTCGGATCGCAATTCTGTCGCTTCCAACGCGTTCCTCGCGTCATTTTACATCGGAATTAGTCATGAGAAATGCACAAACGCGGTTCTGGAGTCCAAAAAACACGAGTTCAGGTTTTGGGAATGGTCGCGATTTTCTCGTCAACGGTTTCTCGGATCGCAATTCTGTCGCTTCCAACGCGTTCCTCGCGTCATTTTACATCGGAATTAGTCATGAGAAATGCACAAACACGGTTCTGAAATTAAAAAAACACGAGATCAGTGTTTGGGAATGCTCGCTATTTTCTCGTCAATGGTTTCTCGGATCGCAATTCTGTCACTTCCAACGTGTTCCTCGCGTCATTTTACGTCGGAAATAGTGACGAGAAATGCACGTAAACGTTTCTGGAGTCCAAAAAACACGAGTTCAGGTTTTGGGAATGGTCGTGATTTTCTCGTCAACGGTTTCCCGGATCGCAATTATGTCGCTTCCAACGTGTTCCTTGTGTCATTTTACGTCGGAATTAGTCATGAGAAATGCACAAACACGGTTCTGGAATTAAAAAAACACGAGATCAGTGTTTGGGAATGCTCGCGATTTTCTCGTCAATGGTTTCTCGGATCGCAATTCTGTCACTTCCAACGTGTTCCTCGCGTCATTTTACGTCGGAAATAGTGACGAGAAATGCACGTAAACGTTTCTGGAGTCCAAAAAACACGAGTTCAGGTTTTGGGAATGCTCGCGATTTTCTCGTCAACGGTTTCCCGGATCGCAATTATGTCGCTTCCAACGTGTTCCTCGTGTCATTTCACGTCGGAAATAGTCACGAGCAGTGCACGTAAACGTTTCTGGAGCCCAAAAAACACGAGATCAGGATTTGGGAATGCTCGCGATTTTCTCGTCAACGGTTTCTCGGATCGCAATTCTGTCGCTTCCAACGCGTTCCTCGCGTCATTTTACATCGGAATTAGTTATGAGAAATGCACAAACGCGGTTCTGGAGCCCAAAAAACACGAGATCAGGGTTTGGGAATGCTCGCGATTTTCTCGTCACGGTTTCTCGGATCGCAATTCTGTCACTTCCAACGTGTTCCTCGCGTCATTTTACGTCGGAAATAGTGACGAGAAATGCACGTAAACGTTTCTGGATTCCAAAAAACACGAGTTCAGGTTTTGGGAATGCTCGCGATTTTCTCGTCAACGGTTTCTCGGATCGCAATTCTGTCGCTCCCAACGTGTTCCTCGTGTCATTTTACGTCGGAAATAGTCACGAGCAGTGCACGTAAACGTTTCTGGAGTCCAAAATACACGAGTTCAGGTTTTGGGAATGCTCGCGATTTTCTCGTCAACGGTTTCTCGGATCGCAATTCTGTCGCTTCCAACGTGTTCCTCGTGTCATTTGACGTCGGAAATAGTCACGAGTAGTGCACGTAAACGTTTCTGGATTCCAAAAAACACGAGTTCAGGTTTTGGGAATGCTCGCGATTTTCTCGTCAACGGTTTCTCGGATCGCAATTCTGTCGCTTCCATCGCGTTTCTAGCGTCATTTTACGTCGGAAAGAGTCACGAGCAGTGCACGTAAACGTTTCTGGAGTCCAAAATACACGAGTTCAGGTTTTGGGAATGCTCGCGATTTTCTCGTCAACGGTTTCTCGGATCGCAATTCTGTCGCTTCCAACGTGTTCCTCGTGTCATTTGACGTCGGAAATAGTCACGAGTAGTGCACGTAAACGTTTCTGGATTCCAAAAAACACGAGTTCAGGTTTTGGGAATGCTCGCGATTTTCTCGTCAACGGTTTCTCGGATCGCAATTCTGTCGCTTCCATCGCGTTTCTAGCGTCATTTTACGTCGGAAAGAGTCACGAGCAGTGCACGTAAACGTTTCTGGAGTCCAAAAAACACGAGTTCAGGTTTTGGGAATGCTCGCGATTTTCTCGTCAACGGTTTCTCAGATCGCAATTCTGTCGCTTCCAACGTGTTCCTCGTGGCATTTTACGTCGGAAATAGTCACGAGCAGTGCATGTGAACGTTTGTCGAGCCCAAAAAACACGAGATCAGGATTTGGGAATGCTCGCGATTTTCTCGTCAACGGTTTCTCGGATCGCAATTCTGTCGCTTCCAACGCGTTCCTCGCGTCATTTTACATCGGAATTAGTCATGAGAAATGCACAAACACGGTTCTGGAGTTCAAAAAACACGAGATGAGGTTTTGGGAATGCTCGCGATTTTCTCGTCAACGGTTTCTCGGATCGCAATTCTGTCACTTCCAACGTGTTCCTCGCGTCATTTTACGTCGGAAATAGTCACGAGCAGTGCATGTGAGCGTTTGCGGAGCCCAAAAAACACGGGATCAGGATTTGGGAATGCTCGCGATTTACTCGTCAACGGTTTCTCGGATCACAATTCTGTCGCTTCAAACGCGTTCCTCGTGTCATTTTACGTCCGAAATAGTCACCAGCAGTGCACCTAAATGTTTCTGGAGTCAAAAAAACACGAGTTCAGGTTTTGGGAATGCTCGCGATTTTCTCGTCAACGTTTTCTCGGATCGCAATTCTGTCGCTTCCAACGTGTTCCTCGCGTCAGCTTACATCGAAATTTGTCATGAGAAATGCACAAACGCGTTTCTGGATTCCAAAAAACACGAGTTCAGGTTTTGGGAATGCTCGCGATTTTCTCGTCAACGGTTTCTCGGATCGCAATTCTGTCGCTTCCATCGCGTTTCTAGCGTCATTTTACGTCGGAAATAGTCACGAGCAGTGCACGTAAACGTTTCTGGAGTCCAAAAAACACGAGTTCAGGTTTTGGGAATGCTCGCGATTTTCTCGTCAACGGTTTCTCAGATCGCAATTCTGTCGCTTCCAACGTGTTCCTCGTGTCATTTTACCTCGGAAATAGTCACGAGCAGTGCATGTGAACGTTTGTCGAGCCCAAAAAACACGAGATCAGGATTTGGGAATGCTCGCGATTTTCTCGTCAACGTTTTCTCGGATCGCAATTCTGTCGCTTCCAACGTGTTCCTCGCGTCAGTTTACATCGAAATTTGTCATGAGAAACGCACAAACGCGGTTCTGGAGCCCGAAAAACACGAGATCAGGATTTGGGAATGCTCGCGATTTTCTCGTCAACGGTTTCTCGGATCGCAATTCTGTCGCTTCCAACGCGTTCCTCGCGTCATTTTACATCGGAATTAGTCATGAGAAATGCACAAACACGGTGCTGGAGTTCAAAAAACACGAGATGAGGTTTTGGGAATGCTCGCGATCTTCTCGTCAACAGTTTCTCGGATCGCAATTCTGTCGCTTCCAACGTGTTCCTCGTGTCATTTTACGTCAGAAATAGTCACGAGGAGTGCACGTGAACGTTTGTGCAGTCCAAAAAACACGAGTTCAGGATTTGGGATTGCTCGCGATTTTATCGTCAACGGTTTCTTGAATCGCAATTCTGTCGCTTCCAACGTGTTCCTCGTGTCATTTTACGTCGGAAATAGTCACGAGCAGTGCATGTGAGCGTTTGCGGAGCCCAAAAAACACGATTTCAGATTTTGGGAATGCTCGCGATTTTCTCGTCAACGGTTTCTCGGATCGCAATTCTGTCGCTTCCAACGCGTTCCTCGCGTCGTTTTACATCGGAATTAGTCACGAGAAATGCACAAACACGGTTCTGGAATTCAAAAAACACGAGATCAGGGGTTGGGAATGCTCGCGATTTTCTCGTCAACGGTTTCTCGGATCGCAATTCTGTCACTTCCAACGTGTTCCTCGCGTCATTTTACGTCGGAAATAGTGACGAGAAATGCACGTAAACGTTTCTTGATTCCAAAAAACACGAGTTCAGGTTTTGGGATTGCTCGCGATTTTCTTGTCAACGGTTTCTCGGATCGCAATTCTGTCGCTTCCAACGTGTTCCTCGTGTCATTTTACGTCGGAAATAGTCACGAGCAGTGCATGTGAGCGTTTGCGGAGCCCAAAAAACACGGGATCAGGATTTGGGAATGCTCGCGATTTTCTCGTCAACGGTTTCTCGGATCACAATTCTGTCGCTTCAAACGCGTTCCTCGTGTCATTTTACGTCGGAAATAGTCACCAGCAGTGCACCTAAATGTTTCTGGAGTCAAAAAAACACGAGTTCAGGTTTTGGGAATGCTCGCGATTTTCTCGTCAACGGTTTCTCGGATCGCAATTCTGTCGCTCCCAACGTGTTCCTCGTGTCATTTTACGTCGGAAATAGTCACGAGCAGTGCACGTAAACGTTTCTGGAGTCCAAAAAACACGAGTTCAGGTTTTGGGAATGCTCGCGATTTTCTCGTCAACGGTTTCTCAGATCGCAATTCTGTCGCTTCCAACGTGTTCCTCGTGTCATTTTACCTCGGAAATAGTCACGAGCAGTGCATGTGAACGTTTGTCGAGCCCAAAAAACACGAGATCAGGATTTAGGAATGCTCGCGATTTTCTCGTCAACGTTTTCTCGGATCGCAATTATGTCGCTTCCAACGTGTTCCTCGCGTCAGTTTACATCGAAATTTGTCATGAGAAATGCACAAACGCGGTTCTGGAGCCCGAAAAACACGAGATCAGGATTTGGGAATGCTCGCGATTTTCTCGTCAACGGTTTCTCGGATCGCAATTCTGTCGCTTCCAACGCGTTCCTCGCGTCATTTTACATCGGAATTAGTCATGAGAAATGCACAAACACGGTGCTGGAGTTCAAAAAACACGAGATGAGGTTTTGGGAATGCTCGCGATCTTCACGTCAACGGTTTCTCGGATCGCAATTCTGTCGCTTCCAACGTGTTCCTCGTGTCATTTTACGTCAGAAATAGTCACGAGGAGTGCACGTAAACGTTTCTGGAGTCCAAAAAACACGAGTTCAGGTTTTGGGAATGCTCGCGATTTTCTCGTCAACATTTTCTCGGATCGCAATTCTGTCGCTTCCAACGCGTTCCTCGCGTCATTTTACATCGGAATTAGTCATGAGAAATGCACAAACGCGGTTCTGGAGTCCAAAAAACACGAGTTCAGGTTTTGGGAATGGTCGCGATTTTCTCGTCAACGGTTTCTCGGATCGCAATTCTGTCGCTTCCAACGCGTTCCTCGCGTCATTTTACATCGGAATTAGTCATGAGAAATGCACAAACACGGTTCTGAAATTAAAAAAACACGAGATCAGTGTTTGGGAATGCTCGCTATTTTCTCGTCAATGGTTTCTCGGATCGCAATTCTGTCACTTCCAACGTGTTCCTCGCGTCATTTTACGTCGGAAATAGTGACGAGAAATGCACGTAAACGTTTCTGGAGTCCAAAAAACACGAGTTCAGGTTTTGGGAATGCTCGCGATTTTCTCGTCAACGGTTTCCCGGATCGCAATTATGTCGCTTCCAACGTGTTCCTTGTGTCATTTTACGTCGGAATTAGTCATGAGAAATGCACAAACACGGTTCTGGAATTAAAAAAACACGAGATCAGTGTTTGGGAATGCTCGCGATTTTCTCGTCAATGGTTTCTCGGATCGCAATTCTGTCACTTCCAACGTGTTCCTCGCGTCATTTTACGTCGGAAATAGTGACGAGAAATGCACGTAAACGTTTCTGGAGTCCAAAAAACACGAGTTCAGGTTTTGGGAATGGTCGTGATTTTCTCGTCAACGGTTTCCCGGATCGCAATTATGTCGCTTCCAACGTGTTCCTTGTGTCATTTTACGTCGGAATTAGTCATGAGAAATGCACAAACACGGTTCTGGAATTAAAAAAACACGAGATCAGTGTTTGGGAATGCTCGCGATTTTCTCGTCAATGGTTTCTCGGATCGCAATTCTGTCACTTCCAACGTGTTCCTCGCGTCATTTTACGTCGGAAATAGTGACGAGAAATGCACGTAAACGTTTCTGGAGTCCAAAAAACACGAGTTCAGGTTTTGGGAATGCTCGCGATTTTCTCGTCAACGGTTTCCCGGATCGCAATTATGTCGCTTCCAACGTGTTCCTCGTGTCATTTCACGTCGGAAATAGTCACGAGCAGTGCACGTAAACGTTTCTGGAGCCCAAAAAACACGAGATCAGGATTTGGGAATGCTCGCGATTTTCTCGTCAACGGTTTCTCGGATCGCAATTCTGTCGCTTCCAACGCGTTCCTCGCGTCATTTTACATCGGAATTAGTTATGAGAAATGCACAAACGCGGTTCTGGAGCCCAAAAAACACGAGATCAGGGTTTGGGAATGCTCGCGATTTTCTCGTCACGGTTTCTCGGATCGCAATTCTGTCACTTCCAACGTGTTCCTCGCGTCATTTTACGTCGGAAATAGTGACGAGAAATGCACGTAAACGTTTCTGGATTCCAAAAAACACGAGTTCAGGTTTTGGGAATGCTCGCGATTTTCTCGTCAACGGTTTCTCGGATCGCAATTCTGTCGCTCCCAACGTGTTCCTCGTGTCATTTTACGTCGGAAATAGTCACGAGCAGTGCACGTAAACGTTTCTGGAGTCCAAAATACACGAGTTCAGGTTTTGGGAATGCTCGCGATTTTCTCGTCAACGGTTTCTCGGATCGCAATTCTGTCGCTTCCAACGTGTTCCTCGTGTCATTTGACGTCGGAAATAGTCACGAGTAGTGCACGTAAACGTTTCTGGATTCCAAAAAACACGAGTTCAGGTTTTGGGAATGCTCGCGATTTTCTCGTCAACGGTTTCTCGGATCGCAATTCTGTCGCTTCCATCGCGTTTCTAGCGTCATTTTACGTCGGAAAGAGTCACGAGCAGTGCACGTAAACGTTTCTGGAGTCCAAAATACACGAGTTCAGGTTTTGGGAATGCTCGCGATTTTCTCGTCAACGGTTTCTCGGATCGCAATTCTGTCGCTTCCAACGTGTTCCTCGTGTCATTTGACGTCGGAAATAGTCACGAGTAGTGCACGTAAACGTTTCTGGATTCCAAAAAACACGAGTTCAGGTTTTGGGAATGCTCGCGATTTTCTCGTCAACGGTTTCTCGGATCGCAATTCTGTCGCTTCCATCGCGTTTCTAGCGTCATTTTACGTCGGAAAGAGTCACGAGCAGTGCACGTAAACGTTTCTGGAGTCCAAAAAACACGAGTTCAGGTTTTGGGAATGCTCGCGATTTTCTCGTCAACGGTTTCTCAGATCGCAATTCTGTCGCTTCCAACGTGTTCCTCGTGGCATTTTACGTCGGAAATAGTCACGAGCAGTGCATGTGAACGTTTGTCGAGCCCAAAAAACACGAGATCAGGATTTGGGAATGCTCGCGATTTTCTCGTCAACGGTTTCTCGGATCGCAATTCTGTCGCTTCCAACGCGTTCCTCGCGTCATTTTACATCGGAATTAGTCATGAGAAATGCACAAACACGGTTCTGGAGTTCAAAAAACACGAGATGAGGTTTTGGGAATGCTCGCGATTTTCTCGTCAACGGTTTCTCGGATCGCAATTCTGTCACTTCCAACGTGTTCCTCGCGTCATTTTACGTCGGAAATAGTCACGAGCAGTGCATGTGAGCGTTTGCGGAGCCCAAAAAACACGGGATCAGGATTTGGGAATGCTCGCGATTTACTCGTCAACGGTTTCTCGGATCACAATTCTGTCGCTTCAAACGCGTTCCTCGTGTCATTTTACGTCCGAAATAGTCACCAGCAGTGCACCTAAATGTTTCTGGAGTCAAAAAAACACGAGTTCAGGTTTTGGGAATGCTCGCGATTTTCTCGTCAACGTTTTCTCGGATCGCAATTCTGTCGCTTCCAACGTGTTCCTCGCGTCAGCTTACATCGAAATTTGTCATGAGAAATGCACAAACGCGTTTCTGGATTCCAAAAAACACGAGTTCAGGTTTTGGGAATGCTCGCGATTTTCTCGTCAACGGTTTCTCGGATCGCAATTCTGTCGCTTCCATCGCGTTTCTAGCGTCATTTTACGTCGGAAATAGTCACGAGCAGTGCACGTAAACGTTTCTGGAGTCCAAAAAACACGAGTTCAGGTTTTGGGAATGCTCGCGATTTTCTCGTCAACGGTTTCTCAGATCGCAATTCTGTCGCTTCCAACGTGTTCCTCGTGTCATTTTACCTCGGAAATAGTCACGAGCAGTGCATGTGAACGTTTGTCGAGCCCAAAAAACACGAGATCAGGATTTGGGAATGCTCGCGATTTTCTCGTCAACGTTTTCTCGGATCGCAATTCTGTCGCTTCCAACGTGTTCCTCGCGTCAGTTTACATCGAAATTTGTCATGAGAAACGCACAAACGCGGTTCTGGAGCCCGAAAAACACGAGATCAGGATTTGGGAATGCTCGCGATTTTCTCGTCAACGGTTTCTCGGATCGCAATTCTGTCGCTTCCAACGCGTTCCTCGCGTCATTTTACATCGGAATTAGTCATGAGAAATGCACAAACACGGTGCTGGAGTTCAAAAAACACGAGATGAGGTTTTGGGAATGCTCGCGATCTTCTCGTCAACAGTTTCTCGGATCGCAATTCTGTCGCTTCCAACGTGTTCCTCGTGTCATTTTACGTCAGAAATAGTCACGAGGAGTGCACGTGAACGTTTGTGCAGTCCAAAAAACACGAGTTCAGGATTTGGGATTGCTCGCGATTTTATCGTCAACGGTTTCTTGAATCGCAATTCTGTCGCTTCCAACGTGTTCCTCGTGTCATTTTACGTCGGAAATAGTCACGAGCAGTGCATGTGAGCGTTTGCGGAGCCCAAAAAACACGATTTCAGATTTTGGGAATGCTCGCGATTTTCTCGTCAACGGTTTCTCGGATCGCAATTCTGTCGCTTCCAACGCGTTCCTCGCGTCGTTTTACATCGGAATTAGTCACGAGAAATGCACAAACACGGTTCTGGAATTCAAAAAACACGAGATCAGGGGTTGGGAATGCTCGCGATTTTCTCGTCAACGGTTTCTCGGATCGCAATTCTGTCACTTCCAACGTGTTCCTCGCGTCATTTTACGTCGGAAATAGTGACGAGAAATGCACGTAAACGTTTCTTGATTCCAAAAAACACGAGTTCAGGTTTTGGGATTGCTCGCGATTTTCTTGTCAACGGTTTCTCGGATCGCAATTCTGTCGCTTCCAACGTGTTCCTCGTGTCATTTTACGTCGGAAATAGTCACGAGCAGTGCATGTGAGCGTTTGCGGAGCCCAAAAAACACGGGATCAGGATTTGGGAATGCTCGCGATTTTCTCGTCAACGGTTTCTCGGATCACAATTCTGTCGCTTCAAACGCGTTCCTCGTGTCATTTTACGTCGGAAATAGTCACCAGCAGTGCACCTAAATGTTTCTGGAGTCAAAAAAACACGAGTTCAGGTTTTGGGAATGCTCGCGATTTTCTCGTCAACGGTTTCTCGGATCGCAATTCTGTCGCTCCCAACGTGTTCCTCGTGTCATTTTACGTCGGAAATAGTCACGAGCAGTGCACGTAAACGTTTCTGGAGTCCAAAAAACACGAGTTCAGGTTTTGGGAATGCTCGCGATTTTCTCGTCAACGGTTTCTCAGATCGCAATTCTGTCGCTTCCAACGTGTTCCTCGTGTCATTTTACCTCGGAAATAGTCACGAGCAGTGCATGTGAACGTTTGTCGAGCCCAAAAAACACGAGATCAGGATTTAGGAATGCTCGCGATTTTCTCGTCAACGTTTTCTCGGATCGCAATTATGTCGCTTCCAACGTGTTCCTCGCGTCAGTTTACATCGAAATTTGTCATGAGAAATGCACAAACGCGGTTCTGGAGCCCGAAAAACACGAGATCAGGATTTGGGAATGCTCGCGATTTTCTCGTCAACGGTTTCTCGGATCGCAATTCTGTCGCTTCCAACGCGTTCCTCGCGTCATTTTACATCGGAATTAGTCATGAGAAATGCACAAACACGGTGCTGGAGTTCAAAAAACACGAGATGAGGTTTTGGGAATGCTCGCGATCTTCACGTCAACGGTTTCTCGGATCGCAATTCTGTCGCTTCCAACGTGTTCCTCGTGTCATTTTACGTCAGAAATAGTCACGAGGAGTGCACGTAAACGTTTCTGGAGTCCAAAAAACACGAGTTCAGGTTTTGGGAATGCTCGCGATTTTCTCGTCAACATTTTCTCGGATCGCAATTCTGTCGCTTCCAACGCGTTCCTCGCGTCATTTTACATCGGAATTAGTCATGAGAAATGCACAAACGCGGTTCTGGAGTCCAAAAAACACGAGTTCAGGTTTTGGGAATGGTCGCGATTTTCTCGTCAACGGTTTCTCGGATCGCAATTCTGTCGCTTCCAACGCGTTCCTCGCGTCATTTTACATCGGAATTAGTCATGAGAAATGCACAAACACGGTTCTGAAATTAAAAAAACACGAGATCAGTGTTTGGGAATGCTCGCTATTTTCTCGTCAATGGTTTCTCGGATCGCAATTCTGTCACTTCCAACGTGTTCCTCGCGTCATTTTACGTCGGAAATAGTGACGAGAAATGCACGTAAACGTTTCTGGAGTCCAAAAAACACGAGTTCAGGTTTTGGGAATGCTCGCGATTTTCTCGTCAACGGTTTCCCGGATCGCAATTATGTCGCTTCCAACGTGTTCCTTGTGTCATTTTACGTCGGAATTAGTCATGAGAAATGCACAAACACGGTTCTGGAATTAAAAAAACACGAGATCAGTGTTTGGGAATGCTCGCGATTTTCTCGTCAATGGTTTCTCGGATCGCAATTCTGTCACTTCCAACGTGTTCCTCGCGTCATTTTACGTCGGAAATAGTGACGAGAAATGCACGTAAACGTTTCTGGAGTCCAAAAAACACGAGTTCAGGTTTTGGGAATGGTCGTGATTTTCTCGTCAACGGTTTCCCGGATCGCAATTATGTCGCTTCCAACGTGTTCCTTGTGTCATTTTACGTCGGAATTAGTCATGAGAAATGCACAAACACGGTTCTGGAATTAAAAAAACACGAGATCAGTGTTTGGGAATGCTCGCGATTTTCTCGTCAATGGTTTCTCGGATCGCAATTCTGTCACTTCCAACGTGTTCCTCGCGTCATTTTACGTCGGAAATAGTGACGAGAAATGCACGTAAACGTTTCTGGAGTCCAAAAAACACGAGTTCAGGTTTTGGGAATGCTCGCGATTTTCTCGTCAACGGTTTCCCGGATCGCAATTATGTCGCTTCCAACGTGTTCCTCGTGTCATTTCACGTCGGAAATAGTCACGAGCAGTGCACGTAAACGTTTCTGGAGCCCAAAAAACACGAGATCAGGATTTGGGAATGCTCGCGATTTTCTCGTCAACGGTTTCTCGGATCGCAATTCTGTCGCTTCCAACGCGTTCCTCGCGTCATTTTACATCGGAATTAGTTATGAGAAATGCACAAACGCGGTTCTGGAGCCCAAAAAACACGAGATCAGGGTTTGGGAATGCTCGCGATTTTCTCGTCACGGTTTCTCGGATCGCAATTCTGTCACTTCCAACGTGTTCCTCGCGTCATTTTACGTCGGAAATAGTGACGAGAAATGCACGTAAACGTTTCTGGATTCCAAAAAACACGAGTTCAGGTTTTGGGAATGCTCGCGATTTTCTCGTCAACGGTTTCTCGGATCGCAATTCTGTCGCTCCCAACGTGTTCCTCGTGTCATTTTACGTCGGAAATAGTCACGAGCAGTGCACGTAAACGTTTCTGGAGTCCAAAATACACGAGTTCAGGTTTTGGGAATGCTCGCGATTTTCTCGTCAACGGTTTCTCGGATCGCAATTCTGTCGCTTCCAACGTGTTCCTCGTGTCATTTGACGTCGGAAATAGTCACGAGTAGTGCACGTAAACGTTTCTGGATTCCAAAAAACACGAGTTCAGGTTTTGGGAATGCTCGCGATTTTCTCGTCAACGGTTTCTCGGATCGCAATTCTGTCGCTTCCATCGCGTTTCTAGCGTCATTTTACGTCGGAAAGAGTCACGAGCAGTGCACGTAAACGTTTCTGGAGTCCAAAATACACGAGTTCAGGTTTTGGGAATGCTCGCGATTTTCTCGTCAACGGTTTCTCGGATCGCAATTCTGTCGCTTCCAACGTGTTCCTCGTGTCATTTGACGTCGGAAATAGTCACGAGTAGTGCACGTAAACGTTTCTGGATTCCAAAAAACACGAGTTCAGGTTTTGGGAATGCTCGCGATTTTCTCGTCAACGGTTTCTCGGATCGCAATTCTGTCGCTTCCATCGCGTTTCTAGCGTCATTTTACGTCGGAAAGAGTCACGAGCAGTGCATGTAAACGTTTCTGGAGTCCAAAAAACACGAGTTCAGGTTTTGGGAATGCTCGCGATTTTCTCGTCAACGGTTTCTCAGATCGCAATTCTGTCGCTTCCAACGTGTTCCTCGTGGCATTTTACGTCGGAAATAGTCACGAGCAGTGCATGTGAACGTTTGTCGAGCCCAAAAAACACGAGATCAGGATTTGGGAATGCTCGCGATTTTCTCGTCAACGGTTTCTCGGATCGCAATTCTGTCGCTTCCAACGCGTTCCTCGCGTCATTTTACATCGGAATTAGTCATGAGAAATGCACAAACACGGTTCTGGAGTTCAAAAAACACGAGATGAGGTTTTGGGAATGCTCGCGATTTTCTCGTCAACGGTTTCTCGGATCGCAATTCTGTCACTTCCAACGTGTTCCTCGCGTCATTTTACGTCGGAAATAGTGACGAGAAATGCACGTAAACGTTTCTTGATTCCAAAAAACACGAGTTCAGGTTTTGGGATTGCTCGCGATTTTCTTATCAACGGTTTCTCGGATCGCAATTCTGTCGCTTCCAACGTGTTCCTCGTGTCATTTTACGTCGGAAATAGTCACGAGCAGTGCATGTGAGCGTTTGCGGAGCCCAAAAAACACGGGATCAGGATTTGGGAATGCTCGCGATTTTCTCGTCAACGGTTTCTCGGATCACAATTCTGTCGCTTGAAACGCGTTCCTCGTGTCATTTTACGTCGGAAATAGTCACGAGCAGTGCACCTAAACGTTTCTGGAGTCAAAAAAACACGAGTTCAGGTTTTGGGAATGCTCGCGATTTTCTCGTCAACGGTTTCTCGGATCGCAATTCTGTCTCTTGCAACGTGTTCCTCGTGTCATTTTACGTCGGAAATAGTCACGAGTAGTGCACGTAAACGTTTCTGGATTCCAAAAAACACGAGTTCAGGTTTTGGGAAAGCTCGCGATTTTCTCGTCAACGGTTTCTCGGATCGCAATTCTGTCGCTTCCATCGCGTTTCTAGCGTCATTTTACGTCGGAAATAGTCACGAGCAGTGCACGTAAACGTTTCTGGAGTCCAAAAAACACGAGATGAGGTTTTGGGAATGCTCGCGATTTTCTCGTCAACGGTTTCTCGGATCGCAATTCTGTCACTTCCAACGTGTTCCTCGCGTCATTTTACGTCGGAAATAGTGACGAGAAATGCACGTAAACGTTTCTTGATTCCAAAAAACACGAGGTCAGGTTTTGGGATTGCTCGCGATTTTCTTATCAACGGTTTCTCGGATCGCAATTCTGTCGCTTCCAACGTGTTCCTCGTGTCATTTTACGTCGGAAATAGTCACGAGCAGTGCATGTGAGCGTTTGCGGAGCCCAAAAAACACGGGATCAGGATTTGGGAATGCTCGCGATTTTCTCGTCAACGGTTTCTCGGATCACAATTCTGTCGCTTGAAACGCGTTCCCCGTGTCATTTTACGTCGGAAATAGTCACGAGCAGTGCACCTAAACGTTTCTGGAGTCAAAAAAACACGAGTTCAGGTTTTGGGAATGCTCGCGATTTTCTCGTCAACGGTTTCTCGGATCGCAATTCTGTCTCTTGCAACATGTTCCTCGTGTCATTTTACGTCGGAAATAGTCACGAGTAGTGCACGTAAACGTTTCTGGATTCCAAAAAACACGAGTTCAGGTTTTGGGAAAGCTCGCGATTTTCTCGTCAACGGTTTCTCGGATCGCAATTCTGTCGCTTCCATCGCGTTTCTAGCGTCATTTTACGTCGGAAATAGTCACGAGCAGTGCACGTAAACGTTTCTGGAGTCCAAAAAACACGAGTTCAGGTTTTGGGAATGCTCGCGATTTTCTCGTCAACGGTTTCTCAGATCGCAATTCTGTCGCTTCCAACGTGTTCCTCGCGTCAGTTTACATCGAAATTTGTCATGAGAAATGCACAAACGCGGTTCTGGAGCCCGAAAAACACGAGATCAGGATTTGGGAATGCTCGCGATTTTCTCGTCAACGGTTTCTCGGATCGCAATTCTGTCGCTTCCAACGCGTTCCTCGCGTCATTTTACATCGGAATTAGTCATGAGAAATGCACAAACACGGTTCTGGAGTTCAAAAAACACGAGATGAGGTTTTGGGAATGCTCGCGATTTTCTCGTCAACGGTTTCTCGGATCGCAATTCTGTCACTTCCAACGTGTTCCTCGCGTCATTTTACGTCGGAAATAGTGACGAGAAATGCACGTAAACGTTTCTTGATTCCAAAAAACACGAGTTCAGGTTTTGGGATTGCTCGCGATTTTCTTATCAACGGTTTCTCGGATCGCAATTCTGTCGCTTCCAACGTGTTCCTCGTGTCATTTTACGTCGGAAATAGTCACGAGCAGTGCATGTGAGCGTTTGCGGAGCCCAAAAAACACGGGATCAGGATTTGGGAATGCTCGCGATTTTCTCGTCAACGGTTTCTCGGATCACAATTCTGTCGCTTGAAACGCGTTCCTCGTGTCATTTTACGTCGGAAATAGTCACGAGCAGTGCACCTAAACGTTTCTGGAGTCAAAAAAACACGAGTTCAGGTTTTGGGAATGCTCGCGATTTTCTCGTCAACGGTTTCTCGGATCGCAATTCTGTCTCTTGCAACGTGTTTCTCGTGTCATTTTACGTCGGAAATAGTCACGAGTAGTGCACGTAAACGTTTCTGGATTCCAAAAAACACGAGTTCAGGTTTTGGGAAAGCTCGCGATTTTCTCGTCAACGGTTTCTCGGATCGCAATTCTGTCGCTTCCATCGCGTTTCTAGCGTCATTTTACGTCGGAAATAGTCACGAGCAGTGCACGTAAACGTTTCTGGAGTCCAAAAAACACGAGATGAGGTTTTGGGAATGCTCGCGATTTTCTCGTCAACGGTTTCTCGGATCGCAATTCTGTCACTTCCAACGTGTTCCTCGCGTCATTTTACGTCGGAAATAGTGACGAGAAATGCACGTAAACGTTTCTTGATTCCAAAAAACACGAGTTCAGGTTTTGGGATTGCTCGCGATTTTCTTATCAACGGTTTCTCGGATCGCAATTCTGTCGCTTCCAACGTGTTCCTCGTGTCATTTTACGTCGGAAATAGTCACGAGCAGTGCATGTGAGCGTTTGCGGAGCCCAAAAAACACGGGATCAGGATTTGGGAATGCTCGCGATTTTCTCGTCAACGGTTTCTCGGATCACAATTCTGTCGCTTGAAACGCGTTCCTCGTGTCATTTTACGTCGGAAATAGTCACGAGCAGTGCACCTAAACGTTTCTGGAGTCAAAAAAACACGAGTTCAGGTTTTGGGAATGCTCGCGATTTTCTCGTCAACGGTTTCTCGGATCGCAATTCTGTCTCTTGCAACGTGTTCCTCGTGTCATTTTACGTCGGAAATAGTCACGAGTAGTGCACGTAAACGTTTCTGGATTCCAAAAAACACGAGTTCAGGTTTTGGGAAAGCTCGCGATTTTCTCGTCAACGGTTTCTCGGATCGCAATTCTGTCGCTTCCATCGCGTTTCTAGCGTCATTTTACGTCGGAAATAGTCACGAGCAGTGCACGTAAACATTTCTGGAGTCCAAAAAACACGAGTTCAGGTTTTGGGAATGCTCGCGATTTTCTCGTCAACGGTTTCTCAGATCGCAATTCTGTCGCTTCCAACGTGTTCCTCGCGTCAGTTTACATCGAAATTTGTCATGAGAAATGCACAAACGCGGTTCTGGAGCCCGAAAAACACGAGATCAGGATTTGGGAATGCTCGCGATTTTCTCGTCAACGGTTTCTCGGATCGCAATTCTGTCGCTTCCAACGCGTTCCTCGCGTCATTTTACATCGGAATTAGTCATGAGAAATGCACAAACACGGTGCTGGAGTTCAAAAAACACAAGATGAGGTTTTGGGAATGCTCGCGATCTTCACGTCAACGGTTTCTCGGATCGCAATTCTGTCGCTTCCAACGTGTTCCTCGTGTCATTTTACGTCAGAAATATTCACGAGGAGTGCACGTAAACGTTTCTGGAGTCCAAAAAACACGAGTTCAGGTTTTGGGAATGCTCGCGATTTTCTCGTCAACGTTTTCTCGGATCGCAATTCTGTCGCTTCCAACGCGTTCCTCGCGTCATTTTACATCGGAATTAGTCATGAGAAATGCACAAACGCGGTTCTGGAGTCCAAAAAACACGAGTTCAGGTTTTGGGAATGGTCGCGATTTTCTCGTCAACGGTTTCTCGGATCGCAATTCTGTCGCTTCTAACGCGTTCCTCGCGTCATTTTACATCGGAATTAGTCATGAGAAATGCACAAACACGGTTCTGGAATTAAAAAAACACGAGATCAGTGTTTGGGAATGCTCGCGATTTTCTCGTCAATGGTTTCTCGGATCGCAATTCTGTCACTTCCAACGTGTTCCTCGCGTCATTTTACGTCGGAAATAGTGACGAGAAATGCACGTAAACGTTTCTGGAGTCCAAAAAACACGAGTTCAGGTTTTGGGAATGCTCGCGATTTTCTCGTCAACGGTTTCCCGGATCGCAATTATGTCGCTTCCAACGTGTTCCTTGTGTCATTTTACGTCGGAATTAGTCATGAGAAATGCACAAACACGGTTCTGGAATTAAAAAAACACGAGATCAGTGTTTGGGAATGCTCGCGATTTTCTCGTCAATGGTTTCTCGGATCGCAATTCTGTCACTTCCAACGTGTTCCTCGCGTCATTTTACGTCGGAAATAGTGACGAGAAATGCACGTAAACGTTTCTGGAGTCCAAAAAACACGAGTTCAGGTTTTGGGAATGGTCGTGATTTTCTCGTCAACGGTTTCCCGGATCGCAATTATGTCGCTTCCAACGTGTTCCTTGTGTCATTTTACGTCGGAATTAGTCATGAGAAATGCACAAACACGGTTCTGGAATTAAAAAAACACGAGATCAGTGTTTGGGAATGCTCGCGATTTTCTCGTCAATGGTTTCTCGGATCGCAATTCTGTCACTTCCAACGTGTTCCTCGCGTCATTTTACGTCGGAAATAGTGACGAGAAAGGCACGTAAACGTTTCTGGAGTCCAAAAAACACGAGTTCAGGTTTTGGGAATGCTCGCGATTTTCTCGTCAACGGTTTCCCGGATCGCAATTATGTCGCTTCCAACGTGTTCCTCGTGTCATTTCACGTCGGAAATAGTCACGAGCAGTGCACGTAAACGTTTCTGGAGCCCAAAAAACACGAGATCAGGATTTGGGAATGCTCGCGATTTTCTCGTCAACGGTTTCTCGGATCGCAATTCTGTCGCTTCCAACGCGTTCCTCGCGTCATTTTACATCGGAATTAGTTATGAGAAATGCACAAACGCGGTTCTGGAGCCCAAAAAACACTAGATCAGGGTTTGGGAATGCTCGCGATTTTCTCGTCACGGTTTCTCGGATCGCAATTCTGTCACTTCCAACGTGTTCCTCGCGTCATTTTACGTCGGAAATAGTGACGAGAAATGCACGTAAACGTTTCTGGATTCCAAAAAACACGAGTTCAGGTTTTGGGAATGCTCGCGATTTTCTCGTCAACGGTTTCTCGGATCGCAATTCTGTCGCTCCCAACGTGTTCCTCGTGTCATTTTACGTCGGAAATAGTCACGAGCAGTGCACGTAAACGTTTCTGGAGTCCAAAATACACGAGTTCAGGTTTTGGGAATGCTCGCGATTTTCTCGTCAACGGTTTCTCGGATCGCAATTCTGTCGCTTCCAACGTGTTCCTCGTGTCATTTGACGTCGGAAATAGTCACGAGTAGTGCACGTAAACGTTTCTGGATTCCAAAAAACACGAGTTCAGGTTTTGGGAATGCTCGCGATTTTCTCGTCAACGGTTTCTCGGATCGCAATTCTGTCGCTTCCATCGCGTTTCTAGCGTCATTTTACGTCGGAAAGAGTCACGAGCAGTGCACGTAAACGTTTCTGGAGTCCAAAAAACACGAGTTCAGGTTTTGGGAATGCTCGCGATTTTCTCGTCAACGGTTTCTCAGATCGCAATTCTGTCGCTTCCAACGTGTTCCTCGTGGCATTTTACGTCGGAAATAGTCACGAGCAGTGCATGTGAACGTTTGTCGAGCCCAAAAAACACGAGATCAGGATTTGGGAATGCTCGCGATTTTCTCGTCAACGGTTTCTCGGATCGCAATTCTGTCGCTTCCAACGCGTTCCTCGCGTCATTTTACATCGGAATTAGTCATGAGAAATGCACAAACACGGTTCTGGAGTTCAAAAAACACGAGATGAAGTTTTGGGAATGCTCGCGATTTTCTCGTCAACGGTTTCTCGGATCGCAATTCTGTCACTTCCAACGTGTTCCTCGTGTCATTTTACGTCGGAAATAGTCACGAGCAGTGCATGTGAGCGTTTGCGGAGCCCAAAAAACACGGGATCAGGATTTGGGAATGCTCGCGATTTTCTCGTCAACGGTTTCTCGGATCACAATTCTGTCGCTTCAAACGCGTTCCTCGTGTCATTTTACGTCGGAAATAGTCACGAGCAGTGCACCTAAACGTTTCTGGAGTCAAAAAAACACGAGTTCAGGTTTTGGGAATGCTCGCGATTTTCTCGTCAACGGTTTCTCGGATCGCAATTCTGTCTCTTGCAACGTGTTCCTCGTGTCATTTTACGTCGGAAATAGTCACGAGTAGTGCACGTAAACGTTTCTGGATTCCAAAAAACACGAGTTCAGGTTTTGGGAAAGCTCGCGATTTTCTCGTCAACGGTTTCTCGGATCGCAATTCTGTCGCTTCCATCGCGTTTCTAGCGTCATTTTACGTCGGAAATAGTCACGAGCAGTGCACGTAAACGTTTCTGGGGTCCAAAAAACACGAGTTCAGGTTTTGGGAATGCTCGCGATTTTCTCGTCAACGGTTTCTCAGATCGCAATTCTGTCGCTTCCAACGTGTTCCTCGCGTCAGTTTACATCGAAATTTGTCATGAGAAATGCACAAACGCGGTTCTGGAGCCCGAAAAACACGAGATCAGGATTTGGGAATGCTCGCGATTTTCTCGTCAACGGTTTCTCGGATCGCAATTCTGTCGCTTCCAACGCGTTCCTCGCGTCATTTTACATCGGAATTAGTCATGAGAAATGCACAAACACGGTGCTGGAGTTCAAAAAACACAAGATGAGGTTTTGGGAATGCTCGCGATCTTCACGTCAACGGTTTCTCGGATCGCAATTCTGTCGCTTCCAACGTGTTCCTCGTGTCATTTTACGTCAGAAATATTCACGAGGAGTGCACGTAAACGTTTCTGGAGTCCAAAAAACACGAGTTCAGGTTTTGGGAATGCTCGCGATTTTCTCGTCAACGTTTTCTCGGATCGCAATTCTGTCGCTTCCAACGCGTTCCTCGCGTCATTTTACATCGGAATTAGTCATGAGAAATGCACAAACGCGGTTCTGGAGTCCAAAAAACACGAGTTCAGGTTTTGGGAATGGTCGCGATTTTCTCGTCAACGGTTTCTCGGATCGCAATTCTGTCGCTTCCAACGCGTTCCTCGCGTCATTTTACATCGGAATTAGTCATGAGAAATGCACAAACACGGTTCTGGAATTAAAAAAACACGAGATCAGTGTTTGGGAATGCTCGCGATTTTCTCGTCAATGGTTTCTCGGATCGCAATTCTGTCACTTCCAACGTGTTCCTCGCGTCATTTTAGGTCGGAAATAGTGACGAGAAATGCACGTAAACGTTTCTGGAGTCCAAAAAACACGAGTTCAGGTTTTGGGAATGCTCGCGATTTTCTCGTCAACGGTTTCCCGGATCGCAATTATGTCGCTTCCAACGTGTTCCTTGTGTCATTTTACGTCGGAATTAGTCATGAGAAATGCACAAACACGGTTCTGGAATTAAAAAAACACGAGATCAGTGTTTGGGAATGCTCGCGATTTTCTCGTCAATGGTTTCTCGGATCGCAATTCTGTCACTTCCAACGTGTTCCTCGCGTCATTTTACGTCGGAAATAGTGACGAGAAATGCACGTAAACGTTTCTGGAGTCCAAAAAACACGAGTTCAGGTTTTGGGAATGGTCGGGATTTTCTCGTCAACGGTTTCCCGGATCGCAATTATGTCGCTTCCAACGTGTTCCTTGTGTCATTTTACGTCGGAATTAGTCATGAGAAATGCACAAACACGGTTCTGGAATTAAAAAAACACGAGATCAGTGTTTGGGAATGCTCGCGATTTTCTCGTCAATGGTTTCTCGGATCGCAATTCTGTCACTTCCAACGTGTTCCTCGTGTCATTTTACGTCGGAAATAGTCACGAGCAGTGCACGTAAACGTTTCTGGAGTCCAAAATACACGAGTTCAGGTTTTGGGAATGCTCGCGATTTTCTCGTCAACGGTTTCTCGGATCGCAATTCTGTCGCTTCCAACGTGTTCCTCGTGTCATTTGACGTCGGAAATAGTCACGAGTAGTGCACGTAAACGTTTCTGGATTCCAAAAAACACGAGTTCAGGTTTTGGGAATGCTCGCGATTTTCTCGTCAACGGTTTCTCGGATCGCAATTCTGTCGCTTCCATCGCGTTTCTAGCGTCATTTTACGTCGGAAAGAGTCACGAGCAGTGCACGTAAACGTTTCTGGAGTCCAAAAAACACGAGTTCAGGTTTTGGGAATGCTCGCGATTTTCTCGTCAACGGTTTCTCAGATCGCAATTCTGTCGCTTCCAACGTGTTCCTCGTGGCATTTTACGTCGGAAATAGTCACGAGCAGTGCATGTGAACGTTTGTCGAGCCCAAAAAACACGAGATCAGGATTTGGGAATGCTCGCGATTTTCTCGTCAACGGTTTCTCGGATCGCAATTCTGTCGCTTCCAACGCGTTCCTCGCGTCATTTTACATCGGAATTAGTCATGAGAAATGCACAAACACGGTTCTGGAGTTCAAAAAACACGAGATGAAGTTTTGGGAATGCTCGCGATTTTCTCGTCAACGGTTTCTCGGATCGCAATTCTGTCACTTCCAACGTGTTCCTCGTGTCATTTTACGTCGGAAATAGTCACGAGCAGTGCATGTGAGCGTTTGCGGAGCCCAAAAAACACGGGATCAGGATTTGGGAATGCTCGCGATTTTCTCGTCAACGGTTTCTCGGATCGCAATTCTGTCGCTTCCAACGCGTTCCTCGCGTCATTTTACATCGGAATTAGTCATGAGAAATGCACAAACACGGTTCTGGAGTTCAAAAAACACGAGATGAAGTTTTGGGAATGCTCGCGATTTTCTCGTCAACGGTTTCTCGGATCGCAATTCTGTCACTTCCAACGTGTTCCTCGTGTCATTTTACGTCGGAAATAGTCACGAGTAGTGCACGTAAACGTTTCTGGATTCCAAAAAACACGAGTTCAGGTTTTGGGAAAGCTCGCGATTTTCTCGTCAACGGTTTCTCGGATCGCAATTCTGTCGCTTCCATCGCGTTTCTAGCGTCATTTTACGTCGGAAATAGTCACGAGCAGTGCACGTAAACGTTTCTGGGGTCCAAAAAACACGAGTTCAGGTTTTGGGAATGCTCGCGATTTTCTCGTCAACGGTTTCTCAGATCGCAATTCTGTCGCTTCCAACGTGTTCCTCGCGTCAGTTTACATCGAAATTTGTCATGAGAAATGCACAAACGCGGTTCTGGAGCCCGAAAAACACGAGATCAGGATTTGGGAATGCTCGCGATTTTCTCGTCAACGGTTTCTCGGATCGCAATTCTGTCGCTTCCAACGCGTTCCTCGCGTCATTTTACATCGGAATTAGTCATGAGAAATGCACAAACACGGTGCTGGAGTTCAAAAAACACAAGATGAGGTTTTGGGAATGCTCGCGATCTTCACGTCAACGGTTTCTCGGATCGCAATTCTGTCGCTTCCAACGTGTTCCTCGTGTCATTTTACGTCAGAAATATTCACGAGGAGTGCACGTAAACGTTTCTGGAGTCCAAAAAACACGAGTTCAGGTTTTGGGAATGCTCGCGATTTTCTCGTCAACGTTTTCTCGGATCGCAATTCTGTCGCTTCCAACGCGTTCCTCGCGTCATTTTACATCGGAATTAGTCATGAGAAATGCACAAACGCGGTTCTGGAGTCCAAAAAACACGAGTTCAGGTTTTGGGAATGGTCGCGATTTTCTCGTCAACGGTTTCTCGGATCGCAATTCTGTCGCTTCCAACGCGTTCCTCGCGTCATTTTACATCGGAATTAGTCATGAGAAATGCACAAACACGGTTCTGGAATTAAAAAAACACGAGATCAGTGTTTGGGAATGCTCGCGATTTTCTCGTCAATGGTTTCTCGGATCGCAATTCTGTCACTTCCAACGTGTTCCTCGCGTCATTTTAGGTCGGAAATAGTGACGAGAAATGCACGTAAACGTTTCTGGAGTCCAAAAAACACGAGTTCAGGTTTTGGGAATGCTCGCGATTTTCTCGTCAACGGTTTCCCGGATCGCAATTATGTCGCTTCCAACGTGTTCCTTGTGTCATTTTACGTCGGAATTAGTCATGAGAAATGCACAAACACGGTTCTGGAATTAAAAAAACACGAGATCAGTGTTTGGGAATGCTCGCGATTTTCTCGTCAATGGTTTCTCGGATCGCAATTCTGTCACTTCCAACGTGTTCCTCGCGTCATTTTACGTCGGAAATAGTGACGAGAAATGCACGTAAACGTTTCTGGAGTCCAAAAAACACGAGTTCAGGTTTTGGGAATGGTCGGGATTTTCTCGTCAACGGTTTCCCGGATCGCAATTATGTCGCTTCCAACGTGTTCCTTGTGTCATTTTACGTCGGAATTAGTCATGAGAAATGCACAAACACGGTTCTGGAATTAAAAAAACACGAGATCAGTGTTTGGGAATGCTCGCGATTTTCTCGTCAATGGTTTCTCGGATCGCAATTCTGTCACTTCCAACGTGTTCCTCGCGTCATTTTACGTCGGAAATAGTGACGAGAAAGGCACGTAAACGTTTCTGGAGTCCAAAAAACACGAGTTCAGGTTTTGGGAATGCTCGCGATTTTCTCGTCAACGGTTTCCCGGATCGCAATTATGTCGCTTCCAACGTGTTCCTCGTGTCATTTCACGTCGGAAATAGTCACGAGCAGTGCACGTAAACGTTTCTGGAGCCCAAAAAACACGAGATCAGGATTTGGGAATGCTCGCGATTTTCTCGTCAACGGTTTCTCGGATCGCAATTCTGTCGCTTCCAACGCGTTCCTCGCGTCATTTTACATCGGAATTAGTTATGAGAAATGCACAAACGCGGTTCTGGAGCCCAAAAAACACTAGATCAGGGTTTGGGAATGCTCGCGATTTTCTCGTCACGGTTTCTCGGATCGCAATTCTGTCACTTCCAACGTGTTCCTCGCGTCATTTTACGTCGGAAATAGTGACGAGAAATGCACGTAAACGTTTCTGGATTCCAAAAAACACGAGTTCAGGTTTTGGGAATGCTCGCGATTTTCTCGTCAACGGTTTCTCGGATCGCAATTCTGTCGCTCCCAACGTGTTCCTCGTGTCATTTTACGTCGGAAATAGTCACGAGCAGTGCACGTAAACGTTTCTGGAGTCCAAAATACACGAGTTCAGGTTTTGGGAATGCTCGCGATTTTCTCGTCAACGGTTTCTCGGATCGCAATTCTGTCGCTTCCAACGTGTTCCTCGTGTCATTTGACGTCGGAAATAGTCACGAGTAGTGCACGTAAACGTTTCTGGATTCCAAAAAACACGAGTTCAGGTTTTGGGAATGCTCGCGATTTTCTCGTCAACGGTTTCTCGGATCGCAATTCTGTCGCTTCCATCGCGTTTCTAGCGTCATTTTACGTCGGAAAGAGTCACGAGCAGTGCACGTAAACGTTTCTGGAGTCCAAAAAACACGAGTTCAGGTTTTGGGAATGCTCGCGATTTTCTCGTCAACGGTTTCTCAGATCGCAATTCTGTCGCTTCCAACGTGTTCCTCGTGGCATTTTACGTCGGAAATAGTCACGAGCAGTGCATGTGAACGTTTGTCGAGCCCAAAAAACACGAGATCAGGATTTGGGAATGCTCGCGATTTTCTCGTCAACGGTTTCTCGGATCGCAATTCTGTCGCTTCCAACGCGTTCCTCGCGTCATTTTACATCGGAATTAGTCATGAGAAATGCACAAACACGGTTCTGGAGTTCAAAAAACACGAGATGAGGTTTTGGGAATGCTCGCGATTTTCTCGTCAACGGTTTCTCGGATCGCAATTCTGTCACTTCCAACGTGTTCCTCGTGTCATTTTACGTCGGAAATAGTCACGAGCAGTGCATGTGAGCGTTTGCGGAGCCCAAAAAACACGGGATCAGGATTTGGGAATGCTCGCGATTTTCTCGTCAACGGTTTCTCGGATCACAATTCTGTCGCTTCAAACGCGTTCCTCGTGTCATTTTACGTCGGAAATAGTCACGAGCAGTGCACCTAAACGTTTCTGGAGTCAAAAAAACACGAGTTCAGGTTTTGGGAATGCTCGCGATTTTCTCGTCAACGGTTTCTCGGATCGCAATTCTGTCTCTTGCAACGTGTTCCTCGTGTCATTTTACGTCGGAAATAGTCACGAGTAGTGCACGTAAACGTTTCTGGATTCCAAAAAACACGAGTTCAGGTTTTGGGAAAGCTCGCGATTTTCTCGTCAACGGTTTCTCGGATCGCAATTCTGTCGCTTCCATCGCGTTTCTAGCGTCATTTTACGTCGGAAATAGTCACGAGCAGTGCACGTAAACGTTTCTGGAGTCCAAAAAACACGAGTTCAGGTTTTGTGAATGCTCGCGATTTTCTCGTCAACGGTTTCTCAGATCGCAATTCTGTCGCTTCCAACGTGTTCCTCGTGTCATTTTACGTCGGAAATAGTCACGAGCAGTGCATGTGAGCGTTTGCGGAGCCCAAAAAACACGGGATCAGGATTTGGGAATGCTCGCGATTTTCTCGTCAACGGTTTCTCGGATCACAATTCTATCGCTTCAAACGCGTTCCTCGTGTCATTTTACGTCGGAAATAGTCACGAGCAGTGCACCTAAACGTTTCTGGAGTCAAAAAAACACGAGTTCAGGTTTTGGGAATGCTCGCGATTTTCTCGTCAACGGTTTCTCGGATCGCAATTCTGTCTCTTGCAACGTGTTCCTCGTGTCATTTTACGTCGGAAATAGTCACGAGTAGTGCACGTAAACGTTTCTGGATTCCAAAAAACACGAGTTCAGGTTTTGGGAAAGCTCGCGATTTTCTCGTCAACGGTTTCTCGGATCGCAATTCTGTCGCTTCCATCGCGTTTCTAGCGTCATTTTACGTCGGAAATAGTCACGAGCAGTGCACGTAAACGTTTCTGGAGTCCAAAAAACACGAGTTCAGGTTTTGTGAATGCTCGCGATTTTCTCGTCAACGGTTTCTCAGATCGCA
Source organism: Crossocerus cetratus (assembly GCA_963675795.1). Taxonomy (NCBI): domain Eukaryota; kingdom Metazoa; phylum Arthropoda; class Insecta; order Hymenoptera; family Crabronidae; genus Crossocerus; species Crossocerus cetratus. The sequence goes on from CAVMBF010000002.1 coordinate 1,846,877, forward strand.
ATTCTGTCGCTTCCAACGTGTTCCTCGTGTCATTTGACGTCGGAAATAGTCACGAGTAGTGCACGTAAACGTTTCTGGATTCCAAAAAACACGAGTTCAGGTTTTGGGAATGCTCGCGATTTTCTCGTCAACGTTTTCTCGGATCGCAATTCTGTCGCTTCCAACGTGTTCCTCGCGTCAGTTTACATCGAAATTTGTCATGAGAAATGCACAAACGCGGTTCTAGAGCCCGAAAAACACGAGATCAGGATTTGGGAATGCTCGCGATTTTCTCGTCAACGGTTTCTCGGATCGCAATTCTGTCGCTTCCAACGTGTTCCTCGTGTCATTTGACGTCGGAAATAGTCACGAGTAGTGCACGTAAACGTTTCTGGATTCCAAAAAACACGAGTTCAGGTTTTGGGAATGCTCGCGATTTTCTCGTCAACGGTTTCTCGGATCGCAATTCTGTCGCTTCCATCGCGTTTCTAGCGTCATTTTACGTCGGAAAGAGTCACGAGCAGTGCACGTAAACGTTTCTGGAGTCCAAAAAACACGAGTTCAGGTTTTGGGAATGCTCGCGATTTTCTCGTCAACGGTTTCTCAGATCGCAATTCTGTCGCTTCCAACGTGTTCCTCGTGGCATTTTACGTCGGAAATAGTCACGAGCAGTGCATGTGAACGTTTGTCGAGCCCAAAAAACACGAGATCAGGATTTGGGAATGCTCGCGATTTTCTCGTCAACGGTTTCTCGGATCGCAATTCTGTCGCTTCCAACGCGTTCCTCGCGTCATTTTACATCGGAATTAGTCATGAGAAATGCACAAACACGGTTCTGGAGTTCAAAAAACACGAGATGATGTTTTGGGAATGCTCGCGATTTTCTCGTCAGCGGTTTCTCGGATCGCAATTCTGTCACTTCCAACGTGTTCCTCGCGTCATTTTACGTCGGAAATAGTGACGAGAAATGCACGTAAACGTTTCTTGATTCCAAAAAACACGAGTTCAGGTTATGGGATTGCTCGCGATTTTCTTATCAACGGTTTCTCGGATCGCAATTCTGTCGCTTCCAACGTGTTCCTCGTGTCATTTTACGTCGGAAATAGTCACGAGCAGTGCATGTGAGCGTTTGCGGAGCCCAAAAAACACGGGATCAGGATTTGGGAATGCTCGCGATTTTCTCGTCAACGGTTTCTCGGATCACAATTCTGTCGCTTGAAACGCGTTCCTCGTGTCATTTTACGTCGGAAATAGTCACGAGCAGTGCACCTAAACGTTTCTGGAGTCAAAAAAACACGAGTTCAGGTTTTGGGAATGCTCGCGATTTTCTCGTCAACGGTTTCTCGGATCGCAATTCTGTCTCTTGCAACGTGTTCCTCGTGTCATTTTACGTCGGAAATAGTCACGAGTAGTGCACGTAAACGTTTCTGGATTCCAAAAAACACGAGTTCAGGTTTTGGGAAAGCTCGCGATTTTCTCGTCAACGGTTTCTCGGATCGCAATTCTGTCGCTTCCATCGCGTTTCTAGCGTCATTTTACGTCGGAAATAGTGACGAGAAATGCACGTAAACGTTTCTTGATTCCAAAAAACACGAGTTCAGGTTTTGGGATTGCTCGCGATTTTCTTATCAACGGTTTCTCGGATCGCAATTCTGTCGCTTCCAACGTGTTCCTCGTGTCATTTTACGTCGGAAATAGTCACGAGCAGTGCATGTGAGCGTTTGCGGAGCCCAAAAAACACGGGATCAGGATTTGGGAATGCTCGCGATTTTCTCGTCAACGGTTTCTCGGATCACAATTCTGTCGCTTGAAACGCGTTCCTCGTGTCATTTTACGTCGGAAATAGTCACGAGCAGTGCACCTAAACGTTTCTGGAGTCAAAAAAACACGAGTTCAGGTTTTGGGAATGCTCGCGATTTTCTCGTCAACGGTTTCTCGGATCGCAATTCTGTCTCTTGCAACGTGTTCCTCGTGTCATTTTACGTCGGAAATAGTCACGAGTAGTGCACGTAAACGTTTCTGGATTCCAAAAAACACGAGTTCAGGTTTTGGGAAAGCTCGCGATTTTCTCGTCAACGGTTTCTCGGATCGCAATTCTGTCGCTTCCATCGCGTTTCTAGCATCATTTTACGTCGGAAATAGTCACGAGCAGTGCACGTAAACGTTTCTGGAGTCCAAAAAACACGAGTTCAGGTTTTGGGAATGCTCGCGATTTTCTCGTCAACGGTTTCTCAGATCGCAATTCTGTCGCTTCCAACGTGTTCCTCGCGTCAGTTTACATCGAAATTTGTCATGAGAAATGCACAAACGCGGTTTTGGAGCCCGAAAAACACGAGATCAGGATTTGGGAATGCTCGCGATTTTCTCGTCAACGGTTTCTCGGATCGCAATTCTGTCGCTTCCAACGCGTTCCTCGCGTCATTTTACATCGGAATTAGTCATGAGAAATGCACAAACACGGTGCTGGAGTTCAAAAAACACAAGATGAGGTTTTGGGAATGCTCGCGATCTTCACGTCAACGGTTTCTCGGATCGCAATTCTGTCGCTTCCAACGTGTTCCTCGTGTCATTTTACGTCAGAAATATTCACGAGGAGTGCACGTAAACGTTTCTGGAGTCCAAAAAACACGAGTTCAGGTTTTGGGAATGCTCGCGATTTTCTCGTCAACGTTTTCTCGGATCGCAATTCTGTCGCTTCCAACGCGTTCCTCGCGTCATTTTACATCCGAATTAGTCATGAGAAATGCACAAACGCGGTTCTGGAGTCCAAAAAACACGAGTTCAGGTTTTGGGAATGGTCGCGATTTTCTCGTCAACGGTTTCTCGGATCGCAATTCTGTCGCTTCCAACGCGTTCCTCGCGTCATTTTACATCGGAATTAGTCATGAGAAATGCACAAACACGGTTCTGGAATTAAAAAAACACGAGATCAGTGTTTGGGAATGCTCGCGATTTTCTCGTCAATGGTTTCTCGGATCGCAATTCTGTCACTTCCAACGTGTTCCTCGCGTCATTTTACGTCGGAAATAGTGACGAGAAATGCACGTAAACGTTTCTGGAGTCCAAAAAACACGAGTTCAGGTTTTGGGAATGCTCGCGATTTTCTCGTCAACGGTTTCCCGGATCGCAATTATGTCGCTTCCAACGTGTTCCTTGTGTCATTTTACGTCGGAATTAGTCATGAGAAATGCACAAACACGGTTCTGGAATTAAAAAAACACGAGATCAGTGTTTGGGAATGCTCGCGATTTTCTCGTCAATGGTTTCTCGGATCGCAATTCTGTCACTTCCAACGTGTTCCTCGCGTCATTTTACGTCGGAAATAGTGACGAGAAAGGCACGTAAACGTTTCTGGAGTCCAAAAAACACGAGTTCAGGTTTTGGGAATGCTCGCGATTTTCTCGTCAACGGTTTCTCGGATCGCAATTCTGTCGCTCCCAACGTGTTCCTCGTGTCATTTTACGTCGGAAATAGTCACGAGCAGTGCACGTAAACGTTTCTGGAGTCCAAAATACACGAGTTCAGGTTTTGGGAATGCTCGCGATTTTCTCGTCAACGGTTTCTCGGATCGCAATTCTGTCGCTTCCAACGTGTTCCTCGTGTCATTTGACGTCGGAAATAGTCACGAGTAGTGCACGTAAACGTTTCTGGATTCCAAAAAACACGAGTTCAGGTTTTGGGAAAGCTCGCGATTTTCTCGTCAACGGTTTCTCGGATCGCAATTCTGTCGCTTCCATCGCGTTTCTAGCGTCATTTTACGTCGGAAATAGTCACGAGCAGTGCACGTAAACGTTTCTGGAGTCCAAAAAACACGAGTTCAGGTTTTGTGAATGCTCGCGATTTTCTCGTCAACGGTTTCTCAGATCGCAATTCTGTCGCTTCCAACGTGTTCCTCGTGTCATTTTACGTCGGAAATAGTCACGAGCAGTGCATGTGAGCGTTTGCGGAGCCCAAAAAACACGGGATCAGGATTTGGGAATGCTCGCGATTTTCTCGTCAACGGTTTCTCGGATCACAATTCTATCGCTTCAAACGCGTTCCTCGTGTCATTTTACGTCGGAAATAGTCACGAGCAGTGCACCTAAACGTTTCTGGAGTCAAAAAAACACGAGTTCAGGTTTTGGGAATGCTCGCGATTTTCTCGTCAACGGTTTCTCGGATCGCAATTCTGTCTCTTGCAACGTGTTCCTCGTGTCATTTTACGTCGGAAATAGTCACGAGTAGTGCACGTAAACGTTTCTGGATTCCAAAAAACACGAGTTCAGGTTTTGGGAAAGCTCGCGATTTTCTCGTCAACGGTTTCTCGGATCGCAATTCTGTCGCTTCCATCGCGTTTCTAGCGTCATTTTACGTCGGAAATAGTCACGAGCAGTGCACGTAAACGTTTCTGGAGTCCAAAAAACACGAGTTCAGGTTTTGTGAATGCTCGCGATTTTCTCGTCAACGGTTTCTCAGATCGCAATTCTGTCGCTTCCAACGTGTTCCTCGTGTCATTTGACGTCGGAAATAGTCACGAGTAGTGCACGTAAACGTTTCTGGATTCCAAAAAACACGAGTTCAGGTTTTGGGAATGCTCGCGATTTTCTCGTCAACGTTTTCTCGGATCGCAATTCTGTCGCTTCCAACGTGTTCCTCGCGTCAGTTTACATCGAAATTTGTCATGAGAAATGCACAAACGCGGTTCTAGAGCCCGAAAAACACGAGATCAGGATTTGGGAATGCTCGCGATTTTCTCGTCAACGGTTTCTCGGATCGCAATTCTGTCGCTTCCAACGTGTTCCTCGTGTCATTTGACGTCGGAAATAGTCACGAGTAGTGCACGTAAACGTTTCTGGATTCCAAAAAACACGAGTTCAGGTTTTGGGAATGCTCGCGATTTTCTCGTCAACGGTTTCTCGGATCGCAATTCTGTCGCTTCCATCGCGTTTCTAGCGTCATTTTACGTCGGAAAGAGTCACGAGCAGTGCACGTAAACGTTTCTGGAGTCCAAAAAACACGAGTTCAGGTTTTGGGAATGCTCGCGATTTTCTCGTCAACGGTTTCTCAGATCGCAATTCTGTCGCTTCCAACGTGTTCCTCGTGGCATTTTACGTCGGAAATAGTCACGAGCAGTGCATGTGAACGTTTGTCGAGCCCAAAAAACACGAGATCAGGATTTGGGAATGCTCGCGATTTTCTCGTCAACGGTTTCTCGGATCGCAATTCTGTCGCTTCCAACGCGTTCCTCGCGTCATTTTACATCGGAATTAGTCATGAGAAATGCACAAACACGGTTCTGGAGTTCAAAAAACACGAGATGATGTTTTGGGAATGCTCGCGATTTTCTCGTCAGCGGTTTCTCGGATCGCAATTCTGTCACTTCCAACGTGTTCCTCGCGTCATTTTACGTCGGAAATAGTGACGAGAAATGCACGTAAACGTTTCTTGATTCCAAAAAACACGAGTTCAGGTTATGGGATTGCTCGCGATTTTCTTATCAACGGTTTCTCGGATCGCAATTCTGTCGCTTCCAACGTGTTCCTCGTGTCATTTTACGTCGGAAATAGTCACGAGCAGTGCATGTGAGCGTTTGCGGAGCCCAAAAAACACGGGATCAGGATTTGGGAATGCTCGCGATTTTCTCGTCAACGGTTTCTCGGATCACAATTCTGTCGCTTGAAACGCGTTCCTCGTGTCATTTTACGTCGGAAATAGTCACGAGCAGTGCACCTAAACGTTTCTGGAGTCAAAAAAACACGAGTTCAGGTTTTGGGAATGCTCGCGATTTTCTCGTCAACGGTTTCTCGGATCGCAATTCTGTCTCTTGCAACGTGTTCCTCGTGTCATTTTACGTCGGAAATAGTCACGAGTAGTGCACGTAAACGTTTCTGGATTCCAAAAAACACGAGTTCAGGTTTTGGGAAAGCTCGCGATTTTCTCGTCAACGGTTTCTCGGATCGCAATTCTGTCGCTTCCATCGCGTTTCTAGCGTCATTTTACGTCGGAAATAGTGACGAGAAATGCACGTAAACGTTTCTTGATTCCAAAAAACACGAGTTCAGGTTTTGGGATTGCTCGCGATTTTCTTATCAACGGTTTCTCGGATCGCAATTCTGTCGCTTCCAACGTGTTCCTCGTGTCATTTTACGTCGGAAATAGTCACGAGCAGTGCATGTGAGCGTTTGCGGAGCCCAAAAAACACGGGATCAGGATTTGGGAATGCTCGCGATTTTCTCGTCAACGGTTTCTCGGATCACAATTCTGTCGCTTGAAACGCGTTCCTCGTGTCATTTTACGTCGGAAATAGTCACGAGCAGTGCACCTAAACGTTTCTGGAGTCAAAAAAACACGAGTTCAGGTTTTGGGAATGCTCGCGATTTTCTCGTCAACGGTTTCTCGGATCGCAATTCTGTCTCTTGCAACGTGTTCCTCGTGTCATTTTACGTCGGAAATAGTCACGAGTAGTGCACGTAAACGTTTCTGGATTCCAAAAAACACGAGTTCAGGTTTTGGGAAAGCTCGCGATTTTCTCGTCAACGGTTTCTCGGATCGCAATTCTGTCGCTTCCATCGCGTTTCTAGCATCATTTTACGTCGGAAATAGTCACGAGCAGTGCACGTAAACGTTTCTGGAGTCCAAAAAACACGAGTTCAGGTTTTGGGAATGCTCGCGATTTTCTCGTCAACGGTTTCTCAGATCGCAATTCTGTCGCTTCCAACGTGTTCCTCGCGTCAGTTTACATCGAAATTTGTCATGAGAAATGCACAAACGCGGTTTTGGAGCCCGAAAAACACGAGATCAGGATTTGGGAATGCTCGCGATTTTCTCGTCAACGGTTTCTCGGATCGCAATTCTGTCGCTTCCAACGCGTTCCTCGCGTCATTTTACATCGGAATTAGTCATGAGAAATGCACAAACACGGTGCTGGAGTTCAAAAAACACAAGATGAGGTTTTGGGAATGCTCGCGATCTTCACGTCAACGGTTTCTCGGATCGCAATTCTGTCGCTTCCAACGTGTTCCTCGTGTCATTTTACGTCAGAAATATTCACGAGGAGTGCACGTAAACGTTTCTGGAGTCCAAAAAACACGAGTTCAGGTTTTGGGAATGCTCGCGATTTTCTCGTCAACGTTTTCTCGGATCGCAATTCTGTCGCTTCCAACGCGTTCCTCGCGTCATTTTACATCCGAATTAGTCATGAGAAATGCACAAACGCGGTTCTGGAGTCCAAAAAACACGAGTTCAGGTTTTGGGAATGGTCGCGATTTTCTCGTCAACGGTTTCTCGGATCGCAATTCTGTCGCTTCCAACGCGTTCCTCGCGTCATTTTACATCGGAATTAGTCATGAGAAATGCACAAACACGGTTCTGGAATTAAAAAAACACGAGATCAGTGTTTGGGAATGCTCGCGATTTTCTCGTCAATGGTTTCTCGGATCGCAATTCTGTCACTTCCAACGTGTTCCTCGCGTCATTTTACGTCGGAAATAGTGACGAGAAATGCACGTAAACGTTTCTGGAGTCCAAAAAACACGAGTTCAGGTTTTGGGAATGCTCGCGATTTTCTCGTCAACGGTTTCCCGGATCGCAATTATGTCGCTTCCAACGTGTTCCTTGTGTCATTTTACGTCGGAATTAGTCATGAGAAATGCACAAACACGGTTCTGGAATTAAAAAAACACGAGATCAGTGTTTGGGAATGCTCGCGATTTTCTCGTCAATGGTTTCTCGGATCGCAATTCTGTCACTTCCAACGTGTTCCTCGCGTCATTTTACGTCGGAAATAGTGACGAGAAAGGCACGTAAACGTTTCTGGAGTCCAAAAAACACGAGTTCAGGTTTTGGGAATGCTCGCGATTTTCTCGTCAACGGTTTCTCGGATCGCAATTCTGTCGCTCCCAACGTGTTCCTCGTGTCATTTTACGTCGGAAATAGTCACGAGCAGTGCACGTAAACGTTTCTGGAGTCCAAAATACACGAGTTCAGGTTTTGGGAATGCTCGCGATTTTCTCGTCAACGGTTTCTCGGATCGCAATTCTGTCGCTTCCAACGTGTTCCTCGTGTCATTTGACGTCGGAAATAGTCACGAGTAGTGCACGTAAACGTTTCTGGATTCCAAAAAACACGAGTTCAGGTTTTGGGAATGCTCGCGATTTTCTCGTCAACGTTTTCTCGGATCGCAATTCTGTCGCTTCCAACGTGTTCCTCGCGTCAGTTTACATCGAAATTTGTCATGAGAAATGCACAAACGCGGTTCTGGAGCCCGAAAAACACGAGATCAGGATTTGGGAATGCTCGCGATTTTCTCGTCAACGGTTTCTCGGATCGCAATTCTGTCGCTTCCAACGTGTTCCTCGTGTCATTTGACGTCGGAAATAGTCACGAGTAGTGCACGTAAACGTTTCTGGATTCCAAAAAACACGAGTTCAGGTTTTGGGAATGCTCGCGATTTTCTCGTCAACGGTTTCTCGGATCGCAATTCTGTCGCTTCCATCGCGTTTCTAGCGTCATTTTACGTCGGAAAGAGTCACGAGCAGTGCACGTAAACGTTTCTGGAGTCCAAAAAACACGAGTTCAGGTTTTGGGAATGCTCGCGATTTTCTCGTCAACGGTTTCTCAGATCGCAATTCTGTCGCTTCCAACGTGTTCCTCGTGGCATTTTACGTCGGAAATAGTCACGAGCAGTGCATGTGAACGTTTGTCGAGCCCAAAAAACACGAGATCAGGATTTGGGAATGCTCGCGATTTTCTCGTCAACGGTTTCTCGGATCGCAATTCTGTCGCTTCCAACGCGTTCCTCGCGTCATTTTACATCGGAATTAGTCATGAGAAATGCACAAACACGGTTCTGGAGTTCAAAAAACACGAGATGATGTTTTGGGAATGCTCGCGATTTTCTCGTCAGCGGTTTCTCGGATCGCAATTCTGTCACTTCCAACGTGTTCCTCGCGTCATTTTACGTCGGAAATAGTGACGAGAAATGCACGTAAACGTTTCTTGATTCCAAAAAACACGAGTTCAGGTTATGGGATTGCTCGCGATTTTCTTATCAACGGTTTCTCGGATCGCAATTCTGTCGCTTCCAACGTGTTCCTCGTGTCATTTTACGTCGGAAATAGTCACGAGCAGTGCATGTGAGCGTTTGCGGAGCCCAAAAAACACGGGATCAGGATTTGGGAATGCTCGCGATTTTCTCGTCAACGGTTTCTCGGATCACAATTCTGTCGCTTGAAACGCGTTCCTCGTGTCATTTTACGTCGGAAATAGTCACGAGCAGTGCACCTAAACGTTTCTGGAGTCAAAAAAACACGAGTTCAGGTTTTGGGAATGCTCGCGATTTTCTCGTCAACGGTTTCTCGGATCGCAATTCTGTCTCTTGCAACGTGTTCCTCGTGTCATTTTACGTCGGAAATAGTCACGAGTAGTGCACGTAAACGTTTCTGGATTCCAAAAAACACGAGTTCAGGTTTTGGGAAAGCTCGCGATTTTCTCGTCAACGGTTTCTCGGATCGCAATTCTGTCGCTTCCATCGCGTTTCTAGCGTCATTTTACGTCGGAAATAGTCACGAGCAGTGCACGTAAACGTTTCTGGAGTCCAAAAAACACGAGATGAGGTTTTGGGAATGCTCGCGATTTTCTCGTCAACGGTTTCTCGGATCGCAATTCTGTCACTTCCAACGTGTTCCTCGCGTCATTTTACGTCGGAAATAGTGACGAGAAATGCACGTAAACGTTTCTTGATTCCAAAAAACACGAGTTCAGGTTTTGGGATTGCTCGCGATTTTCTTATCAACGGTTTCTCGGATCGCAATTCTGTCGCTTCCAACGTGTTCCTCGTGTCATTTTACGTCGGAAATAGTCACGAGCAGTGCATGTGAGCGTTTGCGGAGCCCAAAAAACACGGGATCAGGATTTGGGAATGCTCGCGATTTTCTCGTCAACGGTTTCTCGGATCACAATTCTGTCGCTTGAAACGCGTTCCTCGTGTCATTTTACGTCGGAAATAGTCACGAGCAGTGCACCTAAACGTTTCTGGAGTCAAAAAAACACGAGTTCAGGTTTTGGGAATGCTCGCGATTTTCTCGTCAACGGTTTCTCGGATCGCAATTCTGTCTCTTGCAACGTGTTCCTCGTGTCATTTTACGTCGGAAATAGTCACGAGTAGTGCACGTAAACGTTTCTGGATTCCAAAAAACACGAGTTCAGGTTTTGGGAAAGCTCGCGATTTTCTCGTCAACGGTTTCTCGGATCGCAATTCTGTCGCTTCCATCGCGTTTCTAGCGTCATTTTACGTCGGAAATAGTCACGAGCAGTGCACGTAAACGTTTCTGGAGTCCAAAAAACACGAGTTCAGGTTTTGGGAATGCTCGCGATTTTCTCGTCAACGGTTTCTCAGATCGCAATTCTGTCGCTTCCAACGTGTTCCTCGCGTCAGTTTACATCGAAATTTGTCATGAGAAATGCACAAACGCGGTTTTGGAGCCCGAAAAACACGAGATCAGGATTTGGGAATGCTCGCGATTTTCTCGTCAACGGTTTCTCGGATCGCAATTCTGTCGCTTCCAACGCGTTCCTCGCGTCATTTTACATCGGAATTAGTCATGAGAAATGCACAAACACGGTGCTGGAGTTCAAAAAACACAAGATGAGGTTTTGGGAATGCTCGCGATCTTCACGTCAACGGTTTCTCGGATCGCAATTCTGTCGCTTCCAACGTGTTCCTCGTGTCATTTTACGTCAGAAATATTCACGAGGAGTGCACGTAAACGTTTCTGGAGTCCAAAAAACACGAGTTCAGGTTTTGGGAATGCTCGCGATTTTCTCGTCAACGTTTTCTCGGATCGCAATTCTGTCGCTTCCAACGCGTTCCTCGCGTCATTTTACATCCGAATTAGTCATGAGAAATGCACAAACGCGGTTCTGGAGTCCAAAAAACACGAGTTCAGGTTTTGGGAATGGTCGCGATTTTCTCGTCAACGGTTTCTCGGATCGCAATTCTGTCGCTTCCAACGTGTTCCTTGTGTCATTTTACGTCGGAATTAGTCATGAGAAATGCACAAACACGGTTCTGGAATTAAAAAAACACGAGATCAGTGTTTGGGAATGCTCGCGATTTTCTCGTCAATGGTTTCTCGGATCGCAATTCTGTCACTTCCAACGTGTTCCTCGCGTCATTTTACGTCGGAAATAGTGACGAGAAAGGCACGTAAACGTTTCTGGAGTCCAAAAAACACGAGTTCAGGTTTTGGGAATGCTCGCGATTTTCTCGTCAACGGTTTCTCGGATCGCAATTCTGTCGCTCCCAACGTGTTCCTCGTGTCATTTTACGTCGGAAATAGTCACGAGCAGTGCACGTAAACGTTTCTGGAGTCCAAAATACACGAGTTCAGGTTTTGGGAATGCTCGCGATTTTCTCGTCAACGGTTTCTCGGATCGCAATTCTGTCGCTTCCAACGTGTTCCTCGTGTCATTTGACGTCGGAAATAGTCACGAGTAGTGCACGTAAACGTTTCTGGATTCCAAAAAACACGAGTTCAGGTTTTGGGAATGCTCGCGATTTTCTCGTCAACGGTTTCTCGGATCGCAATTCTGTCGCTTCCATCGCGTTTCTAGCGTCATTTTACGTCGGAAAGAGTCACGAGCAGTGCACGTAAACGTTTCTGGAGTCCAAAAAACACGAGTTCAGGTTTTGGGAATGCTCGCGATTTTCTCGTCAACGGTTTCTCAGATCGCAATTCTGTCGCTTCCAACGTGTTCCTCGTGGCATTTTACGTCGGAAATAGTCACGAGCAGTGCATGTGAACGTTTGTCGAGCCCAAAAAACACGAGATCAGGATTTGGGAATGCTCGCGATTTTCTCGTCAACGGTTTCTCGGATCGCAATTCTGTCGCTTCCAACGCGTTCCTCGCGTCATTTTACATCGGAATTAGTCATGAGAAATGCACAAACACGGTTCTGGAGTTCAAAAAACACGAGATGAGGTTTTGGGAATGCTCGCGATTTTCTCGTCAACGGTTTCTCGGATCGCAATTCTGTCACTTCCAACGTGTTCCTCGCGTCATTTTACGTCGGAAATAGTGACGAGAAATGCACGTAAACGTTTCTTGATTCCAAAAAACACGAGTTCAGGTTTTGGGATTGCTCGCGATTTTCTTATCAACGGTTTCTCGGATCGCAATTCTGTCGCTTCCAACGTGTTACTCGTGTCATTTTACGTCGGAAATAGTCACGAGCAGTGCATGTGAGCGTTTGCGGAGCCCAAAAAACACGGGATCAGGATTTGGGAATGCTCGCGATTTTCTCGTCAACGGTTTCTCGGATCACAATTCTGTCGCTTCAAACGCGTTCCTCGTGTCATTTTACGTCGGAAATAGTCACGAGCAGTGCACCTAAACGTTTCTGGAGTCAAAAAAACACGAGTTCAGGTTTTGGGAATGCTCGCGATTTTCTCGTCAACGGTTTCTCGGATCGCAATTCTGTCTCTTGCAACGTGTTCCTCGTGTCATTTTACGTCGGAAATAGTCACGAGTAGTGCACGTAAACGTTTCTGGATTCCAAAAAACACGAGTTCAGGTTTTGGGAAAGCTCGCGATTTTCTCGTCAACGGTTTCTCGGATCGCAATTCTGTCGCTTCCATCGCGTTTCTAGCGTCATTTTACATCGGAATTAGTCATGAGAAATGCACAAACACGGTTCTGGAGTTCAAAAAACACGAGATGAGGTTTTGGGAATGCTCGCGATTTTCTCGTCAACGGTTTCTCGGATCGCAATTCTGTCGCTTCCAACGTGTTCCTCGTGGCATTTTACGTCGGAAATAGTCACGAGCAGTGCATGTGAACGTTTGTCGAGCCCAAAAAACACGAGATCAGGATTTGGGAATGCTCGCGATTTTCTCGTCAACGGTTTCTCGGATCGCAATTCTGTCGCTTCCAACGCGTTCCTCGCGTCATTTTACATCGGAATTAGTCATGAGAAATGCACAAACACGGTTCTGGAGTTCAAAAAACACGAGATGAGGTTTTGGGAATGCTCGCGATTTTCTCGTCAACGGTTTCTCGGATCGCAATTCTGTCACTTCCAACGTGTTCCTCGTGTCATTTTACGTCGGAAATAGTCACGAGCAGTGCATGTGAGCGTTTGCGGAGCCCAAAAAACACGGGATCAGGATTTGGGAATGCTCGCGATTTTCTCGTCAACGGTTTCTCGGATCACAATTCTGTCGCTTCAAACGCGTTCCTCGTGTCATTTTACGTCGGAAATAGTCACGAGCAGTGCACCTAAACGTTTCTGGAGTCAAAAAAACACGAGTTCAGGTTTTGGGAATGCTCGCGATTTTCTCGTCAACGGTTTCTCGGATCGCAATTCTGTTTCTTGCAACGTGTTCCTCGTGTCATTTTACGTCGGAAATAGTCACGAGTAGTGCACGTAAACGTTTCTGGATTCCAAAAAACACGAGTTCAGGTTTTGGGAAAGCTCGCGATTTTCTCGTCAACGGTTTCTCGGATCGCAATTCTGTCGCTTCCATCGCGTTTCTAGCGTCATTTTACGTCGGAAATAGTCACGAGCAGTGCACGTAAACGTTTCTGGAGTCCAAAAAACACGAGTTCAGGTTTTGTGAATGCTCGCGATTTTCTCGTCAACGGTTTCTCAGATCGCAATTCTGTCGCTTCCAACGTGTTCCTCGTGTCATTTTACGTCGGAAATAGTCACGAGCAGTGCATGTGAGCGTTTGCGGAGCCCAAAAAACACGGGATCAGGATTTGGGAATGCTCGCGATTTTCTCGTCAACGGTTTCTCGGATCACAATTCTGTCGCTTCAAACGCGTTCCTCGTGTCATTTTACGTCGGAAATAGTCACGAGCAGTGCACCTAAACGTTTCTGGAGTCAAAAAAACACGAGTTCAGGTTTTGGGAATGCTCGCGATTTTCTCGTCAACGGTTTCTCGGATCGCAATTCTGTCTCTTGCAACGTGTTCCTCGTGTCATTTTACGTCGGAAATAGTCACGAGTAGTGCACGTAAACGTTTCTGGATTCCAAAAAACACGAGTTCAGGTTTTGGGAAAGCTCGCGATTTTCTCGTCAACGGTTTCTCGGATCGCAATTCTGTCGCTTCCATCGCGTTTCTAGCGTCATTTTACGTCGGAAATAGTCACGAGCAGTGCACGTAAACGTTTCTGGAGTCCAAAAAACACGAGTTCAGGTTTTGTGAATGCTCGCGATTTTCTCGTCAACGGTTTCTCAGATCGCAATTCTGTCGCTTCCAACGTGTTCCTCGTGTCATTTGACGTCGGAAATAGTCACGAGTAGTGCACGTAAACGTTTCTGGATTCCAAAAAACACGAGTTCAGGTTTTGGGAATGCTCGCGATTTTCTCGTCAACGTTTTCTCGGATCGCAATTCTGTCGCTTCCAACGTGTTCCTCGCGTCAGTTTACATCGAAATTTGTCATGAGAAATGCACAAACGCGGTTCTGGAGCCCGAAAAACACGAGATCAGGATTTGGGAATGCTCGCGATTTTCTCGTCAACGGTTTCTCGGATCGCAATTCTGTCGCTTCCAACGTGTTCCTCGTGTCATTTGACGTCGGAAATAGTCACGAGTAGTGCACGTAAACGTTTCTGGATTCCAAAAAACACGAGTTCAGGTTTTGGGAATGCTCGCGATTTTCTCGTCAACGGTTTCTCGGATCGCAATTCTGTCGCTTCCATCGCGTTTCTAGCGTCATTTTACGTCGGAAAGAGTCACGAGCAGTGCACGTAAACGTTTCTGGAGTCCAAAAAACACGAGTTCAGGTTTTGGGAATGCTCGCGATTTTCTCGTCAACGGTTTCTCAGATCGCAATTCTGTCGCTTCCAACGTGTTCCTCGTGGCATTTTACGTCGGAAATAGTCACGAGCAGTGCATGTGAACGTTTGTCGAGCCCAAAAAACACGAGATCAGGATTTGGGAATGCTCGCGATTTTCTCGTCAACGTTTTCTCGGATCGCAATTCTGTCGCTTCCAACGCGTTCCTCGCGTCATTTTACATCGGAATTAGTCATGAGAAATGCACAAACACGGTTCTGGAGTTCAAAAAACACGAGATGAGGTTTTGGGAATGCTCGCGATTTTCTCGTCAACGGTTTCTCGGATCGCAATTCTGTCACTTCCAACGTGTTCCTCGCGTCATTTTACGTCGGAAATAGTGACGAGAAATGCACGTAAACGTTTCTTGATTCCAAAAAACACGAGTTCAGGTTATGGGATTGCTCGCGATTTTCTTATCAACGGTTTCTCGGATCGCAATTCTGTCGCTTCCAACGTGTTCCTCGTGGCATTTTACGTCGGAAATAGTCACGAGCAGTGCATGTGAACGTTTGTCGAGCCCAAAAAACACGAGATCAGGATTTGGGAATGCTCGCGATTTTCTCGTCAACGGTTTCTCGGATCGCAATTCTGTCGCTTCCAACGCGTTCCTCGCGTCATTTTACATCGGAATTAGTCATGAGAAATGCACAAACACGGTTCTGGAGTTCAAAAAACACGAGATGAGGTTTTGGGAATGCTCGCGATTTTCTCGTCAACGGTTTCTCGGATCGCAATTCTGTCACTTCCAACGTGTTCCTCGTGTCATTTTACGTCGGAAATAGTCACGAGCAGTGCATGTGAGCGTTTGCGGAGCCCAAAAAACACGGGATCAGGATTTGGGAATGCTCGCGATTTTCTCGTCAACGGTTTCTCGGATCACAATTCTGTCGCTTCAAACGCGTTCCTCGTGTCATTTTACGTCGGAAATAGTCACGAGCAGTGCACCTAAACGTTTCTGGAGTCAAAAAAACACGAGTTCAGGTTTTGGGAATGCTCGCGATTTTCTCGTCAACGGTTTCTCGGATCGCAATTCTGTTTCTTGCAACGTGTTCCTCGTGTCATTTTACGTCGGAAATAGTCACGAGTAGTGCACGTAAACGTTTCTGGATTCCAAAAAACACGAGTTCAGGTTTTGGGAAAGCTCGCGATTTTCTCGTCAACGGTTTCTCGGATCGCAATTCTGTCGCTTCCATCGCGTTTCTAGCGTCATTTTACGTCGGAAATAGTCACGAGCAGTGCACGTAAACGTTTCTGGAGTCCAAAAAACACGAGTTCAGGTTTTGTGAATGCTCGCGATTTTCTCGTCAACGGTTTCTCAGATCGCAATTCTGTCGCTTCCAACGTGTTCCTCGTGTCATTTTACGTCGGAAATAGTCACGAGCAGTGCATGTGAGCGTTTGCGGAGCCCAAAAAACACGGGATCAGGATTTGGGAATGCTCGCGATTTTCTCGTCAACGGTTTCTCGGATCACAATTCTGTCGCTTCAAACGCGTTCCTCGTGTCATTTTACGTCGGAAATAGTCACGAGCAGTGCACCTAAACGTTTCTGGAGTCAAAAAAACACGAGTTCAGGTTTTGGGAATGCTCGCGATTTTCTCGTCAACGGTTTCTCGGATCGCAATTCTGTCTCTTGCAACGTGTTCCTCGTGTCATTTTACGTCGGAAATAGTCACGAGTAGTGCACGTAAACGTTTCTGGATTCCAAAAAACACGAGTTCAGGTTTTGGGAAAGCTCGCGATTTTCTCGTCAACGGTTTCTCGGATCGCAATTCTGTCGCTTCCATCGCGTTTCTAGCGTCATTTTACGTCGGAAATAGTCACGAGCAGTGCACGTAAACGTTTCTGGAGTCCAAAAAACACGAGTTCAGGTTTTGTGAATGCTCGCGATTTTCTCGTCAACGGTTTCTCAGATCGCAATTCTGTCGCTTCCAACGTGTTCCTCGTGTCATTTGACGTCGGAAATAGTCACGAGTAGTGCACGTAAACGTTTCTGGATTCCAAAAAACACGAGTTCAGGTTTTGGGAATGCTCGCGATTTTCTCGTCAACGTTTTCTCGGATCGCAATTCTGTCGCTTCCAACGTGTTCCTCGCGTCAGTTTACATCGAAATTTGTCATGAGAAATGCACAAACGCGGTTCTGGAGCCCGAAAAACACGAGATCAGGATTTGGGAATGCTCGCGATTTTCTCGTCAACGGTTTCTCGGATCGCAATTCTGTCGCTTCCAACGTGTTCCTCGTGTCATTTGACGTCGGAAATAGTCACGAGTAGTGCACGTAAACGTTTCTGGATTCCAAAAAACACGAGTTCAGGTTTTGGGAATGCTCGCGATTTTCTCGTCAACGGTTTCTCGGATCGCAATTCTGTCGCTTCCATCGCGTTTCTAGCGTCATTTTACGTCGGAAAGAGTCACGAGCAGTGCACGTAAACGTTTCTGGAGTCCAAAAAACACGAGTTCAGGTTTTGGGAATGCTCGCGATTTTCTCGTCAACGGTTTCTCAGATCGCAATTCTGTCGCTTCCAACGTGTTCCTCGTGGCATTTTACGTCGGAAATAGTCACGAGCAGTGCATGTGAACGTTTGTCGAGCCCAAAAAACACGAGATCAGGATTTGGGAATGCTCGCGATTTTCTCGTCAACGGTTTCTCGGATCGCAATTCTGTCGCTTCCAACGCGTTCCTCGCGTCATTTTACATCGGAATTAGTCATGAGAAATGCACAAACACGGTTCTGGAGTTCAAAAAACACGAGATGAGGTTTTGGGAATGCTCGCGATTTTCTCGTCAACGGTTTCTCGGATCGCAATTCTGTCACTTCCAACGTGTTCCTCGCGTCATTTTACGTCGGAAATAGTGACGAGAAATGCACGTAAACGTTTCTTGATTCCAAAAAACACGAGTTCAGGTTATGGGATTGCTCGCGATTTTCTTATCAACGGTTTCTCGGATCGCAATTCTGTCGCTTCCAACGTGTTCCTCGTGTCATTTTACGTCGGAAATAGTCACGAGCAGTGCATGTGAGCGTTTGCGGAGCCCAAAAAACACGGGATCAGGATTTGGGAATGCTCGCGATTTTCTCGTCAACGGTTTCTCGGATCACAATTCTGTCGCTTGAAACGCGTTCCTCGTGTCAT
Source organism: Crossocerus cetratus (assembly GCA_963675795.1). NCBI lineage: Eukaryota > Metazoa > Arthropoda > Insecta > Hymenoptera > Crabronidae > Crossocerus > Crossocerus cetratus. Next base: position 1,864,818 of record CAVMBF010000002.1, read on the forward strand.
TTTACGTCGGAAATAGTCACGAGCAGTGCACCTAAACGTTTCTGGAGTCAAAAAAACACGAGTTCAGGTTTTGGGAATGCTCGCGATTTTCTCGTCAACGGTTTCTCGGATCGCAATTCTGTCTCTTGCAACGTGTTCCTCGTGTCATTTTACGTTGGAAATAGTCACGAGTAGTGCACGTAAACGTTTCTGGATTCCAAAAAACACGAGTTCAGGTTTTGGGAAAGCTCGCGATTTTCTCGTCAACGGTTTCTCGGATCGCAATTCTGTCGCTTCCATCGCGTTTCTAGCGTCATTTTACGTCGGAAATAGTCACGAGCAGTGCACGTAAACGTTTCTGGAGTCCAAAAAACACGAGATGAGGTTTTGGGAATGCTCGCGATTTTCTCGTCAACGGTTTCTCGGATCGCAATTCTGTCACTTCCAACGTGTTCCTCGCGTCATTTTACGTCGGAAATAGTGACGAGAAATGCACGTAAACGTTTCTTGATTCCAAAAAACACGAGTTCAGGTTTTGGGATTGCTCGCGATTTTCTTATCAACGGTTTCTCGGATCGCAATTCTGTCGCTTCCAACGTGTTCCTCGTGTCATTTTACGTCGGAAATAGTCACGAGCAGTGCATGTGAACGTTTGTCGAGCCCAAAAAACACGAGATCAGGATTTGGGAATGCTCGCGATTTTCTCGTCAACGGTTTCTCGGATCGCAATTCTGTCGCTTCCAACGCGTTCCTCGCGTCATTTTACATCGGAATTAGTCATGAGAAATGCACAAACACGGTTCTGGAGTTCAAAAAACACGAGATGAGGTTTTGGGAATGCTCGCGATTTTCTCGTCAACGGTTTCTCGGATCGCAATTCTGTCACTTCCAACGTGTTCCTCGTGTCATTTTACGTCGGAAATAGTCACGAGCAGTGCATGTGAGCGTTTGCGGAGCCCAAAAAACACGGGATCAGGATTTGGGAATGCTCGCGATTTTCTCGTCAACGGTTTCTCGGATCACAATTCTGTCGCTTCAAACGCGTTCCTCGTGTCATTTTACGTCGGAAATAGTCACGAGCAGTGCACCTAAACGTTTCTGGAGTCAAAAAAACACGAGTTCAGGTTTTGGGAATGCTCGCGATTTTCTCGTCAACGGTTTCTCGGATCGCAATTCTGTTTCTTGCAACGTGTTCCTCGTGTCATTTTACGTCGGAAATAGTCACGAGTAGTGCACGTAAACGTTTCTGGATTCCAAAAAACACGAGTTCAGGTTTTGGGAAAGCTCGCGATTTTCTCGTCAACGGTTTCTCGGATCGCAATTCTGTCGCTTCCATCGCGTTTCTAGCGTCATTTTACGTCGGAAATAGTCACGAGCAGTGCACGTAAACGTTTCTGGAGTCCAAAAAACACGAGTTCAGGTTTTGTGAATGCTCGCGATTTTCTCGTCAACGGTTTCTCAGATCGCAATTCTGTCGCTTCCAACGTGTTCCTCGTGTCATTTTACGTCGGAAATAGTCACGAGCAGTGCATGTGAGCGTTTGCGGAGCCCAAAAAACACGGGATCAGGATTTGGGAATGCTCGCGATTTTCTCGTCAACGGTTTCTCGGATCACAATTCTGTCGCTTCAAACGCGTTCCTCGTGTCATTTTACGTCGGAAATAGTCACGAGCAGTGCACCTAAACGTTTCTGGAGTCAAAAAAACACGAGTTCAGGTTTTGGGAATGCTCGCGATTTTCTCGTCAACGGTTTCTCGGATCGCAATTCTGTCTCTTGCAACGTGTTCCTCGTGTCATTTTACGTCGGAAATAGTCACGAGTAGTGCACGTAAACGTTTCTGGATTCCAAAAAACACGAGTTCAGGTTTTGGGAAAGCTCGCGATTTTCTCGTCAACGGTTTCTCGGATCGCAATTCTGTCGCTTCCATCGCGTTTCTAGCGTCATTTTACGTCGGAAATAGTCACGAGCAGTGCACGTAAACGTTTCTGGAGTCCAAAAAACACGAGTTCAGGTTTTGTGAATGCTCGCGATTTTCTCGTCAACGGTTTCTCAGATCGCAATTCTGTCGCTTCCAACGTGTTCCTCGTGTCATTTGACGTCGGAAATAGTCACGAGTAGTGCACGTAAACGTTTCTGGATTCCAAAAAACACGAGTTCAGGTTTTGGGAATGCTCGCGATTTTCTCGTCAACGTTTTCTCGGATCGCAATTCTGTCGCTTCCAACGTGTTCCTCGCGTCAGTTTACATCGAAATTTGTCATGAGAAATGCACAAACGCGGTTCTGGAGCCCGAAAAACACGAGATCAGGATTTGGGAATGCTCGCGATTTTCTCGTCAACGGTTTCTCGGATCGCAATTCTGTCGCTTCCAACGTGTTCCTCGTGTCATTTGACGTCGGAAATAGTCACGAGTAGTGCACGTAAACGTTTCTGGATTCCAAAAAACACGAGTTCAGGTTTTGGGAATGCTCGCGATTTTCTCGTCAACGGTTTCTCGGATCGCAATTCTGTCGCTTCCATCGCGTTTCTAGCGTCATTTTACGTCGGAAAGAGTCACGAGCAGTGCACGTAAACGTTTCTGGAGTCCAAAAAACACGAGTTCAGGTTTTGGGAATGCTCGCGATTTTCTCGTCAACGGTTTCTCGGATCGCAATTCTGTCGCTTCCAACGCGTTCCTCGCGTCATTTTACATCGGAATTAGTCATGAGAAATGCACAAACACGGTTCTGGAGTTCAAAAAACACGAGATGAGGTTTTGGGAATGCTCGCGATTTTCTCGTCAACGGTTTCTCGGATCGCAATTCTGTCGCTTCCAACGCGTTCCTCGCGTCATTTTACATCGGAATTAGTCATGAGAAATGCACAAACACGGTTCTGGAGTTCAAAAAACACGAGATGAGGTTTTGGGAATGCTCGCGATTTTCTCGTCAACGGTTTCTCGGATCGCAATTCTGTCACTTCCAACGTGTTCCTCGCGTCATTTTACGTCGGAAATAGTGACGAGAAATGCACGTAAACGTTTCTTGATTCCAAAAAACACGAGTTCAGGTTATGGGATTGCTCGCGATTTTCTTATCAACGGTTTCTCGGATCGCAATTCTGTCGCTTCCAACGTGTTCCTCGTGTCATTTTACGTCGGAAATAGTCACGAGCAGTGCATGTGAGCGTTTGCGGAGCCCAAAAAACACGGGATCAGGATTTGGGAATGCTCGCGATTTTCTCGTCAACGGTTTCTCGGATCACAATTCTGTCGCTTGAAACGCGTTCCTCGTGTCATTTTACGTCGGAAATAGTCACGAGCAGTGCACCTAAACGTTTCTGGAGTCAAAAAAACACGAGTTCAGGTTTTGGGAATGCTCGCGATTTTCTCGTCAACGGTTTCTCGGATCGCAATTCTGTCTCTTGCAACGTGTTCCTCGTGTCATTTTACGTCGGAAATAGTCACGAGTAGTGCACGTAAACGTTTCTGGATTCCAAAAAACACGAGTTCAGGTTTTGGGAAAGCTCGCGATTTTCTCGTCAACGGTTTCTCGGATCGCAATTCTGTCGCTTCCATCGCGTTTCTAGCGTCATTTTACATCGGAATTAGTCATGAGAAATGCACAAACACGGTTCTGGAGTTCAAAAAACACGAGATGAGGTTTTGGGAATGCTCGCGATTTTCTCGTCAACGGTTTCTCGGATCGCAATTCTGTCGCTTCCAACGTGTTCCTCGTGGCATTTTACGTCGGAAATAGTCACGAGCAGTGCATGTGAACGTTTGTCGAGCCCAAAAAACACGAGATCAGGATTTGGGAATGCTCGCGATTTTCTCGTCAACGGTTTCTCGGATCGCAATTCTGTCGCTTCCAACGCGTTCCTCGCGTCATTTTACATCGGAATTAGTCATGAGAAATGCACAAACACGGTTCTGGAATTCAAAAAACACGAGATGAGGTTTTGGGAATGCTCGCGATTTTCTCGTCAACGGTTTCTCGGATCGCAATTCTGTCACTTCCAACGTGTTCCTCGTGTCATTTTACGTCGGAAATAGTCACGAGCAGTGCATGTGAGCGTTTGCGGAGCCCAAAAAACACGGGATCAGGATTTGGGAATGCTCGCGATTTTCTCGTCAACGGTTTCTCGGATCACAATTCTGTCGCTTCAAACGCGTTCCTCGTGTCATTTTACGTCGGAAATAGTCACGAGCAGTGCACCTAAACGTTTCTGGAGTCAAAAAAACACGAGTTCAGGTTTTGGGAATGCTCGCGATTTTCTCGTCAACGGTTTCTCGGATCGCAATTCTGTCTCTTGCAACGTGTTCCTCGTGTCATTTTACGTCGGAAATAGTCACGAGTAGTGCACGTAAACGTTTCTGGATTCCAAAAAACACGAGTTCAGGTTTTGGGAAAGCTCGCGATTTTCTCGTCAACGGTTTCTCGGATCGCAATTCTGTCGCTTCCATCGCGTTTCTAGCGTCATTTTACGTCGGAAATAGTCACGAGCAGTGCACGTAAACGTTTCTGGAGTCCAAAAAACACGAGTTCAGGTTTTGTGAATGCTCGCGATTTTCTCGTCAACGGTTTCTCAGATCGCAATTCTGTCGCTTCCAACGTGTTCCTCGTGTCATTTTACGTCGGAAATAGTCACGAGCAGTGCATGTGAGCGTTTGCGGAGCCCAAAAAACACGGGATCAGGATTTGGGAATGCTCGCGATTTTCTCGTCAACGGTTTCTCGGATCACAATTCTGTCGCTTCAAACGCGTTCCTCGTGTCATTTTACGTCGGAAATAGTCACGAGCAGTGCACCTAAACGTTTCTGGAGTCAAAAAAACACGAGTTCAGGTTTTGGGAATGCTCGCGATTTTCTCGTCAACGGTTTCTCGGATCGCAATTCTGTCTCTTGCAACGTGTTCCTCGTGTCATTTTACGTCGGAAATAGTCACGAGTAGTGCACGTAAACGTTTCTGGATTCCAAAAAACACGAGTTCAGGTTTTGGGAAAGCTCGCGATTTTCTCGTCAACGGTTTCTCGGATCGCAATTCTGTCGCTTCCATCGCGTTTCTAGCGTCATTTTACGTCGGAAATAGTCACGAGCAGTGCACGTAAACGTTTCTGGAGTCCAAAAAACACGAGTTCAGGTTTTGTGAATGCTCGCGATTTTCTCGTCAACGGTTTCTCAGATCGCAATTCTGTCGCTTCCAACGTGTTCCTCGTGTCATTTGACGTCGGAAATAGTCACGAGTAGTGCACGTAAACGTTTCTGGATTCCAAAAAACACGAGTTCAGGTTTTGGGAATGCTCGCGATTTTCTCGTCAACGTTTTCTCGGATCGCAATTCTGTCGCTTCCAACGTGTTCCTCGCGTCAGTTTACATCGAAATTTGTCATGAGAAATGCACAAACGCGGTTCTGGAGCCCGAAAAACACGAGATCAGGATTTGGGAATGCTCGCGATTTTCTCGTCAACGGTTTCTCGGATCGCAATTCTGTCGCTTCCAACGTGTTCCTCGTGTCATTTGACGTCGGAAATAGTCACGAGTAGTGCACGTAAACGTTTCTGGATTCCAAAAAACACGAGTTCAGGTTTTGGGAATGCTCGCGATTTTCTCGTCAACGGTTTCTCGGATCGCAATTCTGTCGCTTCCATCGCGTTTCTAGCGTCATTTTACGTCGGAAAGAGTCACGAGCAGTGCACGTAAACGTTTCTGGAGTCCAAAAAACACGAGTTCAGGTTTTGGGAATGCTCGCGATTTTCTCGTCAACGGTTTCTCAGATCGCAATTCTGTCGCTTCCAACGTGTTCCTCGTGTCATTTTACGTCGGAAATAGTCACGAGCAGTGCATGTGAACGTTTGTCGAGCCCAAAAAACACGAGATCAGGATTTGGGAATGCTCGCGATTTTCTCGTCAACGGTTTCTCGGATCGCAATTCTGTCGCTTCCAACGCGTTCCTCGCGTCATTTTACATCGGAATTAGTCATGAGAAATGCACAAACACGGTTCTGGAGTTCAAAAAACACGAGATGAGGTTTTGGGAATGCTCGCGATTTTCTCGTCAACGGTTTCTCGGATCGCAATTCTGTCACTTCCAACGTGTTCCTCGTGTCATTTTACGTCGGAAATAGTCACGAGCAGTGCATGTGAGCGTTTGCGGAGCCCAAAAAACACGGGATCAGGATTTGGGAATGCTCGCGATTTTCTCGTCAACGGTTTCTCGGATCACAATTCTGTCGCTTCAAACGCGTTCCTCGTGTCATTTTACGTCGGAAATAGTCACGAGCAGTGCACCTAAACGTTTCTGGAGTCAAAAAAACACGAGTTCAGGTTTTGGGAATGCTCGCGATTTTCTCGTCAACGGTTTCTCGGATCGCAATTCTGTTTCTTGCAACGTGTTCCTCGTGTCATTTTACGTCGGAAATAGTCACGAGTAGTGCACGTAAACGTTTCTGGATTCCAAAAAACACGAGTTCAGGTTTTGGGAAAGCTCGCGATTTTCTCGTCAACGGTTTCTCGGATCGCAATTCTGTCGCTTCCATCGCGTTTCTAGCGTCATTTTACGTCGGAAATAGTCACGAGCAGTGCACGTAAACGTTTCTGGAGTCCAAAAAACACGAGTTCAGGTTTTGTGAATGCTCGCGATTTTCTCGTCAACGGTTTCTCAGATCGCAATTCTGTCGCTTCCAACGTGTTCCTCGTGTCATTTTACGTCGGAAATAGTCACGAGCAGTGCATGTGAGCGTTTGCGGAGCCCAAAAAACACGGGATCAGGATTTGGGAATGCTCGCGATTTTCTCGTCAACGGTTTCTCGGATCACAATTCTGTCGCTTCAAACGCGTTCCTCGTGTCATTTTACGTCGGAAATAGTCACGAGCAGTGCACCTAAACGTTTCTGGAGTCAAAAAAACACGAGTTCAGGTTTTGGGAATGCTCGCGATTTTCTCGTCAACGGTTTCTCGGATCGCAATTCTGTCTCTTGCAACGTGTTCCTCGTGTCATTTTACGTCGGAAATAGTCACGAGTAGTGCACGTAAACGTTTCTGGATTCCAAAAAACACGAGTTCAGGTTTTGGGAAAGCTCGCGATTTTCTCGTCAACGGTTTCTCAGATCGCAATTCTGTCGCTTCCAACGTGTTCCTCGTGTCATTTGACGTCGGAAATAGTCACGAGTAGTGCACGTAAACGTTTCTGGATTCCAAAAAACACGAGTTCAGGTTTTGGGAATGCTCGCGATTTTCTCGTCAACGTTTTCTCGGATCGCAATTCTGTCGCTTCCAACGTGTTCCTCGCGTCAGTTTACATCGAAATTTGTCATGAGAAATGCACAAACGCGGTTCTGGAGCCCGAAAAACACGAGATCAGGATTTGGGAATGCTCGCGATTTTCTCGTCAACGGTTTCTCGGATCGCAATTCTGTCGCTTCCAACGTGTTCCTCGTGTCATTTGACGTCGGAAATAGTCACGAGTAGTGCACGTAAACGTTTCTGGATTCCAAAAAACACGAGTTCAGGTTTTGGGAATGCTCGCGATTTTCTCGTCAACGGTTTCTCGGATCGCAATTCTGTCGCTTCCATCGCGTTTCTAGCGTCATTTTACGTCGGAAAGAGTCACGAGCAGTGCACGTAAACGTTTCTGGAGTCCAAAAAACACGAGTTCAGGTTTTGGGAATGCTCGCGATTTTCTCGTCAACGGTTTCTCGGATCGCAATTCTGTCGCTTCCAACGCGTTCCTCGCGTCATTTTACATCGGAATTAGTCATGAGAAATGCACAAACACGGTTCTGGAGTTCAAAAAACACGAGATGAGGTTTTGGGAATGCTCGCGATTTTCTCGTCAACGGTTTCTCGGATCGCAATTCTGTCGCTTCCAACGCGTTCCTCGCGTCATTTTACATCGGAATTAGTCATGAGAAATGCACAAACACGGTTCTGGAGTTCAAAAAACACGAGATGAGGTTTTGGGAATGCTCGCGATTTTCTCGTCAACGGTTTCTCGGATCGCAATTCTGTCACTTCCAACGTGTTCCTCGCGTCATTTTACGTCGGAAATAGTGACGAGAAATGCACGTAAACGTTTCTTGATTCCAAAAAACACGAGTTCAGGTTATGGGATTGCTCGCGATTTTCTTATCAACGGTTTCTCGGATCGCAATTCTGTCGCTTCCAACGTGTTCCTCGTGTCATTTTACGTCGGAAATAGTCACGAGCAGTGCATGTGAGCGTTTGCGGAGCCCAAAAAACACGGGATCAGGATTTGGGAATGCTCGCGATTTTCTCGTCAACGGTTTCTCGGATCACAATTCTGTCGCTTGAAACGCGTTCCTCGTGTCATTTTACGTCGGAAATAGTCACGAGCAGTGCACCTAAACGTTTCTGGAGTCAAAAAAACACGAGTTCAGGTTTTGGGAATGCTCGCGATTTTCTCGTCAACGGTTTCTCGGATCGCAATTCTGTCTCTTGCAACGTGTTCCTCGTGTCATTTTACGTCGGAAATAGTCACGAGTAGTGCACGTAAACGTTTCTGGATTCCAAAAAACACGAGTTCAGGTTTTGGGAAAGCTCGCGATTTTCTCGTCAACGGTTTCTCGGATCGCAATTCTGTCGCTTCCATCGCGTTTCTAGCGTCATTTTACATCGGAATTAGTCATGAGAAATGCACAAACACGGTTCTGGAGTTCAAAAAACACGAGATGAGGTTTTGGGAATGCTCGCGATTTTCTCGTCAACGGTTTCTCGGATCGCAATTCTGTCGCTTCCAACGTGTTCCTCGTGGCATTTTACGTCGGAAATAGTCACGAGCAGTGCATGTGAACGTTTGTCGAGCCCAAAAAACACGAGATCAGGATTTGGGAATGCTCGCGATTTTCTCGTCAACGGTTTCTCGGATCGCAATTCTGTCGCTTCCAACGCGTTCCTCGCGTCATTTTACATCGGAATTAGTCATGAGAAATGCACAAACACGGTTCTGGAATTCAAAAAACACGAGATGAGGTTTTGGGAATGCTCGCGATTTTCTCGTCAACGGTTTCTCGGATCGCAATTCTGTCACTTCCAACGTGTTCCTCGTGTCATTTTACGTCGGAAATAGTCACGAGCAGTGCATGTGAGCGTTTGCGGAGCCCAAAAAACACGGGATCAGGATTTGGGAATGCTCGCGATTTTCTCGTCAACGGTTTCTCGGATCACAATTCTGTCGCTTCAAACGCGTTCCTCGTGTCATTTTACGTCGGAAATAGTCACGAGCAGTGCACCTAAACGTTTCTGGAGTCAAAAAAACACGAGTTCAGGTTTTGGGAATGCTCGCGATTTTCTCGTCAACGGTTTCTCGGATCGCAATTCTGTCTCTTGCAACGTGTTCCTCGTGTCATTTTACGTCGGAAATAGTCACGAGTAGTGCACGTAAACGTTTCTGGATTCCAAAAAACACGAGTTCAGGTTTTGGGAAAGCTCGCGATTTTCTCGTCAACGGTTTCTCGGATCGCAATTCTGTCGCTTCCATCGCGTTTCTAGCGTCATTTTACGTCGGAAATAGTCACGAGCAGTGCACGTAAACGTTTCTGGAGTCCAAAAAACACGAGTTCAGGTTTTGTGAATGCTCGCGATTTTCTCGTCAACGGTTTCTCAGATCGCAATTCTGTCGCTTCCAACGTGTTCCTCGTGTCATTTTACGTCGGAAATAGTCACGAGCAGTGCATGTGAGCGTTTGCGGAGCCCAAAAAACACGGGATCAGGATTTGGGAATGCTCGCGATTTTCTCGTCAACGGTTTCTCGGATCACAATTCTGTCGCTTCAAACGCGTTCCTCGTGTCATTTTACGTCGGAAATAGTCACGAGCAGTGCACCTAAACGTTTCTGGAGTCAAAAAAACACGAGTTCAGGTTTTGGGAATGCTCGCGATTTTCTCGTCAACGGTTTCTCGGATCGCAATTCTGTCTCTTGCAACGTGTTCCTCGTGTCATTTTACGTCGGAAATAGTCACGAGTAGTGCACGTAAACGTTTCTGGATTCCAAAAAACACGAGTTCAGGTTTTGGGAAAGCTCGCGATTTTCTCGTCAACGGTTTCTCGGATCGCAATTCTGTCGCTTCCATCGCGTTTCTAGCGTCATTTTACGTCGGAAATAGTCACGAGCAGTGCACGTAAACGTTTCTGGAGTCCAAAAAACACGAGTTCAGGTTTTGTGAATGCTCGCGATTTTCTCGTCAACGGTTTCTCAGATCGCAATTCTGTCGCTTCCAACGTGTTCCTCGTGTCATTTGACGTCGGAAATAGTCACGAGTAGTGCACGTAAACGTTTCTGGAGTCCAAAAAACACGAGTTCAGGTTTTGGGAATGCTCGCGATTTTCTCGTCAACGTTTTCTCGGATCGCAATTCTGTCGCTTCCAACGTGTTCCTCGCGTCAGTTTACATCGAAATTTGTCATGAGAAATGCACAAACGCGGTTCTGGAGCCCGAAAAACACGAGATCAGGATTTGGGAATGCTCGCGATTTTCTCGTCAACGGTTTCTCGGATCGCAATTCTGTCGCTTCCAACGTGTTCCTCGTGTCATTTGACGTCGGAAATAGTCACGAGTAGTGCACGTAAACGTTTCTGGATTCCAAAAAACACGAGTTCAGGTTTTGGGAATGCTCGCGATTTTCTCGTCAACGGTTTCTCGGATCGCAATTCTGTCGCTTCCATCGCGTTTCTAGCGTCATTTTACGTCGGAAAGAGTCACGAGCAGTGCACGTAAACGTTTCTGGAGTCCAAAAAACACGAGTTCAGGTTTTGGGAATGCTCGCGATTTTCTCGTCAACGGTTTCTCAGATCGCAATTCTGTCGCTTCCAACGTGTTCCTCGTGGCATTTTACGTCGGAAATAGTCACGAGCAGTGCATGTGAACGTTTGTCGAGCCCAAAAAACACGAGATCAGGATTTGGGAATGCTCGCGATTTTCTCGTCAACGGTTTCTCGGATCGCAATTCTGTCGCTTCCAACGCGTTCCTCGCGTCATTTTACATCGGAATTAGTCATGAGAAATGCACAAACACGGTTCTGGAGTTCAAAAAACACGAGATGAGGTTTTGGGAATGCTCGCGATTTTCTCGTCAACGGTTTCTCGGATCGCAATTCTGTCACTTCCAACGTGTTCCTCGCGTCATTTTACGTCGGAAATAGTGACGAGAAATGCACGTAAACGTTTCTTGATTCCAAAAAACACGAGTTCAGGTTATGGGATTGCTCGCGATTTTCTTATCAACGGTTTCTCGGATCGCAATTCTGTCGCTTCCAACGTGTTCCTCGTGTCATTTTACGTCGGAAATAGTCACGAGCAGTGCATGTGAGCGTTTGCGGAGCCCAAAAAACACGGGATCAGGATTTGGGAATGCTCGCGATTTTCTCGTCAACGGTTTCTCGGATCACAATTCTGTCGCTTGAAACGCGTTCCTCGTGTCATTTTACGTCGGAAATAGTCACGAGCAGTGCACCTAAACGTTTCTGGAGTCAAAAAAACACGAGTTCAGGTTTTGGGAAAGCTCGCGATTTTCTCGTCAACGGTTTCTCGGATCGCAATTCTGTCTCTTGCAACGTGTTCCTCGTGTCATTTTACGTCGGAAATAGTCACGAGTAGTGCACGTAAACGTTTCTGGATTCCAAAAAACACGAGTTCAGGTTTTGGGAAAGCTCGCGATTTTCTCGTCAACGGTTTCTCGGATCGCAATTCTGTCGCTTCCATCGCGTTTCTAGCGTCATTTTACGTCGGAAATAGTCACGAGCAGTGCACGTAAACGTTTCTGGAGTCCAAAAAACACGAGATGAGGTTTTGGGAATGCTCGCGATTTTCTCGTCAACGGTTTCTCGGATCGCAATTCTGTCACTTCCAACGTGTTCCTCGCGTCATTTTACGTCGGAAATAGTGACGAGAAATGCACGTAAACGTTTCTTGATTCCAAAAAACACGAGTTCAGGTTTTGGGATTGCTCGCGATTTTCTTATCAACGGTTTCTCGGATCGCAATTCTGTCGCTTCCAACGTGTTCCTCGTGTCATTTTACGTCGGAAATAGTCACGAGCAGTGCATGTGAGCGTTTGCGGAGCCCAAAAAACACGGGATCAGGATTTGGGAATGCTCGCGATTTTCTCGTCAACGGTTTCTCGGATCACAATTCTGTCGCTTGAAACGCGTTCCTCGTGTCATTTTACGTCGGAAATAGTCACGAGCAGTGCACCTAAACGTTTCTGGAGTCAAAAAAACACGAGTTCAGGTTTTGGGAATGCTCGCGATTTTCTCGTCAACGGTTTCTCGGATCGCAATTCTGTCTCTTGCAACGTGTTCCTCGTGTCATTTTACGTCGGAAATAGTCACGAGTAGTGCACGTAAACGTTTCTGGATTCCAAAAAACACGAGTTCAGGTTTTGGGAAAGCTCGCGATTTTCTCGTCAACGGTTTCTCGGATCGCAATTCTGTCGCTTCCATCGCGTTTCTAGCGTCATTTTACGTCGGAAATAGTCACGAGCAGTGCACGTAAACGTTTCTGGAGTCCAAAAAACACGAGTTCAGGTTTTGGGAATGCTCGCGATTTTCTCGTCAACGGTTTCTCAGATCGCAATTCTGTCGCTTCCAACGTGTTCCTCGCGTCAGTTTACATCGAAATTTGTCATGAGAAATGCACAAACGCGGTTTTGGAGCCCGAAAAACACGAGATCAGGATTTGGGAATGCTCGCGATTTTCTCGTCAACGGTTTCTCGGATCGCAATTCTGTCGCTTCCAACGCGTTCCTCGCGTCATTTTACATCGGAATTAGTCATGAGAAATGCACAAACACGGTGCTGGAGTTCAAAAAACACAAGATGAGGTTTTGGGAATGCTCGCGATCTTCACGTCAACGGTTTCTCGGATCGCAATTCTGTCGCTTCCAACGTGTTCCTCGTGTCATTTTACGTCAGAAATATTCACGAGGAGTGCACGTAAACGTTTCTGGAGTCCAAAAAACACGAGTTCAGGTTTTGGGAATGCTCGCGATTTTCTCGTCAACGTTTTCTCGGATCGCAATTCTGTCGCTTCCAACGCGTTCCTCGCGTCATTTTACATCCGAATTAGTCATGAGAAATGCACAAACGCGGTTCTGGAGTCCAAAAAACACGAGTTCAGGTTTTGGGAATGGTCGCGATTTTCTCGTCAACGGTTTCTCGGATCGCAATTCTGTCGCTTCCAACGCGTTCCTCGCGTCATTTTACATCGGAATTAGTCATGAGAAATGCACAAACACGGTTCTGGAATTAAAAAAACACGAGATCAGTGTTTGGGAATGCTCGCGATTTTCTCGTCAACGGTTTCTCAGATCGCAATTCTGTCGCTTCCAACGTGTTCCTCGCGTCAGTTTACATCGAAATTTGTCATGAGAAATGCACAAACGCGGTGCTGGAGTTCAAAAAACACAAGATGAGGTTTTGGGAATGCTCGCGATCTTCACGTCAACGGTTTCTCGGATCGCAATTCTGTCGCTTCCAACGTGTTCCTCGTGTCATTTTACGTCAGAAATATTCACGAGGAGTGCACGTAAACGTTTCTGGAGTCCAAAAAACACGAGTTCAGGTTTTGGGAATGCTCGCGATTTTCTCGTCAACGTTTTCTCGGATCGCAATTCTGTCGCTTCCAACGCGTTCCTCGCGTCATTTTACATCCGAATTAGTCATGAGAAATGCACAAACGCGGTTCTGGAGTCCAAAAAACACGAGTTCAGGTTTTGGGAATGGTCGCGATTTTCTCGTCAACGGTTTCTCGGATCGCAATTCTGTCGCTTCCAACGCGTTCCTCGCGTCATTTTACATCGGAATTAGTCATGAGAAATGCACAAACACGGTTCTGGAATTAAAAAAACACGAGATCAGTGTTTGGGAATGCTCGCGATTTTCTCGTCAATGGTTTCTCGGATCGCAATTCTGTCACTTCCAACGTGTTCCTCGCGTCATTTTACGTCGGAAATAGTGACGAGAAATGCACGTAAACGTTTCTGGAGTCCAAAAAACACGAGTTCAGGTTTTGGGAATGCTCGCGATTTTCTCGTCAACGGTTTCTCGGATCGCAATTCTGTCGCTTCCAACGTGTTCCTCGTGTCATTTTACATCGGAATTAGTCATGAGAAATGCACAAACACGGTTCTGGAATTAAAGAAACACGAGATCAGTGTTTGGGTATGCTCGCGATTTTCTCGTCAATGGTTTCTCGGATCGCAATTCTGTCACTTCCAACGTGTTCCTCGCGTCATTTTACGTCGGAAATAGTTACGAGAAATGCACGTAAACGTTTCTGGATTCCAAAAAACACGAGTTCAGGTTTTGGGAAAGCTCGCGATTTTCTCGTCAACGGTTTCTCGGATCGCAATTATGTCGCTTCCAACCTGTTCCTTGTGTCATTTTACGTCGGAATTAGTCATGAGAAATGCACAAACACGGTTCTGGAATTAAAAAAACACGAGATCAGTGTTTGGGAATGCTCGCGATTTTCTCGTCAATGGTTTCTCGGATCGCAATTCTGTCACTTCCAACGTGTTCCTCGCGTCATTTTACGTCGGAAATAGTGACGAGAAATGCACGTAAACGTTTCTGGAGTCCAAAAAACACGAGTTCAGGTTTTGGGAATGCTCGCGATTTTCTCGTCAACGGTTTCCCGGATCGCAATTATGTCGCTTCCAACGTGTTCCTCGTGTCATTTCACGTCGGAAATAGTCACGAGCAGTGCACGTAAACGTTTCTGGAGCCCAAAAAACACGAGATCAGGATTTGGGAATGCTCGCGATTTTCTCGTCAACGGTTTCTCGGATCGCAATTCTGTCGCTTCCAACGCGTTCCTCGCGTCATTTTACATCGGAATTAGTTATGAGAAATGCACAAACGCGGTTCTGGAGCCCAAAAAACACGAGATCAGGGTTTGGGAATGCTCGCGATTTTCTCGTCACGGTTTCTCGGATCGCAATTCTGTCACTTCCAACGTGTTCCTCGCGTCATTTTACGTCGGAAATAGTGACGAGAAATGCACGTAAACGTTTCTGGATTCCAAAAAACACGAGTTCAGGTTTTGGGAATGCTCGCGATTTTCTCGTCAACGGTTTCTCGGATCGCAATTCTGTCGCTCCCAACGTGTTCCTCGTGTCATTTTACGTCGGAAATAGTCACGAGCAGTGCACGTAAACGTTTCTGGAGTCCAAAATACACGAGTTCAGGTTTTGGGAATGCTCGCGATTTTCTCGTCAACGGTTTCTCGGATCGCAATTCTGTCGCTTCCAACGTGTTCCTCGTGTCATTTGACGTCGGAAATAGTCACGAGTAGTGCACGTAAACGTTTCTGGATTCCAAAAAACACGAGTTCAGGTTTTGGGAATGCTCGCGATTTTCTCGTCAACGGTTTCTCGGATCGCAATTCTGTCGCTTCCATCGCGTTTCTAGCGTCATTTTACGTCGGAAAGAGTCACGAGCAGTGCACGTAAACGTTTCTGGAGTCCAAAAAACACGAGTTCAGGTTTTGGGAATGCTCGCGATTTTCTCGTCAACGGTTTCTCGGATCGCAATTCTGTCGCTTCCATCGCGTTTCTAGCGTCATTTTACGTCGGAAATAGTCACGAGCAGTGCACGTAAACGTTTCTGGAGTCCAAAAAACACGAGTTCAGGTTTTGGGAATGCTCGCGATTTTCTCGTCAACGGTTTCTCAGATCGCAATTCTGTCGCTTCCAACGTGTTCCTCGTGTCATTTTACCTCGGAAATAGTCACGAGCAGTGCATGTGAACGTTTGTCGAGCCCAAAAAACACGAGATCAAGATTAGGGAATGCTCGCGATTTTCTCGTCAAAGTTTTCTCGGATCGCAATTCTGTCGCTTCCAACGTGTTCCTCGCGTCAGTTTACATCGAAATTTGTCATGAGAAATGCACAAACGCGGTTCTGGAGCCCGAAAAACACGAGATCAGGATTTGGGAATGCTCGCGATTTTCTCGTCAACGGTTTCTCGGATCGCAATTCTGTCGCTTCCAACGCGTTCCTCGCGTCATTTTACATCGGAATTAGTCATGAGAAATGCACAAACACGGTTCTGGAATTCAAAAAACACGAGATCAGGGGTTGGGAATGCTCGCGATTTTTTCGTCAACGGTTTCTCGGATCGCAATTCTGTCACTTTCAACGTGTTCCTCGCGTCATTTTACGTCGGAAATAGTGACGAGAAATGCACGTAAACGTTTCTTGATTCCAAAAAACACGAGTTCAGGTTTTGGGAATGCTCGCGATTTTCTTGTCAACGGTTTCTCGGATCGCAATTCTGTCGCTTCCAACGTGTTCCTCGTGTCACTTTACGTCGGAAATAGTCACGAGCAGTGCATGTGAGCGTTTGCGGAGCCCAAAAAACACGGGATCAGGATTTGGGAATGCTCGTGATTTTCTCGTCAACGTTTTCTCGGATTGCAATTCTGTCGCTTCCAACGCGTTCCTCGCGTCATTTTACATCGGAATTAGTCATGAGAAATGCACAAACGCGGTTCTGGAGTCCAAAAAACACGAGTTCAGGTTTTGGGAATGGTCGCGATTTTCTCGTCAACGGTTTCTCGGATCGCAATTCTGTCGCTTCCAACGCGTTCCTCGCCCCATTTTATATCGGAATTAGTCATGAGAAATGCACAAACACGGTTCTGGAATTAAAGAAACACGAGATCAGTGTTTGGGTATGCTCGCGATTTTCTCGTCAATGGTTTCTCGGATCGCAATTCTGTCACTTCCAACGTGTTCCTCGCGTCATTTTACGTCGGAAATAGTTACGAGAAATGCACGTAAACGTTTCTGGAGTCAAAAAAACACGAGTTCAGGTTTTGGGAATGCTCGCGATTTTCTCGTCAACGGTTTCTCGGATCGCAATTCTGTCTCTTGCAACGTGTTCCTCGTGTCATTTTACGTCGGAAATAGTCACGAGTAGTGCACGTAAACGTTTCTGGATTCCAAAAAACACGAGTTCAGGTTTTGGGAAAGCTCGCGATTTTCTCGTCAACGGTTTCTCGGATCGCAATTCTGTCGCTTCCATCGCGTTTCTAGCGTCATTTTACGTCGGAAATAGTCACGAGCAGTGCACGTAAACGTTTCTGGAGTCCAAAAAACACGAGTTCAGGTTTTGGGAATGCTCGCGATTTTCTCGTCAACGGTTTCTCGGATCGCAATTCTGTCGCTTCCAACGTGTTCCTCGCGTCAGTTTACATCGAAATTTGTCATGAGAAATGCACAAACGCGGTTCTGGAGCCCGAAAAACACGAGATCAGGATTTGGGAATGCTCGCGATTTTCTCGTCAACGGTTTCTCGGATCGCAATTCTGTCGCTTCCAACGCGTTCCTCGCGTCATTTTACATCGGAATTAGTCATGAGAAATGCACAAACACGGTTCTGGAATTCAAAAAACACGAGATCAGGGGTTGGGAATGCTCGCGATTTTTTCGTCAACGGTTTCTCGGATCGCAATTCTGTCACTTTCAACGTGTTCCTCGCGTCATTTTACGTCGGAAATAGTGACGAGAAATGCACGTAAACGTTTCTTGATTCCAAAAAACACGAGTTCAGGTTTTGGGAATGCTCGCGATTTTCTCGTCAACGTTTTCTCGGATCGCAATTCTGTCGCTTCCAACGTGTTCCTCGCGTCAGTTTACATCGAAATTTGTCATGAGAAATGCACAAACGCGGTTCTGGAGCCCGAAAAACACGAGATCAGGATTTGGGAATGCTCGCGATTTTCTCGTCAACGGTTTCTCGGATCGCAATTCTGTCGCTTCCAACGTGTTCCTCGTGTCATTTTACATCGGAATTAGTCATGAGAAATGCACAAACACGGTTCTGGAATTAAAGAAACACGAGATCAGTGTTTGGGTATGCTCGCGATTTTCTCGTCAATGGTTTCTCGGATCGCAATTCTGTCACTTCCAACGTGTTCCTCGCGTCATTTTACGTCGGAAATAGTTACGAGAAATGCACGTAAACGTTTCTGGATTCCAAAAAACACGAGTTCAGGTTTTGGGAAAGCTCGCGATTTTCTCGTCAACGGTTTCTCGGATCGCAATTATGTCGCTTCCAACCTGTTCCTTGTGTCATTTTACGTCGGAATTAGTCATGAGAAATGCACAAACACGGTTCTGGAATTAAAAAAACACGAGATCAGTGTTTGGGAATGCTCGCGATTTTCTCGTCAATGGTTTCTCGGATCGCAATTCTGTCACTTCCAACGTGTTCCTCGCGTCATTTTACGTCGGAAATAGTGACGAGAAATGCACGTAAACGTTTCTGGAGTCCAAAAAACACGAGTTCAGGTTTTGGGAATGCTCGCGATTTTCTCGTCAACGGTTTCCCGGATCGCAATTATGTCACTTCCAACGTGTTCCTCGTGTCATTTCACGTCGGAAATAGTCACGAGCAGTGCACGTAAACGTTTCTGGAGCCCAAAAAACACGAGATCAGGATTTGGGAATGCTCGCGATTTTCTCGTCAACGGTTTCTCGGATCGCAATTCTGTCGCTTCCAACGTGTTCCTCGCGTCAGTTTACATCGAAATTTGTCATGAGAAATGCACAAACGCGGTTCTGGAATTAAAAAAACACGAGATCAGTGTTTGGGAATGCTCGCGATTTTCTCGTCAATGGTTTCTCGGATCGCAATTCTGTCACTTCCAACGTGTTCCTCGTGTCATTTCACGTCGGAAATAGTCACGAGCAGTGCACGTAAACGTTTCTGGAGCCCAAAAAACACGAGATCAGGATTTGGGAATGCTCGCGATTTTCTCGTCAACGGTTTCTCGGATCGCAATTCTGTCGCTTCCAACGTGTTCCTCGCGTCAGTTTACGTCGGAATTAGTCATGAGAAATGCACAAACACGGTTCTGGAATTAAAAAAACACGAGATCAGTGTTTGGGAATGCTCGCGATTTTCTCGTCAATGGTTTCTCGGATCGCAATTCTGTCACTTCCAACGTGTTCCTCGTGTCATTTCACGTCGGAAATAGTCACGAGCAGTGCACGTAAACGTTTCTGGAGCCCAAAAAACACGAGATCAGGATTTGGGAATGCTCGCGATTTTCTCGTCAACGGTTTCTCGGATCGCAATTCTGTCGCTTCCAACGCGTTCCTCGCGTCATTTTACATCGGAATTAGTTATGAGAAATGCACAAACGCGGTTCTGGAGCCCAAAAAACACGAGATCAGGGTTTGGGAATGCTCGCGATTTTCTCGTCACGGTTTCTCGGATCGCAATTCTGTCACTTCCAACGTGTTCCTCGCGTCATTTTACGTCGGAAATAGTGACGAGAAATGCACGTAAACGTTTCTGGATTCCAAAAAACACGAGTTCAGGTTTTGGGAATGCTCGCGATTTTCTCGTCAACGGTTTCTCGGATCGCAATTCTGTCGCTCCCAACGTGTTCCTCGTGTCATTTTACGTCGGAAATAGTCACGAGCAGTGCACGTAAACGTTTCTGGAGTCCAAAATACACGAGTTCAGGTTTTGGGAATGCTCGCGATTTTCTCGTCAACGGTTTCTCGGATCGCAATTCTGTCGCTTCCATCGCGTTTCTAGCGTCATTTTACGTCGGAAAGAGTCACGAGCAGTGCACGTAAACGTTTCTGGAGTCCAAAAAACACGAGTTCAGGTTTTGGGAATGCTCGCGATTTTCTCGTCAACGGTTTCTCGGATCGCAATTCTGTCGCTTCCATCGCGTTTCTAGCGTCATTTTACGTCGGAAATAGTCACGAGCAGTGCACGTAAACGTTTCTGGAGTCCAAAAAACACGAGTTCAGGTTTTGGGAATGCTCGCGATTTTCTCGTCAACGGTTTCTCAGATCGCAATTCTGTCGCTTCCAACGTGTTCCTCGTGTCATTTTACCTCGGAAATAGTCACGAGCAGTGCATGTGAACGTTTGTCGAGCCCAAAAAACACGAGATCAGGATTAGGGAATGCTCGCGATTTTCTCGTCAAAGTTTTCTCGGATCGCAATTCTGTCGCTTCCAACGTGTTCCTCGCGTCAGTTTACATCGAAATTTGTCATGAGAAATGCACAAACGCGGTTCTGGAGCCCGAAAAACACGAGATCAGGATTTGGGAATGCTCGCGATTTTCTCGTCAACGGTTTCTCGGATCGCAATTCTGTCGCTTCCAACGCGTTCCTCGCGTCATTTTACATCGGAATTAGTCATGAGAAATGCACAAACACGGTTCTGGAATTCAAAAAACACGAGATCAGGGGTTGGGAATGCTCGCGATTTTTTCGTCAACGGTTTCTCGGATCGCAATTCTGTCACTTTCAACGTGTTCCTCGCGTCATTTTACGTCGGAAATAGTGACGAGAAATGCACGTAAACGTTTCTTGATTCCAAAAAACACGAGTTCAGGTTTTGGGAATGCTCGCGATTTTCTTGTCAACGGTTTCTCGGATCGCAATTCTGTCGCTTCCAACGTGTTCCTCGTGTCACTTTACGTCGGAAATAGTCACGAGCAGTGCATGTGAGCGTTTGCGGAGCCCAAAAAACACGGGATCAGGATTTGGGAATGCTCGTGATTTTCTCGTCAACGTTTTCTCGGATTGCAATTCTGTCGCTTCCAACGCGTTCCTCGCGTCATTTTACATCGGAATTAGTCATGAGAAATGCACAAACGCGGTTCTGGAGTCCAAAAAACACGAGTTCAGGTTTTGGGAATGGTCGCGATTTTCTCGTCAACGGTTTCTCGGATCGCAATTCTGTCGCTTCCAACGCGTTCCTCGCCCCATTTTATATCGGAATTAGTCATGAGAAATGCACAAACACGGTTCTGGAATTAAAGAAACACGAGATCAGTGTTTGGGTATGCTCGCGATTTTCTCGTCAATGGTTTCTCGGATCGCAATTCTGTCACTTCCAACGTGTTCCTCGCGTCATTTTACGTCGGAAATAGTTACGAGAAATGCACGTAAACGTTTCTGGAGTCAAAAAAACACGAGTTCAGGTTTTGGGAATGCTCGCGATTTTCTCGTCAACGGTTTCTCGGATCGCAATTCTGTCTCTTGCAACGTGTTCCTCGTGTCATTTTACGTCGGAAATAGTCACGAGTAGTGCACGTAAACGTTTCTGGATTCCAAAAAACACGAGTTCAGGTTTTGGGAAAGCTCGCGATTTTCTCGTCAACGGTTTCTCGGATCGCAATTCTGTCGCTTCCATCGCGTTTCTAGCGTCATTTTACGTCGGAAATAGTCACGAGCAGTGCACGTAAACGTTTCTGGAGTCCAAAAAACACGAGTTCAGGTTTTGGGAATGCTCGCGATTTTCTCGTCAACGGTTTCTCGGATCGCAATTCTGTCGCTTCCAACGTGTTCCTCGCGTCAGTTTACATCGAAATTTGTCATGAGAAATGCACAAACGCGGTTCTGGAGCCCGAAAAACACGAGATCAGGATTTGGGAATGCTCGCGATTTTCTCGTCAACGGTTTCTCGGATCGCAATTCTGTCGCTTCCAACGCGTTCCTCGCGTCATTTTACATCGGAATTAGTCATGAGAAATGCACAAACACGGTTCTGGAATTCAAAAAACACGAGATCAGGGGTTGGGAATGCTCGCGATTTTTTCGTCAACGGTTTCTCGGATCGCAATTCTGTCACTTTCAACGTGTTCCTCGCGTCATTTTACGTCGGAAATAGTGACGAGAAATGCACGTAAACGTTTCTTGATTCCAAAAAACACGAGTTCAGGTTTTGGGAATGCTCGCGATTTTCTCGTCAACGTTTTCTCGGATCGCAATTCTGTCGCTTCCAACGTGTTCCTCGCGTCAGTTTACATCGAAATTTGTCATGAGAAATGCACAAACGCGGTTCTGGAGCCCGAAAAACACGAGATCAGGATTTGGGAATGCTCGCGATTTTCTCGTCAACGGTTTCTCGGATCGCAATTCTGTCGCTTCCAACGTGTTCCTCGTGTCATTTTACATCGGAATTAGTCATGAGAAATGCACAAACACGGTTCTGGAATTAAAGAAACACGAGATCAGTGTTTGGGTATGCTCGCGATTTTCTCGTCAATGGTTTCTCGGATCGCAATTCTGTCACTTCCAACGTGTTCCTCGCGTCATTTTACGTCGGAAATAGTTACGAGAAATGCACGTAAACGTTTCTGGATTCCAAAAAACACGAGTTCAGGTTTTGGGAAAGCTCGCGATTTTCTCGTCAACGGTTTCTCGGATCGCAATTATGTCGCTTCCAACCTGTTCCTTGTGTCATTTTACGTCGGAATTAGTCATGAGAAATGCACAAACACGGTTCTGGAATTAAAAAAACACGAGATCAGTGTTTGGGAATGCTCGCGATTTTCTCGTCAATGGTTTCTCGGATCGCAATTCTGTCACTTCCAACGTGTTCCTCGCGTCATTTTACGTCGGAAATAGTGACGAGAAATGCACGTAAACGTTTCTGGAGTCCAAAAAACACGAGTTCAGGTTTTGGGAATGCTCGCGATTTTCTCGTCAACGGTTTCCCGGATCGCAATTATGTCGCTTCCAACGTGTTCCTCGTGTCATTTCACGTCGGAAATAGTCACGAGCAGTGCACGTAAACGTTTCTGGAGCCCAAAAAACACGAGATCAGGATTTGGGAATGCTCGCGATTTTCTCGTCACGGTTTCTCGGATCGCAATTCTGTCACTTCCAACGTGTTCCTCGCGTCATTTTACGTCGGAAATAGTGACGAGAAATGCACGTAAACGTTTCTGGATTCCAAAAAACACGAGTTCAGGTTTTGGGAATGCTCGCGATTTTCTCGTCAACGGTTTCTCGGATCGCAATTCTGTCGCTCCCAACGTGTTCCTCGTGTCATTTTACGTCGGAAATAGTCACGAGCAGTGCACGTAAACGTTTCTGGAGTCCAAAATACACGAGTTCAGGTTTTGGGAATGCTCGCGATTTTCTCGTCAACGGTTTCTCGGATCGCAATTCTGTCGCTTCCAACGTGTTCCTCGTGTCATTTGACGTCGGAAATAGTCACGAGTAGTGCACGTAAACGTTTCTGGATTCCAAAAAACACGAGTTCAGGTTTTGGGAATGCTCGCGATTTTCTCGTCAACGGTTTCTCGGATCGCAATTCTGTCGCTTCCATCGCGTTTCTAGCGTCATTTTACGTCGGAAAGAGTCACGAGCAGTGCACGTAAACGTTTCTGGAGTCCAAAAAACACGAGTTCAGGTTTTGGGAATGCTCGCGATTTTCTCGTCAACGGTTTCTCAGATCGCAATTCTGTCGCTTCCAACGTGTTCCTCGTGGCATTTTACGTCGGAAATAGTCACGAGCAGTGCATGTGAACGTTTGTCGAGCCCAAAAAACACGAGATCAGGATTTGGGAATGCTCGCGATTTTCTCGTCAACGGTTTCTCGGATCGCATTCTGTCGCTTCCAACGTGTTCCTCGTGTCATTTTACATCGGAATTAGTCATGAGAAATGCACAAACACGGTTCTGGAATTAAAGAAACACGAGATCAGTGTTTGGGTATGCTCGCGATTTTCTCGTCAATGGTTTCTCGGATCGCAATTCTGTCACTTCCAACGTGTTCCTCGCGTCATTTTACGTCGGAAATAGTTACGAGAAATGCACGTAAACGTTTCTGGATTCCAAAAAACACGAGTTCAGGTTTTGGGAAAGCTCGCGATTTTCTCGTCAACGGTTTCTCGGATCGCAATTATGTCGCTTCCAACCTGTTCCTTGTGTCATTTTACGTCGGAATTAGTCATGAGAAATGCACAAACACGGTTCTGGAATTAAAAAAACACGAGATCAGTGTTTGGGAATGCTCGCGATTTTCTCGTCAATGGTTTCTCGGATCGCAATTCTGTCACTTCCAACGTGTTCCTCGCGTCATTTTACGTCGGAAATAGTGACGAGAAATGCACGTAAACGTTTCTGGAGTCCAAAAAACACGAGTTCAGGTTTTGGGAATGCTCGCGATTTTCTCGTCAACGGTTTCCCGGATCGCAATTATGTCGCTTCCAACGTGTTCCTCGTGTCATTTCACGTCGGAAATAGTCACGAGCAGTGCACGTAAACGTTTCTGGAGCCCAAAAAACACGAGATCAGGATTTGGGAATGCTCGCGATTTTCTCGTCAACGGTTTCTCGGATCGCAATTCTGTCGCTTCCAACGCGTTCCTCGCGTCATTTTACATCGGAATTAGTTATGAGAAATGCACAAACGCGGTTCTGGAGCCCAAAAAACACGAGATCAGGGTTTGGGAATGCTCGCGATTTTCTCGTCACGGTTTCTCGGATCGCAATTCTGTCACTTCCAACGTGTTCCTCGCGTCATTTTACGTCGGAAATAGTGACGAGAAATGCACGTAAACGTTTCTGGATTCCAAAAAACACGAGTTCAGGTTTTGGGAATGCTCGCGATTTTCTCGTCAACGGTTTCTCGGATCGCAATTCTGTCGCTCCCAACGTGTTCCTCGTGTCATTTTACGTCGGAAATAGTCACGAGCAGTGCACGTAAACGTTTCTGGAGTCCAAAATACACGAGTTCAGGTTTTGGGAATGCTCGCGATTTTCTCGTCAACGGTTTCTCGGATCGCAATTCTGTCGCTTCCAACGTGTTCCTCGTGTCATTTGACGTCGGAAATAGTCACGAGCAGTGCACGTAAACGTTTCTGGAGTCCAAAAAACACGAGTTCAGGTTTTGGGAATGCTCGCGATTTTCTCGTCAACGGTTTCTCAGATCGCAATTCTGTCGCTTCCAACGTGTTCCTCGTGGCATTTTACGTCGGAAATAGTCACGAGCAGTGCATGTGAACGTTTGTCGAGCCCAAAAAACACGAGATCAGGATTTGGGAATGCTCGCGATTTTCTCGTCAACGGTTTCTCGGATCGCAATTCTGTCGCTTCCAACGCGTTCCTCGCGTCATTTTACATCGGAATTAGTCATGAGAAATGCACAAACACGGTTCTGGAGTCCAAAAAACACGAGATGAGGTTTTGGGAATGCTCGCGATTTTCTCGTCAACGGTTTCTCGGATCGCAATTCTGTCACTTCCAACGTGTTCCTCGCGTCATTTTACGTCGGAAATAGTGACGAGCAGTGCACGTAAACGTTTCTGGAGCCCAAAAAACACGAGATCAGGATTTGGGAATGCTCGCGATTTTCTCGTCAACGGTTTCTCGGATCGCAATTCTGTCGCTTCCAACGCGTTCCTCGCGTCATTTTACATCGGGATTAGTTATGAGAAATGCACGTAAACGTTTCCGGAGTCCAAAAAACACGAGTTCAGGTTTTGGGAATGCTCGCGATTTTCTCGTCAACGGTTTCTCAGATCGCAATTCTGTCGCTTCCAACGTGTTCCTCGTGTCATTTTACCTCGGAAATAGTCACGAGCAGTGCATGTGAACGTTTGTCGAGCCCAAAAAACACGAGATCAGGATTTGGGAATGCTCGCGATTTTCTCGTCAACGTTTTCTCGGATCGCAATTCTGTCGCTTCCAACGTGTTCCTCGCGTCAGTTTACATCGAAATTTGTCATGAGAAATGCACAAACGCGGTTCTGGAGCCCGAAAAACACGAGATCAGGATTTGGGAATGCTCGCGATTTTCTCGTCAACGGTTTCTCGGATCGCAATTCTGTCGCTTCCAACGCGTTCCTCGCGTCATTTTACATCGGAATTAGTCATGAGAAATGCACAAACACGGTTCTGGAATTCAAAAAACACGAGATCAGGGGTTGGGAATGCTCGCGATTTTTTCGTCAACGGTTTCTCGGATCGCAATTCTGTCACTTTCAACGTGTTCCTCGCGTCATTTTACGTCGGAAATAGTGACGAGAAATGCACGTAAACGTTTCTTGATTCCAAAAAACACGAGTTCAGGTTTTGGGAATGCTCGCGATTTTCTTGTCAACGGTTTCTCGGATCGCAATTCTGTCGCTTCCAACGTGTTCCTCGTGTCATTTTACGTCGGAAATAGTCACGAGCAGTGCATGTGAGCGTTTGCGGAGCCCAAAAAACACGGGATCAGGATTTGGGAATGCTCGCGATTTTCTCGTCAACGTTTTCTCGGATCGCAATTCTGTCGCTTCCAACGCGTTCCTCGCGTCATTTTACATCGGAATTAGTCATGAGAAATGCACAAACGCGGTTCTGGAGTCCAAAAAACACGAGTTCAGGTTTTGGGAATGGTCGCGATTTTCTCGTCAACGGTTTCTCGGATCGCAATTCTGTCGCTTCCAACGCGTTCCTCGCGTCATTTTACATCGGAATTAGTCATGAGAAATGCACAAACACGGTTCTGGAATTAAAGAAACACGAGATCAGTGTTTGGGTATGCTCGCGATTTTCTCGTCAATGGTTTCTCGGATCGCAATTCTGTCACTTCCAACGTGTTCCTCGCGTCATTTTACGTCGGAAATAGTGACGAGAAATGCACGTAAACGTTTCTGGAGTCCAAAAAACACGAGTTCAGGTTTTGGGAATGCTCGCGATTTTCTCGTCAACGGTTTCCCGGATCGCACTTATGTCGCTTCCAACGTGTTCCTCGTGTCATTTCACGTCGGAAATAGTCACGAGCAGTGCACGTAAACGTTTCTGGAGCCCAAAAAACACGAGATCAGGATTTGGGAATGCTCGCGATTTTCTCGTCAACGGTTTCTCGGATCGCAATTCTGTCGCTTCCAACGCGTTCCTCGCGTCATTTTACATCGGAATTAGTTATGAGAAATGCACAAACGCGGTTCTGGAGCCCAAAAAACACGAGATCAGGGTTTGGGAATGTTCGCGATTTTCTCGTCACGGTTTCTCGGATCGCAATTCTGTCACTTCCAACGTGTTCCTCGCGTCATTTTACGTCGGAAATAGTGACGAGAAATGCACGTAAACGTTTCTGGATTCCAAAAAACATGAGTTCAGGTTTTGGGAATGCTCGCGATTTTCTCGTCAACGGTTTCTCGGATCGCAATTCTGTCGCTCCCAACGTGTTCCTCGTGTCATTTTACGTCGGAAATAGTCACGAGCAGTGCACGTAAACGTTTCTGGAGTCCAAAATACACGAGTTCAGGTTTTGGGAATGCTCGCGATTTTCTCGTCAACGGTTTCTCGGATCGCAATTCTGTCGCTTCCAACGTGTTCCTCGTGTCATTTGACGTCGGAAATAGTCACGAGTAGTGCACGTAAACGTTTCTGGATTCCAAAAAACACGAGTTCAGGTTTTGGGAATGCTCGCGATTTTCTCGTCAACGGTTTCTCGGATCGCAATTCTGTCGCTTCCATCGCGTTTCTAGCGTCATTTTACGTCGGAAAGAGTCACGAGCAGTGCACGTAAACGTTTCTGGAATCCAAAAAACACGAGTTCAGGTTTTGGGAATGCTCGCGATTTTCTCGTCAACGGTTTCTCAGATCGCAATTCTGTCGCTTCCAACGTGTTCCTCGTGGCATTTTACGTCGGAAATAGTCACGAGCAGTGCATGTGAACGTTTGTCGAGCCCAAAAAACACGAGATCAGGATTTGGGAATGCTCGCGATTTTCTCGTCAACGGTTTCTCGGATCGCAATTCTGTCGCTTCCAACGCGTTCCTCGCGTCATTTTACATCGGAATTAGTCATGAGAAATGCACAAACACGGTTCTGGAGTTCAAAAAACACGAGATGAGGTTTTGGGAATGCTCGCGATTTTCTCGTCAACGGTTTCTCGGATCGCAATTCTGTCACTTCCAACGTGTTCCTCGCGTCATTTTACGTCGGAAATAGTGACGAGAAATGCACGTAAACGTTTCTTGATTCCAAAAAACACGAGTTCAGGTTTTGGGATTGCTCGCGATTTTCTTATCAACGGTTTCTCGGATCGCAATTCTGTCGCTTCCAACGTGTTCCTCGTGTCATTTTACGTCGGAAATAGTCACGAGCAGTGCATGTGAGCGTTTGCGGAGCCCAAAAAACACGGGATCAGGATTTGGGAATGCTCGCGATTTTCTCGTCAACGGTTTCTCGGATCACAATTCTGTCGCTTCAAACGCGTTCCTCGTGTCATTTTACGTCGGAAATAGTCACGAGCAGTGCACCTAAACGTTTCTGGAGTCAAAAAAACACGAGTTCAGGTTTTGGGAATGCTCGCGATTTTCTCGTCAACGGTTTCTCGGATCGCAATTCTGTCTCTTGCAACGTGTTCCTCGTGTCATTTTACGTCGGAAATAGTCACGAGCAGTGCACGTAAACGTTTCTGGAGCCCAAAAAACACGAGATCAGGATTTGGGAATGCTCGCGATTTTCTCGTCAACGTTTTCTCGGATCGCAATTCTGTCGCTTCCAACGTGTTCCTCGCGTCAGTTTACATCGAAATTTGTCATGAGAAATGCACAAACGCGGTTCTGGAGCCCGAAAAACACGAGATCAGGATTTGGGAATGCTCGCGATTTTCTCGTCAACGGTTTCTCGGATCGCAATTCTGTCGCTTCCAACGCGTTCCTCGCGTCATTTTACATCGGAATTAGTCATGAGAAATGCACAAACACGGTTCTGGAATTCAAAAAACACGAGATCAGGGGTTGGGAATGCTCGCGATTTTTTCGTCAACGGTTTCTCGGATCGCAATTCTGTCACTTTCAACGTGTTCCTCGCGTCATTTTACGTCGGAAATAGTGACGAGAAATGCACGTAAACGTTTCTTGATTCCAAAAAACACGAGTTCAGGTTTTGGGAATGCTCGCGATTTTCTTGTCAACGGTTTCTCGGATCGCAATTCTGTCGCTTCCAACGTGTTCCTCGTGTCATTTTACGTCGGAAATAGTCACGAGCAGTGCATGTGAGCGTTTGCGGAGCCCAAAAAACACGGGATCAGGATTTGGGAATGCTCGCGATTTTCTCGTCAACGTTTTCTCGGATCGCAATTCTGTCGCTTCCAACGCGTTCCTCGCGTCATTTTACATCGGAATTAGTCATGAGAAATGCACAAACGCGGTTCTGGAGTCCAAAAAACACGGGTTCAGGTTTTGGGAATGGTCGCGATTTTCTCGTCAACGGTTTCTCGGATCGCAATTCTGTCGCTTCCAACGCGTTCCTCGCGTCATTTTACAGCGGAATTAGTCATGAGAAATGCACAAACACGGTTCTGGAATTAAAGAAACACGAGATCAGTGTTTGGGTATGCTCGCGATTTTCTCGTCAATGGTTTCTCGGATCGCAATTCTGTCACTTCCAACGTGTTCCTCGCGTCATTTTACGTCGGAAATAGTGACGAGAAATGCACGTAAACGTTTCTGGAGTCCAAAAAACACGAGTTCAGGTTTTGGGAATGCTCGCGATTTTCTCGTCAACGGTTTCCCGGATCGCACTTATGTCGCTTCCAACGTGTTCCTCGTGTCATTTCACGTCGGAAATAGTCACGAGCAGTGCACGTAAACGTTTCTGGAGCCCAAAAAACACGAGATCAGGATTTGGGAATGCTCGCGATTTTCTCGTCAACGGTTTCTCGGATCGCAATTCTGTCGCTTCCAACGCGTTCCTCGCGTCATTTTACATCGGAATTAGTTATGAGAAATGCACAAACGCGGTTCTGGAGCCCAAAAAACACGGGATCAGGATTTGGGAATGCTCGCGATTTTCTCGTCAACGGTTTCTCGGATCACAATTCTGTCGCTTCAAACGCGTTCCTCGTGTCATTTTACGTCGGAAATAGTCACGAGCAGTGCACCTAAACGTTTCTGGAGTCAAAAAAACACGAGTTCAGGTTTTGGGAATGCTCGCGATTTTCTCGTCAACGGTTTCTCGGATCGCAATTCTGTCTCTTGCAACGTGTTCCTCGTGTCATTTTACATCGGAATTAGTCATGAGAAATGCACAAACGCGGTTCTGGAGCCCGAAAAACACGAGATCAGGATTTGGGAATGCTCGCGATTTTCTCGTCAACGGTTTCTCGGATCGCAATTCTGTCGCTTCCAACGCGTTCCTCGCGTCATTTTACATCGGAATTAGTCATGAGAAATGCACAAACACGGTTCTGGAATTCAAAAAACACGAGATCAGGGGTTGGGAATGCTCGCGATTTTTTCGTCACCGGTTTCTCGGATCGCAATTCTGTCACTTTCAACGTGTTCCTCGCGTCATTTTACGTCGGAAATAGTGATGAGAAATGCACGTAAACGTTTCTTGATTCCAAAAAACACGAGTTCAGGTTTTGGGAATGCTCGCGATTTTCTCGTCAACGTTTTCTCGGATCGCAATTCTGTCGCTTCCAACGTGTTCCTCGCGTCAGTTTACATCGAAATTTGTCATGAGAAATGCACAAACGCGGTTCTGGAGCCCGAAAAACACGAGATCAGGATTTGGGAATGCTCGCGATTTTCTCGTCAACGGTTTCTCGGATCGCAATTCTGTCGCTTCCAACGTGTTCCTCGTGTCATTTTACGTCGGAAATAGTCACGAGCAGTGCATGTGAGCGTTTGCGGAGCCCAAAAAACACGGGATCAGGATTTGGGAATGCTCGCGATTTTCTCGTCAACGTTTTCTCGGATCGCAATTCTGTCGCTTCCAACGCGTTCCTCGCGTCATTTTACATCGGAATTAGTCATGAGAAATGCACAAACGCGGTTCTGGAGTCCAAAAAACACGAGATCAGGTTTTGGGAATGGTCGCGATTTTCTCGTCAACGGTTTCTCGGATCGCAATTCTGTCGCTTCCAACGCGTTCCTCGCGTCATTTTACATCGGAATTAGTCATGAGAAATGCACAAACACGGTTCTGGAGTTCAAAAAACACGAGATGAGGTTTTGGGAATGCTCGCGATTTTCTCGTCAACGGTTTCTCGGATCGCAATTCTGTCACTTCCAACGTGTTCCTCGCGTCATTTTACGTCGGAAATAGTTACGAGAAATGCACGTAAACGTTTCTGGAGTCCAAAAAACACGAGTTCAGGTTTTGGGAATGCTCGCGATTTTCTCGTCAACGGTTTCTTGGATCGCAATTCTGTCGCTTCCAACGCGTTCCTCGCGCCGTTTTACACCGGAATTAGTCACGAGAAATGCACAAACACGGTTCTGGAATTCAAAAAACACGAGATCAGGGGTTGGGAATGCTCGCGATTTTCTCGTCAACGGTTTCTCGGATCGCAATTCTGTCACTTCCAACGTGTTCCTCGCGTCATTTTACGTCGGAAATAGTGACGAGAAATGCACGTAAACGTTTCTTGATTCCAAAAAACACGAGTTCAGGTTTTGGGAATGCTCGCGATTTTCTTGTCAACGGTTTCTCGGATCGCAATTCTGTCGCTTCCAACGTGTTCCTCGTGTCATTTTACGTCGGCAATAGTCACGAGCAGTGCATGTGAGCGTTTGCGGAGCCCAAAAAACACGGGATCAGGATTTGGGAATGCTCGAGATTTTCTCGTCAACGTTTTCTCGGATCGCAATTCTGTCGCTTCCAACGCGTTCCTCGCGTCATTTTACATCGGAATTAGTCATGAGAAATGCACAAACGCGGTTCTGGAGTCCAAAAAACACGAGTTCAGGTTTTGGGAATGGTCGCGATTTTCTCGTCAACGGTTTCTCGGATCGCAATTCTGTCGCTTCCAACGCGTTCCTCGCGTCATTTTACATCGGAATTAGTCATGAGAAATGCACAAACACGGTTCTGGAATTAAAAAAACACGAGATCAGTGTTTGGGAATGCTCGCGATTTTCTCGTCAATGGTTTCTCGGATCGCAATTATGTCGCTTCCAACGTGTTCCTCGTGTCATTTTACGTCGGAAATAGTCACGAGTAGTGCACGTAAACGTTTCTGGATTCCAAAAAACACGAGTTCAGGTTTTGGGAAAGCTCGCGATTTTCTCGTCAACGGTTTCTCGGATCGCAATTCTGTCGCTTCCATCGCGTTTCTAGCGTCATTTTACGTCGGAAATAGTCACGAGCAGTGCACAAACGCGGTTCTGGAGTCCAAAAAACACGAGTTCAGGTTTTGGGAATGGTCGCGATTTTCTCGTCAACGGTTTCTCGGATCGCAATTCTGTCGCTTCCAACGCGTTCCTCGCCCCATTTTACATCGGAATTAGTCATGAGAAATGCACAAACACGGTTCTGGAATTAAAGAAACACGAGATCAGTGTTTGGGTATGCTCGCGATTTTCTCGTCAATGGTTTCTCGGATCGCAATTCTGTCACTTCCAACGTGTTCCTCGCGTCATTTTACGTCGGAAATAGTTACGAGAAATGCACGTAAACGTTTCTGGAGTCCAAAAAACACGAGTTCAGGTTTTGGGAATGGTCGCGATTTTCTCGTCAACGGTTTCTCGGATCGCAATTCTGTCGCTTCCAACGCGTTCCTCGCGTCATTTTACATCGGAATTAGTCATGAGAAATGCACAAACACGGTTCTGGAATTCAAAAAACACGAGATCAGGGGTTGGGAATGCTCGCGATTTTCTCGTCAACGGTTTCTCGGATCGCAATTCTGTCACTTCCAATGTGTTCCTCGCGTCATTTTACGTCGGAAATAGTGACGAGAAATGCACGTAAACGTTTCTTGATTCCAAAAAACACGAGTTCAGGTTTTGGGAATGCTCGCGATTTTCTCGTCAACGGTTTCTTGGATCGCAATTCTGTCGCTTCCAACGCGTTCCTCGCGCCGTTTTACACCGGAATTAGTCACGAGAAATGCACAAACACGGTTCTGGAATTCAAAAAACACGAGATCAGGGGTTGGGAATGCTCGCGATTTTCTCGTCAACGGTTTCTCGGATCGCAATTCTGTCACTTCCAACGTGTTCCTCGCGTCATTTTACGTCGGAAATAGTGACGAGAAATGCACGTAAACGTTTCTTGATTCCAAAAAACACGAGTTCAGGTTTTGGGAATGCTCGCGATTTTCTTGTCAACGGTTTCTCGGATCGCAATTCTGTCGCTTCCAACGTGTTCCTCGTGTCATTTTACGTCGGCAATAGTCACGAGCAGTGCATGTGAGCGTTTGCGGAGCCCAAAAAACACGGGATCAGGATTTGGGAATGCTCGCGATTTTCTCGTCAACGTTTTCTCGGATCGCAATTCTGTCGCTTCCAACTCGTTCCTCGCGTCATTTTACATCGGAATTAGTCATGAGAAATGCACAAACGCGGTTCTGGAGTCCAAAAAACACGAGTTCAGGTTTTGGGAATGGTCGCGATTTTCTCGTCAACGGTTTCTCGGATCGCAATTCTGTCGCTTCCAACGCGTTCCTCGCGTCATTTTACATCGGAATTAGTCATGAGAAATGCACAAACACGGTTCTGGAATTAAAAAAACACGAGATCAGTGTTTGGGAATGCTCGCGATTTTCTCGTCAATGGTTTCTCGGATCGCAATTATGTCGCTTCCAACGTGTTCCTCGTGTCATTTTACGTCGGAAATAGTCACGAGTAGTGCACGTAAACGTTTCTGGATTCCAAAAAACACGAGTTCAGGTTTTGGGAAAGCTCGCGATTTTCTCGTCAACGGTTTCTCGGATCGCAATTCTGTCGCTTCCATCGCGTTTCTAGCGTCATTTTACGTCGGAAATAGTCACGAGCAGTGCACAAACGCGGTTCTGGAGTCCAAAAAACACGAGTTCAGGTTTTGGGAATGGTCGCGATTTTCTCGTCAACGGTTTCTGGGATCGCAATTCTGTCGCTTCCAACGCGTTCCTCGCCCCATTTTACATCGGAATTAGTCATGAGAAATGCACAAACACGGTTCTGGAATTAAAGAAACACGAGATCAGTGTTTGGGTATGCTCGCGATTTTCTCGTCAATGGTTTCTCGGATCGCAATTCTGTCACTTCCAACGTGTTCCTCGCGTCATTTTACGTCGGAAATAGTTACGAGAAATGCACGTAAACGTTTCTGGAGTCCAAAAAACACGAGTTCAGGTTTTGGGAATGGTCGCGATTTTCTCGTCAACGGTTTCTCGGATCGCAATTCTGTCGCTTCCAACGCGTTCCTCGCGTCATTTTACATCGGAATTAGTCATGAGAAATGCACAAACACGGTTCTGGAATTCAAAAAACACGAGATCAGGGGTTGGGAATGCTCGCGATTTTCTCGTCAACGGTTTCTCGGATCGCAATTCTGTCACTTCCAACGTGTTCCTCGCGTCATTTTACGTCGGAAATAGTGACGAGAAATGCACGTAAACGTTTCTTGATTCCAAAAAACACGAGTTCAGGTTTTGGGAATGCTCGCGATTTTCTTGTCAACGGTTTCTCGGATCGCAATTCTGTCGCTTCCAACGTGTTCCTCGTGTCATTTTACGTCGGAAATAGTCACGAGCAGTGCATGTGAGCGTTTGCGGAGGCCAAAAAACACGGGATCAGGATTTGGGAATGCTCGCGATTTTCTCGTCAACGTTTTCTCGGATCGCAATTCTGTCGCTTCCAACGCGTTCCTCGCGTCATTTTACATCGGAAATAGTTACGAGAAATGCACGTAAACGTTTCTGGAGTCCAAAAAACACGAGTTCAGGTTTTGGGAATGCTCGCGATTTTCTCGTCAACGGTTTCTCGGATCGCAATTCTGTCGCTTCCAACGCGTTCCTCACGTCATTTTACATCGGAATTAGTCATGAGAAATGCACAAACACGGTTCTGGAATTAAAGAAACACGAGATCAGTGTTTGGGAATGCTCGCGATTTTCTCGTCAATGGTTTCTCGGATCGCTATTCTGTCACTTCCAACGTGTTCCTTGCGTCATTTTACGTCGGAAATAGTTACGAGAAATGCACGTAAACGTTTCTGGAGTCCAAAAAACACGAGTTCAGGTTTTGGGAATGCTCGCGATTTTCTCGTCAACGGTTTCCCGGATCGCAATTATGTCGCTTCCAACGTGTTCCTCGTGTCATTTTACGTCGGAAATAGTCACGAGCAGTGCACGTAAACGTTTCTGGAGCCCAAAAAACACGAGATCAGGATTTGGGAATGCTCGCGATTTTCTCGTCAACGGTTTCTCGGATTGCAATTCTGTCGCTTCCAACGCGTTCCTCGCGCCGTTTTACACCGGAATTAGTCACGAGAAATGCACAAACACGGTTCTGGAATTCAAAAAACACGAGATCAGGGGTTGGGAATGCTCGCGATTTTCTCGTCAACGGTTTCTCGGATCGCAATTCTGTCACTTCCAACGTGTTCCTCGCGTCATTTTACGTCGGAAATAGTGACGAGAAATGCACGTAAACGTTTCTTGATTCCAAAAAACACGAGTTCAGGTTTTGGGAATGCTCGCGATTTTCTTGTCAACGGTTTCTCGGATCGCAATTCTGTCGCTTCCAACGTGTTCCTCGTGTCATTTTACGTCGGAAATAGTCACGAGCAGTGCATGTGAGCGTTTGCGGAGGCCAAAAAACACGGGATCAGGATTTGGGAATGCTCGCGATTTTCTCGTCAACGTTTTCTCGGATCGCAATTCTGTCGCTTCCAACGCGTTCCTCGCGTCATTTTACATCGGAAATAGTTACGAGAAATGCACGTAAACGTTTCTGGAGTCCAAAAAACACGAGTTCAGGTTTTGGGAAAGCTCGCGATTTTCTCGTCAACGGTTTCTCGGATCGCAATTCTGTCGCTTCCAACGCGTTCCTCACGTCATTTTACATCGGAATTAGTCATGAGAAATGCACAAACACGGTTCTGGAATTAAAGAAACACGAGATCAGTGTTTGGGAATGCTCGCGATTTTCTCGTCAATGGTTTCTCGGATCGCTATTCTGTCACTTCCAACGTGTTCCTTGCGTCATTTTACGTCGGAAATAGTTACGAGAAATGCACGTAAACGTTTCTGGAGTCCAAAAAACACGAGTTCAGGTTTTGGGAATGCTCGCGATTTTCTCGTCAACGGTTTCCCGGATCGCAATTATGTCGCTTCCAACGTGTTCCTCGTGTCATTTTACGTCGGAAATAGTCACGAGCAGTGCACGTAAACGTTTCTGGAGCCCAAAAAACACGAGATCAGGATTTGGGAATGCTCGCGATTTTCTCGTCAACGGTTTCTCGGATTGCAATTCTGTCGCTTCCAACGCGTTCCTCGCGCCGTTTTACACCGGAATTAGTCACGAGAAATGCACAAACACGGTTCTGGAATTCAAAAAACACGAGATCAGGGGTTGGGAATGCTCGCGATTTTCTCGTCAACGGTTTCTCGGATCGCAATTCTGTCACTTCCAACGTGTTCCTCGCGTCATTTTACGTCGGAAATAGTGACGAGAAATGCACGTAAACGTTTCTTGATTCCAAAAAACACGAGTTCAGGTTTTGGGAATGCTCGCGATTTTCTTGTCAACGGTTTCTCGGATCGCAATTCTGTCGCTTCCAACGTGTTCCTCGTGTCATTTTACGTCGGCAATAGTCACGAGCAGTGCATGTGAGCGTTTGCGGAGCCCAAAAAACACGGGATCAGGATTTGGGAATGCTCGCGATTTTCTCGTCAACGTTTTCTCGGATCGCAATTCTGTCGCTTCCAACGCGTTCCTCGCGTCATTTTACATCGGAATTAGTCATGAGAAATGCACAAACGCGGTTCTGGAGTCCAAAAAACACGAGTTCAGGTTTTGGGAATGGTCGCGATTTTCTCGTCAACGGTTTCTCGGATCGCAATTCTGTCGCTTCCAACGCGTTCCTCGCGTCATTTTACATCGGAATTAGTCATGAGAAATGCACAAACACGGTTCTGGAATTAAAAAAACACGAGATCAGTGTTTGGGAATGCTCGCGATTTTCTCGTCAATGGTTTCTCGGATCGCAATTATGTCGCTTCCAACGTATTCCTCGTGTCATTTTACGTCGGAAATAGTCACGAGTAGTGCACGTAAACGTTTCTGGATTCCAAAAAACACGAGTTCAGGTTTTGGGAAAGCTCGCGATTTTCTCGTCAACGGTTTCTCGGATCGCAATTCTGTCGCTTCCATCGCGTTTCTAGCGTCATTTTACGTCGGAAATAGTCACGAGCAGTGCACAAACGCGGTTCTGGAGTCCAAAAAACACGAGTTCAGGTTTTGGGAATGGTCGCGATTTTCTCGTCAACGGTTTCTCGGATCGCAATTCTGTCGCTTCCAACGCGTTCCTCGCCCCATTTTACATCGGAATTAGTCATGAGAAATGCACAAACACGGTTCTGGAATTAAAGAAACACGAGATCAGTGTTTGGGTATGCTCGCGATTTTCTCGTCAATGGTTTCTCGGATCGCAATTCTGTCACTTCCAACGTGTTCCTCGCGTCATTTTACGTCGGAAATAGTTACGAGAAATGCACGTAAACGTTTCTGGAGTCCAAAAAACACGAGTTCAGGTTTTGGGAATGGTCGCGATTTTCTCGTCAACGGTTTCTCGGATCGCAATTCTGTCGCTTCCAACGCGTTCCTCGCGTCATTTTACATCGGAATTAGTCATGAGAAATGCACAAACACGGTTCTGGAATTCAAAAAACACGAGATCAGGGGTTGGGAATGCTCGCGATTTTCTCGTCAACGGTTTCTCGGATCGCAATTCTGTCACTTCCAACGTGTTCCTCGCGTCATTTTACGTCGGAAATAGTGACGAGAAATGCACGTAAACGTTTCTTGATTCCAAAAAACACGAGTTCAGGTTTTGGGAATGCTCGCGATTTTCTCGTCAACGGTTTCTTGGATCGCAATTCTGTCGCTTCCAACGCGTTCCTCGCGCCGTTTTACACCGGAATTAGTCACGAGAAATGCACAAACACGGTTCTGGAATTCAAAAAACACGAGATCAGGGGTTGGGAATGCTCGCGATTTTCTCGTCAACGGTTTCTCGGATCGCAATTCTGTCACTTCCAACGTGTTCCTCGCGTCATTTTACGTCGGAAATAGTGACGAGAAATGCACGTAAACGTTTCTTGATTCCAAAAAACACGAGTTCAGGTTTTGGGAATGCTCGCGATTTTCTTGTCAACGGTTTCTCGGATCGCAATTCTGTCGCTTCCAACTCGTTCCTCGCGTCATTTTACATCGGAATTAGTCATGAGAAATGCACAAACGCGGTTCTGGAGTCCAAAAAACACGAGTTCAGATTTTGGGAATGGTCGCGATTTTCTCGTCAACGGTTTCTCGGATCGCAATTCTGTCGCTTCCAACGCGTTCCTCGCGTCATTTTACATCGGAATTAGTCATGAGAAATGCACAAACACGGTTCTGGAATTCAAAAAACACGAGATCAGGGGTTGGGAATGCTCGCGATTTTCTCGTCAACGGTTTCTCGGATCGCAATTCTGTCACTTCCAACGTGTTCCTCGCGTCATTTTACGTCGGAAATAGTGACGAGAAATGCACGTAAACGTTTCTTGATTCCAAAAAACACGAGTTCAGGTTTTGGGAATGCTCGCGATTTTCTTGTCAACGGTTTCTCGGATCGCAATTCTGTCGCTTCCAACGTGTTCCTCGTGTCATTTTACGTCGGAAATAGTCACGAGCAGTGCATGTGAGCGTTTGCGGAGGCCAAAAAACACGGGATCAGGATTTGGGAATGCTCGCGATTTTCTCGTCAACGTTTTCTCGGATCGCAATTCTGTCGCTTCCAACGCGTTCCTCGCGTCATTTTACATCGGAAATAGTTACGAGAAATGCACGTAAACGTTTCTGGAGTCCAAAAAACACGAGTTCAGGTTTTGGGAATGCTCGCAATTTTCTCGTCAACGGTTTCTCGGATCGCAATTCTGTCGCTTCCAACGCGTTCCTCACGTCATTTTACATCGTAATTAGTCATGAGAAATGCACAAACACGGTTCTGGAATTAAAGAAACACGAGATCAGTGTTTGGGAATGCTCGCGATTTTCTCGTCAATGGTTTCTCGGATCGCAATTCTGTCACTTCCAACGTGTTCCTCGCGTCATTTTACGTCGGAAATAGTTACGAGAAATGCACGTAAACGTTTCTGGAGTCCAAAAAACACGAGTTCAGGTTTTGGGAATGCTCGCGATTTTCTCGTCAACGGTTTCCCGGATCGCAATTATGTCGCTTCCAACGTGTTCCTCGTGTCATTTTACGTCGGAAATAGTCACGAGCAGTGCACGTAAACGTTTCTGGAGCCCAAAAAACACGAGATCAGGATTTGGGAATGCTCGCGATTTTCTCGTCAACGGTTTCTCGGATTGCAATTCTGTCGCTTCCAACGCGTTCCTCGCGTCATTTTACGTCGGAAATAGTCACGAGCAGTGCACGTAAACGTTTCTGGAGTCCAAAAAACACGAGTTCAGGTTTTGGGAATGCTCGCGATTTTCTCGTCAACGGTTTCTCAGATCGCAATTCTGTCGCTTCCAACGTGTTCCTCGTGCCATTTTACCTCGGAAATAGTCTCGAGCAGTGCATGTGAACGTTTGTCGAGCCCAAAAAACACGAGATCAGGATTTGGGAATGCTCGCGATTTTCTCGTCAACGGTTTCTCGGATTGCAATTCTGTCGCTTCCAACGCGTTCCTCGCGTCATTTTACGTCGGAAATAGTCACGAGCAGTGCACGTAAACGTTTCTGGAGTCCAAAAAACACGAGTTCAGGTTTTGGGAATGCTCGCGATTTTCTCGTCAACGGTTTCTCAGATCGCAATTCTGTCGCTTCCAACGTGTTCCTCGTGCCATTTTACCTCGGAAATAGTCTCGAGCAGTGCATGTGAACGTTTGTCGAGCCCAAAAAACACGAGATCAGGATTTGGGAATGCTCGCGATTTTCTCGTCAACGTTTTCTCGGATCGCAATTCTGTCGCTTCCAACGTGTTCCTCGCGTCAGTTTACATCGAAATTTGTCATGAGAAATGCACAAACGCGGTTCTGGAGCCCGAAAAACACGAGATCAGGATTTGGGAATGCTCGCGATTTTCTCGTCAACGGTTTCTCGGATCGCAATTCTGTCGCTTCCAACGCGTTCCTCGCCCCATTTTACATCGGAATTAGTCATGAGAAATGCACAAACACGGTTCTGGAATTAAAGAAACACGAGATCAGTGTTTGGGTATGCTCGCGATTTTCTCGTCAATGGTTTCTCGGATCGCAATTCTGTCACTTCCAACGTGTTCCTCGCGTCATTTTACGTCGGAAATAGTTACGAGAAATGCACGTAAACGTTTCTGGAGTCAAAAAAACACGAGTTCAGGTTTTGGGAATGCTCGCGATTTTCTCGTCAACGGTTTCTCGGATCGCAATTCTGTCTCTTGCAACGTGTTCCTCGTGTCATTTTACGTCGGAAATAGTCACGAGTAGTGCACGTAAACGTTTCTGGATTCCAAAAAACACGAGTTCAGGTTTTGGAAAAGCTCGCGATTTTCTCGTCAACGGTTTCTCGGATCGCAATTCTGTCGCTTCCATCGCGTTTCTAGCGTCATTTTACGTCGGAAATAGTCACGAGCAGTGCACGTAAACGTTTCTGGAGTCCAAAAAACACGAGTTCAGGTTTTGGGAATGCTCGCGATTTTCTCGTCAACGGTTTCTCAAATCGCAATTCTGTCGCTTCCAACGTGTTCCTCGTGTCATTTTACCTCGGAAATAGTCACGAGCAGTGCATGTGAACGTTTGTCGAGCCCAAAAAACACGAGATCAGGATTTGGGAATGCTCGCGATTTTCTCGTCAACGTTTTCTCGGATCGCAATTCTGTCGCTTCCAACGTGTTCCTCGCGTCAGTTTACATCGGAATTAGTCATGAGAAATGCACAAACACGGTTCTGGAATTCAAAAAACACGAGATCAGGGGTTGGGAATGCTCGCGATTTTTTCGTCAACGGTTTCTCGGATCGCAATTCTGTCACTTTCAACGTGTTCCTCGCGTCATTTTACGTCGGAAATAGTGACGAGAAATGCACGTAAACGTTTCTTGATTCCAAAAAACACGAGTTCAGGTTTTGGGAATGCTCGCGATTTTCTCGTCAACGTTTTCTCGGATCGCAATTCTGTCGCTTCCAACGTGTTCCTCGCGTCAGTTTACGTCGGAAATAGTCACGAGCAGTGCATGTGAGCGTTTGCGGAGCCCAAAAAACACGGGATCAGGATTTGGGAATGCTCGCGATTTTCTCGTCAACGTTTTCTCGGATCGCAATTCTGTCGCTTCCAACGCGTTCCTCGCGTCATTTTACATCGGAATTAGTCATGAGAAATGCACAAACGCGGTTCTGGAGTCCAAAAAACACGAGTTCAGGTTTTGGGAATGGTCGCGATTTTCTCGTCAACGGTTTCTCGGATCGCAATTCTGTCGCTTCCAACGCGTTCCTCGCGTCATTTTACATCGGAATTAGTCATGAGAAATGCACAAACACGGTTCTGGAATTAAAAAAACACGAGATCAGTGTTTGGGAATGCTCGCGATTTTCTCGTCAATGGTTTCTCTGATCGCAATTATGTCGCTTCCAACGTGTTCCTCGTGTCATTTTACGTCGGAAATAGTCACGAGTAGTGCACGTAAACGTTTCTGGATTCCAAAAAACACGAGTTCAGGTTTTGGGAAAGCTCGCGATTTTCTCGTCAACGGTTTCTCGGATCGCAATTCTGTCGCTTCCATCGCGTTTCTAGCGTCATTTTACGTCGGAAATAGTCACGAGCAGTGCACGTAAACGTTTCTGGAGTCCAAAAAACACGAGTTCAGGTTTTGGGAATGGTCGCGATTTTCTCGTCAACGGTTTCTCGGAACGCAATTCTGTCGCTTCCAACGCGTTCCTCGCGTCATTTTACATCGGAATTAGTCATGAGAAATGCACAAACACGGTTCTGGAATTAAAGAAACACGAGATCAGTGTTTGGGTATGCTCGCGATTTTCTCGTCAATGGTTTCTCGGATCGCAATTCTGTCACTTCCAACGTGTTCCTCGCGTCATTTTACGTCGGAAATAGTTACGAGAAATGCACGTAAACGTTTCTGGAGTCAAAAAAACACGAGTTCAGGTTTTGGGAATGCTCGCAATTTTCTCGTCAACGGTTTCTCGGATCGCAATTCTGTCTCTTGCAACGTGTTCCTCGTGTCATTTTACGTCGGAAATAGTCACGAGTAGTGCACGTAAACGTTTCTG
Organism: Crossocerus cetratus; assembly: GCA_963675795.1. Classification (NCBI taxonomy): domain Eukaryota; kingdom Metazoa; phylum Arthropoda; class Insecta; order Hymenoptera; family Crabronidae; genus Crossocerus; species Crossocerus cetratus. The sequence goes on from CAVMBF010000002.1 coordinate 1,906,740, forward strand.
GATTCCAAAAAACACGAGTTCAGGTTTTGGGAAAGCTCGCGATTTTCTCGTCAACGGTTTCTCGGATCGCAATTCTGTCGCTTCCATCGCGTTTCTAGCGTCATTTTACGTCGGAAATAGTCACGAGCAGTGCACGTAAACGTTTCTGGAGTCCAAAAAACACGAGTTCAGGTTTTGGGAATGCTCGCGATTTTCTCGTCAACGGTTTCTCAGATCGCAATTCTGTCGCTTCCAACGTGTTCCTCGTGTCATTTTACCTCGGAAATAGTCACGAGCAGTGCATGTGAACGTTTGTCGAGCCCAAAAAACACGAGATCAGGATTTGGGAATGCTCGCGATTTTCTCGTCAACGTTTTCTCGGATCGCAATTCTGTCGCTTCCAACGTGTTCCTCGCGTCAGTTTACATCGAAATTTGTCATGAGAAATGCACAAACGCGGTTCTGGAGCCCGAAAACACGAGATCAGGATTTGGGAATGCTCGCGATTTTCTCGTCAACGGTTTCTCGGATCGCAATTCTGTCGCTTCCAACGCGTTCCTCGCGTCATTTTACATCGGAATTAGTCATGAGAAATGCACAAACACGGTTCTGGAATTCAAAAAACACGAGATCAGGGGTTGGGAATGCTCGCGATTTTTTCGTCAACGGTTTCTCGGATCGCAATTCTGTCACTTTCAACGTGTTCCTCGCGTCATTTTACGTCGGAAATAGTGACGAGAAATGCACGTAAACGTTTCTTGATTCCAAAAAACACGAGTTCAGGTTTTGGGAATGCTCGCGATTTTCTCGTCAACGTTTTCTCGGATCGCAATTCTGTCGCTTCCAACGTGTTCCTCGCGTCAGTTTACATCGAAATTTGTCATGAGAAATGCGCAAACGCGGTTCTGGAGCCCGAAAAACACGAGATCAGGATTTGGGAATGCTCGCGATTTTCTCGTCAACGGATTCTCGGATCGCAATTCTGTCGCTTCCAACGTGTTCCTCGTGTCATTTTACGTCGGAAATAGTCACGAGCAGTGCATGTGAGCGTTTGCGGAGCCCAAAAAACACGGGATCAGGATTTGGGAATGCTCGCGATTTTCTCGTCAACGTTTTCTCGGATCACAATTCTGTCGCTGCCAACGCGTTCCTCGCGTCATGTTACATCGGAATTAGTCATGAGAAATGCACAAACGCGGTTCTGGAGTCCAAAAAACACGAGTTCAGGTTTTGGGAATGGTCGCGATTTTCTCGTCAACGGTTTCTCGGATCGCAATTCTGTCGCTTCCAACGCGTTCCTCGCGTCATTTTACATCGGAATTAGTCATGAGAAATGCACAAACACGGTTCTGGAATTAAAAAAACACGAGATCAGTGTTTGGGAATGCTCGCGATTTTCTCGTCAATGGTTTCTCTGATCGCAATTATGTTGCTTCCAACGTGTTCCTCGTGTCATTTTACGTCGGAAATAGTCACGAGTAGTGCACGTAAACGTTTCTGGATTCCAAAAAACACGAGTTCAGGTTTTGGGAAAGCTCGCGATTTTCTCGTCAACGGTTTCTCGGATCGCAATTCTGTCGCTTCCATCGCGTTTCTAGCGTCATTTTACGTCGGAAATAGTCACGAGCAGTGCACGTAAACGTTTCTGGAGTCCAAAAAACACGAGTTCAGGTTTTGGGAATGGTCGCGATTTTCTCGTCAACGGTTTCTCGGATCGCAATTCTGTCGCTTCCAACGCGTTCCTCGCGTCATTTTACATCGGAATTAGTCATGAGAAATGCACAAACACGGTTCTGGAATTCAAAAAACACGAGATCAGGGGTTGGGAATGCTCGCGATTTTCTCGTCAACGGTTTCTCGGATCGCAATTCTGTCACTTCCAACGTGTTCCTCGCGTCATTTTACGTCGGAAATAGTGACGAGAAATGCACGTAAACGTTTCTTGATTCCAAAAAACACGAGTTCAGGTTTTGGGAATGCTCGCGATTTTCTTGTCAACGGTTTCTCGGATCGCAATTCTGTCGCTTCCAACGTGTTCCTCGTGTCATTTTACGTCGGAAATAGTCACGAGCAGTGCATGTGAGCGTTTGCGGAGGCCAAAAAACACGGGATCAGGATTTGGGAATGCTCGCGATTTTCTCGTCAACGTTTTCTCGGATCGCAATTCTGTCGCTTCCAACGCGTTCCTCGCGTCATTTTACATCGGAAATAGTTACGAGAAATGCACGTAAACGTTTCTGGAGTCCAAAAAACACGAGTTCAGGTTTTGGGAATGCTCGCGATTTTCTCGTCAACGGTTTCTCGGATTGCAATTCTGTCGCTTCCAACGCGTTCCTCGCGTCATTTTACATCGGAATTAGTCATGAGAAATGCACAAACACGGTTCTGGAATTAAAGAAACACGAGATCAGTGTTTGGGAATGCTCGCGATTTTCTCGTCAATGGTTTCTCGGATCGCAATTCTGTCACTTCCAACGTGTTCCTCGCGTCATTTTACGTCGGAAATAGTTACGAGAAATGCACGTAAACGTTTCTGGAGTCCAAAAAACACGAGTTCAGGTTTTGGGAATGCTCGCGATTTTCTCGTCAACGGTTTCCCGGATCGCAATTATGTCGCTTCCAACGTGTTCCTCGTGTCATTTTACGTCGGAAATAGTCACGAGCAGTGCACGTAAACGTTTCTGGAGCCCAAAAAACACGAGATCAGGATTTGGGAATGCTCGCGATTTTCTCGTCAACGGTTTCCCGGATTGCAATTCTGTCGCTTCCAACGCGTTCCTCGCGTCGTTTTACATCGGAATTAGTCACGAGAAATGCACAAACACGGTTCTGGAATTCAAAAAACACGAGATCAGGGGTTGGGAATGCTCGCGATTTTCTCGTCAACGGTTTCTCGGATCGCAATTCTGTCACTTCCAACGTGTTCCTCGCGTCATTTTACGTCGGAAATAGTGACGAGAAATGCACGTAAACGTTTCTTGATTCCAAAAAACACGAGTTCAGGTTTTGGGAAAGCTCGCGATTTTCTCGTCAACGGTTTCTCGGATCGCAATTCTGTCGCTTCCATCGCGTTTCTAGCGTCATTTTACGTCGGAAATAGTCACGAGCAGTGCACGTAAACGTTTCTGGAGTCCAAAAAACACGAGTTCAGGTTTTGGGAATGCTCGCGATTTTCTCGTCAACGGTTTCTCAGATCGCAATTCTGTCGCTTCCAACGTGTTCCTCGTGTCATTTTACCTCGGAAATAGTCACGAGCAGTGCATGTGAAAGTTTGTCGAGCCCAAAAAACACGAGATCAGGATTTGGGAATGCTCGCGATTTTCTCGTCAACGTTTTCTCGGATCGCAATTCTGTCGCTTCCAACGTGTTCCTCGCGTCAGTTTACATCGAAATTTGTCATGAGAAATGCACAAACGCGGTTCTGGAGCCCGAAAAACACGAGATCAGGATTTGGGAATGCTCGCGATTTTCTCGTCAACGGTTTCTCGGATCGCAATTCTGTCGCTTCCAACGCGTTCCTCGCGTCATTTTACATCTGAATTAGTCATGAGAAATGCACAAACACGGTTCTGGAATTCAAAAAACACGAGATCAGGGGTTGGGAATGCTCGCGATTTTTTCGTCAACGGTTTCTCGGATCGCAATTCTGTCACTTTCAACGTGTTCCTCGCGTCATTTTACGTCGGAAATAGTGACGAGAAATGCACGTAAACGTTTCTTGATTCCAAAAAACACGAGTTCAGGTTTTGGGAATGCTCGCGATTTTCTTGTCAACGGTTTCTCGGATCGCAATTCTGTCGCTTCCAACGTGTTCCTCGTGTCATTTTACGTCGGAAATAGTCACGAGCAGTGCATGTGAGCGTTTGCGGAGCCCAAAAAACACGGGATCAGGATTTGGGAATGCTCGCGATTTTCTCGTCAACGGTTTCTCGGATCGCAATTCTGTCGCTTCCAACGCGTTCCTCGCGTCATTTTACATCGGAATTAGTCATGAGAAATGCACAAACACGGTTCTGGAATTAAAGAAACACGAGATCAGTGTTTGGGATTGCTCGCGATTTTCTCGTCAATGGTTTCTCGGATCGCAATTCTGTCACTTCCAACGTGTTCCTCGCGTCATTTTACGTCGGAAATAGTTACGAGAAATGCACGTAAACGTTTCTGGAGTCAAAAAAACACGAGTTCAGGTTTTGGGAATGCTCGCGATTTTCTCGTCAACGGTTTCTCGGATCGCAATTCTGTCTCTTGCAACGTGTTCCTCGTGTCATTTTACGTCGGAAATAGTCACGAGTAGTGCACGTAAACGTTTCTGGAGCCCAAAAAACACGAGATCAGGATTTGGGAATGCTCGCGATTTTCTCGTCAACGGTTTCTCGGATCGCAATTCTGTCGCTTCCAACGCGTTCCTCGCGTCATTTTACATCGGAATTAGTTATGAGAAATGCACAAACGCGGTTCTGGAGCCCAAAAAACACGAGATCAGGGTTTGGGAATGCTCGCGATTTTCTCGTCACGGTTTCTCGGATCGCAATTCTGTCACTTCCAACGTGTTCCTCGCGTCATTTTACGTCGGAAATAGTGACGAGAAATGCACGTAAACGTTTCTGGATTCCAAAAAACACGAGTTCAGGTTTTGGGAATGCTCGCGATTTTCTCGTCACGGTTTCTCGGATCGCAATTCTGTCGCTTCCAACGTGTTCCTCGTGTCATTTGACGTCGGAAATAGTCACGAGTAGTGCACGTAAACGTTTCTGGATTCCAAAAAACACGAGTTCAGGTTTTGGGAATGCTCGCGATTTTCTCGTCAACGGTTTCTCGGATCGCAATTCTGTCGCTTCCATCGCGTTTCTAGCGTCATCTTACGTCGGAAAGAGTCACGAGCAGTGCACGTAAACGTTTCTGGAGTCCAAAAAACACGAGTTCAGGTTTTGGGAATGCTCGCGATTTTCTCGTCAACGGTTTCTCATATCGCAATTCTGTCGCTTCCAACGTGTTCCTCGTGGCATTTTACGTCGGAAATAGTCACGAGCAGTGCATGTGAACGTTTGTCGAGCCCAAAAAACACGAGATCAGGATTTGGGAATGCTCGCGATTTTCTCGTCAACGGTTTCTCGGATCGCAATTCTGTCGCTTCCAACGCGTTCCTCGCGTCATTTTACATCGGAATTAGTCATGAGAAATGCACAAACACGGTTCTGGAGTTCAAAAAACACGAGATGAGGTTTTGGGAATGCTCGCGATTTTCTCGTCAACGGTTTCTCGGATCGCAATTCTGTCACTTCCAACGTGTTCCTCGCGTCATTTTACGTCGGAAATAGTGACGAGAAATGCACGTAAACGTTTCTTGATTCCAAAAAACACGAGTTCAGGTTTTGGGATTGCTCGCGATTTTCTTATCAACGGTTTCTCGGATCGCAATTCTGTCGCTTCCAACGTGTTCCTCGTGTCATTTTACGTCGGAAATAGTCACGAGCAGTGCATGTGAGCGTTTGCGGAGCCCAAAAAACACGGGATCAGGATTTGGGAATGCTCGCGATTTTCTCGTCAACGGTTTCTCGGATCACAATTCTGTCGCTTCAAACGCGTTCCTCGTGTCATTTTACGTCGGAAATAGTCACGAGCAGTGCACCTAAACGTTTCTGGAGTCAAAAAAACACGAGTTCAGGTTTTGGGAATGCTCGCGATTTTCTCGTCAACGGTTTCTCGGATCGCAATTCTGTCTCTTGCAACGTGTTCCTCGTGTCATTTTACGTCGGAAATAGTCACGAGTAGTGCACGTAAACGTTTCTGGATTCCAAAAAACACGAGTTCAGGTTTTGGGAAAGCTCGCGATTTTCTCGTCAACGGTTTCTCGGATCGCAATTCTGTCGCTTCCATCGCGTTTCTAGCGTCATTTTACGTCGGAAATAGTCACGAGCAGTTCACGTAAACGTTTCTGGAGTCCAAAAAACACGAGTTCAGGTTTTGGGAATGCTCGCGATTTTCTCGTCAACGGTTTCTCAGATCGCAATTCTGTCGCTTCCAACGTGTTCCTCGTGTCATTTTACCTCGGAAATAGTCACGAGCAGTTCACGTAAACGTTTCTGGAGTCCAAAAAACACGAGTTCAGGTTTTGGGAATGCTCGCGATTTTCTCGTCAACGTTTTCTCGGATCGCAATTCTGTCGCTTCCAACGTGTTCCTCGCGTCAGTTTACATCGAAATTTGTCATGAGAAATGCACAAACGCGGTTCTGGAGCCCAAAAAACACGAGATCAGGATTTGGGAATGCTCGCGATTTTCTCGTCAACGGTTTCTCGGATCGCAATTCTGTCGCTTCCAACGCGTTCCTCGCGTCATTTTACATCGGAATTAGTCATGAGAAATGCACAAACACGGTTCTGGAATTCAAAAAACACGAGATCAGGGGTTGGGAATGCTCGCGATTTTTTCGTCAACGGTTTCTCGGATCGCAATTCTGTCACTTTCAACGTGTTCCTCGCGTCATTTTACGTCGGAAATAGTGACGAGAAATGCACGTAAACGTTTCTTGATTCCAAAAAACACGAGTTCAGGTTTTGGGAATGCTCGCGATTTTCTTGTCAACGGTTTCTCGGATCGCAATTCTGTCGCTTCCAACGTGTTCCTCGTGTCATTTTACGTCGGAAATAGTCACGAGCAGTGCATGTGAGCGTTTGCGGAGCCCAAAAAACACGGGATCAGGATTTGGGAATGCTCGCGATTTTCTCGTCAACGTTTTCTCGGATCGCAATTCTGTCGCTTCCAACGCGTTCCTCGCGTCATTTTACATCGGAATTAGTCATGAGAAATGCACAAACGCGGTTCTGGAGTCCAAAAAACACGAGTTCAGGTTTTGGGAATGCTCGCGATTTTCTCGTCAACGGTTTCTCAGATCGCAATTCTGTCGCTTCCAACGTGTTCCTCGTGTCATTTTACCTCGGAAATAGTCACGAGCAGTGCATGTGAACGTTTGTCGAGCCCAAAAAACACGAGATCAGGATTTGGGAATGCTCGCGATTTTCTCGTCAACGTTTTCTCGGATCGCAATTCTGTCGCTTCCAACGTGTTCCTCGCGTCAGTTTACATCGAAATTTGTCATGAGAAATGCACAAACGCGGTTCTGGAGCCCGAAAAACACGAGATCAGGATTTGGGAATGCTCGCGATTTTCTCGTCAACGGTTTCTCGGATCGCAATTCTGTCGCTTCCAACGCGTTCCTCGCGTCATTTTACATCGGAATTAGTCATGAGAAATGCACAAACACGGTTCTGGAATTCAAAAAACACGAGATCAGGGGTTGGGAATGCTCGCGATTTTTTCGTCAACGGTTTCTCGGATCGCAATTCTGTCACTTTCAACGTGTTCCTCGCGTCATTTTACGTCGGAAATAGTGACGAGAAAATGCACGTAAACGTTTCTTGATTCCAAAAAACACGAGTTCAGGTTTTGGGAATGCTCGCGATTTTCTCGTCAACGTTTTCTCGGATCGCAATTCTGTCGCTTCCAACGTGTTCCTCGCGTCAGTTTACATCGAAATTTGTCATGAGAAATGCACAAACGCGGTTCTGGAGCCCGAAAAACACGAGATCAGGATTTGGGAATGCTCGCGATTTTCTCGTCAACGGTTTCTCGGATCGCAATTCTGTCGCTTCCAACGTGTTCCTCGTGTCATTTTACGTCGGAAATAGTCACGAGCAGTGCATGTGAGCGTTTGCGGAGCCCAAAAAACACGGGATCAGGATTTGGGAATGCTCGCGATTTTCTCGTCAACGTTTTCTCGGATCGCAATTCTGTCGCTTCCAACGCGTTCCTCGCGTCATTTTACATCGGAATTAGTCATGAGAAATGCACAAACGCGGTTCTGGAGTCCAAAAAACACGAGTTCAGGTTTTGGGAATGGTCGCGATTTTCTCGTCAACGGTTTCTCGGATCGCAATTCTGTCGCTTCCAACGCGTTCCTCGCGTCATTTTACATCGGAATTAGTCATGAGAAATGCACAAACACGGTTCTGGAATTAAAGAAACACGAGATCAGTGTTTGGGTATGCTCGCGATTTTATCGTCAATGGTTTCTCGGATCGCAATTCTGTCACTTCCAACGTGTTCCTCGCGTCATTTTACGTCGGAAATAGTTACGAGCAGTGCATGTGAACGTTTGTCGAGCCCAAAAAACACGAGATCAGGATTTGGGAATGCTCGCGATTTTCTCGTCAACGTTTTCTCGGATCGCAATTCTGTCGCTTCCAACGTGTTCCTCGCGTCAGTTTACATCGAAATTTGTCATGAGAAATGCACAAACGCGGTTCTGGAGCCCGAAAAACACGAGATCAGGATTTGGGAATGCTCGCGATTTTCTCGTCAACGGTTTCTCGGATCGCAATTCTGTCGCTTCCAACGCGTTCCTCGCGTCATTTTACATCGGAATTAGTCATGAGAAATGCACAAACACGGTTCTGGAATTCAAAAAACACGAGATCAGGGGTTGGGAATGCTCGCGATTTTTTCGTCAACGGTTTCTCGGATCGCAATTCTGTCACTTTCAACGTGTTCCTCGCGTCATTTTACGTCGGAAATAGTGACGAGAAATGCACGTAAACGTTTCTTGATTCCAAAAAACACGAGTTCAGGTTTTGGGAATGCTCGCGATTTTCTCGTCAACGTTTTCTCGGATCGCAATTCTGTCGCTTCCAACGTGTTCCTCGCGTCAGTTTACATCGAAATTTGTCATGAGAAATGCACAAACGCGGTTCTGGAGCCCGAAAAACACGAGATCAGGATTTGGGAATGCTCGCGATTTTCTCGTCAACGGTTTCTCGGATCGCAATTCTGTCGCTTCCAACGTGTTCCTCGTGTCATTTTACGTCGGAAATAGTCACGAGCAGTGCATGTGAGCGTTTGCGGAGCCCAAAAAACACGGGATCAGGATTTGGGAATGCTCGCGATTTTCTCGTCAACGTTTTCTCGGATCGCAATTCTGTCGCTTCCAACGCGTTCCTCGCGTCATTTTACATCGGAATTAGTCATGAGAAATGCACAAACGCTGTTCTGGAGTCCAAAAAACACGAGTTCAGGTTTTGGGAATGGTCGCGATTTTCTCGTCAACGGTTTCTCGGATCGCAATTCTGTCGCTTCCAACGCGTTCCTCGCGTCATTTTACATCGGAATTAGTCATGAGAAATGCACAAACACGGTTCTGGAATTAAAGAAACACGAGATCAGTGTTTGGGTATGCTCGCGATTTTATCGTCAATGGTTTCTCGGATCGCAATTCTGTCACTTCCAACGTGTTCCTCGCGTCATTTTACGTCGGAAATAGTTACGAGAAATGCACGTAAACGTTTCTGGAGTCCAAAAAACACGAGTTCAGGTTTTGGGAATGCTCGCGATTTTCTCGTCAACGGTTTCCCGGATCGCAATTATGTCGCTTCCAACGTGTTCCTCGTGTCATTTTACGTCGGAAATAGTCACGAGCAGTGCACGTAAACGTTTCTGGAGCCCAAAAAACACGAGATCAGGATTTGGGAATGCTCGCGATTTTCTCGTCAACGGTTTCTCGGATCGCAATTCTGTCGCTTCCAACGCGTTCCTCGCGTCATTTTACATCGGAATTAGTTATGAGAAATGCACAAACGCGGTTCTGGAGTCCAAAAAACACGAGTTCAGGTTTTGGGAATGCTCGCGATTTTATCGTCAACGGTTTCTTGGATCGCAATTCTGTCGCTTCCAACGCGTTCCTCGCGCCGTTTTACACCGGAATTAGTCACGAGAAATGCACAAACACGGTTCTGGAATTCAAAAAACACGAGATCAGGGGTTGGGAATGCTCGCGATTTTCTCGTCAACGGTTTCTCGGATCGCAATTCTGTCACTTCCAACGTGTTCCTCGCGTCATTTTACGTCGGAAATAGTGACGAGAAATGCACGTAAACGTTTCTTGATTCCAAAAAACACGAGTTCAGGTTTTGGGAATGCTCGCGATTTTCTTGTCAACGGTTTCTCGGATCGCAATTCTGTCGCTTCCAACGTGTTCCTCGTGTCATTTTACGTCGGCAATAGTCACGAGCAGTGCATGTGAGCGTTTGCGGAGCCCAAAAAACACGGGATCAGGATTTGGGAATGCTCGCGATTTTCTCGTCAACGTTTTCTCGGATCGCAATTCTGTCGCTTCCAACGCGTTCCTCGCGTCATTTTACATCGGAATTAGTCATGAGAAATGCACAAACGCGGTTCTGGAGTCCAAAAAACACGAGTTCAGGTTTTGGGAATGGTCGCGATTTTCTCGTCAACGGTTTCTCGGATCGCAATTCTGTCGCTTCCAACGCGTTCCTCGCGTCATTTTACATCGGAATTAGTCATGAGAAATGCACAAACACGGTTCTGGAATTAAAAAAACACGAGATCAGTGTTTGGGAATGCTCGCGATTTTCTCGTCAATGGTTTCTCGGATCGCAATTATGTCGCTTCCAACGTGTTCCTCGTGTCATTTTACGTCGGAAATAGTCACGAGTAGTGCACGTAAACGTTTCTGGATTCCAAAAAACACGAGTTCAGGTTTTGGGAAAGCTCGCGATTTTCTCGTCAACGGTTTCTCGGATCGCAATTCTGTCGCTTCCAACGCGTTCCTCGCGTCGTTTTACATCGGAATTAGTCATGAGAAATGCACAAACACGGTTCTGGAATTAAAAAAACACGAGATCAGTGTTTGGGAATGCTCGCGATTTTCTCGTCAATGGTTTCTCGGATCGCAATTATGTCGCTTCCAACGTGTTCCTCGTGTCATTTTACCTCGGAAATAGTCACGAGCAGTGCATGTGAACGTGTGTCGAGCCCAAAAAACACGAGATCAGGATTTGGGGATGCTCGTGATTTTCTCGTCAACGGTTTCTCGGATTGCAATTCTGTCGCTTCCAACGCGTTCCTCGCGTCGTTTTACATCGGAATTAGTCACGAGAAATGCACAAACACGGTTCTGGAATTCAAAAAACACGAGATCAGGGGTTGGGAATGCTCGCGATTTTCTCGTCAACGGTTTCTCGGATAGCAATTCTGTCACTTCCAACGTGTTCCTCGCGTCATTTTACGTCGGAAATAGTGACGAGAAATGCACGTAAACGTTTCTTGATTCCAAAAAACACGAGTTCAGGTTTTGGGAAAGCTCGCGATTTTCTCGTCAACGGTTTCTCGGATCGCAATTCTGTCGCTTCCATCGCGTTTCTAGCGTCATTTTACGTCGGAAATAGTCACGAGCAGTGCACGTAAACGTTTCTGGAGTCCAAAAAACACGAGTTCAGGTTTTGGGAATGCTCGCGATTTTCTCGTCAACGGTTTCTCAGATCGCAATTCTGTCGCTTCCAACGTGTTCCTCGTGTCATTTTACCTCGGAAATAGTCACGAGCAGTGCATGTGAACGTGTGTCGAGCCCAAAAAACACGGGATCAGGATTTGGGAATGCTCGCGATTTTCTCGTCAACGTTTTCTCGGATCGCAATTCTGTCGCTTCCAACGCGTTCCTCGCGTCATTTTACATCGGAATTAGTCATGAGAAATGCACAAACGCGGTTCTGGAGTCCAAAAAACACGAGTTCAGGTTTTGGGAATGGTCGCGATTTTCTCGTCAACGGTTTCTCGGATCGCAATTCTGTCGCTTCCAACGCGTTCCTCGCGTCATTTTACATCGGAATTAGTCATGAGAAATGCACAAACACGGTTCTGGAATTAAAAAAACACGAGATCAGTGTTTGGGAATGCTCGCGATTTTCTCGTCAATGGTTTCTCGGATCGCAATTATGTCGCTTCCAACGTATTCCTCGTGTCATTTTACGTCGGAAATAGTCACGAGTAGTGCACGTAAACGTTTCTGGATTCCAAAAAACACGAGTTCAGGTTTTGGGAAAGCTCGCGATTTTCTCGTCAACGGTTTCTCGGATCGCAATTCTGTCGCTTCCATCGCGTTTCTAGCGTCATTTTACGTCGGAAATAGTCACGAGCAGTGCACAAACGCGGTTCTGGAGTCCAAAAAACACGAGTTCAGGTTTTGGGAATGGTCGCGATTTTCTCGTCAACGGTTTCTCGGATCGCAATTCTGTCGCTTCCAACGCGTTCCTCGCCCCATTTTACATCGGAATTAGTCATGAGAAATGCACAAACACGGTTCTGGAATTAAAGAAACACGAGATCAGTGTTTGGGTATGCTCGCGATTTTCTCGTCAATGGTTTCTCGGATCGCAATTCTGTCACTTCCAACGTGTTCCTCGCGTCATTTTACGTCGGAAATAGTTACGAGAAATGCACGTAAACGTTTCTGGAGTCCAAAAAACACGAGTTCAGGTTTTGGGAATGGTCGCGATTTTCTCGTCAACGGTTTCTCGGATCGCAATTCTGTCGCTTCCAACGCGTTCCTCGCGTCATTTTACATCGGAATTAGTCATGAGAAATGCACAAACACGGTTCTGGAATTCAAAAAACACGAGATCAGGGGTTGGGAATGCTCGCGATTTTCTCGTCAACGGTTTCTCGGATCGCAATTCTGTCACTTCCAACGTGTTCCTCGCGTCATTTTACGTCGGAAATAGTGACGAGAAATGCACGTAAACGTTTCTTGATTCCAAAAAACACGAGTTCAGGTTTTGGGAATGCTCGCGATTTTCTCGTCAACGGTTTCTTGGATCGCAATTCTGTCGCTTCCAACGCGTTCCTCGCGCCGTTTTACACCGGAATTAGTCACGAGAAATGCACAAACACGGTTCTGGAATTCAAAAAACACGAGATCAGGGGTTGGGAATGCTCGCGATTTTCTCGTCAACGGTTTCTCGGATCGCAATTCTGTCACTTCCAACGTGTTCCTCGCGTCATTTTACGTCGGAAATAGTGACGAGAAATGCACGTAAACGTTTCTTGATTCCAAAAAACACGAGTTCAGGTTTTGGGAATGCTCGCGATTTTCTTGTCAACGGTTTCTCGGATCGCAATTCTGTCGCTTCCAACTCGTTCCTCGCGTCATTTTACATCGGAATTAGTCATGAGAAATGCACAAACGCGGTTCTGGAGTCCAAAAAACACGAGTTCAGATTTTGGGAATGGTCGCGATTTTCTCGTCAACGGTTTCTCGGATCGCAATTCTGTCGCTTCCAACGTGTTCCTCGTGCCATTTTACCTCGGAAATAGTCTCGAGCAGTGCATGTGAACGTTTGTCGAGCCCAAAAAACACGAGATCAGGATTTGGGAATGCTCGCGATTTTCTCGTCAACGTTTTCTCGGATCGCAATTCTGTCGCTTCCAACGTGTTCCTCGCGTCAGTTTACATCGAAATTTGTCATGAGAAATGCACAAACGCGGTTCTGGAGCCCGAAAAACACGAGATCAGGATTTGGGAATGCTCGCGATTTTCTCGTCAACGGTTTCTCGGATCGCAATTCTGTCGCTTCCAACGCGTTCCTCGCCCCATTTTACATCGGAATTAGTCATGAGAAATGCACAAACACGGTTCTGGAATTAAAGAAACACGAGATCACTGTTTGGGTATGCTCGCGATTTTCTCGTCAATGGTTTCTCGGATCGCAATTCTGTCACTTCCAACGTGTTCCTCGCGTCATTTTACGTCGGAAATAGTTACGAGAAATGCACGTAAACGTTTCTGGAGTCAAAAAAACACGAGTTCAGGTTTTGGGAATGCTCGCGATTTTCTCGTCAACGGTTTCTCGGATCGCAATTCTGTCTCTTGCAACGTGTTCCTCGTGTCATTTTACGTCGGAAATAGTCACGAGTAGTGCACGTAAACGTTTCTGGATTCCAAAAAACACGAGTTCAGGTTTTGGAAAAGCTCGCGATTTTCTCGTCAACGGTTTCTCGGATCGCAATTCTGTCGCTTCCATCGCGTTTCTAGCGTCATTTTACGTCGGAAATAGTCACGAGCAGTGCACGTAAACGTTTCTGGAGTCCAAAAAACACGAGTTCAGGTTTTGGGAATGCTCGCGATTTTCTCGTCAACGGTTTCTCAAATCGCAATTCTGTCGCTTCCAACGTGTTCCTCGTGTCATTTTACCTCGGAAATAGTCACGAGCAGTGCATGTGAACGTTTGTCGAGCCCAAAAAACACGAGATCAGGATTTGGGAATGCTCGCGATTTTCTCGTCAACGTTTTCTCGGATCGCAATTCTGTCGCTTCCAACGTGTTCCTCGCGTCAGTTTACATCGGAATTAGTCATGAGAAATGCACAAACACGGTTCTGGAATTCAAAAAACACGAGATCAGGGGTTGGGAATGCTCGCGATTTTTTCGTCAACGGTTTCTCGGATCGCAATTCTGTCACTTTCAACGTGTTCCTCGCGTCATTTTACGTCGGAAATAGTGACGAGAAATGCACGTAAACGTTTCTTGATTCCAAAAAACACGAGTTCAGGTTTTGGGAATGCTCGCGATTTTCTCGTCAACGTTTTCTCGGATCGCAATTCTGTCGCTTCCAACGTGTTCCTCGCGTCAGTTTACGTCGGAAATAGTCACGAGCAGTGCATGTGAGCGTTTGCGGAGCCCAAAAAACACGGGATCAGGATTTGGGAATGCTCGCGATTTTCTCGTCAACGTTTTCTCGGATCGCAATTCTGTCGCTTCCAACGCGTTCCTCGCGTCATTTTACATCGGAATTAGTCATGAGAAATGCACAAACGCGGTTCTGGAGTCCAAAAAACACGAGTTCAGGTTTTGGGAATGGTCGCGATTTTCTCGTCAACGGTTTCTCGGATCGCAATTCTGTCGCTTCCAACGCGTTCCTCGCGTCATTTTACATCGGAATTAGTCATGAGAAATGCACAAACACGGTTCTGGAATTAAAAAAACACGAGATCAGTGTTTGGGAATGCTCGCGATTTTCTCGTCAATGGTTTCTCTGATCGCAATTATGTCGCTTCCAACGTGTTCCTCGTGTCATTTTACGTCGGAAATAGTCACGAGTAGTGCACGTAAACGTTTCTGGATTCCAAAAAACACGAGTTCAGGTTTTGGGAAAGCTCGCGATTTTCTCGTCAACGGTTTCTCGGATCGCAATTCTGTCGCTTCCATCGCGTTTCTAGCGTCATTTTACGTCGGAAATAGTCACGAGCAGTGCACGTAAACGTTTCTGGAGTCCAAAAAACACGAGTTCAGGTTTTGGGAATGGTCGCGATTTTCTCGTCAACGGTTTCTCGGATCGCAATTCTGTCGCTTCCAACGCGTTCCTCGCGTCATTTTACATCGGAATTAGTCATGAGAAATGCACAAACACGGTTCTGGAATTAAAGAAACACGAGATCAGTGTTTGGGTATGCTCGCGATTTTCTCGTCAATGGTTTCTCGGATCGCAATTCTGTCACTTCCAACGTGTTCCTCGCGTCATTTTACGTCGGAAATAGTTACGAGAAATGCACGTAAACGTTTCTGGAGTCAAAAAAACACGAGTTCAGGTTTTGGGAATGCTCGCAATTTTCTCGTCAACGGTTTCTCGGATCGCAATTCTGTCTCTTGCAACGTGTTCCTCGTGTCATTTTACGTCGGAAATAGTCACGAGTAGTGCACGTAAACGTTTCTGGATTCCAAAAAACACGAGTTCAGGTTTTGGGAAAGCTCGCGATTTTCTCGTCAACGGTTTCTCGGATCGCAATTCTGTCGCTTCCATCGCGTTTCTAGCGTCATTTTACGTCGGAAATAGTCACGAGCAGTGCACGTAAACGTTTCTGGAGTCCAAAAAACACGAGTTCAGGTTTTGGGAATGCTCGCGATTTTCTCGTCAACGGTTTCTCAGATCGCAATTCTGTCGCTTCCAACGTGTTCCTCGTGTCATTTTACCTCGGAAATAGTCACGAGCAGTGCATGTGAACGTTTGTCGAGCCCAAAAAACACGAGATCAGGATTTGGGAATGCTCGCGATTTTCTCGTCAACGTTTTCTCGGATCGCAATTCTGTCGCTTCCAACGTGTTCCTCGCGTCAGTTTACATCGAAATTTGTCATGAGAAATGCACAAACGCGGTTCTGGAGCCCGAAAACACGAGATCAGGATTTGGGAATGCTCGCGATTTTCTCGTCAACGGTTTCTCGGATCGCAATTCTGTCGCTTCCAACGCGTTCCTCGCGTCATTTTACATCGGAATTAGTCATGAGAAATGCACAAACACGGTTCTGGAATTCAAAAAACACGAGATCAGGGGTTGGGAATGCTCGCGATTTTTTCGTCAACGGTTTCTCGGATCGCAATTCTGTCACTTTCAACGTGTTCCTCGCGTCATTTTACGTCGGAAATAGTGACGAGAAATGCACGTAAACGTTTCTTGATTCCAAAAAACACGAGTTCAGGTTTTGGGAATGCTCGCGATTTTCTCGTCAACGTTTTCTCGGATCGCAATTCTGTCGCTTCCAACGTGTTCCTCGCGTCAGTTTACATCGAAATTTGTCATGAGAAATGCGCAAACGCGGTTCTGGAGCCCGAAAAACACGAGATCAGGATTTGGGAATGCTCGCGATTTTCTCGTCAACGGATTCTCGGATCGCAATTCTGTCGCTTCCAACGTGTTCCTCGTGTCATTTTACGTCGGAAATAGTCACGAGCAGTGCATGTGAGCGTTTGCGGAGCCCAAAAAACACGGGATCAGGATTTGGGAATGCTCGCGATTTTCTCGTCAACGTTTTCTCGGATCACAATTCTGTCGCTGCCAACGCGTTCCTCGCGTCATGTTACATCGGAATTAGTCATGAGAAATGCACAAACGCGGTTCTGGAGTCCAAAAAACACGAGTTCAGGTTTTGGGAATGGTCGCGATTTTCTCGTCAACGGTTTCTCGGATCGCAATTCTGTCGCTTCCAACGCGTTCCTCGCGTCATTTTACATCGGAATTAGTCATGAGAAATGCACAAACACGGTTCTGGAATTAAAAAAACACGAGATCAGTGTTTGGGAATGCTCGCGATTTTCTCGTCAATGGTTTCTCTGATCGCAATTATGTTGCTTCCAACGTGTTCCTCGTGTCATTTTACGTCGGAAATAGTCACGAGTAGTGCACGTAAACGTTTCTGGATTCCAAAAAACACGAGTTCAGGTTTTGGGAAAGCTCGCGATTTTCTCGTCAACGGTTTCTCGGATCGCAATTCTGTCGCTTCCATCGCGTTTCTAGCGTCATTTTACGTCGGAAATAGTCACGAGCAGTGCACGTAAACGTTTCTGGAGTCCAAAAAACACGAGTTCAGGTTTTGGGAATGGTCGCGATTTTCTCGTCAACGGTTTCTCGGATCGCAATTCTGTCGCTTCCAACGCGTTCCTCGCGTCATTTTACATCGGAATTAGTCATGAGAAATGCACAAACACGGTTCTGGAATTCAAAAAACACGAGATCAGGGGTTGGGAATGCTCGCGATTTTCTCGTCAACGGTTTCTCGGATCGCAATTCTGTCACTTCCAACGTGTTCCTCGCGTCATTTTACGTCGGAAATAGTGACGAGAAATGCACGTAAACGTTTCTTGATTCCAAAAAACACGAGTTCAGGTTTTGGGAATGCTCGCGATTTTCTTGTCAACGGTTTCTCGGATCGCAATTCTGTCGCTTCCAACGTGTTCCTCGTGTCATTTTACGTCGGAAATAGTCACGAGCAGTGCATGTGAGCGTTTGCGGAGGCCAAAAAACACGGGATCAGGATTTGGGAATGCTCGCGATTTTCTCGTCAACGTTTTCTCGGATCGCAATTCTGTCGCTTCCAACGCGTTCCTCGCGTCATTTTACATCGGAAATAGTTACGAGAAATGCACGTAAACGTTTCTGGAGTCCAAAAAACACGAGTTCAGGTTTTGGGAATGCTCGCGATTTTCTCGTCAACGGTTTCTCGGATTGCAATTCTGTCGCTTCCAACGCGTTCCTCGCGTCATTTTACATCGGAATTAGTCATGAGAAATGCACAAACACGGTTCTGGAATTAAAGAAACACGAGATCAGTGTTTGGGAATGCTCGCGATTTTCTCGTCAATGGTTTCTCGGATCGCAATTCTGTCACTTCCAACGTGTTCCTCGCGTCATTTTACGTCGGAAATAGTTACGAGAAATGCACGTAAACGTTTCTGGAGTCCAAAAAACACGAGTTCAGGTTTTGGGAATGCTCGCGATTTTCTCGTCAACGGTTTCCCGGATCGCAATTATGTCGCTTCCAACGTGTTCCTCGTGTCATTTTACGTCGGAAATAGTCACGAGCAGTGCACGTAAACGTTTCTGGAGCCCAAAAAACACGAGATCAGGATTTGGGAATGCTCGCGATTTTCTCGTCAACGGTTTCCCGGATTGCAATTCTGTCGCTTCCAACGCGTTCCTCGCGTCGTTTTACATCGGAATTAGTCACGAGAAATGCACAAACACGGTTCTGGAATTCAAAAAACACGAGATCAGGGGTTGGGAATGCTCGCGATTTTCTCGTCAACGGTTTCTCGGATCGCAATTCTGTCTCTTGCAACGTGTTCCTCGTGTCATTTTACGTCGGAAATAGTCACGAGTAGTGCACGTAAACGTTTCTGGATTCCAAAAAACACGAGTTCAGGTTTTGGGAAAGCTCGCGATTTTCTCGTCAACGGTTTCTCGGATCGCAATTCTGTCGCTTCCATCGCGTTTCTAGCGTCATTTTACGTCGGAAATAGTCACGAGCAGTGCACGTAAACGTTTCTGGAGTCCAAAAAACACGAGTTCAGGTTTTGGGAATGCTCGCGATTTTCTCGTCAACGGTTTCTCAGATCGCAATTCTGTCGCTTCCAACGTGTTCCTCGTGTCATTTTACCTCGGAAATAGTCACGAGCAGTGCATGTGAACGTTTGTCGAGCCCAAAAAACACGAGATCAGGATTTGGGAATGCTCGCGATTTTCTCGTCAACGTTTTCTCGGATCGCAATTCTGTCGCTTCCAACGTGTTCCTCGCGTCAGTTTACATCGAAATTTGTCATGAGAAATGCACAAACGCGGTTCTGGAGCCCGAAAACACGAGATCAGGATTTGGGAATGCTCGCGATTTTCTCGTCAACGGTTTCTCGGATCGCAATTCTGTCGCTTCCAACGCGTTCCTCGCGTCATTTTACATCGGAATTAGTCATGAGAAATGCACAAACACGGTTCTGGAATTCAAAAAACACGAGATCAGGGGTTGGGAATGCTCGCGATTTTTTCGTCAACGGTTTCTCGGATCGCAATTCTGTCACTTTCAACGTGTTCCTCGCGTCATTTTACGTCGGAAATAGTGACGAGAAATGCACGTAAACGTTTCTTGATTCCAAAAAACACGAGTTCAGGTTTTGGGAATGCTCGCGATTTTCTCGTCAACGTTTTCTCGGATCGCAATTCTGTCGCTTCCAACGTGTTCCTCGCGTCAGTTTACATCGAAATTTGTCATGAGAAATGCGCAAACGCGGTTCTGGAGCCCGAAAAACACGAGATCAGGATTTGGGAATGCTCGCGATTTTCTCGTCAACGGATTCTCGGATCGCAATTCTGTCGCTTCCAACGTGTTCCTCGTGTCATTTTACGTCGGAAATAGTCACGAGCAGTGCATGTGAGCGTTTGCGGAGCCCAAAAAACACGGGATCAGGATTTGGGAATGCTCGCGATTTTCTCGTCAACGTTTTCTCGGATCACAATTCTGTCGCTGCCAACGCGTTCCTCGCGTCATGTTACATCGGAATTAGTCATGAGAAATGCACAAACGCGGTTCTGGAGTCCAAAAAACACGAGTTCAGGTTTTGGGAATGGTCGCGATTTTCTCGTCAACGGTTTCTCGGATCGCAATTCTGTCGCTTCCAACGCGTTCCTCGCGTCATTTTACATCGGAATTAGTCATGAGAAATGCACAAACACGGTTCTGGAATTAAAAAAACACGAGATCAGTGTTTGGGAATGCTCGCGATTTTCTCGTCAATGGTTTCTCTGATCGCAATTATGTTGCTTCCAACGTGTTCCTCGTGTCATTTTACGTCGGAAATAGTCACGAGTAGTGCACGTAAACGTTTCTGGATTCCAAAAAACACGAGTTCAGGTTTTGGGAAAGCTCGCGATTTTCTCGTCAACGGTTTCTCGGATCGCAATTCTGTCGCTTCCATCGCGTTTCTAGCGTCATTTTACGTCGGAAATAGTCACGAGCAGTGCACGTAAACGTTTCTGGAGTCCAAAAAACACGAGTTCAGGTTTTGGGAATGGTCGCGATTTTCTCGTCAACGGTTTCTCGGATCGCAATTCTGTCGCTTCCAACGCGTTCCTCGCGTCATTTTACATCGGAATTAGTCATGAGAAATGCACAAACACGGTTCTGGAATTCAAAAAACACGAGATCAGGGGTTGGGAATGCTCGCGATTTTCTCGTCAACGGTTTCTCGGATCGCAATTCTGTCACTTCCAACGTGTTCCTCGCGTCATTTTACGTCGGAAATAGTGACGAGAAATGCACGTAAACGTTTCTTGATTCCAAAAAACACGAGTTCAGGTTTTGGGAATGCTCGCGATTTTCTTGTCAACGGTTTCTCGGATCGCAATTCTGTCGCTTCCAACGTGTTCCTCGTGTCATTTTACGTCGGAAATAGTCACGAGCAGTGCATGTGAGCGTTTGCGGAGGCCAAAAAACACGGGATCAGGATTTGGGAATGCTCGCGATTTTCTCGTCAACGTTTTCTCGGATCGCAATTCTGTCGCTTCCAACGCGTTCCTCGCGTCATTTTACATCGGAAATAGTTACGAGAAATGCACGTAAACGTTTCTGGAGTCCAAAAAACACGAGTTCAGGTTTTGGGAATGCTCGCGATTTTCTCGTCAACGGTTTCTCGGATTGCAATTCTGTCGCTTCCAACGCGTTCCTCGCGTCATTTTACATCGGAATTAGTCATGAGAAATGCACAAACACGGTTCTGGAATTAAAGAAACACGAGATCAGTGTTTGGGAATGCTCGCGATTTTCTCGTCAATGGTTTCTCGGATCGCAATTCTGTCACTTCCAACGTGTTCCTCGCGTCATTTTACGTCGGAAATAGTTACGAGAAATGCACGTAAACGTTTCTGGAGTCCAAAAAACACGAGTTCAGGTTTTGGGAATGCTCGCGATTTTCTCGTCAACGGTTTCCCGGATCGCAATTATGTCGCTTCCAACGTGTTCCTCGTGTCATTTTACGTCGGAAATAGTCACGAGCAGTGCACGTAAACGTTTCTGGAGCCCAAAAAACACGAGATCAGGATTTGGGAATGCTCGCGATTTTCTCGTCAACGGTTTCCCGGATTGCAATTCTGTCGCTTCCAACGCGTTCCTCGCGTCGTTTTACATCGGAATTAGTCACGAGAAATGCACAAACACGGTTCTGGAATTCAAAAAACACGAGATCAGGGGTTGGGAATGCTCGCGATTTTCTCGTCAACGGTTTCTCGGATCGCAATTCTGTCACTTCCAACGTGTTCCTCGCGTCATTTTACGTCGGAAATAGTGACGAGAAATGCACGTAAACGTTTCTTGATTCCAAAAAACACGAGTTCAGGTTTTGGGAAAGCTCGCGATTTTCTCGTCAACGGTTTCTCGGATCGCAATTCTGTCGCTTCCATCGCGTTTCTAGCGTCATTTTACGTCGGAAATAGTCACGAGCAGTGCACGTAAACGTTTCTGGAGTCCAAAAAACACGAGTTCAGGTTTTGGGAATGCTCGCGATTTTCTCGTCAACGGTTTCTCAGATCGCAATTCTGTCGCTTCCAACGTGTTCCTCGTGTCATTTTACCTCGGAAATAGTCACGAGCAGTGCATGTGAAAGTTTGTCGAGCCCAAAAAACACGAGATCAGGATTTGGGAATGCTCGCGATTTTCTCGTCAACGTTTTCTCGGATCGCAATTCTGTCGCTTCCAACGTGTTCCTCGCGTCAGTTTACATCGAAATTTGTCATGAGAAATGCACAAACGCGGTTCTGGAGCCCGAAAAACACGAGATCAGGATTTGGGAATGCTCGCGATTTTCTCGTCAACGGTTTCTCGGATCGCAATTCTGTCGCTTCCAACGCGTTCCTCGCGTCATTTTACATCTGAATTAGTCATGAGAAATGCACAAACACGGTTCTGGAATTCAAAAAACACGAGATCAGGGGTTGGGAATGCTCGCGATTTTTTCGTCAACGGTTTCTCGGATCGCAATTCTGTCACTTTCAACGTGTTCCTCGCGTCATTTTACGTCGGAAATAGTGACGAGAAATGCACGTAAACGTTTCTTGATTCCAAAAAACACGAGTTCAGGTTTTGGGAATGCTCGCGATTTTCTTGTCAACGGTTTCTCGGATCGCAATTCTGTCGCTTCCAACGTGTTCCTCGTGTCATTTTACGTCGGAAATAGTCACGAGCAGTGCATGTGAGCGTTTGCGGAGCCCAAAAAACACGGGATCAGGATTTGGGAATGCTCGCGATTTTCTCGTCAACGGTTTCTCGGATCGCAATTCTGTCGCTTCCAACGCGTTCCTCGCGTCATTTTACATCGGAATTAGTCATGAGAAATGCACAAACACGGTTCTGGAATTAAAGAAACACGAGATCAGTGTTTGGGATTGCTCGCGATTTTCTCGTCAATGGTTTCTCGGATCGCAATTCTGTCACTTCCAACGTGTTCCTCGCGTCATTTTACGTCGGAAATAGTTACGAGAAATGCACGTAAACGTTTCTGGAGTCAAAAAAACACGAGTTCAGGTTTTGGGAATGCTCGCGATTTTCTCGTCAACGGTTTCTCGGATCGCAATTCTGTCTCTTGCAACGTGTTCCTCGTGTCATTTTACGTCGGAAATAGTCACGAGTAGTGCACGTAAACGTTTCTGGAGCCCAAAAAACACGAGATCAGGATTTGGGAATGCTCGCGATTTTCTCGTCAACGGTTTCTCGGATCGCAATTCTGTCGCTTCCAACGCGTTCCTCGCGTCATTTTACATCGGAATTAGTTATGAGAAATGCACAAACGCGGTTCTGGAGCCCAAAAAACACGAGATCAGGGTTTGGGAATGCTCGCGATTTTCTCGTCACGGTTTCTCGGATCGCAATTCTGTCACTTCCAACGTGTTCCTCGCGTCATTTTACGTCGGAAATAGTGACGAGAAATGCACGTAAACGTTTCTGGATTCCAAAAAACACGAGTTCAGGTTTTGGGAATGCTCGCGATTTTCTCGTCACGGTTTCTCGGATCGCAATTCTGTCGCTTCCAACGTGTTCCTCGTGTCATTTGACGTCGGAAATAGTCACGAGTAGTGCACGTAAACGTTTCTGGATTCCAAAAAACACGAGTTCAGGTTTTGGGAATGCTCGCGATTTTCTCGTCAACGGTTTCTCGGATCGCAATTCTGTCGCTTCCATCGCGTTTCTAGCGTCATCTTACGTCGGAAAGAGTCACGAGCAGTGCACGTAAACGTTTCTGGAGTCCAAAAAACACGAGTTCAGGTTTTGGGAATGCTCGCGATTTTCTCGTCAACGGTTTCTCATATCGCAATTCTGTCGCTTCCAACGTGTTCCTCGTGGCATTTTACGTCGGAAATAGTCACGAGCAGTGCATGTGAACGTTTGTCGAGCCCAAAAAACACGAGATCAGGATTTGGGAATGCTCGCGATTTTCTCGTCAACGGTTTCTCGGATCGCAATTCTGTCGCTTCCAACGCGTTCCTCGCGTCATTTTACATCGGAATTAGTCATGAGAAATGCACAAACACGGTTCTGGAGTTCAAAAAACACGAGATGAGGTTTTGGGAATGCTCGCGATTTTCTCGTCAACGGTTTCTCGGATCGCAATTCTGTCACTTCCAACGTGTTCCTCGCGTCATTTTACGTCGGAAATAGTGACGAGAAATGCACGTAAACGTTTCTTGATTCCAAAAAACACGAGTTCAGGTTTTGGGATTGCTCGCGATTTTCTTATCAACGGTTTCTCGGATCGCAATTCTGTCGCTTCCAACGTGTTCCTCGTGTCATTTTACGTCGGAAATAGTCACGAGCAGTGCATGTGAGCGTTTGCGGAGCCCAAAAAACACGGGATCAGGATTTGGGAATGCTCGCGATTTTCTCGTCAACGGTTTCTCGGATCACAATTCTGTCGCTTCAAACGCGTTCCTCGTGTCATTTTACGTCGGAAATAGTCACGAGCAGTGCACCTAAACGTTTCTGGAGTCAAAAAAACACGAGTTCAGGTTTTGGGAATGCTCGCGATTTTCTCGTCAACGGTTTCTCGGATCGCAATTCTGTCTCTTGCAACGTGTTCCTCGTGTCATTTTACGTCGGAAATAGTCACGAGTAGTGCACGTAAACGTTTCTGGATTCCAAAAAACACGAGTTCAGGTTTTGGGAAAGCTCGCGATTTTCTCGTCAACGGTTTCTCGGATCGCAATTCTGTCGCTTCCATCGCGTTTCTAGCGTCATTTTACGTCGGAAATAGTCACGAGCAGTTCACGTAAACGTTTCTGGAGTCCAAAAAACACGAGTTCAGGTTTTGGGAATGCTCGCGATTTTCTCGTCAACGGTTTCTCAGATCGCAATTCTGTCGCTTCCAACGTGTTCCTCGTGTCATTTTACCTCGGAAATAGTCACGAGCAGTTCACGTAAACGTTTCTGGAGTCCAAAAAACACGAGTTCAGGTTTTGGGAATGCTCGCGATTTTCTCGTCAACGTTTTCTCGGATCGCAATTCTGTCGCTTCCAACGTGTTCCTCGCGTCAGTTTACATCGAAATTTGTCATGAGAAATGCACAAACGCGGTTCTGGAGCCCAAAAAACACGAGATCAGGATTTGGGAATGCTCGCGATTTTCTCGTCAACGGTTTCTCGGATCGCAATTCTGTCGCTTCCAACGCGTTCCTCGCGTCATTTTACATCGGAATTAGTCATGAGAAATGCACAAACACGGTTCTGGAATTCAAAAAACACGAGATCAGGGGTTGGGAATGCTCGCGATTTTTTCGTCAACGGTTTCTCGGATCGCAATTCTGTCACTTTCAACGTGTTCCTCGCGTCATTTTACGTCGGAAATAGTGACGAGAAATGCACGTAAACGTTTCTTGATTCCAAAAAACACGAGTTCAGGTTTTGGGAATGCTCGCGATTTTCTTGTCAACGGTTTCTCGGATCGCAATTCTGTCGCTTCCAACGTGTTCCTCGTGTCATTTTACGTCGGAAATAGTCACGAGCAGTGCATGTGAGCGTTTGCGGAGCCCAAAAAACACGGGATCAGGATTTGGGAATGCTCGCGATTTTCTCGTCAACGTTTTCTCGGATCGCAATTCTGTCGCTTCCAACGCGTTCCTCGCGTCATTTTACATCGGAATTAGTCATGAGAAATGCACAAACGCGGTTCTGGAGTCCAAAAAACACGAGTTCAGGTTTTGGGAATGCTCGCGATTTTCTCGTCAACGGTTTCTCAGATCGCAATTCTGTCGCTTCCAACGTGTTCCTCGTGTCATTTTACCTCGGAAATAGTCACGAGCAGTGCATGTGAACGTTTGTCGAGCCCAAAAAACACGAGATCAGGATTTGGGAATGCTCGCGATTTTCTCGTCAACGTTTTCTCGGATCGCAATTCTGTCGCTTCCAACGTGTTCCTCGCGTCAGTTTACATCGAAATTTGTCATGAGAAATGCACAAACGCGGTTCTGGAGCCCGAAAAACACGAGATCAGGATTTGGGAATGCTCGCGATTATCTCGTCAACGGTTTCTCGGATCGCAATTCTGTCGCTTCCAACGCGTTCCTCGCGTCATTTTACATCGGAATTAGTCATGAGAAATGCACAAACACGGTTCTGGAATTCAAAAAACACGAGATCAGGGGTTGGGAATGCTCGCGATTTTTTCGTCAACGGTTTCTCGGATCGCAATTCTGTCACTTTCAACGTGTTCCTCGCGTCATTTTACGTCGGAAATAGTGACGAGAAAATGCACGTAAACGTTTCTTGATTCCAAAAAACACGAGTTCAGGTTTTGGGAATGCTCGCGATTTTCTCGTCAACGTTTTCTCGGATCGCAATTCTGTCGCTTCCAACGTGTTCCTCGCGTCAGTTTACATCGAAATTTGTCATGAGAAATGCACAAACGCGGTTCTGGAGCCCGAAAAACACGAGATCAGGATTTGGGAATGCTCGCGATTTTCTCGTCAACGGTTTCTCGGATCGCAATTCTGTCGCTTCCAACGTGTTCCTCGTGTCATTTTACGTCGGAAATAGTCACGAGCAGTGCATGTGAGCGTTTGCGGAGCCCAAAAAACACGGGATCAGGATTTGGGAATGCTCGCGATTTTCTCGTCAACGTTTTCTCGGATCGCAATTCTGTCGCTTCCAACGCGTTCCTCGCGTCATTTTACATCGGAATTAGTCATGAGAAATGCACAAACGCGGTTCTGGAGTCCAAAAAACACGAGTTCAGGTTTTGGGAATGGTCGCGATTTTCTCGTCAACGGTTTCTCGGATCGCAATTCTGTCGCTTCCAACGCGTTCCTCGCGTCATTTTACATCGGAATTAGTCATGAGAAATGCACAAACACGGTTCTGGAATTAAAGAAACACGAGATCAGTGTTTGGGTATGCTCGCGATTTTATCGTCAATGGTTTCTCGGATCGCAATTCTGTCACTTCCAACGTGTTCCTCGCGTCATTTTACGTCGGAAATAGTTACGAGCAGTGCATGTGAACGTTTGTCGAGCCCAAAAAACACGAGATCAGGATTTGGGAATGCTCGCGATTTTCTCGTCAACGTTTTCTCGGATCGCAATTCTGTCGCTTCCAACGTGTTCCTCGCGTCAGTTTACATCGAAATTTGTCATGAGAAATGCACAAACGCGGTTCTGGAGCCCGAAAAACACGAGATCAGGATTTGGGAATGCTCGCGATTTTCTCGTCAACGGTTTCTCGGATCGCAATTCTGTCGCTTCCAACGCGTTCCTCGCGTCATTTTACATCGGAATTAGTCATGAGAAATGCACAAACACGGTTCTGGAATTCAAAAAACACGAGATCAGGGGTTGGGAATGCTCGCGATTTTTTCGTCAACGGTTTCTCGGATCGCAATTCTGTCACTTTCAACGTGTTCCTCGCGTCATTTTACGTCGGAAATAGTGACGAGAAATGCACGTAAACGTTTCTTGATTCCAAAAAACACGAGTTCAGGTTTTGGGAATGCTCGCGATTTTCTCGTCAACGTTTTCTCGGATCGCAATTCTGTCGCTTCCAACGTGTTCCTCGCGTCAGTTTACATCGAAATTTGTCATGAGAAATGCACAAACGCGGTTCTGGAGCCCGAAAAACACGAGATCAGGATTTGGGAATGCTCGCGATTTTCTCGTCAACGGTTTCTCGGATCGCAATTCTGTCGCTTCCAACGTGTTCCTCGTGTCATTTTACGTCGGAAATAGTCACGAGCAGTGCATGTGAGCGTTTGCGGAGCCCAAAAAACACGGGATCAGGATTTGGGAATGCTCGCGATTTTCTCGTCAACGTTTTCTCGGATCGCAATTCTGTCGCTTCCAACGCGTTCCTCGCGTCATTTTACATCGGAATTAGTCATGAGAAATGCACAAACGCTGTTCTGGAGTCCAAAAAACACGAGTTCAGGTTTTGGGAATGGTCGCGATTTTCTCGTCAACGGTTTCTCGGATCGCAATTCTGTCGCTTCCAACGCGTTCCTCGCGTCATTTTACATCGGAATTAGTCATGAGAAATGCACAAACACGGTTCTGGAATTAAAGAAACACGAGATCAGTGTTTGGGTATGCTCGCGATTTTATCGTCAATGGTTTCTCGGATCGCAATTCTGTCACTTCCAACGTGTTCCTCGCGTCATTTTACGTCGGAAATAGTTACGAGAAATGCACGTAAACGTTTCTGGAGTCCAAAAAACACGAGTTCAGGTTTTGGGAATGCTCGCGATTTTCTCGTCAACGGTTTCCCGGATCGCAATTATGTCGCTTCCAACGTGTTCCTCGTGTCATTTTACGTCGGAAATAGTCACGAGCAGTGCACGTAAACGTTTCTGGAGCCCAAAAAACACGAGATCAGGATTTGGGAATGCTCGCGATTTTCTCGTCAACGGTTTCTCGGATCGCAATTCTGTCGCTTCCAACGCGTTCCTCGCGTCATTTTACATCGGAATTAGTTATGAGAAATGCACAAACGCGGTTCTGGAGTCCAAAAAACACGAGTTCAGGTTTTGGGAATGCTCGCGATTTTATCGTCAACGGTTTCTTGGATCGCAATTCTGTCGCTTCCAACGCGTTCCTCGCGCCGTTTTACACCGGAATTAGTCACGAGAAATGCACAAACACGGTTCTGGAATTCAAAAAACACGAGATCAGGGGTTGGGAATGCTCGCGATTTTCTCGTCAACGGTTTCTCGGATCGCAATTCTGTCACTTCCAACGTGTTCCTCGCGTCATTTTACGTCGGAAATAGTGACGAGAAATGCACGTAAACGTTTCTTGATTCCAAAAAACACGAGTTCAGGTTTTGGGAATGCTCGCGATTTTCTTGTCAACGGTTTCTCGGATCGCAATTCTGTCGCTTCCAACGTGTTCCTCGTGTCATTTTACGTCGGCAATAGTCACGAGCAGTGCATGTGAGCGTTTGCGGAGCCCAAAAAACACGGGATCAGGATTTGGGAATGCTCGCGATTTTCTCGTCAACGTTTTCTCGGATCGCAATTCTGTCGCTTCCAACGCGTTCCTCGCGTCATTTTACATCGGAATTAGTCATGAGAAATGCACAAACGCGGTTCTGGAGTCCAAAAAACACGAGTTCAGGTTTTGGGAATGGTCGCGATTTTCTCGTCAACGGTTTCTCGGATCGCAATTCTGTCGCTTCCAACGCGTTCCTCGCGTCATTTTACATCGGAATTAGTCATGAGAAATGCACAAACACGGTTCTGGAATTAAAAAAACACGAGATCAGTGTTTGGGAATGCTCGCGATTTTCTCGTCAATGGTTTCTCGGATCGCAATTATGTCGCTTCCAACGTGTTCCTCGTGTCATTTTACGTCGGAAATAGTCACGAGTAGTGCACGTAAACGTTTCTGGATTCCAAAAAACACGAGTTCAGGTTTTGGGAAAGCTCGCGATTTTCTCGTCAACGGTTTCTCGGATCGCAATTCTGTCGCTTCCAACGCGTTCCTCGCGTCGTTTTACATCGGAATTAGTCATGAGAAATGCACAAACACGGTTCTGGAATTAAAAAAACACGAGATCAGTGTTTGGGAATGCTCGCGATTTTCTCGTCAATGGTTTCTCGGATCGCAATTATGTCGCTTCCAACGTGTTCCTCGTGTCATTTTACCTCGGAAATAGTCACGAGCAGTGCATGTGAACGTGTGTCGAGCCCAAAAAACACGAGATCAGGATTTGGGGATGCTCGTGATTTTCTCGTCAACGGTTTCTCGGATTGCAATTCTGTCGCTTCCAACGCGTTCCTCGCGTCGTTTTACATCGGAATTAGTCACGAGAAATGCACAAACACGGTTCTGGAATTCAAAAAACACGAGATCAGGGGTTGGGAATGCTCGCGATTTTCTCGTCAACGGTTTCTCGGATAGCAATTCTGTCACTTCCAACGTGTTCCTCGCGTCATTTTACGTCGGAAATAGTGACGAGAAATGCACGTAAACGTTTCTTGATTCCAAAAAACACGAGTTCAGGTTTTGGGAAAGCTCGCGATTTTCTCGTCAACGGTTTCTCGGATCGCAATTCTGTCGCTTCCATCGCGTTTCTAGCGTCATTTTACGTCGGAAATAGTCACGAGCAGTGCACGTAAACGTTTCTGGAGTCCAAAAAACACGAGTTCAGGTTTTGGGAATGCTCGCGATTTTCTCGTCAACGGTTTCTCAGATCGCAATTCTGTCGCTTCCAACGTGTTCCTCGTGTCATTTTACCTCGGAAATAGTCACGAGCAGTGCATGTGAACGTGTGTCGAGCCCAAAAAACACGAGATCAGGATTTGGGGATGCTCGTGATTTTCTCGTCAACGGTTTCTCGAATCGCAATTCGGTCGCTTCCAACGCGTTCCTCGCGTCATTTTACATCGGAATTAGTCATGAGAAATGCACAAACACGGTTCTGGAGCCCAAAAAACACGAGATCAGGATTTGGAAATGCTCGCGATTTTATGGTCAACGGTTTCTCGGATCGCAATTCTGTCGCTTCCAACGCGTTCCTCGCGTCATTTTACATCGGAATTAGTCATGAGAAATGCACAAACACGGTTCTGGAGTTAAAAAAAAGAGATCAGCGTTTGGGAATGCTCGCGATTTTATGGTCAACGGTTTCTCGGATTGCAATTCTGTCGCTTCCAACGCGTTCCTCGCGTCATTTTACATCGGAATTAGTCATCAGAAATGCACAAACACGGTTCTGGAGTTAAAAAAAAGAGATCAGGGTTTGGGAATGCTCGCGATTTTCTCGTCAACGGATGCTCGGATCGCAATTCTGTCGCTTCCAACGCGTTCCTCGCGTCATTTTACATCAGAATTAGTCATGAGAAATGCACAAACACGGTTCTGGAGCCCAAAAAAACACGAGATCAGGATTTGGGGATGCTCGTGATATTCTCGTCAACGGTTTCTCGAATCGCAATTCGGTCGCTTCCAACGCGTTTCTCGCGTCATTTTACATCGGAGTTAGTCATGAGAAATGCACAAACACGGTTCTGGAGTCCAAAAAACACGAGTTCAGGTTTTGGGAATGGTCGCGATTTTCTCGTCAACGGTTTCTCGGATCGCAATTCTGTCGCTTCCAACGCGTTCCTCGCGTCATTTTACATCGGAATTAGTCATGAGAAATGCACAAACACGGTTCTGGAGCCCAAAAAAACACGAGATCAGGATTTGGGAATGCTCGCGATTTTCACGTCAACGGTTTCTCGGATCGCAATTCTGTCGCTTCCAACGCGTTCCTCGCGTCATTTTACATCGGAATTAGTCATGAGAAATGCACAAACGCGGTTCTGGAGTCCAAAAAACACGAGTTCAGGTTTTGGGAATGGTCGCGATTTTCTCGTCAACGGTTTCTCGGATCGCAATTCTGTCGCTTCCAACGCGTTCCTCGCGTCATTTTACATCGGAATTAGTCATGAGAAATGCACAAACACGGTTCTGGAATTAAAAAAACACGAGATCAGTGTTTGGGAATGCTCGCGATTTTCTCGTCAATGGTTTCTCGGATCGCAATTATGTCGCTTCCAACGTGTTCCTCGTGTCATTTTACGTCGGAAATAGTCACGAGTAGTGCACGTAAACGTTTCTGGATTCCAAAAAACACGAGTTCAGGTTTTGGGAAAGCTCGCGATTTTCTCGTCAACGGTTTCTCGGATCGCAATTCTGTCGCTTCCAACGCGTTCCTCGCGTCGTTTTACATCGGAATTAGTCATGAGAAATGCACAAACACGGTTCTGGAATTAAAAAAACACGAGATCAGTGTTTGGGAATGCTCGCGATTTTCTCGTCAATGGTTTCTCGGATCGCAATTATGTCGCATCCAACGTGTTCCTCGTGTCATTTTACCTCGGAAATAGTCACGAGCAGTGCATGTGAACGTGTGTCGAGCCCAAAAAACACGAGATCAGGATTTGGGGATGCTCGTGATTTTCTCGTCAACGGTTTCTCGGATTGCAATTCTGTCGCTTCCAACGCGTTCCTCGCGTCATTTTACATCGGAATTAGTCACGAGAAATGCACAAACACGGTTCTGGAATTCAAAAAACACGAGATCAGGGGTTGGGAATGCTCGCGATTTTCTCGTCAACGGTTTCTCGGATCGCAATTCTGTCACTTCCAACGTGTTCCTCGTGTCATTTTACCTCGGAAATAGTCACGAGCAGTGCATGTGAACGTGTGTCGAGCCCAAAAAACACGAGATCAGGATTTGGGGATGCTCGTGATTTTCTCGTCAACGGTTTCTCGAATCGCAATTCGGTCGCTTCCAACGCGTTCCTCGCGTCATTTTACATCGGAATTAGTCATGAGAAATGCACAAACACGGTTCTGGAGCCCAAAAAACACGAGATCAGGATTTGGAAA
Source organism: Crossocerus cetratus (assembly GCA_963675795.1). Taxonomy (NCBI): domain Eukaryota; kingdom Metazoa; phylum Arthropoda; class Insecta; order Hymenoptera; family Crabronidae; genus Crossocerus; species Crossocerus cetratus. Next base: position 1,938,734 of record CAVMBF010000002.1, read on the forward strand.
TGCTCGCGATTTTATGGTCAACGGTTTCTCGGATCGCAATTCTGTCGCTTCCAACGCGTTCCTCGCGTCATTTTACATCGGAATTAGTCATGAGAAATGCACAAACACGGTTCTGGAGTTAAAAAAAAGAGATCAGCGTTTGGGAATGCTCGCGATTTTATGGTCAACGGTTTCTCGGATTGCAATTCTGTCGCTTCCAACGCGTTCCTCGCGTCATTTTACATCAGAATTAGTCATGAGAAATGCACAAACACGGTTCTGGAGCCCAAAAAAACACGAGATCAGGATTTGGGGATGCTCGTGATATTCTCGTCAACGGTTTCTCGAATCGCAATTCGGTCGCTTCCAACGCGTTTCTCGCGTCATTTTACATCGGAGTTAGTCATGAGAAATGCACAAACACGGTTCTGGAGTTAAAAAAACACGAGATCAGGATTTGGGAATGCTCGCGATTTTCACGTCAACGGTTTCTCGGATCGCAATTCTGTCGCTTCCAACGCGTTCTCCTCGCGTCATTTTATATCGGAATTTGTCATGAGAAATGCACAAACGCGGTTCTGGAGCCCAAAAAACACGAGTTCAAGTTTTGGGAATGCTCGCGATTTTCTCGTCAACGGTTTCTCGGATCGCAATTCTGCCGCTTCCAACGCGTTCCTCGCGTCATTTTACATCGGAATTAGTCACGAGAAATGCACAAACACGGATCTGGAGTTAAAAAAACACGAGATCAGGATTTGGGAATGCTCGCGATTTTATGGTCAACGGTTTCTCGGATTGCAATTCTGTCGCTTCCAACGCGTTCCTCGCGTCATTTTACGTCGGAATTAGTCATGAGAAATGCACGTAAACGTTTCTTGATTCCAAAAAACACGAGATCAGGATTTGGGAATGCTCGCGATTTTCTCGTCAACGGTTTCTCGGATCGCAATTCTGTCGCTTCCAACGCGTTCCTCGCGTCATTTTACATCGGAATTAGTCACGAGAAATGCACAAACACGGATCTGGAGTTAAAAAAACACGAGATCAGGATTTGGGAATGCTCGCGATTTTATGGTCAACGGTTTCTCGGATTGCAATTCTGTCGCTTCCAACGCGTTCCTCGCGTCATTTTACATCGGAATTAGTCATGAGAAATGCACAAACACGGTTCTGGAGTTAAAAAAAGAGATCAGGGTTTGGGAATGCTCGCGATTTTCTCGTCAACGGATGCTCGGATCGCAATTCTGTCGCTTCCAACGCGTTCCTCGCGTCATTTTACATCAGAATTAGTGATGAGAAATGCACAAACACGGTTCTGGAGTTAAAAAAAGAGATCAGGGTTTGGGAATGCTCGCGATTTTCACGTCAACGGTTTCTCGGATCGCAATTCTGTCGCTTCCAACGCGTTCTCCTCGCGTCATTTTATATCGGAATTTGTCATGAGAAATGCACAAACGCGGTTCTGGAGCCCAAAAAACACGAGTTCAAGTTTTGGGAATGCTCGCGATTTTCTCGTCAACGGTTTCTCGGATCGCAATTCTGTCGCTTCCAACGCGTTCCTCGCGTCATTTTACATCGGAATTAGTCACGAGAAATGCACAAACACGGATCTGGAGTTAAAAAAACACGAGATCAGGATTTGGGAATGCTCGCGATTTTATGGTCAACGGTTTCTCGGATTGCAATTCTGTCGCTTCCAACGCGTTCCTCGCGTCATTTTACGTCGGAAATAGTGACGAGAAATGCACGTAAACGTTTCTTGATTCCAAAAAACACGAGTTCAGGTTTTGGGAATGCTCGCGATTTTCTCGTCAACGTTTTCTCGGATCGCAATTCTGTCGCTTCCAACGTGTTCCTCGCGTCAGTTTACATCGAAATTTGTCATGAGAAATGCACAAACGCGGTTCTGGAGCCCGAAAAACACGAGATCAGGATTTGGGAATGCTCGCGATTTTCTCGTCAATGGTTTCTCGGATCGCAATTCTGTCACTTCCAACGTGTTCCTCGCGTCATTTTACGTCGGAAATAGTTACGAGAAATGCACGTAAACGTTTCTGGAGTCCAAAAAACACGAGTTCAGGTTTTGGGAATGCTCGCGATTTTCTCGTCAACGGTTTCCCGGATCGCAATTATGTCGCTTCCAACGTGTTCCTCGTGTCATTTTACGTCGGAAATAGTCACGAGCAGTGCACGTAAACGTTTCTGGAGCCCAAAAAACACGAGATCAGGATTTGGGAATGCTCGCGATTTTCTCGTCAACGGTTTCTCGGATCGCATTTCTGTCGCTTCCAACGCGTTCCTCGCGTCATTTTACATCGGAATTAGTTATGAGAAATGCACAAACGCGGTTCTGGAGTCCAAAAAACACGAGTTCAGGTTTTGGGAATGCTCGCGATTTTATCGTCAACGGTTTCTTGGATCGCAATTCTGTCGCTTCCAACGCGTTCCTCGCGCCGTTTTACACCGGAATTAGTCACGAGAAATGCACAAACACGGTTCTGGAATTCAAAAAACACGAGATCAGGGGTTGGGAATGCTCGCGATTTTCTCGTCAACGGTTTCTCGGATCGCAATTCTGTCACTTCCAACGTGTTCCTCGCGTCATTTTACGTCGGAAATAGTGACGAGAAATGCACGTAAACGTTTCTTGATTCCAAAAAACACGAGTTCAGGTTTTGGGAATGCTCGCGATTTTCTTGTCAACGGTTTCTCGGATCGCAATTCTGTCGCTTCCAACGTGTTCCTCGTGTCATTTTACGTCGGCAATAGTCACGAGCAGTGCATGTGAGCGTTTGCGGAGCCCAAAAAACACGGGATCAGGATTTGGGAATGCTCGCGATTTTCTCGTCAACGTTTTCTCGGATCGCAATTCTGTCGCTTCCAACGCGTTCCTCGCGTCATTTTACATCGGAATTAGTCATGAGAAATGCACAAACGCGGTTCTGGAATTAAAAAAACACGAGATCAGTGTTTGGGAATGCTCGCGATTTTCTCGTCAATGGTTTCTCGGATCGCAATTATGTCGCTTCCAACGTGTTCCTCGTGTCATTTTACGTCGGAAATAGTCACGAGTAGTGCACGTAAACGTTTCTGGATTCCAAAAAACACGAGTTCAGGTTTTGGGAAAGCTCGCGATTTTCTCGTCAACGGTTTCTCGGATCGCAATTCTGTCGCTTCCATCGCGTTTCTAGCGTCATTTTACGTCGGAAATAGTCACGAGCAGTGCACGTAAACGTTTCTTGATTCCAAAAAACACGAGTTCAGGTTTTGGGAATGCTCGCGATTTTCTCGTCAACGGTTTCTCAGATCGCAATTCTGTCGCTTCCAACGTGTTCCTCGTGTCATTTTACCTCGGAAATAGTCACGAGCAGTGCATGTGAACGTTTGTCGAGCCCAAAAAACACGAGATCAGGATTTGGGAATGCTCGCGATTTTCTCGTCAACGTTTTCTCGGATCGCAATTCTGTCGCTTCCAACGTGTTCCTCGCGTCAGTTTACATCGAAATTTGTCATGAGAAATGCACAAACGCGGTTCTGGAGCCCGAAAAACACGAGATCAGGATTTGGGAATGCTCGCGATTTTCTCGTCAACGGTTTCTCGGATCGCAATTCTGTCGCTTCCAACGCGTTCCTCGCGTCATTTTACATCGGAATTAGTCATCAGAAATGCACAAACACGGTTCTGGAATTCAAAAAACACGAGATCAGGGGTTGGGAATGCTCGCGATTTTCTCGTCAACGGTTTCTCGGATCGCAATTCTGTCACTTCCAACGTGTTCCTCGCGTCATTTTACGTCGGAAATAGTGACGAGAAATGCACGTAAACGTTTCTTGATTCCAAAAAACACGAGTTCAGGTTTTGGGAATGCTCGCGATTTTCTTGTCAACGGTTTCTCGGATCGCAATTCTGTCGCTTCCAACGTGTTCCTCGTGTCATTTTACGTCGGAAACAGTCACGAGCAGTGCATGTGAGCGTTTGCGGAGCCCAAAAAACACGGGATCAGGATTTGGGAATGCTCGCGATTTTCTCGTCAACGTTTTCTCGGATCGCAATTCTGTCGCTTCCAACGCGTTCCTCGCGTCATTTTACATCGGAATTAGTTATGAGAAATGCACAAACGCGGTTCTGGAGTCCAAAAAACACGAGTTCAGGTTTTGGGAATGCTCGCGATTTTATCCTCAACGGTTTCTTGGATCACAATTCTGTCGCTTCCAACGCGTTCCTCGCGTCGTTTTACACCGGAATTAGTCACGAGAAATGCACAAACACGGTTCTGGAATTCAAAAAACACGAGATCAGGGGTTGGGAATGCTCGCGATTTTCTCGTCAACGGTTTCTCGGATCGCAATTCTGTCACTTCCAACGTGTTCCTCGCGTCATTTTACGTCGGAAATAGTGACGAGAAATGCACGTAAACGTTTCTTGATTCCAAAAAACACGAGTTCAGGTTTTGGGAATGCTCGCGATTTTCTTGTCAACGGTTTCTCGGATCGCAATTCTGTCGCTTCCAAGGTGTTCCTCGTGTCATTTTACGTCGGCAATAGTCACGAGCAGTGCATGTGAGCGTTTGCGGAGCCCAAAAAACACGGGATCAGGATTTGGGAATGCTCGCGATTTTCTCGTCAACGTTTTCTCGGATCGCAATTCTGTCGCTTCCAACGCGTTCCTCGCGTCATTTTACATCGGAATTAGTCATGAGAAATGCACAAACGCGGTTCTGGAGTCCAAAAAACACGAGTTCAGGTTTTGGGAATGGTCGCGATTTTCTCGTCAACGGTTTCTCGGATCGCAATTCTGTCGCTTCCAACGCGTTCCTCGCGTCATTTTACATCGGAATTAGTCATGAGAAATGCACAAACACGGTTCTGGAATTAAAAAAACACGAGATCAGTGTTTGGGAATGCTCGCGATTTTCTCGTCAATGGTTTCTCGGATCGCAATTATGTCGCTTCCAACGTGTTCCTTGTGTCATTTTACGTCGGAAATAGTCACGAGCAGTGCACGTAAACGTTTGTGGAGTCCAAAAAACACGAGTTCAGGTTCTGGGAATGCTCGCGATTTTCTCGTCAACGTTTTCTCGGATCGCAATTCTGTCGCTTCCAACGCGTTCCTCGCGTCATTTTACATCGGAATTAGTCATGAGAAATGCACAAACGCGGTTCTGGAGTCCAAAAAACACGAGTTCAGGTTTTGGGAATGGTCGCGATTTTCTCGTCAACGGTTTCTCGGATCGCACTTCTGTCGCTTCCAACGCGTTCCTCGCGTCATTTTACATCGGAATTAGTCATGAGAAATGCACAAACACGGTTCTGGAATTCAAAAAACACGAGATCAGGGGTTGGGAATGCTCGCGATTTTCTCGTCAACGGTTTCTCGGATCGCAATTCTGTCACTTCCAACGTGTTCCTCGCGTCATTTTACGTCGGAAATAGTGACGAGAAATGCACGTAAACGTTTCTTGATTCCAAAAAACACGAGTTCAGGTTTTGGGAATGCTCGCGATTTTCTTGTCAACGGTTTCTCGGATCGCAATTCTGTCGCTTCCAACGTGTTCCTCGTGTCATTTTACGTCGGAAATAGTCACGAGCAGTGCATGTGAGCGTTTGCGGAGGCCAAAAAACACGGGATCAGGATTTGGGAATGCTCGCGATTTTCTCGTCAACGTTTTCTCGGATCGCAATTCTGTCGCTTCCAACGCGTTCCTCGCGTCATTTTACATCGGAAATAGTTACGAGAAATGCACGTAAACGTTTCTGGAGTCCAAAAAACACGAGTTCAGGTTTTGGGAATGCTCGCGATTTTCTCGTCAACGGTTTCTCGGATCGCAATTCTGTCGCTTCCAACGCGTTCCTCGCGTCATTTTACATCGGAATTAGTCATGAGAAATGCACAAACACGGTTCTGGAATTAAAGAAACACGAGATCAGTGTTTGGGAATGCTCGCGATTTTCTCGTCAATGGTTTCTCGGATCGCAATTCTGTCACTTCCAACGTGTTCCTCGCGTCATTTTACGTCGGAAATAGTTACGAGAAATGCACGTAAACGTTTCTGGAGTCCAAAAAACACGAGTTCAGGTTTTGGGAATGCTCGCGATTTTCTTGTCAACGGTTTCTCGGATCGCAATTCTGTCGCTTCCAACGTGTTCCTCGTGTCATTTTACGTCGGAAACAGTCACGAGCAGTGCATGTGAGCGTTTGCGGAGCCCAAAAAACACGGGATCAGGATTTGGGAATGCTCGCGATTTTCTCGTCAACGTTTTCTCGGATCGCAATTCTGTCGCTTCCAACGCGTTCCTCGCGTCATTTTACATCGGAATTAGTTATGAGAAATGCACAAACGCGGTTCTGGAGTCCAAAAAACACGAGTTCAGGTTTTGGGAATGCTCGCGATTTTATCCTCAACGGTTTCTTGGATCGCAATTCTGTCGCTTCCAACGCGTTCCTCGCGTCGTTTTACACCGGAATTAGTCACGAGAAATGCACAAACACGGTTCTGGAATTCAAAAAACACGAGATCAGGGGTTGGGAATGCTCGCGATTTTCTCGTCAACGGTTTCTCGGATCGCAATTCTGTCACTTCCAACGTGTTCCTCGCGTCATTTTACGTCGGAAATAGTGACGAGAAATGCACGTAAACGTTTCTTGATTCCAAAAAACACGAGTTCAGGTTTTGGGAATGCTCGCGATTTTCTTGTCAACGGTTTCTCGGATCGCAATTCTGTCGCTTCCAAGGTGTTCCTCGTGTCATTTTACGTCGGCAATAGTCACGAGCAGTGCATGTGAGCGTTTGCGGAGCCCAAAAAACACGGGATCAGGATTTGGGAATGCTCGCGATTTTCTCGTCAACGTTTTCTCGGATCGCAATTCTGTCGCTTCCAACGCGTTCCTCGCGTCATTTTACATCGGAATTAGTCATGAGAAATGCACAAACGCGGTTCTGGAGTCCAAAAAACACGAGTTCAGGTTTTGGGAATGGTCGCGATTTTCTCGTCAACGGTTTCTCGGATCGCAATTCTGTCGCTTCCAACGCGTTCCTCGCGTCATTTTACATCGGAATTAGTCATGAGAAATGCACAAACACGGTTCTGGAATTAAAAAAACACGAGATCAGTGTTTGGGAATGCTCGCGATTTTCTCGTCAATGGTTTCTCGGATCGCAATTATGTCGCTTCCAACGTGTTCCTTGTGTCATTTTACGTCGGAAATAGTCACGAGCAGTGCACGTAAACGTTTGTGGAGTCCAAAAAACACGAGTTCAGGTTCTGGGAATGCTCGCGATTTTCTCGTCAACGTTTTCTCGGATCGCAATTCTGTCGCTTCCAACGCGTTCCTCGCGTCATTTTACATCGGAATTAGTCATGAGAAATGCACAAACGCGGTTCTGGAGTCCAAAAAACACGAGTTCAGGTTTTGGGAATGGTCGCGATTTTCTCGTCAACGGTTTCTCGGATCGCAATTCTGTCGCTTCCAACGCGTTCCTCGCGTCATTTTACATCGGAATTAGTCATGAGAAATGCACAAACACGGTTCTGGAATTCAAAAAACACGAGATCAGGGGTTGGGAATGCTCGCGATTTTCTCGTCAACGGTTTCTCGGATCGCAATTCTGTCACTTCCAACGTGTTCCTCGCGTCATTTTACGTCGGAAATAGTGACGAGAAATGCACGTAAACGTTTCTTGATTCCAAAAAACACGAGTTCAGGTTTTGGGAATGCTCGCGATTTTCTTGTCAACGGTTTCTCGGATCGCAATTCTGTCGCTTCCAACGTGTTCCTCGTGTCATTTTACGTCGGAAATAGTCACGAGCAGTGCATGTGAGCGTTTGCGGAGGCCAAAAAACACGGGATCAGGATTTGGGAATGCTCGCGATTTTCTCGTCAACGTTTTCTCGGATCGCAATTCTGTCGCTTCCAACGCGTTCCTCGCGTCATTTTACATCGGAAATAGTTACGAGAAATGCACAAACACGGTTCTGGAATTCAAAAAACACGAGATCAGGGGTTGGGAATGCTCGCGATTTTCTCGTCAACGGTTTCTCGGATCGCAATTCTGTCACTTCCAACGTGTTCCTCGCGTCATTTTACGTCGGAAATAGTGACGAGAAATGCACGTAAACGTTTCTTGATTCCAAAAAACACGAGTTCAGGTTTTGGGAATGCTCGCGATTTTCTTGTCAACGGTTTCTCGGATCGCAATTCTGTCGCTTCCAACGTGTTCCTCGTGTCATTTTACGTCGGAAATAGTCACGAGCAGTGCATGTGAGCGTTTGCGGAGGCCAAAAAACACGGGATCAGGATTTGGGAATGCTCGCGATTTTCTCGTCAACGTTTTCTCGGATCGCAATTCTGTCGCTTCCAACGCGTTCCTCGCGTCATTTTACATCGGAAATAGTTACGAGAAATGCACGTAAACGTTTCTGGAGTCCAAAAAACACGAGTTCAGGTTTTGGGAATGCTCGCGATTTTCTCGTCAACGGTTTCTCGGATCGCAATTCTGTCGCTTCCAACGCGTTCCTCGCGTCATTTTACATCGGAATTAGTCATGAGAAATGCACAAACACGGTTCTGGAATTAAAGAAACACGAGATCAGTGTTTGGGAATGCTCGCGATTTTCTCGTCAATGGTTTCTCGGATCGCAATTCTGTCACTTCCAACGTGTTCCTCGCGTCATTTTACGTCGGAAATAGTTACGAGAAATGCACGTAAACGTTTCTGGAGTCCAAAAAACACGAGTTCAGGTTTTGGGAATGCTCGCGATTTTCTCGTCAACGGTTTCCCGGATCGCAATTATGTCGCTTCCAACGTGTTCCTCGTGTCATTTTACGTCGGAAATAGTCACGAGCAGTGCACGTAAACGTTTCTGGAGCCCAAAAAACACGAGATCAGGATTTGGGAATGCTCGCGATTTTCTCGTCAACGGTTTCTCGGATTGCAATTCTGTCGCTTCCAACGCGTTCCTCGCGTCGTTTTACATCGGAATTAGTCACGAGAAATGCACAAACACGGTTCTGGAATTCAAAAAACACGAGATCAGGGGTTGGGAATGCTCGCGATTTTCTCGTCAACGGTTTCTCGGATCGCAATTCTGTCACTTCCAACGTGTTCCTCGCGTCATTTTACATCGGAATTAGTCATCAGAAATGCACAAACACGGTTCTGGAATTCAAAAAACACGAGTTCAGGTTTTGGGAAAGCTCGCGATTTTCTCGTCAACGGTTTCTCGGATCGCAATTCTGTCGCTTCCATCGCGTTTCTAGCGTCATTTTACGTCGGAAATAGTCACGAGCAGTGCACGTAAACGTTTCTGGAGTCCAAAAAACACGAGTTCAGGTTTTGGGAATGCTCGCGATTTTCTCGTCAACGGTTTCTCAGATCGCAATTCTGTCGCTTCCAACGTGTTCCTCGTGTCATTTTACCTCGGAAATAGTCACGAGCAGTGCATGTGAACGTTTGTCGAGCCCAAAAAACACGAGATCAGGATTTGGGAATGCTCGCGATTTTCTCGTCAACGTTTTCTCGGATCGCAATTCTGTCGCTTCCAACGTGTTCCTCGCGTCAGTTTACATCGAAATTTGTCATGAGAAATGCACAAACGCGGTTCTGGAGCCCGAAAAACACGAGATCAGGATTTGGGAATGCTCGCGATTTTCTCGTCAACGGTTTCTCGGATCGCAATTCTGTCGCTTCCAACGCGTTCCTCGCGTCATTTTACATCGGAATTAGTCATGAGAAATGCACAAACACGGTTCTGGAATTAAAAAAACACGAGATCAGTGTTTGGGAATGCTCGCGATTTTCTCGTCAATGGTTTCTCGGATCGCAATTATGTCGCTTCCAACGTGTTCCTTGTGTCATTTTACGTCGGAAATAGTCACGAGCAGTGCACGTAAACGTTTGTGGAGTCCAAAAAACACGAGTTCAGGTTCTGGGAATGCTCGCGATTTTCTCGTCAACGTTTTCTCGGATCGCAATTCTGTCGCTTCCAACGCGTTCCTCGCGTCATTTTACATCGGAATTAGTCATGAGAAATGCACAAACGCGGTTCTGGAGTCCAAAAAACACGAGTTCAGGTTTTGGGAATGGTCGCGATTTTCTCGTCAACGGTTTCTCGGATCGCAATTCTGTCGCTTCCAACGCGTTCCTCGCGTCATTTTACATCGGAATTAGTCATGAGAAATGCACAAACACGGTTCTGGAATTCAAAAAACACGAGATCAGGGGTTGGGAATGCTCGCGATTTTCTCGTCAACGGTTTCTCGGATCGCAATTCTGTCACTTCCAACGTGTTCCTCGCGTCATTTTACGTCGGAAATAGTGACGAGAAATGCACGTAAACGTTTCTTGATTCCAAAAAACACGAGTTCAGGTTTTGGGAATGCTCGCGATTTTCTTGTCAACGGTTTCTCGGATCGCAATTCTGTCGCTTCCAACGTGTTCCTCGTGTCATTTTACGTCGGAAATAGTCACGAGCAGTGCATGTGAGCGTTTGCGGAGGCCAAAAAACACGGGATCAGGATTTGGGAATGCTCGCGATTTTCTCGTCAACGTTTTCTCGGATCGCAATTCTGTCGCTTCCAACGCGTTCCTCGCGTCATTTTACATCGGAAATAGTTACGAGAAATGCACAAACACGGTTCTGGAATTCAAAAAACACGAGATCAGGGGTTGGGAATGCTCGCGATTTTCTCGTCAACGGTTTCTCGGATCGCAATTCTGTCACTTCCAACGTGTTCCTCGCGTCATTTTACGTCGGAAATAGTGACGAGAAATGCACGTAAACGTTTCTTGATTCCAAAAAACACGAGTTCAGGTTTTGGGAATGCTCGCGATTTTCTTGTCAACGGTTTCTCGGATCGCAATTCTGTCGCTTCCAACGTGTTCCTCGTGTCATTTTACGTCGGAAATAGTCACGAGCAGTGCATGTGAGCGTTTGCGGAGGCCAAAAAACACGGGATCAGGATTTGGGAATGCTCGCGATTTTCTCGTCAACGTTTTCTCGGATCGCAATTCTGTCGCTTCCAACGCGTTCCTCGCGTCATTTTACATCGGAAATAGTTACGAGAAATGCACGTAAACGTTTCTGGAGTCCAAAAAACACGAGTTCAGGTTTTGGGAATGCTCGCGATTTTCTCGTCAACGGTTTCTCGGATCGCAATTCTGTCGCTTCCAACGCGTTCCTCGCGTCATTTTACATCGGAATTAGTCATGAGAAATGCACAAACACGGTTCTGGAATTAAAGAAACACGAGATCAGTGTTTGGGAATGCTCGCGATTTTCTCGTCAATGGTTTCTCGGATCGCAATTCTGTCACTTCCAACGTGTTCCTCGCGTCATTTTACGTCGGAAATAGTTACGAGAAATGCACGTAAACGTTTCTGGAGTCCAAAAAACACGAGTTCAGGTTTTGGGAATGCTCGCGATTTTCTCGTCAACGGTTTCCCGGATCGCAATTATGTCGCTTCCAACGTGTTCCTCGTGTCATTTTACGTCGGAAATAGTCACGAGCAGTGCACGTAAACGTTTCTGGAGCCCAAAAAACACGAGATCAGGATTTGGGAATGCTCGCGATTTTCTCGTCAACGGTTTCTCGGATTGCAATTCTGTCGCTTCCAACGCGTTCCTCGCGTCGTTTTACATCGGAATTAGTCACGAGAAATGCACAAACACGGTTCTGGAATTCAAAAAACACGAGATCAGGGGTTGGGAATGCTCGCGATTTTCTCGTCAACGGTTTCTCGGATCGCAATTCTGTCACTTCCAACGTGTTCCTCGCGTCATTTTACATCGGAATTAGTCATCAGAAATGCACAAACACGGTTCTGGAATTCAAAAAACACGAGTTCAGGTTTTGGGAAAGCTCGCGATTTTCTCGTCAACGGTTTCTCGGATCGCAATTCTGTCGCTTCCATCGCGTTTCTAGCGTCATTTTACGTCGGAAATAGTCACGAGCAGTGCACGTAAACGTTTCTGGAGTCCAAAAAACACGAGTTCAGGTTTTGGGAATGCTCGCGATTTTCTCGTCAACGGTTTCTCAGATCGCAATTCTGTCGCTTCCAACGTGTTCCTCGTGTCATTTTACCTCGGAAATAGTCACGAGCAGTGCATGTGAACGTTTGTCGAGCCCAAAAAACACGAGATCAGGATTTGGGAATGCTCGCGATTTTCTCGTCAACGTTTTCTCGGATCGCAATTCTGTCGCTTCCAACGTGTTCCTCGCGTCAGTTTACATCGAAATTTGTCATGAGAAATGCACAAACGCGGTTCTGGAGCCCGAAAAACACGAGATCAGGATTTGGGAATGCTCGCGATTTTCTCGTCAACGGTTTCTCGGATCGCAATTCTGTCGCTTCCAACGCGTTCCTCGCGTCATTTTACATCGGAATTAGTCATCAGAAATGCACAAACACGGTTCTGGAATTCAAAAAACACGAGTTCAGGTTTTGGGAAAGCTCGCGATTTTCTCGTCAACGGTTTCTCGGATCGCAATTCTGTCGCTTCCATCGCGTTTCTAGCGTCATTTTACGTCGGAAATAGTCACGAGCAGTGCACGTAAACGTTTCTGGAGTCCAAAAAACACGAGTTCAGGTTTTGGGAATGCTCGCGATTTTCTCGTCAACGGTTTCTCAGATCGCAATTCTGTCGCTTCCAACGTGTTCCTCGTGTCATTTTACCTCGGAAATAGTCACGAGCAGTGCATGTGAACGTTTGTCGAGCCCAAAAAACACGAGATCAGGATTTGGGAATGCTCGCGATTTTCTCGTCAACGTTTTCTCGGATCGCAATTCTGTCGCTTCCAACGTGTTCCTCGCGTCAGTTTACATCGAAATTTGTCATGAGAAATGCACAAACGCGGCTCTGGAGCCCGAAAAACACGAGATCAGGATTTGGGAATGCTCGCGATTTTCTCGTCAACGGTTTCTCGGATCGCAATTCTGTCGCTTCCAACGCGTTCCTCGCGTCATTTTACATCGGAAGTAGTCATCAGAAATGCACAAACACGGTTCTGGAATTCAAAAAACACGAGATCAGGGGTTGGGAATGCTCGCGATTTTCTCGTCAACGGTTTCTCGGATCGCAATTCTGTCACTTCCAACGTGTTCCTCGCGTCATTTTACGTCGGAAATAGTGACGAGAAATGCACGTAAACGTTTCTTGATTCCAAAAAACACGAGTTCAGGTTTTGGGAATGCTCGCGATTTTCTTGTCAACGGTTTCTCGGATCGCAATTCTGTCGCTTCCAACGTGTTCCTCGTGTCATTTTACGTCGGAAATAGTCACGAGCAGTGCATGTAAGCGTTTGCGGAGCCCAAAAAACACGGGATCAGGATTTGGGAATGCTCGCGATTTTCTCGTCAACGTTTTCTCGGATCGCAATTCTGTCGCTTCCAACGCGTTCCTCGCGTCATTTTACATCGGAATTAGTTATGAGAAATGCACAAACGCGGTTCTGGAGTCCAAAAAACACGAGTTCAGGTTTTGGGAATGCTCGCGATTTTATCGTCAACGGTTTCTTGGATCGCAATTCTGTCGCTTCCAACGCGTTCCTCGCGTCGTTTTACACCGGAATTAGTCACGAGAAATGCACAAACACGGTTCTGGAATTCAAAAAACACGAGATCAGGGGTTGGGAATGCTCGCGATTTTCTCGTCAACGGTTTCTCGGATCGCAATTCTGTCACTTCCAACGTGTTCCTCGCGTCATTTTACGTCGGAAATAGTGACGAGAAATGCACGTAAACGTTTCTTGATTCCAAAAAACACGAGTTCAGGTTTTGGGAATGCTCGCGATTTTCTCGTCAACGGTTTCCCGGATCGCAATTATGTCGCTTCCAACGTGTTCCTCGTGTCATTTTACGTCGGAAATAGTCACGAGCAGTGCACGTAAACGTTTCTGGAGCCCAAAAAACACGAGATCAGGATTTGGGAATGCTCGCGATTTTCTCGTCAACGGTTTCTCGGATTGCAATTCTGTCGCTTCCAACGCGTTCCTCGCGTCGTTTTACATCGGAATTAGTCACGAGAAATGCACAAACACGGTTCTGGAATTCAAAAAACACGAGATCAGGGGTTGGGAATGCTCGCGATTTTCTCGTCAACGGTTTCTCGGATCGCAATTCTGTCACTTCCAACGTGTTCCTCGCGTCATTTTACATCGGAATTAGTCATCAGAAATGCACAAACACGGTTCTGGAATTCAAAAAACACGAGTTCAGGTTTTGGGAAAGCTCGCGATTTTCTCGTCAACGGTTTCTCGGATCGCAATTCTGTCGCTTCCATCGCGTTTCTAGCGTCATTTTACGTCGGAAATAGTCACGAGCAGTGCACGTAAACGTTTCTGGAGTCCAAAAAACACGAGTTCAGGTTTTGGGAATGCTCGCGATTTTCTCGTCAACGGTTTCTCAGATCGCAATTCTGTCGCTTCCAACGTGTTCCTCGTGTCATTTTACCTCGGAAATAGTCACGAGCAGTGCATGTGAACGTTTGTCGAGCCCAAAAAACACGAGATCAGGATTTGGGAATGCTCGCGATTTTCTCGTCAACGTTTTCTCGGATCGCAATTCTGTCGCTTCCAACGTGTTCCTCGCGTCAGTTTACATCGAAATTTGTCATGAGAAATGCACAAACGCGGTTCTGGAGCCCGAAAAACACGAGATCAGGATTTGGGAATGCTCGCGATTTTCTCGTCAACGGTTTCTCGGATCGCAATTCTGTCGCTTCCAACGCGTTCCTCGCGTCATTTTACATCGGAATTAGTCATCAGAAATGCACAAACACGGTTCTGGAATTCAAAAAACACGAGTTCAGGTTTTGGGAAAGCTCGCGATTTTCTCGTCAACGGTTTCTCGGATCGCAATTCTGTCGCTTCCATCGCGTTTCTAGCGTCATTTTACGTCGGAAATAGTCACGAGCAGTGCACGTAAACGTTTCTGGAGTCCAAAAAACACGAGTTCAGGTTTTGGGAATGCTCGCGATTTTCTCGTCAACGGTTTCTCAGATCGCAATTCTGTCGCTTCCAACGTGTTCCTCGTGTCATTTTACCTCGGAAATAGTCACGAGCAGTGCATGTGAACGTTTGTCGAGCCCAAAAAACACGAGATCAGGATTTGGGAATGCTCGCGATTTTCTCGTCAACGTTTTCTCGGATCGCAATTCTGTCGCTTCCAACGTGTTCCTCGCGTCAGTTTACATCGAAATTTGTCATGAGAAATGCACAAACGCGGCTCTGGAGCCCGAAAAACACGAGATCAGGATTTGGGAATGCTCGCGATTTTCTCGTCAACGGTTTCTCGGATCGCAATTCTGTCGCTTCCAACGCGTTCCTCGCGTCATTTTACATCGGAAGTAGTCATCAGAAATGCACAAACACGGTTCTGGAATTCAAAAAACACGAGATCAGGGGTTGGGAATGCTCGCGATTTTCTCGTCAACGGTTTCTCGGATCGCAATTCTGTCACTTCCAACGTGTTCCTCGCGTCATTTTACGTCGGAAATAGTGACGAGAAATGCACGTAAACGTTTCTTGATTCCAAAAAACACGAGTTCAGGTTTTGGGAATGCTCGCGATTTTCTTGTCAACGGTTTCTCGGATCGCAATTCTGTCGCTTCCAAGGTGTTCCTCGTGTCATTTTACGTCGGCAATAGTCACGAGCAGTGCATGTGAGCGTTTGCGGAGCCCAAAAAACACGGGATCAGGATTTGGGAATGCTCGCGATTTTCTCGTCAACGTTTTCTCGGATCGCAATTCTGTCGCTTCCAACGCGTTCCTCGCGTCATTTTACATCGGAATTAGTCATGAGAAATGCACAAACGCGGTTCTGGAGTCCAAAAAACACGAGTTCAGGTTTTGGGAATGGTCGCGATTTTCTCGTCAACGGTTTCTCGGATCGCTATTCTGTCGCTTCCAACGCGTTCCTCGCGTCATTTTACATCGGAATTAGTCATGAGAAATGCACAAACACGGTTCTGGAATTAAAAAAACACGAGATCAGTGTTTGGGAATGCTCGCGATTTTCTCGTCAATGGTTTCTCGGATCGCAATTATGTCGCTTCCAACGTGTTCCTTGTGTCATTTTACGTCGGAAATAGTCACGAGCAGTGCACGTAAACGTTTGTGGAGTCCAAAAAACACGAGTTCAGGTTCTGGGAATGCTCGCGATTTTCTCGTCAACGTTTTCTCGGATCGCAATTCTGTCGCTTCCAACGCGTTCCTCGCGTCATTTTACATCGGAATTAGTCATGAGAAATGCACAAACGCGGTTCTGGAGTCCAAAAAACACGAGTTCAGGTTTTGGGAATGGTCGCGATTTTCTCGTCAACGGTTTCTCGGATCGCAATTCTGTCGCTTCCAACGCGTTCCTCGCGTCATTTTACATCGGAATTAGTCATGAGAAATGCACAAACACGGTTCTGGAATTCAAAAAACACGAGATCAGGGGTTGGGAATGCTCGCGATTTTCTCGTCAACGGTTTCTCGGATCGCAATTCTGTCACTTCCAACGTGTTCCTCGCGTCATTTTACGTCGGAAATAGTGACGAGAAATGCACGTAAACGTTTCTTGATTCCAAAAAACACGAGTTCAGGTTTTGGGAATGCTCGCGATTTTCTTGTCAACGGTTTCTCGGATCGCAATTCTGTCGCTTCCAACGTGTTCCTCGTGTCATTTTACGTCGGAAATAGTCACGAGCAGTGCATGTGAGCGTTTGCGGAGGCCAAAAAACACGGGATCAGGATTTGGGAATGCTCGCGATTTTCTCGTCAACGTTTTCTCGGATCGCAATTCTGTCGCTTCCAACGCGTTCCTCGCGTCATTTTACATCGGAAATAGTTACGAGAAATGCACAAACACGGTTCTGGAATTCAAAAAACACGAGATCAGGGGTTGGGAATGCTCGCGATTTTCTCGTCAACGGTTTCTCGGATCGCAATTCTGTCACTTCCAACGTGTTCCTCGCGTCATTTTACGTCGGAAATAGTGACGAGAAATGCACGTAAACGTTTCTTGATTCCAAAAAACACGAGTTCAGGTTTTGGGAATGCTCGCGATTTTCTTGTCAACGGTTTCTCGGATCGCAATTCTGTCGCTTCCAACGTGTTCCTCGTGTCATTTTACGTCGGAAATAGTCACGAGCAGTGCATGTGAGCGTTTGCGGAGGCCAAAAAACACGGGATCAGGATTTGGGAATGCTCGCGATTTTCTCGTCAACGTTTTCTCGGATCGCAATTCTGTCGCTTCCAACGCGTTCCTCGCGTCATTTTACATCGGAAATAGTTACGAGAAATGCACGTAAACGTTTCTGGAGTCCAAAAAACACGAGTTCAGGTTTTGGGAATGCTCGCGATTTTCTCGTCAACGGTTTCTCGGATCGCAATTCTGTCGCTTCCAACGCGTTCCTCGCGTCATTTTACATCGGAATTAGTCATGAGAAATGCACAAACACGGTTCTGGAATTAAAGAAACACGAGATCAGTGTTTGGGAATGCTCGCGATTTTCTCGTCAATGGTTTCTCGGATCGCAATTCTGTCACTTCCAACGTGTTCCTCGCGTCATTTTACGTCGGAAATAGTTACGAGAAATGCACGTAAACGTTTCTGGAGTCCAAAAAACACGAGTTCAGGTTTTGGGAATGCTCGCGATTTTCTCGTCAACGGTTTCCCGGATCGCAATTATGTCGCTTCCAACGTGTTCCTCGTGTCATTTTACGTCGGAAATAGTCACGAGCAGTGCACGTAAACGTTTCTGGAGCCCAAAAAACACGAGATCAGGATTTGGGAATGCTCGCGATTTTCTCGTCAACGGTTTCTCGGATTGCAATTCTGTCGCTTCCAACGCGTTCCTCGCGTCGTTTTACATCGGAATTAGTCACGAGAAATGCACAAACACGGTTCTGGAATTCAAAAAACACGAGATCAGGGGTTGGGAATGCTCGCGATTTTCTCGTCAACGGTTTCTCGGATCGCAATTCTGTCACTTCCAACGTGTTCCTCGCGTCATTTTACATCGGAATTAGTCATCAGAAATGCACAAACACGGTTCTGGAATTCAAAAAACACGAGTTCAGGTTTTGGGAAAGCTCGCGATTTTCTCGTCAACGGTTTCTCGGATCGCAATTCTGTCGCTTCCATCGCGTTTCTAGCGTCATTTTACGTCGGAAATAGTCACGAGCAGTGCACGTAAACGTTTCTGGAGTCCAAAAAACACGAGTTCAGGTTTTGGGAATGCTCGCGATTTTCTCGTCAACGGTTTCTCAGATCGCAATTCTGTCGCTTCCAACGTGTTCCTCGTGTCATTTTACCTCGGAAATAGTCACGAGCAGTGCATGTGAACGTTTGTCGAGCCCAAAAAACACGAGATCAGGATTTGGGAATGCTCGCGATTTTCTCGTCAACGTTTTCTCGGATCGCAATTCTGTCGCTTCCAACGTGTTCCTCGCGTCAGTTTACATCGAAATTTGTCATGAGAAATGCACAAACGCGGTTCTGGAGCCCGAAAAACACGAGATCAGGATTTGGGAATGCTCGCGATTTTCTCGTCAACGGTTTCTCGGATCGCAATTCTGTCGCTTCCAACGCGTTCCTCGCGTCATTTTACATCGGAATTAGTCATCAGAAATGCACAAACACGGTTCTGGAATTCAAAAAACACGAGTTCAGGTTTTGGGAAAGCTCGCGATTTTCTCGTCAACGGTTTCTCGGATCGCAATTCTGTCGCTTCCATCGCGTTTCTAGCGTCATTTTACGTCGGAAATAGTCACGAGCAGTGCACGTAAACGTTTCTGGAGTCCAAAAAACACGAGTTCAGGTTTTGGGAATGCTCGCGATTTTCTCGTCAACGGTTTCTCAGATCGCAATTCTGTCGCTTCCAACGTGTTCCTCGTGTCATTTTACCTCGGAAATAGTCACGAGCAGTGCATGTGAACGTTTGTCGAGCCCAAAAAACACGAGATCAGGATTTGGGAATGCTCGCGATTTTCTCGTCAACGTTTTCTCGGATCGCAATTCTGTCGCTTCCAACGTGTTCCTCGCGTCAGTTTACATCGAAATTTGTCATGAGAAATGCACAAACGCGGCTCTGGAGCCCGAAAAACACGAGATCAGGATTTGGGAATGCTCGCGATTTTCTCGTCAACGGTTTCTCGGATCGCAATTCTGTCGCTTCCAACGCGTTCCTCGCGTCATTTTACATCGGAAGTAGTCATCAGAAATGCACAAACACGGTTCTGGAATTCAAAAAACACGAGATCAGGGGTTGGGAATGCTCGCGATTTTCTCGTCAACGGTTTCTCGGATCGCAATTCTGTCACTTCCAACGTGTTCCTCGCGTCATTTTACGTCGGAAATAGTGACGAGAAATGCACGTAAACGTTTCTTGATTCCAAAAAACACGAGTTCAGGTTTTGGGAATGCTCGCGATTTTCTTGTCAACGGTTTCTCGGATCGCAATTCTGTCGCTTCCAACGTGTTCCTCGTGTCATTTTACGTCGGAAATAGTCACGAGCAGTGCATGTAAGCGTTTGCGGAGCCCAAAAAACACGGGATCAGGATTTGGGAATGCTCGCGATTTTCTCGTCAACGTTTTCTCGGATCGCAATTCTGTCGCTTCCAACGCGTTCCTCGCGTCATTTTACATCGGAATTAGTTATGAGAAATGCACAAACGCGGTTCTGGAGTCCAAAAAACACGAGTTCAGGTTTTGGGAATGCTCGCGATTTTATCGTCAACGGTTTCTTGGATCGCAATTCTGTCGCTTCCAACGCGTTCCTCGCGTCGTTTTACACCGGAATTAGTCACGAGAAATGCACAAACACGGTTCTGGAATTCAAAAAACACGAGATCAGGGGTTGGGAATGCTCGCGATTTTCTCGTCAACGGTTTCTCGGATCGCAATTCTGTCACTTCCAACGTGTTCCTCGCGTCATTTTACGTCGGAAATAGTGACGAGAAATGCACGTAAACGTTTCTTGATTCCAAAAAACACGAGTTCAGGTTTTGGGAATGCTCGCGATTTTCTTGTCAACGGTTTCTCGGATCGCAATTCTGTCGCTTCCAACGTGTTCCTCGTGTCATTTTACGTCGGCAATAGTCACGAGCAGTGCATGTGAGCGTTTGCGGAGCCCAAAAAACACGGGATCAGGATTTGGGAATGCTCGCGATTTTCTCGTCAACGTTTTCTCGGATCGCAATTCTGTCGCTTCCAACGCGTTCCTCGCGTCATTTTACATCGGAATTAGTCATGAGAAATGCACAAACGCGGTTCTGGAGTCCAAAAAACACGAGTTCAGGTTTTGGGAATGGTCGCGATTTTCTCGTCAACGGTTTCTCGGATCGCAATTCTGTCGCTTCCAACGCGTTCCTCGCGTCATTTTACATCGGAATTAGTCATGAGAAATGCACAAACACGGTTCTGGAATTAAAAAAACACGAGATCAGTGTTTGGGAATGCTCGCGATTTTCTCGTCAATGGTTTCTCGGATCGCAATTATGTCGCTTCCAACGTGTTCCTTGTGTCATTTTACGTCGGAAATAGTCACGAGCAGTGCACGTAAACGTTTGTGGAGTCCAAAAAACACGAGTTCAGGTTCTGGGAATGCTCGCGATTTTCTCGTCAACGTTTTCTCGGATCGCAATTCTGTCGCTTCCAACGCGTTCCTCGCGTCATTTTACATCGGAATTAGTCATGAGAAATGCACAAACGCGGTTCTGGAGTCCAAAAAACACGAGTTCAGGTTTTGGGAATGCTCGCGATTTTCTCGTCAACGGTTTCTCGGATCGCAATTCTGTCGCTTCCAACGCGTTCCTCGCGTCATTTTACATCGGAATTAGTCATGAGAAATGCACAAACACGGTTCTGGAATTAAAGAAACACGAGATCAGTGTTTGGGAATGCTCGCGATTTTCTCGTCAATGGTTTCTCGGATCGCAATTCTGTCACTTCCAACGTGTTCCTCGCGTCATTTTACGTCGGAAATAGTTACGAGAAATGCACGTAAACGTTTCTGGAGTCCAAAAAACACGAGTTCAGGTTTTGGGAATGCTCGCGATTTTCTCGTCAACGGTTTCCCGGATCGCAATTATGTCGCTTCCAACGTGTTCCTCGTGTCATTTTACGTCGGAAATAGTCACGAGCAGTGCACGTAAACGTTTCTGGAGCCCAAAAAACACGAGATCAGGATTTGGGAATGCTCGCGATTTTCTCGTCAACGGTTTCTCGGATTGCAATTCTGTCGCTTCCAACGCGTTCCTCGCGTCGTTTTACATCGGAATTAGTCACGAGAAATGCACAAACACGGTTCTGGAATTCAAAAAACACGAGATCAGGGGTTGGGAATGCTCGCGATTTTCTCGTCAACGGTTTCTCGGATCGCAATTCTGTCACTTCCAACGTGTTCCTCGCGTCATTTTACATCGGAATTAGTCATCAGAAATGCACAAACACGGTTCTGGAATTCAAAAAACACGAGTTCAGGTTTTGGGAAAGCTCGCGATTTTCTCGTCAACGGTTTCTCGGATCGCAATTCTGTCGCTTCCATCGCGTTTCTAGCGTCATTTTACGTCGGAAATAGTCACGAGCAGTGCACGTAAACGTTTCTGGAGTCCAAAAAACACGAGTTCAGGTTTTGGGAATGCTCGCGATTTTCTCGTCAACGGTTTCTCAGATCGCAATTCTGTCGCTTCCAACGTGTTCCTCGTGTCATTTTACCTCGGAAATAGTCACGAGCAGTGCATGTGAACGTTTGTCGAGCCCAAAAAACACGAGATCAGGATTTGGGAATGCTCGCGATTTTCTCGTCAACGTTTTCTCGGATCGCAATTCTGTCGCTTCCAACGTGTTCCTCGCGTCAGTTTACATCGAAATTTGTCATGAGAAATGCACAAACGCGGTTCTGGAGCCCGAAAAACACGAGATCAGGATTTGGGAATGCTCGCGATTTTCTCGTCAACGGTTTCTCGGATCGCAATTCTGTCGCTTCCAACGCGTTCCTCGCGTCATTTTACATCGGAATTAGTCATCAGAAATGCACAAACACGGTTCTGGAATTCAAAAAACACGAGTTCAGGTTTTGGGAAAGCTCGCGATTTTCTCGTCAACGGTTTCTCGGATCGCAATTCTGTCGCTTCCATCGCGTTTCTAGCGTCATTTTACGTCGGAAATAGTCACGAGCAGTGCACGTAAACGTTTCTGGAGTCCAAAAAACACGAGTTCAGGTTTTGGGAATGCTCGCGATTTTCTCGTCAACGGTTTCTCAGATCGCAATTCTGTCGCTTCCAACGTGTTCCTCGTGTCATTTTACCTCGGAAATAGTCACGAGCAGTGCATGTGAACGTTTGTCGAGCCCAAAAAACACGAGATCAGGATTTGGGAATGCTCGCGATTTTCTCGTCAACGTTTTCTCGGATCGCAATTCTGTCGCTTCCAACGTGTTCCTCGCGTCAGTTTACATCGAAATTTGTCATGAGAAATGCACAAACGCGGCTCTGGAGCCCGAAAAACACGAGATCAGGATTTGGGAATGCTCGCGATTTTCTCGTCAACGGTTTCTCGGATCGCAATTCTGTCGCTTCCAACGCGTTCCTCGCGTCATTTTACATCGGAAGTAGTCATCAGAAATGCACAAACACGGTTCTGGAATTCAAAAAACACGAGATCAGGGGTTGGGAATGCTCGCGATTTTCTCGTCAACGGTTTCTCGGATCGCAATTCTGTCACTTCCAACGTGTTCCTCGCGTCATTTTACGTCGGAAATAGTGACGAGAAATGCACGTAAACGTTTCTTGATTCCAAAAAACACGAGTTCAGGTTTTGGGAATGCTCGCGATTTTCTTGTCAACGGTTTCTCGGATCGCAATTCTGTCGCTTCCAACGTGTTCCTCGTGTCATTTTACGTCGGAAATAGTCACGAGCAGTGCATGTGAGCGTTTGCGGAGCCCAAAAAACACGGGATCAGGATTTGGGAATGCTCGCGATTTTCTCGTCAACGTTTTCTCGGATCGCAATTCTGTCGCTTCCAACGCGTTCCTCGCGTCATTTTACATCGGAATTAGTTATGAGAAATGCACAAACGCGGTTCTGGAGTCCAAAAAACACGAGTTCAGGTTTTGGGAATGCTCGCGATTTTATCGTCAACGGTTTCTTGGATCGCAATTCTGTCGCTTCCAACGCGTTCCTCGCGTCGTTTTACACCGGAATTAGTCACGAGAAATGCACAAACACGGTTCTGGAATTCAAAAAACACGAGATCAGGGGTTGGGAATGCTCGCGATTTTCTCGTCAACGGTTTCTCGGATCGCAATTCTGTCACTTCCAACGTGTTCCTCGCGTCATTTTACGTCGGAAATAGTGACGAGAAATGCACGTAAACGTTTCTTGATTCCAAAAAACACGAGTTCAGGTTTTGGGAATGCTCGCGATTTTCTTGTCAACGGTTTCTCGGATCGCAATTCTGTCGCTTCCAACGTGTTCCTCGTGTCATTTTACGTCGGCAATAGTCACGAGCAGTGCATGTGAGCGTTTGCGGAGCCCAAAAAACACGGGATCAGGATTTGGGAATGCTCGCGATTTTCTCGTCAACGTTTTCTCGGATCGCAATTCTGTCGCTTCCAACGCGTTCCTCGCGTCATTTTACATCGGAATTAGTCATGAGAAATGCACAAACGCGGTTCTGGAGTCCAAAAAACACGAGTTCAGGTTTTGGGAATGGTCGCGATTTTCTCGTCAACGGTTTCTCGGATCGCAATTCTGTCGCTTCCAACGCGTTCCTCGCGTCATTTTACATCGGAATTAGTCATGAGAAATGCACAAACACGGTTCTGGAATTAAAAAAACACGAGATCAGTGTTTGGGAATGCTCGCGATTTTCTCGTCAATGGTTTCTCGGATCGCAATTATGTCGCTTCCAACGTGTTCCTTGTGTCATTTTACGTCGGAAATAGTCACGAGCAGTGCACGTAAACGTTTGTGGAGTCCAAAAAACACGAGTTCAGGTTCTGGGAATGCTCGCGATTTTCTCGTCAACGTTTTCTCGGATCGCAATTCTGTCGCTTCCAACGCGTTCCTCGCGTCATTTTACATCGGAATTAGTCATGAGAAATGCACAAACGCGGTTCTGGAGTCCAAAAAACACGAGTTCAGGTTTTGGGAATGCTCGCGATTTTCTCGTCAACGGTTTCTCGGATCGCAATTCTGTCGCTTCCAACGCGTTCCTCGCGTCATTTTACATCGGAATTAGTCATGAGAAATGCACAAACACGGTTCTGGAATTCAAAAAACACGAGATCAGGGGTTGGGAATGCTCGCGATTTTCTCGTCAACGGTTTCTCGGATCGCAATTCTGTCACTTCCAACGTGTTCCTCGCGTCATTTTACGTCGGAAATAGTGACGAGAAATGCACGTAAACGTTTCTTGATTCCAAAAAACACGAGTTCAGGTTTTGGGAATGCTCGCGATTTTCTTGTCAACGGTTTCTCGGATCGCAATTCTGTCGCTTCCAACGTGTTCCTCGTGTCATTTTACGTCGGAAATAGTCACGAGCAGTGCATGTGAGCGTTTGCGGAGGCCAAAAAACACGGGATCAGGATTTGGGAATGCTCGCGATTTTCTCGTCAACGTTTTCTCGGATCGCAATTCTGTCGCTTCCAACGCGTTCCTCGCGTCATTTTACATCGGAAATAGTTACGAGAAATGCACGTAAACGTTTCTGGAGTCCAAAAAACACGAGTTCAGGTTTTGGGAATGCTCGCGATTTTCTCGTCAACGGTTTCTCGGATCGCAATTCTGTCGCTTCCAACGCGTTCCTCGCGTCATTTTACATCGGAATTAGTCATGAGAAATGCACAAACACGGTTCTGGAATTAAAGAAACACGAGATCAGTGTTTGGGAATGCTCGCGATTTTCTCGTCAATGGTTTCTCGGATCGCAATTCTGTCACTTCCAACGTGTTCCTCGCGTCATTTTACGTCGGAAATAGTTACGAGAAATGCACGTAAACGTTTCTGGAGTCCAAAAAACACGAGTTCAGGTTTTGGGAATGCTCGCGATTTTCTCGTCAACGGTTTCCCGGATCGCAATTATGTCGCTTCCAACGTGTTCCTCGCGTCATTTTACGTCGGAAATAGTTACGAGAAATGCACGTAAACGTTTCTGGAGTCCAAAAAACACGAGTTCAGGTTTTGGGAATGCTCGCGATTTTCTCGTCAACGGTTTCCCGGATCGCAATTATGTCGCTTCCAACGCGTTCCTCGCGTCGTTTTACACCGGAATTAGTCACGAGAAATGCACAAACACGGTTCTGGAATTCAAAAAACACGAGATCAGGGGTTGGGAATGCTCGCGATTTTCTCGTCAACGGTTTCTCGGATCGCAATTCTGTCACTTCCAACGTGTTCCTCGCGTCATTTTACGTCGGAAATAGTGACGAGAAATGCACGTAAACGTTTCTTGATTCCAAAAAACACGAGTTCAGGTTTTGGGAATGCTCGCGATTTTCTTGTCAACGGTTTCTCGGATCGCAATTCTGTCGCTTCCAACGTGTTCCTCGTGTCATTTTACGTCGGCAATAGTCACGAGCAGTGCATGTGAGCGTTTGCGGAGCCCAAAAAACACGGGATCAGGATTTGGGAATGCTCGCGATTTTCTCGTCAACGTTTTCTCGGATCGCAATTCTGTCGCTTCCAACGCGTTCCTCGCGTCATTTTACATCGGAATTAGTCATGAGAAATGCACAAACGCGGTTCTGGAGTCCAAAAAACACGAGTTCAGGTTTTGGGAATGGTCGCGATTTTCTCGTCAACGGTTTCTCGGATCGCAATTCTGTCGCTTCCAACGCGTTCCTCGCGTCATTTTACATCGGAATTAGTCATGAGAAATGCACAAACACGGTTCTGGAATTAAAAAAACACGAGATCAGTGTTTGGGAATGCTCGCGATTTTCTCGTCAATGGTTTCTCGGATCGCAATTCTGTCGCTTCCAACGTGTTCCTCGCGTCAGTTTACATCGAAATTTGTCATGAGAAATGCACAAACGCGGTTCTGGAGCCCGAAAAACACGAGATCAGGATTTGGGAATGCTCGCGATTTTCTCGTCAACGGTTTCTCGGATCGCAATTCTGTCGCTTCCAACGCGTTCCTCGCGTCATTTTACATCGGAATTAGTCATCAGAAATGCACAAACACGGTTCTGGAATTCAAAAAACACGAGATCAGGGGTTGGGAATGCTCGCGATTTTCTCGTCAACGGTTTCTCGGATCGCAATTCTGTCACTTCCAACGTGTTCCTCGCGTCATTTTACGTCGGAAATAGTGACGAGAAATGCACGTAAACGTTTCTTGATTCCAAAAAACACGAGTTCAGGTTTTGGGAATGCTCGCGATTTTCTTGTCAACGGTTTCTCGGATCGCAATTCTGTCGCTTCCAACGTGTTCCTCGTGTCATTTTACGTCGGAAATAGTCACGAGCAGTGCATGTGAGCGTTTGCGGAGCCCAAAAAACACGGGATCAGGATTTGGGAATGCTCGCGATTTTCTCGTCAACGTTTTCTCGGATCGCAATTCTGTCGCTTCCAACGCGTTCCTCGCGTCATTTTACATCGGAATTAGTTATGAGAAATGCACAAACGCGGTTCTGGAGTCCAAAAAACACGAGTTCAGGTTTTGGGAATGCTCGCGATTTTATCGTCAACGGTTTCTTGGATCGCAATTCTGTCGCTTCCAACGCGTTCCTCGCGTCGTTTTACACCGGAATTAGTCACGAGAAATGCACAAACACGGTTCTGGAATTCAAAAAACACGAGATCAGGGGTTGGGAATGCTCGCGATTTTCTCGTCAACGGTTTCTCGGATCGCAATTCTGTCACTTCCAACGTGTTCCTCGCGTCATTTTACGTCGGAAATAGTGACGAGAAATGCACGTAAACGTTTCTTGATTCCAAAAAACACGAGTTCAGGTTTTGGGAATGCTCGCGATTTTCTTGTCAACGGTTTCTCGGATCGCAATTCTGTCGCTTCCAACGTGTTCCTCGTGTCATTTTACGTCGGCAATAGTCACGAGCAGTGCATGTGAGCGTTTGCGGAGCCCAAAAAACACGGGATCAGGATTTGGGAATGCTCGCGATTTTCTCGTCAACGTTTTCTCGGATCGCAATTCTGTCGCTTCCAACGCGTTCCTCGCGTCATTTTACATCGGAATTAGTCATGAGAAATGCACAAACGCGGTTCTGGAGTCCAAAAAACACGAGTTCAGGTTTTGGGAATGGTCGCGATTTTCTCGTCAACGGTTTCTCGGATCGCAATTCTGTCGCTTCCAACGCGTTCCTCGCGTCATTTTACATCGGAATTAGTCATGAGAAATGCACAAACACGGTTCTGGAATTAAAAAAACACGAGATCAGTGTTTGGGAATGCTCGCGATTTTCTCGTCAATGGTTTCTCGGATCGCAATTATGTCGCTTCCAACGTGTTCCTTGTGTCATTTTACGTCGGAAATAGTCACGAGCAGTGCACGTAAACGTTTGTGGAGTCCAAAAAACACGAGTTCAGGTTCTGGGAATGCTCGCGATTTTCTCGTCAACGTTTTCTCGGATCGCAATTCTGTCGCTTCCAACGCGTTCCTCGCGTCATTTTACATCGGAATTAGTCATGAGAAATGCACAAACGCGGTTCTGGAGTCCAAAAAACACGAGTTCAGGTTTTGGGAATGCTCGCGATTTTCTCGTCAACGGTTTCTCGGATCGCAATTCTGTCGCTTCCAACGCGTTCCTCGCGTCATTTTACATCGGAATTAGTCATGAGAAATGCACAAACACGGTTCTGGAATTCAAAAAACACGAGATCAGGGGTTGGGAATGCTCGCGATTTTCTCGTCAACGGTTTCTCGGATCGCAATTCTGTCACTTCCAACGTGTTCCTCGCGTCATTTTACGTCGGAAATAGTGACGAGAAATGCACGTAAACGTTTCTTGATTCCAAAAAACACGAGTTCAGGTTTTGGGAATGCTCGCGATTTTCTTGTCAACGGTTTCTCGGATCGCAATTCTGTCGCTTCCAACGTGTTCCTCGTGTCATTTTACGTCGGAAATAGTCACGAGCAGTGCATGTGAGCGTTTGCGGAGGCCAAAAAACACGGGATCAGGATTTGGGAATGCTCGCGATTTTCTCGTCAACGTTTTCTCGGATCGCAATTCTGTCGCTTCCAACGCGTTCCTCGCGTCATTTTACATCGGAAATAGTTACGAGAAATGCACGTAAACGTTTCTGGAGTCCAAAAAACACGAGTTCAGGTTTTGGGAATGCTCGCGATTTTCTCGTCAACGGTTTCTCGGATCGCAATTCTGTCGCTTCCAACGCGTTCCTCGCGTCATTTTACATCGGAATTAGTCATGAGAAATGCACAAACACGGTTCTGGAATTAAAGAAACACGAGATCAGTGTTTGGGAATGCTCGCGATTTTCTCGTCAATGGTTTCTCGGATCGCAATTCTGTCACTTCCAACGTGTTCCTCGCGTCATTTTACGTCGGAAATAGTTACGAGAAATGCACGTAAACGTTTCTGGAGTCCAAAAAACACGAGTTCAGGTTTTGGGAATGCTCGCGATTTTCTCGTCAACGGTTTCCCGGATCGCAATTATGTCGCTTCCAACGTGTTCCTCGTGTCATTTTACGTCGGAAATAGTCACGAGCAGTGCACGTAAACGTTTCTGGAGCCCAAAAAACACGAGATCAGGATTTGGGAATGCTCGCGATTTTCTCGTCAACGGTTTCTCGGATTGCAATTCTGTCGCTTCCAACGCGTTCCTCGCGTCGTTTTACATCGGAATTAGTCACGAGAAATGCACAAACACGGTTCTGGAATTCAAAAAACACGAGATCAGGGGTTGGGAATGCTCGCGATTTTCTCGTCAACGGTTTCTCGGATCGCAATTCTGTCACTTCCAACGTGTTCCTCGCGTCATTTTACGTCGGAAATAGTGACGAGAAATGCACGTAAACGTTTCTTGATTCCAAAAAACACGAGTTCAGGTTTTGGGAATGCTCGCGATTTTCTTGTCAACGATTTCTCGGATCGCAATTCTGTCGCTTCCAACGTGTTCCTCGTGTCATTTTACGTCGGAAATAGTCACGAGCAGTGCATGTGAGCGTTTGCGGAGCCCAAAAAACACGGGATCAGGATTTGGGAATGCTCGCGATTTTCTCGTCAACGGTTTCTCGGATCGCAATTCTGTCGCTTCCAACGCGTTCCTCGCGTCATTTTACATCGGAATTAGTTATGAGAAATGCACAAACGCGGTTCTGGAGTCCAAAAAACACGAGTTCAGGTTTTGGGAATGCTCGCGATTTTATCGTCAACGGTTTCTTGGATCGCAATTCTGTCGCTTCCAACGCGTTCCTCGCGTCGTTTTACATCGGAATTAGTTACGAGAAATGCACAAACACGGTTCTGGAATTCAAAAAACACGAGATCAGGGGTTGGGAATGCTCGCGATTTTCTCGTCAACGGTTTCTCGGATCGCAATTCTGTCACTTCCAACGTGTTCCTCGCGTCATTTTACGTCGGAAATAGTGACGAGAAATGCACGTAAACGTTTCTTGATTCCAAAAAACACGAGTTCAGGTTTTGGGAATGCTCGCGATTTTCTTGTCAACGGTTTCTCGGATCGCAATTCTGTCGCTTCCAACGTGTTCCTCGTGTCATTTTACGTCGGAAATAGTCACGAGCAGTGCATGTGAGCGTTTGCGGAGCCCAAAAAACACGGGATCAGGATTTGGGAATGCTCGCGATTTTCTCGTCAACGTTTTCTCGGATCGCAATTCTGTCGCTTCCAACGCGTTCCTCGCGTCATTTTACATCGGAATTAGTTATGAGAAATGCACAAACGCGGTTCTGGAGTCCAAAAAACACGAGTTCAGGTTTTGGGAATGCTCGCGATTTTATCGTCAACGGTTTCTTGGATCGCAATTCTGTCGCTTCCAACGCGTTCCTCGCGTCGTTTTACACCGGAATTAGTCACGAGAAATGCACAAACACGGTTCTGGAATTCAAAAAACACGAGATCAGGGGTTGGGAATGCTCGCGATTTTCTCGTCAACGGTTTCTCGGATCGCAATTCTGTCACTTCCAACGTGTTCCTCGCGTCATTTTACGTCGGAAATAGTGACGAGAAATGCACGTAAACGTTTCTTGATTCCAAAAAACACGAGTTCAGGTTTTGGGAATGCTCGCGATTTTCTTGTCAACGGTTTCTCGGATCGCAATTCTGTCGCTTCCAACGTGTTCCTCGTGTCATTTTACGTCGGCAATAGTCACGAGCAGTGCATGTGAGCGTTTGCGGAGCCCAAAAAACACGGGATCAGGATTTGGGAATGCTCGCGATTTTCTCGTCAACGTTTTCTCGGATCGCAATTCTGTCGCTTCCAACGCGTTCCTCGCGTCATTTTACATCGGAATTAGTCATGAGAAATGCACAAACGCGGTTCTGGAGTCCAAAAAACACGAGTTCAGGTTTTGGGAATGGTCGCGATTTTCTCGTCAACGGTTTCTCGGATCGCAATTCTGTCGCTTCCAACGCGTTCCTCGCGTCATTTTACATCGGAATTAGTCATGAGAAATGCACAAACACGGTTCTGGAATTAAAAAAACACGAGATCAGTGTTTGGGAATGCTCGCGATTTTCTCGTCAATGGTTTCTCGGATCGCAATTATGTCGCTTCCAACGTGTTCCTTGTGTCATTTTACGTCGGAAATAGTCACGAGCAGTGCACGTAAACGTTTGTGGAGTCCAAAAAACACGAGTTCAGGTTCTGGGAATGCTCGCGATTTTCTCGTCAACGTTTTCTCGGATCGCAATTCTGTCGCTTCCAACGCGTTCCTCGCGTCATTTTACATCGGAATTAGTCATGAGAAATGCACAAACGCGGTTCTGGAGTCCAAAAAACACGAGTTCAGGTTTTGGGAATGCTCGCGATTTTCTCGTCAACGGTTTCTCGGATCGCAATTCTGTCGCTTCCAACGCGTTCCTCGCGTCATTTTACATCGGAATTAGTCATGAGAAATGCACAAACACGGTTCTGGAATTCAAAAAACACGAGATCAGGGGTTGGGAATGCTCGCGATTTTCTCGTCAACGGTTTCTCGGATCGCAATTCTGTCACTTCCAACGTGTTCCTCGCGTCATTTTACGTCGGAAATAGTGACGAGAAATGCACGTAAACGTTTCTTGATTCCAAAAAACACGAGTTCAGGTTTTGGGAATGCTCGCGATTTTCTTGTCAACGGTTTCTCGGATCGCAATTCTGTCGCTTCCAACGTGTTCCTCGTGTCATTTTACGTCGGAAATAGTCACGAGCAGTGCATGTGAGCGTTTGCGGAGGCCAAAAAACACGGGATCAGGATTTGGGAATGCTCGCGATTTTCTCGTCAACGTTTTCTCGGATCGCAATTCTGTCGCTTCCAACGCGTTCCTCGCGTCATTTTACATCGGAAATAGTTACGAGAAATGCACGTAAACGTTTCTGGAGTCCAAAAAACACGAGTTCAGGTTTTGGGAATGCTCGCGATTTTCTCGTCAACGGTTTCTCGGATCGCAATTCTGTCGCTTCCAACGCGTTCCTCGCGTCATTTTACATCGGAATTAGTCATGAGAAATGCACAAACACGGTTCTGGAATTAAAGAAACACGAGATCAGTGTTTGGGAATGCTCGCGATTTTCTCGTCAATGGTTTCTCGGATCGCAATTCTGTCACTTCCAACGTGTTCCTCGCGTCATTTTACGTCGGAAATAGTTACGAGAAATGCACGTAAACGTTTCTGGAGTCCAAAAAACACGAGTTCAGGTTTTGGGAATGCTCGCGATTTTCTCGTCAACGGTTTCCCGGATCGCAATTATGTCGCTTCCAACGTGTTCCTCGTGTCATTTTACGTCGGAAATAGTCACGAGCAGTGCACGTAAACGTTTCTGGAGCCCAAAAAACACGAGATCAGGATTTGGGAATGCTCGCGATTTTCTCGTCAACGGTTTCTCGGATTGCAATTCTGTCGCTTCCAACGCGTTCCTCGCGTCGTTTTACATCGGAATTAGTCACGAGAAATGCACAAACACGGTTCTGGAATTCAAAAAACACGAGATCAGGGGTTGGGAATGCTCGCGATTTTCTCGTCAACGGTTTCTCGGATCGCAATTCTGTCACTTCCAACGTGTTCCTCGCGTCATTTTACGTCGGAAATAGTGACGAGAAATGCACGTAAACGTTTCTTGATTCCAAAAAACACGAGTTCAGGTTTTGGGAATGCTCGCGATTTTCTTGTCAACGATTTCTCGGATCGCAATTCTGTCGCTTCCAACGTGTTCCTCGTGTCATTTTACGTCGGAAATAGTCACGAGCAGTGCATGTGAGCGTTTGCGGAGCCCAAAAAACACGGGATCAGGATTTGGGAATGCTCGCGATTTTCTCGTCAACGGTTTCTCGGATCGCAATTCTGTCGCTTCCAACGCGTTCCTCGCGTCATTTTACATCGGAATTAGTTATGAGAAATGCACAAACGCGGTTCTGGAGTCCAAAAAACACGAGTTCAGGTTTTGGGAATGCTCGCGATTTTATCGTCAACGGTTTCTTGGATCGCAATTCTGTCGCTTCCAACGCGTTCCTCGCGTCGTTTTACATCGGAATTAGTTACGAGAAATGCACAAACACGGTTCTGGAATTCAAAAAACACGAGATCAGGGGTTGGGAATGCTCGCGATTTTCTCGTCAACGGTTTCTCGGATCGCAATTCTGTCACTTCCAACGTGTTCCTCGCGTCATTTTACGTCGGAAATAGTGACGAGAAATGCACGTAAACGTTTCTTGATTCCAAAAAACACGAGTTCAGGTTTTGGGAATGCTCGCGATTTTCTTGTCAACGGTTTCTCGGATCGCAATTCTGTCGCTTCCAACGTGTTCCTCGTGTCATTTTACGTCGGAAATAGTCACGAGCAGTGCATGTGAGCGTTTGCGGAGGCCAAAAAACACGGGATCAGGATTTGGGAATGCTCGCGATTTTCTCGTCAACGTTTTCTCGGATCGCAATTCTGTCGCTTCCAACGCGTTCCTCGCGTCATTTTACATCGGAAATAGTTACGAGAAATGCACGTAAACGTTTCTGGAGTCCAAAAAACACGAGTTCAGGTTTTGGGAATGCTCGCGATTTTCTCGTCAACGGTTTCTCGGATCGCAATTCTGTCGCTTCCAACGCGTTCCTCGCGTCATTTTACATCGGAATTAGTCATGAGAAATGCACAAACACGGTTCTGGAATTAAAGAAACACGAGATCAGTGTTTGGGAATGCTCGCGATTTTCTCGTCAATGGTTTCTCGGATCGCAATTCTGTCACTTCCAACGTGTTCCTCGCGTCATTTTACGTCGGAAATAGTTACGAGAAATGCACGTAAACGTTTCTGGAGTCCAAAAAACACGAGTTCAGGTTTTGGGAATGCTCGCGATTTTCTCGTCAACGGTTTCCCGGATCGCAATTATGTCGCTTCCAACGTGTTCCTCGTGTCATTTTACGTCGGAAATAGTCACGAGCAGTGCACGTAAACGTTTCTGGAGCCCAAAAAACACGAGATCAGGATTTGGGAATGCTCGCGATTTTCTCGTCAACGGTTTCTCGGATTGCAATTCTGTCGCTTCCAACGCGTTCCTCGCGTCGTTTTACATCGGAATTAGTCACGAGAAATGCACAAACACGGTTCTGGAATTCAAAAAACACGAGATCAGGGGTTGGGAATGCTCGCGATTTTCTCGTCAACGGTTTCTCGGATCGCAATTCTGTCACTTCCAACGTGTTCCTCGCGTCATTTTACGTCGGAAATAGTGACGAGAAATGCACGTAAACGTTTCTTGATTCCAAAAAACACGAGTTCAGGTTTTGGGAATGCTCGCGATTTTCTTGTCAACGATTTCTCGGATCGCAATTCTGTCGCTTCCAACGTGTTCCTCGTGTCATTTTACGTCGGAAATAGTCACGAGCAGTGCATGTGAGCGTTTGCGGAGCCCAAAAAACACGGGATCAGGATTTGGGAATGCTCGCGATTTTCTCGTCAACGGTTTCTCGGATCGCAATTCTGTCGCTTCCAACGCGTTCCTCGCGTCATTTTACATCGGAATTAGTTATGAGAAATGCACAAACGCGGTTCTGGAGTCCAAAAAACACGAGTTCAGGTTTTGGGAATGCTCGCGATTTTATCGTCAACGGTTTCTTGGATCGCAATTCTGTCGCTTCCAACGCGTTCCTCGCGTCGTTTTACATCGGAATTAGTTACGAGAAATGCACAAACACGGTTCTGGAATTCAAAAAACACGAGATCAGGGGTTGGGAATGCTCGCGATTTTCTCGTCAACGGTTTCTCGGATCGCAATTCTGTCACTTCCAACGTGTTCCTCGCGTCATTTTACGTCGGAAATAGTGACGAGAAATGCACGTAAACGTTTCTTGATTCCAAAAAACACGAGATCAGGATTTGGGAATGCTCGCGATTTTCTCGTCAACGTTTTCTCGGATCGCAATTCTGTCGCTTCCAACGTGTTCCTCGCGTCAGTTTACATCGAAATTTGTCATGAGGAATGCACAAACGCGGTTCTGGAGCCCGAAAAACACGAGATCAGGATTTGGGAATGCTCGCGATTTTCTCGTCAACGGTTTCTCGGATCGCAATTCTGTCGCTTCCAACGCGTTCCTCGCGTCATTTTACATCGGAATTAGTCATCAGAAATGCACAAACACGGTTCTGGAATTCAAAAAACACGAGTTCAGGTTTTGGGAAAGCTCGCGATTTTCTCGTCAACGGTTTCTCGGATCGCAATTCTGTCGCTTCCATCGCGTTTCTAGCGTCATTTTACGTCGGAAATAGTCACGAGCAGTGCACGTAAACGTTTCTGGAGTCCAAAAAACACGAGTTCAGGTTTTGGGAATGCTCGCGATTTTCTCGTCACCGGTTTCTCAGATCGCAATTCTGTCGCTTCCAACGTGTTCCTCGTGTCATTTTACCTCGGAAATAGTCACGAGCAGTGCATGTGAACGTTTGTCGAGCCCAAAAAACACGAGATCAGGATTTGGGAATGCTCGCGATTTTCTCGTCAACGTTTTCTCGGATCGCAATTCTGTCGCTTCCAACGTGTTCCTCGCGTCAGTTTACATCGAAATTTGTCATGAGAAATGCACAAACGCGGTTCTGGAGCCCGAAAAACACGAGATCAGGATTTGGGAATGCTCGCGATTTTCTCGTCAACGGTTTCTCGGATCGCAATTCTGTCGCTTCCAACGCGTTCCTCGCGTCATTTTACATCGGAATTAGTCATCAGAAATGCACAAACACGGTTCTGGAATTCAAAAAACACGAGATCAGGGGTTGGGAATGCTCGCGATTTTCTCGTCAACGGTTTCTCGGATCGCAATTCTGTCACTTCCAACGTGTTCCTCGCGTCATTTTACGTCGGAAATAGTGACGAGAAATGCACGTAAACGTTTCTTGATTCCAAAAAACACGAGTTCAGGTTTTGGGAATGCTCGCGATTTTCTTGTCAACGGTTTCTCGGATCGCAATTCTGTCGCTTCCAACGTGTTCCTCGTGTCATTTTACGTCGGAAATAGTCACGAGCAGTGCATGTGAGCGTTTGCGGAGCCCAAAAAACACGGGATCAGGATTTGGGAATGCTCGCGATTTTCTCGTCAACGTTTTCTCGGATCGCAATTCTGTCGCTTCCAACGCGTTCCTCGCGTCATTTTACATCGGAATTAGTTATGAGAAATGCACAAACGCGGTTCTGGAGTCCAAAAAACACGAGTTCAGGTTTTGGGAATGCTCGCGATTTTATCGTCAACGGTTTCTTGGATCGCAATTCTGTCGCTTCCAACGCGTTCCTCGCGTCGTTTTACACCGGAATTAGTCACGAGAAATGCACAAACACGGTTCTGGAATTCAAAAAACACGAGATCAGGGGTTGGGAATGCTCGCGATTTTCTCGTCAACGGTTTCTCGGATCGCAATTCTGTCACTTCCAACGTGTTCCTCGCGTCATTTTACGTCGGAAATAGTGACGAGAAATGCACGTAAACGTTTCTTGATTCCAAAAAACACGAGTTCAGGTTTTGGGAATGCTCGCGATTTTCTTGTCAACGGTTTCTCGGATCGCAATTCTGTCGCTTCCAACGTGTTCCTCGTGTCATTTTACGTCGGCAATAGTCACGAGCAGTGCATGTGAGCGTTTGCGGAGCCCAAAAAACACGGGATCAGGATTTGGGAATGCTCGCGATTTTCTCGTCAACGTTTTCTCGGATCGCAATTCTGTCGCTTCCAACGCGTTCCTCGCGTCATTTTACATCGGAA
This sequence comes from Crossocerus cetratus, assembly GCA_963675795.1. Classification (NCBI taxonomy): domain Eukaryota; kingdom Metazoa; phylum Arthropoda; class Insecta; order Hymenoptera; family Crabronidae; genus Crossocerus; species Crossocerus cetratus. The sequence continues at coordinate 1,975,074 of CAVMBF010000002.1, forward strand.
TTAGTCATGAGAAATGCACAAACGCGGTTCTGGAGTCCAAAAAACACGAGTTCAGGTTTTGGGAATGGTCGCGATTTTCTCGTCAACGGTTTCTCGGATCGCAATTCTGTCGCTTCCAACGCGTTCCTCGCGTCATTTTACATCGGAATTAGTCATGAGAAATGCACAAACACGGTTCTGGAATTAAAAAAATACGAGATCAGTGTTTGGGAATGCTCGCGATTTTCTCGTCAACGTTTTCTCGGATCGCAATTCTGTCGCTTCCAACGCGTTCCTCGCGTCATTTTACATCGGAATTAGTTATGAGAAATGCACAAACGCGGTTCTGGAGTCCAAAAAACACGAGTTCAGGTTTTGGGAATGCTCGCGATTTTATCGTCAACGGTTTCTTGGATCGCAATTCTGTCGCTTCCAACGCGTTCCTCGCGTCGTTTTACACCGGAATTAGTCACGAGAAATGCACAAACACGGTTCTGGAATTCAAAAAACACGAGATCAGGGGTTGGGAATGCTCGCGATTTTCTCGTCAACGGTTTCTCGGATCGCAATTCTGTCACTTCCAACGTGTTCCTCGCGTCATTTTACGTCGGAAATAGTGACGAGAAATGCACGTAAACGTTTCTTGATTCCAAAAAACACGAGTTCAGGTTTTGGGAATGCTCGCGATTTTCTTGTCAACGGTTTCTCGGATCGCAATTCTGTCGCTTCCAACGTGTTCCTCGTGTCATTTTACGTCGGCAATAGTCACGAGCAGTGCATGTGAGCGTTTGCGGAGCCCAAAAAACACGGGATCAGGATTTGGGAATGCTCGCGATTTTCTCGTCAACGTTTTCTCGGATCGCAATTCTGTCGCTTCCAACGCGTTCCTCGCGTCATTTTACATCGGAATTAGTCATGAGAAATGCACAAACGCGGTTCTGGAGTCCAAAAAACACGAGTTCAGGTTTTGGGAATGGTCGCGATTTTCTCGTCAACGGTTTCTCGGATCGCAATTCTGTCGCTTCCAACGCGTTCCTCGCGTCATTTTACATCGGAATTAGTCATGAGAAATGCACAAACGCGGTTCTGGAGTCCAAAAAACACGAGTTCAGGTTTTGGGAATGCTCGCGATTTTCTCGTCAACGGTTTCTCGGATCGCAATTCTGTCGCTTCCAACGCGTTCCTCGCGTCATTTTACATCGGAATTAGTCATGAGAAATGCACAAACACGGTTCTGGAATTAAAGAAACACGAGATCAGTGTTTGGGAATGCTCGCGATTTTCTCGTCAATGGTTTCTCGGATCGCAATTCTGTCACTTCCAACGTGTTCCTCGCGTCATTTTACGTCGGAAATAGTTACGAGAAATGCACGTAAACGTTTCTGGAGTCCAAAAAACACGAGTTCAGGTTTTGGGAATGCTCGCGATTTTCTCGTCAACGGTTTCCCGGATCGCAATTATGTCGCTTCCAACGTGTTCCTCGTGTCATTTTACGTCGGAAATAGTCACGAGCAGTGCACGTAAACGTTTCTGGAGCCCAAAAAACACGAGATCAGGATTTGGGAATGCTCGCGATTTTCTCGTCAACGGTTTCTCGGATTGCAATTCTGTCGCTTCCAACGCGTTCCTCGCGTCGTTTTACATCGGAATTAGTCACGAGAAATGCACAAACACGGTTCTGGAATTCAAAAAACACGAGATCAGGGGTTGGGAATGCTCGCGATTTTCTCGTCAACGGTTTCTCGGATCGCAATTCTGTCACTTCCAACGTGTTCCTCGCGTCATTTTACGTCGGAAATAGTGACGAGAAATGCACGTAAACGTTTCTTGATTCCAAAAAACACGAGTTCAGGTTTTGGGAATGCTCGCGATTTTCTTGTCAACGGTTTCTCGGATCGCAATTCTGTCGCTTCCAACGTGTTCCTCGTGTCATTTTACGTCGGAAATAGTCACGAGCAGTGCATGTGAGCGTTTGCGGAGGCCAAAAAACACGGGATCAGGATTTGGGAATGCTCGCGATTTTCTCGTCAACGTTTTCTCGGATCGCAATTCTGTCGCTTCCAACGCGTTCCTCGCGTCATTTTACATCGGAAATAGTTACGAGAAATGCACGTAAACGTTTCTGGAGTCCAAAAAACACGAGTTCAGGTTTTGGGAATGCTCGCGATTTTCTCGTCAACGGTTTCTCGGATCGCAATTCTGTCGCTTCCAACGCGTTCCTCGCGTCATTTTACATCGGAATTAGTCATGAGAAATGCACAAACACGGTTCTGGAATTCAAAAAACACGAGATCAGGGGTTGGGAATGCTCGCGATTTTCTCGTCAACGGTTTCTCGGATCGCAATTCTGTCACTTCCAACGTGTTCCTCGCGTCATTTTACGTCGGAAATAGTGACGAGAAATGCACGTAAACGTTTCTTGATTCCAAAAAACACGAGTTCAGGTTTTGGGAATGCTCGCGATTTTCTTGTCAACGGTTTCTCGGATCGCAATTCTGTCGCTTCCAACGTGTTCCTCGTGTCATTTTACGTCGGAAATAGTCACGAGCAGTGCATGTGAGCGTTTGCGGAGGCCAAAAAACACGGGATCAGGATTTGGGAATGCTCGCGATTTTCTCGTCAACGTTTTCTCGGATCGCAATTCTGTCGCTTCCAACGCGTTCCTCGCGTCATTTTACATCGGAAATAGTTACGAGAAATGCACGTAAACGTTTCTGGAGTCCAAAAAACACGAGTTCAGGTTTTGGGAATGCTCGCGATTTTCTCGTCAACGGTTTCTCGGATCGCAATTCTGTCGCTTCCAACGCGTTCCTCGCGTCATTTTACATCGGAATTAGTCATGAGAAATGCACAAACACGGTTCTGGAATTAAAGAAACACGAGATCAGTGTTTGGGAATGCTCGCGATTTTCTCGTCAATGGTTTCTCGGATCGCAATTCTGTCACTTCCAACGTGTTCCTCGCGTCATTTTACGTCGGAAATAGTTACGAGAAATGCACGTAAACGTTTCTGGAGTCCAAAAAACACGAGTTCAGGTTTTGGGAATGCTCGCGATTTTCTCGTCAACGGTTTCCCGGATCGCAATTATGTCGCTTCCAACGTGTTCCTCGTGTCATTTTACGTCGGAAATAGTCACGAGCAGTGCACGTAAACGTTTCTGGAGCCCAAAAAACACGAGATCAGGATTTGGGAATGCTCGCGATTTTCTCGTCAACGGTTTCTCGGATTGCAATTCTGTCGCTTCCAACGCGTTCCTCGCGTCGTTTTACATCGGAATTAGTCACGAGAAATGCACAAACACGGTTCTGGAATTCAAAAAACACGAGATCAGGGGTTGGGAATGCTCGCGATTTTCTCGTCAACGGTTTCTCGGATCGCAATTCTGTCACTTCCAACGTGTTCCTCGCGTCATTTTACGTCGGAAATAGTGACGAGAAATGCACGTAAACGTTTCTTGATTCCAAAAAACACGAGTTCAGGTTTTGGGAATGCTCGCGATTTTCTTGTCAACGGTTTCTCGGATCGCAATTCTGTCGCTTCCAACGTGTTCCTCGTGTCATTTTACGTCGGAAATAGTCACGAGCAGTGCATGTGAGCGTTTGCGGAGGCCAAAAAACACGGGATCAGGATTTGGGAATGCTCGCGATTTTCTCGTCAACGTTTTCTCGGATCGCAATTCTGTCGCTTCCAACGCGTTCCTCGCGTCATTTTACATCGGAAATAGTTACGAGAAATGCACGTAAACGTTTCTGGAGTCCAAAAAACACGAGTTCAGGTTTTGGGAATGCTCGCGATTTTCTCGTCAACGGTTTCTCGGATCGCAATTCTGTCGCTTCCAACGCGTTCCTCGCGTCATTTTACATCGGAATTAGTCATGAGAAATGCACAAACACGGTTCTGGAATTAAAGAAACACGAGATCAGTGTTTGGGAATGCTCGCGATTTTCTCGTCAATGGTTTCTCGGATCGCAATTCTGTCACTTCCAACGTGTTCCTCGCGTCATTTTACGTCGGAAATAGTTACGAGAAATGCACGTAAACGTTTCTGGAGTCCAAAAAACACGAGTTCAGGTTTTGGGAATGCTCGCGATTTTCTCGTCAACGGTTTCCCGGATCGCAATTATGTCGCTTCCAACGTGTTCCTCGTGTCATTTTACGTCGGAAATAGTCACGAGCAGTGCACGTAAACGTTTCTGGAGCCCAAAAAACACGAGATCAGGATTTGGGAATGCTCGCGATTTTCTCGTCAACGGTTTCTCGGATTGCAATTCTGTCGCTTCCAACGCGTTCCTCGCGTCGTTTTACATGGGAATTAGTCACGAGAAATGCACAAACACGGTTCTGGAATTCAAAAAACACGAGATCAGGGGTTGGGAATGCTCGCGATTTTCTCGTCAACGGTTTCTCGGATCGCAATTCTGTCACTTCCAACGTGTTCCTCGCGTCATTTTACGTCGGAAATAGTGACGAGAAATGCACGTAAACGTTTCTTGATTCCAAAAAACACGAGTTCAGGTTTTGGGAATGCTCGCGATTTTCTTGTCAACGATTTCTCGGATCGCAATTCTGTCGCTTCCAACGTGTTCCTCGTGTCATTTTACGTCGGAAATAGTCACGAGCAGTGCATGTGAGCGTTTGCGGAGCCTAAAAAACACGGGATCAGGATTTGGGAATGCTCGCGATTTTCTCGTCAACGGTTTCTCGGATCGTAATTCTGTCGCTTCCAACGCGTTCCTCGCGTCATTTTACATCGGAATTAGTTATGAGAAATGCACAAACGCGGTTCTGGAGTCCAAAAAACACGAGTTCAGGTTTTGGGAATGCTCGCGATTTTATCGTCAACGGTTTCTTGGATCGCAATTCTGTCGCTTCCAACGCGTTCCTCGCGTCGTTTTACATCGGAATTAGTTACGAGAAATGCACAAACACGGTTCTGGAATTCAAAAAACACGAGATCAGGGGTTGGGAATGCTCGCGATTTTCTCGTCAACGGTTTCTCGGATCGCAATTCTGTCACTTCCAACGTGTTCCTCGCGTCATTTTACGTCGGAAATAGTGACGAGAAATGCACGTAAACGTTTCTTGATTCCAAAAAACACGAGTTCAGGTTTTGGGAATGCTCGCGATTTTCTTGTCAACGGTTTCTCGGATCGCAATTCTGTCGCTTCCAACGTGTTCCTCGTGTCATTTTACGTCGGAAATAGTCACGAGCAGTGCATGTGAGCGTTTGCGGAGCCCAAAAAACACGGGATCAGGATTTGGGAATGCTCGCGATTTTCTCGTCAACGTTTTCTCGCATCGCAATTCTGTCGCTTCCAACGCGTTCCTCGCGTCATTTTACATCGGAATTAGTTATGAGAAATGCACAAACGCGGTTCTGGAGTCCAAAAAACACGAGTTCAGGTTTTGGGAATGCTCGCGATTTTATCGTCAACGGTTTCTTGGATCGCAATTCTGTCGCTTCCAACGCGTTCCTCGCGTCGTTTTACACCGGAATTAGTCACGAGAAATGCACAAACACGGTTCTGGAATTCAAAAAACACGAGATCAGGGGTTGGGAATGCTCGCGATTTTCTCGTCAACGGTTTCTCGGATCGCAATTCTGTCACTTCCAACGTGTTCCTCGCGTCATTTTACGTCGGAAATAGTGACGAGAAATGCACGTAAACGTTTCTTGATTCCAAAAAACACGAGTTCAGGTTTTGGGAATGCTCGCGATTTTCTTGTCAACGGTTTCTCGGATCGCAATTCTGTCGCTTCCAACGTGTTCCTCGTGTCATTTTACGTCGGCAATAGTCACGAGCAGTGCATGTGAGCGTTTGCGGAGCCCAAAAAACACGGGATCAGGATTTGGGAATGCTCGCGATTTTCTCGTCAACGTTTTCTCGGATCGCAATTCTGTCGCTTCCAACGCGTTCCTCGCGTCATTTTACATCGGAATTAGTCATGAGAAATGCACAAACGCGGTTCTGGAGTCCAAAAAACACGAGTTCAGGTTTTGGGAATGGTCGCGATTTTCTCGTCAACGGTTTCTCGGATCGCAATTCTGTCGCTTCCAACGCGTTCCTCGCGTCATTTTACATCGGAATTAGTCATGAGAAATGCACAAACACGGTTCTGGAATTAAAAAAAACACGAGATCAGTGTTTGGGAATGCTCGCGATTTTCTCGTCAATGGTTTCTCGGATCGCAATTATGTCGCTTCCAACGTGTTCCTTGTGTCATTTTACGTCGGAAATAGTCACGAGCAGTGCACGTAAACGTTTGTGGAGTCCAAAAAACACGAGTTCAGGTTCTGGGAATGCTCGCGATTTTCTCGTCAACGTTTTCTCGGATCGCAATTCTGTCGCTTCCAACGCGTTCCTCGCGTCATTTTACATCGGAATTAGTCATGAGAAATGCACAAACGCGGTTCTGGAGTCCAAAAAACACGAGTTCAGGTTTTGGGAATGCTCGCGATTTTCTCGTCAACGGTTTCTCGGATCGCAATTCTGTCGCTTCCAACGCGTTCCTCGCGTCATTTTACATCGGAATTAGTCATGAGAAATGCACAAACACGGTTCTGGAATTCAAAAAACACGAGATCAGGGGTTGGGAATGCTCGCGATTTTCTCGTCAACGGTTTGTCGGATCGCAATTCTGTCACTTCCAACGTGTTCCTCGCGTCATTTTACGTCGGAAATAGTGACGAGAAATGCACGTAAACGTTTCTTGATTCCAAAAAACACGAGTTCAGGTTTTGGGAATGCTCGCGATTTTCTTGTCAACGGTTTCTCGGATCGCAATTCTGTCGCTTCCAACGTGTTCCTCGTGTCATTTTACGTCGGAAATAGTCACGAGCAGTGCATGTGAGCGTTTGCGGAGGCCAAAAAACACGGGATCAGGATTTGGGAATGCTCGCGATTTTCTCGTCAACGTTTTCTCGGATCGCAATTCTGTCGCTTCCAACGCGTTCCTCGCGTCATTTTACATCGGAAATAGTTACGAGAAATGCACGTAAACGTTTCTGGAGTCCAAAAAACACGAGTTCAGGTTTTGGGAATGCTCGCGATTTTCTCGTCAACGGTTTCTCGGATCGCAATTCTGTCGCTTCCAACGCGTTCCTCGCGTCATTTTACATCGGAATTAGTCATGAGAAATGCACAAACACGGTTCTGGAATTAAAGAAACACGAGATCAGTGTTTGGGAATGCTCGCGATTTTCTCGTCAATGGTTTCTCGGATCGCAATTCTGTCACTTCCAACGTGTTCCTCGCGTCATTTTACGTCGGAAATAGTTACGAGAAATGCACGTAAACGTTTCTGGAGTCCAAAAAACACGAGTTCAGGTTTTGGGAATGCTCGCGATTTTCTCGTCAACGGTTTCCCGGATCGCAATTATGTCGCTTCCAACGTGTTCCTCGTGTCATTTTACGTCGGAAATAGTCACGAGCAGTGCACGTAAACGTTTCTGGAGCCCAAAAAACACGAGATCAGGATTTGGGAATGCTCGCGATTTTCTCGTCAACGGTTTCTCGGATTGCAATTCTGTCGCTTCCAACGCGTTCCTCGCGTCGTTTTACATCGGAATTAGTCACGAGAAATGCACAAACACGGTTCTGGAATTCAAAAAACACGAGATCAGGGGTTGGGAATGCTCGCGATTTTCTCGTCAACGGTTTCTCGGATCGCAATTCTGTCACTTCCAACGTGTTCCTCGCGTCATTTTACGTCGGAAATAGTGACGAGAAATGCACGTAAACGTTTCTTGATTCCAAAAAACACGAGTTCAGGTTTTGGGAATGCTCGCGATTTTCTTGTCAACGATTTCTCGGATCGCAATTCTGTCGCTTCCAACGTGTTCCTCGTGTCATTTTACGTCGGAAATAGTCACGAGCAGTGCATGTGAGCGTTTGCGGAGCCCAAAAAACACGGGATCAGGATTTGGGAATGCTCGCGATTTTCTCGTCAACGGTTTCTCGGATCGCAATTCTGTCGCTTCCAACGCGTTCCTCGCGTCATTTTACATCGGAATTAGTTATGAGAAATGCACAAACGCGGTTCTGGAGTCCAAAAAACACGAGTTCAGGTTTTGGGAATGCTCGCGATTTTATCGTCAACGGTTTCTTGGATCGCAATTCTGTCGCTTCCAACGCGTTCCTCGCGTCGTTTTACATCGGAATTAGTTACGAGAAATGCACAAACACGGTTCTGGAATTCAAAAAACACGAGATCAGGGGTTGGGAATGCTCGCGATTTTCTCGTCAACGGTTTCTCGGATCGCAATTCTGTCACTTCCAACGTGTTCCTCGCGTCATTTTACGTCGGAAATAGTGACGAGAAATGCACGTAAACGTTTCTTGATTCCAAAAAACACGAGTTCAGGTTTTGGGAATGCTCGCGATTTTCTTGTCAACGGTTTCTCGGATCGCAATTCTGTCGCTTCCAACGTGTTCCTCGTGTCATTTTACGTCGGAAATAGTCACGAGCAGTGCATGTGAGCGTTTGCGGAGCCCAAAAAACACGGGATCAGGATTTGGGAATGCTCGCGATTTTCTCGTCAACGGTTTCTCGGATCGCAATTCTGTCGCTTCCAACGCGTTCCTCGCGTCATTTTACATCGGAATTAGTCATGAGAAATGCACAAACGCGGTTCTGGAGTCCAAAAAACACGAGTTCAGGTTTTGGGAATGGTCGCGATTTTCTCGTCAACGGTTTCTCGGATCGCAATTCTGTCGCTTCCAACGCGTTCCTCGCGTCATTTTACATCGGAATTAGTCATGATAAATGCACAAACACGGTTCTGGAATTAAAAAAACACGAGATCAGTGTTTGGGAATGCTCGCGATTTTCTCGTCAATGGTTTCTCGGATCGCAATTATGTCGCTTCCAACGTGTTCCTTGTGTCATTTTACGTCGGAAATAGTCACGAGCAGTGCACGTAAACGTTTGTGGAGTCCAAAAAACACGAGTTCAGGTTCTGGGAATGCTCGCGATTTTCTCGTCAACGTTTTCTCGGATCGCAATTCTGTCGCTTCCAACGCGTTCCTCGCGTCATTTTACATCGGAATTAGTCATGAGAAATGCACAAACGCGGTTCTAGAGTCCAAAAAACACGAGTTCAGGTTTTGGGAATGGTCGCGATTTTCTCGTCAACGGTTTCTCGGATCGCAATTCTGTCGCTTCCAACGCGTTCCTCGCGTCATTTTACATCGGAATTAGTCATGATAAATGCACAAACACGGTTCTGGAATTAAAAAAACACGAGATCAGTGTTTGGGAATGCTCGCGATTTTCTCGTCAATGGTTTCTCGGATCGCAATTATGTCGCTTCCAACGTGTTCCTTGTGTCATTTTACGTCGGAAATAGTCACGAGCAGTGCACGTAAACGTTTGTGGAGTCCAAAAAACACGAGTTCAGGTTCTGGGAATGCTCGCGATTTTCTCGTCAACGTTTTCTCGGATCGCAATTCTGTCGCTTCCAACGCGTTCCTCGCGTCATTTTACATCGGAATTAGTCATGAGAAATGCACAAACGCGGTTCTGGAGTCCAAAAAACACGAGTTCAGGTTTTGGGAATGGTCGCGATTTTCTCGTCAACGGTTTCTCGGATCGCAATTCTGTCGCTTCCAACGCGTTCCTCGCGTCATTTTACATCGGAATTAGTCATGAGAAATGCACAAACACGGTTCTGGAATTCAAAAAACACGAGATCAGGGGTTGGGAATGCTCGCGATTTTCTCGTCAACGGTTTCTCGGATCGCAATTCGGTCACTTCCAACGTGTTCCTCGCGTCATTTTACGTCGGAAATAGTGACGAGAAATGCACGTAAACGTTTCTTGATTCCAAAAAACACGAGTTCAGGTTTTGGGAATGCTCGCGATTTTCTTGTCAACGGTTTCTCGGATCGCAATTCTGTCGCTTCCAACGTGTTCCTCGTGTCATTTTACGTCGGCAATAGTCACGAGCAGTGCATGTGAGCGTTTGCGGAGCCCAAAAAACACGGGATCAGGATTTGGGAATGCTCGCGATTTTCTCGTCAACGTTTTCTCGGATCGCAATTCTGTCGCTTCCAACGCGTTCCTCGCGTCATTTTACATCGGAATTAGTCATGAGAAATGCACAAACGCGGTTCTGGAGTCCAAAAAACACGAGTTCAGGTTTTGGGAATGGTCGCGATTTTCTCGTCAACGGTTTCTCGGATCGCAATTCTGTCGCTTCCAACGCGTTCCTCGCGTCATTTTACATCGGAATTAGTCATGAGAAATGCACAAACACGGTTCTGGAATTAAAAAAACACGAGATCAGTGTTTGGGAATGCTCGCGATTTTCTCGTCAATGGTTTCTCGGATCGCAATTATGTCGCTTCCAACGTGTTCCTTGTGTCATTTTACGTCGGAAATAGTCACGAGCAGTGCACGTAAACGTTTGTGGTGTCCAAAAAACACGAGTTCAGGTTCTGGGAATGCTCGCGATTTTCTCGTCAACGTTTTCTCGGATCGCAATTCTGTCGCTTCCAACGCGTTCCTCGCGTCATTTTACATCGGAATTAGTCATGAGAAATGCACAAACGCGGTTCTGGAGTCCAAAAAACACGAGTTCAGGTTTTGGGAATGGTCGCGATTTTCTCGTCAACGGTTTCTCGGATCGCAATTCTGTCGCTTCCAACGTGTTCCTCGCGTCATTTTACGTCGGAAATAGTTACGAGAAATGCACGTAAACGTTTCTGGAGTCCAAAAAACACGAGTTCAGGTTTTGGGAATGCTCGCGATTTTCTCGTCAACGGTTTCCCGGATCGCAATTATGTCGCTTCCAACGTGTTCCTCGTGTCATTTTACGTCGGAAATAGTCACGAGCAGTGCACGTAAACGTTTCTGGAGCCCAAAAAACACGAGATCAGGATTTGGGAATGCTCGCGATTTTCTCGTCAACGGTTTCTCGGATTGCAATTCTGTCGCTTCCAACGCGTTCCACGCGTCGTTTTACATCGGAATTAGTCACGAGAAATGCACAAACACGGTTCTGGAATTCAAAAAACACGAGATCAGGGGTTGGGAATGCTCGCGATTTTCTCGTCAACGGTTTCTCGGATCGCAATTCTGTCACTTCCAACGTGTTCCTCGCGTCATTTTACGTCGGAAATAGTGACGAGAAATGCACGTAAACGTTTCTTGATTCCAAAAAACACGAGTTCAGGTTTTGGGAATGCTCGCGATTTTCTTGTCAACGATTTCTCGGATCGCAATTCTGTCGCTTCCAACGTGTTCCTCGTGTCATTTTACGTCGGAAATAGTCACGAGCAGTGCATGTGAGCGTTTGCGGAGCCCAAAAAACACGGGATCAGCATTTGGGAATGCTCGCGATTTTCTCGTCAACGGTTTCTCGGATCGCAATTTTGTCGCTTCCAACGCGTTCCTCGCGTCATTTTACATCGGAATTAGTTATGAGAAATGCACAAACGCGGTTCTGGAGTCCAAAAAACACGAGTTCAGGTTTTGGGAATGCTCGCGATTTTATCGTCAACGGTTTCTTGGATCGCAATTCTGTCGCTTCCAACGCGTTCCTCGCGTCGTTTTACATCGGAATTAGTTACGAGAAATGCACAAACACGGTTCTGGAGTCCAAAAAACACGAGTTCAGGTTTTGGGAATGCTCGCGATTTTCTCGTCAACGGTTTCCCGGATCGCAATTATGTCGCTTCCAACGTGTTCCTCGTGTCATTTTACGTCGGAAATAGTCACGAGCAGTGCACGTAAACGTTTCTGGAGCCCAAAAAACACGAGATCAGGATTTGGGAATGCTCGCGATTTTCTCGTCAACGGTTTCTCGGATTGCAATTCTGTCGCTTCCAACGCGTTCCTCGCGTCGTTTTACATCGGAATTAGTCACGAGAAATGCACAAACACGGTTCTGGAATTCAAAAAACACGAGATCAGGGGTTGGGAATGCTCGCGATTTTCTCGTCAACGGTTTCTCGGATCGCAATTCTGTCACTTCCAACGTGTTCCTCGCGTCATTTTACGTCGGAAATAGTGACGAGAAATGCACGTAAACGTTTCTTGATTCCAAAAAACACGAGTTCAGGTTTTGGGAATGCTCGCGATTTTCTTGTCAACGATTTCTCGGATCGCAATTCTGTCGCTTCCAACGTGTTCCTCGTGTCATTTTACGTCGGAAATAGTCACGAGCAGTGCATGTGAGCGTTTGCGGAGCCCAAAAAACACGGGATCAGCATTTGGGAATGCTCGCGATTTTATCGTCAACGGTTTCTTGGATCGCAATTCTGTCGCTTCCAACGCGTTCCTCGCGTCGTTTTACATCGGAATTAGTTACGAGAAATGCACAAACACGGTTCTGGAATTCAAAAAACACGAGATCAGGGGTTGGGAATGCTCGCGATTTTCTCGTCAACGGTTTCTCGGATCGCAATTCTGTCACTTCCAACGTGTTCCTCGCGTCATTTTACGTCGGAAATAGTGACGAGAAATGCACGTAAACGTTTCTTGATTCCAAAAAACACGAGTTCAGGTTTTGGGAATGCTCGCGATTTTCTTGTCAACGGTTTCTCGGATCGCAATTCTGTCGCTTCCAACGTGTTCCTCGTGTCATTTTACGTCGGAAATAGTCACGAGCAGTGCATGTCAGCGTTTGCGGAGCCCAAAAAACACGGGATCAGGATTTGGGAATGCTCGCGATTTTCTCGTCAACGGTTTCTCGGATCGCAATTCTGTCGCTTCCAACGCGTTCCTCGCGTCATTTTACATCGGAATTAGTCATGAGAAATGCACAAACGCGGTTCTGGAGTCCAAAAAACACGAGTTCAGGTTTTGGGAATGGTCGCGATTTTCTCGTCAACGGTTTCTCGGATCGCAATTCTGTCGATTCCAACGCGTTCCTCGCGTCATTTTACATCGGAATTAGTCATGATAAATGCACAAACACGGTTCTGGAATTAAAAAAACACGAGATCAGTGTTTGGGAATGCTCGCGATTTTCTCGTCAATGGTTTCTCGGATCGCAATTATGTCGCTTCCAACGTGTTCCTTGTGTCATTTTACGTCGGAAATAGTCACGAGCAGTGCACGTAAACGTTTGTGGAGTCCAAAAAACACGAGTTCAGGTTCTGGGAATGCTCGCGATTTTCTCGTCAACGTTTTCTCGGATCGCAATTCTGTCGCTTCCAACGCGTTCCTCGCGTCATTTTACATCGGAATTAGTCATGAGAAATGCACAAACGCGGTTCTGGAGTCCAAAAAACACGAGTTCAGGTTTTGGGAATGGTCGCGATTTTCTCGTCAACGGTTTCTCGGATCGCAATTCTGTCGCTTCCAACGCGTTCCTCGCGTCATTTTACATCGGAATTAGTCATGATAAATGCACAAACACGGTTCTGGAATTAAAAAAACACGAGATCAGTGTTTGGGAATGCTCGCGATTTTCTCGTCAATGGTTTCTCGGATCGCAATTATGTCGCTTCCAACGTGTTCCTTGTGTCATTTTACGTCGGAAATAGTCACGAGCAGTGCACGTAAACGTTTGTGGAGTCCAAAAAACACGAGTTCAGGTTCTGGGAATGCTCGCGATTTTCTCGTCAACGTTTTCTCGGATCGCAATTCTGTCGCTTCCAACGCGTTCCTCGCGTCATTTTACATCGCAATTAGTCATGAGAAATGCACAAACGCGGTTCTGGAGTCCAAAAAACACGAGTTCAGGTTTTGGGAATGGTCGCGATTTTCTCGTCAACGGTTTCTCGGATCGCAATTCTGTCGCTTCCAACGCGTTCCTCGCGTCATTTTACATCGGAATTAGTCATGAGAAATGCACAAACACGGTTCTGGAATTCAAAAAACACGAGATCAGGGGTTGGGAATGCTCGCGATTTTCTCGTCAACGGTTTCTCGGATCGCAATTCTGTCACTTCCAACGTGTTCCTCGCGTCATTTTACGTCGGAAATAGTGACGAGAAATGCACGTAAACGTTTCTTGATTCCAAAAAACACGAGTTCAGGTTTTGGGAATGCTCGCGATTTTCTTGTCAACGGTTTCTCGGATCGCAATTCTGTCGCTTCCAACGTGTTCCTCGTGTCATTTTACGTCGGCAATAGTCACGAGCAGTGCATGTGAGCGTTTGCGGAGCCCAAAAAACACGGGATCAGGATTTGGGAATGCTCGCGATTTTCTCGTCAACGTTTTCTCGGATCGCAATTCTGTCGCTGCCAACGCGTTCCTCGCGTCATTTTACATCGGAATTAGTCATGAGAAATGCACAAACGCGGTTCTGGAGTCCGAAAAACACGAGTTCAGGTTTTGGGAATGGTCGCGATTTTCTCGTCAACGGTTTCTCGGATCGCAATTCTGTCGCTTCCAACGCGTTCCTCGCGTCATTTTACATCGGAATTAGTCATGAGAAATGCACAAACACGGTTCTGGAATTCAAAAAACACGAGATCAGGGGTTGGGAATGCTCGCGATTTTCTCGTCAACGGTTTCTCGGATCGCAATTCTGTCACTTCCAACGTGTTCCTCGCGTCATTTTACGTCGGAAATAGTGACGAGAAATGCACGTAAACGTTTCTTGATTCCAAAAAACACGAGTTCAGGTTTTGGGAATGCTCGCGATTTTCTTGTCAACGGTTTCTCGGATCGCAATTCTGTCGCTTCCAACGTGTTCCTCGTGTCATTTTACGTCGGAAATAGTCACGAGCAGTGCATGTGAGCGTTTGCGGAGGCCAAAAAACACGGGATCAGGATTTGGGAATGCTCGCGATTTTCTCGTCAACGTTTTCTCGGATCGCAATTCTGTCGCTTCCAACGCGTTCCTCGCGTCATTTTACATCGGAATTAGTCATGAGAAATGCACAAACGCGGTTCTGGAGTCCAAAAAACACGAGTTCAGGTTTTGGGAATGGTCGCGATTTTCTCGTCAACGGTTTCTCGGATCGCAATTCTGTCGCTTCCAACGCGTTCCTCGCGTCATTTTACATCGGAATTAGTCATGAGAAATGCACAAACACGGTTCTGGAATTAAAGAAACACGAGATCAGTGTTTGGGAATGCTCGCGATTTTCTCGTCAATGGTTTCTCGGATCGCAATTCTGTCACTTCCAACGTGTTCCTCGCGTCATTTTACGTCGGAAATAGTTACGAGAAATGCACGTAAACGTTTCTGGAGTCCAAAAAACACGAGTTCAGGTTTTGGGAATGCTCGCGATTTTCTCGTCAACGGTTTCCCGGATCGCAATTATGTCGCTTCCAACGTGTTCCTCGTGTCATTTTACGTCGGAAATAGTCACGAGCAGTGCACGTAAACGTTTCTGGAGCCCAAAAAACACGAGATCAGGATTTGGGAATGCTCGCGATTTTCTCGTCAACGGTTTCTCGGATTGCAATTCTGTCGCTTCCAACGCGTTCCTCGCGTCGTTTTACATCGGAATTAGTCACGAGAAATGCACAAACACGGTTCTGGAATTCAAAAAACACGAGATCAGGGGTTGGGAATGCTCGCGATTTTCTCGTCAACGGTTTCTCGGATCGCAATTCTGTCACTTCCAACGTGTTCCTCGCGTCATTTTACGTCGGAAATAGTGACGAGAAATGCACGTAAACGTTTCTTGATTCCAAAAAACACGAGTTCAGGTTTTGGGAATGCTCGCGATTTTCTTGTCAACGATTTCTCGGATCGCAATTCTGTCGCTTCCAACGTGTTCCTCGTGTCATTTTACGTCGGAAATAGTCACGAGCAGTGCATGTGAGCGTTTGCGGAGCCCAAAAAACACGGGATCAGCATTTGGGAATGCTCGCGATTTTCTCGTCAACGGTTTCTCGGATCGCAATTTTGTCGCTTCCAACGCGTTCCTCGCGTCATTTTACATCGGAATTAGTTATGAGAAATGCACAAACGCGGTTCTGGAGTCCAAAAAACACGAGTTCAGGTTTTGGGAATGCTCGCGATTTTATCGTCAACGGTTTCTTGGATCGCAATTCTGTCGCTTCCAACGCGTTCCTCGCGTCGTTTTACATCGGAATTAGTTACGAGAAATGCACAAACACGGTTCTGGAATTCAAAAAACACGAGATCAGGGGTTGGGAATGCTCGCGATTTTCTCGTCAACGGTTTCTCGGATCGCAATTCTGTCACTTCCAACGTGTTCCTCGCGTCATTTTACGTCGGAAATAGTGACGAGAAATGCACGTAAACGTTTCTTGATTCCAAAAAACACGAGTTCAGGTTTTGGGAATGCTCGCGATTTTCTTGTCAACGGTTTCTCGGATCGCAATTCTGTCGCTTCCAACGTGTTCCTCGTGTCATTTTACGTCGGAAATAGTCACGAGCAGTGCATGTGAGCGTTTGCGGAGCCCAAAAAACACGGGATCAGGATTTGGGAATGCTCGCGATTTTCTCGTCAACGTTTTCTCGGATCGCAATTCTGTCGCTTCCAACGCGTTCCTCGCGTCATTTTACATCGGAATTAGTCATGAGAAATGCACAAACGCGGTTCTGGAGTCCAAAAAACACGAGTTCAGGTTTTGGGAATGGTCGCGATTTTCTCGTCAACGGTTTCTCGGATCGCAATTCTGTCGCTTCCAACGCGTTCCTCGCGTCATTTTACATCGGAATTAGTCATGATAAATGCACAAACACGGTTCTGGAATTAAAAAAACACGAGATCAGTGTTTGGGAATGCTCGCGATTTTCTCGTCAATGGTTTCTCGGATCGCAATTATGTCGCTTCCAACGTGTTCCTTGTGTCATTTTACGTCGGAAATAGTCACGAGCAGTGCACGTAAACGTTTGTGGAGTCCAAAAAACACGAGTTCAGGTTCTGGGAATGCTCGCGATTTTCTCGTCAACGTTTTCTCGGATCGCAATTCTGTCGCTTCCAACGCGTTCCTCGCGTCATTTTACATCGGAATTAGTCATGAGAAATGCACAAACGCGGTTCTGGAGTCCAAAAAACACGAGTTCAGGTTTTGGGAATGGTCGCGATTTTCTCGTCAACGGTTTCTCGGATCGCAATTCTGTCGCTTCCAACGCGTTCCTCGCGTCATTTTACATCGGAATTAGTCATGATAAATGCACAAACACGGTTCTGGAATTAAAAAAACACGAGATCAGTGTTTGGGAATGCTCGCGATTTTCTCGTCAATGGTTTCTCGGATCGCAATTCTGTCACTTCCAACGTGTTCCTCGCGTCATTTTACGTCGGAAATAGTGACGAGAAATGCACGTAAACGTTTCTTGATTCCAAAAAACACGAGTTCAGGTTTTGGGAATGCTCGCGATTTTCTTGTCAACGGTTTCTCGGATCGCAATTCTGTCTCTTCCAACGTGTTCCTCGTGTCATTTTACGTCGGAAATAGTCACGAGCAGTGCATGTGAGCGTTTGCGGAGGCCAAAAAACACGGGATCAGGATTTGGGAATGCTCGCGATTTTCTCGTCAACGTTTTCTCGGATCGCAATTCTGTCGCTTCCAACGCGTTCCTCGCGTCATTTTACATCGGAATTAGTCATGAGAAATGCACAAACGCGGTTCTGGAGTCCAAAAAACACGAGTTCAGGTTTTGGGAATGGTCGCGATTTTCTCGTCAACGGTTTCTCGGATCGCAATTCTGTCGCTTCCAACGCGTTCCTCGCGTCATTTTACATCGGAATTAGTCATGAGAAATGCACAAACACGGTTCTGGAATTAAAAAAACACGAGATCAGTGTTTGGGAATGCTCGCGATTTTCTCGTCAATGGTTTCTCGGATCGAAATTCTGTCACTTCCAACGTGTTCCTCGCGTCATTTCACGTCGGAAATAGTGACGAGAAATGCACGTAAACGTTTCTGGAGTCCAAAAAACACGAGATCAGGATTTGGGAATGCTCGCGATTTTCTCGTCAACGGTTTCTCGGATCGCAATTCTGTCGCTTCCAACGCGTTCCTCGCGTCATTATACATCGGAATTAGTCATGAGAAATGCACAAACACGGTTCTGGAGTTCAAAAAACACGAGATGAGGTTTTGGGAATGCTCGCGATTTTCTCGTCAATGGTTTCTCGGATCGCAATTCTGTCGCTTCCATCGCGTTCCTAGCGTCATTTTACGTCGGAAATAGTCACGAGCAGTGCACGTAAACGTTTCTGGAGTCCAAAAAACACGAGTTCAGATTTTGGGAATGCTCGCGATTTTCTCGTCAACTGTTTCCCGGATCGCAATTATGTCGCTTCCAACGTGTTCCTCGTGTCATTTTCCGTCGGAAATAGTCACGAGCAGTGCACGTGAACGTTTCTGGAGCCCAAAAAACACGAGTTCAGGTTTTGGGAATGCTCGCGATTTTCTCGTCAACGGTTTCTCGGATCGCAATTCTGTCGCTTCCATCGCGTTCCTAGCGTCATTTTACGTCGGAAATAGTCACGAGCAGTGCATGTGAACGTTTGTCGAGCTCAAAAAACACGAGATCAGGATTTGGGAATGCTTGCGATTTTCTCGTCAACGTTTTCTCGGATCGCAATTCTGTCGCTTCCAACGTGTTCCTCGCGTCAGTTTACATCGAAATTTGTCATGAGAAATGCACAAACGCGGTTCTGGAGCCCAAAAAACACGAGATCAGGATTTGGGAATGCTCGCGATTTTCTCGTCAACGGTTTCTCGGATCGCAATTCTGTCGCTTCCAACGCGTTCCTCGCGTCATTTTACATCGGAATTAGTCATGAGAAATGCACAAACACGGTTCTGGAGTTCAAAAAACACGAGATGAGGTTTTGGGAATGCTCGCGATCTTCTCGTCAACGGTTTCTCGGATCGCAATTCTGTCGCTTCCAACGTGTTCCTCGTGTCATTTTACGTCAGAAATAGTCACGAGGAGTGCACGTGAACGTTTGTGGAGTCCAAAAAACACGAGTTCAGGATTAGGGAATGCACGCGATTTTATCGTCAACGGTTTGTCGGATCGCAATTCTGTCGCTTCCAACGCGTTCCTCGCGTCGTTTTACATCGAAATTTGTCATGAGAAATGCACAAACGCGGTTCTGGAGCCCAAAAAACACGAGATCAGGATTTGGGAATGCTCGCGATTTTCTCGTCAACGGTTTCTCGGATCGCAATTCTGTCGCTTCCAATGTGTTCCTCGTGTCATTTTAGGTCAGAAATAGTCACGAGGAGTGCACGTGAACGTTTGTGGAGTCCAAAAAACACGAGTTCAGGTTCTGGGAATGCTCGCGATTTTCTCGTCAACGTTTTCTCGGATCGCAATTCTGTCGCTTCCAACGTGTTCCTCGTGTCATTTTACGTCAGAAATAGTCACGAGGAGTGCACGTGAACGTTTGTGGAGTCCAAAAAACACGAGTTCAGGTTCTGGGAATGCTCGCGATTTTCTCGTCAACGGTTTCTCGGATCGCAATTCTGTCGCCTCCATCGCGTTCCTAGCGTCATTTTACGTCGGAAATAGTCACGAGCAGTGCATGTGAACGTTTGTCGAGCCCAAAAAACACGAGATCAGGATTTGGGAATGCTCGCGATTTTCTCGTCAACGGTTTCTCGGATCGCAATTCTGTCGCTTCCAACGCGTTCCTCGCGTCATTTTACATCGGAATTAGTCATGAGAAATGCACAAACACGGTTCTGGAGTTCAAAAAACACGAGATGAGGTTTTGGGAATGCTCGCGATCTTCTCGTCAACGGTTTCTCGGATCGCAATTCTGTCGCTTCCAACGTGTTCCTCGTGTCATTTTACGTCAGAAATAGTCACGAGGAGTGCACGTGAACGTTTGTGGAGTCCAAAAAACACGAGTTCAGGATTAGGGAATGCACGCGATTTTATCGTCAACGGTTTGTCGGATCGCAATTCTGTCGCTTCCAACGCGTTCCTCGCGTCGTTTTACATCGGAATTAGTCACGAGAAATGCACAAACACGGTTCTGGAATTCAAAAAACACGAGATCAGGGGTTGGGAATGCTCGCGATTTGCTCGTCAATGGTTTCTCGGATCGCAATTCTGTCACTTCCAACGTGTTCCTCGCGTCATTTACGTCGGAAATAGTGACGAGAAATGCACGTAAACGTTTCTTGATTCCAAAAAACACGAGTTCAGGTTTTGGGAATGCTCGCGATTTTCTTGTCAACGGTTTCTCGGATCGCAATTCTGTCGCTTCCAACGTGTTCCTCGTGTCATTTTACGTCGGAAATTGTCACGAGCAGTGCATGTGAGCGTTTGCGGAGCCCAAAAAACACGGGATCAGGATTTGGGAATGCTCGCGATTTTCTCGTCAACGTTTTCTCGGATCG
This sequence comes from Crossocerus cetratus, assembly GCA_963675795.1. Taxonomy (NCBI): domain Eukaryota; kingdom Metazoa; phylum Arthropoda; class Insecta; order Hymenoptera; family Crabronidae; genus Crossocerus; species Crossocerus cetratus. The sequence continues at coordinate 1,995,303 of CAVMBF010000002.1, forward strand.
CAATTCTGTCGCTTCCAACGCGTTCCTCGCGTCATTTTACATCGGAATTAGTCATGAGAAATGCACACACGCGGTTCTGGAGTCCAAAAAACACGAGTTCAGGTTTTGGGAATGGTCGCGATTTTCTCGTCAACGGTTTCTCGGATCGCAATTCTGTCGCTTCCAACGCGTTCCTCGCGTCATTTTACATCGGAATTAGTCATGAGAAATGCACAAACATGGTTCTGGAATTAAAAAAACACGAGATCAGTGTTTGGGAATGCTCGCGATTTTCTCGTCAATGGTTTCTCGGATCGCAATTCTGTCACTTCCAACGTGTTCCTCGCGTCATTTTACGTCGGAAATAGTGACGAGAAATTCACGTAAACGTTTCTGGAGTCCAAAAAACACGAGTTCAGGTTTTGGGAATGCTCGCGATTTTCTCGTCAACGGTTTCCCGGATCGCAATTATGTCGCTTCCAACGCGTTCCTCGCGTCATTTTACATCGGAATTAGTCATGAGAAATGCACAAACGCGGTTCTGGAGTCCAAAAAACACGAGTTCAGGTTTTGGGAATGGTCGCGATTTTCTCGTCAGCGGTTTCTCGGATCGCAATTCTGTCGCTTCCAACGCGTTCCTCGCGTCATTTTACATCGGAATTAGTCATGAGAAATGCACAAACACGGTTCTGGAATTAAAAAAACACGAGATCAGTGTTTGGGAATGCTCGCGATTTTCTCGTCAATGGTTTCTCGGATCGAAATTCTGTCACTTCCAACGTGTTCCTCGCGTCATTTCACGTCGGAAATAGTGACGAGAAATGCACGTAAACGTTTCTGGAGTCCAAAAAACACGAGTTCAGGTTTTGGGAATGCTCGCGATTTTCTCGTCAACGGTTTCCCGGATCGCAATTATGTCGCTTCCAACGTGTTCCTCGTGTCATTTTACGTCGGAAATAGTCACGAGCAGTGCACGTAAACGTTTCTGGAGTCCAAAAAACACGAGTTCAGGTTTTGAGAATGCTCGCGATTTTCTCGTCAACGGTTTCTCGGATCGCAATTCTGTCGCTTCCATCGCGTTCCTAGCGTCATTTTACGTCGGAAATAGTCACGAGCAGTGCACGTAAACGTTTCTGGAGTCCAAAAAACACGAGTTCAGGTTTTGGGAATGCTCGCGATTTTCTCGTCAACGGTTTCCCGGATCGCAATTATGTCGCTTCCAACGTGTTCCTCGTGTCATTTTACGTCGGAAATAGTCACGAGCAGTGCACGTAAACGTTTCTGGAGTCCAAAAAACACGAGTTCAGGTTTTGAGAATGCTCGCGATTTTCTCGTCAACGGTTTCTCGGATCGCAATTCTGTCGCTTCCATCGCGTTCCTAGCGTCATTTTACGTCGGAAATAGTCACGAGCAGTGCACGTAAACGTTTCTGGAGTCCAAAAAACACGAGTTCAGGTTTTGGGAATGCTCCCGATTTTCTCGTCAACGGTTTCCCGGATCGCAATTATGTCGCTTCCAACGTGTTCCTCGTGTCATTTTCCGTCGGAAATAGTCACGAGCAGTGCACGTAAACGTTTCTGGAGCCCAAAAAACACGAGATCAGGATTTGGGAATGGTCGCGATTTCCTCGTCAACGGTTTCTCGGATCGCAATTCTGTCGCTTCCAACGCGTTCCTCGCGTCATTTTACGTCGGAAATAGTCACGAGCAGTGCACGTAAACGTTTGTGGAGTCCAAAAAACACGAGTTCAGGTTCTGGGAATGCTCGCGATTTTCTCGTCAACGTTTTCTCGGATCGCAATTCTGTCGCTTCCAACGCGTTCCTCGCGTCACTTTACATCGGAATTAGTCATGAGAAATGCACAAACGCGGTTCTGGAGTCCAAAAAACACGAGTTCAGGTTTTGGGAATGGTCGCGATTTTCTCGTTAACGGTTTCTCGGATCGCAATTCTGTCGCTTCCAACGCGTTCCTCGCGTCATTTTACATCGGAATTAGTCATGAGAAATGCACAAACACGGTTCTGGAATTAAAAAAACACGAGATCAGTGTTTGGGAATGCTCGCGATTTTCTCGTCAATGGTTTCTCGGATCGCAATTCTGTCACTTCCAACGTGTTCCTCGCGTCATTTTACGTCGGAAATAGTGACGAGAAATGCACGTAAACGTTTCTGGATTCCAAAAAACACGAGTTCGGGTTTTGGGAATGCTCGCGATTTTCTCGTCAACGGTTTCTCGGATCGCAATTCTGTCGCTTCCATCGCGTTCCTAGCGTCATTTTACGTCGGAAATAGTCACGAGCAGTGCACGTAAATGTTTCTGGAGTCCAAAAAACACGAGTTCAGGTTTTGGGAATGCTCGCGATTTTCTCGTCAACGGTTTCCCGGATCGCAATTATGTCGCTTCCAACGTGTTCCTCGTGTCATTTTCCGTCGGAAATAGTCACGAGCAGTGCACGTAAACGTTTCTGGAGCCCAAAAAACACGAGATCAGGATTTGGGAATGCTCGCGATTTTCTCGTCAACGGTTTCTCGGATCGCAATTCTGTCGCTTCCAACGCGTTCCTCGCGTCATTTTACATCGGAATTAGTCATGAGAAATGCACAAACGCGGTTCTGGAGTCCAAAAAACACGAGTTCAGTTTTTGGGAATGCTCGCGATTTTCTCGTCAACGGTTTCCCGGATCGCAATTATGTCGCTACCAACGTGTTCCTAGCGTCATTTTACGTCGAAAATAGTGACGAGAAAAGCACGTAAACGTTTCTGGATTCCAAAAAACACGAGTTCAGGTTTTGGGAATGCTCGCGATTTTCTCGTCAACGGTTTCTCGGATCGCAATTCTGTCGCTTCCATCGCGTTCCTAGCGTCATTTCACGTCGGAAATAGTCACGAGCAGTGCATGTGAACGTTTGTCGAGCCAAAAAAACACGAGATCAGGATTTGGGAATGCTCGCGATTTTCTCGTCAACGTTTTCTCGGATCGCAATTCTGTCGCTTCCAACGTGTTCCTCGCGTCAGTTTACATCGAAATTTGTCATGAGAAATGCACAAACGCGGTTCTGGAGCCCAAAAAACACGAGATCAGGATTTGGGAATGCTCGCGATTTTCTCGTCAACGGTTTCTCGGATCGCAATTCTGTCGCTTCCAACGCGTTCCTCGCGTCATTTTACATCGGAATTAGTCATGAGAAATGCACAAACACGGTTCTGGAGTTCAAAAAACACGAGATGAGGTTTTGGGAATGCTCGCGATCTTCTCGTCAACGGTTTCTCGGATCGCAATTCTGTCGCTTCCAACGTGTTCCTCGTGTCATTTTACGTCAGAAATAGTCACGAGGAGTGCACGTGAACGTTTGTGGAGTCCAAAAAACACGAGTTCAGGATTAGGGAATGCACGCGATTTTATCGTCAACGGTTTGTCGGATCGCAATTCTGTCGCTTCCAACGCGTTCCTCGCGTCGTTTTACATCGAAATTTGTCATGAGAAATGCACAAACGCGGTTCTGGAGCCCAAAAAACACGAGATCAGGATTTGGGAATGCTCGCGATTTTCTCGTCAACGGTTTCTCGGATCGCAATTCTGTCGCTTCCAATGTGTTCGTCGTGTCATTTTAGGTCGGAAATAGTCACGAGGAGTGCACGTGAACGTTTGTGGAGTCCAAAAAACACGAGTTCAGGTTCTGGGAATGCTCGCGATTTTCTCGTCAACGTTTTCTCGGATCGCAATTCTGTCGCTTCCAACGTGTTCCTCGTGTCACTTTACGTCAGAAATAGTCACGAGGAGTGCACGTGAACGTTTGTGGAGTCCAAAAAACACGAGTTCAGGTTCTGGGAATGCTCGCGATTTTCTCGTCAACGGTTTCTCGGATCGCAATTCTGTCACTTCCAACGTGTTCCTCGCGTCATTTTACGTCGGAAATAGTGACGAGAAATGCACGTAAACGTTTCTGGATTCCAAAAAACACGAGTTCAGGTTTTGGGAATGCTCGCGATTTTCTCGTCAACGGTTTCTCGGATCGCAATTCTGTCGCCTCCATCGCGTTCCTAGCGTCATTTTACGTCGGAAATAGTCACGAGCAGTGCATGTGAACGTTTGTCGAGCCCAAAAAACACGAGATCAGGATTTGGGAATGCTCGCGATTTTCTCGTCAACGTTTTCTCGGATCGCAATTCTGTCGCTTCCAACGTGTTCCTCGCGTCAGTTTACATCGAAATTTGTCATGAGAAATGCACAAACGCGGTTCTGGAGCCCAAAAAACACGAGATCAGGATTTGGGAATGCTCGCGATTTTCTCGTCAACGGTTTCTCGGATCGCAATTCTGTCGCTTCCAACGCGTTCCTCGCGTCATTATACATCGGAATTAGTCATGAGAAATGCACAAACACGGTTCTGGAGTTCAAAAAACACGAGATGAGGTTTTGGGAATGCTCGCGATTTTCTCGTCAATGGTTTCTCGGATCGCAATTCTGTCGCTTCCATCGCGTTCCTAGCGTCATTTTACGTCGGAAATAGTCACGAGCAGTGCACGTAAACGTTTCTGGAGTCCAAAAAACACGAGTTCAGATTTTGGGAATGCTCGCGATTTTCTCGTCAACGGTTTCCCGGATCGCAATTATGTCGCTTCCAACGTGTTCCTCGTGTCATTTTCCGTCGGAAATAGTCACGAGCAGTGCACGTGAACGTTTCTGGAGCCCAAAAAACACGAGATCAGGATTTGGGAATGCTCGCGATTTTCTCGTCAACGGTTTCTCGGATCGCAATTCTGTCGCTTCCAACGCGTTCCTCGCGTCATTTTACATCGGAATTATTCATGAGAAATGCACAAACGCGGTTCTGGAGTCCAAAAAACACGAGTTCAGTTTTTGGGAATGCTCGCGATTTTCTCGTCAACGGTTTCCCGGATCGCAATTATGTCGCTTCCAACGTGTTCCTCGTGTCATTTTCCGTCGGAAATAGTCACGAGCAGTGCACGTAAACGTTTGTGGAGTCCAAAAAACACGAGTTCAGGTTCTGGGAATGCTCGCGATTTTCTCGTCAACGTTTTCTCGGATCGCAATTCTGTAGCTTCCAACGTGGTCCTCGCGTCATTTTACATCCGAATTAGTCATGAGAAATGCACAAACACGGTTTTGGAGTTAAAAAAAACGAGATCAGGGTTTGGGAATGCTCCCGATTTTCTCGTTAACGGATGCTCGGATCGCAATTCTGTCACTTCCAACGTGTTCCTCGCGTCATTTTACGTCGAAAATAGTGACGAGAAATGCACGTAAACGTTTCTGGATTCCAAAAAACACGAGTTCAGGTTTTGGGAATGCTCGCGATTTTCTCGTCAACGGTTTCTCGGATCGCAATTCTGTCGCTTCCATCGCGTTCCTAGCGTCATTTTACGTCGGAAATAGTCACGAGCAGTGCATGTGAACGTTTGTCGAGCCCAAAAAACACGAGATCAGGATTTGGGAATGCTTGCGATTTTCTCGTCAACGTTTTCTCGGATCGCAATTCTGTCGCTTCCAACGTGTTCCTCGCGTCAGTTTACATCGAAATTTGTCATGAGAAATGCACAAACGCGGTTCTGGAGCCCAAAAAACACGAGATCAGGATTTGGGAATGCTCGCGATTTTCTCGTCAACGGTTTCTCGGATCGCAATTCTGTCGCTTCCAACGCGTTCCTCGCGTCATTTTACATCGGAATTAGTCATGAGAAATGCACAAACACGGTTCTGGAGTTCAAAAAACACGAGATGAGGTTTTGGGAATGCTCGCGATCTTCTCGTCAACGGTTTCTCGGATCGCAATTTTGTCGCTTCCAACGTGTTCCTCGTGTCATTTTACGTCAGAAATAGTCACGAGGAGTGCACGTGAACGTTTGTGGAGTCCAAAAAACACGAGTTCAGGATTAGGGAATGCACGCGATTTTATCGTCAACGGTTTGTCGGATCGCAATTCTGTCGCTTCCAACGCGTTCCTCGCGTCGTTTTACATCGAAATTTGTCATGAGAAATGCACAAACGCGGTTCTGGAGCCCAAAAAACACGAGATCAGGATTTGGGAATGCTCGCGATTTTCTCGTCAACGGTTTCTCGGATCGCAATTCTGTCGCTTCCAATGTGTTCCTCGTGTCATTTTAGGTCAGAAATAGTCACGAGGAGTGCACGTGAACGTTTGTGGAGTCCAAAAAACACGAGTTCAGGTTCTGGGAATGCTCGCGATTTTCTCGTCAACGTTTTCTCGGATCGCAATTCTGTCGCTTCCAACGTGTTCCTCGTGTCATTTTACGTCAGAAATAGTCACGAGGAGTGCACGTGAACGTTTGTGGAGTCCAAAAAACACGAGTTCAGGTTCTGGGAATGCTCGCGATTTTCTCGTCAACGGTTTCTCGGATCGCAATTCTGTCGCCTCCATCGCGTTCCTAGCGTCATTTTACGTCGGAAATAGTCACGAGCAGTGCATGTGAACGTTTGTCGAGCCCAAAAAACACGAGATCAGGATTTGGGAATGCTCGCGATTTTCTCGTCAACGGTTTCTCGGATCGCAATTCTGTCGCTTCCAACGCGTTCCTCGCGTCATTTTACATCGGAATTAGTCATGAGAAATGCACAAACACGGTTCTGGAGTTCAAAAAACACGAGATGAGGTTTTGGGAATGCTCGCGATCTTCTCGTCAACGGTTTCTCGGATCGCAATTCTGTCGCTTCCAACGTGTTCCTCGTGTCATTTTACGTCAGAAATAGTCACGAGGAGTGCACGTGAACGTTTGTGGAGTCCAAAAAACACGAGTTCAGGATTAGGGAATGCACGCGATTTTATCGTCAACGGTTTGTCGGATCGCAATTCTGTCGCTTCCAACGCGTTCCTCGCGTCGTTTTACATCGGAATTAGTCACGAGAAATGCACAAACACGGTTCTGGAATTCAAAAAACACGAGATCAGGGGTTGGGAATGCTCGCGATTTTCTCGTCAACGGTTTCTCGGATCGCAATTCTGTCACTTCCAACGTGTTCCTCGCGTCATTTACGTCGGAAATAGTGACGAGAAATGCACGTAAACGTTTCTTGATTCCAAAAAACACGAGTTCAGGTTTTGGGAATGCTCGCGATTTTCTTGTCAACGGTTTCTCGGATCGCAATTCTGTCGCTTCCAACGTGTTCCTCGTGTCATTTTACGTCGGAAATTGTCACGAGCAGTGCATGTGAGCGTTTGCGGAGCCCAAAAAACACGGGATCAGGATTTGGGAATGCTCGCGATTTTCTCGTCAACGTTTTCTCGGATCGCAATTCTGTCGCTTCCAACGCGTTCCTCGCGTCATTTTACATCGGAATTAGTCATGAGAAATGCACAAACGCGGTTCTGGAGTCCAAAAAACACGAGTTCAGGTTTTGGGAATGGTCGCGATTTTCTCGTCAACGGTTTCTCGGATCGCAATTCTGTCGCTTCCAACGCGTTCCTCGCGTCATTTTACATCGGAATTAGTCATGAGAAATGCACAAACATGGTTCTGGAATTAAAAAAACACGAGATCAGTGTTTGGGAATGCTCGCGATTTTCTCGTCAATGGTTTCTCGGATCGCAATTCTGTCACTTCCAACGTGTTCCTCGCGTCATTTTACGTCGGAAATAGTGACGAGAAATTCACGTAAACGTTTCTGGAGTCCAAAAAACACGAGTTCAGGTTTTGGGAATGCTCGCGATTTTCTCGTCAACGGTTTCCCGGATCGCAATTATGTCGCTTCCAACGCGTTCCTCGCGTCATTTTACATCGGAATTAGTCATGAGAAATGCACAAACGCGGTTCTGGAGTCCAAAAAACACGAGTTCAGGTTTTGGGAATGGTCGCGATTTTCTCGTCAACGGTTTCTCGGATCGCAATTCTGTCGCTTCCAACGCGTTCCTCGCGTCATTTTACATCGGAATTAGTCATGAGAAATGCACAAACACGGTTCTGGAATTAAAAAAACACGAGATCAGTGTTTGGGAATGCTCGCGATTTTCTCGTCAATGGTTTCTCGGATCGAAATTCTGTCACTTCCAACGTGTTCCTCGCGTCATTTCACGTCGGAAATAGTGACGAGAAATGCACGTAAACGTTTCTGGAGTCCAAAAAACACGAGTTCAGGTTTTGGGAATGCTCGCGATTTTCTCGTCAACGGTTTCCCGGATCGCAATTATGTCGCTTCCAACGTGTTCCTCGTGTCATTTTACGTCGGAAATAGTCACGAGCAGTGCACGTAAACGTTTCTGGAGTCCAAAAAACACGAGTTCAGGTTTTGAGAATGCTCGCGATTTTCTCGTCAACGGTTTCTCGGATCGCAATTCTGTCGCTTCCATCGCGTTCCTAGCGTCATTTTACGTCGGAAATAGTCACGAGCAGTGCACGTAAACGTTTCTGGAGTCCAAAAAACACGAGTTCAGGTTTTGGGAATGCTCCCGATTTTCTCGTCAACGGTTTCCCGGATCGCAATTATGTCGCTTCCAACGTGTTCCTCGTGTCATTTTCCGTCGGAAATAGTCACGAGCAGTGCACGTAAACGTTTCTGGAGCCCAAAAAACACGAGATCAGGATTTGGGAATGGTCGCGATTTCCTCGTCAACGGTTTCTCGGATCGCAATTCTGTCGCTTCCAACGCGTTCCTCGCGTCATTTTACGTCGGAAATAGTCACGAGCAGTGCACGTAAACGTTTGTGGAGTCCAAAAAACACGAGTTCAGGTTCTGGGAATGCTCGCGATTTTATCGTCAACGTTTTCTCGGATCGCAATTCTGTAGCTTCCAACGTGGTCCTCGCGTCATTTTACATCTGAATTAGTCATGAGAAATGCACAAACACGGTTCTGGAGTTCAAAAAAAAACGAGATCAGGGTTTGGGAATGCTCCCGATTTTCTCGTTAACGGATGCTCGGATCGCAATTCTGTCGCTTCCAACGCGTTCCTCGCGTCATTTTACATCGGAATTAGTCATGAGAAATGCACAAACGCGGTTCTGGAGTCCAAAAAACACGAGTTCAGGTTTTGGGAATGGTCGCGATTTTCTCGTCAACGGTTTCTCGGATCGCAATTCTGTCGCTTCCAACGCGTTCCTCGCGTCATTTTACATCGGAATTAGTCATGAGAAATGCACAAACACGGTTCTGGAATTAAAAAAACACGAGATCAGGGTTTGGGAATGCTCGGGATTTTCTCGTCAACGGTTTCTCGGATCGCAATTCTGTCACTTCCAACGTGTTCCTCGCGTCATTTTACGTCGGAAATAGTCACGAGCAGTGCATGTGAACGTTTGTCGAGCCCAAAAAACACGAGATCAGGATTTGGGAATGCTCGCGATTTTCTCGTCAACGTTTTCTCGGATCGCAATTCTGTCGCTTCCAACGTGTTCCTCGCGTCAGTTTACATCGAAATTTGTCATGAGAAATGCACAAACGCGGTTCTGGAGTCCAAAAAACACGAGTTCAGGTTTTGGGAATGGTCGCGATTTTCTCGTCAACGGTTTCTCGGATCGCAATTCTGTCGCTTCCAACGCGTTCCTCACGTCATTTTACGTCGGAAATAGTCACGAGCAGTGCACGTAAACGTTTGTGGAGTCCAAAAAACACGAGTTCAGGTTCTGGGAATGCTCGCGATTTTCTCGTCAACGTTTTCTCGGATCGCAATTCTGTCGCTTCCAACGCGTTCCTCGCGTCATTTTACATCGGAATTAGTCATGAGAAATGCACAAACGCGGTTCTGGAGTCCAAAAAACACGAGTTCAGGTTTTGGGAATGGTCGCGATTTTCTCGTTAACGGTTTCTCGGATCGCAATTCTGTCGCTTCCAACGCGTTCTTCGCGTCATTTTACATCGGAATTAGTCATGAGAAATGCACAAACACGGTTCTGGAATTAAAAAAACACGAGATCAGTGTTTGGGAATGCTCGCGATTTTCTCGTCAATGGTTTCTCGGATCGCAATTCTGTCACTTCCAACGTGTTCCTCGCGTCATTTTACGTCGGAAATAGTGACGAGAAATGCACGTAAACGTTTCTGGATTCCAAAAAACACGAGTTCGGGTTTTGGGAATGCTCGCGATTTTCTCGTCAACGGTTTCTCGGATCGCAATTCTGTCGCTTCCATCGCGTTCCTAGCGTCATTTTACGTCGGAAATAGTCACGAGCAGTGCACGTAAATGTTTCTGGAGTCCAAAAAACACGAGTTCAGGTTTTGGGAATGCTCGCGATTTTCTCGTCAACGGTTTCCCGGATCGCAATTATGTCGCTTCCAACGTGTTCCTCGTGTCATTTTCCGTCGGAAATAGTCACGAGCAGTGCACGTAAACGTTGCTGGAGCCCAAAAAACACGAGATCAGGATTTGGGAATGCTCGCGATTTTCTCGTCAACGGTTTCTCGGATCGCAATTCTGTCGCTTCCAACGCGTTCCTCGCGTCATTTTACATCGGAATTAGTCATGAGAAATGCACAAACGCGGTTCTGGAGTCCAAAAAACACGAGTTCAGTTTTTGGGAATGCTCGCGATTTTCTCGTCAACGGTTTCCCAGATCGCAATTATGTCGTTACCAACGTGTTCCTCGTGTCATTTTACGTCGGAAATAGTCACGAGCAGTGCACGTAAACGTTTGTGGAGTCCAAAAAACACGAGTTCAGGTTCTGGGAATGCTCGCGATTTTATCGTCAACGTTTTCTCGGATCGCAATTCTGTAGCTTCCAACGTGGTCCTCGCGTCATTTTACATCTGAATTAGTCATGAGAAATGCACAAACACGGTTCTGGAGTTCAAAAAAAAACGAGATCAGGGTTTGGGAATGCTCCCGATTTTCTCGTTAACGGATGCTCGGATCGCAATTCTGTCGCTTCCAACGCGTTCCTCGCGTCATTTTACATCGGAATTAGTCATGAGAAATGCACAAACGCGGTTCTGGAGTCCAAAAAACACGAGTTCAGGTTTTGGGAATGGTCGCGATTTTCTCGTCAACGGTTTCTCGGATCGCAATTCTGTCGCTTCCAACGCGTTCCTCGCGTCATTTTACATCGGAATTAGTCATGAGAAATGCACAAACACGGTTCTGGAATTAAAAAAACACGAGATCAGGGTTTGGGAATGCTCGGGATTTTCTCGTCAACGGTTTCTCGGATCGCAATTCTGTCACTTCCAACGTGTTCCTCGCGTCATTTTACGTCGGAAATAGTCACGAGCAGTGCATGTGAACGTTTGTCGAGCCCAAAAAACACGAGATCAGGATTTGGGAATGCTCGCGATTTTCTCGTCAACGTTTTCTCGGATCGCAATTCTGTCGCTTCCAACGTGTTCCTCGCGTCAGTTTACATCGAAATTTGTCATGAGAAATGCACAAACGCGGTTCTGGAGTCCAAAAAACACGAGTTCAGGTTTTGGGAATGGTCGCGATTTTCTCGTTAACGGTTTCTCGGATCGCAATTCTGTCGCTTCCAACGCGTTCCTCGCGTCATTTTACATCGGAATTAGTCATGAGAAATGCACAAACACGGTTCTGGAATTAAAAAAACACGAGATCAGTGTTTGGGAATGCTCGCGATTTTCTCGTCAATGGTTTCTCGGATCGCAATTCTGTCACTTCCAACGTGTTCCTCGCGTTATTTTACGTCGGAAATAGTGACGAGAAATGCACGTAAACGTTTCTGGATTCCAAAAAACACGAGTTCGGGTTTTGGGAATGCTCGCGATTTTCTCGTCAACGGTTTCTCGGATCGCAATTCTGTCGCTTCCATCGCGTTCCTAGCGTCATTTTACGTCGGAAATAGTCACGAGCAGTGCACGTAAATGTTTCTGGAGTCCAAAAAACACTAGTTCAGGTTTTGGGAATGCTCGCGATTTTCTCGTCAACGGTTTCCCGGATCGCAATTATGTCGCTTCCAACGTGTTCCTCGTGTCATTTTCCGTCGGAAATAGTCACGAGCAGTGCACGTAAACGTTTCTGGAGCCCAAAAAACACGAGTTCAGGTTCTGGGAATGCTCGCGATTTTATCGTCAACGTTTTCTCGGATCGCAATTCTGTAGCTTCCAACGTGGTCCTCGCGTCATTTTACATCTGAATTAGTCATGAGAAATGCACAAACACGGTTCTGGAGTTCAAAAAAAAACGAGATCAGGGTTTGGGAATGCTCCCGATTTTCTCGTTAACGGATGCTCGGATCGCAATTCTGTCGCTTCCAACGCGTTCCTCGCGTCATTTTACATCGGAATTAGTCATGAGAAATGCACAAACGCGGTTCTGGAGTCCAAAAAACACGAGTTCAGGTTTTGGGAATGGTCGCGATTTTCTCGTCAACGGTTTCTCGGATCGCAATTCTGTCGCTTCCAACGCGTTCCTCGCGTCATTTTACATCGGAATTAGTCATGAGAAATGCACAAACACGGTTCTGGAATTAAAAAAACACGAGATCAGGGTTTGGGAATGCTCGGGATTTTCTCGTCAACGGTTTCTCGGATCGCAATTCTGTCACTTCCAACGTGTTCCTCGCGTCATTTTACGTCGGAAATAGTCACGAGCAATGCATGTGAACGTTTGTCGAGCCCAAAAAACACGAGATCAGGATTTGGGAATGCTCGCGATTTTCTCGTCAACGTTTTCTCGGATCGCAATTCTGTCGCTTCCAACGTGTTCCTCGCGTCAGTTTACATCGAAATTTGTCATGAGAAATGCACAAACGCGGTTCTGGAGCCCAAAAAACACGAGATCAGGATTTGGGAATGCTCGCGATTTTCTCGTCAACGGTTTCTCGGATCGCAATTCTGTCGCTTCCAACGCGTTCCTCGCGTCATTTTACATCGGAATTAGTCATGAGAAATGCACAAACACGGTTCTGGAATTAAAAAAACACGAGATCAGGGTTTGGGAATGCTCGGGATTTTCTCGTCAACGGTTTCTCGGATCGCAATTCTGTCACTTCCAACGTGTTCCTCGCGTCATTTTACGTCGGAAATAGTCACGAGCAGTGCATGTGAACGTTTGTCGAGCCCAAAAAACACGAGATCAGGATTTGGGAATGCTCGCGATTTTCTCGTCAACGTTTTCTCGGATCGCAATTCTGTCGCTTCCAACGTGTTCCTCGCGTCAGTTTACATCTAAATTTGTCATGAGAAATGCACAAACGCGGTTCTGGAGCCCAAAAAACACGAGATCAGGATTTGGGAATGCTCGCGATTTTCTCGTCAACGGTTTCTCGGATCGTAATTCTGTCGCTTCCAACGCGTTCCTCGCGTCATTTTACATCGGAATTAGTCATGAGAAATGCACAAACACGGTTCTGGAGTTCAAAAAACACGAGATGAGGTTTTGGGAATGCTCGCGATCTTCTCGTCAACGGTTTCTCGGATCGCAATTCTGTCGCTTCCAACGTGTTCCTCGTGTCATTTTACGTCAGAAATAGTCACGAGGAGTGCACGTGAACGTTTGTGGAGTCCAAAAAACACGAGTTCAGGATTAGGGAATGCACGCGATTTTATCGTCAACGGTTTGTCGGATCGCAATTCTGTCGCTTCCAACGCGTTCCTCGCGTCGTTTTACATCGGAATTAGTCACGAGAAATGCACAAACACGGTTCTGGAATTCAAAAAACACGAGATCAGGGGTTGGGAATGCTCGCGATTTTCTCGTCAACGTTTTCTCGGATCGCAATTCTGTCGCTTCCAACGCGTTCCTCGCGTCATTTTACATCGGAATTAGTCATGAGAAATGCACAAACGCGGTTCTGGAGTCCAAAAAACACGAGTTCAGGTTTTGGGAATGGTCGCGATTTTCTCGTCAACGGTTTCTCGGATCGCAATTCTGTCGCTTCCAACGCGTTCCTCGCGTCATTTTACATCGGAATTAGTCATGATAAATGCACAAACACGGTTCTGGAATTAAAAAAACACGAGATCAGTGTTTGGGAATGCTCGCGATTTTCTCGTCAATGGTTTCTCGGATCGCAATTATGTCGCTTCCAACGTGTTCCTTGTGTCATTTTACGTCGGAAATAGTCACGAGCAGTGCACGTAAACGTTTGTGGAGTCCAAAAAACACGAGTTCAGGTTCTGGGAATGCTCGCGATTTTCTCGTCAACGTTTTCTCGGATCGCAATTCTGTCGTTTCCAACGCGTTCCTCGCGTCATTTTACATCGGAATTAGTCATGAGAAATGCACAAACGCGGTTCTGGAGTCCAAAAAACACGAGTTCAGGTTTTGGGAATGGTCGCGATTTTCTCGTCAATGGTTTCTCGGATCGCAATTCTGTCACTTCCAACGTGTTCCTCACGTCATTTTACGTCGGAAATAGTGACGAGAAATGCACGTAAACGTTTCTGGAGTCCAAAAAACACGAGTTCAGGTTTTGGGAATGCTCGCGATTTTCTCGTCAACGGTTTCCCGGATCGCAATTATGTCGCTTCCAACGTGTTCCTCGTGTCATTTTACGTCGGAAATAGTCACGAGCAGTGCACGTAAACGTTTCTGGAGCCCAAAAAACACGAGATCAGGATTTGGGAATGCTCGCGATTTTCTCGTCAACGGTCTCTCGGATCGCAATTCTGTCGCTTCCAACGCGTTCCTCGCCTCATTTTGCATCGGAATTAGTCATGAGAAATGCACAAACACGGTTCTGGAATTCAAAAAACACGAGATCAGGGTTTGGGAATGCTCGCGATTTTCTCGTCAACGGTTTCTCGGATCGCAATTCTGTAACTTCCAACGTGTTCCTCGTGTCATTTTACGTCGGAAATAGTCACGAGCAGTGCACGTAAACGTTTCTGGAGTCCAAAATACACGAGTTCAGGTTTTGGGAATGCTCGCGATTTTCTCGTCAACGGTTTCTCGGATCGCAATTCTGTCGCTCCCAACGTGTTCCTCGTGTCATTTTATGTCGGAAATAGTCACGAGCAGTGCACGTAAACGTTTCTGGAGTCCAAAATACACGAGTTCAGGTTTTGGGAATGCTCGCGATTTTCTCGTCAACGGTTTCCCGGATCGCAATTATGTCGCTTCCAACGTGTTCCTCGGGTCATTTTACGTCGGAAATAGTCACGAGTAGTGCACGTAAACGTTTCTGGATTCCAAAAAACACGAGTTCAGGTTTTGGGAATGCTCGCGATTTTCTCGTCAATGGTTTCTCGGATCGCAATTCTGTCACTTCCAACGTGTTCCTCGCGTCATTTTACGTCGGAAATAGTGACGAGAAATGCACGTAAACGTTTCTGGAGTCCAAAAAACACGAGTTCAGGTTTTGGGAATGCTCGCGATTTTCTCGTCAACGGTTTCCCGGATCGCAATTATGTCGCTTCCAACGTGTTCCTCGTGTCATTTTACATCGGAATTAGTCATGAGAAATGCACAAACGCGGTTCTGGAGTCCAAAAAACACGAGTTCAGGTTTTGGGAATGGTCGCGATTTTCTCGTCAACGGTTTCTCGGATCGCAATTCTGTCGCTTCCAACGCGTTCCTCGCGTCATTTTACATCGGAATTAGTCATGATAAATGCACAAACACGGTTCTGGAATTAAAAAAACACGAGATCAGTGTTTGGGAATGCTCGCGATTTTCTCGTCAATGGTTTCTCGGATCGCAATTATGTCGCTTCCAACGTGTTCCTTGTGTCATTTTACGTCGGAAATAGTCACGAGCAGTGCACGTAAACGTTTGTGGAGTCCAAAAAACACGAGTTCAGGTTCTGGGAATGCTCGCGATTTTCTCGTCAACGTTTTCTCGGATCGCAATTCTGTCGTTTCCAACGCGTTCCTCGCGTCATTTTACATCGGAATTAGTCATGAGAAATGCACAAACGCGGTTCTGGAGTCCAAAAAACACGAGTTCAGGTTTTGGGAATGGTCGCGATTTTCTCGTCAATGGTTTCTCGGATCGCAATTCTGTCACTTCCAACGTGTTCCTCACGTCATTTTACGTCGGAAATAGTGACGAGAAATGCACGTAAACGTTTCTGGAGTCCAAAAAACACGAGTTCAGGTTTTGGGAATGCTCGCGATTTTCTCGTCAACGGTTTCCCGGATCGCAATTATGTCGCTTCCAACGTGTTCCTCGTGTCATTTTACGTCGGAAATAGTCACGAGCAGTGCACGTAAACGTTTCTGGAGCCCAAAAAACACGAGATCAGGATTTGGGAATGCTCGCGATTTTCTCGTCAACGGTCTCTCGGATCGCAATTCTGTCGCTTCCAACGCGTTCCTCGCCTCATTTTGCATCGGAATTAGTCATGAGAAATGCACAAACACGGTTCTGGAATTCAAAAAACACGAGATCAGGGTTTGGGAATGCTCGCGATTTTCTCGTCAACGGTTTCTCGGATCGCAATTCTGTAACTTCCAACGTGTTCCTCGTGTCATTTTACGTCGGAAATAGTCACGAGCAGTGCACGTAAACGTTTCTGGAGTCCAAAATACACGAGTTCAGGTTTTGGGAATGCTCGCGATTTTCTCGTCAACGGTTTCTCGGATCGCAATTCTGTCGCTCCCAACGTGTTCCTCGTGTCATTTTATGTCGGAAATAGTCACGAGCAGTGCACGTAAACGTTTCTGGAGTCCAAAATACACGAGTTCAGGTTTTGGGAATGCTCGCGATTTTCTCGTCAACGGTTTCCCGGATCGCAATTATGTCGCTTCCAACGTGTTCCTCGGGTCATTTTACGTCGGAAATAGTCACGAGTAGTGCACGTAAACGTTTCTGGATTCCAAAAAACACGAGTTCAGGTTTTGGGAATGCTCGCGATTTTCTCGTCAATGGTTTCTCGGATCGCAATTCTGTCACTTCCAACGTGTTCCTCGCGTCATTTTACGTCGGAAATAGTGACGAGAAATGCACGTAAACGTTTCTGGAGTCCAAAAAACACGAGTTCAGGTTTTGGGAATGCTCGCGATTTTCTCGTCAACGGTTTCCCGGATCGCAATTATGTCGCTTCCAACGTGTTCCTCGTGTCATTTTACGTCGGAAATAGTCACGAGCAGTGCACGTAAACGTTTCTGGAGCCCAAAAAACACGAGATCAGGATTTGGGAATGCTCGCGATTTTCTCGGCAACGGTTTCTCGGATCGCAATTCTGTCGCTTCCAACGCGTTCCTCGCCTCATTTTGCATCGGAATTAGTCATGAGAAATGCACAAACACGGTACTGGAATTCAAAAAACACGAGGTCAGGTTTTAGGAATGCTCGCGATTTTCTCGTCAACGGTTTCTCGGATCGCAATTCTGTCGCTCCCAACGTGTTCCTCGTGTCATTTTACGTCGGAAATAGTCACGAGCAGTGCACGTAAACGTTTCTGGAGTCCAAAATACACGAGTTCAGGTTTTGGGAATGCTCGCGATTTTCTCGTCAACGGTTTCTCGGATCGCAATTCTGTCACTTCCAACGTGTTCCTCGCGTCATTTTACGTCGGAAATAGTGACGAGAAATGCACGTAAACGTTTCTGGAGTCCAAAAAACACGAGTTCAGGTTTTGGGAATGCTCGCGATTTTCTCGTCAACGGTTTCCCGGATCGCAATTATGTCGCTTCCAACGTGTTCCTCGCGTCATTTTACATCGGAATTAGTCATGAGAAATGCACAAACACGGTTCTGGAATTAAAAAAACACGAGATCAGTGTTTGGGAATGCTCGCGATTTTCTCGTCAATGGTTTCTCGGATCGCAATTCTGTCACTTCCAACGTGTTCCTCGCGTCATTTTACGTCGGAAATAGTGACGAGAAATGCACGTAAACGTTTCTGGAGTCCAAAAAACACGAGTTCAGGTTTTGGGAATGCTCGCGATTTTCTCGTCAACGGTTTCCCGGATCGCAATTATGTCGCTTCCAACGTGTTCCTTGTGTCATTTTACGTCGGAAATAGTCACGAGCAGTGCACGTAAACGTTTGTGGAGTCCAAAAAACACGAGTTCAGGTTTTGGGAATGCTCGCGATTTTCTCGTCAACGTTTTCTCGGATCGCAATTCTGTCGCTTCCAACGCGTTCCTCGCGTCATTTTACATCGGAATTAGTCATGAGAAATGCACAAACGCGGTTCTGGAGTCCAAAAAACACGAGTTCAGGTTTTGGGAATGGTCGCGATTTTCTCTTCAACGGTTTCTCGGATCGCAATTCTGTCGCTTCCAACTCGTTCCTCGCGTCATTTTACATCGGAATTAGTCATGAGAAATGCACAAACACGATTCTGGAATTAAAAAAACACGAGATCAGTGTTTGGGAATGCTCGCGATTTTCTCGTCAATGGTTTCTCGGATCGCAATTCTGTCACTTCCAACGTGTTCCTCACGTCATTTTACGTCGGAAATAGTGACGAGAAATGCACGTAAACGTTTCTGGAGTCCAAAAAACACGAGTTCAGGTTTTGGGAATGCTCGCGATTTTCTCGTCAACGGTTTCCCGGATCGCAATTATGTCGCTTCCAACGTGTTCCTCGTGTCATTTTACGTCGGAAATAGTCACGAGCAGTGCACGTAAACGTTTCTGGAGCCCAAAAAACACGAGATCAGGATTTGGGAATGCTCGCGATTTTCTCGTCAACGGTTTCTCGGATCGCAATTCTGTCGCTTCCAACGCGTTCCTCGCCTCATTTTGCATCGGAATTAGTCATGAGAAATGCACAAACACGGTTCTGGGATTCAAAAAACACGAGTTCAGGTTTTAGGAATGCTCGCGATTTTCTCGTCAACGGTTTCTCGGATCGCAATTCTGTCGCTCCCAACGTGTTCCTCGTGTCATTTTACGTCGGAAATAGTCACGAG
This sequence comes from Crossocerus cetratus, assembly GCA_963675795.1. Taxonomy (NCBI): domain Eukaryota; kingdom Metazoa; phylum Arthropoda; class Insecta; order Hymenoptera; family Crabronidae; genus Crossocerus; species Crossocerus cetratus. The sequence goes on from CAVMBF010000002.1 coordinate 2,014,010, forward strand.
CAGTGCACGTAAACGTTTCTGGAGTCCAAAATACACGAGTTCAGGTTTTGGGAATGCTCGCGATTTTCTCGTCAACGGTTTCTCGGATCGCAATTCTGTCGCTTCCAACGTGTTCCTCGTGTCATTTTACATCGGAAATAGTCACGAGTAGTGCACGTAAACGTTTCTGGATTCCAAAAAACACGAGTTCAGGTTTTGGGAATGCTCGCGATTTTCTCGTCAATGGTTTCTCGGATCGCAATTCTGTCACTTCCAACGTGTTCCTCGCGTCATTTTACGTCGGAAATAGTGACGAGAAATGCACGTAAACGTTTCTGGAGTCCAAAAAACACGAGTTCAGGTTTTGGGAATGCTCGCGATTTTCTCGTCAACGGTTTCCCGGATCGCAATTATGTCGCTTCCAACGTGTTCCTCGCGTCATTTTACATCGGAATTAGTCATGAGAAATGCACAAACACGGTTCTGGAATTAAAAAAACACGAGATCAGTGTTTGGGAATGCTCGCGATTTTCTCGTCAATGGTTTCTCGGATCGCAATTCTGTCACTTCCAACGTGTTCCTCGCGTCATTTTACGTCGGAAATAGTGACGAGAAATGCACGTAAACGTTTCTGGAGTCCAAAAAACACGAGTTCAGGTTTTGGGAATGCTCGCGATTTTCTCGTCAACGGTTTCCCGGATCGCAATTATGTCGCTTCCAACGTGTTCCTTGTGTCATTTTACGTCGGAAATAGTCACGAGCAGTGCACGTAAACGTTTGTGGAGTCCAAAAAACACGAGTTCAGGTTCTGGGAATGCTCGCGATTTTCTCGTCAACGTTTTCTCGGATCGCAATTCTGTCGCTTCCAACGCGTTCCTCGCGTCATTTTACATCGGAATTAGTCATGAGAAATGCACAAACGCGGTTCTGGAGTCCAAAAAACACGAGTTCAGGTTTTGGGAATGGTCGCGATTTTCTCGTCAACGGTTTCTCGGATCGCAATTCTGTCGCTTCCAACGCGTTCCTCGCGTCATTTTACATCGGAATTAGTCATGAGAAATGCACAAACACGGTTCTGGAATTAAAAAAACACGTGATCAGTGTTTGGGAATGCTCGCGATTTTCTCGTCAATGGTTTCTCGGATCGCAATTCTGTCACTTCCAACGTGTTCCTCGCGTCATTTTACATCGGAATTAGTCATGAGAAATGCACAAACACGGTTCTGGAATTAAAAAAACACGAGATCAGTGTTTGGGAATGCTCGCGATTTTCTCGTCAATGGTTTCTCGGATCGCAATTCTGTCACTTCCAACGTGTTCCTCGCGTCATTTTACGTCGGAAATAGTGACGAGAAATGCACGTAAACGTTTCTGGAGTCCAAAAAACACGAGTTCAGGTTTTGGGAATGCTCGCGATCTTCTCGTCAACGGTTTCTCGGATCGCAATTCTGTCGCTTCCATCGCGTTTCTAGCGTCATTTTACGTCGGAAATAGTCACGAGCAGTGCACGTAAACGTTTCTGGAGTCCAAAAAACACGAGTTCAGGTTTTGGGAATGCTCGCGATTTTCTCGTCAACGGGTTCTCAGATCGCAATTCTGTCGCTTCCAACGTGTTCCTCGTGGCATTTTACGTCGGAAATAGTCACGAGCAGTGCATGTGAACGTTTGTCCAGCCCAAAAAACACGAGATCAGGATTTGGGAATGCTCGCGATTTTCTCGTCAACGGTTTCTCGGATCGCAATTCTGTCGCTTCCAACGTGTTCCTCGTGTCATTTTACATCGGAAATAGTCACGAGTAGTGCACGTAAACGTTTCTGGATTCCAAAAAACACGAGTTCAGGTTTTGGGAATGCTCGCGATTTTCTCGTCAATGGTTTCTCGGATCGCAATTCTGTCACTTCCAACGTGTTCCTCGCGTCATTTTACGTCGGAAATAGTGACGAGAAATGCACGTAAACGTTTCTGGAGTCCAAAAAACACGAGTTCAGGTTTTGGGAATGCTCGCGATTTTCTCGTCAACGGTTTCCCGGATCGCAATTATGTCGCTTCCAACGTGTTCCTCGCGTCATTTTACATCGGAATTAGTCATGAGAAATGCACAAACACGGTTCTGGAATTAAAAAAACACGAGATCAGTGTTTGGGAATGCTCGCGATTTTCTCGTCAATGGTTTCTCGGATCGCAATTCTGTCACTTCCAACGTGTTCCTCGCGTCATTTTACGTCGGAAATAGTGACGAGAAATGCACGTAAACGTTTCTGGAGTCCAAAAAACACGAGTTCAGGTTTTGGGAATGCTCGCGATTTTCTCGTCAACGGTTTCCCGGATCGCAATTATGTCGCTTCCAACGTGTTCCTTGTGTCATTTTACGTCGGAAATAGTCACGAGCAGTGCACGTAAACGTTTGTGGAGTCCAAAAAACACGAGTTCAGGTTCTGGGAATGCTCGCGATTTTCTCGTCAACGTTTTCTCGGATCGCAATTCTGTCGCTTCCAACGCGTTCCTCGCGTCATTTTACATCGGAATTAGTCATGAGAAATGCACAAACGCGGTTCTGGAGTCCAAAAAACACGAGTTCAGGTTTTGGGAATGGTCGCGATTTTCTCGTCAACGGTTTCTCGGATCGCAATTCTGTCGCTTCCAACGCGTTCCTCGCGTCATTTTACATCGGAATTAGTCATGAGAAATGCACAAACACGGTTCTGGAATTAAAAAAACACGTGATCAGTGTTTGGGAATGCTCGCGATTTTCTCGTCAATGGTTTCTCGGATCGCAATTCTGTCACTTCCAACGTGTTCCTCGCGTCATTTTACATCGGAATTAGTCATGAGAAATGCACAAACACGGTTCTGGAATTAAAAAAACACGAGATCAGTGTTTGGGAATGCTCGCGATTTTCTCGTCAATGGTTTCTCGGATCGCAATTCTGTCACTTCCAACGTGTTCCTCGCGTCATTTTACGTCGGAAATAGTGACGAGAAATGCACGTAAACGTTTCTGGAGTCCAAAAAACACGAGTTCAGGTTTTGGGAATGCTCGCGATCTTCTCGTCAACGGTTTCTCGGATCGCAATTCTGTCGCTTCCATCGCGTTTCTAGCGTCATTTTACGTCGGAAATAGTCACGAGCAGTGCACGTAAACGTTTCTGGAGTCCAAAAAACACGAGTTCAGGTTTTGGGAATGCTCGCGATTTTCTCGTCAACGGGTTCTCAGATCGCAATTCTGTCGCTTCCAACGTGTTCCTCGTGGCATTTTACGTCGGAAATAGTCACGAGCAGTGCATGTGAACGTTTGTCCAGCCCAAAAAACACGAGATCAGGATTTGGGAATGCTCGCGATTTTCTCGTCAACGGTTTCTCGGATCGCAATTCTGTCGCTTCCAACGCGTTCCTCGCGTCATTTTACATCGGAATTAGTCATGAGAAATGCACAAGCACGGTTCTGGAGTTCAAAAAACACGAGATGAGGTTTTGGGAATGCTCGCGATCTTCTCGTCAACGGTTTCTCGGATCGCAATTCTGTCGCTTCCAACGCGTTCCTCGCGTCGTTTTACATCGGAATCAGTCACGAGAAATGCACAAACACGGTTCTGGAATTCAAAAAACACGAAATCAGGGGTTGGGAATGCTCGCGATTTTCTCGTCAACGGTTTCTCGGATCGCAATTCTGTCACTTCCAACGTGTTCCTCGCGTCATTTTACGTCGGAAATAGTGACGAGAAATGCACGTAAACGTTTCTTGATTCCAAAAAACACAAGTTCAGGTTTTGGGATTGCTCGCGATTTTCTTGTCAACGGTTTCTCGGATCGCAATTCTGTCGCTTCCAACGTGTTCCTCGTGTCATTTTACGTCGGAAATAGTCACGAGCAGTGCATGTGAGCGTTTGCGGAGCCCAAAAAACACGGGATCAGGATTTGGGAATGCTCGCGATTTTCTCGTCAACGGTTTCTCGGATCGCAATTCTGTCGCTTCCAACGTGTTCCTCGTGTCATTTTACGTCGGAAATAGTCACGAGTAGTGCACGTAAACGTTTCTGGATTCCAAAAAACACGAGTTCAGGTTTTGGGAATGCTCGCGATTTTCTCGTCAACGGTTTCTCGGATCGCAATTCTGTCGCTTCCATCGCGTTTCTAGCGTCATTTTACGTCGGAAATAGTCACGAGCAGTGCACGTAAACGTTTCTGGAGTCCAAAAAACACGAGTTCAGGTTTTGGGAATGCTCGCGATTTTCTCGTCAACGGTTTCTCAGATCGCAATTCTGTCGCTTCCAACGTGTTCCTCGTGTCATTTTACCTCGGAAATAGTCACGAGCAGTGCATGTGAACGTTTGTCGAGCCCAAAAAACACGAGATCAGGATTTGGGAATGCTCGCGATTTTCTCGTCAACGTTTTCTCGGATCGCAATTCTGTCGCTTCCAACGTGTTCCTCGCGTCAGTTTACATCGAAATTTGTCATGAGATATGCACAAACGCGGTTCTGGAGCCCAAAAAACACGAGATCAGGATTTGGGAATGCTTGCGATTTTCTCGTCAACGGTTTCTCAGATCGCAATTCTGTCGCTTCCAACGCGTTCCTCGCGTCATTTTACATCGGAATTAGTCATGAAAAATGCACAAACACGGTTCTGGAGTTCAAAAAACACGAGATGAGGTTTTGGGAATGCTCGCGATCTTCTCGTCAACGGTTTCTCGGATCGCAATTCTGTCGCTTCCAACGTGTTCCTCGTGTCATTTTACGTCAGAAATAGTCACGAGGAGTGCACGTGAACGTTTGTGGAGTCCAAAAAACACGAGTTCCGGTTCTGGGAATGCTCGCGATTTTCTCGTCAACGGTTTCTCGGATCGCAATTCTGTCACTTCCAACGTGTTCCTAGCGTCATTTTACGTCGAAAATAGTGACGAGAAAAGCACGTAAACGTTTCTGGATTCCAAAAAACACGAGTTCAGGTTTTGGGAATGCTCGCGATTTTCTCGTCAACGGTTTCTCGGATCGCAATTCTGTCGCTTCCATCGCGTTCCTAGCGTCATTTTACGTCGGAAATAGTCAGGAGCAGTGCATGTGAACGTTTGTCGAGCCCAAAAAACACGAGATCAGGATTTGGGAATGCTCGCGATTTTCTCGTCAACGTTTTCTCGGATCGCAATTCTGTCGCTTCCAACGTGTTCCTCGCGTCAGTTTACATCGAAATTTGTCATGAGAAATGCACAAACGCGGTTCTGGAGCCCAAAAAACACGAGATCAGGATTTGGGAATGCTCGCGATTTTCTCGTCAACGGTTTCTCGGATCGCAATTCTGTCGCTTCCAACGCGTTCCTCGCGTCATTTTACATCGGAATTAGTCATGAGAAATGCACAAACAAGGTTCTGGAGTTCAAAAAACACGAGATGAGGTTTTGGGAATGCTCGCGATCTTCTCGTCAACGGTTTCTCGGATCGCAATTCTGTCGCTTCCAACGTGTTCCTCGTGTCATTTTACGTCAGAAATAGTCACGAGGAGTGCACGTGAACGTTTGTGGAGTCCAAAAAACACGAGTTCAGGATTAGGGAATGCACGCGATTTTATCGTCAACGGTTTGTCGGATCGCAATTCTGTCGCTTCCAACGCGTTCCTCGCGTCGTTTTACATCGAAATTTGTCATGAGAAATGCACAAACGCGGTTCTGGAGCCCAAAAAACACGAGATCAGGATTTGGGAATGCTCGCGATTTTCTCGTCAACGGTTTCTCGGATCGCAATTCTGTCGCTTCCAATGTGTTCGTCGTGTCATTTTAGGTCGGAAATAGTCACGAGGAGTGCACGTGAACGTTTGTGGAGTCCAAAAAACACGAGTTCAGGTTCTGGGAATGCTCGCGATTTTCTCGTCAACGGTTTCTCGGATCGCAATTCTGTCACTTCCAACGTGTTCCTCGCGTCATTTTACGTCGGAAATAGTGACGAGAAATGCACGTAAACGTTTCTGGATTCCAAAAAACACGAGTTCAGGTTTTGGGAATGCTCGCGATTTTCTCGTCAACGGTTTCTCGGATCGCAATTCTGTCGCTTCCAACGCGTTCCTCGCGTCATTATACATCGGAATTAGTCATGAGAAATGCACAAACACGGTTCTGGAGTTCAAAAAACACGAGATGAGGTTTTGGGAATGCTCGCGATTTTCTCGTCAATGGTTTCTCGGATCGCAATTCTGTCGCTTCCATCGCGTTCCTAGCGTCATTTTACGTCGGAAATAGTCACGAGCAGTGCACGTAAACGTTTCTGGAGTCCAAAAAACACGAGTTCAGATTTTGGGAATGCTCGCGATTTTCTCGTCAACGGTTTCCCGGATCGCAATTATGTCGCTTCCAACGTGTTCCTCGTGTCATTTTCCGTCGGAAATAGTCACGAGCAGTGCACGTAAACGTTTCTGGAGCCCAAAAAACACGAGATCAGGATTTGGGAATGCTCGCGATTTTCTCGTCAACGGTTTCTCGGATCGCAATTCTGTCGCTTCCAACGCGTTCCTCGCGTCATTTTACATCGGAATTATTCATGAGAAATGCACAAACATGGTTCTGGAGTCCAAAAAACACGAGTTCAGTTTTTGGGAATGCTCGCGATTTTCTCGTCAACGGTTTCCCGGATCGCAATTATGTCGCTTCCAACGTGTTCCTCGTGTCATTTTCCGTCGGAAATAGTCACGAGCAGTGCACGTAAACGTTTGTGGAGTCCAAAAAACACGAGTTCAGGTTCTGGGAATGCTCGCGATTTTCTCGTCAACGTTTTCTCGGATCGCAATTCTGTCGCTTCCAACGCGTTCCTCGCGTCATTTTACATCGGAATTAGTCATGAGAAATGCACAAACGCGGTTCTGGAGTCCAAAAAACACGAGTTCAGGTTTTGGGAATGGTCGCGATTTTCTCGTCAACGGTTTCTCGGATCGCAATTCTGTCGCTTCCAACGCGTTCCTCGCGTCATTTTACATCGGAATTAGTCATGAGAAATGCACAAACACGGTTCTGGAGTTCAAAAAACACGAGATGAGGTTTTGGGAATGCTCGCGATTTTCTCGTCAATGGTTTCTCGGATCGCAATTCTGTCGCTTCCATCGCGTTCCTAGCGTCATTTTACGTCGGAAATAGTCACGAGCAGTGCACGTAAACGTTTCTGGAGTCCAAAAAACACGAGTTCAGATTTTGGGAATGCTCGCGATTTTCTCGTCAACGGTTTCCCGGATCGCAATTATGTCGCTTCCAACGTGTTCCTCGTGTCATTTTCCGTTGGAAATAGTCACGAGCAGTGCACGTAAACGTTTCTGGAGCCCAAAAAACACGAGATCAGGATTTGGGAATGCTCGCGATTTTCTCGTCAACGGTTTCTCGGATCGCAATTCTGTCGCTTCCAACGCGTTCCTCGCGTCATTTTACATCGGAATTATTCATGAGAAATGCACAAACATGGTTCTGGAGTCCAAAAAACACGAGTTCAGTTTTTGGGAATGCTCGCGATTTTCTCGTCAACGGTTTCCCGGATCGCAATTATGTCGCTTCCAACGTGTTCCTCGTGTCATTTTCCGTCGGAAATAGTCACGAGCAGTGCACGTAAACGTTTGTGGAGTCCAAAAAACACGAGTTCAGGTTCTGGGAATGCTCGCGATTTTCTCGTCAACGTTTTCTCGGATCGCAATTCTGTAGCTTCCAACGTGGTCCTCGCGTCATTTTACATCCGAATTAGTCATGAGAAATGCACAAACACGGTTCTGGAGTTAAAAAAAACGAGATCAGGGTTTGGGAATGCTCCCGATTTTCTCGTTAACGGATGCTCGGATCGCAATTCTGTCGCTTCCAACGTGTTCCTCGTGTCATTTTACGTCGGAAATAGTCACGAGCAGTGCATGTGAACGTTTGTCGAGCCCAAAAAACACGAGATCAGGATTTGGGAATGCTCGCGATTTTCTCGTCAACGTTTTCTCGGATCGCAATTCTGTCGCTTCCAACGTGTTCCTCGCGTCAGTTTACATCGAAATTTGTCATGAGAAATGCACAAACGCGGTTCTGGAGCCCAAAAAACACGAGATCAGGATTTGGGAATGCTCGCGATTTTCTCGTCAACGGTTTCTCGGATCGCAATTCTGTCGCTTCCAATGTGTTCCTCGTGTCATTTTAGGTCGGAAATAGTCACGAGCAGTGCATGTGAACGTTTGTGGAGCCCAAAAAACACGAGATCAGGATTTGGGAATGCTCGCGATTTTCTCGTCAACGTTTTCACGGATCGCAATTCTGTCGCTTCCAACGTGTTCCTCGTGTCATTTTACGTCAGAAATAGTCACGAGGAGTGCACGTGAACGTTTGTGGAGTCCAAAAAACACGAGTTCAGGTTCTGGGAATGCTCGCGATTTTCTCGTCAACGGTTTCTCGGATCGCAATTCTGTCACTTCCAACGTGTTCCTCGCGTCATTTTACGTCGAAAATAGTGACGAGAAATGCACGTAAACGTTTCTGGATTCCAAAAAACACGAGTTCAGGTTTTGGGAATGCTCGCGATTTTCTCGTCAACGGTTTCTCGGATCGCAATTCTGTCGCTTCCATCGCGTTCCTAGCGTCATTTTACGTCGGAAATAGTCACGAGCAGTGCATGTGAACGTTTGTCGAGCCCAAAAAACACGAGATCAGGATTTGGGAATGCTTGCGATTTTCTCGTCAACGTTTTCTCGGATCGCAATTCTGTCGCTTCCAACGTGTTCCTCGCGTCAGTTTACATCGAAATTTGTCATGAGAAATGCACAAACGCGGTTCTGGAGCCCAAAAAACACGAGATCAGGATTTGGGAATGCTCGCGATTTTCTCGTCAACGGTTTCTCGGATCGCAATTCTGTCGCTTCCAACGCGTTCCTCGCGTCATTTTACATCGGAATTAGTCATGAGAAATGCACAAACACGGTTCTGGAGTTCAAAAAACACGAGATGAGGTTTTGGGAATGCTCGCGATCTTCTCGTCAACGGTTTCTCGGATCGCAATTCTGTCGCTTCCAACGTGTTCCTCGTGTCATTTTACGTCAGAAATAGTCACGAGGAGTGCACGTGAACGTTTGTGGAGTCCAAAAAACACGAGTTCAGGATTAGGGAATGCACGCGATTTTATCGTCAACGGTTTGTCGGATCGCAATTCTGTCGCTTCCAACGCGTTCCTCGCGTCGTTTTACATCGAAATTTGTCATGAGAAATGCACAAACGCGGTTCTGGAGCCCAAAAAACACGAGATCAGGATTTGGGAATGCTCGCGATTTTCTCGTCAACGGTTTCTCGGATCGCAATTCTGTCGCTTCCAATGTGTTCCTCGTGTCATTTTAGGTCAGAAATAGTCACGAGGAGTGCACGTGAACGTTTGTGGAGTCCAAAAAACACGAGTTCAGGTTCTGGGAATGCTCGCGATTTTCTCGTCAACGTTTTCTCGGATCGCAATTCTGTCGCTTCCAACGTGTTCCTCGTGTCATTTTACGTCAGAAATAGTCACGAGGAGTGCACGTGAACGTTTGTGGAGTCCAAAAAACACGAGTTCAGGTTCTGGGAATGCTCGCGATTTTCTCGTCAACGGTTTCTCGGATCGCAATTCTGTCGCCTCCATCGCGTTCCTAGCGTCATTTTACGTCGGAAATAGTCACGAGCAGTGCATGTGAACGTTTGTCGAGCCCAAAAAACACGAGATCAGGATTTGGGAATGCTCGCGATTTTCTCGTCAACGATTTCTCGGATCGCAATTCTGTCGCTTCCAACGTGTTCCTCGCGTCAGTTTACATCGAAATTTGTCATGAGAAATGCACAAACGCGGTTCTGGAGCCCAAAAAACACGAGATCAGGATTTGGGAATGCTCGCGATTTTCTCGTCAACGGTTTCTCGGATCGCAATTCTGTCGCTTCCAACGCGTTCCTCGCGTCATTTTACATCGGAATTAGTCATGAGAAATGCACAAACACGGTTCTGGAGTTCAAAAAACACGAGATGAGGTTTTGGGAATGCTCGCGATCTTCTCGTCAACGGTTTCTCGGATCGCAATTCTGTCGCTTCCAACGTGTTCCTCGTGTCATTTTACGTCAGAAATAGTCACGAGGAGTGCACGTGAACGTTTGTGGAGTCCAAAAAACACGAGTTCAGGATTAGGGAATGCACGCGATTTTATCGTTAACGGTTTGTCGGATCGCAATTCTGTCGCTTCCAACGCGTTCCTCGCGTCGTTTTACATCGGAATTAGTCACGAGAAATGCACAAACACGGTTCTGGAATTCAAAAAACACGAGATCAGGGGTTGGGAATGCTCGCGATTTTCTCGTCAACGGTTTCTCGGATCGCAATTCTGTCACTTCCAACGTGTTCCTCGCGTCATTTACGTCGGAAATAGTGACGAGAAATGCACGTAAACGTTTCTTGATTCCAAAAAACACGAGTTCAGGTTTTGGGAATGCTCGCGATTTTCTTGTCAACGGTTTCTCGGATCGCAATTCTGTCGCTTCCAACGTGTTCCTCGTGTCATTTTACGTCGGAAATTGTCACGAGCAGTGCATGTGAGCGTTTGCGGAGCACAAAAAACACGGGATCAGGATTTGGGAATGCTCGCGATTTTCTCGTCAACGTTTTCTCGGATCGCAATTCTGTCGCTTCCAACGCGTTCCTCGCGTCATTTTACATCGGAATTAGTCATGAGAAATGCACAAACGCGGTTCTGGAGTCCAAAAAACACGAGTTCAGGTTTTGGGAATGGTCGCGATTTTCTCGTCAACGGTTTCTCGGATCGCAATTCTGTCGCTTCCAACGCGTTCCTCGCGTCATTTTACATCGGAATTAGTCATGAGAAATGCACAAACACGGTTCTGGAATTAAAAAAACACGAGATCAGTGTTTGGGAATGCTCGCGATTTTCTCGTCAATGGTTTCTCGAATCGAAATTCTGTCACTTCCAACGTGTTCCTCGCGTCATTTCACGTCGGAAATAGTGACGAGAAATGCACGTAAACGTTTCTGGAGTCCAAAAAACACGAGTTCAGGTTTTGGGAATGCTCGCGATTTTCTCGTCAACGGTTTCCCGGATCGCAATTATGTCGCTTCCAACGTGTTCCTCGTGTCATTTTACGTCGGATATAGTCACGAGCAGTCCACGTAAACGTTTCTGGAGCCCAAAAAACACGACACCAGGATTTGGGAATGCTCGCGATTTTCTCGTCAACGGTTTCTCGGATCGCAATTCTGTCGCTTCCAACGCGTTCCTCGCGTCATTTTACATCGGAATTAGTTATGAGAAATGCACAAAGGCGGTTCTGGAGTCCAAAAAACACGAGTTCAGGTTTTGGGAATGCTCGTGATTTTCTCGTCAATGGTTTCTCGGATCGCAATTCTGTCACTTCCAACGTGTTCCTCGCGTCATTTTACGTCGGACATAGTGACGAGAAATGCACGTAAACGTTTCTGGATTCCAAAAAACGCGAGTTCGGGTTTTGGGAATGCTCGCGATTTTCTCGTCAACGGGTTCTCGGATCGCAATTCTGTCGCTTCCATCGCGTTCCTAGCGTCATTTTACGTCGGAAATAGTCACGAGCAGTGCACGTAAACGTTTCTGGAGTCCAAAAAACACGAGTTCAGGTTTTGAGAATGCTCGCGATTTTCTCGTCAACGGTTTCTCGGATCGCAATTCTGTCGCTTCCAACGCGTTCCTCGCGTCATTTTACATCGGAATTAGTCATGAGAAATGCACAAACACGGTTCTGGAATTAAAAAAACACGTGATCAGTGTTTGGGAATGCTCGCGATTTTCTCGTCAATGGTTTCTCGGATCGCAATTCTGTCACTTCCAACGTGTTCCTCGCGTCATTTTACATCGGAATTAGTCATGAGAAATGCACAAACACGGTTCTGGAATTAAAAAAACACGAGATCAGTGTTTGGGAATGCTCGCGATTTTCTCGTCAATGGTTTCTCGGATCGCAATTCTGTCACTTCCAACGTGTTCCTCGCGTCATTTTACGTCGGAAATAGTGACGAGAAATGCACGTAAACGTTTCTGGAGTCCAAAAAACACGAGTTCAGGTTTTGGGAATGCTCGCGATCTTCTCGTCAACGGTTTCTCGGATCGCAATTCTGTCGCTTCCATCGCGTTTCTAGCGTCATTTTACGTCGGAAATAGTCACGAGCAGTGCACGTAAACGTTTCTGGAGTCCAAAAAACACGAGTTCAGGTTTTGGGAATGCTCGCGATTTTCTCGTCAACGGGTTCTCAGATCGCAATTCTGTCGCTTCCAACGTGTTCCTCGTGGCATTTTACGTCGGAAATAGTCACGAGCAGTGCATGTGAACGTTTGTCCAGCCCAAAAAACACGAGATCAGGATTTGGGAATGCTCGCGATTTTCTCGTCAACGGTTTCTCGGATCGCAATTCTGTCGCTTCCAACGCGTTCCTCGCGTCATTTTACATCGGAATTAGTCATGAGAAATGCACAAGCACGGTTCTGGAGTTCAAAAAACACGAGATGAGGTTTTGGGAATGCTCGCGATCTTCTCGTCAACGGTTTCTCGGATCGCAATTCTGTCGCTTCCAACGCGTTCCTCGCGTCGTTTTACATCGGAATCAGTCACGAGAAATGCACAAACACGGTTCTGGAATTCAAAAAACACGAAATCAGGGGTTGGGAATGCTCGCGATTTTCTCGTCAACGGTTTCTCGGATCGCAATTCTGTCACTTCCAACGTGTTCCTCGCGTCATTTTACGTCGGAAATAGTGACGAGAAATGCACGTAAACGTTTCTTGATTCCAAAAAACACAAGTTCAGGTTTTGGGATTGCTCGCGATTTTCTTGTCAACGGTTTCTCGGATCGCAATTCTGTCGCTTCCAACGTGTTCCTCGTGTCATTTTACGTCGGAAATAGTCACGAGCAGTGCATGTGAGCGTTTGCGGAGCCCAAAAAACACGGGATCAGGATTTGGGAATGCTCGCGATTTTCTCGTCAACGGTTTCTCGGATCGCAATTCTGTCGCTTCCAACGTGTTCCTCGTGTCATTTTACGTCGGAAATAGTCACGAGTAGTGCACGTAAACGTTTCTGGATTCCAAAAAACACGAGTTCAGGTTTTGGGAATGCTCGCGATTTTCTCGTCAACGGTTTCTCGGATCGCAATTCTGTCGCTTCCATCGCGTTTCTAGCGTCATTTTACGTCGGAAATAGTCACGAGCAGTGCACGTAAACGTTTCTGGAGTCCAAAAAACACGAGTTCAGGTTTTGGGAATGCTCGCGATTTTCTCGTCAACGGTTTCTCAGATCGCAATTCTGTCGCTTCCAACGTGTTCCTCGTGTCATTTTACCTCGGAAATAGTCACGAGCAGTGCATGTGAACGTTTGTCGAGCCCAAAAAACACGAGATCAGGATTTGGGAATGCTCGCGATTTTCTCGTCAACGTTTTCTCGGATCGCAATTCTGTCGCTTCCAACGTGTTCCTCGCGTCAGTTTACATCGAAATTTGTCATGAGATATGCACAAACGCGGTTCTGGAGCCCAAAAAACACGAGATCAGGATTTGGGAATGCTTGCGATTTTCTCGTCAACGGTTTCTCAGATCGCAATTCTGTCGCTTCCAACGCGTTCCTCGCGTCATTTTACATCGGAATTAGTCATGAAAAATGCACAAACACGGTTCTGGAGTTCAAAAAACACGAGATGAGGTTTTGGGAATGCTCGCGATCTTCTCGTCAACGGTTTCTCGGATCGCAATTCTGTCGCTTCCAACGTGTTCCTCGTGTCATTTTACGTCAGAAATAGTCACGAGGAGTGCACGTGAACGTTTGTGGAGTCCAAAAAACACGAGTTCCGGTTCTGGGAATGCTCGCGATTTTCTCGTCAACGGTTTCTCGGATCGCAATTCTGTCACTTCCAACGTGTTCCTAGCGTCATTTTACGTCGAAAATAGTGACGAGAAAAGCACGTAAACGTTTCTGGATTCCAAAAAACACGAGTTCAGGTTTTGGGAATGCTCGCGATTTTCTCGTCAACGGTTTCTCGGATCGCAATTCTGTCGCTTCCATCGCGTTCCTAGCGTCATTTTACGTCGGAAATAGTCAGGAGCAGTGCATGTGAACGTTTGTCGAGCCCAAAAAACACGAGATCAGGATTTGGGAATGCTCGCGATTTTCTCGTCAACGTTTTCTCGGATCGCAATTCTGTCGCTTCCAACGTGTTCCTCGCGTCAGTTTACATCGAAATTTGTCATGAGAAATGCACAAACGCGGTTCTGGAGCCCAAAAAACACGAGATCAGGATTTGGGAATGCTCGCGATTTTCTCGTCAACGGTTTCTCGGATCGCAATTCTGTCGCTTCCAACGCGTTCCTCGCGTCATTTTACATCGGAATTAGTCATGAGAAATGCACAAACAAGGTTCTGGAGTTCAAAAAACACGAGATGAGGTTTTGGGAATGCTCGCGATCTTCTCGTCAACGGTTTCTCGGATCGCAATTCTGTCGCTTCCAACGTGTTCCTCGTGTCATTTTACGTCAGAAATAGTCACGAGGAGTGCACGTGAACGTTTGTGGAGTCCAAAAAACACGAGTTCAGGATTAGGGAATGCACGCGATTTTATCGTCAACGGTTTGTCGGATCGCAATTCTGTCGCTTCCAACGCGTTCCTCGCGTCGTTTTACATCGAAATTTGTCATGAGAAATGCACAAACGCGGTTCTGGAGCCCAAAAAACACGAGATCAGGATTTGGGAATGCTCGCGATTTTCTCGTCAACGGTTTCTCGGATCGCAATTCTGTCGCTTCCAATGTGTTCGTCGTGTCATTTTAGGTCGGAAATAGTCACGAGGAGTGCACGTGAACGTTTGTGGAGTCCAAAAAACACGAGTTCAGGTTCTGGGAATGCTCGCGATTTTCTCGTCAACGGTTTCTCGGATCGCAATTCTGTCACTTCCAACGTGTTCCTCGCGTCATTTTACGTCGGAAATAGTGACGAGAAATGCACGTAAACGTTTCTGGATTCCAAAAAACACGAGTTCAGGTTTTGGGAATGCTCGCGATTTTCTCGTCAACGGTTTCTCGGATCGCAATTCTGTCGCTTCCAACGCGTTCCTCGCGTCATTATACATCGGAATTAGTCATGAGAAATGCACAAACACGGTTCTGGAGTTCAAAAAACACGAGATGAGGTTTTGGGAATGCTCGCGATTTTCTCGTCAATGGTTTCTCGGATCGCAATTCTGTCGCTTCCATCGCGTTCCTAGCGTCATTTTACGTCGGAAATAGTCACGAGCAGTGCACGTAAACGTTTCTGGAGTCCAAAAAACACGAGTTCAGATTTTGGGAATGCTCGCGATTTTCTCGTCAACGGTTTCCCGGATCGCAATTATGTCGCTTCCAACGTGTTCCTCGTGTCATTTTCCGTCGGAAATAGTCACGAGCAGTGCACGTAAACGTTTCTGGAGCCCAAAAAACACGAGATCAGGATTTGGGAATGCTCGCGATTTTCTCGTCAACGGTTTCTCGGATCGCAATTCTGTCGCTTCCAACGCGTTCCTCGCGTCATTTTACATCGGAATTATTCATGAGAAATGCACAAACATGGTTCTGGAGTCCAAAAAACACGAGTTCAGTTTTTGGGAATGCTCGCGATTTTCTCGTCAACGGTTTCCCGGATCGCAATTATGTCGCTTCCAACGTGTTCCTCGTGTCATTTTCCGTCGGAAATAGTCACGAGCAGTGCACGTAAACGTTTGTGGAGTCCAAAAAACACGAGTTCAGGTTCTGGGAATGCTCGCGATTTTCTCGTCAACGTTTTCTCGGATCGCAATTCTGTCGCTTCCAACGCGTTCCTCGCGTCATTTTACATCGGAATTAGTCATGAGAAATGCACAAACGCGGTTCTGGAGTCCAAAAAACACGAGTTCAGGTTTTGGGAATGGTCGCGATTTTCTCGTCAACGGTTTCTCGGATCGCAATTCTGTCGCTTCCAACGCGTTCCTCGCGTCATTTTACATCGGAATTAGTCATGAGAAATGCACAAACACGGTTCTGGAGTTCAAAAAACACGAGATGAGGTTTTGGGAATGCTCGCGATTTTCTCGTCAATGGTTTCTCGGATCGCAATTCTGTCGCTTCCATCGCGTTCCTAGCGTCATTTTACGTCGGAAATAGTCACGAGCAGTGCACGTAAACGTTTCTGGAGTCCAAAAAACACGAGTTCAGATTTTGGGAATGCTCGCGATTTTCTCGTCAACGGTTTCCCGGATCGCAATTATGTCGCTTCCAACGTGTTCCTCGTGTCATTTTCCGTCGGAAATAGTCACGAGCAGTGCACGTAAACGTTTCTGGAGCCCAAAAAACACGAGATCAGGATTTGGGAATGCTCGCGATTTTCTCGTCAACGGTTTCTCGGATCGCAATTCTGTCGCTTCCAACGCGTTCCTCGCGTCATTTTACATCGGAATTATTCATGAGAAATGCACAAACATGGTTCTGGAGTCCAAAAAACACGAGTTCAGTTTTTGGGAATGCTCGCGATTTTCTCGTCAACGGTTTCCCGGATCGCAATTATGTCGCTTCCAACGTGTTCCTCGTGTCATTTTCCGTCGGAAATAGTCACGAGCAGTGCACGTAAACGTTTGTGGAGTCCAAAAAACACGAGTTCAGGTTCTGGGAATGCTCGCGATTTTCTCGTCAACGTTTTCTCGGATCGCAATTCTGTAGCTTCCAACGTGGTCCTCGCGTCATTTTACATCCGAATTAGTCATGAGAAATGCACAAACACGGTTCTGGAGTTAAAAAAAACGAGATCAGGGTTTGGGAATGCTCCCGATTTTCTCGTTAACGGATGCTCGGATCGCAATTCTGTCGCTTCCAACGTGTTCCTCGTGTCATTTTACGTCGGAAATAGTCACGAGCAGTGCATGTGAACGTTTGTCGAGCCCAAAAAACACGAGATCAGGATTTGGGAATGCTCGCGATTTTCTCGTCAACGTTTTCTCGGATCGCAATTCTGTCGCTTCCAACGTGTTCCTCGCGTCAGTTTACATCGAAATTTGTCATGAGAAATGCACAAACGCGGTTCTGGAGCCCAAAAAACACGAGATCAGGATTTGGGAATGCTCGCGATTTTCTCGTCAACGGTTTCTCGGATCGCAATTCTGTCGCTTCCAATGTGTTCCTCGTGTCATTTTAGGTCGGAAATAGTCACGAGCAGTGCATGTGAACGTTTGTGGAGCCCAAAAAACACGAGATCAGGATTTGGGAATGCTCGCGATTTTCTCGTCAACGTTTTCACGGATCGCAATTCTGTCGCTTCCAACGTGTTCCTCGTGTCATTTTACGTCAGAAATAGTCACGAGGAGTGCACGTGAACGTTTGTGGAGTCCAAAAAACACGAGTTCAGGTTCTGGGAATGCTCGCGATTTTCTCGTCAACGGTTTCTCGGATCGCAATTCTGTCACTTCCAACGTGTTCCTCGCGTCATTTTACGTCGAAAATAGTGACGAGAAATGCACGTAAACGTTTCTGGATTCCAAAAAACACGAGTTCAGGTTTTGGGAATGCTCGCGATTTTCTCGTCAACGGTTTCTCGGATCGCAATTCTGTCGCTTCCATCGCGTTCCTAGCGTCATTTTACGTCGGAAATAGTCACGAGCAGTGCATGTGAACGTTTGTCGAGCCCAAAAAACACGAGATCAGGATTTGGGAATGCTTGCGATTTTCTCGTCAACGTTTTCTCGGATCGCAATTCTGTCGCTTCCAACGTGTTCCTCGCGTCAGTTTACATCGAAATTTGTCATGAGAAATGCACAAACGCGGTTCTGGAGCCCAAAAAACACGAGATCAGGATTTGGGAATGCTCGCGATTTTCTCGTCAACGGTTTCTCGGATCGCAATTCTGTCGCTTCCAACGCGTTCCTCGCGTCATTTTACATCGGAATTAGTCATGAGAAATGCACAAACACGGTTCTGGAGTTCAAAAAACACGAGATGAGGTTTTGGGAATGCTCGCGATCTTCTCGTCAACGGTTTCTCGGATCGCAATTCTGTCGCTTCCAACGTGTTCCTCGTGTCATTTTACGTCAGAAATAGTCACGAGGAGTGCACGTGAACGTTTGTGGAGTCCAAAAAACACGAGTTCAGGATTAGGGAATGCACGCGATTTTATCGTCAACGGTTTGTCGGATCGCAATTCTGTCGCTTCCAACGCGTTCCTCGCGTCGTTTTACATCGAAATTTGTCATGAGAAATGCACAAACGCGGTTCTGGAGCCCAAAAAACACGAGATCAGGATTTGGGAATGCTCGCGATTTTCTCGTCAACGGTTTCTCGGATCGCAATTCTGTCGCTTCCAATGTGTTCCTCGTGTCATTTTAGGTCAGAAATAGTCACGAGGAGTGCACGTGAACGTTTGTGGAGTCCAAAAAACACGAGTTCAGGTTCTGGGAATGCTCGCGATTTTCTCGTCAACGTTTTCTCGGATCGCAATTCTGTCGCTTCCAACGTGTTCCTCGTGTCATTTTACGTCAGAAATAGTCACGAGGAGTGCACGTGAACGTTTGTGGAGTCCAAAAAACACGAGTTCAGGTTCTGGGAATGCTCGCGATTTTCTCGTCAACGGTTTCTCGGATCGCAATTCTGTCGCCTCCATCGCGTTCCTAGCGTCATTTTACGTCGGAAATAGTCACGAGCAGTGCATGTGAACGTTTGTCGAGCCCAAAAAACACGAGATCAGGATTTGGGAATGCTCGCGATTTTCTCGTCAACGATTTCTCGGATCGCAATTCTGTCGCTTCCAACGTGTTCCTCGCGTCAGTTTACATCGAAATTTGTCATGAGAAATGCACAAACGCGGTTCTGGAGCCCAAAAAACACGAGATCAGGATTTGGGAATGCTCGCGATTTTCTCGTCAACGGTTTCTCGGATCGCAATTCTGTCGCTTCCAACGCGTTCCTCGCGTCATTTTACATCGGAATTAGTCATGAGAAATGCACAAACACGGTTCTGGAGTTCAAAAAACACGAGATGAGGTTTTGGGAATGCTCGCGATCTTCTCGTCAACGGTTTCTCGGATCGCAATTCTGTCGCTTCCAACGTGTTCCTCGTGTCATTTTACGTCAGAAATAGTCACGAGGAGTGCACGTGAACGTTTGTGGAGTCCAAAAAACACGAGTTCAGGATTAGGGAATGCACGCGATTTTATCGTTAACGGTTTGTCGGATCGCAATTCTGTCGCTTCCAACGCGTTCCTCGCGTCGTTTTACATCGGAATTAGTCACGAGAAATGCACAAACACGGTTCTGGAATTCAAAAAACACGAGATCAGGGGTTGGGAATGCTCGCGATTTTCTCGTCAACGGTTTCTCGGATCGCAATTCTGTCACTTCCAACGTGTTCCTCGCGTCATTTACGTCGGAAATAGTGACGAGAAATGCACGTAAACGTTTCTTGATTCCAAAAAACACGAGTTCAGGTTTTGGGAATGCTCGCGATTTTCTTGTCAACGGTTTCTCGGATCGCAATTCTGTCGCTTCCAACGTGTTCCTCGTGTCATTTTACGTCGGAAATTGTCACGAGCAGTGCATGTGAGCGTTTGCGGAGCACAAAAAACACGGGATCAGGATTTGGGAATGCTCGCGATTTTCTCGTCAACGTTTTCTCGGATCGCAATTCTGTCGCTTCCAACGCGTTCCTCGCGTCATTTTACATCGGAATTAGTCATGAGAAATGCACAAACGCGGTTCTGGAGTCCAAAAAACACGAGTTCAGGTTTTGGGAATGGTCGCGATTTTCTCGTCAACGGTTTCTCGGATCGCAATTCTGTCGCTTCCAACGCGTTCCTCGCGTCATTTTACATCGGAATTAGTCATGAGAAATGCACAAACACGGTTCTGGAATTAAAAAAACACGAGATCAGTGTTTGGGAATGCTCGCGATTTTCTCGTCAATGGTTTCTCGAATCGAAATTCTGTCACTTCCAACGTGTTCCTCGCGTCATTTCACGTCGGAAATAGTGACGAGAAATGCACGTAAACGTTTCTGGAGTCCAAAAAACACGAGTTCAGGTTTTGGGAATGCTCGCGATTTTCTCGTCAACGGTTTCCCGGATCGCAATTATGTCGCTTCCAACGTGTTCCTCGTGTCATTTTACGTCGGATATAGTCACGAGCAGTCCACGTAAACGTTTCTGGAGCCCAAAAAACACGACACCAGGATTTGGGAATGCTCGCGATTTTCTCGTCAACGGTTTCTCGGATCGCAATTCTGTCGCTTCCAACGCGTTCCTCGCGTCATTTTACATCGGAATTAGTTATGAGAAATGCACAAAGGCGGTTCTGGAGTCCAAAAAACACGAGTTCAGGTTTTGGGAATGCTCGTGATTTTCTCGTCAATGGTTTCTCGGATCGCAATTCTGTCACTTCCAACGTGTTCCTCGCGTCATTTTACGTCGGAAATAGTGACGAGAAATGCACGTAAACGTTTCTGGATTCCAAAAAACGCGAGTTCGGGTTTTGGGAATGCTCGCGATTTTCTCGTCAACGGGTTCTCGGATCGCAATTCTGTCGCTTCCATCGCGTTCCTAGCGTCATTTTACGTCGGAAATAGTCACGAGCAGTGCACGTAAACGTTTCTGGAGTCCAAAAAACACGAGTTCAGGTTTTGAGAATGCTCGCGATTTTCTCGTCAACGGTTTCTCGGATCGCAATTCTGTCGCTTCCATCGCGTTCCTAGCGTCATTTTACGTCGGAAATAGTCACGAGCAGTGCACGTAAACGTTTCTGGAGTCCAAAAAACACGAGTTCAGGTTTTGGGAATGCTCCCGATTTTCTCGTCAACGGTTTCCCGGATCGCAATTATGTCGCTTCCAACGTGTTCCTCGTGTCATTTTCCGTCGGAAATAGTCACGAGCAGTGCACGTAAACGTTTCTGGAGCCCAAAAAACACGAGATCAGGATTTGGGAATGGTCGCGATTTTCTCGTCAACGGTTTCTCGGATCGCAATTCTGTCGCTTCCAACGCGTTCCTCGCGTCATTTTACGTCGGAAATAGTCACGAGCAGTGCACGTAAACGTTTGTGGAGTCCAAAAAACACGAGTTCAGGTTCTGGGAATGCTCGCGATTTTCTCGTCAACGTTTTCTCGGATCGCAATTCTGTCGCTTCCAACGCGTTCCTCGCGTCATTTTACATCGGAATTAGTCATGAGAAATGCACAAACGCGGTTCTGGAGTCCAAAAAACACGAGTTCAGGTTTTGGGAATGGTCGCGATTTTCTCGTTAACGGTTTCTCGGATCGCAATTCTGTCGCTTCCAACGCGTTCCTCGCGTCATTTTACATCGGAATTAGTCATGAGAAATGCACAAACACGGTTCTGGAATTAAAAAAACACGAGATCAGTGTTTGGGAATGCTCGCGATTTTCTCGTCAATGGTTTCTCGGATCGAAATTCTGTCACTTCCAACGTGTTCCTCGCGTCATTTCACGTCGGAAATAGTGACGAGAAATGCACGTAAACGTTTCTGGAGTCCAAAAAACACGAGTTCAGGTTTTGGGAATGCTCGCGATTTTCTCGTCAACGGTTTCCCGGATCGCAATTATGTCGCTTCCAACGTGTTCCTCGTGTCATTTTACGTCGGATATAGACACGAGCAGTGCACGTAAACGTTTCTGGAGCCCAAAAAACACGAGACCAGGATTTGGGAATGCTCGCGATTTTCTCGTCAACGGTTTCTCGGATCGCAATTCTGTCGCTTCCAACGCGTTCCTCGCGTCATTTTACATCGGAATTAGTTATGAGAAATGCACAAACGCGGTTCTGGAGTCCAAAAAACACGAGTTCAGGTTTTGGGAATGCTCGTGATTTTCTCGTCAATGGTTTCTCGGATCGCAATTCTGTCACTTCCAACGTGTTCCTCGCGTCATTTTACGTCGGAAATAGTGACGAGAAATGCACGTAAACGTTTCTGGATTCCAAAAAACGCGAGTTCGGGTTTTGGGAATGCTCGCGATTTTCTCGTCAACGGGTTCTCGGATCGCAATTCTGTCGCTTCCAACGTGGTCCTCGCGTCATTTTACATCTGAATTAGTCATGAGAAATGCACAAACACGGTTCTGGAGTTCAAAAAAAACGAGATCAGGGTTTGGGAATGCTCCCGATTTTCTCGTTAACGGATGCTCGGATCGCAATTCTGTCGCTTCCAACGCGTTCCTCGCGTCATTTTACATCGGAATTAGTCATGAGAAATGCACAACCGCGGTTCTGGAGTCCAAAAAACACGAGTTCAGGTTTTGGGAATGGTCGCGATTTTCTCGTCAACGGTTTCTCGGATCGCAATTCTGTCGCTTCCAACGCGTTCCTCGCGTCAGTTTACATCGAAATTTGTCATGAGAAATGCACAAACGCGGTTCTGGAGCCCAAAAAACACGAGATCAGGATTTGGGAATGCTCGCGATTTTCTCGTCAACGGTTTCTCGGATCGCAATTCTGTCGCTTCCAATGTGTTCCTCGTGTCATTTTAGGTCAGAAATAGTCACGAGGAGTGCACGTGAACGTTTGTGGAGTCCAAAAAACACGAGTTCAGGTTCTGGGAATGCTCGCGATTTTCTCGTCAACGTTTTCTCGGATCGCAATTCTGTCGCTTCCAACGTGTTCCTCGTGTCATTTTACGTCAGAAATAGTCACGAGGAGTGCACGTGAACGTTTGTGGAGTCCAAAAAACACGAGTTCAGGTTCTGGGAATGCTCGAGCTTTTCTCGTCAACGGTTTCTCGGATCGCAATTCTGTCGCCTCCATCGCGTTCCTAGCGTCATTTTACGTCGGAAATAGTCACGAGCAGTGCATGTGAACGTTTGTCGAGCCCAAAAAACACGAGATCAGGATTTGGGAATGCTCGCGATTTTCTCGTCAACGATTTCTCGGATCGCAATTCTGTCGCTTCCAACGTGTTCCTCGCGTCAGTTTACATCGAAATTTGTCATGAGAAATGCACAAACGCGGTTCTGGAGCCCAAAAAACACGAGATCAGGATTTGGGAATGCTCGCGATTTTCTCGTCAACGGTTTCTCGGATCGCAATTCTGTCGCTTCCAACGCGTTCCTCGCGTCATTTTACATCGGAATTAGTCATGAGAAATGCACAAACACGGTTCTGGAGTTCAAAAAACACGAGATGAGGTTTTGGGAATGCTCGCGATCTTCTCGTCAACGGTTTCTCGGATCGCAATTCTGTCGCTTCCAACGTGTTCCTCGTGTCATTTTACGTCAGAAATAGTCACGAGGAGTGCACGTGAACGTTTGTGGAGTCCAAAAAACACGAGTTCAGGATTAGGGAATGCACGCGATTTTATCGTCAACGGTTTGTCGGATCGCAATTCTGTCGCTTCCAACGCGTTCCTCGCGTCGTTTTACATCGGAATTAGTCACGAGAAATGCACAAACACGGTTCTGGAATTCAAAAAACACGAGATCAGGGGTTGGGAATGCTCGCGATTTTCTCGTCAACGGTTTCTCGGATCGCAATTCTGTCACTTCCAACGTGTTCCTCGCGTCATTTACGTCGGAAATAGTGACGAGAAATGCACGTAAACGTTTCTTGATTCCAAAAAACACGAGTTCAGGTTTTGGGAATGCTCGCGATTTTCTTGTCAACGGTTTCTCGGATCGCAATTCTGTCGCTTCCAACGTGTTCCTCGTGTCATTTTACGTCGGAAATTGTCACGAGCAGTGCATGTGAGCGTTTGCGGAGACCAAAAAACACGGGATCAGGATTTGGGAATGCTCGCGATTTTCTCGTCAACGTTTTCTCGGATCGCAATTCTGTCGCTTCCAACGCGTTCCTCGCGTCATTTTACATCGGAATTAGTCATGAGAAATGCACAAACGCGGTTCTGGAGTCCAAAAAACACGAGTTCAGGTTTTGGGAATGGTCGCGATTTTCTCGTCAACGGTTTCTCGGATCGCAATTCTGTCGCTTCCAACGCGTTCCTCGCGTCATTTTACATCGGAATTAGTCATGAGAAATGCACAAACATGGTTCTGGAATTAAAAAAACACGAGTTCAGGTTTTGGGAATGCTCGCGATTTTCTCGTCAACGGTTTCCCGGATCGCAATTATGTCGCTTCCAACGCGTTCCTCGCGTCATTTTACATCGGAATTAGTCATGAGAAATGCACAAACGCGGTTCTGGAGTCCAAAAAACACGAGTTCAGGTTTTGGGAATGGTCGCGATTTTCTCGTCAACGGTTTCTCGGATCGCAATTCTGTCGCTTCCAACGCGTTCCTCGCGTCATTTTACATCGGAATTAGTCATGAGAAATGCACAAACACGGTTCTGGAATTAAAAAAACACGAGATCAGTGTTTGGGAATGCTCGCGATTTTCTCGTCAATGGTTTCTCGGATCGAAATTCTGTCACTTCCAACGTGTTCCTCGCGTCATTTCACGTCGGAAATAGTGACGAGAAATGCACGTAAACGTTTCTGGAGTCCAAAAAACACGAGTTCAGGTTTTGGGAATGCTCGCGATTTTCTCGTCAACGGTTTCCCGGATCGCAATTATGTCGCTTCCAACGTGTTCCTCGTGTCATTTTACGTCGGAAATAGTCACGA
Source organism: Crossocerus cetratus (assembly GCA_963675795.1). Taxonomy (NCBI): domain Eukaryota; kingdom Metazoa; phylum Arthropoda; class Insecta; order Hymenoptera; family Crabronidae; genus Crossocerus; species Crossocerus cetratus. The sequence goes on from CAVMBF010000002.1 coordinate 2,038,572, forward strand.
GCAGTGCACGTAAACGTTTCTGGAGCCCAAAAAACACGAGACCAGGATTTGGGAATGCTCGCGATTTTCTCGTCAACGGTTTCTCGGATCGCAATTCTGTCGCTTCCAACGCGTTCCTCGCGTCATTTTACATCGGAATTAGTTATGAGAAATGCACAAACGCGGTTCTGGAGTCCAAAAAACACGAGTTCAGGTTTTGGGAATGCTCGTGATTTTCTCGTCAATGGTTTCTCGGATCGCAATTCTGTCACTTCCAACGTGTTCCTCGCGTCATTTTACGTCGGAAATAGTGACGAGAAATGCACGTAAACGTTTCTGGATTCCAAAAAACGCGAGTTCGGGTTTTGGGAATGCTCGCGATTTTCTCGTCAACGGGTTCTCGGATCGCAATTCTGTCGCTTCCATCGCGTTCCTAGCGTCATTTTACGTCGGAAATAGTCACGAGCAGTGCACGTAAACGTTTCTGGAGTCCAAAAAACACGAGTTCAGGTTTTGAGAATGCTCGGGATTTTCTCGTCAACGGTTTCTCGGATCGCAATTCTGTCGCTTCCATCGCGTTCCTAGCGTCATTTTACGTCGGAAATAGTCACGAGCAGTGCACGTAAACGTTTCTGGAGCCCAAAAAACACGAGATCAGGATTTGGGAATGGTCGCGATTTTCTCGTCAACGGTTTCTCGGATCGCAATTCTGTCGCTTCCAACGCGTTCCTCGCGTCATTTTACGTCGGAAATAGTCACGAGCAGTGCACGTAAACGTTTCTGGAGTCCAAAAAACACGAGTTCAGGTTTTGGGAATGCTCCCGATTTTCTCGTCAACGGTTTCCCGGATCGCAATTATGTCGCTTCCAACGTGTTCCTCGTGTCATTTTCCGTCGGAAATAGTCACGAGCAGTGCACGTAAACGTTTCTGGAGCCCAAAAAACACGAGATCAGGATTTGGGAATGGTCGCGATTTTCTCGTCAACGGTTTCTCGGATCGCAATTCTGTCGCTTCCAACGCGTTCCTCGCGTCATTTTACGTCGGAAATAGTCACGAGCAGTGCACGTAAACGTTTGTGGAGTCCAAAAAACACGAGTTCAGGTTCTGGGAATGCTCGCGATTTTCTCGTCAACGTTTTCTCGGATCGCAATTCTGTCGCTTCCAACGCGTTCCTCGCGTCATTTTACATCGGAATTAGTCATGAGAAATGCACAAACGCGGTTCTGGAGTCCAAAAAACACGAGTTCAGGTTTTGGGAATGGTCGCGATTTTCTCGTTAACGGTTTCTCGGATCGCAATTCTGTCGCTTCCAACGCGTTCCTCGCGTCATTTTACATCGGAATTAGTCATGAGAAATGCACAAACACGGTTCTGGAATTAAAAAAACACGAGATCAGTGTTTGGGAATGCTCGCGATTTTCTCGTCAATGGTTTCTCGGATCGCAATTCTGTCACTTCCAACGTGTTCCTCGCGTCATTTTACGTCGGAAATAGTGACGAGAAATGCACGTAAACGTTTCTGGATTCCAAAAAACACGAGTTCGGGTTTTGGGAATGCTCGCGATTTTCTCGTCAGCGGTTTCTCGGATCGCAATTCTGTCGCTTCCATCGCGTTCCTAGCGTCATTTTACGTCGGAAATAGTCACGAGCAGTGCACGTAAATGTTTCTGGAGTCCAAAAAACACGAGTTCAGGTTTTGGGAATGCTCGCGATTTTCTCGTCAACGGTTTCCCGGATCGCAATTATGTCGCTTCCAACGTGTTCCTCGTGTCATTTTCCGTCGGAAATAGTCACGAGCAGTGCACGTAAACGTTTCTGGAGCCCAAAAAACACGAGATCAGGATTTGGGAATGCTCGCGATTTTCTCGTCAACGGTTTCTCGGATCGCAATTCTGTCGCTTCCAACGCGTTCCTCGCGTCATTTTACATCGGAATTAGTCATGAGAAATGCACAAACGCGGTTCTGGAGTCCAAAAAACACGAGTTCAGTTTTTGGGAATGCTCGCGATTTTCTCGTCAACGGTTTCCCGGATCGCAATTATGTCGCTACCAACGTGTTCCTCGTGTCATTTTACGTCGGAAATAGTCACGAGCAGTGCACGTAAACGTTTGTGGAGTCCAAAAAACACGAGTTCAGGTTCTGGGAATGCTCGCGATTTTATCGTCAACGTTTTCTCGGATCGCAATTCTGTAGCTTCCAACGTGGTCCTCGCGTCATTTTACATCTGAATTAGTCATGAGAAATGCACAAACACGGTTCTGGAGTTCAAAAAAAAACGAGATCAGGGTTTGGGAATGCTCCCGATTTTCTCGTTAACGGATGCTCGGATCGCAATTCTGTCGCTTCCAACGCGTTCCTCGCGTCAGTTTACATCGGAATTAGTCATGAGAAATGCACAAACGCGGTTCTGGAGTCCAAAAAACACGAGTTCAGGTTTTGGGAATGGTCGCGATTTTCTCGTCAACGGTTTCTCGGATCGCAATTCTGTCGCTTCCAACGCGTTCCTCGCGTCATTTTACATCGGAATTAGTCATGAGAAATGCACAAACACGGTTCTGGAATTAAAAAAACACGAGATCAGGGTTTGGGAATGCTCGGGATTTTCTCGTCAACGGTTTCTCGGATCGCAATTCTGTCACTTCCAACGTGTTCCTCGCGTCATTTTACGTCGGAAATAGTCACGAGCAGTGCATGTGAACGTTTGTCGAGCCCAAAAAACACGAGATCAGGATTTGGGAATGCTCGCGATTTTCTCGTCAACGTTTTCTCGGATCGCAATTCTGTCGCTTACAACGTGTTCCTCGCGTCAGTTTACATCGAAATTTGTCATGAGAAATGCACAAACGCGGTTCTGGAGCCCAAAAAACACGAGATCAGGATTTGGGAATGCTCGCGATTTTCTCGTCAACGGTTTCTCGGATCGCAATTCTGTCGCTTCCAACGCGTTCCTCGCGTCATTTTACATCGGAATTAGTCATGAGAAATGCACAAACACGGTTCTGGAGTTCAAAAAACACGAGATGAGGTTTTGGGAATGCTCGCGATCTTCTCGTCAACGGTTTCTCGGATCGCAATTCTGTCGCTTCCAACGTGTTCCTCGTGTCATTTTACGTCAGAAATAGTCACGAGGAGTGCACGTGAACGTTTGTGGAGTCCAAAAAACACGAGTTCAGGATTAGGGAATGCACGCGATTTTATCGTCAACGGTTTGTCGGATCGCAATTCTGTCGCTTCCAACGCGTTCCTCGCGTCGTTTTACATCGGAATTAGTCACGAGAAATGCACAAACACGGTTCTGGAATTCAAAAAACACGAGATCAGGGGTTGGGAATGCTCGCGATTTTCTCGTCAACGGTTTCTCGGATCGCAATTCTGTCACTTCCAACGTGTTCCTCGCGTCATTTACGTCGGAAATAGTGACGAGAAATGCACGTAAACGTTTCTTGATTCCAAAAAACACGAGTTCAGGTTTTGGGAATGCTCGCGATTTTCTTGTCAACGGTTTCTCGGATCGCAATTCTGTCGCTTCCAACGTGTTCCTCGTGTCATTTTACGTCGGAAATTGTCACGAGCAGTGCATGTGAGCGTTTGCGGAGCCCAAAAAACACGGGATCAGGATTTGGGAATGCTCGCGATTTTCTCGTCAACGTTTTCTCGGATCGCAATTCTGTCGCTTCCAACGTGTTCCTCGCGTCAGTTTACATCGAAATTTGTCATGAGAAATGCACAAACGCGGTTCTGGAGCCCAAAAAACACGAGATCAGGATTTGGGAATGCTCGCGATTTTCTCGTCAACGGTTTCTCGGATCGCAATTCTGTCGCTTCCAACGCGTTCCTCGCGTCATTTTACATCGGAATTAGTCATGAGAAATGCACAAACACGGTTCTGGAATTAAAAAAACACGAGATCAGGGTTTGGGAATGCTCGGGATTTTCTCGTCAACGGTTTCTCGGATCGCAATTCTGTCACTTCCAACGTGTTCCTCGCGTCATTTTACGTCGGAAATAGTCACGAGCAGTGCATGTGAACGTTTGTCGAGCCCAAAAAACACGAGATCAGGATTTGGGAATGCTCGCGATTTTCTCGTCAACGGTTTCTCGGATCGCAATTCTGTCGCTTCCAACGTGTTCCTCGTGTCATTTTACGTCAGAAATAGTCACGAGGAGTGCACGTGAACGTTTGTGGAGTCCAAAAAACACGAGTTCAGGATTAGGGAATGCACGCGATTTTATCGTCAACGGTTTGTCGGATCGCAATTCTGTCGCTTCCAACGCGTTCCTCGCGTCGTTTTACATCGGAATTAGTCACGAGAAATGCACAAACACGGTTCTGGAATTCAAAAAACACGAGATCAGGGGTTGGGAATGCTCGCGATTTTCTCGTCAACGGTTTCTCGGATCGCAATTCTGTCGCTTCCATCGCGTTCCTAGCGTCATTTTACGTCGGAAATAGTCACGAGCAGTGCACGTAAATGTTTCTGGAGTCCAAAAAACACGAGTTCAGGTTTTGGGAATGCTCGCGATTTTCTCGTCAACGGTTTCCCGGATCGCAATTATGTCGCTTCCAACGTGTTCCTCGTGTCATTTTCCGTCGGAAATAGTCACGAGCAGTGCACGTAAACGTTTCTGGAGCCCAAAAAACACGAGATCAGGATTTGGGAATGCTCGCGATTTTCTCGTCAACGGTTTCTCGGATCGCAATTCTGTCGCTTCCAACGCGTTCCTCGCGTCATTTTACATCGGAATTAGTCATGAGAAATGCACAAACGCGGTTCTGGAGTCCAAAAAACACGAGTTCAGTTTTTGGGAATGCTCGCGATTTTCTCGTCAACGGTTTCCCGGATCGCAATTATGTCGCTACCAACGTGTTCCTCGTGTCATTTTACGTCGGAAATAGTCACGAGCAGTGCACGTAAACGTTTGTGGAGTCCAAAAAACACGAGTTCAGGTTCTGGGAATGCTCGCGATTTTATCGTCAACGTTTTCTCGGATCGCAATTCTGTAGCTTCCAACGTGGTCCTCGCGTCATTTTACATCTGAATTAGTCATGAGAAATGCACAAACACGGTTCTGGAGTTCAAAAAGAACGAGATCAGGGTTTGGGAATGCTCCCGATTTTCTCGTTAACGGATGCTCGGATCGCAATTCTGTCGCTTCCAACGCGTTCCTCGCGTCAGTTTACATCGGAATTAGTCATGAGAAATGCACAAACGCGGTTCTGGAGTCCAAAAAACACGAGTTCAGGTTTTGGGAATGGTCGCGATTTTCTCGTCAACGGTTTCTCGGATCGCAATTCTGTCGCTTCCAACGCGTTCCTCGCGTCATTTTACATCGGAATTAGTCATGAGAAATGCACAAACACGGTTCTGGAATTAAAAAAACACGAGATCAGGGTTTGGGAATGCTCGGGATTTTCTCGTCAACGGTTTCTCGGATCGCATTTCTGTCACTTCCAACGTGTTCCTCGCGTCATTTTACGTCGGAAATAGTCACGAGCAGTGCATGTGAACGTTTGTCGAGCCCAAAAAACACGAGATCAGGATTTGGGAATGCTTGCGATTTTCTCGTCAACGTTTTCTCGGATCGCAATTCTGTCGCTTCCAACGTGTTCCTCGCGTCAGTTTACATCGAAATTTGTCATGAGAAATGCACAAACGCGGTTCTGGAGCCCAAAAAACACGAGATCAGGATTTGGGAATGCTCGCGATTTTCTCGTCAACGGTTTCTCGGATCGCAATTCTGTCGCTTCCAACGTGTTCCTCGTGTCATTTTACGTCGGAAATAGTCACGAGTAGTGCACGTAAACGTTTCTGGATTCCAAAAAACACGAGTTCAGGTTTTGGGAATGCTCGCGATTTTCTCGTCAATGGTTTCTCGGATCGCAATTCTGTCGCTCCCAACGTGTTCCTCGTGTCATTTTACGTCGGAAATAGTCACGAGCAGTGCACGTAAACGTTTCTGGAGTCCAAAATACACGAGTTCAGGTTTTGGGAATGCTCGCGATTTTCTCGTCAACGGTTTCTCGGATCGCAATTCTGTCGCTTCCAACGTGTTCCTCGTGTCATTTTACGTCGGAAATAGTCACGAGCAGTGCATGTGAGCGTTTGCGGAGCCCAAAAAACACGGGATCAGGATTTGGGAATGCTCGCGATTTTCTCGTCAACGGTTTCTCGGATCGCAATTCTGTCGCTTCCAACGCGTTCCTCGCGTCATTTTACATCGGAATTAGTCATGAGAAATGCACAAACGCGGTTCTGGAGTCCAAAAAACACGAGTTCAGGTTTTGGGAATGGTCGCGATTTTCTCGTCAACGGTTTCTCGGATCGCAATTCTGTCGCTTCCAACGCGTTCCTCGCGTCATTTTACATCGGAATTAGTCATGATAAATGCACAAACACGGTTCTGGAATTAAAAAAACACGAGATCAGTGTTTGGGAATGCTCGCGATTTTCTCGTCAATGGTTTCTCGGATCGCAATTATGTCGCTTCCAACGTGTTCCTTGTGTCATTTTACGTCGGAAATAGTCACGATCAGTGCACGTAAACGTTTGTGGAGTCCAAAAAACACGAGTTCAGGTTCTGGGAATGCTCGCGATTTTCTCGTCAACGTTTTCTCGGATCGCAATTCTGTCGTTTCCAACGCGTTCCTCGCGTCATTTTACATCGGAATTAGTCATGAGAAATGCACAAACGCGGTTCTGGAGTCCAAAAAACACGAGTTCAGGTTTTGGGAATGGTCGCGATTTTCTCGTCAATGGTTTCTCGGATCGCAATTCTGTCACTTCCAACGTGTTCCTCACGTCATTTTACGTCGGAAATAGTGACGAGAAATGCACGTAAACGTTTCTGGAGTCCAAAAAACACCAGTTCAGGTTTTGGGAATGCTCGCGATTTTCTCGTCAACGGTTTCCCGGATCGCAATTATGTCGCTTCCAACGTGTTCCTCGCGTCATTTTACATCGGAATTAGTCATGAGAAATGCACAAACACGGTTCTGGAATTAAAAAAACACGAGATCAGTGTTTGGGAATGCTCGCGATTTTCTCGTCAATGGTTTCTCGGATCGCAATTCTGTCGCTTCCAACGCGTTCCTCGCGTCATTTTACATCGGAATTATTCATGAGAAATGCACAAACGCGGTTCTGGAGTCCAAAAAACACGAGTTCAGTTTTGGGAATGCTCGCGATTTTCTCGTCAACGGTTTCCCGGATCGCAATTATGTCGCTTCCAACGTGTTCCTCGTGTCATTTTCCGTCGGAAATAGTCACGAGCAGTGCACGTAAACGTTTGTGGAGTCCAAAAAACACGAGTTCAGGTTCTGGGAATGCTCGCGATTTTCTCGTCAACGTTTTCTCGGATCGCAATTCTGTAGCTTCCAACGTGGTCCTCGCGTCATTTTACATCGGAATTATTCATGAGAAATGCACAAACGCGGTTCTGGAGTCCAAAAAACACGAGTTCAGTTTTTGGGAATGCTCGCGATTTTCTCGTCAACGGTTTCCCGGATCGCAATTATGTCGCTTCCAACGTGTTCCTCGTGTCATTTTCCGTCGGAAATAGTCACGAGCAGTGCACGTAAACGTTTGTGGAGTCCAAAAAACACGAGTTCAGGTTCTGGGAATGCTCGCGATTTTCTCGTCAACGTTTTCTCGGATCGCAATTCTGTAGCTTCCAACGTGGTCCTCGCGTCATTTTACATCCGAATTAGTCATGAGAAATGCACAAACACGGTTCTGGAGTTAAAAAAAACGAGATCAGGGTTTGGGAATGCTCCCGATTTTCTCGTTAACGGATGCTCGGATCGCAATTCTGTCGCTTCCAACGTGTTCCTCGTGTCATTTTACGTCGGAAATAGTCACGAGCAGTGCATGTGAACGTTTGTCGAGCCCAAAAAACACGAGATCAGGATTTGGGAATGCTCGCGATTTTCTCGTCAACGTTTTCTCGGATCGCAATTCTGTCGCTTCCAACGTGTTCCTCGCGTCAGTTTACATCGAAATTTGTCATGAGAAATGCACAAACGCGGTTCTGGAGCCCAAAAAACACGAGATCAGGATTTGGGAATGCTCGCGATTTTCTCGTCAACGGTTTCTCGGATCGCAATTCTGTCGCTTCCAATGTGTTCCTCGTGTCATTTTAGGTCGGAAATAGTCACGAGCAGTGCATGTGAACGTTTGTGGAGCCCAAAAAACACGAGATCAGGATTTGGGAATGCTCGCGTTTTTCTCGTCAACGTTTTCTCGGATCGCAATTCTGTCGCCTCCAACGTGTTCCTCGTGTCATTTTACGTCAGAAATAGTCACGAGGAGTGCACGTGAACGTTTGTGGAGTCCAAAAAACACGAGTTCAGGTTCTGGGAATGCTCGCGATTTTCTCGTCAACGGTTTCTCGGATCGCAATTCTGTCACTTCCAATGTGTTCCTCGCGTCATTTTACGTCGAAAATAGTGACGAGAAATGCACGTAAACGTTTCTGGATTCCAAAAAACACGAGTTCAGGTTTTGGGAATGCTCGCGATTTTCTCGTCAACGGTTTCTCGGATCGCAATTCTGTCGCTTCCATCGCGTTCCTAGCGTCATTTTACGTCGGAAATAGTCACGAGCAGTGCATGTGAACGTTTGTCGAGCCCAAAAAACACGAGATCAGGATTTGGGAATGCTTGCGATTTTCTCGTCAACGTTTTCTCGGATCGCAATTCTGTCGCTTCCAACGTGTTCCTCGCGTCAGTTTACATCGAAATTTGTCATGAGAAATGCACAAACGCGGTTCTGGAGCCCAAAAAACACGAGATCAGGATTTGGGAATGCTCGCGATTTTCTCGTCAACGGTTTCTCGGATCGCAATTCTGTCGCTTCCAACGCGTTCCTCGCGTCATTTTACATCGGAATTAGTCATGAGAAATGCACAAACACGGTTCTGGAGTTCAAAAAACACGAGATGAGGTTTTGGGAATGGTCGCGATTTTCTCGTCAATGGTTTCTCGGATCGCAATTCTGTCACTTCCAACGTGTTCCTCACGTCATTTTACGTCGGAAATAGTGACGAGAAATGCACGTAAACGTTTCTGGAGTCCAAAAAACACCAGTTCAGGTTTTGGGAATGCTCGCGATTTTCTCGTCAACGGTTTCCCGGATCGCAATTATGTCGCTTCCAACGTGTTCCTCGCGTCATTTTACATCGGAATTAGTCATGAGAAATGCACAAACACGGTTCTGGAATTAAAAAAACACGAGATCAGTGTTTGGGAATGCTCGCGATTTTCTCGTCAATGGTTTCTCGGATCGCAATTCTGTCGCTTCCAACGCGTTCCTCGCGTCATTTTACATCGGAATTATTCATGAGAAATGCACAAACGCGGTTCTGGAGTCCAAAAAACACGAGTTCAGTTTTTGGGAATGCTCGCGATTTTCTCGTCAACGGTTTCCCGGATCGCAATTATGTCGCTTCCAACGTGTTCCTCGTGTCATTTTCCGTCGGAAATAGTCACGAGCAGTGCACGTAAACGTTTGTGGAGTCCAAAAAACACGAGTTCAGGTTCTGGGAATGCTCGCGATTTTCTCGTCAACGTTTTCTCGGATCGCAATTCTGTAGCTTCCAACGTGGTCCTCGCGTCATTTTACATCGGAATTATTCATGAGAAATGCACAAACGCGGTTCTGGAGTCCAAAAAACACGAGTTCAGTTTTTGGGAATGCTCGCGATTTTCTCGTCAACGGTTTCCCGGATCGCAATTATGTCGCTTCCAACGTGTTCCTCGTGTCATTTTCCGTCGGAAATAGTCACGAGCAGTGCACGTAAACGTTTGTGGAGTCCAAAAAACACGAGTTCAGGTTCTGGGAATGCTCGCGATTTTCTCGTCAACGTTTTCTCGGATCGCAATTCTGTAGCTTCCAACGTGGTCCTCGCGTCATTTTACATCCGAATTAGTCATGAGAAATGCACAAACACGGTTCTGGAGTTAAAAAAAACGAGATCAGGGTTTGGGAATGCTCCCGATTTTCTCGTTAACGGATGCTCGGATCGCAATTCTGTCGCTTCCAACGTGTTCCTCGTGTCATTTTACGTCGGAAATAGTCACGAGCAGTGCATGTGAACGTTTGTCGAGCCCAAAAAACACGAGATCAGGATTTGGGAATGCTCGCGATTTTCTCGTCAACGTTTTCTCGGATCGCAATTCTGTCGCTTCCAACGTGTTCCTCGCGTCAGTTTACATCGAAATTTGTCATGAGAAATGCACAAACGCGGTTCTGGAGCCCAAAAAACACGAGATCAGGATTTGGGAATGCTCGCGATTTTCTCGTCAACGGTTTCTCGGATCGCAATTCTGTCGCTTCCAATGTGTTCCTCGTGTCATTTTAGGTCGGAAATAGTCACGAGCAGTGCATGTGAACGTTTGTGGAGCCCAAAAAACACGAGATCAGGATTTGGGAATGCTCGCGTTTTTCTCGTCAACGTTTTCTCGGATCGCAATTCTGTCGCCTCCAACGTGTTCCTCGTGTCATTTTACGTCAGAAATAGTCACGAGGAGTGCACGTGAACGTTTGTGGAGTCCAAAAAACACGAGTTCAGGTTCTGGGAATGCTCGCGATTTTCTCGTCAACGGTTTCTCGGATCGCAATTCTGTCACTTCCAATGTGTTCCTCGCGTCATTTTACGTCGAAAATAGTGACGAGAAATGCACGTAAACGTTTCTGGATTCCAAAAAACACGAGTTCAGGTTTTGGGAATGCTCGCGATTTTCTCGTCAACGGTTTCTCGGATCGCAATTCTGTCGCTTCCATCGCGTTCCTAGCGTCATTTTACGTCGGAAATAGTCACGAGCAGTGCATGTGAACGTTTGTCGAGCCCAAAAAACACGAGATCAGGATTTGGGAATGCTTGCGATTTTCTCGTCAACGTTTTCTCGGATCGCAATTCTGTCGCTTCCAACGTGTTCCTCGCGTCAGTTTACATCGAAATTTGTCATGAGAAATGCACAAACGCGGTTCTGGAGCCCAAAAAACACGAGATCAGGATTTGGGAATGCTCGCGATTTTCTCGTCAACGGTTTCTCGGATCGCAATTCTGTCGCTTCCAACGCGTTCCTCGCGTCATTTTACATCGGAATTAGTCATGAGAAATGCACAAACACGGTTCTGGAGTTCAAAAAACACGAGATGAGGTTTTGGGAATGCTCGCGATCTTCTCGGATCGCAATTCTGTCGCTTCCAACGTGTTCCTCGTGTCATTTTACGTCAGAAATAGTCACGAGGAGTGCACGTGAACGTTTGTGGAGTCCAAAAAACACGAGTTCAGGATTAGGGAATGCACGCGATTTTATCGTCAACGGTTTGTCGGATCGCAATTCTGTCGCTTCCAACGCGTTCCTCGCGTCGTTTTACATCGAAATTTGTCATGAGAAATGCACAAACGCGGTTCTGGAGCCCAAAAAACACGAGATCAGGATTTGGGAATGCTCGCGATTTTCTCGTCAACGGTTTCTCGGATCGCAATTCTGTCGCTTCCAATGTGTTCCTCGTGTCATTTTAGGTCAGAAATAGTCACGAGGAGTGCACGTGAACGTTTGTGGAGTCCAAAAAACACGAGTTCAGGTTCTGGGAATGCTCGCGATTTTCTCGTCAACGTTTTCTCGGATCGCAATTCTGTCGCTTCCAACGTGTTCCTCGTGTCATTTTACGTCAGAAATAGTCACGAGGAGTGCACGTGAACGTTTGTGGAGTCCAAAAAACACGAGTTCAGGTTCTGGGAATGCTCGCGATTTTCTCGTCAACGGTTTCTCGGATCGCAATTCTGTCGCCTCCATCGCGTTCCTAGCGTCATTTTACGTCGGAAATAGTCACGAGCAGTGCATGTGAACGTTTGTCGAGCCCAAAAAACACGAGATCAGGATTTGGGAATGCTCGCGATTTTCTCGTCAACGGTTTCTCGGATCGCAATTCTGTCGCTTCCAACGCGTTCCTCGCGTCATTTTACATCGGAATTAGTCATGAGAAATGCACAAACACGGTTCTGGAGTTCAAAAAACACGAGATGAGGTTTTGGGAATGCTCGCGATCTTCTCGTCAACGGTTTCTCGGATCGCAATTCTGTCGCTTCCAACGTGTTCCTCGTGTCATTTTACGTCAAAAATAGTCACGAGGAGTGCACGTGAACGTTTGTGGAGTCCAAAAAACACGAGTTCAGGATTAGGGAATGCACGCGATTTTATCGTCAACGGTTTGTCGGATCGCAATTCTGTCGCTTCCAACGCGTTCCTCGCGTCGTTTTACATCGGAATTAGTCACGAGAAATGCACAAACACGGTTCTGGAATACAAAAAACACGAGATCAGGGGTTGGGAATGCTCGCGATTTTCTCGTCAACGGTTTCTCGGATCGCAATTCTGTCACTTCCAACGTGTTCCTCGCGTCATTTACGTCGGAAATAGTGACGAGAAATGCACGTAAACGTTTCTTGATTCCAAAAAACACGAGTTCAGGTTTTGGGAATGCTCGCGATTTTCTTGTCAACGGTTTCTCGGATCGCAATTCTGTCGCTTCCAACGTGTTCCTCGTGTCATTTTACGTCGGAAATTGTCACGAGCAGTGCATGTGAGCGTTTGCGGAGCCCAAAAAACACGGGATCAGGATTTGGGAATGCTCGCGATTTTCTCGTCAACGTTTTCTCGGATCGCAATTCTGTCGCTTCCAACGCGTTCCTCGCGTCATTTTACATCGGAATTAGTCATGAGAAATGCACAAACGCGGTTCTGGAGTCCAAAAAACACGAGTTCAGGTTTTGGGAATGGTCGCGATTTTCTCGTCAACGGTTTCTTGGATCGCAATTCTGTCGCTTCCAACGCGTTCCTCGCGTCATTTTACATCGGAATTAGTCATGAGAAATGCACAAACATGGTTCTGGAATTAAAAAAACACGAGATCAGTGTTTGGGAATGCTCGCGATTTTCTCGTCAATGGTTTCTCGGATCGCAATTCTGTCACTTCCAACGTGTTCCTCGCGTCATTTTACGTCGGAAATAGTGACGAGAAATGCACGTAAACGTTTCTGGAGTCCAAAAAACACGAGTTCAGGTTTTGGGAATGCTCGCGATTTTCTCGTCAACGGTTTCCCGGATCGCAATTATGTCGCTTCCAACGCGTTCCTCGCGTCATTTTACATCGGAATTAGTCATGAGAAATGCACAAACGCGGTTCTGGAGTCCAAAAAACACGAGTTCAGGTTTTGGGAATGGTCGCGATTTTCTCGTCAACGGTTTCTCGGATCGCAATTCTGTCGCTTCCAACGCGTTCCTCGCGTCATTTTACATCGGAATTAGTCATGAGAAATGCACAAACACGGTTCTGGAATTAAAAAAACACGAGATCAGTGTTTGGGAATGCTCGCGATTTTCTCGTCAATGGTTTCTCGGATCGAAATTCTGTCACTTCCAACGTGTTCCTCGCGTCATTTCACGTCGGAAATAGTGACGAGAAATGCACGTAAACGTTTCTGGAGTCCAAAAAACACGAGTTCAGGTTTTGGGAATGCTCGCGATTTTCTCGTCAACGGTTTCCCGGATCGCAATTATGTCGCTTCCAACGTGTTCCTCGTGTCATTTTACGTCGGAAATAGTCACGAGCAGTGCACGTAAACGTTTCTGGAGTCCAAAAAACACGAGTTCAGGTTTTGAGAATGCTCGCGATTTTCTCGTCAACGGTTTCTCGGATCGCAATTCTGTCGCTTCCAACGCGTTCCTCGCGTCATTTTACATCGGAATTATTCATGAGAAATGCACAAACGCGGTTCTGGAGTCCAAAAAACACGAGTTCAGTTTTTGGGAATGCTCGCGATTTTCTCGTCAACGGTTTCCCGGATCGCAATTATGTCGCTTCCAACGTGTTCCTCGTGTCATTTTCCGTCGGAAATAGTCACGAGCAGTGCACGTAAACGTTTGTGGAGTCCAAAAAACACGAGTTCAGGTTCTGGGAATGCTCGCGATTTTCTCGTCAACGTTTTCTCGGATCGCAATTCTGTAGCTTCCAACGTGGTCCTCGCGTCATTTTACATCCGAATTAGTCATGAGAAATGCACAAACACGGTTTTGGAGTTAAAAAAAACGAGATCAGGGTTTGGGAATGCTCCCGATTTTCTCGTTAACGGATGCTCGGATCGCAATTCTGTCGCTTCCAACGTGTTCCTCGTGTCATTTTACGTCGGAAATAGTCACGAGCAGTGCATGTGAACGTTTGTCGAGCCCAAAAAACACGAGTTCAGGTTCTGGGAATGCTCGCGATTTTCTCGTCAACGTTTTCTCGGATCGTAATTCTGTCGCTTCCAACGTGTTCCTCGTGTCATTTTACGTCAGAAATAGTCACGAGGAGTGCACGTGAACGTTTGTGGAGTCCAAAAAACACGAGTTCAGGTTCTGGGAATGCTCGCGATTTTCTCGTCAACGGTTTCTCGGATCGCAATTCTGTCACTTCCAACGTGTTCCTCGCGTCATTTTACGTCGAAAATAGTGACGAGAAATGCACGTAAACGTTTCTGGATTCCAAAAAACACGAGTTCAGGTTTTGGGAATGCTCGCGATTTTCTCGTCAACGGTTTCTCGGATCGCAATTCTGTCGCTTCCATCGCGTTCCTAGCGTCATTTTACGTCGGAAATAGTCACGAGCAGTGCATGTGAACGTTTGTCGAGCCCAAAAAACACGAGATCAGGATTTGGGAATGCTTGCGATTTTCTCGTCAACGTTTTCTCGGATCGCAATTCTGTCGCTTCCAACGTGTTCCTCGCGTCAGTTTACATCGAAATTTGTCATGAGAAATGCACAAACGCGGTTCTGGAGCCCAAAAAACACGAGATCAGGATTTGGGAATGCTCGCGATTTTCTCGTCAACGGTTTCTCGGATCGCAATTCTGTCGCTTCCAACGCGTTCCTCGCGTCATTTTACATCGGAATTAGTCATGAGAAATGCACAAACACGGTTCTGGAGTTCAAAAAACACGAGATGAGGTTTTGGGAATGCTCGCGATCTTCTCGTCAACGGTTTCTCGGATCGCAATTCTGTCGCTTCCAACGTGTTCCTCGTGTCATTTTACGTCAGAAATAGTCACGAGGAGTGCACGTGAACGTTTGTGGAGTCCAAAAAACACGAGTTCAGGATTAGGGAATGCACGCGATTTTATCGTCAACGGTTTGTCGGATCGCAATTCTGTCGCTTCCAACGCGTTCCTCGCGTCGTTTTACATCGAAATTTGTCATGAGAAATGCACAAACGCGGTTCTGGAGCCCAAAAAACACGAGATCAGGATTTGGGAATGCTCGCGATTTTCTCGTCAACGGTTTCTCGGATCGCAATTCTGTCGCTTCCAATGTGTTCCTCGTGTCATTTTACATCGGAATTAGTCATGAGAAATGCACAAACACGGTTCTGGAGTTCAAAAAACACGAGATGAGGTTTTGGGAATGCTCGCGATCTTCTCGTCAACGGTTTCTCGGATCGCAATTCTGTCGCTTCCAACGTGTTCCTCGTGTCATTTTACGTCAGAAATAGTCACGAGGAGTGCACGTGAACGTTTGTGGAGTCCAAAAAACACGAGTTCAGGATTAGGGAATGCACGCGATTTTATCGTCAACGGTTTGTCGGATCGCAATTCTGTCGCTTCCAACGCGTTCCTCGCGTCGTTTTACATCGAAATTTGTCATGAGAAATGCACAAACGCGGTTCTGGAGCCCAAAAAACACGAGATCAGGATTTGGGAATGCTCGCGATTTTCTCGTCAACGGTTTCTCGGATCGCAATTCTGTCGCTTCCAATGTGTTCGTCGTGTCATTTTAGGTCGGAAATAGTCACGAGGAGTGCACGTGAACGTTTGTGGAGTCCAAAAAACACGAGTTCAGGTTCTGGGAATGCTCGCGATTTTCTCGTCAACGTTTTCTCGGATCGCAATTCTGTCGCTTCCAACGTGTTCCTCGTGTCACTTTACGTCAGAAATAGTCACGAGGAGTGCACGTGAACGTTTGTGGAGTCCAAAAAACACGAGTTCAGGTTCTGGGAATGCTCGCGATTTTCTCGTCAACGGTTTCTCGGATCGCAATTCTGTCACTTCCAACGTGTTCCTCGCGTCATTTTACGTCGGAAATAGTGACGAGAAATGCACGTAAACGTTTCTGGATTCCAAAAAACACGAGTTCAGGTTTTGGGAATGCTCGCGATTTTCTCGTCAACGATTTCTCGGATCGCAATTCTGTCGCCTCCATCGCGTTCCTAGCGTCATTTTACGTCGGAAATAGTCACGAGCAGTGCATGTGAACGTTTGTCGAGCCCAAAAAACACGAGATCAGGATTTGGGAATGCTCGCGATTTTCTCGTCAACGTTTTCTCGGATCGCAATTCTGTCGCTTCCAACGTGTTCCTCGCGTCAGTTTACATCGAAATTTGTCATGAGAAATGCACAAACGCGGTTCTGGAGCCCAAAAAACACGAGATCAGGATTTGGGAATGCTCGCGATTTTCTCGTCAACGGTTTCTCGGATCGCAATTCTGTCGCTTCCAACGCGTTCCTCGCGTCATTATACATCGGAATTAGTCATGAGAAATGCACAAACACGGTTCTGGAGTTCAAAAAACACGAGATGAGGTTTTGGGAATGCTCGCGATTTTCTCGTCAATGGTTTCTCGGATCGCAATTCTGTCGCTTCCATCGCGTTCCTAGCGTCATTTTACGTCGGAAATAGTCACGAGCAGTGCACGTAAACGTTTCTGGAGTCCAAAAAACACGAGTTCAGATTTTGGGAATGCTCGCGATTTTCTCGTCAACGGTTTCCCGGATCGCAATTATGTCGCTTCCAACGTGTTCCTCGTGTCATTTTCCGTCGGAAATAGTCACGAGCAGTGCACGTGAACGTTTCTGGAGCCCAAAAAACACGAGATCAGGATTTGGGAATGCTCGCGATTTTCTCGTCAACGGTTTCTCGGATCGCAATTCTGTCGCTTCCAACGCGTTCCTCGCGTCATTTTACATCGGAATTATTCATGAGAAATGCACAAACGCGGTTCTGGAGTCCAAAAAACACGAGTTCAGTTTTTGGGAATGCTCGCGATTTTCTCGTCAACGGTTTCCCGGATCGCAATTATGTCGCTTCCAACGTGTTCCTCGTGTCATTTTCCGTCGGAAATAGTCACGAGCAGTGCACGTAAACGTTTGTGGAGTCCAAAAAACACGAGTTCAGGTTCTGGGAATGCTCGCGATTTTCTCGTCAACGTTTTCTCGGATCGCAATTCTGTAGCTTCCAACGTGGTCCTCGCGTCATTTTACATCCGAATTAGTCATGAGAAATGCACAAACACGGTTTTGGAGTTAAAAAAAACGAGATCAGGGTTTGGGAATGCTCCCGATTTTCTCGTTAACGGATGCTCGGATCGCAATTCTGTCGCTTCCAACGTGTTCCTCGTGTCATTTTACGTCGGAAATAGTCACGAGCAGTGCATGTGAACGTTTGTCGAGCCCAAAAAACACGAGATCAGGATTTGGGAATGCTCGCGATTTTCTCGTCAACGTTTTCTCGGATCGCAATTCTGTCGCTTCCAACGTGTTCCTCGCGTCAGTTTACATCGAAATTTGTCATGAGAAATGCACAAACGCGGTTCTGGAGCCCAAAAAACACGAGATCAGGATTTGGGAATGCTCGCGATTTTCTCGTCAACGGTTTCTCGGATCGCAATTCTGTCGCTTCCAATGTGTTCCTCGTGTCATTTTAGGTCGGAAATAGTCACGAGCAGTGCATGTGAACGTTTGTGGAGCCCAAAAAACACGAGATCAGGATTTGGGAATGCTCGCGATTTTCTCGTCAACGTTTTCTCGGATCGCAATTCTGTCGCTTCCAACGTGTTCCTCGTGTCATTTTACGTCAGAAATAGTCACGAGGAGTGCACGTGAACGTTTGTGGAGTCCAAAAAACACGAGTTCAGGTTCTGGGAATGCTCGCGATTTTCTCGTCAACGGTTTCTCGGATCGCAATTCTGTCACTTCCAACGTGTTCCTCGCGTCATTTTACGTCGAAAATAGTGACGAGAAATGCACGTAAACGTTTCTGGATTCCAAAAAACACGAGTTCAGGTTTTGGGAATGCTCGCGATTTTCTCGTCAACGGTTTCTCGGATCGCAATTCTGTCGCTTCCATCGCGTTCCTAGCGTCATTTTACGTCGGAAATAGTCACGAGCAGTGCATGTGAACGTTTGTCGAGCCCAAAAAACACGAGATCAGGATTTGGGAATGCTTGCGATTTTCTCGTCAACGTTTTCTCGGATCGCAATTCTGTCGCTTCCAACGTGTTCCTCGCGTCAGTTTACATCGAAATTTGTCATGAGAAATGCACAAACGCGGTTCTGGAGCCCAAAAAACACGAGATCAGGATTTGGGAATGCTCGCGATTTTCTCGTCAACGGTTTCTCGGATCGCAATTCTGTCGCTTCCAACGCGTTCCTCGCGTCATTTTACATCGGAATTAGTCATGAGAAATGCACAAACACGGTTCTGGAGTTCAAAAAACACGAGATGAGGTTTTGGGAATGCTCGCGATTTTCTCGTCAACGGTTTCTCGGATCGCAATTCTGTCGCTTCCAACGTGTTCCTCGTGTCATTTTACATCGGAAATAGTCACGAGTAGTGCACGTAAACGTTTCTGGATTCCAAAAAACACGAGTTCAGGTTTTGGGAATGCTCGCGATTTTCTCGTCAATGGTTTCTCGGATCGCAATTCTGTCACTTCCAACGTGTTCCTCGCGTCATTTTACGTCGGAAATAGTGACGAGAAATGCACGTAAACGTTTCTGGAGTCCAAAAAACACGAGTTCAGGTTTTGGGAATGCTCGCGATTTTCTCGTCAACGGTTTCCCGGATCGCAATTATGTCGCTTCCAACGTGTTCCTCGCGTCATTTTACATCGGAATTAGTCATGAGAAATGCACAAACACGGTTCTGGAATTAAAAAAACACGAGATCAGTGTTTGGGAATGCTCGCGATTTTCTCGTCAATGGTTTCTCGGATCGCAATTCTGTCACTTCCAACGTGTTCCTCGCGTCATTTTACGTCGGAAATAGTGACGAGAAATGCACGTAAACGTTTCTGGAGTCCAAAAAACACGAGTTCAGGTTTTGGGAATGCTCGCGATTTTCTCGTCAACGGTTTCCCGGATCGCAATTATGTCGCTTCCAACGTGTTCCTTGTGTCATTTTACGTCGGAAATAGTCACGAGCAGTGCACGTAAACGTTTGTGGAGTCCAAAAAACACGAGTTCAGGTTCTGGGAATGCTCGCGATTTTCTCGTCAACGTTTTCTCGGATCGCAATTCTGTCGCTTCCAACGCGTTCCTCGCGTCATTTTACATCGGAATTAGTCATGAGAAATGCACAAACGCGGTTCTGGAGTCCAAAAAACACGAGTTCAGGTTTTGGGAATGGTCGCGATTTTCTCGTCAACGGTTTCTCGGATCGCAATTCTGTCGCTTCCAACGCGTTCCTCGCGTCATTTTACATCGGAATTAGTCATGAGAAATGCACAAACACGGTTCTGGAATTAAAAAAACACGTGATCAGTGTTTGGGAATGCTCGCGATTTTCTCGTCAATGGTTTCTCGGATCGCAATTCTGTCACTTCCAACGTGTTCCTCGCGTCATTTTACATCGGAATTAGTCATGAGAAATGCACAAACACGGTTCTGGAATTAAAAAAACACGAGATCAGTGTTTGGGAATGCTCGCGATTTTCTCGTCAATGGTTTCTCGGATCGCAATTCTGTCACTTCCAACGTGTTCCTCGCGTCATTTTACGTCGGAAATAGTGACGAGAAATGCACGTAAACGTTTCTGGAGTCCAAAAAACACGAGTTCAGGTTTTGGGAATGCTCGCGATCTTCTCGTCAACGGTTTCTCGGATCGCAATTCTGTCGCTTCCATCGCGTTTCTAGCGTCATTTTACGTCGGAAATAGTCACGAGCAGTGCACGTAAACGTTTCTGGAGTCCAAAAAACACGAGATCAGGATTTGGGAATGCTCGCGATTTTCTCGTCAACGTTTTCTCGGATCGCAATTCTGTCGCTTCCAACGTGTTCCTCGCGTCAGTTTACATCGAAATTTGTCATGAGAAATGCACAAACGCGGTTCTGGAGCCCAAAAAACACGAGATCAGGATTTGGGAATGCTCGCGATTTTCTCGTCAACGGTTTCTCGGATCGCAATTCTGTCGCTTCCAATGTGTTCCTCGTGTCATTTTAGGTCGGAAATAGTCACGAGCAGTGCATGTGAACGTTTGTGGAGCCCAAAAAACACGAGATCAGGATTTGGGAATGCTCGCGATTTTCTCGTCAACGTTTTCTCGGATCGCAATTCTGTCGCTTCCAACGTGTTCCTCGTGTCATTTTACGTCAGAAATAGTCACGAGGAGTGCACGTGAACGTTTGTGGAGTCCAAAAAACACGAGTTCAGGTTCTGGGAATGCTCGCGATTTTCTCGTCAACGGTTTCTCGGATCGCAATTCTGTCACTTCCAACGTGTTCCTCGCGTCATTTTACGTCGAAAATAGTGACGAGAAATGCACGTAAACGTTTCTGGATTCCAAAAAACACGAGTTCAGGTTTTGGGAATGCTCGCGATTTTCTCGTCAACGGTTTCTCGGATCGCAATTCTGTCGCTTCCATCGCGTTCCTAGCGTCATTTTACGTCGGAAATAGTCACGAGCAGTGCATGTGAACGTTTGTCGAGCCCAAAAAACACGAGATCAGGATTTGGGAATGCTTGCGATTTTCTCGTCAACGTTTTCTCGGATCGCAATTCTGTCGCTTCCAACGTGTTCCTCGCGTCAGTTTACATCGAAATTTGTCATGAGAAATGCACAAACGCGGTTCTGGAGCCCAAAAAACACGAGATCAGGATTTGGGAATGCTCGCGATTTTCTCGTCAACGGTTTCTCGGATCGCAATTCTGTCGCTTCCAACGCGTTCCTCGCGTCATTTTACATCGGAATTAGTCATGAGAAATGCACAAACACGGTTCTGGAGTTCAAAAAACACGAGATGAGGTTTTGGGAATGCTCGCGATTTTCTCGTCAACGGTTTCTCGGATCGCAATTCTGTCGCTTCCAACGTGTTCCTCGTGTCATTTTACATCGGAAATAGTCACGAGTAGTGCACGTAAACGTTTCTGGATTCCAAAAAACACGAGTTCAGGTTTTGGGAATGCTCGCGATTTTCTCGTCAATGGTTTCTCGGATCGCAATTCTGTCACTTCCAACGTGTTCCTCGCGTCATTTTACGTCGGAAATAGTGACGAGAAATGCACGTAAACGTTTCTGGAGTCCAAAAAACACGAGTTCAGGTTTTGGGAATGCTCGCGATTTTCTCGTCAACGGTTTCCCGGATCGTAATTATGTCGCTTCCAACGTGTTCCTCGCGTCATTTTACATCGGAATTAGTCATGAGAAATGCACAAACACGGTTCTGGAATTAAAAAAACACGAGATCAGTGTTTGGGAATGCTCGCGATTTTCTCGTCAATGGTTTCTCGGATCGCAATTCTGTCACTTCCAACGTGTTCCTCGCGTCATTTTACGTCGGAAATAGTGACGAGAAATGCACGTAAACGTTTCTGGAGTCCAAAACGTGTTCCTTGTGTCATTTTACGTCGGAAATAGTCACGAGCAGTGCACGTAAACGTTTGTGGAGTCCAAAAAACACGAGTTCAGGTTCTGGGAATGCTCGCGATTTTCTCGTCAACGTTTTCTCGGATCGCAATTCTGTCGCTTCCAACGCGTTCCTCGCGTCATTTTACATCGGAATTAGTCATGAGAAATGCACAAACGCGGTTCTGGAGTCCAAAAAACACGAGTTCAGGTTTTGGGAATGGTCGCGATTTTCTCGTCAACGGTTTCTCGGATCGCAATTCTGTCGCTTCCAACGCGTTCCTCGCGTCATTTTACATCGGAATTAGTCATGAGAAATGCACAAACACGGTTCTGGAATTAAAAAAACACGTGATCAGTGTTTGGGAATGCTCGCGATTTTCTCGTCAATGGTTTCTCGGATCGCAATTCTGTCACTTCCAACGTGTTCCTCGCGTCATTTTACATCGGAATTAGTCATGAGAAATGCACAAACACGGTTCTGGAATTAAAAAAACACGAGATCAGTGTTTGGGAATGCTCGCGATTTTCTCGTCAATGGTTTCTCGGATCGCAATTCTGTCACTTCCAACGTGTTCCTCGCGTCATTTTACGTCGGAAATAGTGACGAGAAATGCACGTAAACGTTTCTGGAGTCCAAAAAACACGAGTTCAGGTTTTGGGAATGCTCGCGATCTTCTCGTCAACGGTTTCTCGGATCGCAATTCTGTCGCTTCCATCGCGTTTCTAGCGTCATTTTACGTCGGAAATAGTCACGAGCAGTGCACGTAAACGTTTCTGGAGTCCAAAAAACACGAGTTCAGGTTTTGGGAATGCTCGCGATTTTCTCGTCAACGGGTTCTCAGATCGCAATTCTGTCGCTTCCAACGTGTTCCTCGTGGCATTTTACGTCGGAAATAGTCACGAGCAGTGCATGTGAACGTTTGTCCAGCCCAAAAAACACGAGATCAGGATTTGGGAATGCTCGCGATTTTCTCGTCAACGGTTTCTCGGATCGCAATTCTGTCGCTTCCAACGCGTTCCTCGCGTCATTTTACATCGGAATTAGTCATGAGAAATGCACAAGCACGGTTCTGGAGTTCAAAAAACACGAGATGAGGTTTTGGGAATGCTCGCGATCTTCTCGTCAACGGTTTCTCGGATCGCAATTCTGTCGCTTCCAACGCGTTCCTCGCGTCGTTTTACATCGGAATCAGTCACGAGAAATGCACAAACACGGTTCTGGAATTCAAAAAACACGAGTTCAGGTTTTGGGAATGCTCGCGATTTTCTCGTCAACGGTTTCTCAGATCGCAATTCTGTCGCTTCCAACGTGTTCCTCGTGTCATTTTACCTCGGAAATAGTCACGAGCAGTGCATGTGAACGTTTGTCGAGCCCAAAAAACACGAGATCAGGATTTGGGAATGCTCGCGATTTTCTCGTCAACGTTTTCTCGGATCGCAATTCTGTCGCTTCCAACGTGTTCCTCGCGTCAGTTTACATCGAAATTTGTCATGAGATATGCACAAACGCGGTTCTGGAGCCCAAAAAACACGATATCAGGATTTGGGAATGCTTGCGATTTTCTCGTCAACGGTTTCTCAGATCGCAATTCTGTCGCTTCCAACGCGTTCCTCGCGTCATTTTACATCGGAATTAGTCATGAAAAATGCACAAACACGGTTCTGGAGTTCAAAAAACACGAGATGAGGTTTTGGGAATGCTCGCGATCTTCTCGTCAACGGTTTCTCGGATCGCAATTCTGTCGCTTCCAACGTGTTCCTCGTGTCATTTTACGTCAGAAATAGTCACGAGGAGTGCACGTGAACGTTTGTGGAGTCCAAAAAACACGAGTTCCGGTTCTGGGAATGCTCGCGATTTTCTCGTCAACGGTTTCTCGGATCGCAATTCTGTCACTTCCAACGTGTTCCTAGCGTCATTTTACGTCGAAAATAGTGACGAGAAAAGCACGTAAACGTTTCTGGATTCCAAAAAACACGAGTTCAGGTTTTGGGAATGCTCGCGATTTTCTCGTCAACGGTTTCTCGGATCGCAATTCTGTCGCTTCCATCGCGTTCCTAGCGTCATTTTACGTCGGAAATAGTCACGAGCAGTGCATGTGAACGTTTGTCGAGCCCAAAAAACACGAGATCAGGATTTGGGAATGCTCGCGATTTTCTCGTCAACGTTTTCTCGGATCGCAATTCTGTCGCTTCCAACGTGTTCCTCGCGTCAGTTTACATCGAAATTTGTCATGAGAAATGCACAAACGCGGTTCTGGAGCCCAAAAAACACGAGATCAGGATTTGGGAATGCTCGCGATTTTCTCGTCAACGGTTTCTCGGATCGCAATTCTGTCGCTTCCAACGCGTTCCTCGCGTCATTTTACATCGGAATTAGTCATGAGAAATGCACAAACAAGGTTCTGGAGTTCAAAAAACACGAGATGAGGTTTTGGGAATGCTCGCGATCTTCTCGTCAACGGTTTCTCGGATCGCAATTCTGTCGCTTCCAACGTGTTCCTCGTGTCATTTTACGTCAGAAATAGTCACGAGGAGTGCACGTGAACGTTTGTGGAGTCCAAAAAACACGAGTTCAGGATTAGGGAATGCACGCGATTTTATCGTCAACGGTTTGTCGGATCGCAATTCTGTCGCTTCCAACGCGTTCCTCGCGTCGTTTTACATCGAAATTTGTCATGAGAAATGCACAAACGCGGTTCTGGAGCCCAAAAAACACGAGATCAGGATTTGGGAATGCTCGCGATTTTCTCGTCAACGGTTTCTCGGATCGCAATTCTGTCGCTTCCAATGTGTTCGTCGTGTCATTTTAGGTCGGAAATAGTCACGAGGAGTGCACGTGAACGTTTGTGGAGTCCAAAAAACACGAGTTCAGGTTCTGGGAATGCTCGCGATTTTCTCGTCAACGTTTTCTCGGATCGCAATTCTGTCGCTTCCAACGTGTTCCTCGTGTCATTTTACGTCAGAAATAGTCACGAGGAGTGCACGTGAACGTTTGTGGAGTCCAAAAAACACGAGTTCAGGTTCTGGGAATGCTCGCGATTTTCTCGTCAACGGTTTCTCGGATCGCAATTCTGTCACTTCCAACGTGTTCCTCGCGTCATTTTACGTCGGAAATAGTGACGAGAAATGCACGTAAACGTTTCTGGATTCCAAAAAACACGAGTTCAGGTTTTGGGAATGCTCGCGATTTTCTCGTCAACGGTTTCTCGGATCGCAATTCTGTCGCTTCCAACGCGTTCCTCGCGTCATTATACATCGGAATTAGTCATGAGAAATGCACAAACACGGTTCTGGAGTTCAAAAAACACGAGATGAGGTTTTGGGAATGCTCGCGATTTTCTCGTCAATGGTTTCTCGGATCGCAATTCTGTCGCTTCCATCGCGTTCCTAGCGTCATTTTACGTCGGAAATAGTCACGAGCAGTGCACGTAAACGTTTCTGGAGTCCAAAAAACACGAGTTCAGATTTTGGGAATGCTCGCGATTTTCTCGTCAACGGTTTCCCGGATCGCAATTATGTCGCTTCCAACGTGTTCCTCGTGTCATTTTCCGTCGGAAATAGTCACGAGCAGTGCACGTAAACGTTTCTGGAGCCCAAAAAACACGAGATCAGGATTTGGGAATGCTCGCGATTTTCTCGTCAACGGTTTCTCGGATCGCAATTCTGTCGCTTCCAACGCGTTCCTCGCGTCATTTTACATCGGAATTATTCATGAGAAATGCACAAACATGGTTCTGGAGTCCAAAAAACACGAGTTCAGTTTTTGGGAATGCTCGCGATTTTCTCGTCAACGGTTTCCCGGATCGTAATTATGTCGCTTCCAACGTGTTCCTCGTGTCATTTTCCGTCGGAAATAGTCACGAGCAGTGCACGTAAACGTTTCTGGAGCCCAAAAAACACGAGATCAGGATTTGGGAATGCTCGCGATTTTCTCGTCAACGGTTTCTCGGATCGCAATTCTGTCGCTTCCAACGCGTTCCTCGCGTCATTTTACATCGGAATTATTCATGAGAAATGCACAAACATGGTTCTGGAGTTCAAAAAACACGAGTTCAGGTTCTGGGAATGCTCGCGATTTTCTCGTCAACGTTTTCTCGGATCGCAATTCTGTAGCTTCCAACGTGGTCCTCGCGTCATTTTACATCCGAATTAGTCATGAGAAATGCACAAACACGGTTCTGGAGTTAAAAAAAACGAGATCAGGGTTTGGGAATGCTCCCGATTTTCTCGTTAACGGATGCTCGGATCGCAATTCTGTCGCTTCCAACGTGTTCCTCGTGTCATTTTACGTCGGAAATAGTCACGAGCAGTGCATGTGAACGTTTGTCGAGCCCAAAAAACACGAGATCAGGATTTGGGAATGCTCGCGATTTTCTCGTCAACGTTTTCTCGGATCGCAATTCTGTCGCTTCCAACGTGTTCCTCGCGTCAGTTTACATCGAAATTTGTCATGAGAAATGCACAAACGCGGTTCTGGAGCCCAAAAAACACGAGATCAGGATTTGGGAATGCTCGCGATTTTCTCGTCAACGGTTTCTCGGATCGCAATTCTGTCGCTTCCAATGTGTTCCTCGTGTCATTTTAGGTCGGAAATAGTCACGAGCAGTGCATGTGAACGTTTGTGGAGCCCAAAAAACACGAGATCAGGATTTGGGAATGCTCGCGATTTTCTCGTCAACGTTTTCTCGGATCGCAATTCTGTCGCTTCCAACGTGTTCCTCGTGTCATTTTACGTCAGAAATAGTCACGAGGAGTGCACGTGAACGTTTGTGGAGTCCAAAAAACACGAGTTCAGGTTCTGGGAATGCTCGCGATTTTCTCGTCAACGGTTTCTCGGATCGCAATTCTGTCACTTCCAACGTGTTCCTCGCGTCATTTTACGTCGAAAATAGTGACGAGAAATGCACGTAAACGTTTCTGGATTCCAAAAAACACGAGTTCAGGTTTTGGGAATGCTCGCGATTTTCTCGTCAACGGTTTCTCGGATCGCAATTCTGTCGCTTCCATCGCGTTCCTAGCGTCATTTTACGTCGGAAATAGTCACGAGCAGTGCATGTGAACGTTTGTCGAGCCCAAAAAACACGAGATCAGGATTTGGGAATGCTTGCGATTTTCTCGTCAACGTTTTCTCGGATCGCAATTCTGTCGCTTCCAACGTGTTCCTCGCGTCAGTTTACATCGAAATTTGTCATGAGAAATGCACAAACGCGGTTCTGGAGCCCAAAAAACACGAGATCAGGATTTGGGAATGCTCGCGATTTTCTCGTCAACGGTTTCTCGGATCGCAATTCTGTCGCTTCCAACGCGTTCCTCGCGTCATTTTACATCGGAATTAGTCATGAGAAATGCACAAACACGGTTCTGGAGTTCAAAAAACACGAGATGAGGTTTTGGGAATGCTCGCGATCTTCTCGTCAACGGTTTCTCGGATCGCAATTCTGTCGCTTCCAACGTGTTCCTCGTGTCATTTTACGTCAGAAATAGTCACGAGGAGTGCACGTGAACGTTTGTGGAGTCCAAAAAACACGAGTTCAGGATTAGGGAATGCACGCGATTTTATCGTCAACGGTTTGTCGGATCGCAATTCTGTCGCTTCCAACGCGTTCCTCGCGTCGTTTTACATCGAAATTTGTCATGAGAAATGCACAAACGCGGTTCTGGAGCCCAAAAAACACGAGATCAGGATTTGGGAATGCTCGCGATTTTCTCGTCAACGGTTTCTCGGATCGCAATTCTGTCGCTTCCAATGTGTTCCTCGTGTCATTTTAGGTCAGAAATAGTCACGAGGAGTGCACGTGAACGTTTGTGGAGTCCAAAAAACACGAGTTCAGGTTCTGGGAATGCTCGCGATTTTCTCGTCAACGTTTTCTCGGATCGCAATTCTGTCGCTTCCAACGTGTTCCTCGTGTCATTTTACGTCAGAAATAGTCACGAGGAGTGCACGTGAACGTTTGTGGAGTCCAAAAAACACGAGTTCAGGTTCTGGGAATGCTCGCGATTTTCTCGTCAACGGTTTCTCGGATCGCAATTCTGTCGCCTCCATCGCGTTCCTAGCGTCATTTTACGTCGGAAATAGTCACGAGCAGTGCATGTGAACGTTTGTCGAGCCCAAAAAACACGAGATCAGGATTTGGGAATGCTCGCGATTTTCTCGTCAACGATTTCTCGGATCGCAATTCTGTCGCTTCCAACGTGTTCCTCGCGTCAGTTTACATCGAAATTTGTCATGAGAAATGCACAAACGCGGTTCTGGAGCCCAAAAAACACGAGATCAGGATTTGGGAATGCTCGCGATTTTCTCGTCAACGGTTTCTCGGATCGCAATTCTGTCGCTTCCAACGCGTTCCTCGCGTCATTTTACATCGGAATTAGTCATGAGAAATGCACAAACACGGTTCTGGAGTTCAAAAAACACGAGATGAGGTTTTGGGAATGCTCGCGATCTTCTCGTCAACGGTTTCTCGGATCGCAATTCTGTCGCTTCCAACGTGTTCCTCGTGTCATTTTACGTCAGAAATAGTCACGAGGAGTGCACGTGAACGTTTGTGGAGTCCAAAAAACACGAGTTCAGGATTAGGGAATGCACGCGATTTTATCGTTAACGGTTTGTCGGATCGCAATTCTGTCGCTTCCAACGCGTTCCTCGCGTCGTTTTACATCGGAATTAGTCACGAGAAATGCACAAACACGGTTCTGGAATTCAAAAAACACGAGATCAGGGGTTGGGAATGCTCGCGATTTTCTCGTCAACGGTTTCTCGGATCGCAATTCTGTCACTTCCAACGTGTTCCTCGCGTCATTTACGTCGGAAATAGTGACGAGAAATGCACGTAAACGTTTCTTGATTCCAAAAAACACGAGTTCAGGTTTTGGGAATGCTCGCGATTTTCTTGTCAACGGTTTCTCGGATCGCAATTCTGTCGCTTCCAACGTGTTCCTCGTGTCATTTTACGTCGGAAATTGTCACGAGCAGTGCATGTGAGCGTTTGCGGAGCACAAAAAACACGGGATCAGGATTTGGGAATGCTCACGATTTTCTCGTCAACGTTTTCTCGGATCGCAATTCTGTCGCTTCCAACGCGTTCCTCGCGTCATTTTACATCGGAATTAGTCATGAGAAATGCACAAACGCGGTTCTGGAGTCCAAAAAACACGAGTTCAGGTTTTGGGAATGGTCGCGATTTTCTCGTCAACGGTTTCTCGGATCGCAATTCTGTCGCTTCCAACGCGTTCCTCGCGTCATTTTACATCGGAATTAGTCATGAGAAATGCACAAACACGGTTCTGGAATTAAAAAAACACGAGATCAGTGTTTGGGAATGCTCGCGATTTTCTCGTCAATGGTTTCTCGAATCGAAATTCTGTCACTTCCAACGTGTTCCTCGCGTCATTTCACGTCGGAAATAGTGACGAGAAATGCACGTAAACGTTTCTGGAGTCCAAAAAACACGAGTTCAGGTTTTGGGAATGCTCGCGATTTTCTCGTCAACGGTTTCCCGGATCGCAATTATGTCGCTTCCAACGTGTTCCTCGTGTCATTTTACGTCGGATATAGTCACGAGCAGTCCACGTAAACGTTTCTGGAGCCCAAAAAACACGACACCAGGATTTGGGAATGCTCGCGATTTTCTCGTCAACGGTTTCTCGGATCGCAATTCTGTCGCTTCCAACGCGTTCCTCGCGTCATTTTACATCGGAATTAGTTATGAGAAATGCACAAAGGCGGTTCTGGAGTCCAAAAAACACGAGTTCAGGTTTTGGGAATGCTCGTGATTTTCTCGTCAATGGTTTCTCGGATCGCAATTCTGTCACTTCCAACGTGTTCCTCGCGTCATTTTACGTCGGAAATAGTGACGAGAAATGCACGTAAACGTTTCTGGATTCCAAAAAACGCGAGTTCGGGTTTTGGGAATGCTCGCGATTTTCTCGTCAACGGGTTCTCGGATCGCAATTCTGTCGCTTCCATCGCGTTCCTAGCGTCATTTTACGTCGGAAATAGTCACGAGCAGTGCACGTAAACGTTTCTGGAGTCCAAAAAACACGAGTTCAGGTTTTGAGAATGCTCGCGATTTTCTCGTCAACGGTTTCTCGGATCGCAATTCTGTCGCTTCCATCGCGTTCCTAGCGTCATTTTACGTCGGAAATAGTCACGAGCAGTGCACGTAAACGTTTCTGGAGTCCAAAAAACACGAGTTCAGGTTTTGGGAATGCTCCCGATTTTCTCGTCAACGGTTTCCCGGATCGCAATTATGTCGCTTCCAACGTGTTCCTCGTGTCATTTTCCGTCGGAAATAGTCACGAGCAGTGCACGTAAACGTTTCTGGAGCCCAAAAAACACGAGATCAGGATTTGGGAATGGTCGCGATTTTCTCGTCAACGGTTTCTCGGATCGCAATTCTGTCGCTTCCAACGCGTTCCTCGCGTCATTTTACGTCGGAAATAGTCACGAGCAGTGCACGTAAACGTTTGTGGAGTCCAAAAAACACGAGTTCAGGTTCTGGGAATGCTCGCGATTTTCTCGTCAACGTTTTCTCGGATCGCAATTCTGTCGCTTCCAACGCGTTCCTCGCGTCATTTTACATCGGAATTAGTCATGAGAAATGCACAAACGCGGTTCTGGAGTCCAAAAAACACGAGTTCAGGTTTTGGGAATGGTCGCGATTTTCTCGTTAACGGTTTCTCGGATCGCAATTCTGTCGCTTCCAACGCGTTCCTCGCGTCATTTTACATCGGAATTAGTCATGAGAAATGCACAAACACGGTTCTGGAATTAAAAAAACACGAGATCAGTGTTTGGGAATGCTCGCGATTTTCTCGTCAATGGTTTCTCGGATCGAAATTCTGTCACTTCCAACGTGTTCCTCGCGTCATTTCACGTCGGAAATAGTGACGAGAAATGCACGTAAACGTTTCTGGAGTCCAAAAAACACGAGTTCAGGTTTTGGGAATGCTCGCGATTTTCTCGTCAACGGTTTCCCGGATCGCAATTATGTCGCTTCCAACGTGTTCCTCGTGTCATTTTACGTCGGATATAGACACGAGCAGTGCACGTAAACGTTTCTGGAGCCCAAAAAACACGAGACCAGGATTTGGGAATGCTCGCGATTTTCTCGTCAACGGTTTCTCGGATCGCAATTCTGTCGCTTCCAACGCGTTCCTCGCGTCATTTTACATCGGAATTAGTTATGAGAAATGCACAAACGCGGTTCTGGAGTCCAAAAAACACGAGTTCAGGTTTTGGGAATGCTCGTGATTTTCTCGTCAATGGTTTCTCGGATCGCAATTCTGTCACTTCCAACGTGTTCCTCGCGTCATTTTACGTCGGAAATAGTGACGAGAAATGCACGTAAACGTTTCTGGATTCCAAAAAACGCGAGTTCGGGTTTTGGGAATGCTCGCGATTTTCTCGTCAACGGGTTCTCGGATCGCAATTCTGTCGCTTCCATCGCGTTCCTAGCGTCATTTTACGTCGGAAATAGTCACGAGCAGTGCACGTAAACGTTTCTGGAGTCCAAAAAACACGAGATGAGGTTTTGGGAATGCTCGCGATCTTCTCGTCAACGGTTTCTCGGATCGCAATTCTGTCGCTTCCAACGTGTTCCTCGTGTCATTTTACGTCAGAAATAGTCACGAGGAGTGCACGTGAACGTTTGTGGAGTCCAAAAAACACGAGTTCAGGATTAGGGAATGCACGCGATTTTATCGTCAACGGTTTGTCGGATCGCAATTCTGTCGCTTCCAACGCGTTCCTCGCGTCATTTTACATCTGAATTAGTCATGAGAAATGCACAAACACGGTTCTGGAGTTCAAAAAAAACGAGATCAGGGTTTGGGAATGCTCCCGATTTTCTCGTTAACGGATGCTCGGATCGCAATTCTGTCGCTTCCAACGCGTTCCTCGCGTCATTTTACATCGGAATTAGTCATGAGAAATGCACAACCGCGGTTCTGGAGTCCAAAAAACACGAGTTCAGGTTTTGGGAATGGTCGCGATTTTCTCGTCAACGGTTTCTCGGATCGCAATTCTGTCGCTTCCAACGCGTTCCTCGCGTCAGTTTACATCGAAATTTGTCATGAGAAATGCACAAACGCGGTTCTGGAGCCCAAAAAACACGAGATCAGGATTTGGGAATGCTCGCGATTTTCTCGTCAACGGTTTCTCGGATCGCAATTCTGTCGCTTCCAACGCGTTCCTCGCGTCATTTTACATCGGAATTAGTCATGAGAAATGCACAAACACGGTTCTGGAGTTAAAAAAAAAACGAGATCAGGGTTTGGGAATGCTCCCGATTTTCTCGTTAACGGATGCCCGGATCGCAATTCTGTCGCTTCCAACGCGTTCCTCGCGTCATTTTACATCGGAATTAGTCATGAGAAATGCACAAACGCGGTTCTGGAGTCCAAAAAACACGAGTTCAGGTTTTGGGAATGGTCGCGATTTTCTCGTCAACGGTTTCTCGGATCGCAATTCTGTCGCTTCCAACGCGTTCCTCGCGTCAGTTTACATCGAAATTTGTCATGAGAAATGCACAAACGCGGTTCTGGAGCCCAAAAAACACGAGATCAGGATTTGGGAATGCTCGCGATTTTCTCGTCAACGGTTTCTCGGATCGCAATTCTGTCGCTTCCAACGCGTTCCTCGCGTCATTTTACATCGGAATTAGTCATGAGAAATGCACAAACACGGTTCTGGAGTTCAAAAAACACGAGATGAGGTTTTGGGAATGCTCGCGATCTTCTCGTCAACGGTTTCTCGGATCGCAATTCTGTCGCTTCCAACGTGTTCCTCGTGTCATTTTACGTCAGAAATAGTCACGAGGAGTGCACGTGAACGTTTGTGGAGTCCAAAAAACACGAGTTCAGGATTAGGGAATGCACGCGATTTTATCGTCAACGGTTTGTCGGATCGCAATTCTGTCGCTTCCAACGCGTTCCTCGCGTCGTTTTACATCGAAATTTGTCATGAGAAATGCACAAACGCGGTTCTGGAGCCCAAAAAACACGAGATCAGGATTTGGGAATGCTCGCGATTTTCTCGTCAACGGTTTCTCGGATCGCAATTCTGTCGCTTCCAATGTGTTCCTCGTGTCATTTTAGGTCAGAAATAGTCACGAGGAGTGCACGTGAACGTTTGTGGAGTCCAAAAAACACGAGTTCAGGTTCTGGGAATGCTCGAGCTTTTCTCGTCAACGGTTTCTCGGATCGCAATTCTGTCGCCTCCATCGCGTTCCTAGCGTCATTTTACGTCGGAAATAGTCACGAGCAGTGCATGTGAACGTTTGTCGAGCCCAAAAAACACGAGATCAGGATTTGGGAATGCTCGCGATTTTCTCGTCAACGAGTTCTCGGATCGCAATTCTGTCGCTTCCAACGTGTTCCTCGCGTCAGTTTACATCGAAATTTGTCATGAGAAATGCACAAACGCGGTTCTGGAGCCCAAAAAACACGAGATCAGGATTTGGGAATGCTCGCGATTTTCTCGTCAACGGTTTCTCGGATCGCAATTCTGTCGCTTCCAACGCGTTCCTCGCGTCATTTTACATCGGAATTAGTCATGAGAAATGCACAAACACGGTTCTGGAGTTCAAAAAACACGAGATGAGGTTTTGGGAATGCTCGCGATCTTCTCGTCAACGGTTTCTCGGATCGCAATTCTGTCGCTTTCAACGTGTTCCTCGTGTCATTTTACGTCAGAAATAGTCACGAGGAGTGCACGTGAACGTTTGTGGAGTCCAAAAAACACGAGTTCAGGATTAGGGAATGCACGCGATTTTATCGTCAACGGTTTGTCGGATCGCAATTCTGTCGCTTCCAACGCGTTCCTCGCGTCGTTTTACATCGGAATTAGTCACGAGAAATGCACAAACACGGTTCTGGAATTCAAAAAACACGAGATCAGGGGTTGGGAATGCTCGCGATTTTCTCGTCAACGGTTTCTCGGATCGCAATTCTGTCACTTCCAACGTGTTCCTCGCGTCATTTACGTCGGAAATAGTGACGAGAAATGCACGTAAACGTTTCTTGATTCCAAAAAACACGAGTTCAGGTTTTGGGAATGCTCGCGATTTTCTTGTCAACGGTTTCTCGGATCGCAATTCTGTCGCTTCCAACGTGTTCCTCGTGTCATTTTACGTCGGAAATTGTCACGAGCAGTGCATGTGAGCGTTTGCGGAGACCAAAAAACACGGGATCAGGATTTGGGAATGCTCGCGATTTTCTCGTCAACGTTTTCTCGGATCGCAATTCTGTCGCTTCCAACGCGTTCCTCGCGTCATTTTACATCGGAATTAGTCATGAGAAATGCACAAACGCGGTTCTGGAGTCCAAAAAACACGAGTTCAGGTTTTGGGAATGGTCGCGATTTTCTCGTCAACGGTTTCTCGGATCGCAATTCTGTCGCTTCCAACGCGTTCCTCGCGTCATTTTACATCGGAATTAGTCATGAGAAATGCACAAACATGGTTCTGGAATTAAAAAAACACGAGTTCAGGTTTTGGGAATGCTCGCGATTTTCTCGTCAACGGTTTCCCGGATCGCAATTATGTCGCTTCCAACGCGTTCCTCGCGTCATTTTACATCGGAATTAGTCATGAGAAATGCACAAACGCGGTTCTGGAGTCCAAAAAACACGAGTTCAGGTTTTGGGAATGGTCGCGATTTTCTCGTCAACGGTTTCTCGGATCGCAATTCTGTCGCTTCCAACGCGTTCCTCGCGCCATTTTACATCGGAATTAGTCATGAGAAATGCACAAACACGGTTCTGGAATTAAAAAAACACGAGATCAGTGTTTGGGAATGCTCGCGATTTTCTCGTCAATGGTTTCTCGGATCGAAATTCTGTCACTTCCAACGTGTTCCTCGCGTCATTTCACGTCGGAAATAGTGACGAGAAATGCACGTAAACGTTTCTGGAGTCCAAAAAACACGAGTTCAGGTTTTGGGAATGCTCGCGATTTTCTCGTCAACGGTTTCCCGGATCGCAATTATGTCGCTTCCAACGTGTTCCTCGTGTCATTTTACGTCGGAAATAGTCACGAGCAGTGCACGTAAACGTTTCTGGAGCCCAAAAAACACGAGACCAGGATTTGGGAATGCTCGCGATTTTCTCGTCAACGGTTTCTCGGATCGCAATTCTGTCGCTTCCAACGCGTTCCTCGCGTCATTTTACATCGGAATTAGTTATGAGAAATGCACAAACGCGGTTCTGGAGTCCAAAAAACACGAGTTCAGGTTTTGGGAATGCTCGTGATTTTCTCGTCAATGGTTTCTCGGATCGCAATTCTGTCACTTCCAACGTGTTCCTCGCGTCATTTTACGTCGGAAATAGTGACGAGAAATGCACGTAAACGTTTCTGGATTCCAAAAAACGCGAGTTCGGGTTTTGGGAATGCTCGCGATTTTCTCGTCAACGGGTTCTCGGATCGCAATTCTGTCGCTTCCATCGCGTTCCTAGCGTCATTTTACGTCGGAAATAGTCACGAGCAGTGCACGTAAACGTTTCTGGAGTCCAAAAAACACGAGTTCAGGTTTTGAGAATGCTCGCGATTTTCTCGTCAACGGTTTCTCGGATCGCAATTCTGTCGCTTCCATCGCGTTCCTAGCGTCATTTTACGTCGGAAATAGTCACGAGCAGTGCACGTAAACGTTTCTGGAGCCCAAAAAACACGAGATCAGGATTTGGGAATGGTCGCGATTTTCTCGTCAACGGTTTCTCGGATCGCAATTCTGTCGCTTCCAACGCGTTCCTCGCGTCATTTTACGTCGGAAATAGTCACGAGCAGTGCACGTAAACGTTTCTGGAGTCCAAAAAACACGAGTTCAGGTTTTGGGAATGGTCGCGATTTTCTCGTTAACGGTTTCTCGGATCGCAATTCTGTCGCTTCCAACGCGTTCCTCGCGTCATTTTACATCGGAATTAGTCATGAGAAATGCACAAACACGGTTCTGGAATTAAAAAAACACGAGATCAGTGTTTGGGAATGCTCGCGATTTTCTCGTCAATGGTTTCTCGGATCGCAATTCTGTCACTTCCAACGTGTTCCTCGCGTCATTTTACGTCGGAAATAGTGACGAGAAATGCACGTAAACGTTTCTGGATTCCAAAAAACACGAGTTCGGGTTTTGGGAATGCTCGCGATTTTCTCGTCAGCGGTTTCTCGGATCGCAATTCTGTCGCTTCCATCGCGTTCCTAGCGTCATTTTACGTCGGAAATAGTCACGAGCAGTGCACGTAAATGTTTCTGGAGTCCAAAAAACACGAGTTCAGGTTTTGGGAATGCTCGCGATTTTCTCGTCAACGGTTTCCCGGATCGCAATTATGTCGCTTCCAACGTGTTCCTCGTGTCATTTTCCGTCGGAAATAGTCACGAGCAGTGCACGTAAACGTTTCTGGAGCCCAAAAAACACGAGATCAGGATTTGGGAATGCTCGCGATTTTCTCGTTAACGGATGCTCGGATCGCAATTCTGTCGCTTCCAACGCGTTCCTCGCGTCAGTTTACATCGGAATTAGTCATGAGAAATGCACAAACGCGGTTCTGGAGTCCAAAAAACACGAGTTCAGGTTTTGGGAATGGTCGCGATTTTCTCGTCAACGGTTTCTCGGATCGCAATTCTGTCGCTTCCAACGCGTTCCTCGCGTCATTTTACATCGGAATTAGTCATGAGAAATGCACAAACACGGTTCTGGAATTAAAAAAACACGAGATCAGGGTTTGGGAATGCTCGGGATTTTCTCGTCAACGGTTTCTCGGATCGCAATTCTGTCACTTCCAACGTGTTCCTCGCGTCATTTTACGTCGGAAATAGTCACGAGCAGTGCATGTGAACGTTTGTCGAGCCCAAAAAACACGAGATCAGGATTTGGGAATGCTCGCGATTTTCTCGTCAACGTTTTCTCGGATCGCAATTCTGTCGCTTACAACGTGTTCCTCGCGTCAGTTTACATCGAAATTTGTCATGAGAAATGCACAAACGCGGTTCTGGAGCCCAAAAAACACGAGATCAGGATTTGGGAATGCTCGCGATTTTCTCGTCAACGGTTTCTCGGATCGCAATTCTGTCGCTTCCAACGCGTTCCTCGCGTCATTTTACATCGGAATTAGTCATGAGAAATGCACAAACACGGTTCTGGAGTTCAAAAAACACGAGATGAGGTTTTGGGAATGCTCGCGATCTTCTCGTCAACGGTTTCTCGGATCGCAATTCTGTCGCTTCCAACGTGTTCCTCGTGTCATTTTACGTCAGAAATAGTCACGAGGAGTGCACGTGAACGTTTGTGGAGTCCAAAAAACACGAGTTCAGGATTAGGGAATGCACGCGATTTTATCGTCAACGGTTTGTCGGATCGCAATTCTGTCGCTTCCAACGCGTTCCTCGCGTCGTTTTACATCGGAATTAGTCACGAGAAATGCACAAACACGGTTCTGGAATTCAAAAAACACGAGATCAGGGGTTGGGAATGCTCGCGATTTTCTCGTCAACGGTTTCTCGGATCGCAATTCTGTCACTTCCAACGTGTTCCTCGCGTCATTTACGTCGGAAATAGTGACGAGAAATGCACGTAAACGTTTCTTGATTCCAAAAAACACGAGTTCAGGTTTTGGGAATGCTCGCGATTTTCTTGTCAACGGTTTCTCGGATCGCAATTCTGTCGCTTCCAACGTGTTCCTCGTGTCATTTTACGTCGGAAATTGTCACCAGCAGTGCATGTGAGCGTTTGCGGAGACCAAAAAACACGGGATCAGGATTTGGGAATGCTCGCGATTTTCTCGTCAACGTTTTCTCGGATCGCAATTCTGTCGCTTCCAACGCGTTCCTCGCGTCATTTTACATCGGAATTAGTCATGAGAAATGCACAAACGCGGTTCTGGAGTCCAAAAAACACGAGTTCAGGTTTTGGGAATGGTCGCGATTTTCTCGTCAACGGTTTCTCGGATCGCAATTCTGTCGCTTCCAACGCGTTCCTCGCGTCATTTTACATCGGAATTAGTCATGAGAAATGCACAAACATGGTTCTGGAATTAAAAAAACACGAGTTCAGGTTTTGGGAATGCTCGCGATTTTCTCGTCAACGGTTTCCCGGATCGCAATTATGTCGCTTCCAACGCGTTCCTCGCGTCATTTTACATCGGAATTAGTCATGAGAAATGCACAAACGCGGTTCTGGAGTCCAAAAAACACGAGTTCAGGTTTTGGGAATGGTCGCGATTTTCTCGTCAACGGTTTCTCGGATCGCAATTCTGTCGCTTCCAACGCGTTCCTCGCGTCATTTTACATCGGAATTAGTCATGAGAAATGCACAAACACGGTTCTGGAATTAAAAAAACACGAGATCAGTGTTTGGGAATGCTCGCGATTTTCTCGTCAATGGTTTCTCGGATCGAAATTCTGTCACTTCCAACGTGTTCCTCGCGTCATTTCACGTCGGAAATAGTGACGAGAAATGCACGTAAACGTTTCTGGAGTCCAAAAAACACGAGTTCAGGTTTTGGGAATGCTCGCGATTTTCTCGTCAACGGTTTCCCGGATCGCAATTATGTCGCTTCCAACGTGTTCCTCGTGTCATTTTACGTCGGAAATAGTCACGAGCAGTGCACGTAAACGTTTCTGGAGCCCAAAAAACACGAGACCAGGATTTGGGAATGCTCGCGATTTTCTCGTCAACGGTTTCTCGGATCGCAATTCTGTCGCTTCCAACGCGTTCCTCGCGTCATTTTACATCGGAATTAGTTATGAGAAATGCACAAACGCGGTTCTGGAGTCCAAAAAACACGAGTTCAGGTTTTGGGAATGCTCGTGATTTTCTCGTCAATGGTTTCTCGGATCGCAATTCTGTCACTTCCAACGTGTTCCTCGCGTCATTTTACGTCGGAAATAGTGACGAGAAATGCACGTAAACGTTTCTGGATTCCAAAAAACGCGAGTTCGGGTTTTGGGAATGCTCGCGATTTTCTCGTCAACGGGTTCTCGGATCGCAATTCTGTCGCTTCCATCGCGTTCCTAGCGTCATTTTACGTCGGAAATAGTCACGAGCAGTGCACGTAAACGTTTCTGGAGTCCAAAAAACACGAGTTCAGGTTTTGAGAATGCTCGCGATTTTCTCGT
This sequence comes from Crossocerus cetratus, assembly GCA_963675795.1. NCBI lineage: Eukaryota > Metazoa > Arthropoda > Insecta > Hymenoptera > Crabronidae > Crossocerus > Crossocerus cetratus. Next base: position 2,077,321 of record CAVMBF010000002.1, read on the forward strand.
CAACGGTTTCTCGGATCGCAATTCTGTCGCTTCCATCGCGTTCCTAGCGTCATTTTACGTCGGAAATAGTCACGAGCAGTGCACGTAAACGTTTCTGGAGCCCAAAAAACACGAGATCAGGATTTGGGAATGGTCGCGATTTTCTCGTCAACGGTTTCTCGGATCGCAATTCTGTCGCTTCCAACGCGTTCCTCGCGTCATTTTACGTCGGAAATAGTCACGAGCAGTGCACGTAAACGTTTCTGGAGTCCAAAAAACACGAGTTCAGGTTTTGGGAATGCTCCCGATTTTCTCGTCAACGGTTTCCCGGATCGCAATTATGTCGCTTCCAACGTGTTCCTCGTGTCATTTTCCGTCGGAAATAGTCACGAGCAGTGCACGTAAACGTTTCTGGAGCCCAAAAAACACGAGATCAGGATTTGGGAATGGTCGCGATTTTCTCGTCAACGGTTTCTCGGATCGCAATTCTGTCGCTTCCAACGCGTTCCTCGCGTCATTTTACGTCGGAAATAGTCACGAGCAGTGCACGTAAACGTTTGTGGAGTCCAAAAAACACGAGTTCAGGTTCTGGGAATGCTCGCGATTTTCTCGTCAACGTTTTCTCGGATCGCAATTCTGTCGCTTCCAACGCGTTCCTCGCGTCATTTTACATCGGAATTAGTCATGAGAAATGCACAAACGCGGTTCTGGAGTCCAAAAAACACGAGTTCAGGTTTTGGGAATGGTCGCGATTTTCTCGTTAACGGTTTCTCGGATCGCAATTCTGTCGCTTCCAACGCGTTCCTCGCGTCATTTTACATCGGAATTAGTCATGAGAAATGCACAAACACGGTTCTGGAATTAAAAAAACACGAGATCAGTGTTTGGGAATGCTCGCGATTTTCTCGTCAATGGTTTCTCGGATCGCAATTCTGTCACTTCCAACGTGTTCCTCGCGTCATTTTACGTCGGAAATAGTGACGAGAAATGCACGTAAACGTTTCTGGATTCCAAAAAACACGAGTTCGGGTTTTGGGAATGCTCGCGATTTTCTCGTCAGCGGTTTCTCGGATCGCAATTCTGTCGCTTCCATCGCGTTCCTAGCGTCATTTTACGTCGGAAATAGTCACGAGCAGTGCACGTAAATGTTTCTGGAGTCCAAAAAACACGAGTTCAGGTTTTGGGAATGCTCGCGATTTTCTCGTCAACGGTTTCCCGGATCGCAATTATGTCGCTTCCAACGTGTTCCTCGTGTCATTTTCCGTCGGAAATAGTCACGAGCAGTGCACGTAAACGTTTCTGGAGCCCAAAAAACACGAGATCAGGATTTGGGAATGCTCGCGATTTTCTCGTTAACGGATGCTCGGATCGCAATTCTGTCGCTTCCAACGCGTTCCTCGCGTCAGTTTACATCGGAATTAGTCATGAGAAATGCACAAACGCGGTTCTGGAGTCCAAAAAACACGAGTTCAGGTTTTGGGAATGGTCGCGATTTTCTCGTCAACGGTTTCTCGGATCGCAATTCTGTCGCTTCCAACGCGTTCCTCGCGTCATTTTACATCGGAATTAGTCATGAGAAATGCACAAACACGGTTCTGGAATTAAAAAAACACGAGATCAGGGTTTGGGAATGCTCGGGATTTTCTCGTCAACGGTTTCTCGGATCGCAATTCTGTCACTTCCAACGTGTTCCTCGCGTCATTTTACGTCGGAAATAGTCACGAGCAGTGCATGTGAACGTTTGTCGAGCCCAAAAAACACGAGATCAGGATTTGGGAATGCTCGCGATTTTCTCGTCAACGTTTTCTCGGATCGCAATTCTGTCGCTTACAACGTGTTCCTCGCGTCAGTTTACATCGAAATTTGTCATGAGAAATGCACAAACGCGGTTCTGGAGCCCAAAAAACACGAGATCAGGATTTGGGAATGCTCGCGATTTTCTCGTCAACGGTTTCTCGGATCGCAATTCTGTCGCTTCCAACGCGTTCCTCGCGTCATTTTACATCGGAATTAGTCATGAGAAATGCACAAACACGGTTCTGGAGTTCAAAAAACACGAGATGAGGTTTTGGGAATGCTCGCGATCTTCTCGTCAACGGTTTCTCGGATCGCAATTCTGTCGCTTCCAACGTGTTCCTCGTGTCATTTTACGTCAGAAATAGTCACGAGGAGTGCACGTGAACGTTTGTGGAGTCCAAAAAACACGAGTTCAGGATTAGGGAATGCACGCGATTTTATCGTCAACGGTTTGTCGGATCGCAATTCTGTCGCTTCCAACGCGTTCCTCGCGTCGTTTTACATCGGAATTAGTCACGAGAAATGCACAAACACGGTTCTGGAATTCAAAAAACACGAGATCAGGGGTTGGGAATGCTCGCGATTTTCTCGTCAACGGTTTCTCGGATCGCAATTCTGTCACTTCCAACGTGTTCCTCGCGTCATTTACGTCGGAAATAGTGACGAGAAATGCACGTAAACGTTTCTTGATTCCAAAAAACACGAGTTCAGGTTTTGGGAATGCTCGCGATTTTCTTGTCAACGGTTTCTCGGATCGCAATTCTGTCGCTTCCAACGTGTTCCTCGTGTCATTTTACGTCAGAAATAGTCACGAGGAGTGCACGTGAACGTTTGTGGAGTCCAAAAAACACGAGTTCAGGATTAGGGAATGCACGCGATTTTATCGTCAACGGTTTGTCGGATCGCAATTCTGTCGCTTCCAACGCGTTCCTCGCGTCGTTTTACATCGGAATTAGTCACGAGAAATGCACAAACACGGTTCTGGAATTCAAAAAACACGAGATCAGGGGTTGGGAATGCTCGCGATTTTCTCGTCAACGGTTTCTCGGATCGCAATTCTGTCGCTTCCATCGCGTTCCTAGCGTCATTTTACGTCGGAAATAGTCACGAGCAGTGCACGTAAATGTTTCTGGAGTCCAAAAAACACGAGTTCAGGTTTTGGGAATGCTCGCGATTTTCTCGTCAACGGTTTCCCGGATCGCAATTATGTCGCTTCCAACGTGTTCCTCGTGTCATTTTCCGTCGGAAATAGTCACGAGCAGTGCACGTAAACGTTTCTGGAGCCCAAAAAACACGAGATCAGGATTTGGGAATGCTCGCGATTTTCTCGTCAACGGTTTCTCGGATCGCAATTCTGTCGCTTCCAACGCGTTCCTCGCGTCATTTTACATCGGAATTAGTCATGAGAAATGCACAAACGCGGTTCTGGAGTCCAAAAAACACGAGTTCAGTTTTTGGGAATGCTCGCGATTTTCTCGTCAACGGTTTCCCGGATCGCAATTATGTCGCTACCAACGTGTTCCTCGTGTCATTTTACGTCGGAAATAGTCACGAGCAGTGCACGTAAACGTTTGTGGAGTCCAAAAAACACGAGTTCAGGTTCTGGGAATGCTCGCGATTTTATCGTCAACGTTTTCTCGGATCGCAATTCTGTAGCTTCCAACGTGGTCCTCGCGTCATTTTACATCTGAATTAGTCATGAGAAATGCACAAACACGGTTCTGGAGTTCAAAAAGAACGAGATCAGGGTTTGGGAATGCTCCCGATTTTCTCGTTAACGGATGCTCGGATCGCAATTCTGTCGCTTCCAACGCGTTCCTCGCGTCAGTTTACATCGGAATTAGTCATGAGAAATGCACAAACGCGGTTCTGGAGTCCAAAAAACACGAGTTCAGGTTTTGGGAATGGTCGCGATTTTCTCGTCAACGGTTTCTCGGATCGCAATTCTGTCGCTTCCAACGCGTTCCTCGCGTCATTTTACATCGGAATTAGTCATGAGAAATGCACAAACACGGTTCTGGAATTAAAAAAACACGAGATCAGGGTTTGGGAATGCTCGGGATTTTCTCGTCAACGGTTTCTCGGATCGCAATTCTGTCACTTCCAACGTGTTCCTCGCGTCATTTTACGTCGGAAATAGTCACGAGCAGTGCATGTGAACGTTTGTCGAGCCCAAAAAACACGAGATCAGGATTTGGGAATGCTCGCGATTTTCTCGTCAACGTTTTCTCGGATCGCAATTCTGTCGCTTCCAACGTGTTCCTCGCGTCAGTTTACATCGAAATTTGTCATGAGAAATGCACAAACGCGGTTCTGGAGCCCAAAAAACACGAGATCAGGATTTGGGAATGCTCGCGATTTTCTCGTCAACGGTTTCTCGGATCGCAATTCTGTCGCTTCCAACGCGTTCCTCGCGTCATTTTACATCGGAATTAGTCATGAGAAATGCACAAACACGGTTCTGGAGTTCAAAAAACACGAGATGAGGTTTTGGGAATGCTCGCGATCTTCTCGTCAACGGTTTCTCGGATCGCAATTCTGTCGCTTCCAACGTGTTCCTCGTGTCATTTTACGTCAGAAATAGTCACGAGGAGTGCACGTGAACGTTTGTGGAGTCCAAAAAACACGAGTTCAGGATTAGGGAATGCACGCGATTTTATCGTCAACGGTTTGTCGGATCGCAATTCTGTCGCTTCCAACGCGTTCCGCGCGTCGTTTTACATCGGAATTAGTCACGAGAAATGCACAAACACGGTTCTGGAATTCAAAAAACACGAGATCAGGGGTTGGGAATGCTCGCGATTTTCTCGTCAACGGTTTCTCGGATCGCAATTCTGTCACTTCCAACGTGTTCCTCGCGTCATTTACGTCGGAAATAGTGACGAGAAATGCACGTAAACGTTTCTTGATTCCAAAAAACACGAGTTCAGGTTTTGGGAATGCTCGCGATTTTCTTGTCAACGGTTTCTCGGATCGCAATTCTGTCGCTTCCAACGTGTTCCTCGTGTCATTTTACGTCGGAAATTGTCACGAGCAGTGCATGTGAGCGTTTGCGGAGCCCAAAAAACACGGGATCAGGATTTGGGAATGCTCGCGATTTTCTCGTCAACGGTTTCTCGGATCGCAATTCTGTCGCTTCCAACGCGTTCCTCGCGTCATTTTACATCGGAATTAGTCATGAGAAATGCACAAACACGGTTCTGGAATTAAAAAAACACGAGATCAGGGTTTGGGAATGCTCGGGATTTTCTCGTCAACGGTTTCTCGGATCGCAATTCTGTCACTTCCAACGTGTTCCTCGCGTCATTTTACGTCGGAAATAGTCACGAGCAGTGCATGTGAACGTTTGTCGAGCCGAAAAAACACGAGATCAGGATTTGGGAATGCTCGCGATTTTCTCGTCAACGGTTTCTCGGATCGCAATTCTGTCGCTTCCAACGTGTTCCTCGTGTCATTTTACGTCAGAAATAGTCACGAGGAGTGCACGTGAACGTTTGTGGAGTCCAAAAAACACGAGTTCAGGATTAGGGAATGCACGCGATTTTATCGTCAACGGTTTGTCGGATCGCAATTCTGTCGCTTCCAACGCGTTCCTCGCGTCGTTTTACATCGGAATTAGTCACGAGAAATGCACAAACACGGTTCTGGAATTCAAAAAACACGAGATCAGGGGTTGGGAATGCTCGCGATTTTCTCGTCAACGGTTTCTCGGATCGCAATTCTGTCACTTCCAACGTGTTCCTCGCGTCATTTACGTCGGAAATAGTGACGAGAAATGCACGCAAACGTTTCTTGATTCCAAAAAACACGAGTTCAGGTTTTGGGAATGCTCGCGATTTTCTTGTCAACGGTTTCTCGGATCACAATTCTGTCGCTTCCAACGTGTTCCTCGTGTCATTTTACGTCGGAAATTGTCACGAGCAGTGCATGTGAGCGTTTGCGGAGCCCAAAAAACACGGGATCAGGATTTGGGAATGCTCGCGATTTTCTCGTCAACGTTTTCTCGGATCGCAATTCTGTCGCTTCCAACGCGTTCCTCGCGTCATTTTACAGCGGAATTAGTCATGAGAAATGCACAAACGCGGTTCTGGAGTCCAAAAAACACGAGTTCAGGTTTTGGGAATGGTCGCGATTTTCTCGTCAACGGTTTCTCGGATCGCAATTCTGTCGCTTCCAACGCGTTCCTCGCGTCATTTTACATCGGAATTAGTCATGAGAAATGCACAAACATGGTTCTGGAATTAAAAAAACACGAGATCAGTGTTTGGGAATGCTCGCGATTTTCTCGTCAATGGTTTCTCGGATCGCAATTCTGTCACTTCCAACGCGTTCCTCGCGTCATTTTACGTCGGAATTAGTCATGAGAAATGCACAAACACGGTTCTGGAGTTCAAAAAACACGAGATGAGGTTTTGGGAATGCTCGCGATCTTCTCGTCAACGGTTCCTCGGATCGCAATTCTGTCGCTTCCAACGTGATCATCGTGTCATTTTAGGTCGGAAATAGTCACGAGGAGTGCACGTGAACGTTTGTGGAGTCCAAAAAACACGAGTTCAGGTTCTGGGAATGCTCGCGATTTTCTCGTCAACGTTTTCTCGGATCGCAATTCTGTCGCTTCCAACGTGTTCCTCGTGTCATTTTACGTCAGAAATAGTCACGAGGAGTGCACGTGAACGTTTGTGGAGTCCAAAAAACACGAATTCAGGTTCTGGGAATGCTCGCGATTTTCTCGTCAACGGTTTCTCGGATCGCAATTCTGTCACTTCCAACGTGTTCCTCGCGTCATTTTACGTCGGAAATAGTGACGAGAAATGCACGTAAACGTTTCTGGATTCCAAAAAACACGAGTTCAGGTTTTGGGAATGGTCGCGATTTTCTCGTCAACGGTTTCTCGGATCGCAATTCTGTCGCCTCCATCGCGTTCCTAGCGTCATTTTACGTCGGAAATAGTCACGAGCAGTGCATGTGAACGTTTGTCGAGCCCAAAAAACACGAGATCAGGATTTGGGAATGCTCGCGATTTTCTCGTCAACGTTTTCTCGGATCGCAATTCTGTCGCTTCCAACGTGTTCCTCGCGTCAGTTTACATCGAAATTTGTCATGAGAAATGCACAAACGCGGTTCTGGAGCCCAAAAAACACGAGATCAGGATTTGGGAATGCTCGCGATTTTCTCGTCAACGGTTTCTCGGATCGCAATTCTGTCGCTTCCAACGCGTTCCTCGCGTCATTATACATCGGAATTAGTCATGAGAAATGCACAAACACGGTTCTGGAGTTCAAAAAACACGAGATGAGGTTTTGGGAATGCTCGCGATTTTCTCGTCAATGGTTTCTCGGATCGCAATTCTGTCGCTTCCATCGCGTTCCTAGCGTCATTTTACGTCGGAAATAGTCACGAGCAGTGCACGTAAACGTTTCTGGAGTCCAAAAAACACGAGTTCAGATTTTGGGAATGCTCGCGATTTTCTCGTCAACGGTTTCCCGGATCGCAATTATGTCGCTTCCAACGTGTTCCTCGTGTCATTTTCCGTCGGAAATAGTCACGAGCAGTGCACGTAAACGTTTCTGGAGCCCAAAAAACACGAGATCAGGATTTGGGAATGCTCGCGATTTTCTCGTCAACGGTTTCTCGGATCGCAATTCTGTCGCTTCCAACGCGTTCCTCGCGTCATTTTACATCGGAATTATTCATGAGAAATGCACAAACGCGGTTCTGGAGTCCAAAAAACACGGTTTCAGTTTTTGGGAATGCTCGCGATTTTCTCGTCAACGGTTTCCCGGATCGCAATTATGTCGCTTCCAACGTGTTCCTCGTGTCATTTTCCGTCGGAAATAGTCACGAGCAGTGCACGTAAACGTTTGTGGAGTCCAAAAAACACGAGTTCAGGTTCTGGGAATGCTCGCGATTTTCTCGTCAACGTTTTCTCGGATCGCAATTCTGTAGCTTCCAACGTGGTCCTCGCGTCATTTTACATCCGAATTAGTCATGAGAAATGCACAAACACGGTTCTGGAGTTAAAAAAAAACGAGATCAGGGTTTGGGAATGCTCCCGATTTTCTCGTTAACGGATGCTCGGATCGCAATTCTGTCGCTTCCAACGTGTTCCTCGTGTCATTTTACGTCGAAAATAGTCACGAGCAGTGCATGTGAACGTTTGTCGAGCCCAAAAAACACGAGATCAGGATTTGGGAATGCTCGCGATTTTCTCGTCCACGTTTTCTCGGATCGCAATTCTGTCGCTTCCAACGTGTTCCTCGCGTCAGTTTACATCGAAATTTGTCATGAGAAATGCACAAACGCGGTTCTGGAGCCCAAAAAACACGAGATCAGGATTTGGGAATGCTCGCGATTTTCTCGTCAACGGTTTCTCGGATCGCAATTCTGTCGCTTCCAATGTGTTCCTCGTGTCATTTTAGGTCGGAAATAGTCACGAGCAGTGCATGTGAACGTTTGTGGAGCCCAAAAAACACGAGATCAGGATTTGGGAATGCTCGCGATTTTCTCGTCAACGTTTTCTCGGATCGCAATTCTGTCGCTTCCAACGTGTTCCTCGTGTCATTTTACGTCAGAAATAGTCACGAGGAGTGCACGTGAACGTTTGTGGAGTCCAAAAAACACGAGTTCAGGTTCTGGGAATGCTCGCGATTTTCTCGTCAACGGTTTCTCGGATCGCAATTCTGTCACTTCCAACGTATTCCTCGCGTCATTTTACGTCGAAAATAGTGACGAGAAATGCACGTAAACGTTTCTGGATTCCAAAAAACACGAGTTCAGGTTTTGGGAATGCTCGCGATTTTCTCGTCAACGGTTTCTCGGATCGCAATTCTGTCGCTTCCATCGCGTTCCTAGCGTCATTTTACGTCGGAAATAGTCACGAGCAGTGCATGTGAACGTTTGTCGAGCCCAAAAAACACGAGATCAGGATTTGGGAATGCTTGCGATTTTCTCGTCAACGTTTTCTCGGATCGCAATTCTGTCGCTTCCAACGTGTTCCTCGCGTCAGTTTACATCGAAATTTGTCATGAGAAATGCACAAACGCGGTTCTGGAGCCCAAAAAACACGAGATCAGGATTTGGGAATGCTCGCGATTTTCTCGTCAACGGTTTCTCGGATCGCAATTCTGTTGCTTCCAACGCGTTCCTCGCGTCATTTTACATCGGAATTAGTCATGAGAAATGCACAAACACGGTTCTGGAGTTCAAAAAACACGAGATGAGGTTTTGGGAATGCTCGCGATCTTCTCGTCAACGGTTTCTCGGATCGCAATTCTGTCGCTTCCAACGTGTTCCTCGTGTCATTTTACGTCAGAAATAGTCACGAGGAGTGCACGTGAACGTTTGTGGAGTCCAAAAAACACGAGTTCAGGATTAGGGAATGCACGCGATTTTATCGTCAACGGTTTGTCGGATCGCAATTCTGTCGCTTCCAACGCGTTCCTCGCGTCATTATACATCGGAATTAGTCATGAGAAATGCACAAACACGGTTCTGGAGTTCAAAAAACACGAGATGAGGTTTTGGGAATGCTCGCGATTTTCTCGTCAATGGTTTCTCGGATCGCAATTCTGTCGCTTCCATCGCGTTCCTAGCGTCATTTTACGTCGGAAATAGTCACGAGCAGTGCACGTAAACGTTTCTGGAGTTCAAAAAACACGAGTTCAGATTTTGGGAATGCTCGCGATTTTCTCGTCAACGGTTTCCCGGATCGCAATTATGTCGCTTCCAACGTGTTCCTCGTGTCATTTTCCGTCGGAATTAGTCACGAGCAGTGCACGTAAACGTTTCTGGAGCCCAAAAAACACGAGATCAGGATTTGGGAATGCTCGCGATTTTCTCGTCAACGGTTTCTCGGATCGCAATTCTGTCGCTTCCAACGCGTTCCTCGCGTCATTTTACATCGGAATTATTCATGAGAAATGCACAAACGCGGTTCTGGAGTCCAAAAAACACGATTTCAGTTTTTGGGAATGCTCGCGATTTTCTCGTCAACGGTTTCCCGGATCGCAATTATGTCGCTTCCAACGTGTTCCTCGTGTCATTTTCCGTCGGAAATAGTCACGAGCAGTGCACGTAAACGTTTGTGGAGTCCAAAAAACACGAGTTCAGGTTCTGGGAATGCTCGCGATTTTCTCGTCAACGTTTTCTCGGATCGCAATTCTGTAGCTTCCAACGTGGTCCTCGCGTCATTTTACATCCGAATTAGTCATGAGAAATGTACAAACACGGTTCTGGAGTTAAAAAAAAACGAGATCAGGGTTTGGGAATGCTCCCGATTTTCTCGTTAACGGATGCTCGGATCGCAATTCTGTCGCTTCCAACGTGTTCCTCGTGTCATTTTACGTCGAAAATAGTCACGAGCAGTGCATGTGAACGTTTGTCGAGCCCAAAAAACACGAGATCAGGATTTGGGAATGCTCGCGATTTTCTCGTCCACGTTTTCTCGGATCGCAATTCTGTCGCTTCCAACGTGTTCCTCGCGTCAGTTTACATCGAAATTTGTCATGAGAAATGCACAAACGCGGTTCTGGAGCCCAAAAAACACGAGATCAGGATTTGGGAATGCTCGCGATTTTCTCGTCAACGGTTTCTCGGATCGCAATTCTGTCGCTTCCAATGTGTTCCTCGTGTCATTTTAGGTCGGAAATAGTCACGAGCAGTGCATGTGAACGTTTGTGGAGCCCAAAAAACACGAGATCAGGATTTGGGAATGCTCGCGATTTTCTCGTCAACGTTTTCTCGGATCGCAATTCTGTCGCTTCCAACGTGTTCCTCGTGTCATTTTACGTCAGAAATAGTCACGAGGAGTGCACGTGAACGTTTGTGGAGTCCAAAAAACACGAGTTCAGGTTCTGGGAATGCTCGCGATTTTCTCGTCAACGGTTTCTCGGATCGCAATTCTGTCACTTCCAACGTATTCCTCGCGTCATTTTACGTCGAAAATAGTGACGAGAAATGCACGTAAACGTTTCTGAATTCCAAAAAACACGAGTTCAGGTTTTGGGAATGCTCGCGATTTTCTCGTCAACGGTTTCTCGGATCGCAATTCTGTCGCTTCCATCGCGTTCCTAGCGTCATTTTACGTCGGAAATAGTCACGAGCAGTGCATGTGAACGTTTGTCGAGCCCAAAAAACACGAGATCAGGATTTGGGAATGCTTGCGATTTTCTCGTCAACGTTTTCTCGGATCGCAATTCTGTCGCTTCCAACGTGTTCCTCGCGTCAGTTTACATCGAAATTTGTCATGAGAAATGCACAAACGCGGTTCTGGAGCCCAAAAAACACGAGATCAGGATTTGGGAATGCTCGCGATTTTCTCGTCAACGGTTTCTCGGATCGCAATTCTGTTGCTTCCAACGCGTTCCTCGCGTCATTTTACATCGGAATTAGTCATGAGAAATGCACAAACACGGTTCTGGAGTTCAAAAAACACGAGATGAGGTTTTGGGAATGCTCGCGATCTTCTCGTCAACGGTTTCTCGGATCGCAATTCTGTCGCTTCCAACGTGTTCCTCGTGTCATTTTACGTCAGAAATAGTCACGAGGAGTGCACGTGAACGTTTGTGGAGTCCAAAAAACACGAGTTCAGGATTAGGGAATGCACGCGATTTTATCGTCAACGGTTTGTCGGATCGCAATTCTGTCGCTTCCAACGCGTTCCTCGCGTCGTTTTACATCGAAATTTGTCATGAGAAATGCACAAACGCGGTTCTGGAGCCCAAAAAACACGAGATCAGGATTTGGGAATGCTCGCGATTTTCTCGTCAACGGTTTCTCGGATCGCAATTCTGTCGCTTCCAATGTGTTCCTCGTGTCATTTTAGGTCAGAAATAGTCACGAGGAGTGCACGTGAACGTTTGTGGAGTCCAAAAAACACGAGTTCAGGTTCTGGGAATGCTCGCGATTTTCTCGTCAACGTTTTCTCGGATCGCAATTCTGTCGCTTCCAACGTGTTCCTCGTGTCATTTTACGTCAGAAATAGTCACGAGGAGTGCACGTGAACGTTTGTGGAGTCCAAAAAACACGAGTTCAGGTTCTGGGAATGCTCGCGATTTTCTCGTCAACGGTTTCTCGGATCGCAATTCTGTCGCCTCCATCGCGTTCCTAGCGTCATTTTACGTCGGAAATAGTCACGAGCAGTGCATGTGAACGTTTATCGAGCCCAAAAAACACGAGATCAGGATTTGGGAATGCTCGCGATTTTCTCGTCAACGTTTTCCCGGATCGCAATTATGTCGCTTCCAACGTGTTCCTCGTGTCATTTTCCGTCGGAAATAGTCACGAGCAGTGCACGTAAACGTTTCTGGAGCCCAAAAAACACGAGATCAGGATTTGGGAATGCTCGCGATTTTCTCGTCAACGGTTTCTCGGATCGCAATTCTGTCGCTTCCAACGCGTTCCTCGCGTCATTTTACATCGGAATTATTCATGAGAAATGCACAAACGCGGTTCTGGAGTCCAAAAAACACGATTTCAGTTTTTGGGAATGCTCGCGATTTTCTCGCCAACGGTTTCCCGGATCGCAATTATGTCGCTTCCAACGTGTTCCTCGTGTCATTTTCCGTCGGAAATAGTCATGAGAAATGCACAAACACGGTTCTGGAGTTAAAAAAAACGAGATCAGGGTTTGGGAATGCTCCCGATTTTCTCGTTAACGGATGCTCGGATCGCAATTCTGTCGCTTCCAACGTGTTCCTCGTGTCATTTTACGTCGAAAATAGTCACGAGCAGTGCATGTGAACGTTTGTCGAGCCCAAAAAACACGAGATCAGGATTTGGGAATGCTCGCGATTTTCTCGTCCACGTTTTCTCGGATCGCAATTCTGTCGCTTCCAACGTGTTCCTCGCGTCAGTTTACATCGAAATTTGTCATGAGAAATGCACAAACGCGGTTCTGGAGCCCAAAAAACACGAGATCAGGATTTGGGAATGCTCGCGATTTTCTCGTCAACGGTTTCTCGGATCGCAATTCTGTCGCTTCCAATGTGTTCCTCGTGTCATTTTAGGTCGGAAATAGTCACGAGCAGTGCATGTGAACGTTTGTGGAGCCCAAAAAACACGAGATCAGGATTTGGGAATGCTCGCGATTTTCTCGTCAACGGTTTCTCGGATCGCAATTCTGTCGCTTCCAATGTGTTCCTCGTGTCATTTTAGGTCGGCAATAGTCACGAGCAGTGCATGTGAACGTTTGTGGAGCCCAAAAAACACGAGATCAGGATTTGGGAATGCTCGCGATTTTCTCGTCAACGGTTTCTCGGATCGCAATTCTGTCGCTTCCAACGCGTTCCTCGCGTCATTTTACATCGGAATTATTCATGAGAAATGCACAAACGCGGTTCTGGAGTCCAAAAAACACGATTTCAGTTTTTGGGAATGCTCGCGATTTTCTCGTCAACGGTTTCCCGGATCGCAATTATGTCGCTTCCAACGTGTTCCTCGTGTCATTTTCCGTCGGAAATAGTCATGAGAAATGCACAAACACGGTTCTGGAGTTAAAAAAAAACGAGATCAGGGTTTGGGAATGCTCCCGATTTTCTCGTTAACGGATGCTCGGATCGCAATTCTGTCGCTTCCAACGTGTTCCTCGTGTCATTTTACGTCGGAAATAGTCACGAGCAGTGCACGTAAACGTTTGTGGAGTCCAAAAAACACGAGTTCAGGATTTGGGAATGCTCGCGATTTTCTCGTCAACGTTTTCTCGGATCGCAATTCTGTCGCTTCCAACGTGTTCCTCGTGTCATTTTACGTCAGAAATAGTCACGAGGAGTGCACGTGAACGTTTGTGGAGTCCAAAAAACACGAGTTCAGGTTCTGGGAATGCTCGCGATTTTCTCGTCAACGGTTTCTCGGATCGCAATTCTGTCACTTCCAACGTGTTCCTCGCGTCATTTTACGTCGAAAATAGTGACGAGAAATGCACGTAAACGTTTCTGGATTCCAAAAAACACGAGTTCAGGTTTTGGGAATGCTCGCGATTTTCTCGTCAACGGTTTCTCGGATCGCATTTCTGTCGCTTCCATCGCGTTCCTAGCGTCATTTTACGTCGGAAATAGTCACGAGCAGTGCATGTGAACGTTTGTCGAGCCCAAAAAACACGAGCTCAGGATTTGGGAATGCTTGCGATTTTCTCGTCAACGTTTTCTCGGATCGCAATTCTGTCGCTTCCAACGTGTTCCTCGCGTCAGTTTACATCGAAATTTGTCATGAGAAATGCACAAACGCGGTTCTGGAGCCCAAAAAACACGAGATCAGGATTTGGGAATGCTCGCGATTTTCTCGTCAACGGTTTCTCGGATCGCAATTCTGTCGCTTCCAACGCGTTCCTCGCGTCATTTTACATCGGAATTAGTCATGAGAAATGCACAAACACGGTTCTGGAGTTCAAAAAACACGAGATGAGGTTTTGGGAATGCTCGCGATCTTCTCGTCAACGGTTTCTCGGATCGCAATTCTGTCGCTTCCAACGTGTTCCTCGTGTCATTTTACGTCAGAAATAGTCACGAGGAGTGCACGTGAACGTTTGTGGAGTCCAAAAAACACGAGTTCAGGATTAGGGAATGCACGCGATTTTATCGTCAACGGTTTGTCGGATCGCAATTCTGTCGCTTCCAACGCGTTCCTCGCGTCGTTTTACATCGAAATTTGTCATGAGAAATGCACAAACGCGGTTCTGGAGCCCAAAAAACACGAGATCAGGATTTGGGAATGCTCGCGATTTTCTCGTCAACGGTTTCTCGGATCGCAATTCTGTCGCTTCCAATGTGTTCCTCGTGTCATTTTAGGTCAGAAATAGTCACGAGGAGTGCACGTGAACGTTTGTGGAGTCCAAAAAACACGAGTTCAGGTTCTGGGAATGCTCGCGATTTTCTCGTCAACGTTTTCTCGGATCGCAATTCTGTCGCTTCCAACGTGTTCCTCGTGTCATTTTACGTCAGAAATAGTCACGAGGAGTGCACGTGAACGTTTGTGGAGTCCAAAAAACACGAGTTCAGGTTCTGGGAATGCTCGCGATTTTCTCGTCAACGGTTTCTCGGATCGCAATTCTGTCGCCTCCATCGCGTTCCTAGCGTCATTTTACGTCGGAAATAGTCACGAGCAGTGCATGTGAACGTTTGTCGAGCCCAAAAAACACGAGATCAGGATTTGGGAATGCTCGCGATTTTCTCGTCAACGATTTCTCGGATCGCAATTCTGTCGCTTCCAACGTGTTCCTCGCGTCAGTTTACATCGAAATTTGTCATGAGAAATGCACAAACGCGGTTCTGGAGCCCAAAAAACACGAGATCAGGATTTGGGAATGCTCGCGATTTTCTCGTCAACGGTTTCTCGGATCGCAATTCTGTCGCTTCCAACGCGTTCCTCGCGTCATTTTACATCGGAATTAGTCATGAGAAATGCACAAACACGGTTCTGGAGTTCAAAAAACACGAGATGAGGTTTTGGGAATGCTCGCGATCTTCTCGTCAACGGTTTCTCGGATCGCAATTCTGTCGCTTCCAACGTGTTCCTCGTGTCATTTTACGTCAGAAATAGTCACGAGGAGTGCACGTGAACGTTTGTGGAGTCCAAAAAACACGAGTTCAGGATTAGGGAATGCACGCGATTTTATCGTTAACGGTTTGTCGGATCGCAATTCTGTCGCTTCCAACGCGTTCCTCGCGTCGTTTTACATCGGAATTAGTCACGAGAAATGCACAAACACGGTTCTGGAATTCAAAAAACACGAGATCAGGGGTTGGGAATGCTCGCGATTTTCTCGTCAACGGTTTCTCGGATCGCAATTCTGTCACTTCCAACGTGTTCCTCGCGTCATTTACGTCGGAAATAGTGACGAGAAATGCACGTAAACGTTTCTTGATTCCAAAAAACACGAGTTCAGGTTTTGGGAATGCTCGCGATTTTCTTGTCAACGGTTTCTCGGATCGCAATTCTGTCGCTTCCAACGTGTTCCTCGTGTCATTTTACGTCGGAAATTGTCACGAGCAGTGCATGTGAGCGTTTGCGGAGCACAAAAAACACGGGATCAGGATTTGGGAATGCTCGCGATTTTCTCGTCAACGTTTTCTCGGATCGCAATTCTGTCGCTTCCAACGCGTTCCTCGCGTCATTTTACATCGGAATTAGTCATGAGAAATGCACAAACGCGGTTCTGGAGTCCAAAAAACACGAGTTCAGGTTTTGGGAATGGTCGCGATTTTCTCGTCAACGGTTTCTCGGATCGCAATTCTGTCGCTTCCAACGCGTTCCTCGCGTCATTTTACATCGGAATTAGTCATGAGAAATGCACAAACACGGTTCTGGAATTAAAAAAACACGAGATCAGTGTTTGGGAATGCTCGCGATTTTCTCGTCAATGGTTTCTCGAATCGAAATTCTGTCACTTCCAGCGTGTTCCTCGCGTCATTTCACGTCGGAAATAGTGACGAGAAATGCACGTAAACGTTTCTGGAGTCCAAAAAACACGAGTTCAGGTTTTGGGAATGCTCGCGATTTTCTCGTCAACGGTTTCCCGGATCGCAATTATGTCGCTTCCAACGTGTTCCTCGTGTCATTTTACGTCGGATATAGTCACGAGCAGTCCACGTAAACGTTTCTGGAGCCCAAAAAACACGACACCAGGATTTGGGAATGCTCGCGATTTTCTCGTCAACGGTTTCTCGGATCGCAATTCTGTCGCTTCCAACGCGTTCCTCGCGTCATTTTACATCGGAATTAGTTATGAGAAATGCACAAAGGCGGTTCTGGAGTCCAAAAAACACGAGTTCAGGTTTTGGGAATGCTCGTGATTTTCTCGTCAATGGTTTCTCGGATCGCAATTCTGTCACTTCCAACGTGTTC
This sequence comes from Crossocerus cetratus, assembly GCA_963675795.1. NCBI lineage: Eukaryota > Metazoa > Arthropoda > Insecta > Hymenoptera > Crabronidae > Crossocerus > Crossocerus cetratus. The sequence continues at coordinate 2,093,935 of CAVMBF010000002.1, forward strand.
CTCGCGTCATTTTACGTCGGAAATAGTGACGAGAAATGCACGTAAACGTTTCTGGATTCCAAAAAACGCGAGTTCGGGTTTTGGGAATGCTCGCGATTTTCTCGTCAACGGGTTCTCGGATCGCAATTCTGTCGCTTCCATCGCGTTCCTAGCGTCATTTTACGTCGGAAATAGTCACGAGCAGTGCACGTAAACGTTTCTGGAGTCCAAAAAACACGAGTTCAGGTTTTGAGAATGCTCGCGATTTTCTCGTCAACGGTTTCTCGGATCGCAATTCTGTCGCTTCCATCGCGTTCCTAGCGTCATTTTACGTCGGAAATAGTCACGAGCAGTGCACGTAAACGTTTCTGGAGTCCAAAAAATACGAGATCAGGATTTGGGAATGCTCGCGATTTTCTCGTCAACGGTTTCTCGGATCGCAATTCTGTCGCTTCCAACGCGTTCCTCGCGTCATTTTACATCGGAATTAGTCATGAGAAATGCACAAACACGGTTCTGGAGTTCAAAAAAAAACGAGATCAGGGTTTGGGAATGCTCCCGATTTTCTCGTTAACGGATGCCCGGATCGCAATTCTGTCGCTTCCAACGCGTTCCTCGCGTCATTTTACATCGGAATTAGTCATGAGAAATGCACAAACGCGGTTCTGGAGTCCAAACAACACGAGTTCAGGTTTTGGGAATGGTCGCGATTTTCTCGTCAACGGTTTCTCGGATCGCAATTCTGTCGCTTCCAACGCGTTCCTCGCGTCAGTTTACATCGAAATTTGTCATGAGAAATGCACAAACGCGGTTCTGGAGCCCAAAAAACACGAGATCAGGATTTGGGAATGCTCGCGATTTTCTCGTCAACGGTTTCTCGGATCGCAATTCTGTCGCTTCCAACGCGTTCCTCGCGTCATTTTACATCGGAATTAGTCATGAGAAATGCACAAACACGGTTCTGGAGTTCAAAAAACACGAGATGAGGTTTTGGGAATGCTCGCGATCTTCTCGTCAACGGTTTCTCGGATCGCAATTCTGTCGCTTCCAACGTGTTCCTCGTGTCATTTTACGTCAGAAATAGTCACGAGGAGTGCACGTGAACGTTTGTGGAGTCCAAAAAACACGAGTTCAGGATTAGGGAATGCACGCGATTTTATCGTCAACGGTTTGTCGGATCGCAATTCTGTCGCTTCCAACGCGTTCCTCGCGTCGTTTTACATCGAAATTTGTCATGAGAAATGCACAAACGCGGTTCTGGAGCCCAAAAAACACGAGATCAGGATTTGGGAATGCTCGCGATTTTCTCGTCAACGGTTTCTCGGATCGCAATTCTGTCGCTTCCAATGTGTTCCTCGTGTCATTTTAGGTCAGAAATAGTCACGAGGAGTGCACGTGAACGTTTGTGGAGTCCAAAAAACACGAGTTCAGGTTCTGGGAATGCTCGCGATTTTCTCGTCAACGTTTTCTCGGATCGCAATTCTGTCGCTTCCAACGTGTTCCTCGTGTCATTTTACGTCAGAAATAGTCACGAGGAGTGCACGTGAACGTTTGTGGAGTCCAAAAAACACGAGTTCAGGTTCTGGGAATGCTCGAGCTTTTCTCGTCAACGGTTTCTCGGATCGCAATTCTGTCGCCTCCATCGCGTTCCTAGCGTCATTTTACGTCGGAAATAGTCACGAGCAGTGCATGTGAACGTTTGTCGAGCCCAAAAAACACGAGATCAGGATTTGGGAATGCTCGCGATTTTCTCGTCAACGATTTCTCGGATCGCAATTCTGTCGCTTCCAACGTGTTCCTCGCGTCAGTTTACATCGAAATTTGTCATGAGAAATGCACAAACGCGGTTCTGGAGCCCAAAAAACACGAGATCAGGATTTGGGAATGCTCGCGATTTTCTCGTCAACGGTTTCTCGGATCGCAATTCTGTCGCTTCCAGCGCGTTCCTCGCGTCATTTTACATCGGAATTAGTCATGAGAAATGCACAAACACGGTTCTGGAGTTCAAAAAACACGAGATGAGGTTTTGGGAATGCTCGCGATCTTCTCGTCAACGGTTTCTCGGATCGCAATTCTGTCGCTTCCAACGTGTTCCTCGTGTCATTTTACGTCAGAAATAGTCACGAGGAGTGCACGTGAACGTTTGTGGAGTCCAAAAAACACGAGTTCAGGATTAGGGAATGCACGCGATTTTATCGTCAACGGTTTGTCGGATCGCAATTCTGTCGCTTCCAACGCGTTCCTCGCGTCGTTTTACATCGGAATTAGTCACGAGAAATGCACAAACACGGTTCTGGAATTCAAAAAACACGAGATCAGGGGTTGGGAATGCTCGCGATTTTCTCGTCAACGGTTTCTCGGATCGCAATTCTGTCACTTCCAACGTGTTCCTCGCGTCATTTACGTCGGAAATAGTGACGAGAAATGCACGTAAACGTTTCTTGATTCCAAAAAACACGAGTTCAGGTTTTGGGAATGCTCGCGATTTTCTTGTCAACGGTTTCTCGGATCGCAATTCTGTCGCTTCCAACGTGTTCCTCGTGTCATTTTACGTCGGAAATTGTCACGAGCAGTGCATGTGAGCGTTTGCGGAGACCAAAAAACACGGGATCAGGATTTGGGAATGCTCGCGATTTTCTCGTCAACGTTTTCTCGGATCGCAATTCTGTCGCTTCCAACGCGTTCCTCGCGTCATTTTACATCGGAATTAGTCATGAGAAATGCACAAACGCGGTTCTGGAGTCCAAAAAACACGAGTTCAGGTTTTGGGAATGGTCGCGATTTTCTCGTCAACGGTTTCTCGGATCGCAATTCTGTCGCTTCCAACGCGTTCCTCGCGTCATTTTACATCGGAATTAGTCATGAGAAATGCACAAACATGGTTCTGGAATTAAAAAAACACGAGTTCAGGTTTTGGGAATGCTCGCGATTTTCTCGTCAACGGTTTCCCGGATCGCAATTATGTCGCTTCCAACGCGTTCCTCGCGTCATTTTACATCGGAATTAGTCATGAGAAATGCACAAACGCGGTTCTGGAGTCCAAAAAACACGAGTTCAGGTTTTGGGAATGGTCGCGATTTTCTCGTCAACGGTTTCTCGGATCGCAATTCTGTCGCTTCCAACGCGTTCCTCGCGTCATTCTACATCGGAAATAGTCATGAGAAATGCACAAACACGGTTCTGGAATTAAAAAAACACGAGATCAGTGTTTGGGAATGCTCGCGATTTTCTCGTCAATGGTTTCTCGGATCGAAATTCTGTCACTTCCAACGTGTTCCTCGCGTCATTTCACGTCGGAAATAGTGACGAGAAATGCACGTAAACGTTTCTGGAGTCCAAAAAACACGAGTTCAGGTTTTGGGAATGCTCGCGATTTTCTCGTCAACGGTTTCCCGGATCGCAATTATGTCGCTTCCAACGTGTTCCTCGTGTCATTTTACGTCGGAAATAGTCACGAGCAGTGCACGTAAACGTTTCTGGAGCCCAAAAAACACGAGACCAGGATTTGGGAATGCTCGCGATTTTCTCGTCAACGGTTTCTCGGATCGCAATTCTGTCGCTTCCAACGCGTTCCTCGCGTCATTTTACATCGGAATTAGTTATGAGAAATGCACAAACGCGGTTCTGGAGTCCAAAAAACACGAGTTCAGGTTTTGGGAATGCTCGTGATTTTCTCGTCAATGGTTTCTCGGATCGCAATTCTGTCACTTCCAACGTGTTCCTCGCGTCATTTTACGTCGGAAATAGTGACGAGAAATGCACGTAAACGTTTCTGGATTCCAAAAAACGCGAGTTCGGGTTTTGGGAATGCTCGCGATTTTCTCGTCAACGGGTTCTCGGATCGCAATTCTGTCGCTTCCATCGCGTTCCTAGCGTCATTTTACGTCGGAAATAGTCACGAGCAGTGCACGTAAACGTTTCTGGAGTCCAAAAAACACGAGTTCAGGTTTTGAGAATGCTCGCGATTTTCTCGTCAACGGTTTCTCGGATCGCAATTCTGTCGCTTCCATCGCGTTCCTAGCGTCATTTTACGTCGGAAATAGTCACGAGCAGTGCACGTAAACGTTTCTGGAGCCCAAAAAACACGAGATCAGGATTTGGGAATGGTCGCGATTTTCTCGTCAACGGTTTCTCGGATCGCAATTCTGTCGCTTCCAACGCGTTCCTCGCGTCATTTTACGTCGGAAATAGTCACGAGCAGTGCACGTAAACGTTTCTGGAGTCCAAAAAACACGAGTTCAGGTTTTGGGAATGCTCCCGATTTTCTCGTCAACGGTTTCCCGGATCGCAATTATGTCGCTTCCAACGTGTTCCTCGTGTCATTTTCCGTCGGAAATAGTCACGAGCAGTGCACGTAAACGTTTCTGGAGCCCAAAAAACACGAGATCAGGATTTGGGAATGGTCGCGATTTTCTCGTCAACGGTTTCTCGGATCGCAATTCTGTCGCTTCCTACGCGTTCCTCGCGTCATTTTACGTCGGAAATAGTCACGAGCAGTGCACGTAAACGTTTGTGGAGTCCAAAAAACACGAGTTCAGGTTCTGGGAATGCTCGCGATTTTCTCGTCAACGTTTTCTCGGATCGCAATTCTGTCGCTTCCAACGCGTTCCTCGCGTCATTTTACATCGGAATTAGTCATGAGAAATGCACAAACGCGGTTCTGGAGTCCAAAAAACACGAGTTCAGGTTTTGGGAATGGTCGCGATTTTCTCGTTAACGGTTTCTCGGATCGCAATTCTGTCGCTTCCAACGCGTTCCTCGCGTCATTTTACATCGGAATTAGTCATGAGAAATGCACAAACACGGTTCTGGAATTAAAAAAACACGAGATCAGTGTTTGGGAATGCTCGCGATTTTCTCGTCAATGGTTTCTCGGATCGCAATTCTGTCACTTCCAACGTGTTCCTCGCGTCATTTTACGTCGGAAATAGTGACGAGAAATGCACGTAAACGTTTCTGGATTCCAAAAAACACGAGTTCGGGTTTTGGGAATGCTCGCGATTTTCTCGTCAGCGGTTTCTCGGATCGCAATTCTGTCGCTTCCATCGCGTTCCTAGCGTCATTTTACGTCGGAAATAGTCACGAGCAGTGCACGTAAATGTTTCTGGAGTCCAAAAAACACGAGTTCAGGTTTTGGGAATGCTCGCGATTTTCTCGTCAACGGTTTCCCGGATCGCAATTATGTCGCTTCCAACGTGTTCCTCGTGTCATTTTCCGTCGGAAATAGTCACGAGCAGTGCACGTAAACGTTTCTGGAGCCCAAAAAACACGAGATCAGGATTTGGGAATGCTCGCGATTTTCTCGTCAACGGTTTCTCGGATCGCAATTCTGTCGCTTCCAACGCGTTCCTCGCGTCATTTTACATCGGAATTAGTCATGAGAAATGCACAAACGCGGTTCTGGAGTCCAAAAAACACGAGTTCAGTTTTTGGGAATGCTCGCGATTTTCTCGTCAACGGTTTCCCGGATCGCAATTATGTCGCTACCAACGTGTTCCTCGTGTCATTTTACGTCGGAAATAGTCACGAGCAGTGCACGTAAACGTTTGTGGAGTCCAAAAAACACGAGTTCAGGTTCTGGGAATGCTCGCGATTTTATCGTCAACGTTTTCTCGGATCGCAATTCTGTAGCTTCCAACGTGGTCCTCGCGTCATTTTACATCTGAATTAGTCATGAGAAATGCACAAACACGGTTCTGGAGTTCAAAAAAAAACGAGATCAGGGTTTGGGAATGCTCCCGATTTTCTCGTTAACGGATGCTCGGATCGCAATTCTGTCGCTTCCAACGCGTTCCTCGCGTCAGTTTACATCGGAATTAGTCATGAGAAATGCACAAACGCGGTTCTGGAGTCCAAAAAACTCGAGTTCAGGTTTTGGGAATGGTCGCGATTTTCTCGTCAACGGTTTCTCGGATCGCAATTCTGTCGCTTCCAACGCGTTCCTCGCGTCATTTTACATCGGAATTAGTCATGAGAAATGCACAAACACGGTTCTGGAATTAAAAAAACACGAGATCAGGGTTTGGGAATGCTCGGGATTTTCTCGTCAACGGTTTCTCGGATCGCAATTCTGTCACTTCCAACGTGTTCCTCGCGTCATTTTACGTCGGAAATAGTCACGAGCAGTGCATGTGAACGTTTGTCGAGCCCAAAAAACACGAGATCAGGATTTGGGAATGCTCGCGATTTTCTCGTCAACGTTTTCTCGGATCGCAATTCTGTCGCTTACAACGTGTTCCTCGCGTCAGTTTACATCGAAATTTGTCATGAGAAATGCACAAACGCGGTTCTGGAGCCCAAAAAACACGAGATCAGGATTTGGGAATGCTCGCGATTTTCTCGTCAACGGTTTCTCGGATCGCAATTCTGTCGCTTCCAACGCGTTCCTCGCGTCATTTTACATCGGAATTAGTCATGAGAAATGCACAAACACGGTTCTGGAGTTCAAAAAACACGAGATGAGGTTTTGGGAATGCTCGCGATCTTCTCGTCAACGGTTTCTCGGATCGCAATTCTGTCGCTTCCAACGTGTTCCTCGTGTCATTTTACGTCAGAAATAGTCACGAGGAGTGCACGTGAACGTTTGTGGAGTCCAAAAAACACGAGTTCAGGATTAGGGAATGCACGCGATTTTATCGTCAACGGTTTGTCGGATCGCAATTCTGTCGCTTCCAACGCGTTCCTCGCGTCGTTTTACATCGGAATTAGTCACGAGAAATGCACAAACACGGTTCTGGAATTCAAAAAACACGAGATCAGGGGTTGGGAATGCTCGCGATTTTCTCGTCAACGGTTTCTCGGATCGCAATTCTGTCACTTCCAACGTGTTCCTCGCGTCATTTACGTCGGAAATAGTGACGAGAAATGCACGTAAACGTTTCTTGATTCCAAAAAACACGAGTTCAGGTTTTGGGAATGCTCGCGATTTTCTTGTCAACGGTTTCTCGGATCGCAATTCTGTCGCTTCCAACGTGTTCCTCGTGTCATTTTACGTCGGAAATTGTCACGAGCAGTGCATGTGAGCGTTTGCGGAGCCCAAAAAACACGGGATCAGGATTTGGGAATGCTCGCGATTTTCTCGTCAACGTTTTCTCGGATCGCAATTCTGTCGCTTCCAACGTGTTCCTCGCGTCAGTTTACATCGAAATTTGTCATGAGAAATGCACAAACGCGGTTCTGGAGCCCAAAAAACACGAGATCAGGATTTGGGAATGCTCGCGATTTTCTCGTCAACGGTTTCTCGGATCGCAATTCTGTCGCTTCCAACGCGTTCCTCGCGTCATTTTACATCGGAATTAGTCATGAGAAATGCACAAACACGGTTCTGGAATTAAAAAAACACGAGATCAGGGTTTGGGAATGCTCGGGATTTTCTCGTCAACGGTTTCTCGGATCGCAATTCTGTCACTTCCAACGTGTTCCTCGCGTCATTTTACGTCGGAAATAGTCACGAGCAGTGCATGTGAACGTTTGTCGAGCCCAAAAAACACGAGATGAGGATTTGGGAATGCTCGCGATTTTCTCGTCAACGGTTTCTCGGATCGCAATTCTGTCGCTTCCAACGTGTTCCTCGTGTCATTTTACGTCAGAAATAGTCACGAGGAGTGCACGTGAACGTTTGTGGAGTCCAAAAAACACGAGTGTAGGATTAGGGAATGCACGCGATTTTATCGTCAACGGTTTGTCGGATCGCAATTCTGTCGCTTCCAACGCGTTCCTCGCGTCGTTTTACATCGGAATTAGTCACGAGAAATGCACAAACACGGTTCTGGAATTCAAAAAACACGAGATCAGGGGTTGGGAATGCTCGCGATTTTCTCGTCAACGGTTTCTCGGATCGCAATTCTGTCGCTTCCATCGCGTTCCTAGCGTCATTTTACGTCGGAAATAGTCACGAGCAGTGCACGTAAATGTTTCTGGAGTCCAAAAAACACGAGTTCAGGTTTTGGGAATGCTCGCGATTTTCTCGTCAACGGTTTCCCGGATCGCAATTATGTCGCTTCCAACGTGTTCCTCGTGTCATTTTCCGTCGGAAATAGTCACGAGCAGTGCACGTAAACGTTTCTGGAGCCCAAAAAACACGAGATCAGGATTTGGGAATGCTCGCGATTTTCTCGTCAACGGTTTCTCGGATCGCAATTCTGTCGCTTCCAACGCGTTCCTCGCGTCATTTTACATCGGAATTAGTCATGAGAAATGCACAAACGCGGTTCTGGAGTCCAAAAAACACGAGTTCAGTTTTTGGGAATGCTCGCGATTTTCTCGTCAACGGTTTCCCGGATCGCAATTATGTCGCTACCAACGTGTTCCTCGTGTCATTTTACGTCGGAAATAGTCACGAGCAGTGCACGTAAACGTTTGTGGAGTCCAAAAAACACGAGTTCAGGTTCTGGGAATGCTCGCGATTTTATCGTCAACGTTTTCTCGGATCGCAATTCTGTAGCTTCCAACGTGGTCCTCGCGTCATTTTACATCTGAATTAGTCATGAGAAATGCACAAACACGGTTCTGGAGTTCAAAAAGAACGAGATCAGGGTTTGGGAATGCTCCCGATTTTCTCCTTAACGGATGCTCGGATCGCAATTCTGTCGCTTCCAACGCGTTCCTCGCGTCAGTTTACATCGGAATTAGTCATGAGAAATGCACAAACGCGGTTCTGGAGTCCAAAAAACACGAGTTCAGGTTTTGGGAATGGTCGCGATTTTCTCGTCAACGGTTTCTCGGATCGCAATTCTGTCGCTTCCAACGCGTTCCTCGCGTCATTTTACATCGGAATTAGTCATGAGAAATGCACAAACACGGTTCTGGAATTAAAAAAACACGAGATCAGGGTTTGGGAATGCTCGGGATTTTCTCGTCAACGGTTTCTCGGATCGCAATTCTGTCACTTCCAACGTGTTCCTCGCGTCATTTTACGTCGGAAATAGTCACGAGCAGTGCATGTGAACGTTTGTCGAGCCCAAAAAACACGAGATCAGGATTTGGGAATGCTCGCGATTTTCTCGTCAACGTTTTCTCGGATCGCAATTCTGTCGCTTCCAACGTGTTCCTCGCGTCAGTTTACATCGAAATTTGTCATGAGAAATGCACAAACGCGGTTCTGGAGCCCAAAAAACACGAGATCAGGATTTGGGAATGCTCGCGATTTTCTCGTCAACGGTTTCTCGGATCGCAATTCTGTCGCTTCCAACGCGTTCCTCGCGTCATTTTACATCGGAATTAGTCATGAGAAATGCACAAACACGGTTCTGGAGTTCAAAAAACACGAGATGAGGTTTTGGGAATGCTCGCGATCTTCTCGTCAACGGTTTCTCGGATCGCAATTCTGTCGCTTCCAACGTGTTCCTCGTGTCATTTTACGTCAGAAATAGTCACGAGGAGTGCACGTGAACGTTTGTGGAGTCCAAAAAACACGAGTTCAGGATTAGGGAATGCACGCGATTTTATCGTCAACGGTTTGTCGGATCGCAATTCTGTCGCTTCCAACGCGTTCCTCGCGTCGTTTTACATCGGAATTAGTCACGAGAAATGCACAAACACGGTTCTGGAATTCAAAAAACACGAGATCAGGGGTTGGGAATGCTCGCGATTTTCTCGTCAACGGTTTCTCGGATCGCAATTCTGTCACTTCCAACGTGTTCCTCGCGTCATTTACGTCGGAAATAGTGACGAGAAATGCACGTAAACGTTTCTTGATTCCAAAAAACACGAGTTCAGGTTTTGGGAATGCTCGCGATTTTCTTGTCAACGGTTTCTCGGATCGCAATTCTGTCGCTTCCAACGTGTTCCTCGCGTCAGTTTACATCGAAATTTGTCATGAGAAATGCACAAACGCGGTTCTGGAGCCCAAAAAACACGAGATCAGGATTTGGGAATGCTCGCGATTTTCTCGTCAACGGTTTCTCGGATCGCAATTCTGTCGCTTCCAACGCGTTCCTCGCGTCATTTTACATCGGAATTAGTCATGAGAAATGCACAAACACGGTTCTGGAATTAAAAAAACACGAGATCAGGGTTTGGGAATGCTCGGGATTTTCTCGTCAACGGTTTCTCGGATCGCAATTCTGTCACCTCCAACGTGTTCCTCGCGTCATTTTACGTCGGAAATAGTCACGAGCAGTGCATGTGAACGTTTGTCGAGCCGAAAAAACACGAGATCAGGATTTGGGAATGCTCGCGATTTTCTCGTCAACGGTTTCTCGGATCGCAATTCTGTCGCTTCCAACGTGTTCCTCGTGTCATTTTACGTCAGAAATAGTCACGAGGAGTGCACGTGAACGTTTGTGGAGTCCAAAAAACACGAGTTCAGGATTAGGGAATGCACGCGATTTTATCGTCAACGGTTTGTCGGATCGCAATTCTGTCGCTTCCAACGCGTTCCTCGCGTCGTTTTACATCGGAATTAGTCACGAGAAATGCACAAACACGGTTCTGGAATTCAAAAAACACGAGATCAGGGGTTGGGAATGCTCGCGATTTTCTCGTCAACGGTTTCTCGGATCGCAATTCTGTCACTTCCAACGTGTTCCTCGCGTCATTTACGTCGGAAATAGTGACGAGAAATGCACGCAAACGTTTCTTGATTCCAAAAAACACGAGTTCAGGTTTTGGGAATGCTCGCGATTTTCTTGTCAACGGTTTCTCGGATCACAATTCTGTCGCTTCCAACGTGTTCCTCGTGTCATTTTACGTCGGAAATTGTCACGAGCAGTGCATGTGAGCGTTTGCGGAGCCCAAAAAACACGGGATCAGGATTTGGGAATGCTCGCGATTTTCTCGTCAACGTTTTCTCGGATCGCAATTCTGTCGCTTCCAACGCGTTCCTCGCGTCATTTTACAGCGGAATTAGTCATGAGAAATGCACAAACGCGGTTCTGGAGTCCAAAAAACACGAGTTCAGGTTTTGGGAATGGTCGCGATTTTCTCGTCAACGGTTTCTCGGATCGCAATTCTGTCGCTTCCAACGCGTTCCTCGCGTCATTTTACATCGGAATTAGTCATGAGAAATGCACAAACATGGTTCTGGAATTAAAAAAACACGAGATCAGTGTTTGGGAATGCTCGCGATTTTCTCGTCAATGGTTTCTCGGATCGCAATTCTGTCACTTCCAACGCGTTCCTCGCGTCATTTTACGTCGGAATTAGTCATGAGAAATGCACAAACACGGTTCTGGAGTTCAAAAAACACGAGATGAGGTTTTGGGAATGCTCGCGATCTTCTCGTCAACGGTTTCTCGGATCGCAATTCTGTCGCTTCCAACGTGATCATCGTGTCATTTTACGTCAGAAATAGTCACGAGGAGTGCACGTGAACGTTTGTGGAGTCCAAAAAACACGAGTTCAGGATTAGGGAATGCACGCGATTTTATCGTCAACGGTTTGTCGGATCGCAATTCTGTCGCTTCCAACGCGTTCCTCGCGTCGTTTTACATCGAAATTTGTCATGAGAAATGCACAAACGCGGTTCTGGAGCCCAAAAAACACGAGATCAGGATTTGGGAATGCTCGCGATTTTCTCGTCAACGGTTTCTCGGATCGCAATTCTGTCGCTTCCAATGTGTTCGTCGTGTCATTTTAGGTCGGAAATAGTCACGAGGAGTGCACGTGAACGTTTGTGGAGTCCAAAAAACACGAGTTCAGGTTCTGGGAATGCTCGCGATTTTCTCGTCAACGTTTTCTCGGATCGCAATTCTGTCGCTTCCAACGTGTTCCTCGTGTCATTTTACGTCAGAAATAGTCACGAGGAGTGCACGTGAACGTTTGTGGAGTCCAAAAAACACGAATTCAGGTTCTGGGAATGCTCGCGATTTTATCGTCAACGTTTTCTCGGATCGCAATTCTGTAGCTTCCAACGTGGTCCTCGCGTCATTTTACATCTGAATTAGTCATGAGAAATGCACAAACACGGTTCTGGAGTTCAAAAAGAACGAGATCAGGGTTTGGGAATGCTCCCGATTTTCTCGTTAACGGATGCTCGGATCGCAATTCTGTCGCTTCCAACGCGTTCCTCGCGTCAGTTTACATCGGAATTAGTCATGAGAAATGCACAAACGCGGTTCTGGAGTCCAAAAAACACGAGTTCAGGTTTTGGGAATGGTCGCGATTTTCTCGTCAACGGTTTCTCGGATCGCAATTCTGTCGCTTCCAACGCGTTCCTCGCGTCATTTTACATCGGAATTAGTCATGAGAAATGCACAAACACGGTTCTGGAATTAAAAAAACACGAGATCAGGGTTTGGGAATGCTCGGGATTTTCTCGTCAACGGTTTCTCGGATCGCAATTCTGTCACTTCCAACGTGTTCCTCGCGTCATTTTACGTCGGAAATAGTCACGAGCAGTGCATGTGAACGTTTGTCGAGCCCAAAAAACACGAGATCAGGATTTGGGAATGCTCGCGATTTTCTCGTCAACGTTTTCTCGGATCGCAATTCTGTCGCTTCCAACGTGTTCCTCGCGTCAGTTTACATCGAAATTTGTCATGAGAAATGCACAAACGCGGTTCTGGAGCCCAAAAAACACGAGATCAGGATTTGGGAATGCTCGCGATTTTCTCGTCAACGGTTTCTCGGATCGCAATTCTGTCGCTTCCAACGCGTTCCTCGCGTCATTTTACATCGGAATTAGTCATGAGAAATGCACAAACACGGTTCTGGAGTTCAAAAAACACGAGATGAGGTTTTGGGAATGCTCGCGATCTTCTCGTCAACGGTTTCTCGGATCGCAATTCTGTCGCTTCCAACGTGTTCCTCGTGTCATTTTACGTCAGAAATAGTCACGAGGAGTGCACGTGAACGTTTGTGGAGTCCAAAAAACACGAGTTCAGGATTAGGGAATGCACGCGATTTTATCGTCAACGGTTTGTCGGATCGCAATTTTGTCGCTTCCAACGCGTTCCTCGCGTCGTTTTACATCGGAATTAGTCACGAGAAATGCACAAACACGGTTCTGGAATTCAAAAAACACGAGATCAGGGGTTGGGAATGCTCGCGATTTTCTCGTCAACGGTTTCTCGGATCGCAATTCTGTCACTTCCAACGTGTTCCTCGCGTCATTTACGTCGGAAATAGTGACGAGAAATGCACGTAAACGTTTCTTGATTCCAAAAAACACGAGTTCAGGTTTTGGGAATGCTCGCGATTTTCTTGTCAACGGTTTCTCGGATCGCAATTCTGTCGCTTCCAACGTGTTCCTCGTGTCATTTTACGTCGGAAATTGTCACGAGCAGTGCATGTGAGCGTTTGCGGAGCCCAAAAAACACGGGATCAGGATTTGGGAATGCTCGCGATTTTCTCGTCAACGTTTTCTCGGATCGCAATTCTGTCGCTTCCAACGTGTTCCTCGCGTCAGTTTACATCGAAATTTGTCATGAGAAATGCACAAACGCGGTTCTGGAGCCCAAAAAACACGAGATCAGGATTTGGGAATGCTCGCGATTTTCTCGTCAACGGTTTCTCGGATCGCAATTCTGTCGCTTCCAACGCGTTCCTCGCGTCATTTTACATCGGAATTAGTCATGAGAAATGCACAAACACGGTTCTGGAATTAAAAAAACACGAGATCAGGGTTTGGGAATGCTCGGGATTTTCTCGTCAACGGTTTCTCGGATCGCAATTCTGTCACTTCCAACGTGTTCCTCGCGTCATTTTACGTCGGAAATAGTCACGAGCAGTGCATGTGAACGTTTGTCGAGCCGAAAAAACACGAGATCAGGATTTGGGAATGCTCGCGATTTTCTCGTCAACGGTTTCTCGGATCGCAATTCTGTCGCTTCCAACGTGTTCCTCGTGTCATTTTACGTCAGAAATAGTCACGAGGAGTGCACGTGAACGTTTGTGGAGTCCAAAAAACACGAGTTCAGGATTAGGGAATGCACGCGATTTTATCGTCAACGGTTTGTCGGATCGCAATTCTGTCGCTTCCAACGCGTTCCTCGCGTCGTTTTACATCGGAATTAGTCACGAGAAATGCACAAACACGGTTCTGGAATTCAAAAAACACGAGATCAGGGTTTGGGAATGCTCGGGATTTTCTCGTCAACGGTTTCTCGGATCGCAATTCTGTCACTTCCAACGTGTTCCTCGCGTCATTTACGTCGGAAATAGTGACGAGAAATGCACGCAAACGTTTCTTGATTCCAAAAAACACGAGTTCAGGTTTTGGGAATGCTCGCGATTTTCTTGTCAACGGTTTCTCGGATCACAATTCTGTCGCTTCCAACGTGTTCCTCGTGTCATTTTACGTCGGAAATTGTCACGAGCAGTGCATGTGAGCGTTTGCGGAGCCCAAAAAACACGGGATCAGGATTTGGGAATGCTCGCGATTTTCTCGTCAACGTTTTCTCGGATCGCAATTCTGTCGCTTCCAACGCGTTCCTCGCGTCATTTTACAGCGGAATTAGTCATGAGAAATGCACAAACGCGGTTCTGGAGTCCAAAAAACACGAGTTCAGGTTTTGGGAATGGTCGCGATTTTCTCGTCAACGGTTTCTCGGATCGCAATTCTGTCGCTTCCAACGCGTTCCTCGCGTCATTTTACATCGGAATTAGTCATGAGAAATGCACAAACATGGTTCTGGAATTAAAAAAACACGAGATCAGTGTTTGGGAATGCTCGCGATTTTCTCGTCAATGGTTTCTCGGATCGCAATTCTGTCACTTCCAACGCGTTCCTCGCGTCATTTTACGTCGGAATTAGTCATGAGAAATGCACAAACACGGTTCTGGAGTTCAAAAAACACGAGATGAGGTTTTGGGAATGCTCGCGATCTTCTCGTCAACGGTTTCTCGGATCGCAATTCTGTCGCTTCCAACGTGATCATCGTGTCATTTTACGTCAGAAATAGTCACGAGGAGTGCACGTGAACGTTTGTGGAGTCCAAAAAACACGAGTTCAGGATTAGGGAATGCACGCGATTTTATCGTCAACGGTTTGTCGGATCGCAATTCTGTCGCTTCCAACGCGTTCCTCGCGTCGTTTTACATCGAAATTTGTCATGAGAAATGCACAAACGCGGTTCTGGAGCCCAAAAAACACGAGATCAGGATTTGGGAATGCTCGCGATTTTCTCGTCAACGGTTTCTCGGATCGCAATTCTGTCGCTTCCAATGTGTTCGTCGTGTCATTTTAGGTCGGAAATAGTCACGAGGAGTGCACGTGAACGTTTGTGGAGTCCAAAAAACACGAGTTCAGGTTCTGGGAATGCTCGCGATTTTCTCGTCAACGTTTTCTCGGATCGCAATTCTGTCGCTTCCAACGTGTTCCTCGTGTCATTTTACGTCAGAAATAGTCACGAGGAGTGCACGTGAACGTTTGTGGAGTCCAAAAAACACGAATTCAGGTTCTGGGAATGCTCGCGATTTTCTCGTCAACGGTTTCTCGGATCGCAATTCTGTCACTTCCAACGTGTTCCTCGCGTCATTTTACGTCGGAAATAGTGACGAGAAATGCACGTAAACGTTTCTGGAGCCCAAAAAACACGAGATCAGGATTTGGGAATGCTCGCGATTTTCTCGTCAACGGTTTCTCGGATCGCAATTCTGTCGCTTCCAATGTGTTCGTCGTGTCATTTTAGGTCGGAAATAGTCACGAGGAGTGCACGTGAACGTTTGTGGAGTCCAAAAAACACGAGTTCAGGTTCTGGGAATGCTCGCGATTTTCGCGTCAACGTTTTCTCGGATCGCAATTCTGTCGCTTCCAACGTGTTCCTCGTGTCATTTTACGTCAGAAATAGTCACGAGGAGTGCACGTGAACGTTTGTGGAGTCCAAAAAACACGAATTCAGGTTCTGGGAATGCTCGCGATTTTCTCGTCAACGGTTTCTCGGATCGCAATTCTGTCACTTCCAACGTGTTCCTCGCGTCATTTTACGTCGGAAATAGTGACGAGAAATGCACGTAAACGTTTCTGGATTCCAAAAAACACGAGTTCAGGTTTTGGGAATGGTCGCGATTTTCTCGTCAACGGTTTCTCGGATCGCAATTCTGTCGCCTCCATCGCGTTCCTAGCGTCATTTTACGTCGGAAATAGTCACGAGCAGTGCATGTGAACGTTTGTCGAGCCCAAAAAACACGAGATCAGGATTTGGGAATGCTCGCGATTTTCTCGTCAACGTTTTCTCGGATCGCAATTCTGTCGCTTCCAACGTGTTCCTCGCGTCAGTTTACATCGAAATTTGTCATGAGAAATGCACAAACGCGGTTCTGGAGCCCAAAAAACACGAGATCAGGATTTGGGAATGCTCGCGATTTTCTCGTCAACGGTTTCTCGGATCGCAATTCTGTCGCTTCCAACGCGTTCCTCGCGTCATTATACATCGGAATTAGTCATGAGAAATGGACAAACACGGTTCTGGAGTTCAAAAAACACGAGATGAGGTTTTGGGAATGCTCGCGATTTTCTCGTCAATGGTTTCTCGGATCGCAATTCTGTCGCTTCCATCGCGTTCCTAGCGTCATTTTACGTCGGAAATAGTCACGAGCAGTGCACGTAAACGTTTCTGGAGTCCAAAAAACACGAGTTCAGATTTTGGGAATGCTCGCGATTTTCTCGTCAACGGTTTCCCGGATCGCAATTATGTCGCTTCCAACGTGTTCCTCGTGTCATTTTCCGTCGGAAATAGTCACGAGCAGTGCACGTAAACGTTTCTGGAGCCCAAAAAACACGAGATCAGGATTTGGGAATGCTCGCGATTTTCTCGTCAACGGTTTCTCGGATCGCAATTCTGTCGCTTCCAACGCGTTCCTCGCGTCATTTTACATCGGAATTATTCATGAGAAATGCACAAACGCGGTTCTGGAGTCCAAAAAACACGATTTCAGTTTTTGGGAATGCTCGCGATTTTCTCGTCAACGGTTTCCCGGATCGCAATTATGTCGCTTCCAACGTGTTCCTCGTGTCATTTTCCGTCGGAAATAGTCACGAGCAGTGCACGTAAACGTTTGTGGAGTCCAAAAAACACGAGTTCAGGTTCTGGGAATGCTCGCGATTTTCTCGTCAACGTTTTCTCGGATCGCAATTCTGTAGCTTCCAACGTGGTCCTCGCGTCATTTTACATCCGAATTAGTCATGAGAAATGCACAAACACGGTTCTGGAGTTAAAAAAAAACGAGATCAGGGTTTGGGAATGCTCCCGATTTTCTCGTTAACGGATGCTCGGATCGCAATTCTGTCGCTTCCAACGTGTTCCTCGTGTCATTTTACGTCGAAAATAGTCACGAGCAGTGCATGTGAACGTTTGTCGAGCCCAAAAAACACGAGATCAGGATTTGGGAATGCTCGCGATTTTCTCGTCCACGTTTTCTCGGATCGCAATTCTGTCGCTTCCAACGTGTTCCTCGCGTCAGTTTACATCGAAATTTGTCATGAGAAATGCACAAACGCGGTTCTGGAGCCCAAAAAACACGAGATCAGGATTTGGGAATGCTCGCGATTTTCTCGTCAACGGTTTCTCGGATCGCAATTCTGTCGCTTCCAACGCGTTCCTCGCGTCATTTTACATCGGAATTATTCATGAGAAATGCACAAACGCGGTTCTGGAGTCCAAAAAACACGATTTCAGTTTTTGGGAATGCTCGCGATTTTCTCGCCAACGGTTTCCCGGATCGCAATTATGTCGCTTCCAACGTGTTCCTCGTGTCATTTTCCGTCGGAAATAGTCATGAGAAATGCACAAACACGGTTCTGGAGTTAAAAAAAACGAGATCAGGGTTTGGGAATGCTCCCGATTTTCTCGTTAACGGATGCTCGGATCGCAATTCTGTCGCTTCCAACGTGTTCCTCGTGTCATTTTACGTCGAAAATAGTCACGAGCAGTGCATGTGAACGTTTGTCGAGCCCAAAAAACACGAGATCAGGATTTGGGAATGCTCGCGATTTTCTCGTCCACGTTTTCTCGGATCGCAATTCTGTCGCTTCCAACGTGTTCCTCGCGTCAGTTTACATCGAAATTTGTCATGAGAAATGCACAAACGCGGTTCTGGAGCCCAAAAAACACGAGATCAGGATTTGGGAATGCTCGCGATTTTCTCGTCAACGGTTTCTCGGATCGCAATTCTGTCGCTTCCAATGTGTTCCTCGTGTCATTTTAGGTCGGCAATAGTCACGAGCAGTGCATGTGAACGTTTGTGGAGCCCAAAAAACACGAGATCAGGATTTGGGAATGCTCGCGATTTTCTCGTCAACGGTTTCTCGGATCGCAATTCTGTCGCTTCCAACGCGTTCCTCGCGTCATTTTACATCGGAATTATTCATGAGAAATGCACAAACGCGGTTCTGGAGTCCAAAAAACACGATTTCAGTTTTTGGGAATGCTCGCGATTTTCTCGTCAACGGTTTCCCGGATCGCAATTATGTCGCTTCCAACGTGTTCCTCGTGTCATTTTCCGTCGGAAATAGTCATGAGAAATGCACAAACACGGTTCTGGAGTTAAAAAAAAACGAGATCAGGGTTTGGGAATGCTCCCGATTTTCTCGTTAACGGATGCTCGGATCGCAATTCTGTCGCTTCCAACGTGTTCCTCGTGTCATTTTACGTCGGAAATAGTCACGAGCAGTGCACGTAAACGTTTGTGGAGTCCAAAAAACACGAGTTCAGGATTTGGGAATGCTCGCGATTTTCTCGTCAACGTTTTCTCGGATCGCAATTCTGTCGCTTCCAACGTGTTCCTCGTGTCATTTTACGTCAGAAATAGTCACGAGGAGTGCACGTGAACGTTTGTGGAGTCCAAAAAACACGAGTTCAGGTTCTGGGAATGCTCGCGATTTTCTCGTCAACGGTTTCTCGGATCGCAATTCTGTCACTTCCAACGTGTTCCTCGCGTCATTTTACGTCGAAAATAGTGACGAGAAATGCACGTAAACGTTTCTGGATTCCAAAAAACACGAGTTCAGGTTTTGGGAATGCTCGCGATTTTCTCGTCAACGGTTTCTCGGATCGCATTTCTGTCGCTTCCATCGCGTTCCTAGCGTCATTTTACGTCGGAAATAGTCACGAGCAGTGCATGTGAACGTTTGTCGAGCCCAAAAAACACGAGCTCAGGATTTGGGAATGCTTGCGATTTTCTCGTCAACGTTTTCTCGGATCGCAATTCTGTCGCTTCCAACGTGTTCCTCGCGTCAGTTTACATCGAAATTTGTCATGAGAAATGCACAAACGCGGTTCTGGAGCCCAAAAAACACGAGATCAGGATTTGGGAATGCTCGCGATTTTCTCGTCAACGGTTTCTCGGATCGCAATTCTGTCGCTTCCAACGCGTTCCTCGCGTCATTTTACATCGGAATTAGTCATGAGAAATGCACAAACACGGTTCTGGAGTTCAAAAAACACGAGATGAGGTTTTGGGAATGCTCGCGATCTTCTCGTCAACGGTTTCTCGGATCGCAATTCTGTCGCTTCCAACGTGTTCCTCGTGTCATTTTACGTCAGAAATAGTCACGAGGAGTGCACGTGAACGTTTGTGGAGTCCAAAAAACACGAGTTCAGGATTAGGGAATGCACGCGATTTTATCGTCAACGGTTTGTCGGATCGCAATTCTGTCGCTTCCAACGCGTTCCTCGCGTCGTTTTACATCGAAATTTGTCATGAGAAATGCACAAACGCGGTTCTGGAGCCCAAAAAACACGAGATCAGGATTTGGGAATGCTCGCGATTTTCTCGTCAACGGTTTCTCGGATCGCAATTCTGTCGCTTCCAATGTGTTCCTCGTGTCATTTTAGGTCAGAAATAGTCACGAGGAGTGCACGTGAACGTTTGTGGAGTCCAAAAAACACGAGTTCAGGTTCTGGGAATGCTCGCGATTTTCTCGTCAACGGTTTCTCGGATCGCAATTCTGTCGCCTCCATCGCGTTCCTAGCGTCATTTTACGTCGGAAATAGTCACGAGCAGTGCATGTGAACGTTTGTCGAGCCCAAAAAACACGAGATCAGGATTTGGGAATGCTCGCGATTTTCTCGTCAACGTTTTCTCGGATCGCAATTCTGTCGCTTCCAACGTGTTCCTCGCGTCAGTTTACATCGAAATTTGTCATGAGAAATGCACAAACGCGGTTCTGGAGCCCAAAAAACACGAGATCAGGATTTGGGAATGCTCGCGATTTTCTCGTCAACGGTTTCTCGGATCGCAATTCTGTCGCTTCCAACGCGTTCCTCGCGTCATTTTACATCGGAATTAGTCATGAGAAATGCACAAACACGGTTCTGGAGTTCAAAAAACACGAGATGAGGTTTTGGGAATGCTCGCGATCTTCTCGTCAACGGTTTCTCGGATCGCAATTCTGTCGCTTCCAACGTGTTCCTCGTGTCATTTTACGTCAGAAATAGTCACGAGGAGTGCACGTGAACGTTTGTGGAGCCCAAAAAACACGGGATCAGGATTTGGGAATGCTCGCGATTTTCTCGTCAACGTTTTCTCGGATCGCAATTCTGTCGCTTCCAACGCGTTCCTCGCGTCATTTTACATCGGAATTAGTCATGAGAAATGCACAAACGCGGTTCTGGAGTCCAAAAAACACGAGTTCAGGTTTTGGGAATGGTCGCGATTTTCTCGTCAACGGTTTCTCGGATCGCAATTCTGTCGCTTCCAACGCGTTCCTCGCGTCATTTTACATCGGAATTAGTCATGAGAAATGCACAAACATGGTTCTGGAATTAAAAAAACACGAGATCAGTGTTTGGGAATGCTCGCGATTTTCTCGTCAATGGTTTCTCGGATCGCAATTCTGTCACTTCCAACGTGTTCCTCGCGTCATTTTACGTCGGAAATAGTGACGAGAAATGCACGTAAACGTTTCTGGATTCCAAAAAACACGAGTTCAGGTTTTGGGAATGCTCGCGATTTTCTCGTCAACGGTTTCTCGGATCGCAATTCTGTCGCTTCCATCGCGTTCCTAGCGTCATTTTACGTCGGAAATAGTCACGAGCAGTGCATGTGAACGTTTGTCGAGCCCAAAAAACACGAGATCAGGATTTGGGAATGCTTGCGATTTTCTCGTCAACGTTTTCTCGGATCGCAATTCTGTCGCTTCCAACGTGTTCCTCGCGTCAGTTTACATCGAAATTTGTCATGAGAAATGCACAAACGCGGTTCTGGAGCCCAAAAAACACGAGATCAGGATTTGGGAATGCTCGCGATTTTCTCGTCAACGGTTTCTCGGATCGCAATTCTGTCGCTTCCAACGCGTTCCTCGCGTCATTTTACATCGGAATTAGTCATGAGAAATGCACAAACACGGTTCTGGAGTTCAAAAAACACGAGATGAGGTTTTGGGAATGCTCGCGATCTTCTCGTCAACGGTTTCTCGGATCGCAATTCTGTCGCTTCCAACGTGTTCCTCGTGTCATTTTACGTCAGAAATAGTCACGAGGAGTGCACGTGAACGTTTGTGGAGTCCAAAAAACACGAGTTCAGGATTAGGGAATGCACGCGATTTTATCGTCAACGGTTTGTCGGATCGCAATTCTGTCGCTTCCAACGCGTTCCTCGCGTCGTTTTACATCGGAATTAGTCACGAGAAATGCACAAACACGGTTCTGGAATTCAAAAAACACGAGATGAGGGGTTGGGAATGCTCGCGATTTTCTCGTCAACGGTTTCTCGGATCGCAATTCTGTCACTTCCAACGTGTTCCTCGCGTCATTTACGCCGGAAATAGTGACGAGAAATGCACGTAAACGTTTCTTGATTCCAAAAAACACGAGTTCAGGTTTTGGGAATGCTCGCGATTTTCTTGTCAACGGTTTCTCGGATCGCAATTCTGTCGCTTCCAACGTGTTCCTCGTGTCATTTTACGTCGGAAATTGTCACGAGCAGTGCATGTGAGCGTTTGCGGAGCCCAAAAAACACGGGATCAGGATTTGGGAATGCTCGCGATTTTCTCGTCAACGTTTTCTCGGATCGCAATTCTGTCGCTTCCAACGCGTTCCTCGCGTCATTTTACATCGGAATTAGTCATGAGAAATGCACAAACGCGGTTCTGGAGTCCAAAAAACACGAGTTCAGGTTTTGGGAATGGTCGCGATTTTCTCGTCAACGGTTTCTCGGATCGCAATTCTGTCGCTTCCAACGCGTTCCTCGCGTCATTTTACATCGGAATTAGTCATGAGAAATGCACAAACATGGTTCTGGAATTAAAAAAACACGAGATCAGTGTTTGGGAATGCTCGCGATTTTCTCGTCAATGGTTTCTCGGATCGCAATTCTGTCACTTCCAACGTGTTCCTCGCGTCATTTTACGTCGGAAATAGTGACGAGAAATGCACGTAAACGTTTCTGGATTCCAAAAAACACGAGTTCAGGTTTTGGGAATGCTCGCGATTTTCTCGTCAACGGTTTCTCGGATCGCAATTCTGTCGCTTCCATCGCGTTCCTAGCGTCATTTTACGTCGGAAATAGTCACGAGCAGTGCATGTGAACGTTTGTCGAGCCCAAAAAACACGAGATCAGGATTTGGGAATGCTTGCGATTTTCTCGTCAACGTTTTCTCGGATCGCAATTCTGTCGCTTCCAACGTGTTCCTCGCGTCAGTTTACATCGAAATTTGTCATGAGAAATGCACAAACGCGGTTCTGGAGCCCAAAAAACACGAGATCAGGATTTGGGAATGCTCGCGATTTTCTCGTCAACGGTTTCTCGGATCGCAATTCTGTCGCTTCCAACGCGTTCCTCGCGTCATTTTACATCGGAATTAGTCATGAGAAATGCACAAACACGGTTCTGGAGTTCAAAAAACACGAGATGAGGTTTTGGGAATGCTCGCGATCTTCTCGTCAACGGTTTCTCGGATCGCAATTCTGTCGCTTCCAACGTGTTCCTCGTGTCATTTTACGTCAGAAATAGTCACGAGGAGTGCACGTGAACGTTTGTGGAGTCCAAAAAACACGAGTTCAGGATTAGGGAATGCACGCGATTTTATCGTCAACGGTTTGTCGGATCGCAATTCTGTCGCTTCCAACGCGTTCCTCGCGTCGTTTTACATCGAAATTTGTCATGAGAAATGCACAAACGCGGTTCTGGAGCCCAAAAAACACGAGATCAGGATTTGGGAATGCTCGCGATTTTCTCGTCAACGGTTTCTCGGATCGCAATTCTGTCGCTTCCAATGTGTTCCTCGTGTCATTTTAGGTCAGAAATAGTCACGAGGAGTGCACGTGAACGTTTGTGGAGTCCAAAAAACACGAGTTCAGGTTCTGGGAATGCTCGCGATTTTCTCGTCAACGGTTTCTCGGATCGCAATTCTGTCGCCTCCATCGCGTTCCTAGCGTCATTTTACGTCGGAAATAGTCACGAGCAGTGCATGTGAACGTTTGTCGAGCCCAAAAAACACGAGATCAGGATTTGGGAATGCTCGCGATTTACTCGTCAACGTTTTCTCGGATCGCAATTCTGTCGCTTCCAACGTGTTCCTCGCGTCAGTTTACATCGAAATTTGTCATGAGAAATGCACAAACGCGGTTCTGGAGCCCAAAAAACACGAGATCAGGATTTGGGAATGCTCGCGATTTTCTCGTCAACGGTTTCTCGGATCGCAATTCTGTCGCTTCCAACGCGTTCCTCGCGTCATTTTACATCGGAATTAGTCATGAGAAATGCACAAACACGGTTCTGGAGTTCAAAAAACACGAGATGAGGTTTTGGGAATGCTCGCGATCTTCTCGTCAACGGTTTCTCGGATCGCAATTCTGTCGCTTCCAACGTGTTCCTCGTGTCATTTTACGTCAGAAATAGTCACGAGGAGTGCACGTGAACGTTTGTGGAATCCAAAAAACACGAGTTCAGGATTAGGGAATGCACGCGATTTTATCGTCAACGGTTTGTCGGATCGCAATTCTGTCGCTTCCAACGCGTTCCTCGCGTCGTTTTACATCGGAATTA
Organism: Crossocerus cetratus; assembly: GCA_963675795.1. Taxonomy (NCBI): domain Eukaryota; kingdom Metazoa; phylum Arthropoda; class Insecta; order Hymenoptera; family Crabronidae; genus Crossocerus; species Crossocerus cetratus. The sequence goes on from CAVMBF010000002.1 coordinate 2,117,782, forward strand.
GTTACGAGAAATGCACAAACACGGTTCTGGAATTCAAAAAACACGAGATGAGGGGTTGGGAATGCTCGCGATTTTCTCGTCAACGGTTTCTCGGATCGCAATTCTGTCACTTCCAACGTGTTCCTCGCGTCATTTACGCCGGAAATAGTGACGAGAAATGCACGTAAACGTTTCTTGATTCCAAAAAACACGAGTTCAGGTTTTGGGAATGCTCGCGATTTTCTTGTCAACGGTTTCTCGGATCGCAATTCTGTCGCTTCCAACGTGTTCCTCGTGTCATTTTACGTCGGAAATTGTCACGAGCAGTGCATGTGAGCGTTTGCGGAGCCCAAAAAACACGGGATCAGGATTTGGGAATGCTCGCGATTTTCTCGTCAACGTTTTCTCGGATCGCAATTCTGTCGCTTCCAACGCGTTCCTCGCGTCATTTTACATCGGAATTAGTCATGAGAAATGCACAAACGCGGTTCTGGAGTCCAAAAAACACGAGTTCAGGATTAGGGAATGCACGCGATTTTATCGTCAACGGTTTGTCGGATCGCAATTCTGTCGCTTCCAACGCGTTCCTCGCGTCGTTTTACATCGGAATTAGTCACGAGAAATGCACAAACACGGTTCTGGAATTCAAAAAACACGAGATGAGGGGTTGGGAATGCTCGCGATTTTCTCGTCAACGTTTTCTCGGATCGCAATTCTGTCGCTTCCAACGTGTTCCTCGCGTCAGTTTACATCGAAATTTGTCATGAGAAATGCACAAACGCGGTTCTGGAGCCCAAAAAACACGAGATCAGGATTTGGGAATGCTCGCGATTTTCTCGTCAACGGTTTCTCGGATCGCAATTCTGTCGCTTCCAACGCGTTCCTCGCGTCATTTTACATCGGAATTAGTCATGAGAAATGCACAAACACGGTTCTGGAGTTCAAAAAACACGAGATGAGGTTTTGGGAATGCTCGCGATCTTCTCGTCAACGGTTTCTCGGATCGCAATTCTGTCGCTTCCAACGTGTTCCTCGTGTCATTTTACGTCAGAAATAGTCACGAGGAGTGCACGTGAACGTTTGTGGAGTCCAAAAAACACGAGTTCAGGATTAGGGAATGCACGCGATTTTATCGTCAACGGTTTGTCGGATCGCAATTCTGTCGCTTCCAACGCGTTCCTCGCGTCGTTTTACATCGGAATTAGTCACGAGAAATGCACAAACACGGTTCTGGAATTCAAAAAACACGAGATGAGGGGTTGGGAATGCTCGCGATTTTCTCGTCAACGGTTTCTCGGATCGCAATTCTGTCACTTCCAACGTGTTCCTCGCGTCATTTACGCCGGAAATAGTGACGAGAAATGCACGTAAACGTTTCTTGATTCCAAAAAACACGAGTTCAGGTTTTGGGAATGCTCGCGATTTTCTTGTCAACGGTTTCTCGGATCGCAATTCTGTCGCTTCCAACGTGTTCCTCGTGTCATTTTACGTCGGAAATTGTCACGAGCAGTGCATGTGAGCGTTTGCGGAGCCCAAAAAACACGGGATCAGGATTTGGGAATGCTCGCGATTTTCTCGTCAACGTTTTCTCGGATCGCAATTCTGCCGCTTCCAACGCGTTCCTCGCGTCATTTTACATCGGAATTAGTCATGAGAAATGCACAAACGCGGTTCTGGAGTCCAAAAAACACGAGTTCAGGTTTTGGGAATGGTCGCGATTTTCTCGTCAACGGTTTCTCGGATCGCAATTCTGTCGCTTCCAACGCGTTCCTCGCGTCATTTTACATCGGAATTAGTCATGAGAAATGCACAAACATGGTTCTGGAATTAAAAAAACACGAGATCAGTGTTTGGGAATGCTCGCGATTTTCTCGTCAATGGTTTCTCGGATCGCAATTCTGTCACTTCCAACGTGTTCCTCCCGTCATTTTACGTCGGAAATAGTGACGAGAAATGCACGTAAACGTTTCTGGAGTCCAAAAAACACGAGTTCAGGTTTTGGGAATGCTCGCGATTTTCTCGTCAACGGTTTCCCGGATCGCAATTATGTCGCTTCCAACGCGTTCCTCGCGTCATTTTACATCGGAATTAGTCATGAGAAATGCACAAACGCGGTTCTGGAGTCCAAAAAACACGAGTTCAGGTTTTGGGAATGCTCGTGATTTTCTCGTCAATGGTTTCTCGGATCGCAATTCTGTCACTTCCAACGTGTTCCTCGCGTCATTTTACGTCGGAAATAGTGACGAGAAATGCACGTAAACGTTTCTGGATTCCAAAAAACGCGAGTTCGGGTTTTGGGAATGCTCGCGATTTTCTCGTCAACGGGTTCTCGGATCGCAATTCTGTCGCTTCCATCGCGTTCCTAGCGTCATTTTACGTCGGAAATAGTCACGAGCAGTGCACGTAAACGTTTCTGGAGTCCAAAAAACACGAGTTCAGGTTTTGAGAATGCTCGCGATTTTCTCGTCAACGGTTTCTCGGATCGCAATTCTGTCGCTCCCATCGCGTTCCTAGCGTCATTTTACGTCGGAAATAGTCACGAGCAGTGCACGTAAACGTTTCTGGAGTCCAAAAAACACGAGTTCAGGTTTTGGGAATGCTCGCGATTTTCTCGTCAACGGTTTCCCGGATCGCAATTATGTCGCTTCCAACGTGTTGCTCGTGTCATTTTCCGTCGGAAATAGTCACGAGCAGTGCACGTAAACGTTTCTGGAGCCCAAAAAACACGAGATCAGGATTTGGGAATGCTCGCGATTTTCTCGTCAACGGTTTCTCGGATCGCAATTCTGTCGCTTCCAACGCGTTCCTCGCGTCATTTTACGTCGGAAATAGTCACGAGCAGTGCACGTAAACGTTTGTGGAGTCCAAAAAACACGAGTTCAGGTTCTGGGAATGCTCGCGATTTTCTCGTCAACGTTTTCTCGGATCGCAATTCTGTCGCTTCCAACGCGTTCCTCGCGTCATTTTACATCGGAATTAGTCATGAGAAATGCACAAAGGCGGTTCTGGAGTCCAAAAAACACGAGTTCAGGTTTTGGGAATGGTCGCGATTTTCTCGTTAACGGTTTCTCGGATCGCAATTCTGTCGCTTCCAACGCGTTCCTCGCGTCATTTTACATCGGAATTAGTCATGAGAAATGCACAAACACGGTTCTGGAATTAAAAAAACACGAGATCAGTGTTTGGGAATGCTCGCGATTTTCTCGTCAATGGTTTCTCGGATCGCAATTCTGTCACTTCCAACGTGTTCCTCGCGTCATTTTACGTCGGAAATAGTGACGAGAAATGCACGTAAACGTTTCTGGATTCCAAAACACACGAGTTCGGGTTTTGGGAATGCTCGCGATTTTCTCGTCAACGGTTTCTCGGATCGCAATTCTGTCGCTTCCAACGCGTTCCTCGCGTCATTTTACATCGGAATTAGTCATGAGAAATGCACAAACGCGGTTCTGGAGTCCAAAAAACACGAGTTCAGTTTTTGGGAATGCTCGCGATTTTCTCGTCAACGGTTTCCCGGATCGCAATTATGTCGCTACCAACGTGTTCCTCGTGTCATTTTACGTCGGAAATAGTCACGAGCAGTGCACGTAAACGTTTGTGGAGTCCAAAAAACACGAGTTCAGGTTCTGGGAATGCTCGCGATTTTATCGTCAACGTTTTCTCGGATCGCAATTCTGTCGCTTCCAACGCGTTCCTCGCGTCATTTTACATCGGAATTAGTCATGAGAAATGCACAAACGCGGTTCTGGAGTCCAAAAAACACGAGTTCAGGTTTTGGGAATGGTCGCGATTTTCTCGTTAACGGTTTCTCGGATCGCAATTCTGTCGCTTCCAACGCGTTCCTCGCGTCATTTTACATCGGAATTAGTCATGAGAAATGCACAAACACGGTTCTGGAATTAAAAAAACACGAGATCAGGGTTTGGGAATGCTCGGGATTTTCTCGTCAACGGTTTCTCGGATCGCAATTCTGTCACTTCCAACGTGTTCCTCGCGTCATTTTACGTCGGAAATAGTCACGAGCAGTGCATGTGAACGTTTGTCGAGCCCAAAAAACACGAGATCAGGATTTGGGAATGCTCGCGATTTTCTCGTCAACGTTTTCTCGGATCGCAATTCTGTCGCTTCCAACGTGTTCCTCGCGTCAGTTTACATCGAAATTTGTCATGAGAAATGCACAAACGCGGTTCTGGAGCCCAAAAAACACGAGATCAGGATTTGGGAATGCTCGCGATTTTCTCGTCAACGGTTTCTCGGATCGCAATTCTGTCGCTTCCAACGCGTTCCTCGCGTCATTTTACATCGGAATTAGTCATGAGAAATGCACAAACACGGTTCTGGAGTTCAAAAAACACGAGATGAGGTTTTGGGAATGCTCGCGATCTTCTCGTCAACGGTTTCTCGGATCGCAATTCTGTCGCTTCCAACGTGTTCCTCGTGTCATTTTACGTCAGAAATAGTCACGAGGAGTGCACGTGAACGTTTGTGGAGTCCAAAAAACACGAGTTCAGGATTAGGGAATGCACGCGATTTTATCGTCAACGGTTTGTCGGATCGCAATTCTGTCGCTTCCAACGCGTTCCTCGCGTCGTTTTACATCGGAATTAGTCACGAGAAATGCACAAACACGGTTCTGGAATTCAAAAAACACGAGATCAGGGGTTGGGAATGCTCGCGATTTTCTCGTCAACGGTTTCTCGGATCGCAATTCTGTCACTTCCAACGTGTTCCTCGCGTCATTTACGCCGGAAATAGTGACGAGAAATACACGTAAACGTTTCTTGATTCCAAAAAACACGAGTTCAGGTTTTGGGAATGCTCGCGATTTTCTTGTCAACGGTTTCTCGGATCGCAATTCTGTCGCTTCCAACGTGTTCCTCGTGTCATTTTACGTCGGAAATTGTCACGAGCAGTGCATGTGAGCGTTTGCGGAGCCCAAAAAACACGGGATCAGGATTTGGGAATGCTCGCGATTTTCTCGTCAACGTTTTCTCGGATCGCAATTCTGTCGCTTCCAACGCGTTCCTCGCGTCATTTTACATCGGAATTAGTCATGAGAAATGCACAAACGCGGTTCTGGAGTCCAAAAAACACGAGTTCAGGTTTTGGGAAAGGTCGCGATTTTCTCGTCAACGGTTTCTCGGATCGCAATTCTGTCGCTTCCAACGCGTTCCTCGCGTCATTTTACATCGGAATTAGTCATGAGAAATGCACAAACACGGTTCTGGAATTAAAAAAACACGAGATCAGTGTTTGGGAATGCTCGCGATTTTCTCGTCAATGGTTTCTCGGATCGCAATTCTGTCACTTCCAACGTGTTCCTCGCGTCATTTTACGTCGGAAATAGTGACGAGAAATGCACGTAAACGTTTCTGGATTCCAAAACACACGAGTTCGGGTTTTGGGAATGCTCGCGATTTTCTCGTCAACGGTTTCTCGGATCGCAATTCTGTCGCTTCCAACGCGTTCCTCGCGTCATTTTACATCGGAATTAGTCATGAGAAATGCACAAACGCGGTTCTGGAGTCCAAAAAACACGAGTTCAGTTTTTGGGAATGCTCGCGATTTTCTTGTCAACGGTTTCTCGGATCGCAATTCTGTCGCTTCCAACGTGTTCCTCGTGTCATTTTACGTCGGAAATTGTCACGAGCAGTGCATGTGAGCGTTTGCGGAGCCCAAAAAACACGGGATCAGGATTTGGGAATGCTCGCGATTTTCTCGTCAACGTTTTCTCGGATCGCAATTCTGTCGCTTCCAACGCGTTCCTCGCGTCATTTTACATCGGAATTAGTCATGAGAAATGCACAAACGCGGTTCTGGAGTCCAAAAAACACGAGTTCAGGTTTTGGGAAAAGTCGCGATTTTCTCGTCAACGGTTTCTCGGATCGCAATTCTGTCGCTTCCAACGCGTTCCTCGCGTCATTTTACATCGGAATTAGTCATGAGAAATGCACAAACATGGTTCTGGAATTAAAAAAACACGAGATCAGTGTTTGGGAATGCTCGCGATTTTCTCGTCAATGGTTTCTCGGATCGCAATTCTGTCACTTCCAACGTGTTCCTCGCGTCATTTTACGTCGGAAATAGTGACGAGAAATGCACGTAAACGTTTCTGGAGTCCAAAAAACACGAGTTCAGGTTTTGGGAATGCTCGCGATTTTCTCGTCAACGGTTTCCCGGATCGCAATTATGTCGCTTCCAACGCGTTCCTCGCGTCATTTTACATCGGAATTAGTCATGAGAAATGCACAAACGCGGTTCTGGAGTCCAAAAAACACGAGTTCAGGTTTTGGGAATGGTCGCGATTTTCTCGTCAACGGTTTCTCGGATCGCAATTCTGTCGCTTCCAACGCGTTCCTCGCGTCATTTTACATCGGAATTAGTTATGAGAAATGCACAAACGCGGTTCTGGAGTCCAAAAAACACGAGTTCAGGTTTTGGGAATGCTCGTGATTTTCTCGTCAATGGTTTCTCGGATCGCAATTCTGTCACTTCCAACGTGTTCCTCGCGTCATTTTACGTCGGAAATAGTGACGAGAAATGCACGTAAACGTTTCTGGATTCCAAAAAACGCGAGTTCGGGTTTTGGGAATGCTCGCGATTTTCTCGTCAACGGGTTCTCGGATCGCAATTCTGTCGCTTCCATCGCGTTCCTAGCGTCATTTTACGTCGGAAATAGTCACGAGCAGTGCACGTAAACGTTTCTGGAGTCCAAAAAACACGAGTTCAGGTTTTGAGAATGCTCGCGATTTTCTCGTCAACGGTTTCTCGGATCGCAATTCTGTCGCTTCCATCGCGTTCCTAGCGTCATTTTACGTCGGAAATAGTCACGAGCAGTGCACGTAAACGTTTCTGGAGTCCAAAAAACACGAGTTCAGGCTTTGGGAATGCTCGCGATTTTCTCGTCAACGGTTTCCCGGATCGCAATTATGTCGCTTCCAACGTGTTGCTCGTGTCATTTTCCGTCGGAAATAGTCACGAGCAGTGCACGTAAACGTTTCTGGAGCCCAAAAAACACGAGATCAGGATTTGGGAATGCTCGCGATTTTCTCGTCAACGGTTTCTCGGATCGCAATTCTGTCGCTTCCAACGCGTTCCTCGCGTCATTTTACGTCGGAAATAGTCACGAGCAGTGCACGTAAACGTTTGTGGAGTCCAAAAAACACGAGTTCAGGTTCTGGGAATGCTCGCGATTTTCTCGTCAACGTTTTCTCGGATCGCAATTCTGTCGCTTCCAACGCGTTCCTCGCGTCATTTTACATCGGAATTAGTCATGAGAAATGCACAAAGGCGGTTCTGGAGTCCAAAAAACACGAGTTCAGGTTTTGGGAATGGTCGCGATTTTCTCGTTAACGGTTTCTCGGATCGCAATTCTGTCGCTTCCAACGCGTTCCTCGCGTCATTTTACATCGGAATTAGTCATGAGAAATGCACAAACACGGTTCTGGAATTAAAAAAACACGAGATCAGTGTTTGGGAATGCTCGCGATTTTCTCGTCAATGGTTTCTCGGATCGCAATTCTGTCACTTCCAACGTGTTCCTCGCGTCATTTTACGTCGGAAATAGTGACGAGAAATGCACGTAAACGTTTCTGGATTCCAAAAAACACGAGTTCGGGTTTTGGGAATGCTCGCGATTTTCTCGTCAACGGTTTCCCGGATCGCAGTTATGTCGCTTCCAACGTGTTCCTCGTGTCATTTTCCGTCGGAAATAGTCACGAGCAGTGCACGTAAACGTTTCTGGAGCCCAAAAAACACGAGATCAGGATTTGGGAATGCTCGCGATTTTCTCGTCAACGGTTTCTCGGATCGCAATTCTGTCGCTTCCAACGCGTTCCTCGCGTCATTTTACATCGGAATTAGTCATGAGAAATGCACAAACGCGGTTCTGGAGTCCAAAAAACACGAGTTCAGTTTTTGGGAATGCTCGCGATTTTCTCGTCAACGGTTTCCCGGATCGCAATTATGTCGCTACCAACGTGTTCCTCGTGTCATTTTACGTCGGAAATAGTCACGAGCAGTGCACGTAAACGTTTGTGGAGTCCAAAAAACACGAGTTCAGGTTCTGGGAATGCTCGCGATTTTATCGTCAACGTTTTCTCGGATCGCAATTCTGTCGCTTCCAACGCGTTCCTCGCGTCATTTTACATCGGAATTAGTCATGAGAAATGCACAAACGCGGTTCTGGAGTCCAAAAAACACGAGTTCAGGTTTTGGGAATGGTCGCGATTTTCTCGTTAACGGTTTCTCGGATCGCAATTCTGTCGCTTCCAACGCGTTCCTCGCGTCATTTTACATCGGAATTAGTCATGAGAAATGCACAAACACGGTTCTGGAATTAAAAAAACACGAGATCAGGGTTTGGGAATGCTCGGGATTTTCTCGTCAACGGTTTCTCGGATCGCAATTCTGTCACTTCCAACGTGTTCCTCGCGTCATTTTACGTCGGAAATAGTCACGAGCAGTGCATGTGAACGTTTGTCGAGCCCAAAAAACACGAGATCAGGATTTGGGAATGCTCGCGATTTTCTCGTCAACGTTTTCTCGGATCGCAATTCTGTCGCTTCCAACGTGTTCCTCGCGTCAGTTTACATCGAAATTTGTCATGAGAAATGCACAAACGCGGTTCTGGAGCCCAAAAAACACGAGATCAGGATTTGGGAATGCTCGCGATTTTCTCGTCAACGGTTTCTCGGATCGCAATTCTGTCGCTTCCAACGCGTTCCTCGCGTCATTTTACATCGGAATTAGTCATGAGAAATGCACAAACACGGTTCTGGAGTTCAAAAAACACGAGATGAGGTTTTGGGAATGCTCGCGATCTTCTCGTCAACGGTTTCTCGGATCGCAATTCTGTCGCTTCCAACGTGTTCCTCGTGTCATTTTACGTCAGAAATAGTCACGAGGAGTGCACGTGAACGTTTGTGGAGTCCAAAAAACACGAGTTCAGGATTAGGGAATGCACGCGATTTTATCGTCAACGGTTTGTCGGATCGCAATTCTGTCGCTTCCAACGCGTTCCTCGCGTCGTTTTACATCGGAATTAGTCACGAGAAATGCACAAACACGGTTCTGGAATTCAAAAAACACGAGATCAGGGGTTGGGAATGCTCGCGATTTTCTCGTCAACGGTTTCTCGGATCGCAATTCTGCCACTTCCAACGTGTTCCTCGCGTCATTTACGCCGGAAATAGTGACGAGAAATGCACGTAAACGTTTCTTGATTCCAAAAAACACGAGTTCAGGTTTTGGGAATGCTCGCGATTTTCTTGTCAACGGTTTCTCGGATCGCAATTCTGTCGCTTCCAACGTGTTCCTCGTGTCATTTTACGTCGGAAATTGTCACGAGCAGTGCATGTGAGCGTTTGCGGAGCCCAAAAAACACGGGATCAGGATTTGGGAATGCTCGCGATTTTCTCGTCAACGTTTTCTCGGATCGCAATTCTGTCGCTTCCAACGCGTTCCTCGCGTCATTTTACATCGGAATTAGTCATGAGAAATGCACAAACGCGGTTCTGGAGTCCAAAAAACACGAGTTCAGGTTTTGGGAAAGGTCGCGATTTTCTCGTCAACGGTTTCTCGGATCGCAATTCTGTCGCTTCCAACGCGTTCCTCGCGTCATTTTACATCGGAATTAGTCATGAGAAATGCACAAACATGGTTCTGGAATTAAAAAAACACGAGATCAGTGTTTGGGAATGCTCGCGATTTTCTCGTCAATGGTTTCTCGGATCGCAATTCTGTCACTTCCAACGTGTTCCTCGCGTCATTTTACGTCGGAAATAGTGACGAGAAATGCACGTAAACGTTTCTGGAGTCCAAAAAACACGAGTTCAGGTTTTGGGAATGCTCGCGATTTTCTCGTCAACGGTTTCCCGGATCGCAATTATGTCGCTTCCAACGCGTTCCTCGCGTCATTTTACATCGGAATTAGTCATGAGAAATGCACAAACGCGGTTCTGGAGTCCAAAAAACACGAGTTCAGGTTTTGGGAATGGTCGCGATTTTCTCGTCAACGGTTTCTCGGATCGCAATTCTGTCGCTTCCAACGCGTTCCTCGCGTCATTTTACATCGGAATTAGTTATGAGAAATGCACAAACGCGGTTCTGGAGTCCAAAAAACACGAGTTCAGGTTTTGGGAATGCTCGTGATTTTCTCGTCAATGGTTTCTCGGATCGCAATTCTGTCACTTCCAACGTGTTCCTCGCGTCATTTTACGTCGGAAATAGTGACGAGAAATGCACGTAAACGTTTCTGGATTCCAAAAAACGCGAGTTCGGGTTTTGGGAATGCTCGCGATTTTCTCGTCAACGGGTTCTCGGATCGCAATTCTGTCGCTTCCATCGCGTTCCTAGCGTCATTTTACGTCGGAAATAGTCACGAGCAGTGCACGTAAACGTTTCTGGAGTCCAAAAAACACGAGTTCAGGTTTTGAGAATGCTCGCGATTTTCTCGTCAACGGTTTCTCGGATCGCAATTCTGTCGCTTCCATCGCGTTCCTAGCGTCATTTTACGTCGGAAATAGTCACGAGCAGTGCACGTAAACGTTTCTGGAGTCCAAAAAACACGAGTTCAGGCTTTGGGAATGCTCGCGATTTTCTCGTCAACGGTTTCCCGGATCGCAATTATGTCGCTTCCAACGTGTTGCTCGTGTCATTTTCCGTCGGAAATAGTCACGAGCAGTGCACGTAAACGTTTCTGGAGCCCAAAAAACACGAGATCAGGATTTGGGAATGCTCGCGATTTTCTCGTCAACGGTTTCTCGGATCGCAATTCTGTCGCTTCCAACGCGTTCCTCGCGTCATTTTACGTCGGAAATAGTCACGAGCAGTGCACGTAAACGTTTGTGGAGTCCAAAAAACACGAGTTCAGGTTCTGGGAATGCTCGCGATTTTCTCGTCAACGTTTTCTCGGATCGCAATTCTGTCGCTTCCAACGCGTTCCTCGCGTCATTTTACATCGGAATTAGTCATGAGAAATGCACAAAGGCGGTTCTGGAGTCCAAAAAACACGAGTTCAGGTTTTGGGAATGGTCGCGATTTTCTCGTTAACGGTTTCTCGGATCGCAATTCTGTCGCTTCCAACGCGTTCCTCGCGTCATTTTACATCGGAATTAGTCATGAGAAATGCACAAACACGGTTCTGGAATTAAAAAAACACGAGATCAGTGTTTGGGAATGCTCGCGATTTTCTCGTCAATGGTTTCTCGGATCGCAATTCTGTCACTTCCAACGTGTTCCTCGCGTCATTTTACGTCGGAAATAGTGACGAGAAATGCACGTAAACGTTTCTGGATTCCAAAAAACACGAGTTCGGGTTTTGGGAATGCTCGCGATTTTCTCGTCAACGGTTTCCCGGATCGCAGTTATGTCGCTTCCAACGTGTTCCTCGTGTCATTTTCCGTCGGAAATAGTCACGAGCAGTGCACGTAAACGTTTCTGGAGCCCAAAAAACACGAGATCAGGATTTGGGAATGCTCGCGATTTTCTCGTCAACGGTTTCTCGGATCGCAATTCTGTCGCTTCCAACGCGTTCCTCGCGTCATTTTACATCGGAATTAGTCATGAGAAATGCACAAACGCGGTTCTGGAGTCCAAAAAACACGAGTTCAGTTTTTGGGAATGCTCGCGATTTTCTCGTCAACGGTTTCCCGGATCGCAATTATGTCGCTACCAACGTGTTCCTCGTGTCATTTTACGTCGGAAATAGTCACGAGCAGTGCACGTAAACGTTTGTGGAGTCCAAAAAACACGAGTTCAGGTTCTGGGAATGCTCGCGATTTTATCGTCAACGTTTTCTCGGATCGCAATTCTGTCGCTTCCAACGCGTTCCTCGCGTCATTTTACATCGGAATTAGTCATGAGAAATGCACAAACGCGGTTCTGGAGTCCAAAAAACACGAGTTCAGGTTTTGGGAATGGTCGCGATTTTCTCGTTAACGGTTTCTCGGATCGCAATTCTGTCGCTTCCAACGCGTTCCTCGCGTCATTTTACATCGGAATTAGTCATGAGAAATGCACAAACACGGTTCTGGAATTAAAAAAACACGAGATCAGGGTTTGGGAATGCTCGGGATTTTCTCGTCAACGGTTTCTCGGATCGCAATTCTGTCACTTCCAACGTGTTCCTCGCGTCATTTTACGTCGGAAATAGTCACGAGCAGTGCATGTGAACGTTTGTCGAGCCCAAAAAACACGAGATCAGGATTTGGGAATGCTCGCGATTTTCTCGTCAACGTTTTCTCGGATCGCAATTCTGTCGCTTCCAACGTGTTCCTCGCGTCAGTTTACATCGAAATTTGTCATGAGAAATGCACAAACGCGGTTCTGGAGCCCAAAAAACACGAGATCAGGATTTGGGAATGCTCGCGATTTTCTCGTCAACGGTTTCTCGGATCGCAATTCTGTCGCTTCCAACGCGTTCCTCGCGTCATTTTACATCGGAATTAGTCATGAGAAATGCACAAACACGGTTCTGGAGTTCAAAAAACACGAGATGAGGTTTTGGGAATGCTCGCGATCTTCTCGTCAACGGTTTCTCGGATCGCAATTCTGTCGCTTCCAACGTGTTCCTCGTGTCATTTTACGTCAGAAATAGTCACGAGGAGTGCACGTGAACGTTTGTGGAGTCCAAAAAACACGAGTTCAGGATTAGGGAATGCACGCGATTTTATCGTCAACGGTTTGTCGGATCGCAATTCTGTCGCTTCCAACGCGTTCCTCGCGTCGTTTTACATCGGAATTAGTCACGAGAAATGCACAAACACGGTTCTGGAATTCAAAAAACACGAGATCAGGGGTTGGGAATGCTCGCGATTTTCTCGTCAACGGTTTCTCGGATCGCAATTCTGCCACTTCCAACGTGTTCCTCGCGTCATTTACGCCGGAAATAGTGACGAGAAATGCACGTAAACGTTTCTTGATTCCAAAAAACACGAGTTCAGGTTTTGGGAATGCTCGCGATTTTCTTGTCAACGGTTTCTCGGATCGCAATTCTGTCGCTTCCAACGTGTTCCTCGTGTCATTTTACGTCGGAAATTGTCACGAGCAGTGCATGTGAGCGTTTGCGGAGCCCAAAAAACACGGGATCAGGATTTGGGAATGCTCGCGATTTTCTCGTCAACGTTTTCTCGGATCGCAATTCTGTCGCTTCCAACGCGTTCCTCGCGTCATTTTACATCGGAATTAGTCATGAGAAATGCACAAACGCGGTTCTGGAGTCCAAAAAACACGAGTTCAGGTTTTGGGAATGGTCGCGATTTTCTCGTCAACGGTTTCTCGGATCGCAATTCTGTCGCTTCCAACGCGTTCCTCGCGTCATTTTACATCGGAATTAGTCATGAGAAATGCACAAACATGGTTCTGGAATTAAAAAAACACGAGATCAGTGTTTGGGAATGCTCGCGATTTTCTCGTCAATGGTTTCTCGGATCGCAATTCTGTCACTTCCAACGTGTTCCTCGCGTCATTTTACGTCGGAAATAGTGACGAGAAATGCACGTAAACGTTTCTGGAGTCCAAAAAACACGAGTTCAGGTTTTGGGAATGCTCGCGATTTTCTCGTCAACGTTTTCTCGGATCGCAATTCTGTCGCTTCCAACGCGTTCCTCGCGTCATTTTACATCGGAATTAGTCATGAGAAATGCACAAACGCGGTTCTGGAGTCCAAAAAACACGAGTTCAGGTTTTGGGAATGGTCGCGATTTTCTCGTTAACGGTTTCTCGGATCGCAATTCTGTCGCTTCCAACCCGTTCCTCGCGTCATTTTACATCGGAATTAGTCATGAGAAATGCACAAACACGGTTCTGGAATTAAAAAAACACGAGATCAGTGTTTGGGAATGCTCGCGATTTTCTCGTCAATGGTTTCTCGGATCGCAATTATGTCGCTTCCAACGTGTTCCTCGTGTCATTTTCCGTCGGAAATAGTCACGAGCAGTGCACGTAAACGTTTCTGGAGCCCAAAAAACACGAGATCAGGATTTGGGAATGCTCGCGATTTTCTCGTCAACGGTTTCTCGGATCGCAATTCTGTCGCTTCCAACGCGTTCCTCGCGTCATTTTACATCGGAATTAGTCATGAGAAATGCACAAACGCGGTTCTGGAGTCCAAAAAACACGAGTTCAGGTTTTGGGAATGCTCGTGATTTTCTCGTCAATGGTTTCTCGGATCGCAATTCTGTCACTTCCAACGTGTTCCTCGCGTCATTTTACGTCGGAAATAGTGACGAGAAATGCACGTAAACGTTTCTGGATTCCAAAAAACGCGAGTTCGGGTTTTGGGAATGCTCGCGATTTTCTCGTCAACGGGTTCTCGGATCGCAATTCTGTCGCTTCCATCGCGTTCCTAGCGTCATTTTACGTCGGAAATAGTCACGAGCAGTGCACGTAAACGTGTCTGGAGTCCAAAAAACACGAGTTCAGGTTTTGAGAATGCTCGCGATTTTCTCGTCAACGGTTTCTCGGATCGCAATTCTGTCGCTTCCATCGCGTTCCTAGCGTCATTTTACGTCGGAAATAGTCACGAGCAGTGCACGTAAACGTTTCTGGAGTCCAAAAAACACGAGTTCAGGTTTTGGGAATGCTCGCGATTTTCTCGTCAACGGTTTCCCGGATCGCAATTATGTCGCTTCCAACGTGTTGCTCGTGTCATTTTCCGTCGGAAATAGTCACGAGCAGTGCACGTAAACGTTTCTGGAGCCCAAAAAACACGAGATCAGGATTTGGGAATGCTCGCGATTTTCTCGTCAACGGTTTCTCGGATCGCAATTCTGTCGCTTCCAACGCGTTCCTCGCGTCATTTTACGTCGGAAATAGTCACGAGCAGTGCACGTAAACGTTTGTGGAGTCCAAAAAACACGAGTTCAGGTTCTGGGAATGCTCGCGATTTTCTCGTCAACGTTTTCTCGGATCGCAATTCTGTCGCTTCCAACGCGTTCCTCGCGTCATTTTACATCGGAATTAGTCATGAGAAATGCACAAACGCGGTTCTGGAGTCCAAAAAACACGAGTTCAGGTTTTGGGAATGGTCGCGATTTTCTCGTTAACGGTTTCTCGGATCGCAATTCTGTCGCTTCCAACGCGTTCCTCGCGTCATTTTACATCGGAATTAGTCATGAGAAATGCACAAACACGGTTCTGGAATTAAAAAAACACGAGATCAGTGTTTGGGAATGCTCGCGATTTTCTCGTCAATGGTTTCTCGGATCGCAATTCTGTCACTTCCAACGTGTTCCTCGCGTCATTTTACGTCGGAAATAGTGACGAGAAATGCACGTAAACGTTTCTGGATTCCAAAAAACACGAGTTCGGGTTTTGGGAATGCTCGCGATTTTCTCGTCAACGGTTTCCCGGATCGCAATTATGTCGCTTCCAACGTGTTCCTCGTGTCATTTTCCGTCGGAAATAGTCACGAGCAGTGCACGTAAACGTTTCTGGAGCCCAAAAAACACGAGATCAGGATTTGGGAATGCTCGCGATTTTCTCGTCAACGGTTTCTCGGATCGCAATTCTGTCGCTTCCAACGCGTTCCTCGCGTCATTTTACATCGGAATTAGTCATGAGAAATGCACAAACGCGGTTCTGGAGTCCAAAAAACACGAGTTCAGTTTTTGGGAATGCTCGCGATTTTCTCGTCAACGGTTTCCCGGATCGCAATTATGTCGCTACCAACGTGTTCCTCGTGTCATTTTACGTCGGAAATAGTCACGAGCAGTGCACGTAAACGTTTGTGGAGTCCAAAAAACACGAGTTCAGGTTCTGGGAATGCTCGCGATTTTATCGTCAACGTTTTCTCGGATCGCAATTCTGTCGCTTCCAACGCGTTCCTCGCGTCATTTTACATCGGAATTAGTCATGAGAAATGCACAAACGCGGTTCTGGAGTCCAAAAAACACGAGTTCAGGTTTTGGGAATGGTCGCGATTTTCTCGTTAACGGTTTCTCGGATCGCAATTCTGTCGCTTCCAACGCGTTTCTCGCGTCATTTTACATCGGAATTAGTCATGAGAAATGCACAAACACGGTTCTGGAATTAAAAAAACACGAGATCAGGGTTTGGGAATGCTCGGGATTTTCTCGTCAACGGTTTCTCGGATCGCAATTCTGTCACTTCCAACGTGTTCCTCGCGTCATTTTACGTCGGAAATAGTCACGAGCAGTGCATGTGAACGTTTGTCGAGCCCAAAAAACACGAGATCAGGATTTGGGAATGCTCGCGATTTTCTCGTCAACGTTTTCTCGGATCGCAATTCTGTCGCTTCCAACGTGTTCCTCGCGTCAGTTTACATCGAAATTTGTCATGAGAAATGCACAAACGCGGTTCTGGAGCCCAAAAAACACGAGATCAGGATTTGGGAATGCTCGCGATTTTCTCGTCAACGGTTTCTCGGATCGCAATTCTGTCGCTTCCAACGCGTTCCTCGCGTCATTTTACATCGGAATTAGTCATGAGAAATGCACAAACACGGTTCTGGATTTCAAAAAACACGAGATGAGGTTTTGGGAATGCTCGCGATCTTCTCGTCAACGGTTTCTCGGATCGCAATTCTGTCGCTTCCAACGTGTTCCTCGTGTCATTTTACGTCAGAAATAGTCACGAGCAGTGCATGTGAACGTTTGTCGAGCCCAAAAAACACGAGATCAGGATTTGGGAATGCTCGCGATTTTCTCGTCAACGTTTTCTCGGATCGCAATTCTGTCGCTTCCAACGCGTTCCTCGCGTCATTTTACATCGGAATTAGTCATGAGAAATGCACAAACGCGGTTCTGGAGTCCAAAAAACACGAGTTCAGGTTTTGGGAATGGTCGCGATTTTCTCGTCAACGGTTTCTCGGATCGCAATTCTGTCGCTTCCAACGCGTTCCTCGCGTCATTTTACATCGGAATTAGTCATGAGAAATGCACAAACATGGTTCTGGAATTAAAAAAACACGAGATCAGTGTTTGGGAATGCTCGCGATTTTCTCGTCAATGGTTTCTCGGATCGCAATTCTGTCACTTCCAACGTGTTCCTCGCGTCATTTTACGTCGGAAATAGTGACGAGAAATGCACGTAAACGTTTCTGGAGTCCAAAAAACACGAGTTCAGGTTTTGGGAATGCTCGCGATTTTCTCGTCAACGGTTTCCCGGATCGCAATTATGTCGCTTCCAACGCGTTCCTCGCGTCATTTTACATCGGAATTAGTCATGAGAAATGCACAAACGCGGTTCTGGAGTCCAAAAAACACGAGTTCAGGTTTTGGGAATGCTCGTGATTTTCTCGTCAATGGTTTCTCGGATCGCAATTCTGTCACTTCCAACGTGTTCCTCGCGTCATTTTACGTCGGAAATAGTGACGAGAAATGCACGTAAACGTTTCTGGATTCCAAAAAACGCGAGTTCGGGTTTTGGGAATGCTCGCGATTTTCTCGTCAACGGGTTCTCGGATCGCAATTCTGTCGCTTCCATCGCGTTCCTAGCGTCATTTTACGTCGGAAATAGTCACGAGCAGTGCACGTAAACGTTTCTGGAGTCCAAAAAACACGAGTTCAGGTTTTGAGAATGCTCGCGATTTTCTCGTCAACGGTTTCTCGGATCGCAATTCTGTCGCTTCCATCGCGTTCCTAGCGTCATTTTACGTCGGAAATAGTCACGAGCAGTGCACGTAAACGTTTCTGGAGTCCAAAAAACACGAGTTCAGGCTTTGGGAATGCTCGCGATTTTCTCGTCAACGGTTTCCCGGATCGCAATTATGTCGCTTCCAACGTGTTGCTCGTGTCATTTTCCGTCGGAAATAGTCACGAGCAGTGCACGTAAACGTTTGTGGAGTCCAAAAAACACGAGTTCGGGTTTTGGGAATGCTCGCGATTTTCTCGTCAACGGTTTCCCGGATCGCAGTTATGTCGCTTCCAACGTGTTCCTCGTGTCATTTTCCGTCGGAAATAGTCACGAGCAGTGCACGTAAACGTTTCTGGAGCCCAAAAAACACGAGATCAGGATTTGGGAATGCTCGCGATTTTCTCGTCAACGGTTTCTCGGATCGCAATTCTGTCGCTTCCAACGCGTTCCTCGCGTCATTTTACATCGGAATTAGTCATGAGAAATGCACAAACGCGGTTCTGGAGTCCAAAAAACACGAGTTCAGTTTTTGGGAATGCTCGCGATTTTCTCGTCAACGGTTTCCCGGATCGCAATTATGTCGCTACCAACGTGTTCCTCGTGTCATTTTACGTCGGAAATAGTCACGAGCAGTGCACGTAAACGTTTGTGGAGTCCAAAAAACACGAGTTCAGGTTCTGGGAATGCTCGCGATTTTATCGTCAACGTTTTCTCGGATCGCAATTCTGTCGCTTCCAACGCGTTCCTCGCGTCATTTTACATCGGAATTAGTCATGAGAAATGCACAAACGCGGTTCTGGAGTCCAAAAAACACGAGTTCAGGTTTTGGGAATGGTCGCGATTTTCTCGTTAACGGTTTCTCGGATCGCAATTCTGTCGCTTCCAACGCGTTCCTCGCGTCATTTTACATCGGAATTAGTCATGAGAAATGCACAAACACGGTTCTGGAATTAAAAAAACACGAGATCAGGGTTTGGGAATGCTCGGGATTTTCTCGTCAACGGTTTCTCGGATCGCAATTCTGTCACTTCCAACGTGTTCCTCGCGTCATTTTACGTCGGAAATAGTCACGAGCAGTGCATGTGAACGTTTGTCGAGCCCAAAAAACACGAGATCAGGATTTGGGAATGCTCGCGATTTTCTCGTCAACGTTTTCTCGGATCGCAATTCTGTCGCTTCCAACGTGTTCCTCGCGTCAGTTTACATCGAAATTTGTCATGAGAAATGCACAAACGCGGTTCTGGAGCCCAAAAAACACGAGATCAGGATTTGGGAATGCTCGCGATTTTCTCGTCAACGGTTTCTCGGATCGCAATTCTGTCGCTTCCAACGCGTTCCTCGCGTCATTTTACATCGGAATTAGTCATGAGAAATGCACAAACACGGTTCTGGAGTTCAAAAAACACGAGATGAGGTTTTGGGAATGCTCGCGATCTTCTCGTCAACGGTTTCTCGGATCGCAATTCTGTCGCTTCCAACGTGTTCCTCGTGTCATTTTACGTCAGAAATAGTCACGAGGAGTGCACGTGAACGTTTGTGGAGTCCAAAAAACACGAGTTCAGGATTAGGGAATGCACGCGATTTTATCGTCAACGGTTTGTCGGATCGCAATTCTGTCGCTTCCAACGCGTTCCTCGCGTCGTTTTACATCGGAATTAGTCACGAGAAATGCACAAACACGGTTCTGGAATTCAAAAAACACGAGATCAGGGGTTGGGAATGCTCGCGATTTTCTCGTCAACGGTTTCTCGGATCGCAATTCTGCCACTTCCAACGTGTTCCTCGCGTCATTTACGCCGGAAATAGTGACGAGAAATGCACGTAAACGTTTCTTGATTCCAAAAAACACGAGTTCAGGTTTTGGGAATGCTCGCGATTTTCTTGTCAACGGTTTCTCGGATCGCAATTCTGTCGCTTCCAACGTGTTCCTCGTGTCATTTTACGTCGGAAATTGTCACGAGCAGTGCATGTGAGCGTTTGCGGAGCCCAAAAAACACGGGATCAGGATTTGGGAATGCTCGCGATTTTCTCGTCAACGTTTTCTCGGATCGCAATTCTGTCGCTTCCAACGCGTTCCTCGCGTCATTTTACATCGGAATTAGTC
Source organism: Crossocerus cetratus (assembly GCA_963675795.1). Classification (NCBI taxonomy): domain Eukaryota; kingdom Metazoa; phylum Arthropoda; class Insecta; order Hymenoptera; family Crabronidae; genus Crossocerus; species Crossocerus cetratus. The sequence continues at coordinate 2,137,463 of CAVMBF010000002.1, forward strand.
ATGAGAAATGCACAAACGCGGTTCTGGAGTCCAAAAAACACGAGTTCAGGTTTTGGGAATGGTCGCGATTTTCTCGTCAACGGTTTCTCGGATCGCAATTCTGTCGCTTCCAACGCGTTCCTCGCGTCATTTTACATCGGAATTAGTCATGAGAAATGCACAAACATGGTTCTGGAATTAAAAAAACACGAGATCAGTGTTTGGGAATGCTCGCGATTTTCTCGTCAATGGTTTCTCGGATCGCAATTCTGTCACTTCCAACGTGTTCCTCGCGTCATTTTACGTCGGAAATAGTGACGAGAAATGCACGTAAACGTTTCTGGAGTCCAAAAAACACGAGTTCAGGTTTTGGGAATGCTCGCGATTTTCTCGTCAACGTTTTCTCGGATCGCAATTCTGTCGCTTCCAACGCGTTCCTCGCGTCATTTTACATCGGAATTAGTCATGAGAAATGCACAAACGCGGTTCTGGAGTCCAAAAAACACGAGTTCAGGTTTTGGGAATGGTCGCGATTTTCTCGTTAACGGTTTCTCGGATCGCAATTCTGTCGCTTCCAACCCGTTCCTCGCGTCATTTTACATCGGAATTAGTCATGAGAAATGCACAAACACGGTTCTGGAATTAAAAAAACACGAGATCAGTGTTTGGGAATGCTCGCGATTTTCTCGTCAATGGTTTCTCGGATCGCAATTATGTCGCTTCCAACGTGTTCCTCGTGTCATTTTCCGTCGGAAATAGTCACGAGCAGTGCACGTAAACGTTTCTGGAGCCCAAAAAACACGAGATCAGGATTTGGGAATGCTCGCGATTTTCTCGTCAACGGTTTCTCGGATCGCAATTCTGTCGCTTCCAACGCGTTCCTCGCGTCATTTTACATCGGAATTAGTCATGAGAAATGCACAAACGCGGTTCTGGAGTCCAAAAAACACGAGTTCAGGTTTTGGGAATGCTCGTGATTTTCTCGTCAATGGTTTCTCGGATCGCAATTCTGTCACTTCCAACGTGTTCCTCGCGTCATTTTACGTCGGAAATAGTGACGAGAAATGCACGTAAACGTTTCTGGATTCCAAAAAACGCGAGTTCGGGTTTTGGGAATGCTCGCGATTTTCTCGTCAACGGGTTCTCGGATCGCAATTCTGTCGCTTCCATCGCGTTCCTAGCGTCATTTTACGTCGGAAATAGTCACGAGCAGTGCACGTAAACGTGTCTGGAGTCCAAAAAACACGAGTTCAGGTTTTGAGAATGCTCGCGATTTTCTCGTCAACGGTTTCTCGGATCGCAATTCTGTCGCTTCCATCGCGTTCCTAGCGTCATTTTACGTCGGAAATAGTCACGAGCAGTGCACGTAAACGTTTCTGGAGTCCAAAAAACACGAGTTCAGGTTTTGGGAATGCTCGCGATTTTCTCGTCAACGGTTTCCCGGATCGCAATTATGTCGCTTCCAACGTGTTGCTCGTGTCATTTTCCGTCGGAAATAGTCACGAGCAGTGCACGTAAACGTTTCTGGAGCCCAAAAAACACGAGATCAGGATTTGGGAATGCTCGCGATTTTCTCGTCAACGGTTTCTCGGATCGCAATTCTGTCGCTTCCAACGCGTTCCTCGCGTCATTTTACGTCGGAAATAGTCACGAGCAGTGCACGTAAACGTTTGTGGAGTCCAAAAAACACGAGTTCAGGTTCTGGGAATGCTCGCGATTTTCTCGTCAACGTTTTCTCGGATCGCAATTCTGTCGCTTCCAACGCGTTCCTCGCGTCATTTTACATCGGAATTAGTCATGAGAAATGCACAAACGCGGTTCTGGAGTCCAAAAAACACGAGTTCAGGTTTTGGGAATGGTCGCGATTTTCTCGTTAACGGTTTCTCGGATCGCAATTCTGTCGCTTCCAACGCGTTCCTCGCGTCATTTTACATCGGAATTAGTCATGAGAAATGCACAAACACGGTTCTGGAATTAAAAAAACACGAGATCAGTGTTTGGGAATGCTCGCGATTTTCTCGTCAATGGTTTCTCGGATCGCAATTCTGTCACTTCCAACGTGTTCCTCGCGTCATTTTACGTCGGAAATAGTGACGAGAAATGCACGTAAACGTTTCTGGATTCCAAAAAACACGAGTTCGGGTTTTGGGAATGCTCGCGATTTTCTCGTCAACGGTTTCCCGGATCGCAATTATGTCGCTTCCAACGTGTTCCTCGTGTCATTTTCCGTCGGAAATAGTCACGAGCAGTGCACGTAAACGTTTCTGGAGCCCAAAAAACACGAGATCAGGATTTGGGAATGCTCGCGATTTTCTCGTCAACGGTTTCTCGGATCGCAATTCTGTCGCTTCCAACGCGTTCCTCGCGTCATTTTACATCGGAATTAGTCATGAGAAATGCACAAACGCGGTTCTGGAGTCCAAAAAACACGAGTTCAGTTTTTGGGAATGCTCGCGATTTTCTCGTCAACGGTTTCCCGGATCGCAATTATGTCGCTACCAACGTGTTCCTCGTGTCATTTTACGTCGGAAATAGTCACGAGCAGTGCACGTAAACGTTTGTGGAGTCCAAAAAACACGAGTTCAGGTTCTGGGAATGCTCGCGATTTTATCGTCAACGTTTTCTCGGATCGCAATTCTGTCGCTTCCAACGCGTTCCTCGCGTCATTTTACATCGGAATTAGTCATGAGAAATGCACAAACGCGGTTCTGGAGTCCAAAAAACACGAGTTCAGGTTTTGGGAATGGTCGCGATTTTCTCGTTAACGGTTTCTCGGATCGCAATTCTGTCGCTTCCAACGCGTTTCTCGCGTCATTTTACATCGGAATTAGTCATGAGAAATGCACAAACACGGTTCTGGAATTAAAAAAACACGAGATCAGGGTTTGGGAATGCTCGGGATTTTCTCGTCAACGGTTTCTCGGATCGCAATTCTGTCACTTCCAACGTGTTCCTCGCGTCATTTTACGTCGGAAATAGTCACGAGCAGTGCATGTGAACGTTTGTCGAGCCCAAAAAACACGAGATCAGGATTTGGGAATGCTCGCGATTTTCTCGTCAACGTTTTCTCGGATCGCAATTCTGTCGCTTCCAACGTGTTCCTCGCGTCAGTTTACATCGAAATTTGTCATGAGAAATGCACAAACGCGGTTCTGGAGCCCAAAAAACACGAGATCAGGATTTGGGAATGCTCGCGATTTTCTCGTCAACGGTTTCTCGGATCGCAATTCTGTCGCTTCCAACGCGTTCCTCGCGTCATTTTACATCGGAATTAGTCATGAGAAATGCACAAACACGGTTCTGGATTTCAAAAAACACGAGATGAGGTTTTGGGAAAGCTCGCGATCTTCTCGTCAACGGTTTCTCGGATCGCAATTCTGTCGCTTCCAACGTGTTCCTCGTGTCATTTTACGTCAGAAATAGTCACGAGCAGTGCATGTGAACGTTTGTCGAGCCCAAAAAACACGAGATCAGGATTTGGGAATGCTCGCGATTTTCTCGTCAACGTTTTCTCGGATCGCAATTCTGTCGCTTCCAACGCGTTCCTCGCGTCATTTTACATCGGAATTAGTCATGAGAAATGCACAAACGCGGTTCTGGAGTCCAAAAAACACGAGTTCAGGTTTTGGGAATGGTCGCGATTTTCTCGTCAACGGTTTCTCGGATCGCAATTCTGTCGCTTCCAACGCGTTCCTCGCGTCATTTTACATCGGAATTAGTCATGAGAAATGCACAAACATGGTTCTGGAATTAAAAAAACACGAGATCAGTGTTTGGGAATGCTCGCGATTTTCTCGTCAATGGTTTCTCGGATCGCAATTCTGTCACTTCCAACGTGTTCCTCGCGTCATTTTACGTCGGAAATAGTGACGAGAAATGCACGTAAACGTTTCTGGAGTCCAAAAAACACGAGTTCAGGTTTTGGGAATGCTCGCGATTTTCTCGTCAACGGTTTCCCGGATCGCAATTATGTCGCTTCCAACGCGTTCCTCGCGTCATTTTACATCGGAATTAGTCATGAGAAATGCACAAACGCGGTTCTGGAGTCCAAAAAACACGAGTTCAGGTTTTGGGAATGCTCGTGATTTTCTCGTCAATGGTTTCTCGGATCGCAATTCTGTCACTTCCAACGTGTTCCTCGCGTCATTTTACGTCGGAAATAGTGACGAGAAATGCACGTAAACGTTTCTGGATTCCAAAAAACGCGAGTTCGGGTTTTGGGAATGCTCGCGATTTTCTCGTCAACGGGTTCTCGGATCGCAATTCTGTCGCTTCCATCGCGTTCCTAGCGTCATTTTACGTCGGAAATAGTCACGAGCAGTGCACGTAAACGTTTCTGGAGTCCAAAAAACACGAGTTCAGGTTTTGAGAATGCTCGCGATTTTCTCGTCAACGGTTTCTCGGATCGCAATTCTGTCGCTTCCATCGCGTTCCTAGCGTCATTTTACGTCGGAAATAGTCACGAGCAGTGCACGTAAACGTTTCTGGAGTCCAAAAAACACGAGTTCAGGCTTTGGGAATGCTCGCGATTTTCTCGTCAACGGTTTCCCGGATCGCAATTATGTCGCTTCCAACGTGTTGCTCGTGTCATTTTCCGTCGGAAATAGTCACGAGCAGTGCACGTAAACGTTTCTGGAGCCCAAAAAACACGAGATCAGGATTTGGGAATGCTCGCGATTTTCTCGTCAACGGTTTCTCGGATCGCAATTCTGTCGCTTCCAACGCGTTCCTCGCGTCATTTTACGTCGGAAATAGTCACGAGCAGTGCACGTAAACGTTTGTGGAGTCCAAAAAACACGAGTTCAGGTTCTGGGAATGCTCGCGATTTTCTCGTCAACGTTTTCTCGGATCGCAATTCTGTCGCTTCCAACGCGTTCCTCGCGTCATTTTACATCGGAATTAGTCATGAGAAATGCACAAAGGCGGTTCTGGAGTCCAAAAAACACGAGTTCAGGTTTTGGGAATGGTCGCGATTTTCTCGTTAACGGTTTCTCGGATCGCAATTCTGTCGCTTCCAACGCGTTCCTCGCGTCATTTTACATCGGAATTAGTCATGAGAAATGCACAAACACGGTTCTGGAATTAAAAAAACACGAGATCAGTGTTTGGGAATGCTCGCGATTTTCTCGTCAATGGTTTCTCGGATCGCAATTCTGTCACTTCCAACGTGTTCCTCGCGTCATTTTACGTCGGAAATAGTGACGAGAAATGCACGTAAACGTTTCTGGATTCCAAAAAACACGAGTTCGGGTTTTGGGAATGCTCGCGATTTTCTCGTCAACGGTTTCCCGGATCGCAATTATGTCGCTTCCAACGTGTTCCTCGTGTCATTTTCCGTCGGAAATAGTCACGAGCAGTGCACGTAAACGTTTCTGGAGCCCAAAAAACACGAGATCAGGATTTGGGAATGCTCGCGATTTTCTCGTCAACGGTTTCTCGGATCGCAATTCTGTCGCTTCCAACGCGTTCCTCGCGTCATTTTACATCGGAATTAGTCATGAGAAATGCACAAACGCGGTTCTGGAGTCCAAAAAACACGAGTTCAGTTTTTGGGAATGCTCGCGATTTTCTCGTCAACGGTTTCCCGGATCGCAATTATGTCGCTACCAACGTGTTCCTCGTGTCATTTTACGTCGGAAATAGTCACGAGCAGTGCACGTAAACGTTTGTGGAGTCCAAAAAACACGAGTTCAGGTTCTGGGAATGCTCGCGATTTTATCGTCAACGTTTTCTCGGATCGCAATTCTGTCGCTTCCAACGCGTTCCTCGCGTCATTTTACATCGGAATTAGTCATGAGAAATGCACAAACGCGGTTCTGGAGTCCAAAAAACACGAGTTCAGGTTTTGGGAATGGTCGCGATTTTCTCGTTAACGGTTTCTCGGATCGCAATTCTGTCGCTTCCAACGCGTTCCTCGCGTCATTTTACATCGGAATTAGTCATGAGAAATGCACAAACACGGTTCTGGAATTAAAAAAACACGAGATCAGGGTTTGGGAATGCTCGGGATTTTCTCGTCAACGGTTTCTCTGATCGCAATTCTGTCACTTCCAACGTGTTCCTCGCGTCATTTTACGTCGGAAATAGTCACGAGCAGTGCATGTGAACGTTTGTCGAGCCCAAAAAACACGAGATCAGGATTTGGGAATGCTCGCGATTTTCTCGTCAACGTTTTCTCGGATCGCAATTCTGTCGCTTCCAACGTGTTCCTCGCGTCAGTTTACATCGAAATTTGTCATGAGAAATGCACAAACGCGGTTCTGGAGCCCAAAAAACACGAGATCAGGATTTGGGAATGCTCGCGATTTTCTCGTCAACGGTTTCTCGGATCGCAATTCGGTCGCTTCCAACGCGTTCCTCGCGTCATTTTACATCGGAATTAGTCATGAGAAATGCACAAACACGGTTCTGGAGTTCAAAAAACACGAGATGAGGTTTTGGGAATGCTCGCGATCTTCTCGTCAACGGTTTCTCGGATCGCAATTCTGTCGCTTCCAACGTGTTCCTCGTGTCATTTTACGTCAGAAATAGTCACGAGGAGTGCACGTGAACGTTTGTGGAGTCCAAAAAACACGAGTTCAGGATTAGGGAATGCACGCGATTTTATCGTCAACGGTTTGTCGGATCGCAATTCTGTCGCTTCCAACGCGTTCCTCGCGTCGTTTTACATCGGAATTAGTCACGAGAAATGCACAAACACGGTTCTGGAATTCAAAAAACACGAGATCAGGGGTTGGGAATGCTCGCGATTTTCTCGTCAACGGTTTCTCGGATCGCAATTCTGTCACTTCCAACGTGTTCCTCGCGTCATTTTACGTCGGAAATAGTGACGAGAAATGCACGTAAACGTTTCTGGAGTCCAAAAAACACGAGTTCAGGTTTTGGGAATGCTCGCGATTTTCTCGTCAACGGTTTCCCGGATCGCAATTATGTCGCTTCCAACGCGTTCCTCGCGTCATTTTACATCGGAATTAGTCATGAGAAATGCACAAACGCGGTTCTGGAGTCCAAAAAACACGAGTTCAGGTTTTGGGAATGGTCGCGATTTTCTCGTCAACGGTTTCTCGGATCGCAATTCTGTCGCTTCCAACGCGTTCCTCGCGTCATTTTACATCGGAATTAGTTATGAGAAATGCACAAACGCGGTTCTGGAGTCCAAAAAACACGAGTTCAGGTTTTGGGAATGCTCGTGATTTTCTCGTCAATGGTTTCTCGGATCGCAATTCTGTCACTTCCAACGTGTTCCTCGCGTCATTTTACGTCGGAAATAGTGACGAGAAATGCACGTAAACGTTTCTGGAGTCCAAAAAACACGAGTTCAGGTTTTGGGAATGCTCGCGATTTTCTCGTCAACGGTTTCCCGGATCGCAATTATGTCGCTTCCAACGCGTTCCTCGCGTCATTTTACATCGGAATTAGTCATGAGAAATGCACAAACGCGGTTCTGGAGTCCAAAAAACACGAGTTCAGGTTTTGGGAATGGTCGCGATTTTCTCGTCAACGGTTTCTCGGATCGCAATTCTGTCGCTTCCAACGCGTTCCTCGCGTCATTTTACATCGGAATTAGTTATGAGAAATGCACAAACGCGGTTCTGGAGTCCAAAAAACACGAGTTCGGGTTTTGGGAATGCTCGCGATTTTCTCGTCAACGGGTTCTCGGATCGCAATTCTGTCGCTTCCATCGCGTTCCTAGCGGCATTTTACGTCGGAAATAGTCACGAGCAGTGCACGTAAACGTTTCTGGAGTCCAAAAAACACGAGTTCAGGTTTTGAGAATGCTCGCGATTTTCTCGTCAACGGTTTCTCGGATCGCAATTCTGTCGCTTCCATCGCGTTCCTAGCGTCATTTTACGTCGGAAATAGTCACGAGCAGTGCACGTAAACGTTTCTGGAGTCCAAAAAACACGAGTTCAGGTTTTGGGAATGCTCGCGATTTTCTCGTCAACGGTTTCCCGGATCGCAATTATGTCGCTTCCAACGTGTTGCTCGTGTCATTTTCCGTCGGAAATAGTCACGAGCAGTGCACGTAAACGTTTCTGGAGCCCAAAAAACACGAGATCAGGATTTGGGAATGCTCGCGATTTTCTCGTCAACGGTTTCTCGGATCGCAATTCTGTCGCTTCCAACGCGTTCCTCGCGTCATTTTACGTCGGAAATAGTCACGAGCAGTGCACGTAAACGTTTGTGGAGTCCAAAAAACACGAGTTCAGGTTCTGGGAATGCTCGCGATTTTCTCGTCAACGTTTTCTCGGATCGCAATTCTGTCGCTTCCAACGCGTTCCTCGCGTCATTTTACATCGGAATTAGTCATGAGAAATGCACAAACGCGGTTCTGGAGTCCAAAAAACACGAGTTCAGGTTTTGGGAATGGTCGCGATTTTCTCGTTAACGGTTTCTCGGATCGCAATTCTGTCGCTTCCAACGCGTTCCTCGCGTCATTTTACATCGGAATTAGTCATGAGAAATGCACAAACACGGTTCTGGAATTAAAAAAACACGAGATCAGTGTTTGGGAATGCTCGCGATTTTCTCGTCAATGGTTTCTCGGATCGCAATTCTGTCACTTCCAACGTGTTCCTCGCGTCATTTTACGTCGGAAATAGTGACGAGAAATGCACGTAAACGTTTCTGGATTCCAAAAAACACGAGTTCGGGTTTTGGGAATGCTCGCGATTTTCTCGTCAACGGTTTCCCGGATCGCAATTATGTCGCTTCCAACGTGTTCCTCGTGTCATTTTCCGTCGGAAATAGTCACGAGCAGTGCACGTAAACGTTTCTGGAGCCCAAAAAACACGAGATCAGGATTTGGGAATGCTCGCGATTTTCTCGTCAACGGTTTCTCGGATCGCAATTCTGTCGCTTCCAACGCGTTCCTCGCGTCATTTTACATCGGAATTAGTCATGAGAAATGCACAAACGCGGTTCTGGAGTCCAAAAAACACGAGTTCAGGTTTTGGGAATGCTCGTGATTTTCTCGTCAATGGTTTCTCGGATCGCAATTCTGTCACTTCCAACGTGTTCCTCGCGTCATTTTACGTCGGAAATAGTGACGAGAAATGCACGTAAACGTTTCTGGATTCCAAAAAACGCGAGTTCGGGTTTTGGGAATGCTCGCGATTTTCTCGTCAACGGGTTCTCGGATCGCAATTCTGTCGCTTCCATCGCGTTCCTAGCGTCATTTTACGTCGGAAATAGTCACGAGCAGTGCACGTAAACGTTTCTGGAGTCCAAAAAACACGAGTTCAGGTTTTGAGAATGCTCGCGATTTTCTCGTCAACGGTTTCTCGGATCGCAATTCTGTCGCTTCCATCGCGTTCCTAGCGTCATTTTACGTCGGAAATAGTCACGAGCAGTGCACGTAAACGTTTCTGGAGTCCAAAAAACACGAGTTCAGGTTTTGGGAATGCTCGCGATTTTCTCGTCAACGGTTTCCCGGATCGCAATTATGTCGCTTCCAACGTGTTGCTCGTGTCATTTTCCGTCGGAAATAGTCACGAGCAGTGCACGTAAACGTTTCTGGAGCCCAAAAAACACGAGATCAGGATTTGGGAATGCTCGCGATTTTCTCGTCAACGGTTTCTCGGATCGCAATTCTGTCGCTTCCAACGCGTTCCTCGCGTCATTTTACGTCGGAAATAGTCACGAGCAGTGCACGTAAACGTTTGTGGAGTCCAAAAAACACGAGTTCAGGTTCTGGGAATGCTCGCGATTTTCTCGTCAACGTTTTCTCGGATCGCAATTCTGTCGCTTCCAACGCGTTCCTCGCGTCATTTTACATCGGAATTAGTCATGAGAAATGCACAAACGCGGTTCTGGAGTCCAAAAAACACGAGTTCAGGTTTTGGGAATGGTCGCGATTTTCTCGTTAACGGTTTCTCGGATCGCAATTCTGTCGCTTCCAACGCGTTCCTCGCGTCATTTTACATCGGAATTAGTCATGAGAAATGCACAAACACGGTTCTGGAATTAAAAAAACACGAGATCAGTGTTTGGGAATGCTCGCGATTTTCTCGTCAATGGTTTCTCGGATCGCAATTCTGTCACTTCCAACGTGTTCCTCGCGTCATTTTACGTCGGAAATAGTGACGAGAAATGCACGTAAACGTTTCTGGATTCCAAAAAACACGAGTTCGGGTTTTGGGAATGCTCGCGATTTTCTCGTCAACGGTTTCCCGGATCGCAATTATGTCGCTTCCAACGTGTTCCTCGTGTCATTTTCCGTCGGAAATAGTCACGAGCAGTGCACGTAAACGTTTCTGGAGCCCAAAAAACACGAGATCAGGATTTGGGAATGCTCGCGATTTTCTCGTCAACGGTTTCTCGGATCGCAATTCTGTCGCTTCCAACGCGTTCCTCGCGTCATTTTACATCGGAATTAGTCATGAGAAATGCACAAACGCGGTTCTGGAGTCCAAAAAACACGAGTTCAGTTTTTGGGAATGCTCGCGATTTTCTCGTCAACGGTTTCCCGGATCGCAATTATGTCGCTACCAACGTGTTCCTCGTGTCATTTTACGTCGGAAATAGTCACGAGCAGTGCACGTAAACGTTTGTGGAGTCCAAAAAACACGAGTTCAGGTTCTGGGAATGCTCGCGATTTTATCGTCAACGTTTTCTCGGATCGCAATTCTGTCGCTTCCAACGCGTTCCTCGCGTCATTTTACATCGGAATTAGTCATGAGAAATGCACAAACGCGGTTCTGGAGTCCAAAAAACACGAGTTCAGGTTTTGGGAATGGTCGCGATTTTCTCGTTAACGGTTTCTCGGATCGCAATTCTGTCGCTTCCAACGCGTTTCTCGCGTCATTTTACATCGGAATTAGTCATGAGAAATGCACAAACACGGTTCTGGAATTAAAAAAACACGAGATCAGGGTTTGGGAATGCTCGGGATTTTCTCGTCAACGGTTTCTCGGATCGCAATTCTGTCACTTCCAACGTGTTCCTCGCGTCATTTTACGTCGGAAATAGTCACGAGCAGTGCATGTGAACGTTTGTCGAGCCCAAAAAACACGAGATCAGGATTTGGGAATGCTCGCGATTTTCTCGTCAACGTTTTCTCGGATCGCAATTCTGTCGCTTCCAACGTGTTCCTCGCGTCAGTTTACATCGAAATTTGTCATGAGAAATGCACAAACGCGGTTCTGGAGCCCAAAAAACACGAGATCAGGATTTGGGAATGCTCGCGATTTTCTCGTCAACGGTTTCTCGGATCGCAATTCTGTCGCTTCCAACGCGTTCCTCGCGTCATTTTACATCGGAATTAGTCATGAGAAATGCACAAACACGGTTCTGGAGTTCAAAAAACACGAGATGAGGTTTTGGGAATGCTCGCGATCTTCTCGTCAACGGTTTCTCGGATCGCAATTCTGTCGCTTCCAACGTGTTCCTCGTGTCATTCTACGTCAGAAATAGTCACGAGGAGTGCACGTGAACGTTTGTGGAGTCCAAAAAACACGAGTTCAGGATTAGGGAATGCACGCGATTTAATCGTCAACGGTTTGTCGGATCGCAATTCTGTCGCTTCCAACGCGTTCCTCGCGTCGTTTTACATCGGAATTAGTCACGAGAAATGCACAAACACGGTTCTGGAATTAAAAAAACACGAGATCAGGGGTTGGGAATGCTCGCGATTTTCTCGTCAACGGTTTCTCGGATCGCAATTCTGTCACTTCCAACGTGTTCCTCGCGTCATTTACGTCGGAAATAGTGACGAGAAATGCACGTAAACGTTTCTTGATTCCAAAAAACACGAGTTCAGGTTTTGGGAATGCTCGCGATTTTCTTGTCAACGGTTTCTCGGATCGCAATTCTGTCGCTTCCAACGTGTTCCTCGTGTCATTTTACGTCGGAAATTGTCACGAGCAGTGCATGTGAGCGTTTGCGGAGCCCAAAAAACACGGGATCAGGATTTGGGAATGCTCGCGATTTTCTCGTCAACGTTTTCTCGGATCGCAATTCTGTCGCTTCCAACGCGTTCCTCGCGTCATTTTACATCGGAATTAGTCATGAGAAATGCACAAACGCGGTTCTGGAGTCCAAAAAACACGAGTTCAGGTTTTGGGAATGGTCGCGATTTTCTCGTCAACGGTTTCTCGGATCGCAATTCTGTCGCTTCCAACGCGTTCCTCGCGTCATTTTACATCGGAATTAGTCATGAGAAATGCACAAACACGGTTCTGGAATTAAAAAAACACGAGATCAGTGTTTGGGAATGCTCGCGATTTACTCGTCAATGGTTTCTCGGATCGAAATTCTGTCACTTCCAACGAGTTCCTCGCGTCATTTCACGTCGGAAATAGTGACGAGAAATGCACGTAAACGTTTCTGGAGCCCAAAAAACACGAGACCAGGATTTGGGAATGCTCGCGATTTTCTCGTCAACGGTTTCTCGGATCGCAATTCTGTCGCTTCCAACGCGTTCCTCGCGTCATTTTACATCGGAATTAGTTATGAGAAATGCACAAACGCGGTTCTGGAGTCCAAAAAACACGAGTTCAGGTTTTGGGAATGCTCGTGATTTTCTCGTCAATGGTTTCTCGGATCGCAATTCTGTCACTTCCAACGTGTTCCTCGCGTCATTTTACGTCGGAAATAGTGACGAGAAATGCACGTAAACGTTTCTGGATTCCAAAAAACACGAGATCAGGATTTGGGAATGCTCGCGATTTTCTCGTCAACGGTTTCTCGGATCGCAATTCTGTCGCTTCCAACGCGTTCCTCGCGTCATTTTACATCGGAATTAGTCATGAGAAATGCACAAACACGGTTCTGGAGTTCAAAAAACACGAGATGAGGTTTTGGGAATGCTCGCGATCTTCTCGTCAACGGTTTCTCGGATCGCAATTCTGTCGCTTCCAACGTGTTCCTCGTGTCATTTTACGTCAGAAATAGTCACGAGGAGTGCACGTGAACGTTTGTGGAGTCCAAAAAACACGAGTTCAGGATTAGGGAATGCACGCGATTTTATCGTCAACGGTTTGTCGGATCGCAATTCTGTCGCTTCCAACGCGTTCCTCGCGTCGTTTTACATCGGAATTAGTCACGAGAAATGCACAAACACGGTTCTGGAATTAAAAAAACACGAGATCAGGGGTTGGGAATGCTCGCGATTTTCTCGTCAACGGTTTCTCGGATCGCAATTCTGTCACTTCCAACGTGTTCCTCGCGTCATTTACGTCGGAAATAGTGACGAGAAATGCACGTAAACGTTTCTTGATTCCAAAAAACACGAGTTCAGGTTTTGGGAATGCTCGCGATTTTCTTGTCAACGGTTTCTCGGATCGCAATTCTGTCGCTTCCAACGTGTTCCTCGTGTCATTTTACGTCGGAAATTGTCACGAGCAGTGCATGTGAGCGTTTGCGGAGCCCAAAAAACACGGGATCAGGATTTGGGAATGCTCGCGATTTTCTCGTCAACGTTTTCTCGGATCGCAATTCTGTCGCTTCCAACGCGTTCCTCGCGTCATTTTACATCGGAATTAGTCATGAGAAATGCACAAACGCGGTTCTGGAGTCCAAAAAACACGAGTTCAGGTTTTGGGAATGGTCGCGATTTTCTCGTCAACGGTTTCTCGGATCGCAATTCTGTCGCTTCCAACGCGTTCCTCGCGTCATTTTACATCGGAATTAGTCATGAGAAATGCACAAACACGGTTCTGGAATTAAAAAAACACGAGATCAGTGTTTGGGAATGCTCGCGATTTACTCGTCAATGGTTTCTCGGATCGAAATTCTGTCACTTCCAACGAGTTCCTCGCGTCATTTCACGTCGGAAATAGTGACGAGAAATGCACGTAAACGTTTCTGGAGCCCAAAAAACACGAGACCAGGATTTGGGAATGCTCGCGATTTTCTCGTCAACGGTTTCTCGGATCGCAATTCTGTCGCTTCCAACGCGTTCCTCGCGTCATTTTACATCGGAATTAGTTATGAGAAATGCACAAACGCGGTTCTGGAGTCCAAAAAACACGAGTTCAGGTTTTGGGAATGCTCGTGATTTTCTCGTCAATGGTTTCTCGGATCGCAATTCTGTCACTTCCAACGTGTTCCTCGCGTCATTTTACGTCGGAAATAGTGACGAGAAATGCACGTAAACGTTTCTGGATTCCAAAAAACGCGAGTTCGGGTTTTGGGAATGCTCGCGATTTTCTCGTCAACGGGTTCTCGGATCGCAATTCTGTCGCTTCCATCGCGTTCCTAGCGTCATTTTACGTCGGAAATAGTCACGAGCAGTGCACGTAAACGTTTCTGGAGTCCAAAAAAACACGAGTTCAGGTTTTGAGAATGCTCGCGATTTTCTCGTCAACGGTTTCTCGGATCGCAATTCTGTCGCTTCCATCGCGTTCCTAGCGTCATTTTACGTCGGAAATAGTCACGAGCAGTGCACGTAAACGTTTCTGGAGTCCAAAAAACACGAGTTCAGGTTTTGGGAATGCTCGCGATTTTCTCGTCAACGGTTTCCCGGATCGCAATTATGTCGCTTCCAACGTGTTCCTCGTGTCATTTTCCGTCGGAAATAGTCACGAGCAGTGCACGTAAACGTTTCTGGAGCCCAAAAAACACGAGATCAGGATTTGGGAATGCTCGCGATTTTCTCGTCAACGGTTTCTCGGATCGCAATTCTGTCGCTTCCAACGCGTTCCTCGCGTCATTTTACGTCGGAAATAGTCACGAGCAGTGCACGTAAACGTTTGTGGAGTCCAAAAAACACGAGTTCAGGTTCTGGGAATGCTCGCGATTTTCTCGTCAACGTTTTCTCGGATCGCAATTCTGTCGCTTCCAACGCGTTCCTCGCGTCATTTTACATCGGAATTAGTCATGAGAAATGCACAAACGCGGTTCTGGGGTCCAAAAAACACGAGTTCAGGTTTTGGGAATGGTCGCGATTTTCTCGTTAACGGTTTCTCGGATCGCAATTCTGTCGCTTCCAACGCGTTCCTCGCGTCATTTTACATCGGAATTAGTCATGAGAAATGCACAAACACGGTTCTGGAATTAAAAAAACACGAGATCAGTGTTTGGGAATGCTCGCGATTTTCTCGTCAATGGTTTCTCGGATCGCAATTCTGTCACTTCCAACGTGTTCCTCGCGTCATTTTACGTCGGAAATAGTGACGAGAAATGCACGTAAACGTTTCTGGATTCCAAAAAACACGAGTTCGGGTTTTGGGAATGCTCGCGATTTTCCCGTCAACGGTTTCTCGGATCGCAATTCTGTCGCTTCCATCGCGTTCCTAGCGTCATTTTACGTCGGAAATAGTCACGAGCAGTGCACGTAAACGTTTCTGGAGTCCAAAAAACACGAGTTCAGGTTTTGGGAATGCTCGCGATTTTCTCGTCAACGGTTTCCCGGATCGCAATTATGTCGCTTCCAACGTATTCCTCGTGTCATTTTCCGTCGGAAATAGTCACGAGCAGTGCACGTAAACGTTTCTGGAGCCCAAAAAACACGAGATCAGGATTTGGGAATGCTCGCGATTTTCTCGTCAACGGTTTCTCGGATCGCAATTCTGTCGCTTCCAACGCGTTCCTCGCGTCATTTTACATCGGAATTAGTCATGAGAAATGCACAAACGCGGTTCTGGAGTCCAAAAAACACGAGTTCAGTTTTTGGGAATGCTCGCGATTTTCTCGTCAACGGTTTCCCGGATCGCAATTATGTCGCTACCAACGTGTTCCTCGTGTCATTTTACGTCGGAAATAGTCACGAGCAGTGCACGTAAACGTTTGTGGAGTCCAAAAAACACGAGTTCAGGTTCTGGGAATGCTCGCGATTTTATCGTCAACGTTTTCTCGGATCGCAATTCTGTAGCTTCCAACGTGGTCCTCGCGTCATTTTACATCTGAATTAGTCATGAGAAATGCACAAACACGGTTCTGGAGTTCAAAAAAAAACGAGATCAGGGTTTGGGAATGCTCCCGATTTTCTCGTTAACGGATGGTCGGATCGCAATTCTGTCGCTTCCAACGCGTTCCTCGCGTCATTTTACATCGGAATTAGTCATGAGAAATGCACAAACGCGGTTCTGGAGTCCAAAAAACACGAGTTCAGGTTTTGGGAATGGTCGCGATTTTCTCGTCAACGGTTTCTCGGATCGCAATTCTGTCGCTTCCAACGCGTTCGTCGCGTCATTTTACATCGGAATTAGTCATGAGAAATGCACAAACACGGTTCTGGAATTAACAAAACACGAGATCAGGGTTTGGGAATGCTCGGGATTTTCTCGTCAACGGTTTCTCGGATCGCAATTCTGTCACTTCCAACGTGTTCCTAGCGTCATTTTACGTCGGAAATAGTCACGAGCAGTACACGTAAACGTTTCTGGAGTCCAAAAAACACGAGTTCAGGTTTTGGGAATGCTCGCGATTTTCTCGTCAACGGTTTCCCGGATCGCAATTTTGTCGCTTCCAATGTGTTCCTCGTGTCATTTTAGGTCGGAAATAGTCACGAGCAGTGCATGTGAACGTTTGTGGAGCCCAAAAAACACGAGATCAGGATTTGGGAATGCTCGCGATTTTCTCGTCAACGTTTTCTCGGATCGCAATTCTGTCGCTTCCGACGTGTTCCTCGCGTCATTTTACATCGGAATTAGTCATGAGAAATGCACAAACACGGTTCTGGAGTTAAAAAAAAACGAGATCAGGGTTTGGGAATGCTCCCGATTTTCTCGTTAACGGATGCTCGGATCGCAATTCTGTCGCTTCCAACGTGTTCCTCGTGTCATTTTACGTCGGAATTAGTCTTGAGAAATGCACAAACACGGTTCTGGCGTTCAAAAAACACGAGATGAGGTTTTGGGAATACTCGCGATCTTCTCGTCAACGGTTTCTCGGATCGCAATTCTGTCGCTTCCAACGCGTTCCTCGCGTCATTTTACATCGGAATTAGTCATGAGAAATGCACAAACACGGTTCTGGAATTAAAAAAACACGAGATCAGTGTTTGGGAATGCTCGCGATTTACTCGTCAATGGTTTCTCGGATCGAAATTCTGTCACTTCCAACGAGTTCCTCGCGTCATTTCACGTCGGAAATAGTGACGAGAAATGCACGTAAACGTTTCTGGAGCCCAAAAAACACGAGACCAGGATTTGGGAATGCTCGCGATTTTCTCGTCAACGGTTTCTCGGATCGCAATTCTGTCGCTTCCAACGCGTTCCTCGCGTCATTTTACATCGGAATTAGTTATGAGAAATGCACAAACGCGGTTCTGGAGTCCAAAAAACACGAGTTCAGGTTTTGGGAATGCTCGTGATTTTCTCGTCAATGGTTTCTCGGATCGCAATTCTGTCACTTCCAACGTGTTCCTCGCGTCATTTTACGTCGGAAATAGTGACGAGAAATGCACGTAAACGTTTCTGGATTCCAAAAAACGCGAGTTCGGGTTTTGGGAATGCTCGCGATTTTCTCGTCAACGGGTTCTCGGATCGCAATTCTGTCGCTTCCATCGCGTTCCTAGCGTCATTTTACGTCGGAAATAGTCACGAGCAGTGCACGTAAACGTTTCTGGAGTCCAAAAAAACACGAGTTCAGGTTTTGAGAATGCTCGCGATTTTCTCGTCAACGGTTTCTCGGATCGCAATTCTGTCGCTTCCATCGCGTTCCTAGCGTCATTTTACGTCGGAAATAGTCACGAGCAGTGCACGTAAACGTTTCTGGAGTCCAAAAAACACGAGTTCAGGTTTTGGGAATGCTCGCGATTTTCTCGTCAACGGTTTCCCGGATCGCAATTATGTCGCTTCCAACGTGTTCCTCGTGTCATTTTCCGTCGGAAATAGTCACGAGCAGTGCACGTAAACGTTTCTGGAGCCCAAAAAACACGAGATCAGGATTTGGGAATGCTCGCGATTTTCTCGTCAACGGTTTCTCGGATCGCAATTCTGTCGCTTCCAACGCGTTCCTCGTGTCATTTTACGTCGGAAATAGTCACGAGCAGTGCACGTAAACGTTTGTGGAGTCCAAAAAACACGAGTTCAGGTTCTGGGAATGCTCGCGATTTTCTCGTCAACGTTTTCTCGGATCGCAATTCTGTCGCTTCCAACGCGTTCCTCGCGTCATTTTACATCGGAATTAGTCATGAGAAATGCACAAACGCGGTTCTGGAGTCCAAAAAACACGAGTTCAGGTTTTGGGAATGGTCGCGATTTTCTCGTTAACGGTTTCTCGGATCGCAATTCTGTCGCTTCCAACGCGTTCCTCGCGTCATTTTACATCGGAATTAGTCATGAGAAATGCACAAACACGGTTCTGGAATTAAAAAAACACGAGATCAGTGTTTGGGAATGCTCGCGATTTTCTCGTCAATGGTTTCTCGGATCGCAATTCTGTCACTTCCAACGTGTTCCTCGCGTCATTTTACGTCGGAAATAGTGACGAGAAATGCACGTAAACGTTTCTGGATTCCAAAAAACACGAGTTCGGGTTTTGGGAATGCTCGCGATTTTCCCGTCAACGGTTTCTCGGATCGCAATTCTGTCGCTTCCATCGCGTTCCTAGCGTCATTTTACGTCGGAAATAGTCACGAGCAGTGCACGTAAACGTTTCTGGAGTCCAAAAAACACGAGTTCAGGTTTTGGGAATGCTCGCGATTTTCTCGTCAACGGTTTCCCGGATCGCAATTATGTCGCTTCCAACGTATTCCTCGTGTCATTTTCCGTCGGAAATAGTCACGAGCAGTGCACGTAAACGTTTCTGGAGCCCAAAAAACACGAGATCAGGATTTGGGAATGCTCGCGATTTTCTCGTCAACGGTTTCTCGGATCGCAATTCTGTCGCTTCCAACGCGTTCCTCGCGTCATTTTACATCGGAATTAGTCATGAGAAATGCACAAACGCGGTTCTGGAGTCCAAAAAACACGAGTTCAGTTTTTGGGAATGCTCGCGATTTTCTCGTCAACGGTTTCCCGGATCGCAATTATGTCGCTACCAACGTGTTCCTCGTGTCATTTTACGTCGGAAATAGTCACGAGCAGTGCACGTAAACGTTTGTGGAGTCCAAAAAACACGAGTTCAGGTTCTGGGAATGCTCGCGATTTTATCGTCAACGTTTTCTCGGATCGCAATTCTGTAGCTTCCAACGTGGTCCTCGCGTCATTTTACATCTGAATTAGTCATGAGAAATGCACAAACACGGTTCTGGAGTTCAAAAAAAAACGAGATCAGGGTTTGGGAATGCTCCCGATTTTCTCGTTAACGGATGCTCGGATCGCAATTCTGTCGCTTCCAACGCGTTCCTCGCGTCATTTTACATCGGAATTAGTCATGAGAAATGCACAAACGCGGTTCTGGAGTCCAAAAAACACGAGTTCAGGTTTTGGGAATGGTCGCGATTTTCTCGTCAACGGTTTCTCGGATCGCAATTCTGTCGCTTCCAACGCGTTCGTCGCGTCATTTTACATCGGAATTAGTCATGAGAAATGCACAAACACGGTTCTGGAATTAACAAAACACGAGATCAGGGTTTGGGAATGCTCGGGATTTTCTCGTCAACGGTTTCTCGGATCGCAATTCTGTCACTTCCAACGTGTTCCTAGCGTCATTTTACGTCGGAAATAGTCACGAGCAGTACACGTAAACGTTTCTGGAGTCCAAAAAACACGAGTTCAGGTTTTGGGAATGCTCGCGATTTTCTCGTCAACGGTTTCCCGGATCGCAATTTTGTCGCTTCCAATGTGTTCCTCGTGTCATTTTAGGTCGGAAATAGTCACGAGCAGTGCATGTGAACGTTTGTGGAGCCCAAAAAACACGAGATCAGGATTTGGGAATGCTCGCGATTTTCTCGTCAACGTTTTCTCGGATCGCAATTCTGTCGCTTCCGACGTGTTCCTCGCGTCATTTTACACCGGAATTAGTCATGAGAAATGCACAAACACGGTTCTGGAGTTAAAAAAAAACGAGATCAGGGTTTGGGAATGCTCCCGATTTTCTCGTTAACGGATGCTCGGATCGCAATTCTGTCGCTTCCAACGTGTTCCTCGTGTCATTTTACGTCGGAATTAGTCTTGAGAAATGCACAAACACGGTTCTGGCGTTCAAAAAACACGAGATGAGGTTTTGGGAATACTCGCGATCTTCTCGTCAACGGTTTCTCGGATCGCAATTCTGTCGCTTCCAACGCCTTCCTCGCGTCATTTTACATCCGAATTAGTCATGAGAAATGCAGAAACACGGTTCTGGAGTTAAAAAAACACGAGATCAGGGTTTGGGAATGCTCCCGATTTTCTCGTTAACGGATGCTCGGATCGCAATTCTGTCGCTTCCAACGTGTTCCTCGTGTCATTTTACGTCGGAATTAGTCTTGAGAAATGCACAAACACGGTTCTGGCGTTCAAAAAACACGAGATGAGGTTTTGGGAATACTCGCGATCTTCTCGTCAACGGTTTCTCGGATCGCAATTCTGTCGCTTCCAACGCCTTCCTCGCGTCATTTTACATCCGAATTAGTCATGAGAAATGCAGAAACACGGTTCTGGAGTTAAAAAAACACGAGATGAGGTTTTGGGAATGCTCGCGATTTTCTCGTCAACGGTTTCTCGGATCGCAATTCTGTAGCTTCCAACGTGTTCCTCGTGTCATTTTACGTCGGAAATAGTCACGAGCAGTGCAGGTAAACGTTTCTGGATTCCAAAAAACACGAGTTCAGGTTTTGAGAATGCTCGTGATTTTCTCGTCAACGGTTTCTCGGATCGCAATTCTGTCGCTTCCAAAGTGTTCCTCGTGTCATTTTACGTCGGAAATAGTCACGAGCAGTGCACGTAAACGTTTCTGGAGTCCAAAAAACACGAGTTCAGGTTTTGGGAATGGTCGCGATTTTCTCGTCAATGGTTTTTCGGATCGCAATTCTGTCACTTCCAACGTGTTCCTCGCGTCATTTTACGTCGGAAATAGTCACGAGCAGTGCAGGTAAACGTTTCTGGATTCCAAAAAACACGAGTTCAGGTTTTGAGAATGCTCGCGATTTTCTCGTCAACGGTTTCTCGGATCGCAATTCTGTCGCTTCCAAAGTGTTCCTCATGTCATTTTACGTCGGAAATAGTCACGACCAGTGCAGGTAAACGTTTCTGGATTCCAAAAAACACGAGTTCAGGTTTTGAGAATGCTCGCGATTTTCTCGTCAACGGTTTCTCGGATCGCAATTCTGTCGCTTCCAAAGTGTTCCTCGTGTCATTTTACGTCGGAAATATTCACGAGCAGTGCACGTAAACGTTTCTGGAGCCCAAAAAACACGAGATCAGGATTTGGGAATGCTCGCGATTTTCTCGTCAACGGTTTCTCGGATCGCAATTCTGTCGCTTCCAACGCGTTCCTCGCGTCATTTTACATCGGAATTAGTCATGAGAAATGAACAAACACGGTTCTGGAATTCAAAAA
This sequence comes from Crossocerus cetratus, assembly GCA_963675795.1. NCBI lineage: Eukaryota > Metazoa > Arthropoda > Insecta > Hymenoptera > Crabronidae > Crossocerus > Crossocerus cetratus. The sequence continues at coordinate 2,158,814 of CAVMBF010000002.1, forward strand.
ACACGAGATCAGGGTTTGGGAATGCTCGCGATTTTCTCGTCAACGGTTTCTCGGATCGCAATTCTGTCACTTCCAACGTGTTCCTCGCGTCATTTTACGTCGGAAATAGTGACGAGAAATGCACGTAAACGTTTCTGGATTCCAAAAAACACGAGTTCAAGTTTTGGGAATGCTTGCGATTTTCTCGTCAACGGTTTCTCGGATCGCAATTCTGTCGCCTCCAACGTGTTCCTCGTGTCATTTTACGTCGGAAATAGTCACGAGTAGTGCACAAACACGGTTCTGGAATTAAAAAAACACGAGATCAGTGTTTGGGAATGCTCGCGATTTTCTCGTCAATGGTTTCTCGGATCGCAATTCTGTCACTTCCAACGTGTTCCTCGCGTCATTTCACGTCGGAAATAGTGACGAGAAATGCACGTAAACGTTTCTGGAGTCCAAAAAACACGAGTTCAGGTTTTGGGAATGCTCGCGATTTTCTCGTCAACGGTTTCCCGGATCGCAATTATGTCGCTTCCAACGTGTTCCTCGTGTCATTTTACGTCGGAAATAGTCACGAGCAGTGCACGTAAACGTTTCTGGAGCCCAAAAAACACGAGACCAGGATTTGGGAATGCTCGCGATTTTCTCGTCAACGGTTTCTCGGATCGCAATTCTGTCGCTTCCAACGCGTTCCTCGCGTCATTTTACATCGGAATTAGTTATGAGAAATGCACAAACGCGGTTCTGGAGTCCAAAAAACACGAGTTCAGGTTTTGGGAATGCTCGCGATTTTCTCGTCAACGGTTTCCCGGATCGCAATTATGTCGCTTCCAACGTGTTCCTCGTGTCATTTTACGTCGGAAATAGTCACGAGCAGTGCACGTAAACGTTTCTGGAGCCCAAAAAACACGAGACCAGGATTTGGGAATGCTCGCGATTTTCTCGTCAACGGTTTCCCGGATCGCAATTATGTCGCTTCCAACGTGTTCCTTGTGTCATTTTACGTCGGAAATAGTCACGAGCAGTGCACGTAAACGTTTGTGGAGTCCAAAAAACACGAGTTCAGGTTCTGGGAATGCTCGCGATTTTCTCGTCAACGTTTTCTCGGATCGCAATTCTGTCGCTTCCAACGCGTTCCTCGCGTCATTTTACATCGGAATTAGTCATGAGAAATGCACAAACGCGGTTCTGGAGTCCAAAAAACACGAGTTCAGGTTTTGGGAATGGTCGCGATTTTCTCGGTAACGGTTTCTCGGATCGCAATTCTGTCGCTTCCAACGCGTTCCTCGCGTCATTTTACATCGGAATTAGTCATGAGAAATGCACAAACACGGTTCTGGAATTAAAAAAACACGAGATCAGTGTTTGGGAATGCTCGCGATTTTCTCGTCAATGGTTTCTCGGATCGCAATTCTGTCACTTCCAACGTGTTCCTCGCGTCATTTCACGTCGGAAATAGTGACGAGAAATGCACGTAAACGTTTCTGGAGTCCAAAAAACACGAGTTCAGGTTTTGGGAATGCTCGCGATTTTCTCGTCAACGGTTTCCCGGATCGCAATTATGTCGCTTCCAACGTGTTCCTCGTGTCATTTTACGTCGGAAATAGTCACGAGCAGTGCACGTAAACGTTTCTGGAGCCCAAAAAACACGAGACCAGGATTTGGGAATGCTCGCGATTTTCTCGTCAACGGTTTCTCGGATCGCAATTCTGTCGCTTCCAACGCGTTCCTCGCGTCATTTCACATCGGAATTAGTTATGAGAAATGCACAAACGCGGTTCTGGAGTCCAAAAAACACGAGTTCAGGTTTTGGGAATGCTCGCGATTTTCTCGTTAACGGTTTCCCTGATCGCAATTATGTCGCTTCCAACGTGTTCCTTGTGTCATTTTACGTCGGAAATAGTCACGAGCAGTGCACGTAAACGTTTGTGGAGTCTAAAAAACACGAGTTCAGGTTCTGGAAATGCTCGCGATTTTCTCGTCAACGTTTTCTCGGATCGCAATTCTGTCGCTTCCAACGCGTTCCTCGCGTCATTTTACATCGGAATTAGTCATGAGAAATGCACAAACGCGGTTCTGGAGTCCAAAAAACACGAGTTCAGGTTTTGGGAATGGTCGCGATTTTCTCTTCAACGGTTTCTCGGATCGCAATTCTGTCGCTTCCAACGCGTTCCTCGCGTCATTTTACATCGGAATTAGTCATGAGAAATGCACAAACACGGTTCTGGAATTAAAAAAACACGAGATCAGGGTTTGGGAATGCTCGGGATTTTCTCGTCAACGGTTTCTCGGATCGCAATTCTGTCACTTCCAACGTGTTCCTCGCGTCATTTTACGTCGGAAATAGTGAAGAGAAATGCACGTAAACGTTTCTGGATTCCAAAAAACACGAGTTCAGGTTTTGGGAATGCTCGCGATTTTCTCGTCAACGGTTTCTCGGATCGCAATTCTGTCGCTTCCATCGCGTTCCTAGCGTCATTTTACGTCGGAAATAGTCACGAGCAGTACACGTAAACGTTTCTGGAGTCCAAAAAACACGAGTTCAGGTTTTGGGAATGCTCGCGATTTTCTCGTCAACGGTTTCCCGGATCGCAATTTTGTCGCTTCCAATGTGTTCCTCGTGTCATTTTAGGTCGGAAATAGTCACGAGCAGTGCATGTGAACGTTTGTGGAGCCCAAAAAACACGAGATCAGGATTTGGGAATGCTCGCGAATTTCTCGTCAACGTTTTCTCGGATCGCAATTCTGTCGCTTCCGACGTGTTCCTCGCGTCATTTTACATCGTAATTAGTCATGAGAAATGCACAAACGCGGTTCTGGAGTCCAAAAAACACGAGTTCAGGTTTTGGGAATGGTCGCGATTTTCTCGTCAACGGTTTCTCGGCTCGCAATTCTGTCGCTTCCAACGCGTTCCTCGCGTCATTTTACATCGGAATTAGTCATGAGAAATGCACAAACACGGTTCTGGCGTTCAAAAAACACGAGATGAGGTTTTGGGAATGCTCGCGATCTTCTCGTCAACGGTTTCTCGGATCGCAATTCTGTCGCTTCCAACGCCTTCCTCGCGTCATTTTACATCCGAATTAGTCATGAGAAATGCAGAAACACGGTTCTGGAGTTCAAAAAACACGAGATGAGGTTTTGGGAATGCTCGCGATTTTCTCGTCAACGGTTTCTCGGATCGCAATTCTGTAGCTTCCAACGCGTTCCTCGCGTCATTTTACATCGGAATTAGTCATGAGAAATGCACAAACGCGGTTCTGGAGTCCAAAAAACACGAGTTCAGGTTTTGGGAATGGTCGCGATTTTCTTGTCAACGGTTTCTCGGATCGCAATTCTGTCGCTTCCAACGCGTTCCTCGCGTCATTTTACATCGGAATTAGTCATGAGAAATGCACAAACACGGTTCTGGAATTAAAAAAACACGAGATCAGGGTTTGGGAATGCTCGCGATTTTCTCGTCAACGGTTTCTCGGATCGCAATTCTGTCACTTCCAACGTGTTCCTCGCGTCATTTTACGTCGGAAATAGTGACGAGAAATGCACGTAAACGTTTCTGGATTCCAAAAAACACGAGTTCAGGTTTTGGGAATGCTCGCGATTTTCTCGTCAACGTTTTCTCGGATCGCAATTCTGTCGCTTCCGACGTGTTCCTCGCGTCATTTTACATCGGAATTAGTCATGAGAAATGCACAAACACGGTTCTGGAGTTAAAAAAAACGAGATCAGGGTTTGGGAATGCTCCCGATTTTCTCGTTAACGGATGCTCGGATCGCAATTCTGTCGCTTCCAACGTGTTCCTCGTGTCATTTTACGTCGGAATTAGTCTTGAGAAATGCACAAACACGGTTCTGGCGTTCAAAAAACACGAGATGAGGTTTTGGGAATGCTCGCGATCTTCTCGTCAACGGTTTCTCAGATCGCAATTCTGTCGCTTCCAACGCCTTCCTCGCGTCATTTTACATCCGAATTAGTCATGAGAAATGCAGAAACACGGTTCTGGAGTTCAAAAAACACGAGATGAGGTTTTGGGAATGCTCGCGATTTTCTCGTCAACGGTTTCTCGGATCGCAATTCTGTAGCTTCCAACGTGTTCCTCGTGTCATTTTACGTCGGAAATAGTCACGAGCAGTGCAGGTAAACGTTTCTGGATTCCAAAAAACACGAGTTCAGGTTTTGAGAATGCTCGCGATTTTCTCGTCAACGGTTTCTCGGATCGCAATTCTGTCGCTTCCAAAGTGTTCCTCGTGTCATTTTACGTCGGAAATAGTCACGAGCAGTGCACGTAAACGTTTCTGGAGCCCAAAAAACACGAGATCAGGATTTGGGAATGCTCGCGATTTTCTCGTCAACGGTTTCTCGGATCGCAATTCTGTCGCTTCCAACGCGTTCCTCGCGTCATTTGACATCGGAATTAGTCATGAGAAATGCACAAACGCGGTTCTGGAGTCCAAAAAACACGAGATCAGGATTTGGGAATGCTCGCGATTTTCTCGTCAATGGTTTCTCGGATCGCAATTCTGTCGCTTCCAACGCGTTCCTCGCGTCATTTTACATCGGAATTAGTCATGAGAAATGCACAAACGCGGAACTGGAGTCCAAAAAACACGAGTTCATGTTTTGGGAATGCTCGCGATCTTCTCGTCAACGGTTTCTCGGATCGCAATTCTGTCGCTTCCAACGCCTTCCTCGCGTCATTTTACATCCGAATTAGTCATGAGAAATGCAGAAACACGGTTCTGGAGTTCAAAAAACACGCGATGAGGTTTTGGGAATGCTCGCGATTTTCTCGTCAACGGTTTCTCGGATCGCAATTCTGTCACTTCCAACGTGTTCCTCGCGTCATTTTACGTCGGAAATAGTGACGAGAAATGCACGTAAACGTTTCTGGATTCCAAAAAACACGAGTTCAGGGTTTGGGAATGCTCGCGATTTTCTCGTCAACGGTTTCTCGGATCGCAATTCTGTCGCTTCCATCGCGTTCCTAGCGTCATTTCACGTCGGAAATAGTCACGAGCAGTACACGTAAACGTTTCTGGAGTCCAAAAAACACGAGTTCAGGTTTTGGGAATGCTCGCGATTTTCTCGTCAACGGTTTCTCGGATCGCAATTCTGTCGCTTCCATCGCGTTCCTAGCGTCATTTTACATCGGAATTAGTCATGAGAAATGCACAAACACGGTTCTGGAGTTAAAAAAAACGAGATCAGGGTTTCTGAATGCTCCCGATTTTCTCGTTAACGGATGCTCGGATCGCAATTCTGTCGCTTCCAACGTGTTCCTCGTGTCATTTTACGTCGGAATTAGTCTTAAGAAATGCACAAACACGGTTCTGGCGTTCAAAAAACACGAGATGAGGTTTTGGGAATGCTCGCGATCTTCTCGTCAACGGTTTCTCAGATCGCAATTCTGTCGCTTCCAACGCCTTCCTCGCGTCATTTTACATCCGAATTAGTCATGAGAAATGCAGAAACACGGTTCTGGAGTTCAAAAAACACGAGATGAGGTTTTGGGAATGCTCGCGATTTTCTCGTCAACGGTTTCTCGGATCGCAATTCTGTAGCTTCCAACGTGTTCCTCGCGTCATTTTACGTCGGAAATAGTGACGAGAAATGCACGTAAACGTTTCTGGAGCCCAGAAAACACGAGATCAGGATTTGGGAATGCTCGCGATTTTCTCGTCAACGGTTTCCCGGATCGCAATTTTATCGCTTCCAATGTGTTCCTCGTGTCATTTTAGGTCGGAAATAGTCACGAGCAGTGCATGTGAACGTTTGTGGAGCCCAAAAAACACGAGATCAGGATTTGGGAATGCTCGCGATTTTCTCGTCAACGTTTTCTCGGATCGCAATTCTGTCGCTTCCAACGTGTTCCTCGCGTCATTTTACATCGGAATTAGTCATGAGAAATGCACAAACACGGTTCTGGAGTTAAAAAAAACGAGATCAGGGTTTGGGAATGCTCCCGATTTTCTCGTTAACGGATGCTCGGATCGCAATTCTGTCGCTTCCAACGTGTTCCTCGTGTCATTTTACGTCGGAATTAGTCTTGAGAAATGCACAAACACGGTTCTGGCGTTCAAAAAACACGAGATGAGGTTTTGGGAATGCTCGCGATCTTCTCGTCAACGGTTTCTCGGATCGCAATTCTGTCGCTTCCAACGCCTTCCTCGCGTCATTTTACATCCGAATTAGTCATGAGAAATGCAGAAACACGGTTCTGGAGTTCAAAAAACACGAGATGAGGTTTTGGGAATGCTCGCGATTTTCTCGTCAACGGTTTCTCGGATCGCAATTCTGTAGCTTCCAACGTGTTCCTCGCGTCATTTTACGTCGGAAATAGTCACGAGCAGTGCAGGTAAACGTTTCTGGTTTCCAAAAAACACGAGTTCAGGTTTTGAGAATGCTCGCGATTTTCTCGTCAACGGTTTCTCGGATCGCAATTCTGTCGCTTCCAAAGTGTTCCTCGTGTCATTTTACGTCGGAAATAGTCACGAGCAGTGCACGTAAACGTTTCTGGAGCCCAAAAAACACGAGATCAGGATTTGGGAATGCTCGCGATTTTCTCGTCAACGGTTTCTCGGATCGCAATTCTGTCGCTTCCAACGCGTTCCTCGCGTCATTTTACATCGGAATTAGTCATGAGAAATGCACAAACGCGGTTCTGGAGTCCAAAAAACACGAGTTCAGGTTTTGGGAATGGTCGCGATTTTCTCGTCAACGGTTTCTCGGATCGCAATTCTGTCGCTTCCAACGTGTTCCTCGCGTCATTTTACGTCGGAAATAGTGACGAGAAATGCACGTAAACGTTTCTGGATTCCAAAAAACACGAGTTCAGGTTTAGAGAATGCTCGCGATTTTCTCGTCAACGGTTTCTCGGATCGCAATTCTGTCGCTTCCAAAGTGTTCCTCGTGTCATTTTACGTCGGAAATATTCACGAGCAGTGTACGTAAACGTTTCTAGAGCCCAAAAAACACGAGATCAGGATTTGGGAATGCTCGCGATTTTCTCGTCAACGGTTTCTCGGATCGCAATTCTGTCTCTTCCAACGCGTTCCTCGCGTCATTTTACATCGGAATTAGTCATGAGAAATGAACAAACACGGTTCTGGAATTCAAAAAACACGAGATCAGGTTTTGGGAATGCTCGCGATTTTCTCGTCAACGGTTTCTCGGATCGCAATTCTGTCACTTCCAACGTGTTCCTCGCGTCATTTTACGTCGGAAATAGTGACGAGAAATGCACGTAAACGTTTCTGGATTCCAAAAAACACGAGTTCAAGTTTTGGGAATGCTTGCGATTTTCTCGTCAACGGTTTCTCGGATCGCAATTCTGTCGCCTCCAACGTGTTCCTCGTCTCATTTTACGTCGGAAATAGTCAAGAGTAGTGCACGTAAACGTTTTGGATTCCAAAAAACACGAGTTCAGGTTTTGGGAATGCTCGCGATTTTCTCGTCAACGGTTTCCCGGATCGCAATTCTGTCGCTTCCAACGTGTTCCTCGTGTCATTTTACGTCAGAAATAGTCACGAGGAGTGCACAAACGCGGTTCTGGAGTCCAAAAAACACGAGTTCAGGTTTTGGGAATGCTCGCGATTTTCTCGTCAACAGTTTCCCGGATCGCAATTATGTCGCTTCCAACGTGTTCCTCGTGTCATTTTACGTCGGAAATAGTCACGAGCAGTGCACGTAAACGTTTGTGGAGTCCAAAAAACACGAGTTCAGGTTCTGGGAATGCTCGCGATTTTCTCGTCAACGTTTTCTCGGATCGCAATTCTGTCGCTTCCAACGCGTTCCTCGCGTCATTTTACATCGGAATTAGTCATGAGAAATGCACAAACGCGGTTCTGGTGTCCAAAAAACACGAGTTCAGGTTTTGGGAATGGTCGCGATTTTCTCGTCAACGGTTTCTCGGATCGCAATTCTGTCGCTTCCAACGCGTTCCTCGCGTCATTTTACATCGGAATTAGTCATGAGAAATGCACAAACGCGGTTCTGGTGTCCAAAAAACACGAGTTCAGGTTCTGGGAATGCTCGCGATTTTCTCGTCAACGTTTACTCGGATCGCAATTCTGTCGCTTCCAACGCGTTCCTCGCGTCATTTTACATCGGAATTAGTCATGAGAAATGCACAAACGCGGTTCTGGAGTCCAAAAAACACGAGTTCAGGTTTTGGGAATGGTCGCGATTTTCTCGTCAACGGTTTCTCGGATCGCAATTCTGTCGCTTCCAACGCGTTCCTCGCGTCATTTTACATCGGAATTAGTCATGAGAAATGCACAAACACGGTTCTGGTGTCCAAAAAACACGAGTTCAGGTTTTGGGAATGGTCGCGATTTTCTCGTCAACGGTTTCTCGGATCGCAATTCTGTCGCTTCCATCGCGTTCCTAGCGTCATTTTACGTCGGAAATAGTCACCAGCAGTGCACGTAAACGTTTCTGGAGTCCAAAAAACACGAGTTCAGGTTTTGGGAATGCTCGCGATTTTCTCGTCAACAGTTTCCCGGATCGCAATTCTGTCGCTTCCAACGTGTTCCTCGTGTCATTTTACGTCAGAAATTGTCACGAGGAGTTCACGTGAACGTTTATGGAGTCCAAAAAACACGAGTTCAGGTTCTGGGAATACTCGCGATTTTCTCGTCGACGGTTTCTCGGATCGCAATTCTGTCGCTTCCAACGTGTTCCTCGCGTCATTTTACGTTGGAAATAGTGACGAGAAATGCACGTAAACGTTTCTGGATTCCAAAAAACACGAGTTCAGGTTTTGAGAATGCTCGCGATTTTCTCGTCAACGGTTTCTCGGATCGCAATTCTGTCGCTTCCAAAGTGTTCCTCGTGTCATTTTACGTCGCAAATAGTCACGAGCAGTGCACGTAAACGTTTGTGGAGTCCAAAAAACACGAGTTCAGGTTCTGGGAATGCTCGCGATTTTCTCGTCAACGTTTACTCGGATCGCAATTCTGTCGCTTCCAACGCGTTCCTCGCGTCATTTTACATCGGAATTAGTCATGAGAAATGCACAAACGCGGTTCTGGAGTCCAAAAAACACGAGTTCAGGTTTTGGGAATGGTCGCGATTTTCTCGTCAACGGTTTCTCGGATCGCAATTCTGTCGCTTCCAACGCGTTCCTCGCGTCATTTTACATCGGAATTAGTCATGAGAAATGCACAAACACGGTTCTGGAATTAAAAAAACACGAGATCAGTGTTTGGCAATGCTCACGATTTTCTCGTCAACGGTTTCCCGGATCGCAATTATGTCGCTTCCAACGTGTTCCTCGTGTCATTTTACGTCGGAAATAGTCACGAGCAGTGCACGTAAACGTTTCTGGAGCCCAAAAAACACGAGATCAGGATTTGGGAATGCTCGCGATTTTCTCGTCAACGGTTTCTCGGAACGCAATTCTGTCGCTTCCAACGCGTTCCTCGCGTCATTTTACATCGGAATTAGTCATGAGAAATGCACAAACGCGGCTCTGGAGTCCAAAAAACACGAGTGCAGGTTTTGGGAATGCTCGCGATTTTCTCGTCAACGGTTTCCCGGATCGCAATTATGTCGCTACCAACGTGTTCCTCGTGTCATTTTACGTCGGAAATAGTCACGAGCAGTGCACGTAAACGTTTGTGGAGTCCAAAAAACACGAGTTCAGGTTCTGGGAATGCTCGCGATTTTCTCGTTAACGGTTTCTCGGATCGCAATTCTGTCGCTTCCAAAGTGTTCCTCGTGTCATTTTACGTCGCAAATAGTCACGAGCAGTGCACGTAAACGTTTCTGGAGCCCAAAAAACACGAGTGCAGGTTTTGGGAATGCTCGCGATTTTCTCGTCAACGGTTTCCCGGATCGCAATTATGTCGCTACCAACGTGTTCCTCGTGTCATTTTACGTCGGAAATAGTCACGAGCAGTGCACGTAAACGTTTGTGGAGTCCAAAAAACACGAGTTCAGGTTCTGGGAATGCTCGCGATTTTCTCGTCAACGGTTTCTCGGATCGCAATTCTGTCGCTTCCAAAGTGTTCCTCGTGTCATTTTACGTCGCAAATAGTCACGAGCAGTGCACGTAAACGTTTCTGGAGCCCAAAAAACACGAGTGCAGGTTTTGGGAATGCTCGCGATTTTCTCGTCAACGGTTTCCCGGATCGCAATTATGTCGCTACCAACGTGTTCCTCGTGTCATTTTACGTCGGAAATAGTCACGAGCAGTGCACGTAAACGTTTGTGGAGTCCAAAAAACACGAGTTCAGGTTCTGGGAATGCTCGCGATTTTCTCGTCAACGTTTTCTCGGATCGCAATTCTGTAGCTTCCAACGTGGTTCTCGCATCATTTTACATCCGAATTAGTCATGAGAAATGCACAAACACGGTTCTGGAGGCCAAAAAACACGAGATCAGGATTTGGGAATGCTCGCGATTTTCTCGTCAACGGTTTCTCGGATCGCAATTCTGTCGCTTCCAACGCGTTCCTCGCGTCATTTTACATCGGAATTAGTCATGAGAAATGCACAAACGCGGTTCTGGAGTCCAAAAAACACGAGTTCAGGTTTTGGGAATGGTCGCGATTTTCTCGTCAACGGTTTCTCGGATCGCAATTCTGTCGCTTCCAACGTGTTCCTCGCGTCATTTTACGTCGGAAATAGTGACGAGAAATGCACGTAAACGTTTCTGGATTCCAAAAAACACGAGTTCAGGTTTAGAGAATGCTCGCGATTTTCTCGTCAACGGTTTCTCGGATCGCAATTCTGTCGCTTCCAAAGTGTTCCTCGTGTCATTTTACGTCGGAAATATTCACGAGCAGTGTACGTAAACGTTTCTAGAGCCCAAAAAACACGAGATCAGGATTTGGGAATGCTCGCGATTTTCTCGTCAACGGTTTCTCGGATCGCAATTCTGTCTCTTCCAACGCGTTCCTCGCGTCATTTTACATCGGAATTAGTCATGAGAAATGAACAAACACGGTTCTGGAATTCAAAAAACACGAGATCAGGTTTTGGGAATGCTCGCGATTTTCTCGTCAACGGTTTCTCGGATCGCAATTCTGTCACTTCCAACGTGTTCCTCGCGTCATTTTACGTCGGAAATAGTGACGAGAAATGCACGTAAACGTTTCTGGATTCCAAAAAACACGAGTTCAAGTTTTGGGAATGCTTGCGATTTTCTCGTCAACGGTTTCTCGGATCGCAATTCTGTCGCCTCCAACGTGTTCCTCGTCTCATTTTACGTCGGAAATAGTCAAGAGTAGTGCACGTAAACGTTTTGGATTCCAAAAAACACGAGTTCAGGTTTTGGGAATGCTCGCGATTTTCTCGTCAACGGTTTCCCGGATCGCAATTCTGTCGCTTCCAACGTGTTCCTCGTGTCATTTTACGTCAGAAATAGTCACGAGGAGTGCACAAACGCGGTTCTGGAGTCCAAAAAACACGAGTTCAGGTTTTGGGAATGCTCGCGATTTTCTCGTCAACGGTTTCCCGGATCGCAATTATGTCGCTTCCAACGTGTTCCTCGTGTCATTTTACGTCGGAAATAGTCACGAGCAGTGCACGTAAACGTTTGTGGAGTCCAAAAAACACGAGTTCAGGTTCTGGGAATGCTCGCGATTTTCTCGTCAACGTTTTCTCGGATCGCAATTCTGTCGCTTCCAACGCGTTCCTCGCGTCATTTTACATCGGAATTAGTCATGAGAAATGCACAAACGCGGTTCTGGTGTCCAAAAAACACGAGTTCAGGTTTTGGGAATGGTCGCGATTTTCTCGTCAACGGTTTCTCGGATCGCAATTCTGTCGCTTCCAACGCGTTCCTCGCGTCATTTTACATCGGAATTAGTCATGAGAAATGCACAAACACGGTTCTGGAATTAAAAAAACACGAGTTCAGGTTCTGGGAATGCTCGCGATTTTCTCGTCAACGTTTTCTCGGATCGCAATTCTGTCGCTTCCAACGCGTTCCTCGCGTCATTTTACATCGGAATTAGTCATGAGAAATGCACAAACGCGGTTCTGGTGTCCAAAAAACACGAGTTCAGGTTTTGGGAATGGTCGCGATTTTCTCGTCAACGGTTTCTCGGATCGCAATTCTGTCGCTTCCATCGCGTTCCTAGCGTCATTTTACGTCGGAAATAGTCACCAGCAGTGCACGTAAACGTTTCTGGAGTCCAAAAAACACGAGTTCAGGTTTTGGGAATGCTCGCGATTTTCTCGTCAACAGTTTCCCGGATCGCAATTCTGTCGCTTCCAACGTGTTCCTCGTGTCATTTTACGTCAGAAATTGTCACGAGGAGTTCACGTGAACGTTTATGGAGTCCAAAAAACACGAGTTCAGGTTCTGGGAATACTCGCGATTTTCTCGTCGACGGTTTCTCGGATCGCAATTCTGTCGCTTCCAACGTGTTCCTCGCGTCATTTTACGTTGGAAATAGTGACGAGAAATGCACGTAAACGTTTCTGGATTCCAAAAAACACGAGTTCAGGTTTTGAGAATGCTCGCGATTTTCTCGTCAACGGTTTCTCGGATCGCAATTCTGTCGCTTCCAAAGTGTTCCTCGTGTCATTTTACGTCGCAAATAGTCACGAGCAGTGCACGTAAACGTTTGTGGAGTCCAAAAAACACGAGTTCAGGTTCTGGGAATGCTCGCGATTTTCTCGTCAACGTTTACTCGGATCGCAATTCTGTCGCTTCCAACGCGTTCCTCGCGTCATTTTACATCGGAATTAGTCATGAGAAATGCACAAACGCGGTTCTGGAGTCCAAAAAACACGAGTTCAGGTTTTGGGAATGGTCGCGATTTTCTCGTCAACGGTTTCTCGGATCGCAATTCTGTCGCTTCCAACGCGTTCCTCGCGTCATTTTACATCGGAATTAGTCATGAGAAATGCACAAACACGGTTCTGGTGTCCAAAAAACACGAGTTCAGGTTTTGGGAATGGTCGCGATTTTCTCGTCAACGGTTTCTCGGATCGCAATTCTGTCGCTTCCATCGCGTTCCTAGCGTCATTTTACGTCGGAAATAGTCACCAGCAGTGCACGTAAACGTTTCTGGAGTCCAAAAAACACGAGTTCAGGTTTTGGGAATGCTCGCGATTTTCTCGTCAACAGTTTCCCGGATCGCAATTCTGTCGCTTCCAACGTGTTCCTCGTGTCATTTTACGTCAGAAATTGTCACGAGGAGTTCACGTGAACGTTTATGGAGTCCAAAAAACACGAGTTCAGGTTCTGGGAATACTCGCGATTTTCTCGTCGACGGTTTCTCGGATCGCAATTCTGTCGCTTCCAACGTGTTCCTCGCGTCATTTTACGTTGGAAATAGTGACGAGAAATGCACGTAAACGTTTCTGGATTCCAAAAAACACGAGTTCAGGTTTTGAGAATGCTCGCGATTTTCTCGTCAACGGTTTCTCGGATCGCAATTCTGTCGCTTCCAAAGTGTTCCTCGTGTCATTTTACGTCGCAAATAGTCATGAGCAGTGCACGTAAACGTTTGTGGAGTCCAAAAAACACGAGTTCAGGTTCTGGGAATGCTCGCGATTTTCTCGTCAACGTTTACTCGGATCGCAATTCTGTCGCTTCCAACGCGTTCCTCGCGTCATTTTACATCGGAATTAGTCATGAGAAATGCACAAACGCGGTTCTGGAGTCCAAAAAACACGAGTTCAGGTTTTGGGAATGGTCGCGATTTTCTCGTCAACGGTTTCTCGGATCGCAATTCTGTCGCTTCCAACGCGTTCCTCGCGTCATTTTACATCGGAATTAGTCATGAGAAATGCACAAACACGGTTCTGGAATTAAAAAAACACGAGATCAGTGTTTGGCAATGCTCACGATTTTCTCGTCAACGGTTTCCCGGATCGCAATTATGTCGCTTCCAACGTGTTCCTCGTGTCATTTTACGTCGGAAATAGTCACGAGCAGTGCACGTAAACGTTTCTGGAGCCCAAAAAACACGAGATCAGGATTTGGGAATGCTCGCGATTTTCTCGTCAACGGTTTCTCGGAACGCAATTCTGTCGCTTCCAACGCGTTCCTCGCGTCATTTTACATCGGAATTAGTCATGAGAAATGCACAAACGCGGCTCTGGAGTCCAAAAAACACGAGTGCAGGTTTTGGGAATGCTCGCGATTTTCTCGTCAACGGTTTCCCGGATCGCAATTATGTCGCTACCAACGTGTTCCTCGTGTCATTTTACGTCGGAAATAGTCACGAGCAGTGCACGTAAACGTTTGTGGAGTCCAAAAAACACGAGTTCAGGTTCTGGGAATGCTCGCGATTTTCTCGTCAACGGTTTCTCGGATCGCAATTCTGTCGCTTCCAAAGTGTTCCTCGTGTCATTTTACGTCGCAAATAGTCACGAGCAGTGCACGTAAACGTTTCTGGAGCCCAAAAAACACGAGTGCAGGTTTTGGGAATGCTCGCGATTTTCTCGTCAACGGTTTCCCGGATCGCAATTATGTCGCTACCAACGTGTTCCTCGTGTCATTTTACGTCGGAAATAGTCACGAGCAGTGCACGTAAACGTTTGTGGAGTCCAAAAAACACGAGTTCAGGTTCTGGGAATGCTCGCGATTTTCTCGTCAACGGTTTCTCGGATCGCAATTCTGTCGCTTCCAAAGTGTTCCTCGTGTCATTTTACGTCGCAAATAGTCACGAGCAGTGCACGTAAACGTTTCTGGAGCCCAAAAAACACGAGTGCAGGTTTTGGGAATGCTCGCGATTTTCTCGTCAACGGTTTCCCGGATCGCAATTATGTCGCTACCAACGTGTTCCTCGTGTCATTTTACGTCGGAAATAGTCACGAGCAGTGCACGTAAACGTTTGTGGAGTCCAAAAAACACGAGTTCAGGTTCTGGGAATGCTCGCGATTTTCTCGTCAACGTTTTCTCGGATCGCAATTCTGTAGCTTCCAACGTGGTTCTCGCATCATTTTACATCCGAATTAGTCATGAGAAATGCACAAACACGGTTCTGGAGGCCAAAAAAAACGAGATCAGGATTTGGGAATGCTCGCGATTTTCTCGTCAACGGTTTCTCGGATCGCAATTCTGTCGCTTCCAACGTGTTCCTCGTGTCATTTTACGTCGGAAATAGTCACGAGCAGTGCACGTAAACGTTTGTGGAGTCCAAAAAACACGAGTTCAGGTTCTGGGAATGCTCGCGATTTTCTCGTCAACGGTTTCTCGGATCGCAATTCTGTAGCTTCCAACGTGTTCCTCGCGTCATTTTACGTCGGAAATAGTCACGAGCAGTGCAGGTAAACGTTTCTGGATTCCAAAAAACACGAGATCAGGTTTTGGGAATGCTCGCGATTTTCTCGTCAACAGTTTCTCGGATCGCAATTCTGTCACTTCCAACGTGTTCCTCGCGTCATTTTACGTCGGAAATAGTGACGAGAAATGCACGTAAACGTTTCTGGATTCCAAAAAACACGAGTTCAAGTTTTGGGAATGCTTGCGATTTTCTCGTCAACGGTTTCTCGGATCGCAATTCTGTCGCCTCCAACGTGTTCCTCGTCTCATTTTACGTCGGAAATAGTCACGAGTAGTGCACGTAAACGTTTTGGATTCCAAAAAACACGAGTTCAGGTTTTGGGAATGCTCGCGATTTTCTCGTCAACGGTTTCCCGGATCGCAATTCTGTCGCTTCCAACGTGTTCCTCGTGTCATTTTACGTCAGAAATAGTCACGAGGAGTGCACAAACGCGGTTCTGGAGTCCAAAAAACACGAGTTCAGGTTTTGGGAATGCTCGCGATTTTCTCGTCAACGGTTTCCCGGATCGCAATTATGTCGCTTCCAACGTGTTCCTCGTGTCATTTTACGTCGGAAATAGTCACGAGCAGTGCACGTAAACGTTTGTGGAGTCCAAAAAACACGAGTTCAGGTTCTGGGAATGCTGGCGATTTTCTCGTCAACGTTTTCTCGGATCGCAATTCTGTCGCTTCCAACGCGTTCCTCGCGTCATTTTACATCGGAATTAGTCATGAGAAATGCACAAACGCGGTTCTGGTGTCCAAAAAACACGAGTTCAGGTTTTGGGAATGGTCGCGATTTTCTCGTCAACGGTTTCTCGGATCGCAATTCTGTCGCTTCCAACGCGTTCCTCGCGTCATTTTACATCGGAATTAGTCATGAGAAATGCACAAACACGGTTCTGGAATTAAAAAAACACGAGTTCAGGTTCTGGGAATGCTCGCGATTTTCTCGTCAACGTTTTCTCGGATCGCAATTCTGTCGCTTCCAACGCGTTCCTCGCGTCATTTTACATCGGAATTAGTCATGAGAAATGCACAAACGCGGTTCTGGTGTCCAAAAAACACGAGTTCAGGTTTTGGGAATGGTCGCGATTTTCTCGTCAACGGTTTCTCGGATCGCAATTCTGTCGCTTCCATCGCGTTCCTAGCGTAATTTTACGTCGGAAATAGTCACCAGCAGTGCACGTAAACGTTTCTGGAGTCCAAAAAACACGAGTTCAGGTTTTGGGAATGCTCGCGATTTTCTCGTCAACGGTTTCCCGGATCGCAATTCTGTCGCTTCCAACGTGTTCCTCGTGTCATTTTACGTCAGAAATTGTCACGAGGAGTTCACGTGAACGTTTATGGAGTCCAAAAAACACGAGTTCAGGTTCTGGGAATACTCGCGATTTTCTCGTCGACGGTTTCTCGGATCGCAATTCTGTCGCTTCCAACGTGTTCCTCGCGTCATTTTACGTTGGAAATAGTGACGAGAAATGCACGTAAACGTTTCTGGATTCCAAAAAACACGAGTTCAGGTTTTGAGAATGCTCGCGATTTTCTCGTCAACGGTTTCTCGGATCGCAATTCTGTCGCTTCCAAAGTGTTCCTCGTGTCATTTTACGTCGCAAATAGTCACGAGCAGTGCACGTAAACGTTTGTGGAGTCCAAAAAACACGAGTTCAGGTTCTGGGAATGCTCGCGATTTTCTCGTCAACGTTTTCTCGGATCGCAATTCTGTCGCTTCCAACGCGTTCCTCGCGTCATTTTACATCGGAATTAGTCATGAGAAATGCACAAACGCGGTTCTGGAGTCCAAAAAACACGAGTTCAGGTTTTGGGAATGGTCGCGATTTTCTCGTCAACGGTTTCTCGGATCGCAATTCTGTCGCTTCCAACGCGTTCCTCGCGTCATTTTACATCGGAATTAGTCATGAGAAATGCACAAACACGGTTCTGGAATTAAAAAAACACGAGATCAGTGTTTGGCAATGCTCACGATTTTCTCGTCAACGGTTTCCCGGATCGCAATTCTGTCGCTTCCAACGTGTTCCTCGTGTCATTTTACGTCGGAAATATTCACGAGCAGTGCACGTAAACGTTTCTAGAGCCCAAAAAACACGAGATCAGGATTTGGGAATGCTCGCGATTTTCTCGTCAACGGTTTCTCGGATCGCAATTCTGTCGCTTCCAACGCGTTCCTCGCGTCATTTTACATCGGAATTAGTCATGAGAAATGCACAAACGCGGTTCTGGAGCCCAAAAAACACGAGATCAGGATTTGGGAATGCTCGCGATTTTCTCGTCAACGGTTTCTCGGATCGCAATTCTGTCGCTTCCAACGCGTTCCTCGCGTCATTTTACATCGGAATTAGTCATGAGAAATGAACAAACACGGTTCTGGAATTCAAAAAACACGAGATCAGGTTTTGGGAATGCTCGCGATTTTCTCGTCAACGGATTCTCGGATCGCAATTCTGTCACTTCCAACGTGTTCCTCGCGTCATTTTACGTCGGAAATAGTGACGAGAAATGCACGTAAACGTTTCTGGATTCCAAAAAACACGAGTTCAAGTTTTGGGAATGCTTGCGATTTTCTCGTCAACGGTTTCTCGGATCGCAATTCTGTCGCCTCCAACGTGTTCCTCGTCTCATTTTACGTCGGAAATAGTCACGAGTAGTGCACGTAAACGTTTTGGATTCCAAAAAACACGAGTTCAGGTTTTGGGAATGCTCGCGATTTTCTCGTCAACGGTTTCCCGGATCGCAATTCTGTCGCTTCCAACGTGTTCCTCGTGTCATTTTACGTCAGAAATAGTCACGAGAAGTGCACAAACGCGGTTCTGGAGTCCAAAAAACACGAGTTCAGGTTTTGGGAATGCTCGCGATTTTCTCGTCAACGGTTTCCCGGATCGCAATTATGTCGCTTCCAACGTGTTCCTCGTGTCATTTTACGTCGGAAATAGTCACGAGCAGTGCACGTAAACGTTTGTGGAGTCCAAAAAACACGAGTTCAGGTTCTGGGAATGCTGGCGATTTTCTCGTCAACGTTTTCTCGGATCGCAATTCTGTCGCTTCCAACGCGTTCCTCGCGTCATTTTACATCGGAATTAGTCATGAGAAATGCACAAACGCGGTTCTGGTGTCCAAAAAACACGAGTTCAGGTTTTGGGAATGGTCGCGATTTTCTCGTCAACGGTTTCTCGGATCGCAATTCTGTCGCTTCCAACGCGTTCCTCGCGTCATTTTACATCGGAACTAGTCATGAGAAATGCACAAACACGGTTCTGGAATTAAAAAAACACGAGTTCAGGTTCTGGGAATGCTCGCGATTTTCTCGTCAACGTTTTCTCGGATCGCAATTCTGTCGCTTCCAACGCGTTCCTCGCGTCATTTTACATCGGAATTAGTCATGAGAAATGCACAAACGCGGTTCTGGTGTCCAAAAAACACGAGTTCAGGTTTTGGGAATGGTCGCGATTTTCTCGTCAACGGTTTCTCGGATCGCAATTCTGTCGCTTCCATCGCGTTCCTAGCGTAATTTTACGTCGGAAATAGTCACCAGCAGTGCACGTAAACGTTTCTGGAGTCCAAAAAACACGAGTTCAGGTTTTGGGAATGCTCGCGATTTTCTCGTCAACGGTTTCCCGGATCGCAATTCTGTCGCTTCCAACGTGTTCCTCGTGTCATTTTACGTCAGAAATTGTCACGAGGAGTTCACGTGAACGTTTATGGAGTCCAAAAAACACGAGTTCAGGTTCTGGGAATACTCGCGATTTTCTCGTCGACGGTTTCTCGGATCGCAATTCTGTCGCTTCCAACGTGTTCCTCGCGTCATTTTACGTTGGAAATAGTGACGAGAAATGCACGTAAACGTTTCTGGATTCCAAAAAACACGAGTTCAGGTTTTGAGAATGCTCGCGATTTTCTCGTCAACGGTTTCTCGGATCGCAATTCTGTCGCTTCCAAAGTGTTCCTCGTGTCATTTTACGTCGCAAATAGTCACGAGCAGTGCACGTAAACGTTTGTGGAGTCCAAAAAACACGAGTTCAGGTTCTGGGAATGCTCGCGATTTTCTCGTCAACGTTTTCTCGGATCGCAATTCTGTCGCTTCCAACGCGTTCCTCGCGTCATTTTACATCGGAATTAGTCATGAGAAATGCACAAACACGGTTCTGGAATTAAAAAAACACGAGATCAGTGTTTGGGAATGCTCGCGATTTTCTCGTCAATGGTTTCTCGGATCGCAATTCTGTCACTTCCAACGTGTTCCTCGCGTCATTTTACGTCGGAAATAGTGACGAGAAATGCACGTAAACGTTTCTGGATTCCAAAAAACACGAGTTCGGGTTTTGGGAATGCTCGCGATTTTCCCGTCAACGGTTTCTCGGATCGCAATTCTGTCGCTTCCATCGCGTTCCTAGCGTCATTTTACGTCGGAAATAGTCACGAGCAGTGCACGTAAACGTTTCTGGAGTCCAAAAAACACGAGTTCAGGTTTTGGGAATGCTCGCGATTTTCTCGTCAACGGTTTCCCGGATCGCAATTATGTCGCTTCCAACGTATTCCTCGTGTCATTTTCCGTCGGAAATAGTCACGAGCAGTGCACGTAAACGTTTCTGGAGCCCAAAAAACACGAGATCAGGATTTGGGAATGCTCGCGATTTTCTCGTCAACGGTTTCTCGGATCGCAATTCTGTCGCTTCCAACGCGTTCCTCGCGTCATTTTACATCGGAATTAGTCATGAGAAATGCACAAACGCGGTTCTGGAGTCCAAAAAACACGAGTTCAGTTTTTGGGAATGCTCGCGATTTTCTCGTCAACGGTTTCCCGGATCGCAATTATGTCGCTACCAACGTGTTCCTCGTGTCATTTTACGTCGGAAATAGTCACGAGCAGTGCACGTAAACGTTTGTGGAGTCCAAAAAACACGAGTTCAGGTTCTGGGAATGCTCGCGATTTTATCGTCAACGTTTTCTCGGATCGCAATTCTGTAGCTTCCAACGTGGTCCTCGCGTCATTTTACATCTGAATTAGTCATGAGAAATGCACAAACACGGTTCTGGAGTTCAAAAAAAAACGAGATCAGGGTTTGGGAATGCTCCCGATTTTCTCGTTAACGGATGCTCGGATCGCAATTCTGTCGCTTCCAACGCGTTCCTCGCGTCATTTTACATCGGAATTAGTCATGAGAAATGCACAAACGCGGTTCTGGAGTCCAAAAAACACGAGTTCAGGTTTTGGGAATGGTCGCGATTTTCTCGTCAACGGTTTCTCGGATCGCAATTCTGTCGCTTCCGACGTGTTCCTCGCGTCATTTTACATCGGAATTAGTCATGAGAAATGCACAAACACGGTTCTGGAGTTAAAAAAAAACGAGATCAGGGTTTGGGAATGCTCCCGATTTTCTCGTTAACGGATGCTCGGATCGCAATTCTGTCGCTTCCAACGTGTTCCTCGTGTCATTTTACGTCGGAATTAGTCTTGAGAAATGCACAAACACGGTTCTGGCGTTCAAAAAACACGAGATGAGGTTTTGGGAATACTCGCGATCTTCTCGTCAACGGTTTCTCGGATCGCAATTCTGTCGCTTCCAACGCCTTCCTCGCGTCATTTTACATCCGAATTAGTCATGAGAAATGCAGAAACACGGTTCTGGAGTTAAAAAAACACGAGATCAGGGTTTGGGAATGCTCCCGATTTTCTCGTTAACGGATGCTCGGATCGCAATTCTGTCGCTTCCAACGTGTTCCTCGTGTCATTTTACGTCGGAATTAGTCTTGAGAAATGCACAAACACGGTTCTGGCGTTCAAAAAACACGAGATGAGGTTTTGGGAATACTCGCGATCTTCTCGTCAACGGTTTCTCGGATCGCAATTCTGTCGCTTCCAACGCCTTCCTCGCGTCATTTTACATCCGAATTAGTCATGAGAAATGCAGAAACACGGTTCTGGAGTTAAAAAAACACGAGATGAGGTTTTGGGAATGCTCGCGATTTTCTCGTCAACGGTTTCTCGGATCGCAATTCTGTAGCTTCCAACGTGTTCCTCGTGTCATTTTACGTCGGAAATAGTCACGAGCAGTGCAGGTAAACGTTTCTGGATTCCAAAAAACACGAGTTCAGGTTTTGAGAATGCTCGTGATTTTCTCGTCAACGGTTTCTCGGATCGCAATTCTGTCGCTTCCAAAGTGTTCCTCGTGTCATTTTACGTCGGAAATAGTCACGAGCAGTGCACGTAAACGTTTCTGGAGTCCAAAAAACACGAGTTCAGGTTTTGGGAATGGTCGCGATTTTCTCGTCAATGGTTTCTCGGATCGCAATTCTGTCACTTCCAACGTGTTCCTCGCGTCATTTTACGTCGGAAATAGTCACGAGCAGTGCAGGTAAACGTTTCTGGATTCCAAAAAACACGAGTTCAGGTTTTGAGAATGCTCGCGATTTTCTCGTCAACGGTTTCTCGGATCGCAATTCTGTCGCTTCCAAAGTGTTCCTCATGTCATTTTACGTCGGAAATAGTCACGACCAGTGCAGGTAAACGTTTCTGGATTCCAAAAAACACGAGTTCAGGTTTTGAGAATGCTCGCGATTTTCTCGTCAACGGTTTCTCGGATCGCAATTCTGTCGCTTCCAAAGTGTTCCTCGTGTCATTTTACGTCGGAAATATTCACGAGCAGTGCACGTAAACGTTTCTGGAGCCCAAAAAACACGAGATCAGGATTTGGGAATGCTCGCGATTTTCTCGTCAACGGTTTCTCGGATCGCAATTCTGTCGCTTCCAACGCGTTCCTCGCGTCATTTTACATCGGAATTAGTCATGAGAAATGAACAAACACGGTTCTGGAATTAAAAAAACACGAGATCAGTGTTTGGGAATGCTCGCGATTTTCTCGTCAATGGTTTCTCGGATCGCAATTCTGTCACTTCCAACGTGTTCCTCGCGTCATTTCACGTCGGAAATAGTGACGAGAAATGCACGTAAACGTTTCTGGAGTCCAAAAAACACGAGTTCAGGTTTTGGGAATGCTCGCGATTTTCTCGTCAACGGTTTCCCGGATCGCAATTATGTCGCTTCCAACGTGTTCCTCGTGTCATTTTACGTCGGAAATAGTCACGAGCAGTGCACGTAAACGTTTCTGGAGCCCAAAAAACACGAGACCAGGATTTGGGAATGCTCGCGATTTTCTCGTCAACGGTTTCTCGGATCGCAATTCTGTCGCTTCCAACGCGTTCCTCGCGTCATTTTACATCGGAATTAGTTATGAGAAATGCACAAACGCGGTTCTGGAGTCCAAAAAACACGAGTTCAGGTTTTGGGAATGCTCGCGATTTTCTCGTCAACGGTTTCCCGGATCGCAATTATGTCGCTTCCAACGTGTTCCTCGTGTCATTTTACGTCGGAAATAGTCACGAGCAGTGCACGTAAACGTTTCTGGAGCCCAAAAAACACGAGACCAGGATTTGGGAATGCTCGCGATTTTCTCGTCAACGGTTTCCCGGATCGCAATTATGTCGCTTCCAACGTGTTCCTTGTGTCATTTTACGTCGGAAATAGTCACGAGCAGTGCACGTAAACGTTTGTGGAGTCCAAAAAACACGAGTTCAGGTTCTGGGAATGCTCGCGATTTTCTCGTCAACGTTTTCTCGGATCGCAATTCTGTCGCTTCCAACGCGTTCCTCGCGTCATTTTACATCGGAATTAGTCATGAGAAATGCACAAACGCGGTTCTGGAGTCCAAAAAACACGAGTTCAGGTTTTGGGAATGGTCGCGATTTTCTCGGTAACGGTTTCTCGGATCGCAATTCTGTCGCTTCCAACGCGTTCCTCGCGTCATTTTACATCGGAATTAGTCATGAGAAATGCACAAACACGGTTCTGGAATTAAAAAAACACGAGATCAGTGTTTGGGAATGCTCGCGATTTTCTCGTCAATGGTTTCTCGGATCGCAATTCTGTCACTTCCAACGTGTTCCTCGCGTCATTTCACGTCGGAAATAGTGACGAGAAATGCACGTAAACGTTTCTGGAGTCCAAAAAACACGAGTTCAGGTTTTGGGAATGCTCGCGATTTTCTCGTCAACGGTTTCCCGGATCGCAATTATGTCGCTTCCAACGTGTTCCTCGTGTCATTTTACGTCGGAAATAGTCACGAGCAGTGCACGTAAACGTTTCTGGAGCCCAAAAAACACGAGACCAGGATTTGGGAATGCTCGCGATTTTCTCGTCAACGGTTTCTCGGATCGCAATTCTGTCGCTTCCAACGCGTTCCTCGCGTCATTTCACATCGGAATTAGTTATGAGAAATGCACAAACGCGGTTCTGGAGTCCAAAAAACACGAGTTCAGGTTTTGGGAATGCTCGCGATTTTCTCGTTAACGGTTTCCCTGATCGCAATTATGTCGCTTCCAACGTGTTCCTTGTGTCATTTTACGTCGGAAATAGTCACGAGCAGTGCACGTAAACGTTTGTGGAGTCCAAAAAACACGAGTTCAGGTTCTGGAAATGCTCGCGATTTTCTCGTCAACGTTTTCTCGGATCGCAATTCTGTCGCTTCCAACGCGTTCCTCGCGTCATTTTACATCGGAATTAGTCATGAGAAATGCACAAACGCGGTTCTGGAGTCCAAAAAACACGAGTTCAGGTTTTGGGAATGGTCGCGATTTTCTCTTCAACGGTTTCTCGGATCGCAATTCTGTCGCTTCCAACGCGTTCCTCGCGTCATTTTACATCGGAATTAGTCATGAGAAATGCACAAACACGGTTCTGGAATTAAAAAAACACGAGATCAGGGTTTGGGAATGCTCGGGATTTTCTCGTCAACGGTTTCTCGGATCGCAATTCTGTCACTTCCAACGTGTTCCTCGCGTCATTTTACGTCGGAAATAGTGAAGAGAAATGCACGTAAACGTTTCTGGATTCCAAAAAACACGAGTTCAGGTTTTGGGAATGCTCGCGATTTTCTCGTCAACGGTTTCTCGGATCGCAATTCTGTCGCTTCCATCGCGTTCCTAGCGTCATTTTACGTCGGAAATAGTCACGAGCAGTACACGTAAACGTTTCTGGAGTCCAAAAAACACGAGTTCAGGTTTTGGGAATGCTCGCGATTTTCTCGTCAACGGTTTCCCGGATCGCAATTTTGTCGCTTCCAATGTGTTCCTCGTGTCATTTTAGGTCGGAAATAGTCACGAGCAGTGCATGTGAACGTTTGTGGAGCCCAAAAAACACGAGATCAGGATTTGGGAATGCTCGCGAATTTCTCGTCAACGTTTTCTCGGATCGCAATTCTGTCGCTTCCGACGTGTTCCTCGCGTCATTTTACATCGTAATTAGTCATGAGAAATGCACAAACGCGGTTCTGGAGTCCAAAAAACACGAGTTCAGGTTTTGGGAATGGTCGCGATTTTCTCGTCAACGGTTTCTCGGCTCGCAATTCTGTCGCTTCCAACGCGTTCCTCGCGTCATTTTACATCGGAATTAGTCATGAGAAATGCACAAACACGGTTCTGGCGTTCAAAAAACACGAGATGAGGTTTTGGGAATGCTCGCGATCTTCTCGTCAACGGTTTCTCGGATCGCAATTCTGTCGCTTCCAACGCCTTCCTCGCGTCATTTTACATCCGAATTAGTCATGAGAAATGCAGAAACACGGTTCTGGAGTTCAAAAAACACGAGATGAGGTTTTGGGAATGCTCGCGATTTTCTCGTCAACGGTTTCTCGGATCGCAATTCTGTAGCTTCCAACGCGTTCCTCGCGTCATTTTACATCGGAATTAGTCATGAGAAATGCACAAACGCGGTTCTGGAGTCCAAAAAACACGAGTTCAGGTTTTGGGAATGGTCGCGATTTTCTTGTCAACGGTTTCTCGGATCGCAATTCTGTCGCTTCCAACGCGTTCCTCGCGTCATTTTACATCGGAATTAGTCATGAGAAATGCACAAACACGGTTCTGGAATTAAAAAAACACGAGATCAGGGTTTGGGAATGCTCGCGATTTTCTCGTCAACGGTTTCTCGGATCGCAATTCTGTCACTTCCAACGTGTTCCTCGCGTCATTTTACGTCGGAAATAGTGACGAGAAATGCACGTAAACGTTTCTGGATTCCAAAAAACACGAGTTCAGGTTTTGGGAATGCTCGCGATTTTCTCGTCAACGTTTTCTCGGATCGCAATTCTGTCGCTTCCGACGTGTTCCTCGCGTCATTTTACATCGGAATTAGTCATGAGAAATGCACAAACACGGTTCTGGAGTTAAAAAAAACGAGATCAGGGTTTGGGAATGCTCCCGATTTTCTCGTTAACGGATGCTCGGATCGCAATTCTGTCGCTTCCAACGTGTTCCTCGTGTCATTTTACGTCGGAATTAGTCTTGAGAAATGCACAAACACGGTTCTGGCGTTCAAAAAACACGAGATGAGGTTTTGGGAATGCTCGCGATCTTCTCGTCAACGGTTTCTCAGATCGCAATTCTGTCGCTTCCAACGCCTTCCTCGCGTCATTTTACATCCGAATTAGTCATGAGAAATGCAGAAACACGGTTCTGGAGTTCAAAAAACACGAGATGAGGTTTTGGGAATGCTCGCGATTTTCTCGTCAACGGTTTCTCGGATCGCAATTCTGTAGCTTCCAACGTGTTCCTCGTGTCATTTTACGTCGGAAATAGTCACGAGCAGTGCAGGTAAACGTTTCTGGAGTCCAAAAAACACGAGTTCAGGTTTTGGGAATGCTCGCGATTTTCTCGTCAACGGTTTCCCGGATCGCAATTATGTCGCTTCCAACGTGTTCCTCGTGTAATTTTACGTCGGAAATAGTCACGAGCAGTGCACGTAAACGTTTGTGGAGTCCAAAAAACACGAGTTCAGGTTCTGGGAATGCTGGCGATTTTCTCGTCAACGTTTTCTCGGATCGCAATTCTGTCGCTTCCAACGCGTTCCTCGCGTCATTTTACATCGGAATTAGTCATGAGAAATGCACAAACGCGGTTCTGGTGTCCAAAAAACACGAGTTCAGGTTTTGGGAATGGTCGCGATTTTCTCGTCAACGGTTTCTCGGATCGCAATTCTGTCGCTTCCAACGCGTTCCTCGCGTCATTTTACATCGGAATTAGTCATGAGAAATGCACAAACACGGTTCTGGAATTAAAAAAACACGAGTTCAGGTTCTGGGAATGCTCGCGATTTTCTCGTCAACGTTTTCTCGGATCGCAATTCTGTCGCTTCCAACGCGTTCCTCGCGTCATTTTACATCGGAATTAGTCATGAGAAATGCACAAACGCGGTTCTGGTGTCCAAAAAACACGAGTTCAGGTTTTGGGAATGGTCGCGATTTTCTCGTCAACGGTTTCTCGGATCGCAATTCTGTCGCTTCCATCGCGTTCCTAGCGTAATTTTACGTCGGAAATAGTCACCAGCAGTGCACGTAAACGTTTCTGGAGTCCAAAAAACACGAGTTCAGGTTTTGGGAATGCTCGCGATTTTCTCGTCAACGGTTTCCCGGATCGCAATTCTGTCGCTTCCAACGTGTTCCTCGTGTCATTTTACGTCAGAAATTGTCACGAGGAGTTCACGTGAACGTTTATGGAGTCCAAAAAACACGAGTTCAGGTTCTGGGAATACTCGCGATTTTCTCGTCGACGGTTTCTCGGATCGCAATTCTGTCGCTTCCAACGTGTTCCTCGCGTCATTTTACGTTGGAAATAGTGACGAGAAATGCACGTAAACGTTTCTGGATTCCAAAAAACACGAGTTCAGGTTTTGAGAATGCTCGCGATTTTCTCGTCAACGGTTTCTCGGATCGCAATTCTGTCGCTTCCAAAGTGTTCCTCGTGTCATTTTACGTCGCAAATAGTCACGAGCAGTGCACGTAAACGTTTGTGGAGTCCAAAAAACACGAGTTCAGGTTCTGGGAATGCTCGCGATTTTCTCGTCAACGTTTTCTCGGATCGCAATTCTGTCGCTTCCAACGCGTTCCTCGCGTCATTTTACATCGGAATTAGTCATGAGAAATGCACAAACGCGGTTCTGGAGTCCAAAAAACACGAGTTCAGGTTTTGGGAATGGTCGCGATTTTCTCGTCAACGGTTTCTCGGATCGCAATTCTGTCGCTTCCAACGCGTTCCTCGCGTCATTTTACATCGGAATTAGTCATGAGAAATGCACAAACACGGTTCTGGAATTAAAAAAACACGAGATCAGTGTTTGGCAATGCTCACGATTTTCTCGTCAACGGTTTCCCGGATCGCAATTCTGTCGCTTCCAACGTGTTCCTCGTGTCATTTTACGTCGGAAATATTCACGAGCAGTGCACGTAAACGTTTCTAGAGCCCAAAAAACACGAGATCAGGATTTGGGAATGCTCGCGATTTTCTCGTCAACGGTTTCTCGGATCGCAATTCTGTCGCTTCCAACGCGTTCCTCGCGTCATTTTACATCGGAATTAGTCATGAGAAATGCACAAACGCGGTTCTGGAGCCCAAAAAACACGAGATCAGGATTTGGGAATGCTCGCGATTTTCTCGTCAACGGTTTCTCGGATCGCAATTCTGTCGCTTCCAACGCGTTCCTCGCGTCATTTTACATCGGAATTAGTCATGAGAAATGAACAAACACGGTTCTGGAATTCAAAAAACACGAGATCAGGTTTTGGGAATGCTCGCGATTTTCTCGTCAACGGATTCTCGGATCGCAATTCTGTCACTTCCAACGTGTTCCTCGCGTCATTTTACGTCGGAAATAGTGACGAGAAATGCACGTAAACGTTTCTGGATTCCAAAAAACACGAGTTCAAGTTTTGGGAATGCTTGCGATTTTCTCGTCAACGGTTTCTCGGATCGCAATTCTGTCGCCTCCAACGTGTTCCTCGTCTCATTTTACGTCGGAAATAGTCACGAGTAGTGCACGTAAACGTTTTGGATTCCAAAAAACACGAGTTCAGGTTTTGGGAATGCTCGCGATTTTCTCGTCAACGGTTTCCCGGATCGCAATTCTGTCGCTTCCAACGTGTTCCTCGTGTCATTTTACGTCAGAAATAGTCACGAGAAGTGCACAAACGCGGTTCTGGAGTCCAAAAAACACGAGTTCAGGTTTTGGGAATGCTCGCGATTTTCTCGTCAACGGTTTCCCGGATCGCAATTATGTCGCTTCCAACGTGTTCCTCGTGTCATTTTACGTCGGAAATAGTCACGAGCAGTGCACGTAAACGTTTGTGGAGTCCAAAAAACACGAGTTCAGGTTCTGGGAATGCTGGCGATTTTCTCGTCAACGTTTTCTCGGATCGCAATTCTGTCGCTTCCAACGCGTTCCTCGCGTCATTTTACATCGGAATTAGTCATGAGAAATGCACAAACGCGGTTCTGGTGTCCAAAAAACACGAGTTCAGGTTTTGGGAATGGTCGCGATTTTCTCGTCAACGGTTTCTCGGATCGCAATTCTGTCGCTTCCAACGCGTTCCTCGCGTCATTTTACATCGGAACTAGTCATGAGAAATGCACAAACACGGTTCTGGAATTAAAAAAACACGAGTTCAGGTTCTGGGAATGCTCGCGATTTTCTCGTCAACGTTTTCTCGGATCGCAATTCTGTCGCTTCCAACGCGTTCCTCGCGTCATTTTACATCGGAATTAGTCATGAGAAATGCACAAACGCGGTTCTGGTGTCCAAAAAACACGAGTTCAGGTTTTGGGAATGGTCGCGATTTTCTCGTCAACGGTTTCTCGGATCGCAATTCTGTCGCTTCCATCGCGTTCCTAGCGTAATTTTACGTCGGAAATAGTCACCAGCAGTGCACGTAAACGTTTCTGGAGTCCAAAAAACACGAGTTCAGGTTTTGGGAATGCTCGCGATTTTCTCGTCAACGGTTTCCCGGATCGCAATTCTGTCGCTTCCAACGTGTTCCTCGTGTCATTTTACGTCAGAAATTGTCACGAGGAGTTCACGTGAACGTTTATGGAGTCCAAAAAACACGAGTTCAGGTTCTGGGAATACTCGCGATTTTCTCGTCGACGGTTTCTCGGATCGCAATTCTGTCGCTTCCAACGTGTTCCTCGCGTCATTTTACGTTGGAAATAGTGACGAGAAATGCACGTAAACGTTTCTGGATTCCAAAAAACACGAGTTCAGGTTTTGAGAATGCTCGCGATTTTCTCGTCAACGGTTTCTCGGATCGCAATTCTGTCGCTTCCAAAGTGTTCCTCGTGTCATTTTACGTCGCAAATAGTCACGAGCAGTGCACGTAAACGTTTGTGGAGTCCAAAAAACACGAGTTCAGGTTCTGGGAATGCTCGCGATTTTCTCGTCAACGTTTTCTCGGATCGCAATTCTGTCGCTTCCAACGCGTTCCTCGCGTCATTTTACATCGGAATTAGTCATGAGAAATGCACAAACACGGTTCTGGAATTAAAAAAACACGAGATCAGTGTTTGGGAATGCTCGCGATTTTCTCGTCAATGGTTTCTCGGATCGCAATTCTGTCACTTCCAACGTGTTCCTCGCGTCATTTTACGTCGGAAATAGTGACGAGAAATGCACGTAAACGTTTCTGGATTCCAAAAAACACGAGTTCGGGTTTTGGGAATGCTCGCGATTTTCCCGTCAACGGTTTCTCGGATCGCAATTCTGTCGCTTCCATCGCGTTCCTAGCGTCATTTTACGTCGGAAATAGTCACGAGCAGTGCACGTAAACGTTTCTGGAGTCCAAAAAACACGAGTTCAGGTTTTGGGAATGCTCGCGATTTTCTCGTCAACGGTTTCCCGGATCGCAATTATGTCGCTTCCAACGTATTCCTCGTGTCATTTTCCGTCGGAAATAGTCACGAGCAGTGCACGTAAACGTTTCTGGAGCCCAAAAAACACGAGATCAGGATTTGGGAATGCTCGCGATTTTCTCGTCAACGGTTTCTCGGATCGCAATTCTGTCGCTTCCAACGCGTTCCTCGCGTCATTTTACATCGGAATTAGTCATGAGAAATGCACAAACGCGGTTCTGGAGTCCAAAAAACACGAGTTCAGTTTTTGGGAATGCTCGCGATTTTCTCGTCAACGGTTTCCCGGATCGCAATTATGTCGCTACCAACGTGTTCCTCGTGTCATTTTACGTCGGAAATAGTCACGAGCAGTGCACGTAAACGTTTGTGGAGTCCAAAAAACACGAGTTCAGGTTCTGGGAATGCTCGCGATTTTATCGTCAACGTTTTCTCGGATCGCAATTCTGTAGCTTCCAACGTGGTCCTCGCGTCATTTTACATCTGAATTAGTCATGAGAAATGCACAAACACGGTTCTGGAGTTCAAAAAAAAACGAGATCAGGGTTTGGGAATGCTCCCGATTTTCTCGTTAACGGATGCTCGGATCGCAATTCTGTCGCTTCCAACGCGTTCCTCGCGTCATTTTACATCGGAATTAGTCATGAGAAATGCACAAACGCGGTTCTGGAGTCCAAAAAACACGAGTTCAGGTTTTGGGAATGGTCGCGATTTTCTCGTCAACGGTTTCTCGGATCGCAATTCTGTCGCTTCCGACGTGTTCCTCGCGTCATTTTACATCGGAATTAGTCATGAGAAATGCACAAACACGGTTCTGGAGTTAAAAAAAAACGAGATCAGGGTTTGGGAATGCTCCCGATTTTCTCGTTAACGGATGCTCGGATCGCAATTCTGTCGCTTCCAACGTGTTCCTCGTGTCATTTTACGTCGGAATTAGTCTTGAGAAATGCACAAACACGGTTCTGGCGTTCAAAAAACACGAGATGAGGTTTTGGGAATACTCGCGATCTTCTCGTCAACGGTTTCTCGGATCGCAATTCTGTCGCTTCCAACGCCTTCCTCGCGTCATTTTACATCCGAATTAGTCATGAGAAATGCAGAAACACGGTTCTGGAGTTAAAAAAACACGAGATCAGGGTTTGGGAATGCTCCCGATTTTCTCGTTAACGGATGCTCGGATCGCAATTCTGTCGCTTCCAACGTGTTCCTCGTGTCATTTTACGTCGGAATTAGTCTTGAGAAATGCACAAACACGGTTCTGGCGTTCAAAAAACACGAGATGAGGTTTTGGGAATACTCGCGATCTTCTCGTCAACGGTTTCTCGGATCGCAATTCTGTCGCTTCCAACGCCTTCCTCGCGTCATTTTACATCCGAATTAGTCATGAGAAATGCAGAAACACGGTTCTGGAGTTAAAAAAACACGAGATGAGGTTTTGGGAATGCTCGCGATTTTCTCGTCAACGGTTTCTCGGATCGCAATTCTGTAGCTTCCAACGTGTTCCTCGTGTCATTTTACGTCGGAAATAGTCACGAGCAGTGCAGGTAAACGTTTCTGGATTCCAAAAAACACGAGTTCAGGTTTTGAGAATGCTCGTGATTTTCTCGTCAACGGTTTCTCGGATCGCAATTCTGTCGCTTCCAAAGTGTTCCTCGTGTCATTTTACGTCGGAAATAGTCACGAGCAGTGCACGTAAACGTTTCTGGAGTCCAAAAAACACGAGTTCAGGTTTTGGGAATGGTCGCGATTTTCTCGTCAATGGTTTCTCGGATCGCAATTCTGTCACTTCCAACGTGTTCCTCGCGTCATTTTACGTCGGAAATAGTCACGAGCAGTGCAGGTAAACGTTTCTGGATTCCAAAAAACACGAGTTCAGGTTTTGAGAATGCTCGCGATTTTCTCGTCAACGGTTTCTCGGATCGCAATTCTGTCGCTTCCAAAGTGTTCCTCATGTCATTTTACGTCGGAAATAGTCACGACCAGTGCAGGTAAACGTTTCTGGATTCCAAAAAACACGAGTTCAGGTTTTGAGAATGCTCGCGATTTTCTCGTCAACGGTTTCTCGGATCGCAATTCTGTCGCTTCCAAAGTGTTCCTCGTGTCATTTTACGTCGGAAATATTCACGAGCAGTGCACGTAAACGTTTCTGGAGCCCAAAAAACACGAGATCAGGATTTGGGAATGCTCGCGATTTTCTCGTCAACGGTTTCTCGGATCGCAATTCTGTCGCTTCCAACGCGTTCCTCGCGTCATTTTACATCGGAATTAGTCATGAGAAATGAACAAACACGGTTCTGGAATTAAAAAAACACGAGATCAGTGTTTGGGAATGCTCGCGATTTTCTCGTCAATGGTTTCTCGGATCGCAATTCTGTCACTTCCAACGTGTTCCTCGCGTCATTTCACGTCGGAAATAGTGACGAGAAATGCACGTAAACGTTTCTGGAGTCCAAAAAACACGAGTTCAGGTTTTGGGAATGCTCGCGATTTTCTCGTCAACGGTTTCCCGGATCGCAATTATGTCGCTTCCAACGTGTTCCTCGTGTCATTTTACGTCGGAAATAGTCACGAGCAGTGCACGTAAACGTTTCTGGAGCCCAAAAAACACGAGACCAGGATTTGGGAATGCTCGCGATTTTCTCGTCAACGGTTTCTCGGATCGCAATTCTGTCGCTTCCAACGCGTTCCTCGCGTCATTTTACATCGGAATTAGTTATGAGAAATGCACAAACGCGGTTCTGGAGTCCAAAAAACACGAGTTCAGGTTTTGGGAATGCTCGCGATTTTCTCGTCAACGGTTTCCCGGATCGCAATTATGTCGCTTCCAACGTGTTCCTCGTGTCATTTTACGTCGGAAATAGTCACGAGCAGTGCACGTAAACGTTTGTGGAGTCCAAAAAACACGAGTTCAGGTTCTGGGAATGCTCGCGATTTTCTCGTCAACGTTTTCTCGGATCGCAATTCTGTCGCTTCCAACGCGTTCCTCGCGTCATTTTACATCGGAATTAGTCATGAGAAATGCACAAACGCGGTTCTGGAGTCCAAAAAACACGAGTTCAGGTTTTGGGAATGGTCGCGATTTTCTCGGTAACGGTTTCTCGGATCGCAATTCTGTCGCTTCCAACGCGTTCCTCGCGTCATTTTACATCGGAATTAGTCATGAGAAATGCACAAACACGGTTCTGGAATTAAAAAAACACGAGATCAGTGTTTGGGAATGCTCGCGATTTTCTCGTCAATGGTTTCTCGGATCGCAATTCTGTCACTTCCAACGTGTTCCTCGCGTCATTTCACGTCGGAAATAGTGACGAGAAATGCACGTAAACGTTTCTGGAGTCCAAAAAACACGAGTTCAGGTTTTGGGAATGCTCGCGATTTTCTCGTCAACGGTTTCCCGGATCGCAATTATGTCGCTTCCAACGTGTTCCTCGTGTCATTTTACGTCGGAAATAGTCACGAGCAGTGCACGTAAACGTTTCTGGAGCCCAAAAAACACGAGACCAGGATTTGGGAATGCTCGCGATTTTCTCGTCAACGGTTTCTCGGATCGCAATTCTGTCGCTTCCAACGCGTTCCTCGCGTCATTTCACATCGGAATTAGTTATGAGAAATGCACAAACGCGGTTCTGGAGTCCAAAAAACACGAGTTCAGGTTTTGGGAATGCTCGCGATTTTCTCGTTAACGGTTTCCCTGATCGCAATTATGTCGCTTCCAACGTGTTCCTTGTGTCATTTTACGTCGGAAATAGTCACGAGCAGTGCACGTAAACGTTTGTGGAGTCCAAAAAACACGAGTTCAGGTTCTGGAAATGCTCGCGATTTTCTCGTCAACGTTTTCTCGGATCGCAATTCTGTCGCTTCCAACGCGTTCCTCGCGTCATTTTACATCGGAATTAGTCATGAGAAATGCACAAACGCGGTTCTGGAGTCCAAAAAACACGAGTTCAGGTTTTGGGAATGGTCGCGATTTTCTCTTCAACGGTTTCTCGGATCGCAATTCTGTCGCTTCCAACGCGTTCCTCGCGTCATTTTACATCGGAATTAGTCATGAGAAATGCACAAACACGGTTCTGGAATTAAAAAAACACGAGATCAGGGTTTGGGAATGCTCGGGATTTTCTCGTCAACGGTTTCTCGGATCGCAATTCTGTCACTTCCAACGTGTTCCTCGCGTCATTTTACGTCGGAAATAGTGAAGAGAAATGCACGTAAACGTTTCTGGATTCCAAAAAACACGAGTTCAGGTTTTGGGAATGCTCGCGATTTTCGCGTCAACGGTTTCTCGGATCGCAATTCTGTCGCTTCCATCGCGTTCCTAGCGTCATTTTACGTCGGAAATAGTCACGAGCAGTACACGTAAACGTTTCTGGAGTCCAAAAAACACGAGTTCAGGTTTTGGGAATGCTCGCGATTTTCTCGTCAACGGTTTCCCGGATCGCAATTTTGTCGCTTCCAATGTGTTCCTCGTGTCATTTTAGGTCGGAAATAGTCACGAGCAGTGCATGTGAACGTTTGTGGAGCCCAAAAAACACGAGATCAGGATTTGGGAATGCTCGCGAATTTCTCGTCAACGTTTTCTCGGATCGCAATTCTGTCGCTTCCGACGTGTTCCTCGCGTCATTTTACATCGTAATTAGTCATGAGAAATGCACAAACGCGGTTCTGGAGTCCAAAAAACACGAGTTCAGGTTTTGGGAATGGTCGCGATTTTCTCGTCAACGGTTTCTCGGCTCGCAATTCTGTCGCTTCCAACGCGTTCCTCGCGTCATTTTACATCGGAATTAGTCATGAGAAATGCACAAACACGGTTCTGGCGTTCAAAAAACACGAGATGAGGTTTTGGGAATGCTCGCGATCTTCTCGTCAACGGTTTCTCGGATCGCAATTCTGTCGCTTCCAACGCCTTCCTCGCGTCATTTTACATCCGAATTAGTCATGAGAAATGCAGAAACACGGTTCTGGAGTTCAAAAAACACGAGATGAGGTTTTGGGAATGCTCGCGATTTTCTCGTCAACGGTTTCTCGGATCGCAATTCTGTAGCTTCCAACGCGTTCCTCGCGTCATTTTACATCGGAATTAGTCATGAGAAATGCACAAACGCGGTTCTGGAGTCCAAAAAACACGAGTTCAGGTTTTGGGAATGGTCGCGATTTTCTTGTCAACGGTTTCTCGGATCGCAATTCTGTCGCTTCCAACGCGTTCCTCGCGTCATTTTACATCGGAATTAGTCATGAGAAATGCACAAACACGGTTCTGGAATTAAAAAAACACGAGATCAGGGTTTGGGAATGCTCGCGATTTTCTCGTCAACGGTTTCTCGGATCGCAATTCTGTCACTTCCAACGTGTTCCTCGCGTCATTTTACGTCGGAAATAGTGACGAGAAATGCACGTAAACGTTTCTGGATTCCAAAAAACACGAGTTCAGGTTTTGGGAATGCTCGCGATTTTCTCGTCAACGTTTTCTCGGATCGCAATTCTGTCGCTTCCGACGTGTTCCTCGCGTCATTTTACATCGGAATTAGTCATGAGAAATGCACAAACACGGTTCTGGAGTTAAAAAAAACGAGATCAGGGTTTGGGAATGCTCCCGATTTTCTCGTTAACGGATGCTCGGATCGCAATTCTGTCGCTTCCAACGTGTTCCTCGTGTCATTTTACGTCGGAATTAGTCTTGAGAAATGCACAAACACGGTTCTGGCGTTCAAAAAACACGAGATGAGGTTTTGGGAATGCTCGCGATCTTCTCGTCAACGGTTTCTCAGATCGCAATTCTGTCGCTTCCAACGCCTTCCTCGCGTCATTTTACATCCGAATTAGTCATGAGAAATGCAGAAACACGGTTCTGGAGTTCAAAAAACACGAGATGAGGTTTTGGGAATGCTCGCGATTTTCTCGTCAACGGTTTCTCGGATCGCAATTCTGTAGCTTCCAACGTGTTCCTCGTGTCATTTTACGTCGGAAATAGTCACGAGCAGTGCAGGTAAACGTTTCTGGATTCCAAAAAACACGAGTTCAGGTTTTGAGAATGCTCGCGATTTTCTCGTCAACGGTTTCTCGGATCGCAATTCTGTCGCTTCCAAAGTGTTCCTCGTGTCATTTTACGTCGGAAATAGTCACGAGCAGTGCACGTAAACGTTTCTGGAGCCCAAAAAACACGAGATCAGGATTTGGGAATGCTCGCGATTTTCTCGTCAACGGTTTCTCGGATCGCAATTCTGTCGCTTCCAACGCGTTCCTCGCGTCATTTTACATCGGAATTAGTCATGAGAAATGCACAAACGCGGTTCTGGAGTCCAAAAAACACGAGATCAGGATTTGGGAATGCTCGCGATTTTCTCGTCAATGGTTTCTCGGATCGCAATTCTGTCGCTTCCAACGCGTTCCTCGCGTCATTTTACATCGGAATTAGTCATGAGAAATGCACAAACGCGGAACTGGAGTCCAAAAAACACGAGTTCATGTTTTGGGAATGCTCGCGATCTTCTCGTCAACGGTTTCTCGGATCGCAATTCTGTCGCTTCCAACGCCTTCCTCGCGTCATTTTACATCCGAATTAGTCATGAGAAATGCAGAAACACGGTTCTGGAGTTCAAAAAACACGCGATGAGGTTTTGGGAATGCTCGCGATTTTCTCGTCAACGGTTTCTCGGATCGCAATTCTGTCACTTCCAACGTGTTCCTCGCGTCATTTTACGTCGGAAATAGTGACGAGAAATGCACGTAAACGTTTCTGGATTCCAAAAAACACGAGTTCAGGGTTTGGGAATGCTCGCGATTTTCTCGTCAACGGTTTCTCGGATCGCAATTCTGTCGCTTCCATCGCGTTCCTAGCGTCATTTCACGTCGGAAATAGTCACGAGCAGTACACGTAAACGTTTCTGGAGTCCAAAAAACACGAGTTCAGGTTTTGGGAATGCTCGCGATTTTCTCGTCAACGGTTTCTCGGATCGCAATTCTGTCGCTTCCATCGCGTTCCTAGCGTCATTTTACATCGGAATTAGTCATGAGAAATGCACAAACACGGTTCTGGAGTTAAAAAAAACGAGATCAGGGTTTCTGAATGCTCCCGATTTTCTCGTTAACGGATGCTCGGATCGCAATTCTGTCGCTTCCAACGTGTTCCTCGTGTCATTTTACGTCGGAATTAGTCTTAAGAAATGCACAAACACGGTTCTGGCGTTCAAAAAACACGAGATGAGGTTTTGGGAATGCTCGCGATCTTCTCGTCAACGGTTTCTCAGATCGCAATTCTGTCGCTTCCAACGCCTTCCTCGCGTCATTTTACATCCGAATTAGTCATGAGAAATGCAGAAACACGGTTCTGGAGTTCAAAAAACACGAGATGAGGTTTTGGGAATGCTCGCGATTTTCTCGTCAACGGTTTCTCGGATCGCAATTCTGTAGCTTCCAACGTGTTCCTCGCGTCATTTTACGTCGGAAATAGTGACGAGAAATGCACGTAAACGTTTCTGGAGCCCAGAAAACACGAGATCAGGATTTGGGAATGCTCGCGATTTTCTCGTCAACGGTTTCCCGGATCGCAATTTTATCGCTTCCAATGTGTTCCTCGTGTCATTTTAGGTCGGAAATAGTCACGAGCAGTGCA
Source organism: Crossocerus cetratus (assembly GCA_963675795.1). Taxonomy (NCBI): domain Eukaryota; kingdom Metazoa; phylum Arthropoda; class Insecta; order Hymenoptera; family Crabronidae; genus Crossocerus; species Crossocerus cetratus. Next base: position 2,196,372 of record CAVMBF010000002.1, read on the forward strand.
TGTGAACGTTTGTGGAGCCCAAAAAACACGAGATCAGGATTTGGGAATGCTCGCGATTTTCTCGTCAACGTTTTCTCGGATCGCAATTCTGTCGCTTCCAACGTGTTCCTCGCGTCATTTTACATCGGAATTAGTCATGAGAAATGCACAAACACGGTTCTGGAGTTAAAAAAAACGAGATCAGGGTTTGGGAATGCTCCCGATTTTCTCGTTAACGGATGCTCGGATCGCAATTCTGTCGCTTCCAACGTGTTCCTCGTGTCATTTTACGTCGGAATTAGTCTTGAGAAATGCACAAACACGGTTCTGGCGTTCAAAAAACACGAGATGAGGTTTTGGGAATGCTCGCGATCTTCTCGTCAACGGTTTCTCGGATCGCAATTCTGTCGCTTCCAACGCCTTCCTCGCGTCATTTTACATCCGAATTAGTCATGAGAAATGCAGAAACACGGTTCTGGAGTTCAAAAAACACGAGATGAGGTTTTGGGAATGCTCGCGATTTTCTCGTCAACGGTTTCTCGGATCGCAATTCTGTAGCTTCCAACGTGTTCCTCGCGTCATTTTACGTCGGAAATAGTCACGAGCAGTGCAGGTAAACGTTTCTGGATTCCAAAAAACACGAGTTCAGGTTTTGAGAATGCTCGCGATTTTCTCGTCAACGGTTTCTCGGATCGCAATTCTGTCGCTTCCAAAGTGTTCCTCGTGTCATTTTACGTCGGAAATAGTCACGAGCAGTGCACGTAAACGTTTCTGGAGCCCAAAAAACACGAGATCAGGATTTGGGAATGCTCGCGATTTTCTCGTCAACGGTTTCTCGGATCGCAATTCTGTCGCTTCCAACGCGTTCCTCGCGTCATTTTACATCGGAATTAGTCATGAGAAATGCACAAACGCGGTTCTGGAGTCCAAAAAACACGAGTTCAGGTTTTGGGAATGGTCGCGATTTTCTCGTCAACGGTTTCTCGGATCGCAATTCTGTCGCTTCCAACGTGTTCCTCGCGTCATTTTACGTCGGAAATAGTGACGAGAAATGCACGTAAACGTTTCTGGATTCCAAAAAACACGAGTTCAGGTTTAGAGAATGCTCGCGATTTTCTCGTCAACGGTTTCTCGGATCGCAATTCTGTCGCTTCCAAAGTGTTCCTCGTGTCATTTTACGTCGGAAATATTCACGAGCAGTGTACGTAAACGTTTCTAGAGCCCAAAAAACACGAGATCAGGATTTGGGAATGCTCGCGATTTTCTCGTCAACGGTTTCTCGGATCGCAATTCTGTCTCTTCCAACGCGTTCCTCGCGTCATTTTACATCGGAATTAGTCATGAGAAATGAACAAACACGGTTCTGGAATTCAAAAAACACGAGATCAGGTTTTGGGAATGCTCGCGATTTTCTCGTCAACGGTTTCTCGGATCGCAATTCTGTCACTTCCAACGTGTTCCTCGCGTCATTTTACGTCGGAAATAGTGACGAGAAATGCACGTAAACGTTTCTGGATTCCAAAAAACACGAGTTCAAGTTTTGGGAATGCTTGCGATTTTCTCGTCAACGGTTTCTCGGATCGCAATTCTGTCGCCTCCAACGTGTTCCTCGTCTCATTTTACGTCGGAAATAGTCAAGAGTAGTGCACGTAAACGTTTTGGATTCCAAAAAACACGAGTTCAGGTTTTGGGAATGCTCGCGATTTTCTCGTCAACGGTTTCCCGGATCGCAATTCTGTCGCTTCCAACGTGTTCCTCGTGTCATTTTACGTCAGAAATAGTCACGAGGAGTGCACAAACGCGGTTCTGGAGTCCAAAAAACACGAGTTCAGGTTTTGGGAATGCTCGCGATTTTCTCGTCAACAGTTTCCCGGATCGCAATTATGTCGCTTCCAACGTGTTCCTCGTGTCATTTTACGTCGGAAATAGTCACGAGCAGTGCACGTAAACGTTTGTGGAGTCCAAAAAACACGAGTTCAGGTTCTGGGAATGCTCGCGATTTTCTCGTCAACGTTTTCTCGGATCGCAATTCTGTCGCTTCCAACGCGTTCCTCGCGTCATTTTACATCGGAATTAGTCATGAGAAATGCACAAACGCGGTTCTGGTGTCCAAAAAACACGAGTTCAGGTTTTGGGAATGGTCGCGATTTTCTCGTCAACGGTTTCTCGGATCGCAATTCTGTCGCTTCCAACGCGTTCCTCGCGTCATTTTACATCGGAATTAGTCATGAGAAATGCACAAACGCGGTTCTGGTGTCCAAAAAACACGAGTTCAGGTTCTGGGAATGCTCGCGATTTTCTCGTCAACGTTTACTCGGATCGCAATTCTGTCGCTTCCAACGCGTTCCTCGCGTCATTTTACATCGGAATTAGTCATGAGAAATGCACAAACGCGGTTCTGGAGTCCAAAAAACACGAGTTCAGGTTTTGGGAATGGTCGCGATTTTCTCGTCAACGGTTTCTCGGATCGCAATTCTGTCGCTTCCAACGCGTTCCTCGCGTCATTTTACATCGGAATTAGTCATGAGAAATGCACAAACACGGTTCTGGTGTCCAAAAAACACGAGTTCAGGTTTTGGGAATGGTCGCGATTTTCTCGTCAACGGTTTCTCGGATCGCAATTCTGTCGCTTCCATCGCGTTCCTAGCGTCATTTTACGTCGGAAATAGTCACCAGCAGTGCACGTAAACGTTTCTGGAGTCCAAAAAACACGAGTTCAGGTTTTGGGAATGCTCGCGATTTTCTCGTCAACAGTTTCCCGGATCGCAATTCTGTCGCTTCCAACGTGTTCCTCGTGTCATTTTACGTCAGAAATTGTCACGAGGAGTTCACGTGAACGTTTATGGAGTCCAAAAAACACGAGTTCAGGTTCTGGGAATACTCGCGATTTTCTCGTCGACGGTTTCTCGGATCGCAATTCTGTCGCTTCCAACGTGTTCCTCGCGTCATTTTACGTTGGAAATAGTGACGAGAAATGCACGTAAACGTTTCTGGATTCCAAAAAACACGAGTTCAGGTTTTGAGAATGCTCGCGATTTTCTCGTCAACGGTTTCTCGGATCGCAATTCTGTCGCTTCCAAAGTGTTCCTCGTGTCATTTTACGTCGCAAATAGTCACGAGCAGTGCACGTAAACGTTTGTGGAGTCCAAAAAACACGAGTTCAGGTTCTGGGAATGCTCGCGATTTTCTCGTCAACGTTTACTCGGATCGCAATTCTGTCGCTTCCAACGCGTTCCTCGCGTCATTTTACATCGGAATTAGTCATGAGAAATGCACAAACGCGGTTCTGGAGTCCAAAAAACACGAGTTCAGGTTTTGGGAATGGTCGCGATTTTCTCGTCAACGGTTTCTCGGATCGCAATTCTGTCGCTTCCAACGCGTTCCTCGCGTCATTTTACATCGGAATTAGTCATGAGAAATGCACAAACACGGTTCTGGAATTAAAAAAACACGAGATCAGTGTTTGGCAATGCTCACGATTTTCTCGTCAACGGTTTCCCGGATCGCAATTATGTCGCTTCCAACGTGTTCCTCGTGTCATTTTACGTCGGAAATAGTCACGAGCAGTGCACGTAAACGTTTCTGGAGCCCAAAAAACACGAGATCAGGATTTGGGAATGCTCGCGATTTTCTCGTCAACGGTTTCTCGGAACGCAATTCTGTCGCTTCCAACGCGTTCCTCGCGTCATTTTACATCGGAATTAGTCATGAGAAATGCACAAACGCGGCTCTGGAGTCCAAAAAACACGAGTGCAGGTTTTGGGAATGCTCGCGATTTTCTCGTCAACGGTTTCCCGGATCGCAATTATGTCGCTACCAACGTGTTCCTCGTGTCATTTTACGTCGGAAATAGTCACGAGCAGTGCACGTAAACGTTTGTGGAGTCCAAAAAACACGAGTTCAGGTTCTGGGAATGCTCGCGATTTTCTCGTCAACGGTTTCTCGGATCGCAATTCTGTCGCTTCCAAAGTGTTCCTCGTGTCATTTTACGTCGCAAATAGTCACGAGCAGTGCACGTAAACGTTTCTGGAGCCCAAAAAACACGAGTGCAGGTTTTGGGAATGCTCGCGATTTTCTCGTCAACGGTTTCCCGGATCGCAATTATGTCGCTACCAACGTGTTCCTCGTGTCATTTTACGTCGGAAATAGTCACGAGCAGTGCACGTAAACGTTTGTGGAGTCCAAAAAACACGAGTTCAGGTTCTGGGAATGCTCGCGATTTTCTCGTCAACGGTTTCTCGGATCGCAATTCTGTCGCTTCCAAAGTGTTCCTCGTGTCATTTTACGTCGCAAATAGTCACGAGCAGTGCACGTAAACGTTTCTGGAGCCCAAAAAACACGAGTGCAGGTTTTGGGAATGCTCGCGATTTTCTCGTCAACGGTTTCCCGGATCGCAATTATGTCGCTACCAACGTGTTCCTCGTGTCATTTTACGTCGGAAATAGTCACGAGCAGTGCACGTAAACGTTTGTGGAGTCCAAAAAACACGAGTTCAGGTTCTGGGAATGCTCGCGATTTTCTCGTCAACGTTTTCTCGGATCGCAATTCTGTAGCTTCCAACGTGGTTCTCGCATCATTTTACATCCGAATTAGTCATGAGAAATGCACAAACACGGTTCTGGAGGCCAAACAACACGAGATCAGGATTTGGGAATGCTCGCGATTTTCTCGTCAACGGTTTCTCGGATCGCAATTCTGTCGCTTCCAACGCGTTCCTCGCGTCATTTTACATCGGAATTAGTCATGAGAAATGCACAAACGCGGTTCTGGAGTCCAAAAAACACGAGTTCAGGTTTTGGGAATGGTCCCGATTTTCTCGTCAACGGTTTCTCGGATCGCAATTCTGTCGCTTCCAACGCGTTCCTCGCGTCATTTTACATCGGAATTAGTCATGAGAAATGCACAAACGCGGTTCTGGATTCCAAAAAACACGAGTTCAGGTTTAGAGAATGCTCGCGATTTTCTCGTCAACGGTTTCTCGGATCGCAATTCTGTCGCTTCCAAAGTGTTCCTCGTGTCATTTTACGTCGGAAATATTCACGAGCAGTGTACGTAAACGTTTCTAGAGCCCAAAAAACACGAGATCAGGATTTGGGAATGCTCGCGATTTTCTCGTCAACGGTTTCTCGGATCGCAATTCTGTCTCTTCCAACGCGTTCCTCGCGTCATTTTACATCGGAATTAGTCATGAGAAATGAACAAACACGGTTCTGGAATTCAAAAAACACGAGATCAGGTTTTGGGAATGCTCGCGATTTTCTCGTCAACGGTTTCTCGGATCGCAATTCTGTCACTTCCAACGTGTTCCTCGCGTCATTTTACGTCGGAAATAGTGACGAGAAATGCACGTAAACGTTTCTGGATTCCAAAAAACACGAGTTCAAGTTTTGGGAATGCTTGCGATTTTCTCGTCAACGGTTTCTCGGATCGCAATTCTGTCGCCTCCAACGTGTTCCTCGTCTCATTTTACGTCGGAAATAGTCAAGAGTAGTGCACGTAAACGTTTTGGATTCCAAAAAACACGAGTTCAGGTTTTGGGAATGCTCGCGATTTTCTCGTCAACGGTTTCCCGGATCGCAATTCTGTCGCTTCCAACGTGTTCCTCGTGTCATTTTACGTCAGAAATAGTCACGAGGAGTGCACAAACGCGGTTCTGGAGTCCAAAAAACACGAGTTCAGGTTTTGGGAATGCTCGCGATTTTCTCGTCAACGGTTTCCCGGATCGCAATTATGTCGCTTCCAACGTGTTCCTCGTGTCATTTTACGTCGGAAATAGTCACGAGCAGTGCACGTAAACGTTTGTGGAGTCCAAAAAACACGAGTTCAGGTTCTGGGAATGCTCGCGATTTTCTCGTCAACGTTTTCTCGGATCGCAATTCTGTCGCTTCCAACGCGTTCCTCGCGTCATTTTACATCGGAATTAGTCATGAGAAATGCACAAACGCGGTTCTGGTGTCCAAAAAACACGAGTTCAGGTTTTGGGAATGGTCGCGATTTTCTCGTCAACGGTTTCTCGGATCGCAATTCTGTCGCTTCCAACGCGTTCCTCGCGTCATTTTACATCGGAATTAGTCATGAGAAATGCACAAACACGGTTCTGGAATTAAAAAAACACGAGTTCAGGTTCTGGGAATGCTCGCGATTTTCTCGTCAACGTTTTCTCGGATCGCAATTCTGTCGCTTCCAACGCGTTCCTCGCGTCATTTTACATCGGAATTAGTCATGAGAAATGCACAAACGCGGTTCTGGTGTCCAAAAAACACGAGTTCAGGTTTTGGGAATGGTCGCGATTTTCTCGTCAACGGTTTCTCGGATCGCAATTCTGTCGCTTCCATCGCGTTCCTAGCGTCATTTTACGTCGGAAATAGTCACCAGCAGTGCACGTAAACGTTTCTGGAGTCCAAAAAACACGAGTTCAGGTTTTGGGAATGCTCGCGATTTTCTCGTCAACAGTTTCCCGGATCGCAATTCTGTCGCTTCCAACGTGTTCCTCGTGTCATTTTACGTCAGAAATTGTCACGAGGAGTTCACGTGAACGTTTATGGAGTCCAAAAAACACGAGTTCAGGTTCTGGGAATACTCGCGATTTTCTCGTCGACGGTTTCTCGGATCGCAATTCTGTCGCTTCCAACGTGTTCCTCGCGTCATTTTACGTTGGAAATAGTGACGAGAAATGCACGTAAACGTTTCTGGATTCCAAAAAACACGAGTTCAGGTTTTGAGAATGCTCGCGATTTTCTCGTCAACGGTTTCTCGGATCGCAATTCTGTCGCTTCCAAAGTGTTCCTCGTGTCATTTTACGTCGCAAATAGTCACGAGCAGTGCACGTAAACGTTTGTGGAGTCCAAAAAACACGAGTTCAGGTTCTGGGAATGCTCGCGATTTTCTCGTCAACGTTTACTCGGATCGCAATTCTGTCGCTTCCAACGCGTTCCTCGCGTCATTTTACATCGGAATTAGTCATGAGAAATGCACAAACGCGGTTCTGGAGTCCAAAAAACACGAGTTCAGGTTTTGGGAATGGTCGCGATTTTCTCGTCAACGGTTTCTCGGATCGCAATTCTGTCGCTTCCAACGCGTTCCTCGCGTCATTTTACATCGGAATTAGTCATGAGAAATGCACAAACACGGTTCTGGTGTCCAAAAAACACGAGTTCAGGTTTTGGGAATGGTCGCGATTTTCTCGTCAACGGTTTCTCGGATCGCAATTCTGTCGCTTCCATCGCGTTCCTAGCGTCATTTTACGTCGGAAATAGTCACCAGCAGTGCACGTAAACGTTTCTGGAGTCCAAAAAACACGAGTTCAGGTTTTGGGAATGCTCGCGATTTTCTCGTCAACAGTTTCCCGGATCGCAATTCTGTCGCTTCCAACGTGTTCCTCGTGTCATTTTACGTCAGAAATTGTCACGAGGAGTTCACGTGAACGTTTATGGAGTCCAAAAAACACGAGTTCAGGTTCTGGGAATACTCGCGATTTTCTCGTCGACGGTTTCTCGGATCGCAATTCTGTCGCTTCCAACGTGTTCCTCGCGTCATTTTACGTTGGAAATAGTGACGAGAAATGCACGTAAACGTTTCTGGATTCCAAAAAACACGAGTTCAGGTTTTGAGAATGCTCGCGATTTTCTCGTCAACGGTTTCTCGGATCGCAATTCTGTCGCTTCCAAAGTGTTCCTCGTGTCATTTTACGTCGCAAATAGTCACGAGCAGTGCACGTAAACGTTTGTGGAGTCCAAAAAACACGAGTTCAGGTTCTGGGAATGCTCGCGATTTTCTCGTCAACGTTTACTCGGATCGCAATTCTGTCGCTTCCAACGCGTTCCTCGCGTCATTTTACATCGGAATTAGTCATGAGAAATGCACAAACGCGGTTCTGGAGTCCAAAAAACACGAGTTCAGGTTTTGGGAATGGTCGCGATTTTCTCGTCAACGGTTTCTCGGATCGCAATTCTGTCGCTTCCAACGCGTTCCTCGCGTCATTTTACATCGGAATTAGTCATGAGAAATGCACAAACACGGTTCTGGAATTAAAAAAACACGAGATCAGTGTTTGGCAATGCTCACGATTTTCTCGTCAACGGTTTCCCGGATCGCAATTATGTCGCTTCCAACGTGTTCCTCGTGTCATTTTACGTCGGAAATAGTCACGAGCAGTGCACGTAAACGTTTCTGGAGCCCAAAAAACACGAGATCAGGATTTGGGAATGCTCGCGATTTTCTCGTCAACGGTTTCTCGGAACGCAATTCTGTCGCTTCCAACGCGTTCCTCGCGTCATTTTACATCGGAATTAGTCATGAGAAATGCACAAACGCGGCTCTGGAGTCCAAAAAACACGAGTGCAGGTTTTGGGAATGCTCGCGATTTTCTCGTCAACGGTTTCCCGGATCGCAATTATGTCGCTACCAACGTGTTCCTCGTGTCATTTTACGTCGGAAATAGTCACGAGCAGTGCACGTAAACGTTTGTGGAGTCCAAAAAACACGAGTTCAGGTTCTGGGAATGCTCGCGATTTTCTCGTCAACGGTTTCTCGGATCGCAATTCTGTCGCTTCCAAAGTGTTCCTCGTGTCATTTTACGTCGCAAATAGTCACGAGCAGTGCACGTAAACGTTTCTGGAGCCCAAAAAACACGAGTGCAGGTTTTGGGAATGCTCGCGATTTTCTCGTCAACGGTTTCCCGGATCGCAATTATGTCGCTACCAACGTGTTCCTCGTGTCATTTTACGTCGGAAATAGTCACGAGCAGTGCACGTAAACGTTTGTGGAGTCCAAAAAACACGAGTTCAGGTTCTGGGAATGCTCGCGATTTTCTCGTCAACGGTTTCTCGGATCGCAATTCTGTCGCTTCCAAAGTGTTCCTCGTGTCATTTTACGTCGCAAATAGTCACGAGCAGTGCACGTAAACGTTCCTGGAGCCCAAAAAACACGAGTGCAGGTTTTGGGAATGCTCGCGATTTTCTCGTCAACGGTTTCCCGGATCGCAATTATGTCGCTACCAACGTGTTCCTCGTGTCATTTTACGTCGGAAATAGTCACGAGCAGTGCACGTAAACGTTTGTGGAGTCCAAAAAACACGAGTTCAGGTTCTGGGAATGCTCGCGATTTTCTCGTCAACGTTTTCTCGGATCGCAATTCTGTAGCTTCCAACGTGGTTCTCGCATCATTTTACATCCGAATTAGTCATGAGAAATGCACAAACACGGTTCTGGAGGCCAAAAAAAACGAGATCAGGATTTGGGAATGCTCGCGATTTTCTCGTCAACGGTTTCTCGGATCGCAATTCTGTCGCTTCCAACGTGTTCCTCGTGTCATTTTACGTCGGAAATAGTCACGAGCAGTGCACGTAAACGTTTGTGGAGTCCAAAAAACACGAGTTCAGGTTCTGGGAATGCTCGCGATTTTCTCGTCAACGGTTTCTCGGATCGCAATTCTGTAGCTTCCAACGTGTTCCTCGCGTCATTTTACGTCGGAAATAGTCACGAGCAGTGCAGGTAAACGTTTCTGGATTCCAAAAAACACGAGATCAGGTTTTGGGAATGCTCGCGATTTTCTCGTCAACAGTTTCTCGGATCGCAATTCTGTCACTTCCAACGTGTTCCTCGCGTCATTTTACGTCGGAAATAGTGACGAGAAATGCACGTAAACGTTTCTGGATTCCAAAAAACACGAGTTCAAGTTTTGGGAATGCTTGCGATTTTCTCGTCAACGGTTTCTCGGATCGCAATTCTGTCGCCTCCAACGTGTTCCTCGTCTCATTTTACGTCGGAAATAGTCACGAGTAGTGCACGTAAACGTTTTGGATTCCAAAAAACACGAGTTCAGGTTTTGGGAATGCTCGCGATTTTCTCGTCAACGGTTTCCCGGATCGCAATTCTGTCGCTTCCAACGTGTTCCTCGTGTCATTTTACGTCAGAAATAGTCACGAGGAGTGCACAAACGCGGTTCTGGAGTCCAAAAAACACGAGTTCAGGTTTTGGGAATGCTCGCGATTTTCTCGTCAACGGTTTCCCGGATCGCAATTATGTCGCTTCCAACGTGTTCCTCGTGTCATTTTACGTCGGAAATAGTCACGAGCAGTGCACGTAAACGTTTGTGGAGTCCAAAAAACACGAGTTCAGGTTCTGGGAATGCTGGCGATTTTCTCGTCAACGTTTTCTCGGATCGCAATTCTGTCGCTTCCAACGCGTTCCTCGCGTCATTTTACATCGGAATTAGTCATGAGAAATGCACAAACGCGGTTCTGGTGTCCAAAAAACACGAGTTCAGGTTTTGGGAATGGTCGCGATTTTCTCGTCAACGGTTTCTCGGATCGCAATTCTGTCGCTTCCAACGCGTTCCTCGCGTCATTTTACATCGGAATTAGTCATGAGAAATGCACAAACACGGTTCTGGAATTAAAAAAACACGAGTTCAGGTTCTGGGAATGCTCGCGATTTTCTCGTCAACGTTTTCTCGGATCGCAATTCTGTCGCTTCCAACGCGTTCCTCGCGTCATTTTACATCGGAATTAGTCATGAGAAATGCACAAACGCGGTTCTGGTGTCCAAAAAACACGAGTTCAGGTTTTGGGAATGGTCGCGATTTTCTCGTCAACGGTTTCTCGGATCGCAATTCTGTCGCTTCCATCGCGTTCCTAGCGTAATTTTACGTCGGAAATAGTCACCAGCAGTGCACGTAAACGTTTCTGGAGTCCAAAAAACACGAGTTCAGGTTTTGGGAATGCTCGCGATTTTCTCGTCAACGGTTTCCCGGATCGCAATTCTGTCGCTTCCAACGTGTTCCTCGTGTCATTTTACGTCAGAAATTGTCACGAGGAGTTCACGTGAACGTTTATGGAGTCCAAAAAACACGAGTTCAGGTTCTGGGAATACTCGCGATTTTCTCGTCGACGGTTTCTCGGATCGCAATTCTGTCGCTTCCAACGTGTTCCTCGCGTCATTTTACGTTGGAAATAGTGACGAGAAATGCACGTAAACGTTTCTGGATTCCAAAAAACACGAGTTCAGGTTTTGAGAATGCTCGCGATTTTCTCGTCAACGGTTTCTCGGATCGCAATTCTGTCGCTTCCAAAGTGTTCCTCGTGTCATTTTACGTCGCAAATAGTCACGAGCAGTGCACGTAAACGTTTGTGGAGTCCAAAAAACACGAGTTCAGGTTCTGGGAATGCTCGCGATTTTCTCGTCAACGTTTTCTCGGATCGCAATTCTGTCGCTTCCAACGCGTTCCTCGCGTCATTTTACATCGGAATTAGTCATGAGAAATGCACAAACGCGGTTCTGGAGTCCAAAAAACACGAGTTCAGGTTTTGGGAATGGTCGCGATTTTCTCGTCAACGGTTTCTCGGATCGCAATTCTGTCGCTTCCAACGCGTTCCTCGCGTCATTTTACATCGGAATTAGTCATGAGAAATGCACAAACACGGTTCTGGAATTAAAAAAACACGAGATCAGTGTTTGGCAATGCTCACGATTTTCTCGTCAACGGTTTCCCGGATCGCAATTCTGTCGCTTCCAACGTGTTCCTCGTGTCATTTTACGTCGGAAATATTCACGAGCAGTGCACGTAAACGTTTCTAGAGCCCAAAAAACACGAGATCAGGATTTGGGAATGCTCGCGATTTTCTCGTCAACGGTTTCTCGGATCGCAATTCTGTCGCTTCCAACGCGTTCCTCGCGTCATTTTACATCGGAATTAGTCATGAGAAATGCACAAACGCGGTTCTGGAGCCCAAAAAACACGAGATCAGGATTTGGGAATGCTCGCGATTTTCTCGTCAACGGTTTCTCGGATCGCAATTCTGTCGCTTCCAACGCGTTCCTCGCGTCATTTTACATCGGAATTAGTCATGAGAAATGAACAAACACGGTTCTGGAATTCAAAAAACACGAGATCAGGTTTTGGGAATGCTCGCGATTTTCTCGTCAACGGATTCTCGGATCGCAATTCTGTCACTTCCAACGTGTTCCTCGCGTCATTTTACGTCGGAAATAGTGACGAGAAATGCACGTAAACGTTTCTGGATTCCAAAAAACACGAGTTCAAGTTTTGGGAATGCTTGCGATTTTCTCGTCAACGGTTTCTCGGATCGCAATTCTGTCGCCTCCAACGTGTTCCTCGTCTCATTTTACGTCGGAAATAGTCACGAGTAGTGCACGTAAACGTTTTGGATTCCAAAAAACACGAGTTCAGGTTTTGGGAATGCTCGCGATTTTCTCGTCAACGGTTTCCCGGATCGCAATTCTGTCGCTTCCAACGTGTTCCTCGTGTCATTTTACGTCAGAAATAGTCACGAGAAGTGCACAAACGCGGTTCTGGAGTCCAAAAAACACGAGTTCAGGTTTTGGGAATGCTCGCGATTTTCTCGTCAACGGTTTCCCGGATCGCAATTATGTCGCTTCCAACGTGTTCCTCGTGTCATTTTACGTCGGAAATAGTCACGAGCAGTGCACGTAAACGTTTGTGGAGTCCAAAAAACACGAGTTCAGGTTCTGGGAATGCTGGCGATTTTCTCGTCAACGTTTTCTCGGATCGCAATTCTGTCGCTTCCAACGCGTTCCTCGCGTCATTTTACATCGGAATTAGTCATGAGAAATGCACAAACGCGGTTCTGGTGTCCAAAAAACACGAGTTCAGGTTTTGGGAATGGTCGCGATTTTCTCGTCAACGGTTTCTCGGATCGCAATTCTGTCGCTTCCAACGCGTTCCTCGCGTCATTTTACATCGGAACTAGTCATGAGAAATGCACAAACACGGTTCTGGAATTAAAAAAACACGAGTTCAGGTTCTGGGAATGCTCGCGATTTTCTCGTCAACGTTTTCTCGGATCGCAATTCTGTCGCTTCCAACGCGTTCCTCGCGTCATTTTACATCGGAATTAGTCATGAGAAATGCACAAACGCGGTTCTGGTGTCCAAAAAACACGAGTTCAGGTTTTGGGAATGGTCGCGATTTTCTCGTCAACGGTTTCTCGGATCGCAATTCTGTCGCTTCCATCGCGTTCCTAGCGTAATTTTACGTCGGAAATAGTCACCAGCAGTGCACGTAAACGTTTCTGGAGTCCAAAAAACACGAGTTCAGGTTTTGGGAATGCTCGCGATTTTCTCGTCAACGGTTTCCCGGATCGCAATTCTGTCGCTTCCAACGTGTTCCTCGTGTCATTTTACGTCAGAAATTGTCACGAGGAGTTCACGTGAACGTTTATGGAGTCCAAAAAACACGAGTTCAGGTTCTGGGAATACTCGCGATTTTCTCGTCGACGGTTTCTCGGATCGCAATTCTGTCGCTTCCAACGTGTTCCTCGCGTCATTTTACGTTGGAAATAGTGACGAGAAATGCACGTAAACGTTTCTGGATTCCAAAAAACACGAGTTCAGGTTTTGAGAATGCTCGCGATTTTCTCGTCAACGGTTTCTCGGATCGCAATTCTGTCGCTTCCAAAGTGTTCCTCGTGTCATTTTACGTCGCAAATAGTCACGAGCAGTGCACGTAAACGTTTGTGGAGTCCAAAAAACACGAGTTCAGGTTCTGGGAATGCTCGCGATTTTCTCGTCAACGTTTTCTCGGATCGCAATTCTGTCGCTTCCAACGCGTTCCTCGCGTCATTTTACATCGGAATTAGTCATGAGAAATGCACAAACGCGGTTCTGGAATCCAAAAAACACGAGTTCAGGTTTTGGGAATGGTCGCGATTTTCTCGTCAACGGTTTCTCGGATCGCAATTCTGTCGCTTCCAACGCGTTGCTCGCGTCATTTTACATCGGAATTAGTCATGAGAAATGCACAAACACGGTTCTGGAATTAAAAAAACACGAGATCAGTGTTTGGCAATGCTCACGATTTTCTCGTCAACGGTTTCCCGGATCGCAATTCTGTCGCTTCCAACGTGTTCCTCGTGTCATTTTACGTCAGAAATTGTCACGAGGAGTTCACGTGAACGTTTATGGAGTCCAAAAAACACGAGTTCAGGTTCTGGGAATACTCGCGATTTTCTCGTCGACGGTTTCTCGGATCGCAATTCTGTCGCTTCCAACGTGTTCCTCGCGTCATTTTACGTTGGAAATAGTGACGAGAAATGCACGTAAACGTTTCTGGATTCCAAAAAACACGAGTTCAGGTTTTGAGAATGCTCGCGATTTTCTCGTCAACGGTTTCTCGGATCGCAATTCTGTAGCTTCCAAAGTGTTCCTCGTGTCATTTTACGTCGCAAATAGTCACGAGCAGTGCACGTAAACGTTTGTGGAGTCCAAAAAACACGAGTTCAGGTTCTGGGAATGCTCGCGATTTTCTCGTCAACGTTTTCTCGGATCGCAATTCTGTCGCTTCCAACGCGTTCCTCGCGTCATTTTACATCGGAATTAGTCATGAGAAATGCACAAACGCGGTTCTGGAGTCCAAAAAACACGAGTTCAGGTTTTGGGAATGGTCGCGATTTTCTCGTCAACGGTTTCTCGGATCGCAATTCTGTCGCTTCCAACGCGTTCCTCGCGTCATTTTACATCGGAATTAGTCATGAGAAATGCACAAACACGGTTCTGGAATTAAAAAAACACGAGATCAGTGTTTGGCAATGCTCACGATTTTCTCGTCAACGGTTTCCCGGATCGCAATTATGTCGCTTCCAACGTGTTCCTCGTGTCATTTTACGTCGGAAATAGTCACGAGCAGTGCACGTAAACGTTTCTGGAGCCCAAAAAACACGAGATCAGGATTTGGGAATGCTCGCGATTTTCTCGTCAACGGTTTCTCGGATCGCAATTCTGTCGCTTCCAACGCGTTCCTCGCGTCATTTTACATCGGAATTAGTCATGAGAAATGCACAAACGCGGCTCTGGAGTCCAAAAAAAACGAGTGCAGGTTTTGGGAATGCTCGCGATTTTCTCGTCAACGGTTTCCCGGATCGCAATTATGTCGCTACCAACGTGTTCCTCGTGTCATTTTACGTCGGAAATAGTCACGAGCAATGCACGTAAACGTTTGTGGAGTCCAAAAAACACGAGTTCAGGTTCTGGGAATGCTCGCGATTTTCTCGTCAACGGTTTCTCGGATCGCAATTCTGTCGCTTCCAAAGTGTTCCTCGTGTCATTTTACGTCGCAAATAGTCACGAGCAGTGCACGTAAACGTTTGTGGATTCCAAAAAACACGAGTTCAGGTTTTGGGAATGCTCGCGATTTTCTCGTCAACGGTTTCTCGGATCGCAATTCTGTCGCTTCCAAAGTGTTCCTCGTGTCATTTTACGTCGGAAATAGTCACGAGCAGTGCACGTAAACGTTTCTGGAGCCCAAAAAACACGAGTGCAGGTTTTGGGAATGCTCGCGATTTTCTCGTCAACGGTTTCCCGGATCGCAATTATGTCGCTACCAACGTGTTCCTCGTGTCATTTTACGTCGGAAATAGTCACGAGCAGTGCACGTAAACGTTTGTGGAGTCCAAAAAACACGAGTTCAGGTTCTGGGAATGCTCGCGATTTTCTCGTCAACGTTTTCTCGGATCGCAATTCTGTAGCTTCCAACGTGGTTCTCGCATCATTTTACATCCGAATTAGTCATGAGAAATGCACAAACACGGTTCTGGAGGCCAAAAAAACGAGATCAGGATTTGGGAATGCTCGCGATTTTCTCGTCAACGGTTTCTCGGATCGCAATTCTGTCGCTTCCAACGTGTTCCTCGTGTCATTTTACGTCGGAATTAGTCTTGAGAAATGCACAAACACGGTTCTGGCGTTCAAAAAACACGAGATGAGGTTTTGGGAATGCTCGCGATCTTCTCGTCAACGGTTTCTCGGATCGCAATTCTGTCGCTTCCAACGCGTTCCTCGCGTCATTTTACATCGGAATTAGTCATGAGAAATGCACAAACACGGTTCTGGAGTTCAAAAAAGACGAGATGAGGTTTTGGGAATGCTCGCGATTTTCTCGTCAACGGTTTCTCGGATCGCAATTCTGTCGCTTCCAACGCGTTCCTCGCGTCATTTTACATCGGAATTAGTCATGAGAAATGCACAAACGCGGCTCTGGAGTCCAAAAAACACGAGTGCAGGTTTTGGGAATGCTCGCGATTTTCTCGTCAACGGTTTCCCGGATCGCAATTATGTCGCTACCAACGTGTTCCTCGTGTCATTTTACGTCGGAAATAGTCACGAGCAGTGCACGTAAACGTTTGTGGAGTCCAAAAAACACGAGTTCAGGTTCTGGGAATGCTCGCGATTTTCTCGTCAACGGTTTCTCGGATCGCAATTCTGTCGCTTCCAAAGTGTTCCTCGTGTCATTTTACGTCGCAAATAGTCACGAGCAGTGCACGTAAACGTTTGTGGATTCCAAAAAACACGAGTTCAGGTTTTGGGAATGCTCGCGATTTTCTCGTCAACGGTTTCTCGGATCGCAATTCTGTCGCTTCCAAAGTGTTCCTCGTGTCATTTTACGTCGGAAATAGTCACGAGCAGTGCACGTAAACGTTTCTGGAGCCCAAAAAACACGAGTGCAGGTTTTGGGAATGCTCGCGATTTTCTCGTCAACGGTTTCCCGGATCGCAATTATGTCGCTACCAACGTGTTCCTCGTGTCATTTTACGTCGGAAATAGACACGAGCAGTGCACGTAAACGTTTGTGGAGTCCAAAAAACACGAGTTCAGGTTCTGGGAATGCTCGCGATTTTCTCGTCAACGTTTTCTCGGATCGCAATTCTGTAGCTTCCAACGTGGTTCTCGCATCATTTTACATCCGAATTAGTCATGAGAAATGCACAAACACGGTTCTGGAGGCCAAAAAAAACGAGATCAGGATTTGGGAATGCTCGCGATTTTCTCGTCAACGGTTTCTCGGATCGCAATTCTGTCGCTTCCAACGCGTTCCTCGCGTCATTTTACATCGGAATTAGTCATGAGAAATGCACAAACACGGTTCTGGAGTTCAAAAAAGACGAGATGAGGTTTTGGGAATGCTCGCGATTTTCTCGTCAACGGTTTCTCGGATCGCAATTCTGTGGCTTCCAACGTGTTCCTCGTGTCATTTTACGTCGGAAATAGTCACGAGCAGTGCACGTAAACGTTTCTGGATTCCAAAAAACACGAGTTCAGGTTTTGGGAATGCTCGCGATTTTCTCGTCAACGGTTTCTCGGATCGCAATTCTGTCGCTTTCAAAGTGTTTCTCGTGTCATTTTACGTCGGAAATAGTCACGAGCAGTGCACGTAAACGTTTCTGGAGCCCAAAAAACACGAGATCAGGATTTGGGAATGCTCGCGATTTTCTCGTCAATGGTTTCTCGGATCGCAATTCTGTCGCTTCCAACGCGTTCCTCGCGTCATTTTACATCGGAATTAGTCATGAGAAATGCACAAACGCGGTTCTGGAATTAAAAAAACACGAGATCAGGGTTTGGGAATGCTCGCGATTTTCTCGTCAACGGTTTCTCGGATCGCAATTCTGTCACTTCCAACGTGTTCCTCGCGTCATTTTACGTCGGAAATAGTGACGAGAAATGCACGTAAACGTTTCTGGATTCCAAAAAACACGAGTTCAGGTTTTGGGAATGCTCGCGATTTTCTCGTCAACGGTTTCCCGGATCGCAATTCTGTCGCTTCCAACGTGTTCCTCGTGTCATTTTGCGTCAGAAATAGTCACGAGGAGTGCACGTGAACGTTTGTGGAGTCCAAAAAAACGAGTTCAGGTTTTGGGAATGCTCGCGATTTTCTCGTCAACGGTTTCTCGGGTCGCAATTCTGTCGCTTCCAACGCGTTCCTCGCGTCATTTTACATCGCAATTAGTCATGAGAAATGCACAAACGCGATTCTGGAGTCCAAAAAACACGAGTTCAGGTTTTGGGAATGGTCGCGATTTTCTCGTCAACGGTTTCTCGGATCGCAATTCTGTCACTTCCAACGTGTTCCTCGCGTCATTTTACGTCGGAAATAGTGACGAGAAATGCACGTAAACGTTTCTGGATTCCAAAAAACACGAGTTCAGGTTTTGGGAATGCTCGCGATTTTCTCGTCAACGGTTTCCCGGATCGCAATTCTGTCGCTTCCAACGTGTTCCTCGTGTCATTTTACGTCAGAAATTGTCACGAGGAGTTCACGTGAACGTTTATGGAGTCCAAAAAACATGAGTTCAGGTTCTGGGAATACTCGCGATTTTCTCGTCGACGGTTTCTCGGATCGCAATTCTGTCGCTTCCAACGTGTTCCTCGCGTCATTTTACGTTGGAAATAGTGACGAGAAATGCACGTAAACGTTTCTGGATTCCAAAAAACACGAGTTCAGGTTTTGAGAATGCTCGCGATTTTCTCGTCAACGGTTTCTCGGATCGCAATTCTGTCGCTTCCAAAGTGTTCCTCGTGTCATTTTACGTCGGAAATAGTCACGAGCAGTGCATGTAAACGTTTCTGGAGCCCAAAAAACACGAGATCAGGATTTGGGAATGCTCGCGATTTTCTCGTCAACGGTTTCTCGCATCGCAATTCTGTGGCTTCCAACGCGTTCCTCGCGTCATTTTACATCGGAATTAGTCATGAGAAATGAACAAACACGGTTCTGGAATTCAAAAAACACGAGATCAGGGTTTGGGAATGCTCGCGATTTTCTCGTCAACGGTTTCTCGGATCGCAATTCTGTCACTTCCAACGTGTTCCTCGCGTCATTTTACGTCGGAAATAGTGACGAGAAATGCACGTAAACGTTTCTGGATTCCAACAAAAAAAGTCCAAGTTTTGGGAATGCTTGCGATTTTCTCGTCAACGGTTTCTCGGATCGCAATTTTGTCGCCTCCAACGTGTTCCTCGTGTCATTTTACGTCGGAAATAGTCACGAGTAGTGCACGTAAACGTTTTGGATTCCAAAAAACACGAGTTCAGGTTTTGGGAATGCTCGCGATTTTCTCGTCAACGGTTTCCCGGATCGCAATTATGTCGCTACCAACGTGTTCCTCGTGTCATTTTACGTCGGAAATAGTCACGAGCAGTGCACGTAAACGTTTGTGGAGTCCAAAAAACACGAGTTCAGGTTCTGGGAATGCTCGCGATTTTCTCGTCAACGTTTTCTCGGATCGCAATTCTGTAGCTTCCAACGTGGTTCTCGCATCATTTTACATCCGAATTAGTCATGAGAAATGCACAAACACGGTTCTGGAGGTAAAAAAAAACGAGATCAGGATTTGGGAATGCTCGCGATTTTCTCGTCAACGGTTTCCCGGATCGCAATTCTGTCGCTTCCAACGTGTTCCTCGTGTCATTTTACGTCAGAAATTGTCACGAGGAGTTCACGTGAACGTTTATGGAGTCCAAAAAACACGAGTTCAGGTTCTGGGAATACTCGCGATTTTCTCGTCAACGTTTTCTCGGATCGCAATTCTGTAGCTTCCAACGTGGTTCTCGCATCATTTTACATCCGAATTAGTCATGAGAAATGCACAAACACGGTTCTGGAGGTAAAAAAAAACGAGATCAGGATTTGGGAATGCTCGCGATTTTCTCGTCAACGGTTTCTCGGATCGCAATTCTGTCGCTTCCAACGTGTTCCTCGTGTCATTTTACGTCGGAATTAGTCTTGAGAAATGCACAAACACGGTTCTGGCGTTCAAAAAACACGAGATGAGGTTTTGGGAATGCTCGCGATCTTCTCGTCAACGGTTTCTCGGATCGCAATTCTGTCGCTTCCAACGCGTTCCTCGCGTCATTTTACATCGGAATTAGTCATGAGAAATGCACAAACACGGTTCTGGAGTTCAAAAAAGACGAGATGAGGTTTTGGGAATGCTCGCGATTTTCTCGTCAACGGTTTCTCGGATCGCAATTCTGTGGCTTCCAACGTGTTCCTCGTGTCATTTTACGTCGGAAATAGTCACGAGCAGTGCACGTAAACGTTTCTGGATTCCAAAAAACACGAGTTCAGGTTTTGGGAATGCTCGCGATTTTCTCGTCAACGGTTTCTCGGATCGCAATTCTGTCGCTTCCAAAGTGTTCCTCGTGTCATTTTACGTCGGAAATAGTCACGAGCAGTGCACGTAAACGTTTCTGGAGCCCAAAAAACACGAGATCAGGATTTGGGAATGCTCGCGATTTTCTCGTCAATGGTATCTCGGATCGCAATTCTGTCGCTTCCAACGCTTTCCTCGCGTCATTTTACATCGCAATTAGTCATGAGAAATGCACAAACGCGATTCTGGAGTCCAAAAAACACGAGTTCAGGTTTTGGGAATGGTCGCGATTTTCTCGTCAACGGTTTCTCGGATCGCAATTCTGTCACTTCCAACGTGTTCCTCGCGTCATTTTACGTCGGAAATAGTGACGAGAAATGCACGTAAACGTTTCTGGATTCCAAAAAACACGAGTGCAGGTTTTGGGAATGCTCGCGATTTTCTCGTCAACGGTTTCTCGGATCGCAATTCTGTCACTTCCAACGTGTTCCTCGTGTCATTTTACGTCGGAAATAGTCACGAGCAGTGCACGTAAACGTTTCTGGAGCCCAAAAAACACGAGATCAGGATTTGGGAATGCTCGCGATTTTCTCGTCAATGGTTTATCGGATCGCAATTCTGTCGCTTCCAACGCGTTCCTCGCGTCATTTTACATCGGAATTAGTCATGAGAAATGCACAAACGCGGTTCTGGAATTAAAAAAACACGAGATCAGGGTTTGGGAATGCTCGCGATTTTCTCGTCAACGGTTTTTCGGATCGCAATTCTGTCACTTCCAACGTGTTCCTCGCGTCATTTTACGTCGGAAATAGTGACGAGAAATGCACGTAAACGTTTCTGGATTCCAAAAAACACGAGTTCAGGTTTTGGGAATGCTCGCGATTTTCTCGTCAACGGTTTCCCGGATCGCAATTCTGTCGCTTCCAACGTGTTCCTCGTGTCATTTTGCGTCAGAAATAGTCACGAGGAGTGCACGTGAACGTTTGTGGAGTCCAAAAAAAACGAGTTCAGGTTTTGGGAATGCTCGCGATTTTCTCGTCAACGGTTTCCCGGATCGCAATTCTGTCGCTTCCAAAGTGTTCCTCGTGTCATTTTACGTCGGAAATAGTCACGAGCAGTGCACGTAAACGTTTCTGGAGCCCAAAAAACACGAGATCAGGATTTGGGAATGCTCGCGATTTTCTCGTCAATGGTTTCTCGGATCGCAATTCTGTCGCTTCCAACGCTTTCCTCGCGTCATTTTACATCGCAATTAGTCATGAGAAATGCACAAACGCGATTCTGGAGTCCAAAAAACACGAGTTCAGGTTTTGGGAATGGTCGCGATTTTCTCGTCAACGGTTTCTCGGATCGCAATTCTGTCACTTCCAACGTGTTCCTCGCGTCATTTTACGTCGGAAATAGTGACGAGAAATGCACGTAAACGTTTCTGGATTCCAAAAAACACGAGTTCAGGTTTTGGGAATGCTCGCGATTTTCTCGTCAACGGTTTCCCGGATCGCAATTCTGTCGCTTCCAACGTGTTCCTCGTGTCATTTTACGTCAGAAATTGTCACGAGGAGTTCACGTGAACGTTTATGGAGTCCAAAAAACACGAGTTCAGGTTCTGGGAATACTCGCGATTTTCTCGTCGACGGTTTCTCGGATCGCAATTCTGTCGCTTCCAACGTGTTCCTCGCGTCATTTTACGTTGGAAATAGTGATGAGAAATGCACGTAAACGTTTCTGGATTCCAAAAAACACGAGTTCAGGTTTTGAGAATGCTCGCGATTTTCTCGTCAACGGTTTCTCGGATCGCAATTCTGTCGCTTCCAAAGTGTTCCTCGTGTCATTTTACGTCGGAAATAGTCACGAGCAGTGCATGTAAACGTTTCTGGAGCCCAAAAAACACGAGATCAGGATTTGGGAATGCTCGCGATTTTCTCGTCAACGGTTTCTCGCATCGCAATTCTGTGGCTTCCAACGCGTTCCTCGCGTCATTTTACATCGGAATTAGTCATGAGAAATGAACAAACACGGTTCTGGAATTCAAAAAACACGAGATCAGGGTTTGGGAATGCTCGCGATTTTCTCGTCAACGGTTTCTCGGATCGCAATTCTGTCGCTTCCAAAGTGTTCCTCGTGTCATTTTACGTCGGAAATAGTCACGAGCAGTGCATGTAAACGTTTCTGGAGCCCAAAAAACACGAGATCAGGATTTGGGAATGCTCGCGATTTTCTCGTCAACGGTTTCTCGGATCGCAATTCTGTCACTTCCAACGTGTTCCTCGCGTCATTTACGTCGGAAATAGTGACGAGAAATGCACGTAAACGTTTCTTGATTCCAAAAAACACGAGTTCAGGTTTTGGGAATGCTCGCGATTTTCTTGTCAACGGTTTCTCGGATCGCAATTCTGTCGCTTCCAACGTGTTCCTCGTGTCATTTTACGTCGGAAATTGTCACGAGCAGTGCATGTGAGCGTTTGCGGAGCCCAAAAAACACGGGATCAGGATTTGGGAATGCTCGCGATTTTCTCGTCAACGTTTTCTCGGATCGCAATTCTGTCGCTTCCAACGCGTTCCTCGCGTCATTTTACATCGGAATTAGTCATGAGAAATGCACAAACGCGGTTCTGGAGTCCAAAAAACACGAGTTCAGGTTTTGGGAATGGTCGCGATTTTCTCGTCAACGGTTTCTTGGATCGCAATTCTGTCGCTTCCAACGCGTTCCTCGCGTCATTTTACATCGGAATTAGTCATGAGAAATGCACAAACATGGTTCTGGAATTAAAAAAACACGAGATCAGTGTTTGGGAATGCTCGCGATTTTCTCGTCAATGGTTTCTCGGATCGCAATTCTGTCACTTCCAACGTGTTCCTCGCGTCATTTTACGTCGGAAATAGTGACGAGAAATGCACGTAAACGTTTCTGGAGTCCAAAAAACACGAGTTCAGGTTTTGGGAATGCTCGCGATTTTCTCGTCAACGGTTTCCCGGATCGCAATTATGTCGCTTCCAACGCGTTCCTCGCGTCATTTTACATCGGAATTAGTCATGAGAAATGCACAAACGCGGTTCTGGAGTCCAAAAAACACGAGTTCAGGTTTTGGGAATGGTCGCGATTTTCTCGTCAACGGTTTCTCGGATCGCAATTCTGTCGCTTCCAACGCGTTCCTCGCGTCATTTTACATCGGAATTAGTCATGAGAAATGCACAAACACGGTTCTGGAATTAAAAAAACACGAGATCAGTGTTTGGGAATGCTCGCGATTTTCTCGTCAATGGTTTCTCGGATCGAAATTCTGTCACTTCCAACGTGTTCCTCGCGTCATTTCACGTCGGAAATAGTGACGAGAAATGCACGTAAACGTTTCTGGAGTCCAAAAAACACGAGTTCAGGTTTTGGGAATGCTCGCGATTTTCTCGTCAACGGTTTCCCGGATCGCAATTATGTCGCTTCCAACGTGTTCCTCGTGTCATTTTACGTCGGAAATAGTCACGAGCAGTGCACGTAAACGTTTCTGGAGTCCAAAAAACACGAGTTCAGGTTTTGAGAATGCTCGCGATTTTCTCGTCAACGGTTTCTCGGATCGCAATTCTGTCGCTTCCATCGCGTTCCTAGCGTCATTTTACGTCGGAAATAGTCACGAGCAGTGCACGTAAACGTTTCTGGAGTCCAAAAAACACGAGTTCAGGTTTTGGGAATGCTCCCGATTTTCTCGTCAACGGTTTCCCGGATCGCAATTATGTCGCTTCCAACGTGTTCCTCGTGTCATTTTCCGTCGGAAATAGTCACGAGCAGTGCACGTAAACGTTTCTGGAGCCCAAAAAACACGAGTTCAGGATTAGGGAATGCACGCGATTTTATCGTCAACGGTTTGTCGGATCGCAATTCTGTCGCTTCCAACGCGTTCCTCGCGTCGTTTTACATCGAAATTTGTCATGAGAAATGCACAAACGCGGTTCTGGAGCCCAAAAAACACGAGATCAGGATTTGGGAATGCTCGCGATTTTCTCGTCAACGGTTTCTCGGATCGCAATTCTGTCGCTTCCAATGTGTTCGTCGTGTCATTTTAGGTCGGAAATAGTCACGAGGAGTGCACGTGAACGTTTGTGGAGTCCAAAAAACACGAGTTCAGGTTCTGGGAATGCTCGCGATTTTCTCGTCAACGTTTTCTCGGATCGTAATTCTGTCGCTTCCAACGTGTTCCTCGTGTCACTTTACGTCAGAAATAGTCACGAGGAGTGCACGTGAACGTTTGTGGAGTCCAAAAAACACGAGTTCAGGTTCTGGGAATGCTCGCGATTTTCTCGTCAACGGTTTCTCGGATCGCAATTCTGTCACTTCCAACGTGTTCCTCGCGTCATTTTACGTCGGAAATAGTGACGAGAAATGCACGTAAACGTTTCTGGATTCCAAAAAACACGAGTTCAGGTTTTGGGAATGCTCGCGATTTTCTCGTCAACGGTTTCTCGGATCGCAATTCTGTCGCCTCCATCGCGTTCCTAGCGTCATTTTACGTCGGAAATAGTCACGAGCAGTGCATGTGAACGTTTGTCGAGCCCAAAAAACACGAGATCAGGATTTGGGAATGCTCGCGATTTTCTCGTCAACGTTTTCTCGGATCGCAATTCTGTCGCTTCCAACGCGTTCCTCGCGTCATTATACATCGGAATTAGTCATGAGAAATGCACAAACACGGTTCTGGAGTTCAAAAAACACGAGATGAGGTTTTGGGAATGCTCGCGATTTTCTCGTCAATGGTTTCTCGGATCGCAATTCTGTCGCTTCCAACGCGTTCCTCGCGTCATTATACATCGGAATTAGTCATGAGAAATGCACAAACACGGTTCTGGAGTTCAAAAAACACGAGATGAGGTTTTGGGAATGCTCGCGATTTTCTCGTCAATGGTTTCTCGGATCGCAATTCTGTCGCTTCCATCGCGTTCCTAGCGTCATTTTACGTCGGAAATAGTCACGAGCAGTGCACGTAAACGTTTCTGGAGTCCAAAAAACACGAGTTCAGATTTTGGGAATGCTCGCGATTTTCTCGTCAACGGTTTCCCGGATCGCAATTATGTCGCTTCCAACGTGTTCCTCGTGTCATTTTCCGTCGGAAATAGTCACGAGCAGTGCACGTGAACGTTTCTGGAGCCCAAAAAACACGAGATCAGGATTTGGGAATGCTCGCGATTTTCTCGTCAACGGTTTCTCGGATCGCAATTCTGTCGCTTCCAACGCGTTCCTCGCGTCATTTTACATCGGAATTATTCATGAGAAATGCACAAACGCGGTTCTGGAGTCCAAAAAACACGAGTTCAGTTTTTGGGAATGCTCGCGATTTTCTCGTCAACGGTTTCCCGGATCGCAATTATGTCGCTTCCAACGTGTTCCTCGTGTCATTTTCCGTCGGAAATAGTCACGAGCAGTGCACGTAAACGTTTGTGGAGTCCAAAAAACACGAGTTCAGGTTCTGGGAATGCTCGCGATTTTCTCGTCAACGTTTTCTCGGATCGCAATTCTGTAGCTTCCAACGTGGTCCTCGCGTCATTTTACATCCGAATTAGTCATGAGAAATGCACAAACACGGTTTTGGAGTTAAAAAAAACGAGATCAGGGTTTGGGAATGCTCCCGATTTTCTCGTTAACGGATGCTCGGATCGCAATTCTGTCGCTTCCAACGTGTTCCTCGTGTCATTTTACGTCGGAAATAGTCACGAGCAGTGCATGTGAACGTTTGTCGAGCCCAAAAAACACGAGATCAGGATTTGGGAATGCTCGCGATTTTCTCGTCAACGTTTTCTCGGATCGCAATTCTGTCGCTTCCAACGTGTTCCTCGTGTCATTTTACGTCAGAAATAGTCACGAGGAGTGCACGTGAACGTTTGTGGAGTCCAAAAAACACGAGTTCAGGTTCTGGGAATGCTCGCGATTTTCTCGTCAACGGTTTCTCGGATCGCAATTCTGTCACTTCCAACGTGTTCCTCGCGTCATTTTACGTCGAAAATAGTGACGAGAAATGCACGTAAACGTTTCTGGATTCCAAAAAACACGAGTTCAGGTTTTGGGAATGCTCGCGATTTTCTCGTCAACGGTTTCTCGGATCGCAATTCTGTCGCTTCCATCGCGTTCCTAGCGTCATTTTACGTCGGAAATAGTCACGAGCAGTGCATGTGAACGTTTGTCGAGCCCAAAAAACACGAGATCAGGATTTGGGAATGCTTGCGATTTTCTCGTCAACGTTTTCTCGGATCGCAATTCTGTCGCTTCCAACGTGTTCCTCGCGTCAGTTTACATCGAAATTTGTCATGAGAAATGCACAAACGCGGTTCTGGAGCCCAAAAAACACGAGATCAGGATTTGGGAATGCTCGCGATTTTCTCGTCAACGGTTTCTCGGATCGCAATTCTGTCGCTTCCAACGCGTTCCTCGCGTCATTTTACATCGGAATTAGTCATGAGAAATGCACAAACACGGTTCTGGAGTTCAAAAAACACGAGATGAGGTTTTGGGAATGCTCGCGATCTTCTCGTCAACGGTTTCTCGGATCGCAATTCTGTCGCTTCCAACGTGTTCCTCGTGTCATTTTACGTCAGAAATAGTCACGAGGAGTGCACGTGAACGTTTGTGGAGTCCAAAAAACACGAGTTCAGGATTAGGGAATGCACGCGATTTTATCGTCAACGGTTTGTCGGATCGCAATTCTGTCGCTTCCAACGCGTTCCTCGCGTCGTTTTACATCGAAATTTGTCATGAGAAATGCACAAACGCGGTTCTGGAGCCCAAAAAACACGAGATCAGGATTTGGGAATGCTCGCGATTTTCTCGTCAACGGTTTCTCGGATCGCAATTCTGTCGCTTCCAATGTGTTCCTCGTGTCATTTTACATCGGAATTAGTCATGAGAAATGCACAAACACGGTTCTGGAGTTCAAAAAACACGAGATGAGGTTTTGGGAATGCTCGCGATCTTCTCGTCAACGGTTTCTCGGATCGCAATTCTGTCGCTTCCAACGTGTTCCTCGTGTCATTTTACGTCAGAAATAGTCACGAGGAGTGCACGTGAACGTTTGTGGAGTCCAAAAAACACGAGTTCAGGATTAGGGAATGCACGCGATTTTATCGTCAACGGTTTGTCGGATCGCAATTCTGTCGCTTCCAACGCGTTCCTCGCGTCGTTTTACATCGAAATTTGTCATGAGAAATGCACAAACGCGGTTCTGGAGCCCAAAAAACACGAGATCAGGATTTGGGAATGCTCGCGATTTTCTCGTCAACGGTTTCTCGGATCGCAATTCTGTCGCTTCCAATGTGTTCGTCGTGTCATTTTAGGTCGGAAATAGTCACGAGGAGTGCACGTGAACGTTTGTGGAGTCCAAAAAACACGAGTTCAGGTTCTGGGAATGCTCGCGATTTTCTCGTCAACGTTTTCTCGGATCGCAATTCTGTCGCTTCCAACGTGTTCCTCGTGTCACTTTACGTCAGAAATAGTCACGAGGAGTGCACGTGAACGTTTGTGGAGTCCAAAAAACACGAGTTCAGGTTCTGGGAATGCTCGCGATTTTCTCGTCAACGGTTTCTCGGATCGCAATTCTGTCACTTCCAACGTGTTCCTCGCGTCATTTTACGTCGGAAATAGTGACGAGAAATGCACGTAAACGTTTCTGGATTCCAAAAAACACGAGTTCAGGTTTTGGGAATGCTCGCGATTTTCTCGTCAACGGTTTCTCGGATCGCAATTCTGTCGCCTCCATCGCGTTCCTAGCGTCATTTTACGTCGGAAATAGTCACGAGCAGTGCATGTGAACGTTTGTCGAGCCCAAAAAACACGAGATCAGGATTTGGGAATGCTCGCGATTTTCTCGTCAACGTTTTCTCGGATCGCAATTCTGTCGCTTCCAACGTGTTCCTCGCGTCAGTTTACATCGAAATTTGTCATGAGAAATGCACAAACGCGGTTCTGGAGCCCAAAAAACACGAGATCAGGATTTGGGAATGCTCGCGATTTTCTCGTCAACGGTTTCTCGGATCGCAATTCTGTCGCTTCCAACGCGTTCCTCGCGTCATTATACATCGGAATTAGTCATGAGAAATGCACAAACACGGTTCTGGAGTTCAAAAAACACGAGATGAGGTTTTGGGAATGCTCGCGATTTTCTCGTCAATGGTTTCTCGGATCGCAATTCTGTCGCTTCCATCGCGTTCCTAGCGTCATTTTACGTCGGAAATAGTCACGAGCAGTGCACGTAAACGTTTCTGGAGTCCAAAAAACACGAGTTCAGATTTTGGGAATGCTCGCGATTTTCTCGTCAACGGTTTCCCGGATCGCAATTATGTCGCTTCCAACGTGTTCCTCGTGTCATTTTCCGTCGGAAATAGTCACGAGCAGTGCACGTGAACGTTTCTGGAGCCCAAAAAACACGAGATCAGGATTTGGGAATGCTCGCGATTTTCTCGTCAACGGTTTCTCGGATCGCAATTCTGTCGCTTCCAACGCGTTCCTCGCGTCATTTTACATCGGAATTATTCATGAGAAATGCACAAACGCGGTTCTGGAGTCCAAAAAACACGAGTTCAGTTTTTGGGAATGCTCGCGATTTTCTCGTCAACGGTTTCCCGGATCGCAATTATGTCGCTTCCAACGTGTTCCTCGTGTCATTTTCCGTCGGAAATAGTCACGAGCAGTGCACGTAAACGTTTGTGGAGTCCAAAAAACACGAGTTCAGGTTCTGGGAATGCTCGCGATTTTCTCGTCAACGTTTTCTCGGATCGCAATTCTGTAGCTTCCAACGTGGTCCTCGCGTCATTTTACATCCGAATTAGTCATGAGAAATGCACAAACACGGTTTTGGAGTTAAAAAAAACGAGATCAGGGTTTGGGAATGCTCCCGATTTTCTCGTTAACGGATGCTCGGATCGCAATTCTGTCGCTTCCAACGTGTTCCTCGTGTCATTTTACGTCGGAAATAGTCACGAGCAGTGCATGTGAACGTTTGTCGAGCCCAAAAAACACGAGATCAGGATTTGGGAATGCTCGCGATTTTCTCGTCAACGTTTTCTCGGATCGCAATTCTGTCGCTTCCAACGTGTTCCTCGCGTCAGTTTACATCGAAATTTGTCATGAGAAATGCACAAACGCGGTTCTGGAGCCCAAAAAACACGAGATCAGGATTTGGGAATGCTCGCGATTTTCTCGTCAACGGTTTCTCGGATCGCAATTCTGTCGCTTCCAATGTGTTCCTCGTGTCATTTTAGGTCGGAAATAGTCACGAGCAGTGCATGTGAACGTTTGTGGAGCCCAAAAAACACGAGATCAGGATTTGGGAATGCTCGCGATTTTCTCGTCAACGTTTTCTCGGATCGCAATTCTGTCGCTTCCAACGTGTTCCTCGTGTCATTTTACGTCAGAAATAGTCACGAGGAGTGCACGTGAACGTTTGTGGAGTCCAAAAAACACGAGTTCAGGTTCTGGGAATGCTCGCGATTTTCTCGTCAACGGTTTCTCGGATCGCAATTCTGTCACTTCCAACGTGTTCCTCGCGTCATTTTACGTCGAAAATAGTGACGAGAAATGCACGTAAACGTTTCTGGATTCCAAAAAACACGAGTTCAGGTTTTGGGAATGCTCGCGATTTTCTCGTCAACGGTTTCTCGGATCGCAATTCTGTCGCTTCCATCGCGTTCCTAGCGTCATTTTACGTCGGAAATAGTCACGAGCAGTGCATGTGAACGTTTGTCGAGCCCAAAAAACACGAGATCAGGATTTGGGAATGCTTGCGATTTTCTCGTCAACGTTTTCTCGGATCGCAATTCTGTCGCTTCCAACGTGTTCCTCGCGTCAGTTTACATCGAAATTTGTCATGAGAAATGCACAAACGCGGTTCTGGAGCCCAAAAAACACGAGATCAGGATTTGGGAATGCTCGCGATTTTCTCGTCAACGGTTTCTCGGATCGCAATTCTGTCGCTTCCAACGCGTTCCTCGCGTCATTTTACATCGGAATTAGTCATGAGAAATGCACAAACACGGTTCTGGAGTTCAAAAAACACGAGATGAGGTTTTGGGAATGCTCGCGATTTTCTCGTCAACGGTTTCTCGGATCGCAATTCTGTCGCTTCCAACGTGTTCCTCGTGTCATTTTACATCGGAAATAGTCACGAGTAGTGCACGTAAACGTTTCTGGATTCCAAAAAACACGAGTTCAGGTTTTGGGAATGCTCGCGATTTTCTCGTCAATGGTTTCTCGGATCGCAATTCTGTCACTTCCAACGTGTTCCTCGCGTCATTTTACGTCGGAAATAGTGACGAGAAATGCACGTAAACGTTTCTGGAGTCCAAAAAACACGAGTTCAGGTTTTGGGAATGCTCGCGATTTTCTCGTCAACGGTTTCCCGGATCGCAATTATGTCGCTTCCAACGTGTTCCTCGCGTCATTTTACATCGGAATTAGTCATGAGAAATGCACAAACACGGTTCTGGAATTAAAAAAACACGAGATCAGTGTTTGGGAATGCTCGCGATTTTCTCGTCAATGGTTTCTCGGATCGCAATTCTGTCACTTCCAACGTGTTCCTCGCGTCATTTTACGTCGGAAATAGTGACGAGAAATGCACGTAAACGTTTCTGGAGTCCAAAAAACACGAGTTCAGGTTTTGGGAATGCTCGCGATTTTCTCGTCAACGGTTTCCCGGATCGCAATTATGTCGCTTCCAACGTGTTCCTTGTGTCATTTTACGTCGGAAATAGTCACGAGCAGTGCACGTAAACGTTTGTGGAGTCCAAAAAACACGAGTTCAGGTTCTGGGAATGCTCGCGATTTTCTCGTCAACGTTTTCTCGGATCGCAATTCTGTCGCTTCCAACGCGTTCCTCGCGTCATTTTACATCGGAATTAGTCATGAGAAATGCACAAACGCGGTTCTGGAGTCCAAAAAACACGAGTTCAGGTTTTGGGAATGGTCGCGATTTTCTCGTCAACGGTTTCTCGGATCGCAATTCTGTCGCTTCCAACGCGTTCCTCGCGTCATTTTACATCGGAATTAGTCATGAGAAATGCACAAACACGGTTCTGGAATTAAAAAAACACGTGATCAGTGTTTGGGAATGCTCGCGATTTTCTCGTCAATGGTTTCTCGGATCGCAATTCTGTCACTTCCAACGTGTTCCTCGCGTCATTTTACATCGGAATTAGTCATGAGAAATGCACAAACACGGTTCTGGAATTAAAAAAACACGAGATCAGTGTTTGGGAATGCTCGCGATTTTCTCGTCAATGGTTTCTCGGATCGCAATTCTGTCACTTCCAACGTGTTCCTCGCGTCATTTTACGTCGGAAATAGTGACGAGAAATGCACGTAAACGTTTCTGGAGTCCAAAAAACACGAGTTCAGGTTTTGGGAATGCTCGCGATCTTCTCGTCAACGGTTTCTCGGATCGCAATTCTGTCGCTTCCATCGCGTTTCTAGCGTCATTTTACGTCGGAAATAGTCACGAGCAGTGCACGTAAACGTTTCTGGAGTCCAAAAAACACGAGATCAGGATTTGGGAATGCTCGCGATTTTCTCGTCAACGTTTTCTCGGATCGCAATTCTGTCGCTTCCAACGTGTTCCTCGCGTCAGTTTACATCGAAATTTGTCATGAGAAATGCACAAACGCGGTTCTGGAGCCCAAAAAACACGAGATCAGGATTTGGGAATGCTCGCGATTTTCTCGTCAACGGTTTCTCGGATCGCAATTCTGTCGCTTCCAATGTGTTCCTCGTGTCATTTTAGGTCGGAAATAGTCACGAGCAGTGCATGTGAACGTTTGTGGAGCCCAAAAAACACGAGATCAGGATTTGGGAATGCTCGCGATTTTCTCGTCAACGTTTTCTCGGATCGCAATTCTGTCGCTTCCAACGTGTTCCTCGTGTCATTTTACGTCAGAAATAGTCACGAGGAGTGCACGTGAACGTTTGTGGAGTCCAAAAAACACGAGTTCAGGTTCTGGGAATGCTCGCGATTTTCTCGTCAACGGTTTCTCGGATCGCAATTCTGTCACTTCCAACGTGTTCCTCGCGTCATTTTACGTCGAAAATAGTGACGAGAAATGCACGTAAACGTTTCTGGATTCCAAAAAACACGAGTTCAGGTTTTGGGAATGCTCGCGATTTTCTCGTCAACGGTTTCTCGGATCGCAATTCTGTCGCTTCCATCGCGTTCCTAGCGTCATTTTACGTCGGAAATAGTCACGAGCAGTGCATGTGAACGTTTGTCGAGCCCAAAAAACACGAGATCAGGATTTGGGAATGCTTGCGATTTTCTCGTCAACGTTTTCTCGGATCGCAAT
Organism: Crossocerus cetratus; assembly: GCA_963675795.1. NCBI lineage: Eukaryota > Metazoa > Arthropoda > Insecta > Hymenoptera > Crabronidae > Crossocerus > Crossocerus cetratus. The sequence goes on from CAVMBF010000002.1 coordinate 2,228,563, forward strand.
TCTGTCGCTTCCAACGTGTTCCTCGCGTCAGTTTACATCGAAATTTGTCATGAGAAATGCACAAACGCGGTTCTGGAGCCCAAAAAACACGAGATCAGGATTTGGGAATGCTCGCGATTTTCTCGTCAACGGTTTCTCGGATCGCAATTCTGTCGCTTCCAACGCGTTCCTCGCGTCATTTTACATCGGAATTAGTCATGAGAAATGCACAAACACGGTTCTGGAGTTCAAAAAACACGAGATGAGGTTTTGGGAATGCTCGCGATTTTCTCGTCAACGGTTTCTCGGATCGCAATTCTGTCGCTTCCAACGTGTTCCTCGTGTCATTTTACATCGGAAATAGTCACGAGTAGTGCACGTAAACGTTTCTGGATTCCAAAAAACACGAGTTCAGGTTTTGGGAATGCTCGCGATTTTCTCGTCAATGGTTTCTCGGATCGCAATTCTGTCACTTCCAACGTGTTCCTCGCGTCATTTTACGTCGGAAATAGTGACGAGAAATGCACGTAAACGTTTCTGGAGTCCAAAAAACACGAGTTCAGGTTTTGGGAATGCTCGCGATTTTCTCGTCAACGGTTTCCCGGATCGTAATTATGTCGCTTCCAACGTGTTCCTCGCGTCATTTTACATCGGAATTAGTCATGAGAAATGCACAAACACGGTTCTGGAATTAAAAAAACACGAGATCAGTGTTTGGGAATGCTCGCGATTTTCTCGTCAATGGTTTCTCGGATCGCAATTCTGTCACTTCCAACGTGTTCCTCGCGTCATTTTACGTCGGAAATAGTGACGAGAAATGCACGTAAACGTTTCTGGAGTCCAAAACGTGTTCCTTGTGTCATTTTACGTCGGAAATAGTCACGAGCAGTGCACGTAAACGTTTGTGGAGTCCAAAAAACACGAGTTCAGGTTCTGGGAATGCTCGCGATTTTCTCGTCAACGTTTTCTCGGATCGCAATTCTGTCGCTTCCAACGCGTTCCTCGCGTCATTTTACATCGGAATTAGTCATGAGAAATGCACAAACGCGGTTCTGGAGTCCAAAAAACACGAGTTCAGGTTTTGGGAATGGTCGCGATTTTCTCGTCAACGGTTTCTCGGATCGCAATTCTGTCGCTTCCAACGCGTTCCTCGCGTCATTTTACATCGGAATTAGTCATGAGAAATGCACAAACACGGTTCTGGAATTAAAAAAACACGTGATCAGTGTTTGGGAATGCTCGCGATTTTCTCGTCAATGGTTTCTCGGATCGCAATTCTGTCACTTCCAACGTGTTCCTCGCGTCATTTTACATCGGAATTAGTCATGAGAAATGCACAAACACGGTTCTGGAATTAAAAAAACACGAGATCAGTGTTTGGGAATGCTCGCGATTTTCTCGTCAATGGTTTCTCGGATCGCAATTCTGTCACTTCCAACGTGTTCCTCGCGTCATTTTACGTCGGAAATAGTGACGAGAAATGCACGTAAACGTTTCTGGAGTCCAAAAAACACGAGTTCAGGTTTTGGGAATGCTCGCGATCTTCTCGTCAACGGTTTCTCGGATCGCAATTCTGTCGCTTCCATCGCGTTTCTAGCGTCATTTTACGTCGGAAATAGTCACGAGCAGTGCACGTAAACGTTTCTGGAGTCCAAAAAACACGAGTTCAGGTTTTGGGAATGCTCGCGATTTTCTCGTCAACGGGTTCTCAGATCGCAATTCTGTCGCTTCCAACGTGTTCCTCGTGGCATTTTACGTCGGAAATAGTCACGAGCAGTGCATGTGAACGTTTGTCCAGCCCAAAAAACACGAGATCAGGATTTGGGAATGCTCGCGATTTTCTCGTCAACGGTTTCTCGGATCGCAATTCTGTCGCTTCCAACGCGTTCCTCGCGTCATTTTACATCGGAATTAGTCATGAGAAATGCACAAGCACGGTTCTGGAGTTCAAAAAACACGAGATGAGGTTTTGGGAATGCTCGCGATCTTCTCGTCAACGGTTTCTCGGATCGCAATTCTGTCGCTTCCAACGCGTTCCTCGCGTCGTTTTACATCGGAATCAGTCACGAGAAATGCACAAACACGGTTCTGGAATTCAAAAAACACGAGTTCAGGTTTTGGGAATGCTCGCGATTTTCTCGTCAACGGTTTCTCAGATCGCAATTCTGTCGCTTCCAACGTGTTCCTCGTGTCATTTTACCTCGGAAATAGTCACGAGCAGTGCATGTGAACGTTTGTCGAGCCCAAAAAACACGAGATCAGGATTTGGGAATGCTCGCGATTTTCTCGTCAACGTTTTCTCGGATCGCAATTCTGTCGCTTCCAACGTGTTCCTCGCGTCAGTTTACATCGAAATTTGTCATGAGATATGCACAAACGCGGTTCTGGAGCCCAAAAAACACGATATCAGGATTTGGGAATGCTTGCGATTTTCTCGTCAACGGTTTCTCAGATCGCAATTCTGTCGCTTCCAACGCGTTCCTCGCGTCATTTTACATCGGAATTAGTCATGAAAAATGCACAAACACGGTTCTGGAGTTCAAAAAACACGAGATGAGGTTTTGGGAATGCTCGCGATCTTCTCGTCAACGGTTTCTCGGATCGCAATTCTGTCGCTTCCAACGTGTTCCTCGTGTCATTTTACGTCAGAAATAGTCACGAGGAGTGCACGTGAACGTTTGTGGAGTCCAAAAAACACGAGTTCCGGTTCTGGGAATGCTCGCGATTTTCTCGTCAACGGTTTCTCGGATCGCAATTCTGTCACTTCCAACGTGTTCCTAGCGTCATTTTACGTCGAAAATAGTGACGAGAAAAGCACGTAAACGTTTCTGGATTCCAAAAAACACGAGTTCAGGTTTTGGGAATGCTCGCGATTTTCTCGTCAACGGTTTCTCGGATCGCAATTCTGTCGCTTCCATCGCGTTCCTAGCGTCATTTTACGTCGGAAATAGTCACGAGCAGTGCATGTGAACGTTTGTCGAGCCCAAAAAACACGAGATCAGGATTTGGGAATGCTCGCGATTTTCTCGTCAACGTTTTCTCGGATCGCAATTCTGTCGCTTCCAACGTGTTCCTCGCGTCAGTTTACATCGAAATTTGTCATGAGAAATGCACAAACGCGGTTCTGGAGCCCAAAAAACACGAGATCAGGATTTGGGAATGCTCGCGATTTTCTCGTCAACGGTTTCTCGGATCGCAATTCTGTCGCTTCCAACGCGTTCCTCGCGTCATTTTACATCGGAATTAGTCATGAGAAATGCACAAACAAGGTTCTGGAGTTCAAAAAACACGAGATGAGGTTTTGGGAATGCTCGCGATCTTCTCGTCAACGGTTTCTCGGATCGCAATTCTGTCGCTTCCAACGTGTTCCTCGTGTCATTTTACGTCAGAAATAGTCACGAGGAGTGCACGTGAACGTTTGTGGAGTCCAAAAAACACGAGTTCAGGATTAGGGAATGCACGCGATTTTATCGTCAACGGTTTGTCGGATCGCAATTCTGTCGCTTCCAACGCGTTCCTCGCGTCGTTTTACATCGAAATTTGTCATGAGAAATGCACAAACGCGGTTCTGGAGCCCAAAAAACACGAGATCAGGATTTGGGAATGCTCGCGATTTTCTCGTCAACGGTTTCTCGGATCGCAATTCTGTCGCTTCCAATGTGTTCGTCGTGTCATTTTAGGTCGGAAATAGTCACGAGGAGTGCACGTGAACGTTTGTGGAGTCCAAAAAACACGAGTTCAGGTTCTGGGAATGCTCGCGATTTTCTCGTCAACGTTTTCTCGGATCGCAATTCTGTCGCTTCCAACGTGTTCCTCGTGTCATTTTACGTCAGAAATAGTCACGAGGAGTGCACGTGAACGTTTGTGGAGTCCAAAAAACACGAGTTCAGGTTCTGGGAATGCTCGCGATTTTCTCGTCAACGGTTTCTCGGATCGCAATTCTGTCACTTCCAACGTGTTCCTCGCGTCATTTTACGTCGGAAATAGTGACGAGAAATGCACGTAAACGTTTCTGGATTCCAAAAAACACGAGTTCAGGTTTTGGGAATGCTCGCGATTTTCTCGTCAACGGTTTCTCGGATCGCAATTCTGTCGCTTCCAACGCGTTCCTCGCGTCATTATACATCGGAATTAGTCATGAGAAATGCACAAACACGGTTCTGGAGTTCAAAAAACACGAGATGAGGTTTTGGGAATGCTCGCGATTTTCTCGTCAATGGTTTCTCGGATCGCAATTCTGTCGCTTCCATCGCGTTCCTAGCGTCATTTTACGTCGGAAATAGTCACGAGCAGTGCACGTAAACGTTTCTGGAGTCCAAAAAACACGAGTTCAGATTTTGGGAATGCTCGCGATTTTCTCGTCAACGGTTTCCCGGATCGCAATTATGTCGCTTCCAACGTGTTCCTCGTGTCATTTTCCGTCGGAAATAGTCACGAGCAGTGCACGTAAACGTTTCTGGAGCCCAAAAAACACGAGATCAGGATTTGGGAATGCTCGCGATTTTCTCGTCAACGGTTTCTCGGATCGCAATTCTGTCGCTTCCAACGCGTTCCTCGCGTCATTTTACATCGGAATTATTCATGAGAAATGCACAAACATGGTTCTGGAGTCCAAAAAACACGAGTTCAGTTTTTGGGAATGCTCGCGATTTTCTCGTCAACGGTTTCCCGGATCGTAATTATGTCGCTTCCAACGTGTTCCTCGTGTCATTTTCCGTCGGAAATAGTCACGAGCAGTGCACGTAAACGTTTCTGGAGCCCAAAAAACACGAGATCAGGATTTGGGAATGCTCGCGATTTTCTCGTCAACGGTTTCTCGGATCGCAATTCTGTCGCTTCCAACGCGTTCCTCGCGTCATTTTACATCGGAATTATTCATGAGAAATGCACAAACATGGTTCTGGAGTTCAAAAAACACGAGTTCAGGTTCTGGGAATGCTCGCGATTTTCTCGTCAACGTTTTCTCGGATCGCAATTCTGTAGCTTCCAACGTGGTCCTCGCGTCATTTTACATCCGAATTAGTCATGAGAAATGCACAAACACGGTTCTGGAGTTAAAAAAAACGAGATCAGGGTTTGGGAATGCTCCCGATTTTCTCGTTAACGGATGCTCGGATCGCAATTCTGTCGCTTCCAACGTGTTCCTCGTGTCATTTTACGTCGGAAATAGTCACGAGCAGTGCATGTGAACGTTTGTCGAGCCCAAAAAACACGAGATCAGGATTTGGGAATGCTCGCGATTTTCTCGTCAACGTTTTCTCGGATCGCAATTCTGTCGCTTCCAACGTGTTCCTCGCGTCAGTTTACATCGAAATTTGTCATGAGAAATGCACAAACGCGGTTCTGGAGCCCAAAAAACACGAGATCAGGATTTGGGAATGCTCGCGATTTTCTCGTCAACGGTTTCTCGGATCGCAATTCTGTCGCTTCCAATGTGTTCCTCGTGTCATTTTAGGTCGGAAATAGTCACGAGCAGTGCATGTGAACGTTTGTGGAGCCCAAAAAACACGAGATCAGGATTTGGGAATGCTCGCGATTTTCTCGTCAACGTTTTCTCGGATCGCAATTCTGTCGCTTCCAACGTGTTCCTCGTGTCATTTTACGTCAGAAATAGTCACGAGGAGTGCACGTGAACGTTTGTGGAGTCCAAAAAACACGAGTTCAGGTTCTGGGAATGCTCGCGATTTTCTCGTCAACGGTTTCTCGGATCGCAATTCTGTCACTTCCAACGTGTTCCTCGCGTCATTTTACGTCGAAAATAGTGACGAGAAATGCACGTAAACGTTTCTGGATTCCAAAAAACACGAGTTCAGGTTTTGGGAATGCTCGCGATTTTCTCGTCAACGGTTTCTCGGATCGCAATTCTGTCGCTTCCATCGCGTTCCTAGCGTCATTTTACGTCGGAAATAGTCACGAGCAGTGCATGTGAACGTTTGTCGAGCCCAAAAAACACGAGATCAGGATTTGGGAATGCTTGCGATTTTCTCGTCAACGTTTTCTCGGATCGCAATTCTGTCGCTTCCAACGTGTTCCTCGCGTCAGTTTACATCGAAATTTGTCATGAGAAATGCACAAACGCGGTTCTGGAGCCCAAAAAACACGAGATCAGGATTTGGGAATGCTCGCGATTTTCTCGTCAACGGTTTCTCGGATCGCAATTCTGTCGCTTCCAACGCGTTCCTCGCGTCATTTTACATCGGAATTAGTCATGAGAAATGCACAAACACGGTTCTGGAGTTCAAAAAACACGAGATGAGGTTTTGGGAATGCTCGCGATCTTCTCGTCAACGGTTTCTCGGATCGCAATTCTGTCGCTTCCAACGTGTTCCTCGTGTCATTTTACGTCAGAAATAGTCACGAGGAGTGCACGTGAACGTTTGTGGAGTCCAAAAAACACGAGTTCAGGATTAGGGAATGCACGCGATTTTATCGTCAACGGTTTGTCGGATCGCAATTCTGTCGCTTCCAACGCGTTCCTCGCGTCGTTTTACATCGAAATTTGTCATGAGAAATGCACAAACGCGGTTCTGGAGCCCAAAAAACACGAGATCAGGATTTGGGAATGCTCGCGATTTTCTCGTCAACGGTTTCTCGGATCGCAATTCTGTCGCTTCCAATGTGTTCCTCGTGTCATTTTAGGTCAGAAATAGTCACGAGGAGTGCACGTGAACGTTTGTGGAGTCCAAAAAACACGAGTTCAGGTTCTGGGAATGCTCGCGATTTTCTCGTCAACGTTTTCTCGGATCGCAATTCTGTCGCTTCCAACGTGTTCCTCGTGTCATTTTACGTCAGAAATAGTCACGAGGAGTGCACGTGAACGTTTGTGGAGTCCAAAAAACACGAGTTCAGGTTCTGGGAATGCTCGCGATTTTCTCGTCAACGGTTTCTCGGATCGCAATTCTGTCGCCTCCATCGCGTTCCTAGCGTCATTTTACGTCGGAAATAGTCACGAGCAGTGCATGTGAACGTTTGTCGAGCCCAAAAAACACGAGATCAGGATTTGGGAATGCTCGCGATTTTCTCGTCAACGATTTCTCGGATCGCAATTCTGTCGCTTCCAACGTGTTCCTCGCGTCAGTTTACATCGAAATTTGTCATGAGAAATGCACAAACGCGGTTCTGGAGCCCAAAAAACACGAGATCAGGATTTGGGAATGCTCGCGATTTTCTCGTCAACGGTTTCTCGGATCGCAATTCTGTCGCTTCCAACGCGTTCCTCGCGTCATTTTACATCGGAATTAGTCATGAGAAATGCACAAACACGGTTCTGGAGTTCAAAAAACACGAGATGAGGTTTTGGGAATGCTCGCGATCTTCTCGTCAACGGTTTCTCGGATCGCAATTCTGTCGCTTCCAACGTGTTCCTCGTGTCATTTTACGTCAGAAATAGTCACGAGGAGTGCACGTGAACGTTTGTGGAGTCCAAAAAACACGAGTTCAGGATTAGGGAATGCACGCGATTTTATCGTTAACGGTTTGTCGGATCGCAATTCTGTCGCTTCCAACGCGTTCCTCGCGTCGTTTTACATCGGAATTAGTCACGAGAAATGCACAAACACGGTTCTGGAATTCAAAAAACACGAGATCAGGGGTTGGGAATGCTCGCGATTTTCTCGTCAACGGTTTCTCGGATCGCAATTCTGTCACTTCCAACGTGTTCCTCGCGTCATTTACGTCGGAAATAGTGACGAGAAATGCACGTAAACGTTTCTTGATTCCAAAAAACACGAGTTCAGGTTTTGGGAATGCTCGCGATTTTCTTGTCAACGGTTTCTCGGATCGCAATTCTGTCGCTTCCAACGTGTTCCTCGTGTCATTTTACGTCGGAAATTGTCACGAGCAGTGCATGTGAGCGTTTGCGGAGCACAAAAAACACGGGATCAGGATTTGGGAATGCTCACGATTTTCTCGTCAACGTTTTCTCGGATCGCAATTCTGTCGCTTCCAACGCGTTCCTCGCGTCATTTTACATCGGAATTAGTCATGAGAAATGCACAAACGCGGTTCTGGAGTCCAAAAAACACGAGTTCAGGTTTTGGGAATGGTCGCGATTTTCTCGTCAACGGTTTCTCGGATCGCAATTCTGTCGCTTCCAACGCGTTCCTCGCGTCATTTTACATCGGAATTAGTCATGAGAAATGCACAAACACGGTTCTGGAATTAAAAAAACACGAGATCAGTGTTTGGGAATGCTCGCGATTTTCTCGTCAATGGTTTCTCGAATCGAAATTCTGTCACTTCCAACGTGTTCCTCGCGTCATTTCACGTCGGAAATAGTGACGAGAAATGCACGTAAACGTTTCTGGAGTCCAAAAAACACGAGTTCAGGTTTTGGGAATGCTCGCGATTTTCTCGTCAACGGTTTCCCGGATCGCAATTATGTCGCTTCCAACGTGTTCCTCGTGTCATTTTACGTCGGATATAGTCACGAGCAGTCCACGTAAACGTTTCTGGAGCCCAAAAAACACGACACCAGGATTTGGGAATGCTCGCGATTTTCTCGTCAACGGTTTCTCGGATCGCAATTCTGTCGCTTCCAACGCGTTCCTCGCGTCATTTTACATCGGAATTAGTTATGAGAAATGCACAAAGGCGGTTCTGGAGTCCAAAAAACACGAGTTCAGGTTTTGGGAATGCTCGTGATTTTCTCGTCAATGGTTTCTCGGATCGCAATTCTGTCACTTCCAACGTGTTCCTCGCGTCATTTTACGTCGGAAATAGTGACGAGAAATGCACGTAAACGTTTCTGGATTCCAAAAAACGCGAGTTCGGGTTTTGGGAATGCTCGCGATTTTCTCGTCAACGGGTTCTCGGATCGCAATTCTGTCGCTTCCATCGCGTTCCTAGCGTCATTTTACGTCGGAAATAGTCACGAGCAGTGCACGTAAACGTTTCTGGAGTCCAAAAAACACGAGTTCAGGTTTTGAGAATGCTCGCGATTTTCTCGTCAACGGTTTCTCGGATCGCAATTCTGTCGCTTCCATCGCGTTCCTAGCGTCATTTTACGTCGGAAATAGTCACGAGCAGTGCACGTAAACGTTTCTGGAGTCCAAAAAACACGAGTTCAGGTTTTGGGAATGCTCCCGATTTTCTCGTCAACGGTTTCCCGGATCGCAATTATGTCGCTTCCAACGTGTTCCTCGTGTCATTTTCCGTCGGAAATAGTCACGAGCAGTGCACGTAAACGTTTCTGGAGCCCAAAAAACACGAGATCAGGATTTGGGAATGGTCGCGATTTTCTCGTCAACGGTTTCTCGGATCGCAATTCTGTCGCTTCCAACGCGTTCCTCGCGTCATTTTACGTCGGAAATAGTCACGAGCAGTGCACGTAAACGTTTGTGGAGTCCAAAAAACACGAGTTCAGGTTCTGGGAATGCTCGCGATTTTCTCGTCAACGTTTTCTCGGATCGCAATTCTGTCGCTTCCAACGCGTTCCTCGCGTCATTTTACATCGGAATTAGTCATGAGAAATGCACAAACGCGGTTCTGGAGTCCAAAAAACACGAGTTCAGGTTTTGGGAATGGTCGCGATTTTCTCGTTAACGGTTTCTCGGATCGCAATTCTGTCGCTTCCAACGCGTTCCTCGCGTCATTTTACATCGGAATTAGTCATGAGAAATGCACAAACACGGTTCTGGAATTAAAAAAACACGAGATCAGTGTTTGGGAATGCTCGCGATTTTCTCGTCAATGGTTTCTCGGATCGAAATTCTGTCACTTCCAACGTGTTCCTCGCGTCATTTCACGTCGGAAATAGTGACGAGAAATGCACGTAAACGTTTCTGGAGTCCAAAAAACACGAGTTCAGGTTTTGGGAATGCTCGCGATTTTCTCGTCAACGGTTTCCCGGATCGCAATTATGTCGCTTCCAACGTGTTCCTCGTGTCATTTTACGTCGGATATAGACACGAGCAGTGCACGTAAACGTTTCTGGAGCCCAAAAAACACGAGACCAGGATTTGGGAATGCTCGCGATTTTCTCGTCAACGGTTTCTCGGATCGCAATTCTGTCGCTTCCAACGCGTTCCTCGCGTCATTTTACATCGGAATTAGTTATGAGAAATGCACAAACGCGGTTCTGGAGTCCAAAAAACACGAGTTCAGGTTTTGGGAATGCTCGTGATTTTCTCGTCAATGGTTTCTCGGATCGCAATTCTGTCACTTCCAACGTGTTCCTCGCGTCATTTTACGTCGGAAATAGTGACGAGAAATGCACGTAAACGTTTCTGGATTCCAAAAAACGCGAGTTCGGGTTTTGGGAATGCTCGCGATTTTCTCGTCAACGGGTTCTCGGATCGCAATTCTGTCGCTTCCATCGCGTTCCTAGCGTCATTTTACGTCGGAAATAGTCACGAGCAGTGCACGTAAACGTTTCTGGAGTCCAAAAAACACGAGATGAGGTTTTGGGAATGCTCGCGATCTTCTCGTCAACGGTTTCTCGGATCGCAATTCTGTCGCTTCCAACGTGTTCCTCGTGTCATTTTACGTCAGAAATAGTCACGAGGAGTGCACGTGAACGTTTGTGGAGTCCAAAAAACACGAGTTCAGGATTAGGGAATGCACGCGATTTTATCGTCAACGGTTTGTCGGATCGCAATTCTGTCGCTTCCAACGCGTTCCTCGCGTCATTTTACATCTGAATTAGTCATGAGAAATGCACAAACACGGTTCTGGAGTTCAAAAAAAACGAGATCAGGGTTTGGGAATGCTCCCGATTTTCTCGTTAACGGATGCTCGGATCGCAATTCTGTCGCTTCCAACGCGTTCCTCGCGTCATTTTACATCGGAATTAGTCATGAGAAATGCACAACCGCGGTTCTGGAGTCCAAAAAACACGAGTTCAGGTTTTGGGAATGGTCGCGATTTTCTCGTCAACGGTTTCTCGGATCGCAATTCTGTCGCTTCCAACGCGTTCCTCGCGTCAGTTTACATCGAAATTTGTCATGAGAAATGCACAAACGCGGTTCTGGAGCCCAAAAAACACGAGATCAGGATTTGGGAATGCTCGCGATTTTCTCGTCAACGGTTTCTCGGATCGCAATTCTGTCGCTTCCAACGCGTTCCTCGCGTCATTTTACATCGGAATTAGTCATGAGAAATGCACAAACACGGTTCTGGAGTTAAAAAAAAAACGAGATCAGGGTTTGGGAATGCTCCCGATTTTCTCGTTAACGGATGCCCGGATCGCAATTCTGTCGCTTCCAACGCGTTCCTCGCGTCATTTTACATCGGAATTAGTCATGAGAAATGCACAAACGCGGTTCTGGAGTCCAAAAAACACGAGTTCAGGTTTTGGGAATGGTCGCGATTTTCTCGTCAACGGTTTCTCGGATCGCAATTCTGTCGCTTCCAACGCGTTCCTCGCGTCAGTTTACATCGAAATTTGTCATGAGAAATGCACAAACGCGGTTCTGGAGCCCAAAAAACACGAGATCAGGATTTGGGAATGCTCGCGATTTTCTCGTCAACGGTTTCTCGGATCGCAATTCTGTCGCTTCCAACGCGTTCCTCGCGTCATTTTACATCGGAATTAGTCATGAGAAATGCACAAACACGGTTCTGGAGTTCAAAAAACACGAGATGAGGTTTTGGGAATGCTCGCGATCTTCTCGTCAACGGTTTCTCGGATCGCAATTCTGTCGCTTCCAACGTGTTCCTCGTGTCATTTTACGTCAGAAATAGTCACGAGGAGTGCACGTGAACGTTTGTGGAGTCCAAAAAACACGAGTTCAGGATTAGGGAATGCACGCGATTTTATCGTCAACGGTTTGTCGGATCGCAATTCTGTCGCTTCCAACGCGTTCCTCGCGTCGTTTTACATCGAAATTTGTCATGAGAAATGCACAAACGCGGTTCTGGAGCCCAAAAAACACGAGATCAGGATTTGGGAATGCTCGCGATTTTCTCGTCAACGGTTTCTCGGATCGCAATTCTGTCGCTTCCAATGTGTTCCTCGTGTCATTTTAGGTCAGAAATAGTCACGAGGAGTGCACGTGAACGTTTGTGGAGTCCAAAAAACACGAGTTCAGGTTCTGGGAATGCTCGAGCTTTTCTCGTCAACGGTTTCTCGGATCGCAATTCTGTCGCCTCCATCGCGTTCCTAGCGTCATTTTACGTCGGAAATAGTCACGAGCAGTGCATGTGAACGTTTGTCGAGCCCAAAAAACACGAGATCAGGATTTGGGAATGCTCGCGATTTTCTCGTCAACGATTTCTCGGATCGCAATTCTGTCGCTTCCAACGTGTTCCTCGCGTCAGTTTACATCGAAATTTGTCATGAGAAATGCACAAACGCGGTTCTGGAGCCCAAAAAACACGAGATCAGGATTTGGGAATGCTCGCGATTTTCTCGTCAACGGTTTCTCGGATCGCAATTCTGTCGCTTCCAACGCGTTCCTCGCGTCATTTTACATCGGAATTAGTCATGAGAAATGCACAAACACGGTTCTGGAGTTCAAAAAACACGAGATGAGGTTTTGGGAATGCTCGCGATCTTCTCGTCAACGGTTTCTCGGATCGCAATTCTGTCGCTTCCAACGTGTTCCTCGTGTCATTTTACGTCAGAAATAGTCACGAGGAGTGCACGTGAACGTTTGTGGAGTCCAAAAAACACGAGTTCAGGATTAGGGAATGCACGCGATTTTATCGTCAACGGTTTGTCGGATCGCAATTCTGTCGCTTCCAACGCGTTCCTCGCGTCGTTTTACATCGGAATTAGTCACGAGAAATGCACAAACACGGTTCTGGAATTCAAAAAACACGAGATCAGGGGTTGGGAATGCTCGCGATTTTCTCGTCAACGGTTTCTCGGATCGCAATTCTGTCACTTCCAACGTGTTCCTCGCGTCATTTACGTCGGAAATAGTGACGAGAAATGCACGTAAACGTTTCTTGATTCCAAAAAACACGAGTTCAGGTTTTGGGAATGCTCGCGATTTTCTTGTCAACGGTTTCTCGGATCGCAATTCTGTCGCTTCCAACGTGTTCCTCGTGTCATTTTACGTCGGAAATTGTCACGAGCAGTGCATGTGAGCGTTTGCGGAGACCAAAAAACACGGGATCAGGATTTGGGAATGCTCGCGATTTTCTCGTCAACGTTTTCTCGGATCGCAATTCTGTCGCTTCCAACGCGTTCCTCGCGTCATTTTACATCGGAATTAGTCATGAGAAATGCACAAACGCGGTTCTGGAGTCCAAAAAACACGAGTTCAGGTTTTGGGAATGGTCGCGATTTTCTCGTCAACGGTTTCTCGGATCGCAATTCTGTCGCTTCCAACGCGTTCCTCGCGTCATTTTACATCGGAATTAGTCATGAGAAATGCACAAACATGGTTCTGGAATTAAAAAAACACGAGTTCAGGTTTTGGGAATGCTCGCGATTTTCTCGTCAACGGTTTCCCGGATCGCAATTATGTCGCTTCCAACGCGTTCCTCGCGTCATTTTACATCGGAATTAGTCATGAGAAATGCACAAACGCGGTTCTGGAGTCCAAAAAACACGAGTTCAGGTTTTGGGAATGGTCGCGATTTTCTCGTCAACGGTTTCTCGGATCGCAATTCTGTCGCTTCCAACGCGTTCCTCGCGCCATTTTACATCGGAATTAGTCATGAGAAATGCACAAACACGGTTCTGGAATTAAAAAAACACGAGATCAGTGTTTGGGAATGCTCGCGATTTTCTCGTCAATGGTTTCTCGGATCGAAATTCTGTCACTTCCAACGTGTTCCTCGCGTCATTTCACGTCGGAAATAGTGACGAGAAATGCACGTAAACGTTTCTGGAGTCCAAAAAACACGAGTTCAGGTTTTGGGAATGCTCGCGATTTTCTCGTCAACGGTTTCCCGGATCGCAATTATGTCGCTTCCAACGTGTTCCTCGTGTCATTTTACGTCGGAAATAGTCACGAGCAGTGCACGTAAACGTTTCTGGAGCCCAAAAAACACGAGACCAGGATTTGGGAATGCTCGCGATTTTCTCGTCAACGGTTTCTCGGATCGCAATTCTGTCGCTTCCAACGCGTTCCTCGCGTCATTTTACATCGGAATTAGTTATGAGAAATGCACAAACGCGGTTCTGGAGTCCAAAAAACACGAGTTCAGGTTTTGGGAATGCTCGTGATTTTCTCGTCAATGGTTTCTCGGATCGCAATTCTGTCACTTCCAACGTGTTCCTCGCGTCATTTTACGTCGGAAATAGTGACGAGAAATGCACGTAAACGTTTCTGGATTCCAAAAAACGCGAGTTCGGGTTTTGGGAATGCTCGCGATTTTCTCGTCAACGGGTTCTCGGATCGCAATTCTGTCGCTTCCATCGCGTTCCTAGCGTCATTTTACGTCGGAAATAGTCACGAGCAGTGCACGTAAACGTTTCTGGAGTCCAAAAAACACGAGTTCAGGTTTTGAGAATGCTCGCGATTTTCTCGTCAACGGTTTCTCGGATCGCAATTCTGTCGCTTCCATCGCGTTCCTAGCGTCATTTTACGTCGGAAATAGTCACGAGCAGTGCACGTAAACGTTTCTGGAGCCCAAAAAACACGAGATCAGGATTTGGGAATGGTCGCGATTTTCTCGTCAACGGTTTCTCGGATCGCAATTCTGTCGCTTCCAACGCGTTCCTCGCGTCATTTTACGTCGGAAATAGTCACGAGCAGTGCACGTAAACGTTTCTGGAGTCCAAAAAACACGAGTTCAGGTTTTGGGAATGCTCCCGATTTTCTCGTCAACGGTTTCCCGGATCGCAATTATGTCGCTTCCAACGTGTTCCTCGTGTCATTTTCCGTCGGAAATAGTCACGAGCAGTGCACGTAAACGTTTCTGGAGCCCAAAAAACACGAGATCAGGATTTGGGAATGGTCGCGATTTTCTCGTCAACGGTTTCTCGGATCGCAATTCTGTCGCTTCCAACGCGTTCCTCGCGTCATTTTACGTCGGAAATAGTCACGAGCAGTGCACGTAAACGTTTGTGGAGTCCAAAAAACACGAGTTCAGGTTCTGGGAATGCTCGCGATTTTCTCGTCAACGTTTTCTCGGATCGCAATTCTGTCGCTTCCAACGCGTTCCTCGCGTCATTTTACATCGGAATTAGTCATGAGAAATGCACAAACGCGGTTCTGGAGTCCAAAAAACACGAGTTCAGGTTTTGGGAATGGTCGCGATTTTCTCGTTAACGGTTTCTCGGATCGCAATTCTGTCGCTTCCAACGCGTTCCTCGCGTCATTTTACATCGGAATTAGTCATGAGAAATGCACAAACACGGTTCTGGAATTAAAAAAACACGAGATCAGTGTTTGGGAATGCTCGCGATTTTCTCGTCAATGGTTTCTCGGATCGCAATTCTGTCACTTCCAACGTGTTCCTCGCGTCATTTTACGTCGGAAATAGTGACGAGAAATGCACGTAAACGTTTCTGGATTCCAAAAAACACGAGTTCGGGTTTTGGGAATGCTCGCGATTTTCTCGTCAGCGGTTTCTCGGATCGCAATTCTGTCGCTTCCATCGCGTTCCTAGCGTCATTTTACGTCGGAAATAGTCACGAGCAGTGCACGTAAATGTTTCTGGAGTCCAAAAAACACGAGTTCAGGTTTTGGGAATGCCCGCGATTTTCTCGTCAACGGTTTCCCGGATCGCAATTATGTCGCTTCCAACGTGTTCCTCGTGTCATTTTCCGTCGGAAATAGTCACGAGCAGTGCACGTAAACGTTTCTGGAGCCCAAAAAACACGAGATCAGGATTTGGGAATGCTCGCGATTTTCTCGTTAACGGATGCTCGGATCGCAATTCTGTCGCTTCCAACGCGTTCCTCGCGTCAGTTTACATCGGAATTAGTCATGAGAAATGCACAAACGCGGTTCTGGAGTCCAAAAAACACGAGTTCAGGTTTTGGGAATGGTCGCGGTTTTCTCGTCAACGGTTTCTCGGATCGCAATTCTGTCGCTTCCAACGCGTTCCTCGCGTCATTTTACATCGGAATTAGTCATGAGAAATGCACAAACACGGTTCTGGAATTAAAAAAACACGAGATCAGGGTTTGGGAATGCTCGGGATTTTCTCGTCAACGGTTTCTCGGATCGCAATTCTGTCACTTCCAACGTGTTCCTCGCGTCATTTTACGTCGGAAATAGTCACGAGCAGTGCATGTGAACGTTTGTCGAGCCCAAAAAACACGAGATCAGGATTTGGGAATGCTCGCGATTTTCTCGTCAACGTTTTCTCGGATCGCAATTCTGTCGCTTACAACGTGTTCCTCGCGTCAGTTTATATCGAAATTTGTCATGAGAAATGCACAAACGCGGTTCTGGAGCCCAAAAAACACGAGATCAGGATTTGGGAATGCTCGCGATTTTCTCGTCAACGGTTTCTCGGATCGCAATTCTGTCGCTTCCAACGCGTTCCTCGCGTCATTTTACATCGGAATTAGTCATGAGAAATGCACAAACACGGTTCTGGAGTTCAAAAAACACGAGATGAGGTTTTGGGAATGCTCGCGATCTTCTCGTCAACGGTTTCTCGGATCGCAATTCTGTCGCTTCCAACGTGTTCCTCGTGTCATTTTACGTCAGAAATAGTCACGAGGAGTGCACGTGAACGTTTGTGGAGTCCAAAAAACACGAGTTCAGGATTAGGGAATGCACGCGATTTTATCGTCAACGGTTTGTCGGATCGCAATTCTGTCGCTTCCAACGCGTTCCTCGCGTCGTTTTACATCGGAATTAGTCACGAGAAATGCACAAACACGGTTCTGGAATTCAAAAAACACGAGATCAGGGGTTGGGAATGCTCGCGATTTTCTCGTCAACGGTTTCTCGGATCGCAATTCTGTCACTTCCAACGTGTTCCTCGCGTCATTTACGTCGGAAATAGTGACGAGAAATGCACGTAAACGTTTCTTGATTCCAAAAAACACGAGTTCAGGTTTTGGGAATGCTCGCGATTTTCTTGTCAACGGTTTCTCGGATCGCAATTCTGTCGCTTCCAACGTGTTCCTCGTGTCATTTTACGTCGGAAATTGTCACCAGCAGTGCATGTGAGCGTTTGCGGAGACCAAAAAACACGGGATCAGGATTTGGGAATGCTCGCGATTTTCTCGTCAACGTTTTCTCGGATCGCAATTCTGTCGCTTCCAACGCGTTCCTCGCGTCATTTTACATCGGAATTAGTCATGAGAAATGCACAAACGCGGTTCTGGAGTCCAAAAAACACGAGTTCAGGTTTTGGGAATGGTCGCGATTTTCTCGTCAACGGTTTCTCGGATCGCAATTCTGTCGCTTCCAACGCGTTCCTCGCGTCATTTTACATCGGAATTAGTCATGAGAAATGCACAAACATGGTTCTGGAATTAAAAAAACACGAGTTCAGGTTTTGGGAATGCTCGCGATTTTCTCGTCAACGGTTTCCCGGATCGCAATTATGTCGCTTCCAACGCGTTCCTCGCGTCATTTTACATCGGAATTAGTCATGAGAAATGCACAAACGCGGTTCTGGAGTCCAAAAAACACGAGTTCAGGTTTTGGGAATGGTCGCGATTTTCTCGTCAACGGTTTCTCGGATCGCAATTCTGTCGCTTCCAACGCGTTCCTCGCGTCATTTTACATCGGAATTAGTCATGAGAAATGCACAAACACGGTTCTGGAATTAAAAAAACACGAGATCAGTGTTTGGGAATGCTCGCGATTTTCTCGTCAATGGTTTCTCGGATCGAAATTCTGTCACTTCCAACGTGTTCCTCGCGTCATTTCACGTCGGAAATAGTGACGAGAAATGCACGTAAACGTTTCTGGAGTCCAAAAAACACGAGTTCAGGTTTTGGGAATGCTCGCGATTTTCTCGTCAACGGTTTCCCGGATCGCAATTATGTCGCTTCCAACGTGTTCCTCGTGTCATTTTACGTCGGAAATAGTCACGAGCAGTGCACGTAAACGTTTCTGGAGCCCAAAAAACACGAGACCAGGATTTGGGAATGCTCGCGATTTTCTCGTCAACGGTTTCTCGGATCGCAATTCTGTCGCTTCCAACGCGTTCCTCGCGTCATTTTACATCGGAATTAGTTATGAGAAATGCACAAACGCGGTTCTGGAGTCCAAAAAACACGAGTTCAGGTTTTGGGAATGCTCGTGATTTTCTCGTCAATGGTTTCTCGGATCGCAATTCTGTCACTTCCAACGTGTTCCTCGCGTCATTTTACGTCGGAAATAGTGACGAGAAATGCACGTAAACGTTTCTGGATTCCAAAAAACGCGAGTTCGGGTTTTGGGAATGCTCGCGATTTTCTCGTCAACGGGTTCTCGGATCGCAATTCTGTCGCTTCCATCGCGTTCCTAGCGTCATTTTACGTCGGAAATAGTCACGAGCAGTGCACGTAAACGTTTCTGGAGTCCAAAAAACACGAGTTCAGGTTTTGAGAATGCTCGCGATTTTCTCGTCAACGGTTTCTCGGATCGCAATTCTGTCGCTTCCATCGCGTTCCTAGCGTCATTTTACGTCGGAAATAGTCACGAGCAGTGCACGTAAACGTTTCTGGAGCCCAAAAAACACGAGATCAGGATTTGGGAATGGTCGCGATTTTCTCGTCAACGGTTTCTCGGATCGCAATTCTGTCGCTTCCAACGCGTTCCTCGCGTCATTTTACGTCGGAAATAGTCACGAGCAGTGCACGTAAACGTTTCTGGAGTCCAAAAAACACGAGTTCAGGTTTTGGGAATGCTCCCGATTTTCTCGTCAACGGTTTCCCGGATCGCAATTATGTCGCTTCCAACGTGTTCCTCGTGTCATTTTCCGTCGGAAATAGTCACGAGCAGTGCACGTAAACGTTTCTGGAGCCCAAAAAACACGAGATCAGGATTTGGGAATGGTCGCGATTTTCTCGTCAACGGTTTCTCGGATCGCAATTCTGTCGCTTCCAACGCGTTCCTCGCGTCATTTTACGTCGGAAATAGTCACGAGCAGTGCACGTAAACGTTTGTGGAGTCCAAAAAACACGAGTTCAGGTTCTGGGAATGCTCGCGATTTTCTCGTCAACGTTTTCTCGGATCGCAATTCTGTCGCTTCCAACGCGTTCCTCGCGTCATTTTACATCGGAATTAGTCATGAGAAATGCACAAACGCGGTTCTGGAGTCCAAAAAACACGAGTTCAGGTTTTGGGAATGGTCGCGATTTTCTCGTTAACGGTTTCTCGGATCGCAATTCTGTCGCTTCCAACGCGTTCCTCGCGTCATTTTACATCGGAATTAGTCATGAGAAATGCACAAACACGGTTCTGGAATTAAAAAAACACGAGATCAGTGTTTGGGAATGCTCGCGATTTTCTCGTCAATGGTTTCTCGGATCGCAATTCTGTCACTTCCAACGTGTTCCTCGCGTCATTTTACGTCGGAAATAGTGACGAGAAATGCACGTAAACGTTTCTGGATTCCAAAAAACACGAGTTCGGGTTTTGGGAATGCTCGCGATTTTCTCGTCAGCGGTTTCTCGGATCGCAATTCTGTCGCTTCCATCGCGTTCCTAGCGTCATTTTACGTCGGAAATAGTCACGAGCAGTGCACGTAAATGTTTCTGGAGTCCAAAAAACACGAGTTCAGGTTTTGGGAATGCTCGCGATTTTCTCGTCAACGGTTTCCCGGATCGCAATTATGTCGCTTCCAACGTGTTCCTCGTGTCATTTTCCGTCGGAAATAGTCACGAGCAGTGCACGTAAACGTTTCTGGAGCCCAAAAAACACGAGATCAGGATTTGGGAATGCTCGCGATTTTCTCGTTAACGGATGCTCGGATCGCAATTCTGTCGCTTCCAACGCGTTCCTCGCGTCAGTTTACATCGGAATTAGTCATGAGAAATGCACAAACGCGGTTCTGGAGTCCAAAAAACACGAGTTCAGGTTTTGGGAATGGTCGCGATTTTCTCGTCAACGGTTTCTCGGATCGCAATTCTGTCGCTTCCAACGCGTTCCTCGCGTCATTTTACATCGGAATTAGTCATGAGAAATGCACAAACACGGTTCTGGAATTAAAAAAACACGAGATCAGGGTTTGGGAATGCTCGGGATTTTCTCGTCAACGGTTTCTCGGATCGCAATTCTGTCACTTCCAACGTGTTCCTCGCGTCATTTTACGTCGGAAATAGTCACGAGCAGTGCATGTGAACGTTTGTCGAGCCCAAAAAACACGAGATCAGGATTTGGGAATGCTCGCGATTTTCTCGTCAACGTTTTCTCGGATCGCAATTCTGTCGCTTACAACGTGTTCCTCGCGTCAGTTTACATCGAAATTTGTCATGAGAAATGCACAAACGCGGTTCTGGAGCCCAAAAAACACGAGATCAGGATTTGGGAATGCTCGCGATTTTCTCGTCAACGGTTTCTCGGATCGCAATTCTGTCGCTTCCAACGCGTTCCTCGCGTCATTTTACATCGGAATTAGTCATGAGAAATGCACAAACACGGTTCTGGAGTTCAAAAAACACGAGATGAGGTTTTGGGAATGCTCGCGATCTTCTCGTCAACGGTTTCTCGGATCGCAATTCTGTCGCTTCCAACGTGTTCCTCGTGTCATTTTACGTCAGAAATAGTCACGAGGAGTGCACGTGAACGTTTGTGGAGTCCAAAAAACACGAGTTCAGGATTAGGGAATGCACGCGATTTTATCGTCAACGGTTTGTCGGATCGCAATTCTGTCGCTTCCAACGCGTTCCTCGCGTCGTTTTACATCGGAATTAGTCACGAGAAATGCACAAACACGGTTCTGGAATTCAAAAAACACGAGATCAGGGGTTGGGAATGCTCGCGATTTTCTCGTCAACGGTTTCTCGGATCGCAATTCTGTCACTTCCAACGTGTTCCTCGCGTCATTTACGTCGGAAATAGTGACGAGAAATGCACGTAAACGTTTCTTGATTCCAAAAAACACGAGTTCAGGTTTTGGGAATGCTCGCGATTTTCTTGTCAACGGTTTCTCGGATCGCAATTCTGTCGCTTCCAACGTGTTCCTCGTGTCATTTTACGTCAGAAATAGTCACGAGGAGTGCACGTGAACGTTTGTGGAGTCCAAAAAACACGAGTTCAGGATTAGGGAATGCACGCGATGTTATCGTCAACGGTTTGTCGGATCGCAATTCTGTCGCTTCCAACGCGTTCCTCGCGTCGTTTTACATCGGAATTAGTCACGAGAAATGCACAAACACGGTTCTGGAATTCAAAAAACACGAGATCAGGGGTTGGGAATGCTCGCGATTTTCTCGTCAACGGTTTCTCGGATCGCAATTCTGTCGCTTCCATCGCGTTCCTAGCGTCATTTTACGTCGGAAATAGTCACGAGCAGTGCACGTAAATGTTTCTGGAGTCCAAAAAACACGAGTTCAGGTTTTGGGAATGCTCGCGATTTTCTCGTCAACGGTTTCCCGGATCGCAATTATGTCGCTTCCAACGTGTTCCTCGTGTCATTTTCCGTCGGAAATAGTCACGAGCAGTGCACGTAAACGTTTCTGGAGCCCAAAAAACACGAGATCAGGATTTGGGAATGCTCGCGATTTTCTCGTCAACGGTTTCTCGGATCGCAATTCTGTCGCTTCCAACGCGTTCCTCGCGTCATTTTACATCGGAATTAGTCATGAGAAATGCACAAACGCGGTTCTGGAGTCCAAAAAACACGAGTTCAGTTTTTGGGAATGCTCGCGATTTTCTCGTCAACGGTTTCCCGGATCGCAATTATGTCGCTACCAACGTGTTCCTCGTGTCATTTTACGTCGGAAATAGTCACGAGCAGTGCACGTAAACGTTTGTGGAGTCCAAAAAACACGAGTTCAGGTTCTGGGAATGCTCGCGATTTTATCGTCAACGTTTTCTCGGATCGCAATTCTGTAGCTTCCAACGTGGTCCTCGCGTCATTTTACATCTGAATTAGTCATGAGAAATGCACAAACACGGTTCTGGAGTTCAAAAAGAACGAGATCAGGGTTTGGGAATGCTCCCGATTTTCTCGTTAACGGATGCTCGGATCGCAATTCTGTCGCTTCCAACGCGTTCCTCGCGTCAGTTTACATCGGAATTAGTCATGAGAAATGCACAAACGCGGTTCTGGAGTCCAAAAAACACGAGTTCAGGTTTTGGGAATGGTCGCGATTTTCTCGTCAACGGTTTCTCGGATCGCAATTCTGTCGCTTCCAACGCGTTCCTCGCGTCATTTTACATCGGAATTAGTCATGAGAAATGCACAAACACGGTTCTGGAATTAAAAAAACACGAGATCAGGGTTTGGGAATGCTCGGGATTTTCTCGTCAACGGTTTCTCGGATCGCAATTCTGTCACTTCCAACGTGTTCCTCGCGTCATTTTACGTCGGAAATAGTCACGAGCAGTGCATGTGAACGTTTGTCGAGCCCAAAAAACACGAGATCAGGATTTGGGAATGCTCGCGATTTTCTCGTCAACGTTTTCTCGGATCGCAATTCTGTCGCTTCCAACGTGTTCCTCGCGTCAGTTTACATCGAAATTTGTCATGAGAAATGCACAAACGCGGTTCTGGAGCCCAAAAAACACGAGATCAGGATTTGGGAATGCTCGCGATTTTCTCGTCAACGGTTTCTCGGATCGCAATTCTGTCGCTTCCAACGCGTTCCTCGCGTCATTTTACATCGGAATTAGTCATGAGAAATGCACAAACACGGTTCTGGAGTTCAAAAAACACGAGATGAGGTTTTGGGAATGCTCGCGATCTTCTCGTCAACGGTTTCTCGGATCGCAATTCTGTCGCTTCCAACGTGTTCCTCGTGTCATTTTACGTCAGAAATAGTCACGAGGAGTGCACGTGAACGTTTGTGGAGTCCAAAAAACACGAGTTCAGGATTAGGGAATGCACGCGATTTTATCGTCAACGGTTTGTCGGATCGCAATTCTGTCGCTTCCAACGCGTTCCGCGCGTCGTTTTACATCGGAATTAGTCACGAGAAATGCACAAACACGGTTCTGGAATTCAAAAAACACGAGATCAGGGGTTGGGAATGCTCGCGATTTTCTCGTCAACGGTTTCTCGGATCGCAATTCTGTCACTTCCAACGTGTTCCTCGCGTCATTTACGTCGGAAATAGTGACGAGAAATGCACGTAAACGTTTCTTGATTCCAAAAAACACGAGTTCAGGTTTTGGGAATGCTCGCGATTTTCTTGTCAACGGTTTCTCGGATCGCAATTCTGTCGCTTCCAACGTGTTCCTCGTGTCATTTTACGTCGGAAATTGTCACGAGCAGTGCATGTGAGCGTTTGCGGAGCCCAAAAAACACGGGATCAGGATTTGGGAATGCTCGCGATTTTCTCGTCAACGGTTTCTCGGATCGCAATTCTGTCGCTTCCAACGCGTTCCTCGCGTCATTTTACATCGGAATTAGTCATGAGAAATGCACAAACACGGTTCTGGAATTAAAAAAACACGAGATCAGGGTTTGGGAATGCTCGGGATTTTCTCGTCAACGGTTTCTCGGATCGCAATTCTGTCACTTCCAACGTGTTCCTCGCGTCATTTTACGTCGGAAATAGTCACGAGCAGTGCATGTGAACGTTTGTCGAGCCGAAAAAACACGAGATCAGGATTTGGGAATGCTCGCGATTTTCTCGTCAACGGTTTCTCGGATCGCAATTCTGTCGCTTCCAACGTGTTCCTCGTGTCATTTTACGTCAGAAATAGTCACGAAGAGTGCACGTGAACGTTTGTGGAGTCCAAAAAACACGAGTTCAGGATTAGGGAATGCACGCGATTTTATCGTCAACGGTTTGTCGGATCGCAATTCTGTCGCTTCCAACGCGTTCCTCGCGTCGTTTTACATCGGAATTAGTCACGAGAAATGCACAAACACGGTTCTGGAATTCAAAAAACACGAGATCAGGGGTTGGGAATGCTCGCGATTTTCTCGTCAACGGTTTCTCGGATCGCAATTCTGTCACTTCCAACGTGTTCCTCGCGTCATTTACGTCGGAAATAGTGACGAGAAATGCACGCAAACGTTTCTTGATTCCAAAAAACACGAGTTCAGGTTTTGGGAATGCTCGCGATTTTCTTGTCAACGGTTTCTCGGATCACAATTCTGTCGCTTCCAACGTGTTCCTCGTGTCATTTTACGTCGGAAATTGTCACGAGCAGTGCATGTGAGCGTTTGCGGAGCCCAAAAAACACGGGATCAGGATTTGGGAATGCTCGCGATTTTCTCGTCAACGTTTTCTCGGATCGCAATTCTGTCGCTTCCAACGCGTTCCTCGCGTCATTTTACAGCGGAATTAGTCATGAGAAATGCACAAACGCGGTTCTGGAGTCCAAAAAACACGAGTTCAGGTTTTGGGAATGGTCGCGATTTTCTCGTCAACGGTTTCTCGGATCGCAATTCTGTCGCTTCCAACGCGTTCCTCGCGTCATTTTACATCGGAATTAGTCATGAGAAATGCACAAACATGGTTCTGGAATTAAAAAAACACGAGATCAGTGTTTGGGAATGCTCGCGATTTTCTCGTCAATGGTTTCTCGGATCGCAATTCTGTCACTTCCAACGCGTTCCTCGCGTCATTTTACGTCGGAATTAGTCATGAGAAATGCACAAACACGGTTCTGGAGTTCAAAAAACACGAGATGAGGTTTTGGGAATGCTCGCGATCTTCTCGTCAACGGTTCCTCGGATCGCAATTCTGTCGCTTCCAACGTGATCATCGTGTCATTTTAGGTCGGAAATAGTCACGAGGAGTGCACGTGAACGTTTGTGGAGTCCAAAAAACACGAGTTCAGGTTCTGGGAATGCTCGCGATTTTCTCGTCAACGTTTTCTCGGATCGCAATTCTGTCGCTTCCAACGTGTTCCTCGTGTCATTTTACGTCAGAAATAGTCACGAGGAGTGCACGTGAACGTTTGTGGAGTCCAAAAAACACGAATTCAGGTTCTGGGAATGCTCGCGATTTTCTCGTCAACGGTTTCTCGGATCGCAATTCTGTCACTTCCAACGTGTTCCTCGCGTCATTTTACGTCGGAAATAGTGACGAGAAATGCACGTAAACGTTTCTGGATTCCAAAAAACACGAGTTCAGGTTTTGGGAATGGTCGCGATTTTCTCGTCAACGGTTTCTCGGATCGCAATTCTGTCGCCTCCATCGCGTTCCTAGCGTCATTTTACGTCGGAAATAGTCACGAGCAGTGCATGTGAACGTTTGTCGAGCCCAAAAAACACGAGATCAGGATTTGGGAATGCTCGCGATTTTCTCGTCAACGTTTTCTCGGATCGCAATTCTGTCGCTTCCAACGTGTTCCTCGCGTCAGTTTACATCGAAATTTGTCATGAGAAATGCACAAACGCGGTTCTGGAGCCCAAAAAACACGAGATCAGGATTTGGGAATGCTCGCGATTTTCTCGTCAACGGTTTCTCGGATCGCAATTCTGTCGCTTCCAACGCGTTCCTCGCGTCATTATACATCGGAATTAGTCATGAGAAATGCACAAACACGGTTCTGGAGTTCAAAAAACACGAGATGAGGTTTTGGGAATGCTCGCGATTTTCTCGTCAATGGTTTCTCGGATCGCAATTCTGTCGCTTCCATCGCGTTCCTAGCGTCATTTTACGTCGGAAATAGTCACGAGCAGTGCACGTAAACGTTTCTGGAGTCCAAAAAACACGAGTTCAGATTTTGGGAATGCTCGCGATTTTCTCGTCAACGGTTTCCCGGATCGCAATTATGTCGCTTCCAACGTGTTCCTCGTGTCATTTTCCGTCGGAAATAGTCACGAGCAGTGCACGTAAACGTTTCTGGAGCCCAAAAAACACGAGATCAGGATTTGGGAATGCTCGCGATTTTCTCGTCAACGGTTTCTCGGATCGCAATTCTGTCGCTTCCAACGCGTTCCTCGCGTCATTTTACATCGGAATTATTCATGAGAAATGCACAAACGCGGTTCTGGAGTCCAAAAAACACGATTTCAGTTTTTGGGAATGCTCGCGATTTTCTCGTCAACGGTTTCCCGGATCGCAATTATGTCGCTTCCAACGTGTTCCTCGTGTCATTTTCCGTCGGAAATAGTCACGAGCAGTGCACGTAAACGTTTGTGGAGTCCAAAAAACACGAGTTCAGGTTCTGGGAATGCTCGCGATTTTCTCGTCAACGTTTTCTCGGATCGCAATTCTGTAGCTTCCAACGTGGTCCTCGCGTCATTTTACATCCGAATTAGTCATGAGAAATGCACAAACACGGTTCTGGAGTTAAAAAAAAACGAGATCAGGGTTTGGGAATGCTCCCGATTTTCTCGTTAACGGATGCTCGGATCGCAATTCTGTCGCTTCCAACGTGTTCCTCGTGTCATTTTACGTCGAAAATAGTCACGAGCAGTGCATGTGAACGTTTGTCGAGCCCAAAAAACACGAGATCAGGATTTGGGAATGCTCGCGATTTTCTCGTCCACGTTTTCTCGGATCGCAATTCTGTCGCTTCCAACGTGTTCCTCGCGTCAGTTTACATCGAAATTTGTCATGAGAAATGCACAAACGCGGTTCTGGAGCCCAAAAAACACGAGATCAGGATTTGGGAATGCTCGCGATTTTCTCGTCAACGGTTTCTCGGATCGCAATTCTGTCGCTTCCAATGTGTTCCTCGTGTCATTTTAGGTCGGAAATAGTCACGAGCAGTGCATGTGAACGTTTGTGGAGCCCAAAAAACACGAGATCAGGATTTGGGAATGCTCGCGATTTTCTCGTCAACGTTTTCTCGGATCGCAATTCTGTCGCTTCCAACGTGTTCCTCGTGTCATTTTACGTCAGAAATAGTCACGAGGAGTGCACGTGAACGTTTGTGGAGTCCAAAAAACACGAGTTCAGGTTCTGGGAATGCTCGCGATTTTCTCGTCAACGGTTTCTCGGATCGCAATTCTGTCACTTCCAACGTATTCCTCGCGTCATTTTACGTCGAAAATAGTGACGAGAAATGCACGTAAACGTTTCTGGATTCCAAAAAACACGAGTTCAGGTTTTGGGAATGCTCGCGATTTTCTCGTCAACGGTTTCTCGGATCGCAATTCTGTCGCTTCCATCGCGTTCCTAGCGTCATTTTACGTCGGAAATAGTCACGAGCAGTGCATGTGAACGTTTGTCGAGCCCAAAAAACACGAGATCAGGATTTGGGAATGCTTGCGATTTTCTCGTCAACGTTTTCTCGGATCGCAATTCTGTCGCTTCCAACGTGTTCCTCGCGTCAGTTTACATCGAAATTTGTCATGAGAAATGCACAAACGCGGTTCTGGAGCCCAAAAAACACGAGATCAGGATTTGGGAATGCTCGCGATTTTCTCGTCAACGGTTTCTCGGATCGCAATTCTGTTGCTTCCAACGCGTTCCTCGCGTCATTTTACATCGGAATTAGTCATGAGAAATGCACAAACACGGTTCTGGAGTTCAAAAAACACGAGATGAGGTTTTGGGAATGCTCGCGATCTTCTCGTCAACGGTTTCTCGGATCGCAATTCTGTCGCTTCCAACGTGTTCCTCGTGTCATTTTACGTCAGAAATAGTCACGAGGAGTGCACGTGAACGTTTGTGGAGTCCAAAAAACACGAGTTCAGGATTAGGGAATGCACGCGATTTTATCGTCAACGGTTTGTCGGATCGCAATTCTGTCGCTTCCAACGCGTTCCTCGCGTCATTATACATCGGAATTAGTCATGAGAAATGCACAAACACGGTTCTGGAGTTCAAAAAACACGAGATGAGGTTTTGGGAATGCTCGCGATTTTCTCGTCAATGGTTTCTCGGATCGCAATTCTGTCGCTTCCATCGCGTTCCTAGCGTCATTTTACGTCGGAAATAGTCACGAGCAGTGCACGTAAACGTTTCTGGAGTTCAAAAAACACGAGTTCAGATTTTGGGAATGCTCGCGATTTTCTCGTCAACGGTTTCCCGGATCGCAATTATGTCGCTTCCAACGTGTTCCTCGTGTCATTTTCCGTCGGAAATAGTCACGAGCAGTGCACGTAAACGTTTCTGGAGCCCAAAAAACACGAGATCAGGATTTGGGAATGCTCGCGATTTTCTCGTCAACGGTTTCTCGGATCGCAATTCTGTCGCTTCCAACGCGTTCCTCGCGTCATTTTACATCGGAATTATTCATGAGAAATGCACAAACGCGGTTCTGGAGTCCAAAAAACACGATTTCAGTTTTTGGGAATGCTCGCGATTTTCTCGTCAACGGTTTCCCGGATCGCAATTATGTCGCTTCCAACGTGTTCCTCGTGTCATTTTCCGTCGGAAATAGTCACGAGCAGTGCACGTAAACGTTTGTGGAGTCCAAAAAACACGAGTTCAGGTTCTGGGAATGCTCGCGATTTTCTCGTCAACGTTTTCTCGGATCGCAATTCTGTAGCTTCCAACGTGGTCCTCGCGTCATTTTACATCCGAATTAGTCATGAGAAATGTACAAACACGGTTCTGGAGTTAAAAAAAAACGAGATCAGGGTTTGGGAATGCTCCCGATTTTCTCGTTAACGGATGCTCGGATCGCAATTCTGTCGCTTCCAACGTGTTCCTCGTGTCATTTTACGTCGAAAATAGTCACGAGCAGTGCATGTGAACGTTTGTCGAGCCCAAAAAACACGAGATCAGGATTTGGGAATGCTCGCGATTTTCTCGTCCACGTTTTCTCGGATCGCAATTCTGTCGCTTCCAACGTGTTCCTCGCGTCAGTTTACATCGAAATTTGTCATGAGAAATGCACAAACGCGGTTCTGGAGCCCAAAAAACACGAGATCAGGATTTGGGAATGCTCGCGATTTTCTCGTCAACGGTTTCTCGGATCGCAATTCTGTCGCTTCCAATGTGTTCCTCGTGTCATTTTAGGTCGGAAATAGTCACGAGCAGTGCATGTGAACGTTTGTGGAGCCCAAAAAACACGAGATCAGGATTTGGGAATGCTCGCGATTTTCTCGTCAACGTTTTCTCGGATCGCAATTCTGTCGCTTCCAACGTGTTCCTCGTGTCATTTTACGTCAGAAATAGTCACGAGGAGTGCACGTGAACGTTTGTGGAGTCCAAAAAACACGAGTTCAGGTTCTGGGAATGCTCGCGATTTTCTCGTCAACGGTTTCTCGGATCGCAATTCTGTCACTTCCAACGTATTCCTCGCGTCATTTTACGTCGAAAATAGTGACGAGAAATGCACGTAAACGTTTCTGAATTCCAAAAAACACGAGTTCAGGTTTTGGGAATGCTCGCGATTTTCTCGTCAACGGTTTCTCGGATCGCAATTCTGTCGCTTCCATCGCGTTCCTAGCGTCATTTTACGTCGGAAATAGTCACGAGCAGTGCATGTGAACGTTTGTCGAGCCCAAAAAACACGAGATCAGGATTTGGGAATGCTTGCGATTTTCTCGTCAACGTTTTCTCGGATCGCAATTCTGTCGCTTCCAACGTGTTCCTCGCGTCAGTTTACATCGAAATTTGTCATGAGAAATGCACAAACGCGGTTCTGGAGCCCAAAAAACACGAGATCAGGATTTGGGAATGCTCGCGATTTTCTCGTCAACGGTTTCTCGGATCGCAATTCTGTTGCTTCCAACGCGTTCCTCGCGTCATTTTACATCGGAATTAGTCATGAGAAATGCACAAACACGGTTCTGGAGTTCAAAAAACACGAGATGAGGTTTTGGGAATGCTCGCGATCTTCTCGTCAACGGTTTCTCGGATCGCAATTCTGTCGCTTCCAACGTGTTCCTCGTGTCATTTTACGTCAGAAATAGTCACGAGGAGTGCACGTGAACGTTTGTGGAGTCCAAAAAACACGAGTTCAGGATTAGGGAATGCACGCGATTTTATCGTCAACGGTTTGTCGGATCGCAATTCTGTCGCTTCCAACGCGTTCCTCGCGTCGTTTTACATCGAAATTTGTCATGAGAAATGCACAAACGCGGTTCTGGAGCCCAAAAAACACGAGATCAGGATTTGGGAATGCTCGCGATTTTCTCGTCAACGGTTTCTCGGATCGCAATTCTGTCGCTTCCAATGTGTTCCTCGTGTCATTTTAGGTCAGAAATAGTCACGAGGAGTGCACGTGAACGTTTGTGGAGTCCAAAAAACACGAGTTCAGGTTCTGGGAATGCTCGCGATTTTCTCGTCAACGTTTTCTCGGATCGCAATTCTGTCGCTTCCAACGTGTTCCTCGTGTCATTTTACGTCAGAAATAGTCACGAGGAGTGCACGTGAACGTTTGTGGAGTCCAAAAAACACGAGTTCAGGTTCTGGGAATGCTCGCGATTTTCTCGTCAACGGTTTCTCGGATCGCAATTCTGTCGCCTCCATCGCGTTCCTAGCGTCATTTTACGTCGGAAATAGTCACGAGCAGTGCATGTGAACGTTTATCGAGCCCAAAAAACACGAGATCAGGATTTGGGAATGCTCGCGATTTTCTCGTCAACGTTTTCCCGGATCGCAATTATGTCGCTTCCAACGTGTTCCTCGTGTCATTT
This sequence comes from Crossocerus cetratus, assembly GCA_963675795.1. Lineage (NCBI taxonomy): Eukaryota > Metazoa > Arthropoda > Insecta > Hymenoptera > Crabronidae > Crossocerus > Crossocerus cetratus. Next base: position 2,259,001 of record CAVMBF010000002.1, read on the forward strand.
TCCGTCGGAAATAGTCACGAGCAGTGCACGTAAACGTTTCTGGAGCCCAAAAAACACGAGATCAGGATTTGGGAATGCTCGCGATTTTCTCGTCAACGGTTTCTCGGATCGCAATTCTGTCGCTTCCAACGCGTTCCTCGCGTCATTTTACATCGGAATTATTCATGAGAAATGCACAAACGCGGTTCTGGAGTCCAAAAAACACGATTTCAGTTTTTGGGAATGCTCGCGATTTTCTCGCCAACGGTTTCCCGGATCGCAATTATGTCGCTTCCAACGTGTTCCTCGTGTCATTTTCCGTCGGAAATAGTCATGAGAAATGCACAAACACGGTTCTGGAGTTAAAAAAAACGAGATCAGGGTTTGGGAATGCTCCCGATTTTCTCGTTAACGGATGCTCGGATCGCAATTCTGTCGCTTCCAACGTGTTCCTCGTGTCATTTTACGTCGAAAATAGTCACGAGCAGTGCATGTGAACGTTTGTCGAGCCCAAAAAACACGAGATCAGGATTTGGGAATGCTCGCGATTTTCTCGTCCACGTTTTCTCGGATCGCAATTCTGTCGCTTCCAACGTGTTCCTCGCGTCAGTTTACATCGAAATTTGTCATGAGAAATGCACAAACGCGGTTCTGGAGCCCAAAAAACACGAGATCAGGATTTGGGAATGCTCGCGATTTTCTCGTCAACGGTTTCTCGGATCGCAATTCTGTCGCTTCCAATGTGTTCCTCGTGTCATTTTAGGTCGGAAATAGTCACGAGCAGTGCATGTGAACGTTTGTGGAGCCCAAAAAACACGAGATCAGGATTTGGGAATGCTCGCGATTTTCTCGTCAACGGTTTCTCGGATCGCAATTCTGTCGCTTCCAATGTGTTCCTCGTGTCATTTTAGGTCGGCAATAGTCACGAGCAGTGCATGTGAACGTTTGTGGAGCCCAAAAAACACGAGATCAGGATTTGGGAATGCTCGCGATTTTCTCGTCAACGGTTTCTCGGATCGCAATTCTGTCGCTTCCAACGCGTTCCTCGCGTCATTTTACATCGGAATTATTCATGAGAAATGCACAAACGCGGTTCTGGAGTCCAAAAAACACGATTTCAGTTTTTGGGAATGCTCGCGATTTTCTCGTCAACGGTTTCCCGGATCGCAATTATGTCGCTTCCAACGTGTTCCTCGTGTCATTTTCCGTCGGAAATAGTCATGAGAAATGCACAAACACGGTTCTGGAGTTAAAAAAAAACGAGATCAGGGTTTGGGAATGCTCCCGATTTTCTCGTTAACGGATGCTCGGATCGCAATTCTGTCGCTTCCAACGTGTTCCTCGTGTCATTTTACGTCGGAAATAGTCACGAGCAGTGCACGTAAACGTTTGTGGAGTCCAAAAAACACGAGTTCAGGATTTGGGAATGCTCGCGATTTTCTCGTCAACGTTTTCTCGGATCGCAATTCTGTCGCTTCCAACGTGTTCCTCGTGTCATTTTACGTCAGAAATAGTCACGAGGAGTGCACGTGAACGTTTGTGGAGTCCAAAAAACACGAGTTCAGGTTCTGGGAATGCTCGCGATTTTCTCGTCAACGGTTTCTCGGATCGCAATTCTGTCACTTCCAACGTGTTCCTCGCGTCATTTTACGTCGAAAATAGTGACGAGAAATGCACGTAAACGTTTCTGGATTCCAAAAAACACGAGTTCAGGTTTTGGGAATGCTCGCGATTTTCTCGTCAACGGTTTCTCGGATCGCATTTCTGTCGCTTCCATCGCGTTCCTAGCGTCATTTTACGTCGGAAATAGTCACGAGCAGTGCATGTGAACGTTTGTCGAGCCCAAAAAACACGAGCTCAGGATTTGGGAATGCTTGCGATTTTCTCGTCAACGTTTTCTCGGATCGCAATTCTGTCGCTTCCAACGTGTTCCTCGCGTCAGTTTACATCGAAATTTGTCATGAGAAATGCACAAACGCGGTTCTGGAGCCCAAAAAACACGAGATCAGGATTTGGGAATGCTCGCGATTTTCTCGTCAACGGTTTCTCGGATCGCAATTCTGTCGCTTCCAACGCGTTCCTCGCGTCATTTTACATCGGAATTAGTCATGAGAAATGCACAAACACGGTTCTGGAGTTCAAAAAACACGAGATGAGGTTTTGGGAATGCTCGCGATCTTCTCGTCAACGGTTTCTCGGATCGCAATTCTGTCGCTTCCAACGTGTTCCTCGTGTCATTTTACGTCAGAAATAGTCACGAGGAGTGCACGTGAACGTTTGTGGAGTCCAAAAAACACGAGTTCAGGATTAGGGAATGCACGCGATTTTATCGTCAACGGTTTGTCGGATCGCAATTCTGTCGCTTCCAACGCGTTCCTCGCGTCGTTTTACATCGAAATTTGTCATGAGAAATGCACAAACGCGGTTCTGGAGCCCAAAAAACACGAGATCAGGATTTGGGAATGCTCGCGATTTTCTCGTCAACGGTTTCTCGGATCGCAATTCTGTCGCTTCCAATGTGTTCCTCGTGTCATTTTAGGTCAGAAATAGTCACGAGGAGTGCACGTGAACGTTTGTGGAGTCCAAAAAACACGAGTTCAGGTTCTGGGAATGCTCGCGATTTTCTCGTCAACGTTTTCTCGGATCGCAATTCTGTCGCTTCCAACGTGTTCCTCGTGTCATTTTACGTCAGAAATAGTCACGAGGAGTGCACGTGAACGTTTGTGGAGTCCAAAAAACACGAGTTCAGGTTCTGGGAATGCTCGCGATTTTCTCGTCAACGGTTTCTCGGATCGCAATTCTGTCGCCTCCATCGCGTTCCTAGCGTCATTTTACGTCGGAAATAGTCACGAGCAGTGCATGTGAACGTTTATCGAGCCCAAAAAACACGAGATCAGGATTTGGGAATGCTCGCGATTTTCTCGTCAACGTTTTCCCGGATCGCAATTATGTCGCTTCCAACGTGTTCCTCGTGTCATTTTCCGTCGGAAATAGTCACGAGCAGTGCACGTAAACGTTTCTGGAGCCCAAAAAACACGAGATCAGGATTTGGGAATGCTCGCGATTTTCTCGTCAACGGTTTCTCGGATCGCAATTCTGTCGCTTCCAACGCGTTCCTCGCGTCATTTTACATCGGAATTATTCATGAGAAATGCACAAACGCGGTTCTGGAGTCCAAAAAACACGATTTCAGTTTTTGGGAATGCTCGCGATTTTCTCGCCAACGGTTTCCCGGATCGCAATTATGTCGCTTCCAACGTGTTCCTCGTGTCATTTTCCGTCGGAAATAGTCATGAGAAATGCACAAACACGGTTCTGGAGTTAAAAAAAACGAGATCAGGGTTTGGGAATGCTCCCGATTTTCTCGTTAACGGATGCTCGGATCGCAATTCTGTCGCTTCCAACGTGTTCCTCGTGTCATTTTACGTCGAAAATAGTCACGAGCAGTGCATGTGAACGTTTGTCGAGCCCAAAAAACACGAGATCAGGATTTGGGAATGCTCGCGATTTTCTCGTCCACGTTTTCTCGGATCGCAATTCTGTCGCTTCCAACGTGTTCCTCGCGTCAGTTTACATCGAAATTTGTCATGAGAAATGCACAAACGCGGTTCTGGAGCCCAAAAAACACGAGATCAGGATTTGGGAATGCTCGCGATTTTCTCGTCAACGGTTTCTCGGATCGCAATTCTGTCGCTTCCAATGTGTTCCTCGTGTCATTTTAGGTCGGAAATAGTCACGAGCAGTGCATGTGAACGTTTGTGGAGCCCAAAAAACACGAGATCAGGATTTGGGAATGCTCGCGATTTTCTCGTCAACGGTTTCTCGGATCGCAATTCTGTCGCTTCCAATGTGTTCCTCGTGTCATTTTAGGTCGGCAATAGTCACGAGCAGTGCATGTGAACGTTTGTGGAGCCCAAAAAACACGAGATCAGGATTTGGGAATGCTCGCGATTTTCTCGTCAACGGTTTCTCGGATCGCAATTCTGTCGCTTCCAACGCGTTCCTCGCGTCATTTTACATCGGAATTATTCATGAGAAATGCACAAACGCGGTTCTGGAGTCCAAAAAACACGATTTCAGTTTTTGGGAATGCTCGCGATTTTCTCGTCAACGGTTTCCCGGATCGCAATTATGTCGCTTCCAACGTGTTCCTCGTGTCATTTTCCGTCGGAAATAGTCATGAGAAATGCACAAACACGGTTCTGGAGTTAAAAAAAAACGAGATCAGGGTTTGGGAATGCTCCCGATTTTCTCGTTAACGGATGCTCGGATCGCAATTCTGTCGCTTCCAACGTGTTCCTCGTGTCATTTTACGTCGGAAATAGTCACGAGCAGTGCACGTAAACGTTTGTGGAGTCCAAAAAACACGAGTTCAGGATTTGGGAATGCTCGCGATTTTCTCGTCAACGTTTTCTCGGATCGCAATTCTGTCGCTTCCAACGTGTTCCTCGTGTCATTTTACGTCAGAAATAGTCACGAGGAGTGCACGTGAACGTTTGTGGAGTCCAAAAATTCGAGTTCAGGTTCTGGGAATGCTCGCGATTTTCTCGTCAACGGTTTCTCGGATCGCAATTCTGTCACTTCCAACGTGTTCCTCGCGTCATTTTACGTCGAAAATAGTGACGAGAAATGCACGTAAACGTTTCTGGATTCCAAAAAACACGAGTTCAGGTTTTGGGAATGCTCGCGATTTTCTCGTCAACGGTTTCTCGGATCGCATTTCTGTCGCTTCCATCGCGTTCCTAGCGTCATTTTACGTCGGAAATAGTCACGAGCAGTGCATGTGAACGTTTGTCGAGCCCAAAAAACACGAGCTCAGGATTTGGGAATGCTTGCGATTTTCTCGTCAACGTTTTCTCGGATCGCAATTCTGTCGCTTCCAACGTGTTCCTCGCGTCAGTTTACATCGAAATTTGTCATGAGAAATGCACAAACGCGGTTCTGGAGCCCAAAAAACACGAGATCAGGATTTGGGAATGCTCGCGATTTTCTCGTCAACGGTTTCTCGGATCGCAATTCTGTCGCTTCCAACGCGTTCCTCGCGTCATTTTACATCGGAATTAGTCATGAGAAATGCACAAACACGGTTCTGGAGTTCAAAAAACACGAGATGAGGTTTTGGGAATGCTCGCGATCTTCTCGTCAACGGTTTCTCGGATCGCAATTCTGTCGCTTCCAACGTGTTCCTCGTGTCATTTTACGTCAGAAATAGTCACGAGGAGTGCACGTGAACGTTTGTGGAGTCCAAAAAACACGAGTTCAGGATTAGGGAATGCACGCGATTTTATCGTCAACGGTTTGTCGGATCGCAATTCTGTCGCTTCCAACGCGTTCCTCGCGTCGTTTTACATCGAAATTTGTCATGAGAAATGCACAAACGCGGTTCTGGAGCCCAAAAAACACGAGATCAGGATTTGGGAATGCTCGCGATTTTCTCGTCAACGGTTTCTCGGATCGCAATTCTGTCGCTTCCAATGTGTTCCTCGTGTCATTTTAGGTCAGAAATAGTCACGAGGAGTGCACGTGAACGTTTGTGGAGTCCAAAAAACACGAGTTCAGGTTCTGGGAATGCTCGCGATTTTCTCGTCAACGTTTTCTCGGATCGCAATTCTGTCGCTTCCAACGTGTTCCTCGTGTCATTTTACGTCAGAAATAGTCACGAGGAGTGCACGTGAACGTTTGTGGAGTCCAAAAAACACGAGTTCAGGTTCTGGGAATGCTCGCGATTTTCTCGTCAACGGTTTCTCGGATCGCAATTCTGTCGCCTCCATCGCGTTCCTAGCGTCATTTTACGTCGGAAATAGTCACGAGCAGTGCATGTGAACGTTTGTCGAGCCCAAAAAACACGAGATCAGGATTTGGGAATGCTCGCGATTTTCTCGTCAACGATTTCTCGGATCGCAATTCTGTCGCTTCCAACGTGTTCCTCGCGTCAGTTTACATCGAAATTTGTCATGAGAAATGCACAAACGCGGTTCTGGAGCCCAAAAAACACGAGATCAGGATTTGGGAATGCTCGCGATTTTCTCGTCAACGGTTTCTCGGATCGCAATTCTGTCGCTTCCAACGCGTTCCTCGCGTCATTTTACATCGGAATTAGTCATGAGAAATGCACAAACACGGTTCTGGAGTTCAAAAAACACGAGATGAGGTTTTGGGAATGCTCGCGATCTTCTCGTCAACGGTTTCTCGGATCGCAATTCTGTCGCTTCCAACGTGTTCCTCGTGTCATTTTACGTCAGAAATAGTCACGAGGAGTGCACGTGAACGTTTGTGGAGTCCAAAAAACACGAGTTCAGGATTAGGGAATGCACGCGATTTTATCGTTAACGGTTTGTCGGATCGCAATTCTGTCGCTTCCAACGCGTTCCTCGCGTCGTTTTACATCGGAATTAGTCACGAGAAATGCACAAACACGGTTCTGGAATTCAAAAAACACGAGATCAGGGGTTGGGAATGCTCGCGATTTTCTCGTCAACGGTTTCTCGGATCGCAATTCTGTCACTTCCAACGTGTTCCTCGCGTCATTTACGTCGGAAATAGTGACGAGAAATGCACGTAAACGTTTCTTGATTCCAAAAAACACGAGTTCAGGTTTTGGGAATGCTCGCGATTTTCTTGTCAACGGTTTCTCGGATCGCAATTCTGTCGCTTCCAACGTGTTCCTCGTGTCATTTTACGTCGGAAATTGTCACGAGCAGTGCATGTGAGCGTTTGCGGAGCACAAAAAACACGGGATCAGGATTTGGGAATGCTCGCGATTTTCTCGTCAACGTTTTCTCGGATCGCAATTCTGTCGCTTCCAACGCGTTCCTCGCGTCATTTTACATCGGAATTAGTCATGAGAAATGCACAAACGCGGTTCTGGAGTCCAAAAAACACGAGTTCAGGTTTTGGGAATGGTCGCGATTTTCTCGTCAACGGTTTCTCGGATCGCAATTCTGTCGCTTCCAACGCGTTCCTCGCGTCATTTTACATCGGAATTAGTCATGAGAAATGCACAAACACGGTTCTGGAATTAAAAAAACACGAGATCAGTGTTTGGGAATGCTCGCGATTTTCTCGTCAATGGTTTCTCGAATCGAAATTCTGTCACTTCCAGCGTGTTCCTCGCGTCATTTCACGTCGGAAATAGTGACGAGAAATGCACGTAAACGTTTCTGGAGTCCAAAAAACACGAGTTCAGGTTTTGGGAATGCTCGCGATTTTCTCGTCAACGGTTTCCCGGATCGCAATTATGTCGCTTCCAACGTGTTCCTCGTGTCATTTTACGTCGGATATAGTCACGAGCAGTCCACGTATACGTTTCTGGAGCCCAAAAAACACGACACCAGGATTTGGGAATGCTCGCGATTTTCTCGTCAACGGTTTCTCGGATCGCAATTCTGTCGCTTCCAACGCGTTCCTCGCGTCATTTTACATCGGAATTAGTTATGAGAAATGCACAAAGGCGGTTCTGGAGTCCAAAAAACACGAGTTCAGGTTTTGGGAATGCTCGTGATTTTCTCGTCAATGGTTTCTCGGATCGCAATTCTGTCACTTCCAACGTGTTCCTCGCGTCATTTTACGTCGGAAATAGTGACGAGAAATGCACGTAAACGTTTCTGGATTCCAAAAAACGCGAGTTCGGGTTTTGGGAATGCTCGCGATTTTCTCGTCAACGGGTTCTCGGATCGCAATTCTGTCGCTTCCATCGCGTTCCTAGCGTCATTTTACGTCGGAAATAGTCACGAGCAGTGCACGTAAACGTTTCTGGAGTCCAAAAAACACGAGTTCAGGTTTTGAGAATGCTCGCGATTTTCTCGTCAACGGTTTCTCGGATCGCAATTCTGTCGCTTCCATCGCGTTCCTAGCGTCATTTTACGTCGGAAATAGTCACGAGCAGTGCACGTAAACGTTTCTGGAGTCCAAAAAATACGAGATCAGGATTTGGGAATGCTCGCGATTTTCTCGTCAACGGTTTCTCGGATCGCAATTCTGTCGCTTCCAACGCGTTCCTCGCGTCATTTTACATCGGAATTAGTCATGAGAAATGCACAAACACGGTTCTGGAGTTCAAAAAAAAACGAGATCAGGGTTTGGGAATGCTCCCGATTTTCTCGTTAACGGATGCCCGGATCGCAATTCTGTCGCTTCCAACGCGTTCCTCGCGTCATTTTACATCGGAATTAGTCATGAGAAATGCACAAACGCGGTTCTGGAGTCCAAACAACACGAGTTCAGGTTTTGGGAATGGTCGCGATTTTCTCGTCAACGGTTTCTCGGATCGCAATTCTGTCGCTTCCAACGCGTTCCTCGCGTCAGTTTACATCGAAATTTGTCATGAGAAATGCACAAACGCGGTTCTGGAGCCCAAAAAACACGAGATCAGGATTTGGGAATGCTCGCGATTTTCTCGTCAACGGTTTCTCGGATCGCAATTCTGTCGCTTCCAACGCGTTCCTCGCGTCATTTTACATCGGAATTAGTCATGAGAAATGCACAAACACGGTTCTGGAGTTCAAAAAACACGAGATGAGGTTTTGGGAATGCTCGCGATCTTCTCGTCAACGGTTTCTCGGATCGCAATTCTGTCGCTTCCAACGTGTTCCTCGTGTCATTTTACGTCAGAAATAGTCACGAGGAGTGCACGTGAACGTTTGTGGAGTCCAAAAAACACGAGTTCAGGATTAGGGAATGCACGCGATTTTATCGTCAACGGTTTGTCGGATCGCAATTCTGTCGCTTCCAACGCGTTCCTCGCGTCGTTTTACATCGAAATTTGTCATGAGAAATGCACAAACGCGGTTCTGGAGCCCAAAAAACACGAGATCAGGATTTGGGAATGCTCGCGATTTTCTCGTCAACGGTTTCTCGGATCGCAATTCTGTCGCTTCCAATGTGTTCCTCGTGTCATTTTAGGTCAGAAATAGTCACGAGGAGTGCACGTGAACGTTTGTGGAGTCCAAAAAACACGAGTTCAGGTTCTGGGAATGCTCGCGATTTTCTCGTCAACGTTTTCTCGGATCGCAATTCTGTCGCTTCCAACGTGTTCCTCGTGTCATTTTACGTCAGAAATAGTCACGAGGAGTGCACGTGAACGTTTGTGGAGTCCAAAAAACACGAGTTCAGGTTCTGGGAATGCTCGAGCTTTTCTCGTCAACGGTTTCTCGGATCGCAATTCTGTCGCCTCCATCGCGTTCCTAGCGTCATTTTACGTCGGAAATAGTCACGAGCAGTGCATGTGAACGTTTGTCGAGCCCAAAAAACACGAGATCAGGATTTGGGAATGCTCGCGATTTTCTCGTCAACGATTTCTCGGATCGCAATTCTGTCGCTTCCAACGTGTTCCTCGCGTCAGTTTACATCGAAATTTGTCATGAGAAATGCACAAACGCGGTTCTGGAGCCCAAAAAACACGAGATCAGGATTTGGGAATGCTCGCGATTTTCTCGTCAACGGTTTCTCGGATCGCAATTCTGTCGCTTCCAGCGCGTTCCTCGCGTCATTTTACATCGGAATTAGTCATGAGAAATGCACAAACACGGTTCTGGAGTTCAAAAAACACGAGATGAGGTTTTGGGAATGCTCGCGATCTTCTCGTCAACGGTTTCTCGGATCGCAATTCTGTCGCTTCCAACGTGTTCCTCGTGTCATTTTACGTCAGAAATAGTCACGAGGAGTGCACGTGAACGTTTGTGGAGTCCAAAAAACACGAGTTCAGGATTAGGGAATGCACGCGATTTTATCGTCAACGGTTTGTCGGATCGCAATTCTGTCGCTTCCAACGCGTTCCTCGCGTCGTTTTACATCGGAATTAGTCACGAGAAATGCACAAACACGGTTCTGGAATTCAAAAAACACGAGATCAGGGGTTGGGAATGCTCGCGATTTTCTCGTCAACGGTTTCTCGGATCGCAATTCTGTCACTTCCAACGTGTTCCTCGCGTCATTTACGTCGGAAATAGTGACGAGAAATGCACGTAAACGTTTCTTGATTCCAAAAAACACGAGTTCAGGTTTTGGGAATGCTCGCGATTTTCTTGTCAACGGTTTCTCGGATCGCAATTCTGTCGCTTCCAACGTGTTCCTCGTGTCATTTTACGTCGGAAATTGTCACGAGCAGTGCATGTGAGCGTTTGCGGAGACCAAAAAACACGGGATCAGGATTTGGGAATGCTCGCGATTTTCTCGTCAACGTTTTCTCGGATCGCAATTCTGTCGCTTCCAACGCGTTCCTCGCGTCATTTTACATCGGAATTAGTCATGAGAAATGCACAAACGCGGTTCTGGAGTCCAAAAAACACGAGTTCAGGTTTTGGGAATGGTCGCGATTTTCTCGTCAACGGTTTCTCGGATCGCAATTCTGTCGCTTCCAACGCGTTCCTCGCGTCATTTTACATCGGAATTAGTCATGAGAAATGCACAAACATGGTTCTGGAATTAAAAAAACACGAGTTCAGGTTTTGGGAATGCTCGCGATTTTCTCGTCAACGGTTTCCCGGATCGCAATTATGTCGCTTCCAACGCGTTCCTCGCGTCATTTTACATCGGAATTAGTCATGAGAAATGCACAAACGCGGTTCTGGAGTCCAAAAAACACGAGTTCAGGTTTTGGGAATGGTCGCGATTTTCTCGTCAACGGTTTCTCGGATCGCAATTCTGTCGCTTCCAACGCGTTCCTCGCGTCATTCTACATCGGAAATAGTCATGAGAAATGCACAAACACGGTTCTGGAATTAAAAAAACACGAGATCAGTGTTTGGGAATGCTCGCGATTTTCTCGTCAATGGTTTCTCGGATCGAAATTCTGTCACTTCCAACGTGTTCCTCGCGTCATTTCACGTCGGAAATAGTGACGAGAAATGCACGTAAACGTTTCTGGAGTCCAAAAAACACGAGTTCAGGTTTTGGGAATGCTCGCGATTTTCTCGTCAACGGTTTCCCGGATCGCAATTATGTCGCTTCCAACGTGTTCCTCGTGTCATTTTACGTCGGAAATAGTCACGAGCAGTGCACGTAAACGTTTCTGGAGCCCAAAAAACACGAGACCAGGATTTGGGAATGCTCGCGATTTTCTCGTCAACGGTTTCTCGGATCGCAATTCTGTCGCTTCCAACGCGTTCCTCGCGTCATTTTACATCGGAATTAGTTATGAGAAATGCACAAACGCGGTTCTGGAGTCCAAAAAACACGAGTTCAGGTTTTGGGAATGCTCGTGATTTTCTCGTCAATGGTTTCTCGGATCGCAATTCTGTCACTTCCAACGTGTTCCTCGCGTCATTTTACGTCGGAAATAGTGACGAGAAATGCACGTAAACGTTTCTGGATTCCAAAAAACGCGAGTTCGGGTTTTGGGAATGCTCGCGATTTTCTCGTCAACGGGTTCTCGGATCGCAATTCTGTCGCTTCCATCGCGTTCCTAGCGTCATTTTACGTCGGAAATAGTCACGAGCAGTGCACGTAAACGTTTCTGGAGTCCAAAAAACACGAGTTCAGGTTTTGAGAATGCTCGCGATTTTCTCGTCAACGGTTTCTCGGATCGCAATTCTGTCGCTTCCATCGCGTTCCTAGCGTCATTTTACGTCGGAAATAGTCACGAGCAGTGCACGTAAACGTTTCTGGAGCCCAAAAAACACGAGATCAGGATTTGGGAATGGTCGCGATTTTCTCGTCAACGGTTTCTCGGATCGCAATTCTGTCGCTTCCAACGCGTTCCTCGCGTCATTTTACGTCGGAAATAGTCACGAGCAGTGCACGTAAACGTTTCTGGAGTCCAAAAAACACGAGTTCAGGTTTTGGGAATGCTCCCGATTTTCTCGTCAACGGTTTCCCGGATCGCAATTATGTCGCTTCCAACGTGTTCCTCGTGTCATTTTCCGTCGGAAATAGTCACGAGCAGTGCACGTAAACGTTTCTGGAGCCCAAAAAACACGAGATCAGGATTTGGGAATGGTCGCGATTTTCTCGTCAACGGTTTCTCGGATCGCAATTCTGTCGCTTCCTACGCGTTCCTCGCGTCATTTTACGTCGGAAATAGTCACGAGCAGTGCACGTAAACGTTTGTGGAGTCCAAAAAACACGAGTTCAGGTTCTGGGAATGCTCGCGATTTTCTCGTCAACGTTTTCTCGGATCGCAATTCTGTCGCTTCCAACGCGTTCCTCGCGTCATTTTACATCGGAATTAGTCATGAGAAATGCACAAACGCGGTTCTGGAGTCCAAAAAACACGAGTTCAGGTTTTGGGAATGGTCGCGATTTTCTCGTTAACGGTTTCTCGGATCGCAATTCTGTCGCTTCCAACGCGTTCCTCGCGTCATTTTACATCGGAATTAGTCATGAGAAATGCACAAACACGGTTCTGGAATTAAAAAAACACGAGATCAGTGTTTGGGAATGCTCGCGATTTTCTCGTCAATGGTTTCTCGGATCGCAATTCTGTCACTTCCAACGTGTTCCTCGCGTCATTTTACGTCGGAAATAGTGACGAGAAATGCACGTAAACGTTTCTGGATTCCAAAAAACACGAGTTCGGGTTTTGGGAATGCTCGCGATTTTCTCGTCAGCGGTTTCTCGGATCGCAATTCTGTCGCTTCCATCGCGTTCCTAGCGTCATTTTACGTCGGAAATAGTCACGAGCAGTGCACGTAAATGTTTCTGGAGTCCAAAAAACACGAGTTCAGGTTTTGGGAATGCTCGCGATTTTCTCGTCAACGGTTTCCCGGATCGCAATTATGTCGCTTCCAACGTGTTCCTCGTGTCATTTTCCGTCGGAAATAGTCACGAGCAGTGCACGTAAACGTTTCTGGAGCCCAAAAAACACGAGATCAGGATTTGGGAATGCTCGCGATTTTCTCGTCAACGGTTTCTCGGATCGCAATTCTGTCGCTTCCAACGCGTTCCTCGCGTCATTTTACATCGGAATTAGTCATGAGAAATGCACAAACGCGGTTCTGGAGTCCAAAAAACACGAGTTCAGTTTTTGGGAATGCTCGCGATTTTCTCGTCAACGGTTTCCCGGATCGCAATTATGTCGCTACCAACGTGTTCCTCGTGTCATTTTACGTCGGAAATAGTCACGAGCAGTGCACGTAAACGTTTGTGGAGTCCAAAAAACACGAGTTCAGGTTCTGGGAATGCTCGCGATTTTATCGTCAACGTTTTCTCGGATCGCAATTCTGTAGCTTCCAACGTGGTCCTCGCGTCATTTTACATCTGAATTAGTCATGAGAAATGCACAAACACGGTTCTGGAGTTCAAAAAAAAACGAGATCAGGGTTTGGGAATGCTCCCGATTTTCTCGTTAACGGATGCTCGGATCGCAATTCTGTCGCTTCCAACGCGTTCCTCGCGTCAGTTTACATCGGAATTAGTCATGAGAAATGCACAAACGCGGTTCTGGAGTCCAAAAAACTCGAGTTCAGGTTTTGGGAATGGTCGCGATTTTCTCGTCAACGGTTTCTCGGATCGCAATTCTGTCGCTTCCAACGCGTTCCTCGCGTCATTTTACATCGGAATTAGTCATGAGAAATGCACAAACACGGTTCTGGAATTAAAAAAACACGAGATCAGGGTTTGGGAATGCTCGGGATTTTCTCGTCAACGGTTTCTCGGATCGCAATTCTGTCACTTCCAACGTGTTCCTCGCGTCATTTTACGTCGGAAATAGTCACGAGCAGTGCATGTGAACGTTTGTCGAGCCCAAAAAACACGAGATCAGGATTTGGGAATGCTCGCGATTTTCTCGTCAACGTTTTCTCGGATCGCAATTCTGTCGCTTACAACGTGTTCCTCGCGTCAGTTTACATCGAAATTTGTCATGAGAAATGCACAAACGCGGTTCTGGAGCCCAAAAAACACGAGATCAGGATTTGGGAATGCTCGCGATTTTCTCGTCAACGGTTTCTCGGATCGCAATTCTGTCGCTTCCAACGCGTTCCTCGCGTCATTTTACATCGGAATTAGTCATGAGAAATGCACAAACACGGTTCTGGAGTTCAAAAAACACGAGATGAGGTTTTGGGAATGCTCGCGATCTTCTCGTCAACGGTTTCTCGGATCGCAATTCTGTCGCTTCCAACGTGTTCCTCGTGTCATTTTACGTCAGAAATAGTCACGAGGAGTGCACGTGAACGTTTGTGGAGTCCAAAAAACACGAGTTCAGGATTAGGGAATGCACGCGATTTTATCGTCAACGGTTTGTCGGATCGCAATTCTGTCGCTTCCAACGCGTTCCTCGCGTCGTTTTACATCGGAATTAGTCACGAGAAATGCACAAACACGGTTCTGGAATTCAAAAAACACGAGATCAGGGGTTGGGAATGCTCGCGATTTTCTCGTCAACGGTTTCTCGGATCGCAATTCTGTCACTTCCAACGTGTTCCTCGCGTCATTTACGTCGGAAATAGTGACGAGAAATGCACGTAAACGTTTCTTGATTCCAAAAAACACGAGTTCAGGTTTTGGGAATGCTCGCGATTTTCTTGTCAACGGTTTCTCGGATCGCAATTCTGTCGCTTCCAACGTGTTCCTCGTGTCATTTTACGTCGGAAATTGTCACGAGCAGTGCATGTGAGCGTTTGCGGAGCCCAAAAAACACGGGATCAGGATTTGGGAATGCTCGCGATTTTCTCGTCAACGTTTTCTCGGATCGCAATTCTGTCGCTTCCAACGTGTTCCTCGCGTCAGTTTACATCGAAATTTGTCATGAGAAATGCACAAACGCGGTTCTGGAGCCCAAAAAACACGAGATCAGGATTTGGGAATGCTCGCGATTTTCTCGTCAACGGTTTCTCGGATCGCAATTCTGTCGCTTCCAACGCGTTCCTCGCGTCATTTTACATCGGAATTAGTCATGAGAAATGCACAAACACGGTTCTGGAATTAAAAAAACACGAGATCAGGGTTTGGGAATGCTCGGGATTTTCTCGTCAACGGTTTCTCGGATCGCAATTCTGTCACTTCCAACGTGTTCCTCGCGTCATTTTACGTCGGAAATAGTCACGAGCAGTGCATGTGAACGTTTGTCGAGCCCAAAAAACACGAGATGAGGATTTGGGAATGCTCGCGATTTTCTCGTCAACGGTTTCTCGGATCGCAATTCTGTCGCTTCCAACGTGTTCCTCGTGTCATTTTACGTCAGAAATAGTCACGAGGAGTGCACGTGAACGTTTGTGGAGTCCAAAAAACACGAGTGTAGGATTAGGGAATGCACGCGATTTTATCGTCAACGGTTTGTCGGATCGCAATTCTGTCGCTTCCAACGCGTTCCTCGCGTCGTTTTACATCGGAATTAGTCACGAGAAATGCACAAACACGGTTCTGGAATTCAAAAAACACGAGATCAGGGGTTGGGAATGCTCGCGATTTTCTCGTCAACGGTTTCTCGGATCGCAATTCTGTCGCTTCCATCGCGTTCCTAGCGTCATTTTACGTCGGAAATAGTCACGAGCAGTGCACGTAAATGTTTCTGGAGTCCAAAAAACACGAGTTCAGGTTTTGGGAATGCTCGCGATTTTCTCGTCAACGGTTTCCCGGATCGCAATTATGTCGCTTCCAACGTGTTCCTCGTGTCATTTTCCGTCGGAAATAGTCACGAGCAGTGCACGTAAACGTTTCTGGAGCCCAAAAAACACGAGATCAGGATTTGGGAATGCTCGCGATTTTCTCGTCAACGGTTTCTCGGATCGCAATTCTGTCGCTTCCAACGCGTTCCTCGCGTCATTTTACATCGGAATTAGTCATGAGAAATGCACAAACGCGGTTCTGGAGTCCAAAAAACACGAGTTCAGTTTTTGGGAATGCTCGCGATTTTCTCGTCAACGGTTTCCCGGATCGCAATTATGTCGCTACCAACGTGTTCCTCGTGTCATTTTACGTCGGAAATAGTCACGAGCAGTGCACGTAAACGTTTGTGGAGTCCAAAAAACACGAGTTCAGGTTCTGGGAATGCTCGCGATTTTATCGTCAACGTTTTCTCGGATCGCAATTCTGTAGCTTCCAACGTGGTCCTCGCGTCATTTTACATCTGAATTAGTCATGAGAAATGCACAAACACGGTTCTGGAGTTCAAAAAGAACGAGATCAGGGTTTGGGAATGCTCCCGATTTTCTCCTTAACGGATGCTCGGATCGCAATTCTGTCGCTTCCAACGCGTTCCTCGCGTCAGTTTACATCGGAATTAGTCATGAGAAATGCACAAACGCGGTTCTGGAGTCCAAAAAACACGAGTTCAGGTTTTGGGAATGGTCGCGATTTTCTCGTCAACGGTTTCTCGGATCGCAATTCTGTCGCTTCCAACGCGTTCCTCGCGTCATTTTACATCGGAATTAGTCATGAGAAATGCACAAACACGGTTCTGGAATTAAAAAAACACGAGATCAGGGTTTGGGAATGCTCGGGATTTTCTCGTCAACGGTTTCTCGGATCGCAATTCTGTCACTTCCAACGTGTTCCTCGCGTCATTTTACGTCGGAAATAGTCACGAGCAGTGCATGTGAACGTTTGTCGAGCCCAAAAAACACGAGATCAGGATTTGGGAATGCTCGCGATTTTCTCGTCAACGTTTTCTCGGATCGCAATTCTGTCGCTTCCAACGTGTTCCTCGCGTCAGTTTACATCGAAATTTGTCATGAGAAATGCACAAACGCGGTTCTGGAGCCCAAAAAACACGAGATCAGGATTTGGGAATGCTCGCGATTTTCTCGTCAACGGTTTCTCGGATCGCAATTCTGTCGCTTCCAACGCGTTCCTCGCGTCATTTTACATCGGAATTAGTCATGAGAAATGCACAAACACGGTTCTGGAGTTCAAAAAACACGAGATGAGGTTTTGGGAATGCTCGCGATCTTCTCGTCAACGGTTTCTCGGATCGCAATTCTGTCGCTTCCAACGTGTTCCTCGTGTCATTTTACGTCAGAAATAGTCACGAGGAGTGCACGTGAACGTTTGTGGAGTCCAAAAAACACGAGTTCAGGATTAGGGAATGCACGCGATTTTATCGTCAACGGTTTGTCGGATCGCAATTCTGTCGCTTCCAACGCGTTCCTCGCGTCGTTTTACATCGGAATTAGTCACGAGAAATGCACAAACACGGTTCTGGAATTCAAAAAACACGAGATCAGGGGTTGGGAATGCTCGCGATTTTCTCGTCAACGGTTTCTCGGATCGCAATTCTGTCACTTCCAACGTGTTCCTCGCGTCATTTACGTCGGAAATAGTGACGAGAAATGCACGTAAACGTTTCTTGATTCCAAAAAACACGAGTTCAGGTTTTGGGAATGCTCGCGATTTTCTTGTCAACGGTTTCTCGGATCGCAATTCTGTCGCTTCCAACGTGTTCCTCGTGTCATTTTACGTCGGAAATTGTCACGAGCAGTGCATGTGAGCGTTTGCGGAGCCCAAAAAACACGGGATCAGGATTTGGGAATGCTCGCGATTTTCTCGTCAACGTTTTCTCGGATCGCAATTCTGTCGCTTCCAACGTGTTCCTCGCGTCAGTTTACATCGAAATTTGTCATGAGAAATGCACAAACGCGGTTCTGGAGCCCAAAAAACACGAGATCAGGATTTGGGAATGCTCGCGATTTTCTCGTCAACGGTTTCTCGGATCGCAATTCTGTCGCTTCCAACGCGTTCCTCGCGTCATTTTACATCGGAATTAGTCATGAGAAATGCACAAACACGGTTCTGGAATTAAAAAAACACGAGATCAGGGTTTGGGAATGCTCGGGATTTTCTCGTCAACGGTTTCTCGGATCGCAATTCTGTCACCTCCAACGTGTTCCTCGCGTCATTTTACGTCGGAAATAGTCACGAGCAGTGCATGTGAACGTTTGTCGAGCCGAAAAAACACGAGATCAGGATTTGGGAATGCTCGCGATTTTCTCGTCAACGGTTTCTCGGATCGCAATTCTGTCGCTTCCAACGTGTTCCTCGTGTCATTTTACGTCAGAAATAGTCACGAGGAGTGCACGTGAACGTTTGTGGAGTCCAAAAAACACGAGTTCAGGATTAGGGAATGCACGCGATTTTATCGTCAACGGTTTGTCGGATCGCAATTCTGTCGCTTCCAACGCGTTCCTCGCGTCGTTTTACATCGGAATTAGTCACGAGAAATGCACAAACACGGTTCTGGAATTCAAAAAACACGAGATCAGGGGTTGGGAATGCTCGCGATTTTCTCGTCAACGGTTTCTCGGATCGCAATTCTGTCACTTCCAACGTGTTCCTCGCGTCATTTACGTCGGAAATAGTGACGAGAAATGCACGCAAACGTTTCTTGATTCCAAAAAACACGAGTTCAGGTTTTGGGAATGCTCGCGATTTTCTTGTCAACGGTTTCTCGGATCACAATTCTGTCGCTTCCAACGTGTTCCTCGTGTCATTTTACGTCGGAAATTGTCACGAGCAGTGCATGTGAGCGTTTGCGGAGCCCAAAAAACACGGGATCAGGATTTGGGAATGCTCGCGATTTTCTCGTCAACGTTTTCTCGGATCGCAATTCTGTCGCTTCCAACGCGTTCCTCGCGTCATTTTACAGCGGAATTAGTCATGAGAAATGCACAAACGCGGTTCTGGAGTCCAAAAAACACGAGTTCAGGTTTTGGGAATGGTCGCGATTTTCTCGTCAACGGTTTCTCGGATCGCAATTCTGTCGCTTCCAACGCGTTCCTCGCGTCATTTTACATCGGAATTAGTCATGAGAAATGCACAAACATGGTTCTGGAATTAAAAAAACACGAGATCAGTGTTTGGGAATGCTCGCGATTTTCTCGTCAATGGTTTCTCGGATCGTAATTCTGTCACTTCCAACGCGTTCCTCGCGTCATTTTACGTCGGAATTAGTCATGAGAAATGCACAAACACGGTTCTGGAGTTCAAAAAACACGAGATGAGGTTTTGGGAATGCTCGCGATCTTCTCGTCAACGGTTTCTCGGATCGCAATTCTGTCGCTTCCAACGTGATCATCGTGTCATTTTACGTCAGAAATAGTCACGAGGAGTGCACGTGAACGTTTGTGGAGTCCAAAAAACACGAGTTCAGGATTAGGGAATGCACGCGATTTTATCGTCAACGGTTTGTCGGATCGCAATTCTGTCGCTTCCAACGCGTTCCTCGCGTCGTTTTACATCGAAATTTGTCATGAGAAATGCACAAACGCGGTTCTGGAGCCCAAAAAACACGAGATCAGGATTTGGGAATGCTCGCGATTTTCTCGTCAACGGTTTCTCGGATCGCAATTCTGTCGCTTCCAATGTGTTCGTCGTGTCATTTTACGTCAGAAATAGTCACGAGGAGTGCACGTGAACGTTTGTGGAGTCCAAAAAACACGAGTTCAGGTTCTGGGAATGCTCGCGATTTTCTCGTCAACGTTTTCTCGGATCGCAATTCTGTCGCTTCCAACGTGTTCCTCGTGTCATTTTACGTCAGAAATAGTCACGAGGAGTGCACGTGAACGTTTGTGGAGTCCAAAAAACACGAATTCAGGTTCTGGGAATGCTCGCGATTTTATCGTCAACGTTTTCTCGGATCGCAATTCTGTAGCTTCCAACGTGGTCCTCGCGTCATTTTACATCTGAATTAGTCATGAGAAATGCACAAACACGGTTCTGGAGTTCAAAAAGAACGAGATCAGGGTTTGGGAATGCTCCCGATTTTCTCGTTAACGGATGCTCGGATCGCAATTCTGTCGCTTCCAACGCGTTCCTCGCGTCAGTTTACATCGGAATTAGTCATGAGAAATGCACAAACGCGGTTCTGGAGTCCAAAAAACACGAGTTCAGGTTTTGGGAATGGTCGCGATTTTCTCGTCAACGGTTTCTCGGATCGCAATTCTGTCGCTTCCAACGCGTTCCTCGCGTCATTTTACATCGGAATTAGTCATGAGAAATGCACAAACACGGTTCTGGAATTAAAAAAACACGAGATCAGGGTTTGGGAATGCTCGGGATTTTCTCGTCAACGGTTTCTCGGATCGCAATTCTGTCACTTCCAACGTGTTCCTCGCGTCATTTTACGTCGGAAATAGTCACGAGCAGTGCATGTGAACGTTTGTCGAGCCCAAAAAACACGAGATCAGGATTTGGGAATGCTCGCGATTTTCTCGTCAACGTTTTCTCGGATCGCAATTCTGTCGCTTCCAACGTGTTCCTCGCGTCAGTTTACATCGAAATTTGTCATGAGAAATGCACAAACGCGGTTCTGGAGCCCAAAAAACACGAGATCAGGATTTGGGAATGCTCGCGATTTTCTCGTCAACGGTTTCTCGGATCGCAATTCTGTCGCTTCCAACGCGTTCCTCGCGTCATTTTACATCGGAATTAGTCATGAGAAATGCACAAACACGGTTCTGGAGTTCAAAAAACACGAGATGAGGTTTTGGGAATGCTCGCGATCTTCTCGTCAACGGTTTCTCGGATCGCAATTCTGTCGCTTCCAACGTGTTCCTCGTGTCATTTTACGTCAGAAATAGTCACGAGGAGTGCACGTGAACGTTTGTGGAGTCCAAAAAACACGAGTTCAGGATTAGGGAATGCACGCGATTTTATCGTCAACGGTTTGTCGGATCGCAATTTTGTCGCTTCCAACGCGTTCCTCGCGTCGTTTTACATCGGAATTAGTCACGAGAAATGCACAAACACGGTTCTGGAATTCAAAAAACACGAGATCAGGGGTTGGGAATGCTCGCGATTTTCTTGTCAACGGTTTCTCGGATCGCAATTCTGTCGCTTCCAACGTGTTCCTCGTGTCATTTTACGTCGGAAATTGTCACGAGCAGTGCATGTGAGCGTTTGCGGAGCCCAAAAAACACGGGATCAGGATTTGGGAATGCTCGCGATTTTCTCGTCAACGTTTTCTCGGATCGCAATTCTGTCGCTTCCAACGTGTTCCTCGCGTCAGTTTACATCGAAATTTGTCATGAGAAATGCACAAACGCGGTTCTGGAGCCCAAAAAACACGAGATCAGGATTTGGGAATGCTCGCGATTTTCTCGTCAACGGTTTCTCGGATCGCAATTCTGTCGCTTCCAACGCGTTCCTCGCGTCATTTTACATCGGAATTAGTCATGAGAAATGCACAAACACGGTTCTGGAATTAAAAAAACACGAGATCAGGGTTTGGGAATGCTCGGGATTTTCTCGTCAACGGTTTCTCGGATCGCAATTCTGTCACTTCCAACGTGTTCCTCGCGTCATTTTACGTCGGAAATAGTCACGAGCAGTGCATGTGAACGTTTGTCGAGCCGAAAAAACACGAGATCAGGATTTGGGAATGCTCGCGATTTTCTCGTCAACGGTTTCTCGGATCGCAATTCTGTCGCTTCCAACGTGTTCCTCGTGTCATTTTACGTCAGAAATAGTCACGAGGAGTGCACGTGAACGTTTGTGGAGTCCAAAAAACACGAGTTCAGGATTAGGGAATGCACGCGATTTTATCGTCAACGGTTTGTCGGATCGCAATTCTGTCGCTTCCAACGCGTTCCTCGCGTCGTTTTACATCGGAATTAGTCACGAGAAATGCACAAACACGGTTCTGGAATTCAAAAAACACGAGATCAGGGGTTGGGAATGCTCGCGATTTTCTCGTCAACGGTTTCTCGGATCGCAATTCTGTCACTTCCAACGTGTTCCTCGCGTCATTTACGTCGGAAATAGTGACGAGAAATGCACGCAAACGTTTCTTGATTCCAAAAAACACGAGTTCAGGTTTTGGGAATGCTCGCGATTTTCTTGTCAACGGTTTCTCGGATCACAATTCTGTCGCTTCCAACGTGTTCCTCGTGTCATTTTACGTCGGAAATTGTCACGAGCAGTGCATGTGAGCGTTTGCGGAGCCCAAAAAACACGGGATCAGGATTTGGGAATGCTCGCGATTTTCTCGTCAACGTTTTCTCGGATCGCAATTCTGTCGCTTCCAACGCGTTCCTCGCGTCATTTTACAGCGGAATTAGTCATGAGAAATGCACAAACGCGGTTCTGGAGTCCAAAAAACACGAGTTCAGGTTTTGGGAATGGTCGCGATTTTCTCGTCAACGGTTTCTCGGATCGCAATTCTGTCGCTTCCAACGCGTTCCTCGCGTCATTTTACATCGGAATTAGTCATGAGAAATGCACAAACATGGTTCTGGAATTAAAAAAACACGAGATCAGTGTTTGGGAATGCTCGCGATTTTCTCGTCAATGGTTTCTCGGATCGCAATTCTGTCACTTCCAACGCGTTCCTCGCGTCATTTTACGTCGGAATTAGTCATGAGAAATGCACAAACACGGTTCTGGAGTTCAAAAAACACGAGATGAGGTTTTGGGAATGCTCGCGATCTTCTCGTCAACGGTTTCTCGGATCGCAATTCTGTCGCTTCCAACGTGATCATCGTGTCATTTTACGTCAGAAATAGTCACGAGGAGTGCACGTGAACGTTTGTGGAGTCCAAAAAACACGAGTTCAGGATTAGGGAATGCACGCGATTTTATCGTCAACGGTTTGTCGGATCGCAATTCTGTCGCTTCCAACGCGTTCCTCGCGTCGTTTTACATCGAAATTTGTCATGAGAAATGCACAAACGCGGTTCTGGAGCCCAAAAAACACGAGATCAGGATTTGGGAATGCTCGCGATTTTCTCGTCAACGGTTTCTCGGATCGCAATTCTGTCGCTTCCAATGTGTTCGTCGTGTCATTTTAGGTCGGAAATAGTCACGAGGAGTGCACGTGAACGTTTGTGGAGTCCAAAAAACACGAGTTCAGGTTCTGGGAATGCTCGCGATTTTCTCGTCAACGTTTTCTCGGATCGCAATTCTGTCGCTTCCAACGTGTTCCTCGTGTCATTTTACGTCAGAAATAGTCACGAGGAGTGCACGTGAACGTTTGTGGAGTCCAAAAAACACGAATTCAGGTTCTGGGAATGCTCGCGATTTTCTCGTCAACGGTTTCTCGGATCGCAATTCTGTCACTTCCAACGTGTTCCTCGCGTCATTTTACGTCGGAAATAGTGACGAGAAATGCACGTAAACGTTTCTGGAGCCCAAAAAACACGAGATCAGGATTTGGGAATGCTCGCGATTTTCTCGTCAACGGTTTCTCGGATCGCAATTCTGTCGCTTCCAATGTGTTCGTCGTGTCATTTTAGGTCGGAAATAGTCACGAGGAGTGCACGTGAACGTTTGTGGAGTCCAAAAAACACGAGTTCAGGTTCTGGGAATGCTCGCGATTTTCGCGTCAACGTTTTCTCGGATCGCAATTCTGTCGCTTCCAACGTGTTCCTCGTGTCATTTTACGTCAGAAATAGTCACGAGGAGTGCACGTGAACGTTTGTGGAGTCCAAAAAACACGAATTCAGGTTCTGGGAATGCTCGCGATTTTCTCGTCAACGGTTTCTCGGATCGCAATTCTGTCACTTCCAACGTGTTCCTCGCGTCATTTTACGTCGGAAATAGTGACGAGAAATGCACGTAAACGTTTCTGGATTCCAAAAAACACGAGTTCAGGTTTTGGGAATGGTCGCGATTTTCTCGTCAACGGTTTCTCGGATCGCAATTCTGTCGCCTCCATCGCGTTCCTAGCGTCATTTTACGTCGGAAATAGTCACGAGCAGTGCATGTGAACGTTTGTCGAGCCCAAAAAACACGAGATCAGGATTTGGGAATGCTCGCGATTTTCTCGTCAACGTTTTCTCGGATCGCAATTCTGTCGCTTCCAACGTGTTCCTCGCGTCAGTTTACATCGAAATTTGTCATGAGAAATGCACAAACGCGGTTCTGGAGCCCAAAAAACACGAGATCAGGATTTGGGAATGCTCGCGATTTTCTCGTCAACGGTTTCTCGGATCGCAATTCTGTCGCTTCCAACGCGTTCCTCGCGTCATTATACATCGGAATTAGTCATGAGAAATGGACAAACACGGTTCTGGAGTTCAAAAAACACGAGATGAGGTTTTGGGAATGCTCGCGATTTTCTCGTCAATGGTTTCTCGGATCGCAATTCTGTCGCTTCCATCGCGTTCCTAGCGTCATTTTACGTCGGAAATAGTCACGAGCAGTGCACGTAAACGTTTCTGGAGTCCAAAAAACACGAGTTCAGATTTTGGGAATGCTCGCGATTTTCTCGTCAACGGTTTCCCGGATCGCAATTATGTCGCTTCCAACGTGTTCCTCGTGTCATTTTCCGTCGGAAATAGTCACGAGCAGTGCACGTAAACGTTTCTGGAGCCCAAAAAACACGAGATCAGGATTTGGGAATGCTCGCGATTTTCTCGTCAACGGTTTCTCGGATCGCAATTCTGTCGCTTCCAACGCGTTCCTCGCGTCATTTTACATCGGAATTATTCATGAGAAATGCACAAACGCGGTTCTGGAGTCCAAAAAACACGATTTCAGTTTTTGGGAATGCTCGCGATTTTCTCGTCAACGGTTTCCCGGATCGCAATTATGTCGCTTCCAACGTGTTCCTCGTGTCATTTTCCGTCGGAAATAGTCACGAGTAGTGCACGTAAACGTTTGTGGAGTCCAAAAAACACGAGTTCAGGTTCTGGGAATGCTCGCGATTTTCTCGTCAACGTTTTCTCGGATCGCAATTCTGTAGCTTCCAACGTGGTCCTCGCGTCATTTTACATCCGAATTAGTCATGAGAAATGCACAAACACGGTTCTGGAGTTAAAAAAAAACGAGATCAGGGTTTGGGAATGCTCCCGATTTTCTCGTTAACGGATGCTCGGATCGCAATTCTGTCGCTTCCAACGTGTTCCTCGTGTCATTTTACGTCGAAAATAGTCACGAGCAGTGCATGTGAACGTTTGTCGAGCCCAAAAAACACGAGATCAGGATTTGGGAATGCTCGCGATTTTCTCGTCCACGTTTTCTCGGATCGCAATTCTGTCGCTTCCAACGTGTTCCTCGCGTCAGTTTACATCGAAATTTGTCATGAGAAATGCACAAACGCGGTTCTGGAGCCCAAAAAACACGAGATCAGGATTTGGGAATGCTCGCGATTTTCTCGTCAACGGTTTCTCGGATCGCAATTCTGTCGCTTCCAACGCGTTCCTCGCGTCATTTTACATCGGAATTATTCATGAGAAATGCACAAACGCGGTTCTGGAGTCCAAAAAACACGATTTCAGTTTTTGGGAATGCTCGCGATTTTCTCGCCAACGGTTTCCCGGATCGCAATTATGTCGCTTCCAACGTGTTCCTCGTGTCATTTTCCGTCGGAAATAGTCATGAGAAATGCACAAACACGGTTCTGGAGTTAAAAAAAACGAGATCAGGGTTTGGGAATGCTCCCGATTTTCTCGTTAACGGATGCTCGGATCGCAATTCTGTCGCTTCCAACGTGTTCCTCGTGTCATTTTACGTCGAAAATAGTCACGAGCAGTGCATGTGAACGTTTGTCGAGCCCAAAAAACACGAGATCAGGATTTGGGAATGCTCGCGATTTTCTCGTCCACGTTTTCTCGGATCGCAATTCTGTCGCTTCCAACGTGTTCCTCGCGTCAGTTTACATCGAAATTTGTCATGAGAAATGCACAAACGCGGTTCTGGAGCCCAAAAAACACGAGATCAGGATTTGGGAATGCTCGCGATTTTCTCGTCAACGGTTTCTCGGATCGCAATTCTGTCACTTCCAACGTGTTCCTCGCGTCATTTTACGTCGAAAATAGTGACGAGAAATGCACGTAAACGTTTCTGGATTCCAAAAAACACGAGTTCAGGTTTTGGGAATGCTCGCGATTTTCTCGTCAACGGTTTCTCGGATCGCATTTCTGTCGCTTCCATCGCGTTCCTAGCGTCATTTTACGTCGGAAATAGTCACGAGCAGTGCATGTGAACGTTTGTCGAGCCCAAAAAACACGAGCTCAGGATTTGGGAATGCTTGCGATTTTCTCGTCAACGTTTTCTCGGATCGCAATTCTGTCGCTTCCAACGTGTTCCTCGCGTCAGTTTACATCGAAATTTGTCATGAGAAATGCACAAACGCGGTTCTGGAGCCCAAAAAACACGAGATCAGGATTTGGGAATGCTCGCGATTTTCTCGTCAACGGTTTCTCGGATCGCAATTCTGTCGCTTCCAACGCGTTCCTCGCGTCATTTTACATCGGAATTAGTCATGAGAAATGCACAAACACGGTTCTGGAGTTCAAAAAACACGAGATGAGGTTTTGGGAATGCTCGCGATCTTCTCGTCAACGGTTTCTCGGATCGCAATTCTGTCGCTTCCAACGTGTTCCTCGTGTCATTTTACGTCAGAAATAGTCACGAGGAGTGCACGTGAACGTTTGTGGAGTCCAAAAAACACGAGTTCAGGATTAGGGAATGCACGCGATTTTATCGTCAACGGTTTGTCGGATCGCAATTCTGTCGCTTCCAACGCGTTCCTCGCGTCGTTTTACATCGAAATTTGTCATGAGAAATGCACAAACGCGGTTCTGGAGCCCAAAAAACACGAGATCAGGATTTGGGAATGCTCGCGATTTTCTCGTCAACGGTTTCTCGGATCGCAATTCTGTCGCTTCCAATGTGTTCCTCGTGTCATTTTAGGTCAGAAATAGTCACGAGGAGTGCACGTGAACGTTTGTGGAGTCCAAAAAACACGAGTTCAGGTTCTGGGAATGCTCGCGATTTTCTCGTCAACGGTTTCTCGGATCGCAATTCTGTCGCCTCCATCGCGTTCCTAGCGTCATTTTACGTCGGAAATAGTCACGAGCAGTGCATGTGAACGTTTGTCGAGCCCAAAAAACACGAGATCAGGATTTGGGAATGCTCGCGATTTTCTCGTCAACGTTTTCTCGGATCGCAATTCTGTCGCTTCCAACGTGTTCCTCGCGTCAGTTTACATCGAAATTTGTCATGAGAAATGCACAAACGCGGTTCTGGAGCCCAAAAAACACGAGATCAGGATTTGGGAATGCTCGCGATTTTCTCGTCAACGGTTTCTCGGATCGCAATTCTGTCGCTTCCAACGCGTTCCTCGCGTCATTTTACATCGGAATTAGTCATGAGAAATGCACAAACACGGTTCTGGAGTTCAAAAAACACGAGATGAGGTTTTGGGAATGCTCGCGATCTTCTCGTCAACGGTTTCTCGGATCGCAATTCTGTCGCTTCCAACGTGTTCCTCGTGTCATTTTACGTCAGAAATAGTCACGAGGAGTGCACGTGAACGTTTGTGGAGTCCAAAAAACACGAGTTCAGGATTAGGGAATGCACGCGATTTTATCGTCAACGGTTTGTCGGATCGCAATTCTGTCGCTTCCAACGCGTTCCTCGCGTCGTTTTACATCGGAATTAGTCACGAGAAATGCACAAACACGGTTCTGGAATTCAAAAAACACGAGATGAGGGGTTGGGAATGCTCGCGATTTTCTCGTCAACGGTTTCTCGGATCGCAATTCTGTCACTTCCAACGTGTTCCTCGCGTCATTTACGCCGGAAATAGTGACGAGAAATGCACGTAAACGTTTCTTGATTCCAAAAAACACGAGTTCAGGTTTTGGGAATGCTCGCGATTTTCTTGTCAACGGTTTCTCGGATCGCAATTCTGTCGCTTCCAACGTGTTCCTCGTGTCATTTTACGTCGGAAATTGTCACGAGCAGTGCATGTGAGCGTTTGCGGAGCCCAAAAAACACGGGATCAGGATTTGGGAATGCTCGCGATTTTCTCGTCAACGTTTTCTCGGATCGCAATTCTGTCGCTTCCAACGCGTTCCTCGCGTCATTTTACATCGGAATTAGTCATGAGAAATGCACAAACGCGGTTCTGGAGTCCAAAAAACACGAGTTCAGGTTTTGGGAATGGTCGCGATTTTCTCGTCAACGGTTTCTCGGATCGCAATTCTGTCGCTTCCAACGCGTTCCTCGCGTCATTTTACATCGGAATTAGTCATGAGAAATGCACAAACATGGTTCTGGAATTAAAAAAACACGAGATCAGTGTTTGGGAATGCTCGCGATTTTCTCGTCAATGGTTTCTCGGATCGCAATTCTGTCACTTCCAACGTGTTCCTCGCGTCATTTTACGTCGGAAATAGTGACGAGAAATGCACGTAAACGTTTCTGGATTCCAAAAAACACGAGTTCAGGTTTTGGGAATGCTCGCGATTTTCTCGTCAACGGTTTCTCGGATCGCAATTCTGTCGCTTCCATCGCGTTCCTAGCGTCATTTTACGTCGGAAATAGTCACGAGCAGTGCATGTGAACGTTTGTCGAGCCCAAAAAACACGAGATCAGGATTTGGGAATGCTTGCGATTTTCTCGTCAACGTTTTCTCGGATCGCAATTCTGTCGCTTCCAACGTGTTCCTCGCGTCAGTTTACATCGAAATTTGTCATGAGAAATGCACAAACGCGGTTCTGGAGCCCAAAAAACACGAGATCAGGATTTGGGAATGCTCGCGATTTTCTCGTCAACGGTTTCTCGGATCGCAATTCTGTCGCTTCCAACGCGTTCCTCGCGTCATTTTACATCGGAATTAGTCATGAGAAATGCACAAACACGGTTCTGGAGTTCAAAAAACACGAGATGAGGTTTTGGGAATGCTCGCGATCTTCTCGTCAACGGTTTCTCGGATCGCAATTCTGTCGCTTCCAACGTGTTCCTCGTGTCATTTTACGTCAGAAATAGTCACGAGGAGTGCACGTGAACGTTTGTGGAGTCCAAAAAACACGAGTTCAGGATTAGGGAATGCACGCGATTTTATCGTCAACGGTTTGTCGGATCGCAATTCTGTCGCTTCCAACGCGTTCCTCGCGTCGTTTTACATCGGAATTAGTCACGAGAAATGCACAAACACGGTTCTGGAATTCAAAAAACACGAGATGAGGGGTTGGGAATGCTCGCGATTTTCTCGTCAACGGTTTCTCGGATCGCAATTCTGTCACTTCCAACGTGTTCCTCGCGTCATTTACGCCGGAAATAGTGACGAGAAATGCACGTAAACGTTTCTTGATTCCAAAAAACACGAGTTCAGGTTTTGGGAATGCTCGCGATTTTCTTGTCAACGGTTTCTCGGATCGCAATTCTGTCGCTTCCAACGTGTTCCTCGTGTCATTTTACGTCGGAAATTGTCACGAGCAGTGCATGTGAGCGTTTGCGGAGCCCAAAAAACACGGGATCAGGATTTGGGAATGCTCGCGATTTTCTCGTCAACGTTTTCTCGGATCGCAATTCTGTCGCTTCCAACGCGTTCCTCGCGTCATTTTACATCGGAATTAGTCATGAGAAATGCACAAACGCGGTTCTGGAGTCCAAAAAACACGAGTTCAGGTTTTGGGAATGGTCGCGATTTTCTCGTCAACGGTTTCTCGGATCGCAATTCTGTCGCTTCCAACGCGTTCCTCGCGTCATTTTACATCGGAATTAGTCATGAGAAATGCACAAACATGGTTCTGGAATTAAAAAAACACGAGATCAGTGTTTGGGAATGCTCGCGATTTTCTCGTCAATGGTTTCTCGGATCGCAATTCTGTCACTTCCAACGTGTTCCTCGCGTCATTTTACGTCGGAAATAGTGACGAGAAATGCACGTAAACGTTTCTGGATTCCAAAAAACACGAGTTCAGGTTTTGGGAATGCTCGCGATTTTCTCGTCAACGGTTTCTCGGATCGCAATTCTGTCGCTTCCATCGCGTTCCTAGCGTCATTTTACGTCGGAAATAGTCACGAGCAGTGCATGTGAACGTTTGTCGAGCCCAAAAAACACGAGATCAGGATTTGGGAATGCTTGCGATTTTCTCGTCAACGTTTTCTCGGATCGCAATTCTGTCGCTTCCAACGTGTTCCTCGCGTCAGTTTACATCGAAATTTGTCATGAGAAATGCACAAACGCGGTTCTGGAGCCCAAAAAACACGAGATCAGGATTTGGGAATGCTCGCGATTTTCTCGTCAACGGTTTCTCGGATCGCAATTCTGTCGCTTCCAACGCGTTCCTCGCGTCATTTTACATCGGAATTAGTCATGAGAAATGCACAAACACGGTTCTGGAGTTCAAAAAACACGAGATGAGGTTTTGGGAATGCTCGCGATCTTCTCGTCAACGGTTTCTCGGATCGCAATTCTGTCGCTTCCAACGTGTTCCTCGTGTCATTTTACGTCAGAAATAGTCACGAGGAGTGCACGTGAACGTTTGTGGAGTCCAAAAAACACGAGTTCAGGATTAGGGAATGCACGCGATTTTATCGTCAACGGTTTGTCGGATCGCAATTCTGTCGCTTCCAACGCGTTCCTCGCGTCGTTTTACATCGAAATTTGTCATGAGAAATGCACAAACGCGGTTCTGGAGCCCAAAAAACACGAGATCAGGATTTGGGAATGCTCGCGATTTTCTCGTCAACGGTTTCTCGGATCGCAATTCTGTCGCTTCCAATGTGTTCCTCGTGTCATTTTAGGTCAGAAATAGTCACGAGGAGTGCACGTGAACGTTTGTGGAGTCCAAAAAACACGAGTTCAGGTTCTGGGAATGCTCGCGATTTTCTCGTCAACGGTTTCTCGGATCGCAATTCTGTCGCCTCCATCGCGTTCCTAGCGTCATTTTACGTCGGAAATAGTCACGAGCAGTGCATGTGAACGTTTGTCGAGCCCAAAAAACACGAGATCAGGATTTGGGAATGCTCGCGATTTTCTCGTCAACGTTTTCTCGGATCGCAATTCTGTCGCTTCCAACGTGTTCCTCGCGTCAGTTTACATCGAAATTTGTCATGAGAAATGCACAAACGCGGTTCTGGAGCCCAAAAAACACGAGATCAGGATTTGGGAATGCTCGCGATTTTCTCGTCAACGGTTTCTCGGATCGCAATTCTGTCGCTTCCAACGCGTTCCTCGCGTCATTTTACATCGGAATTAGTCATGAGAAATGCACAAACACGGTTCTGGAGTTCAAAAAACACGAGATGAGGTTTTGGGAATGCTCGCGATCTTCTCGTCAACGGTTTCTCGGATCGCAATTCTGTCGCTTCCAACGTGTTCCTCGTGTCATTTTACGTCAGAAATAGTCACGAGGAGTGCACGTGAACGTTTGTGGAATCCAAAAAACACGAGTTCAGGATTAGGGAATGCACGCGATTTTATCGTCAACGGTTTGTCGGATCGCAATTCTGTCGCTTCCAACGCGTTCCTCGCGTCGTTTTACATCGGAATTAGTTACGAGAAATGCACAAACACGGTTCTGGAATTCAAAAAACACGAGATGAGGGGTTGGGAATGCTCGCGATTTTCTCGTCAACGGTTTCTCGGATCGCAATTCTGTCACTTCCAACGTGTTCCTCGCGTCATTTACGCCGGAAATAGTGACGAGAAATGCACGTAAACGTTTCTTGATTCCAAAAAACACGAGTTCAGGTTTTGGGAATGCTCGCGATTTTCTTGTCAACGGTTTCTCGGATCGCAATTCTGTCGCTTCCAACGTGTTCCTCGTGTCATTTTACGTCGGAAATTGTCACGAGCAGTGCATGTGAGCGTTTGCGGAGCCCAAAAAACACGGGATCAGGATTTGGGAATGCTCGCGATTTTCTCGTCAACGTTTTCTCGGATCGCAATTCTGTCGCTTCCAACGCGTTCCTCGCGTCATTTTACATCGGAATTAGTCATGAGAAATGCACAAACGCGGTTCTGGAGTCCAAAAAACACGAGTTCAGGATTAGGGAATGCACGCGATTTTATCGTCAACGGTTTGTCGGATCGCAATTCTGTCGCTTCCAACGCGTTCCTCGCGTCGTTTTACATCGGAATTAGTCACGAGAAATGCACAAACACGGTTCTGGAATTCAAAAAACACGAGATGAGGGGTTGGGAATGCTCGCGATTTTCTCGTCAACGTTTTCTCGGATCGCAATTCTGTCGCTTCCAACGTGTTCCTCGCGTCAGTTTACATCGAAATTTGTCATGAGAAATGCACAAACGCGGTTCTGGAGCCCAAAAAACACGAGATCAGGATTTGGGAATGCTCGCGATTTTCTCGTCAACGGTTTCTCGGATCGCAATTCTGTCGCTTCCAACGCGTTCCTCGCGTCATTTTACATCGGAATTAGTCATGAGAAATGCACAAACACGGTTCTGGAGTTCAAAAAACACGAGATGAGGTTTTGGGAATGCTCGCGATCTTCTCGTCAACGGTTTCTCGGATCGCAATTCTGTCGCTTCCAACGTGTTCCTCGTGTCATTTTACGTCAGAAATAGTCACGAGGAGTGCACGTGAACGTTTGTGGAGTCCAAAAAACACGAGTTCAGGATTAGGGAATGCACGCGATTTTATCGTCAACGGTTTGTCGGATCGCAATTCTGTCGCTTCCAACGCGTTCCTCGCGTCGTTTTACATCGGAATTAGTCACGAGAAATGCACAAACACGGTTCTGGAATTCAAAAAACACGAGATGAGGGGTTGGGAATGCTCGCGATTTTCTCGTCAACGGTTTCTCGGATCGCAATTCTGTCACTTCCAACGTGTTCCTCGCGTCATTTACGCCGGAAATAGTGACGAGAAATGCACGTAAACGTTTCTTGATTCCAAAAAACACGAGTTCAGGTTTTGGGAATGCTCGCGATTTTCTTGTCAACGGTTTCTCGGATCGCAATTCTGTCGCTTCCAACGTGTTCCTCGTGTCATTTTACGTCGGAAATTGTCACGAGCAGTGCATGTGAGCGTTTGCGGAGCCCAAAAAACACGGGATCAGGATTTGGGAATGCTCGCGATTTTCTCGTCAACGTTTTCTCGGATCGCAATTCTGCCGCTTCCAACGCGTTCCTCGCGTCATTTTACATCGGAATTAGTCATGAGAAATGCACAAACGCGGTTCTGGAGTCCAAAAAACACGAGTTCAGGTTTTGGGAATGGTCGCGATTTTCTCGTCAACGGTTTCTCGGATCGCAATTCTGTCGCTTCCAACGCGTTCCTCGCGTCATTTTACATCGGAATTAGTCATGAGAAATGCACAAACATGGTTCTGGAATTAAAAAAACACGAGATCAGTGTTTGGGAATGCTCGCGATTTTCTCGTCAATGGTTTCTCGGATCGCAATTCTGTCACTTCCAACGTGTTCCTCCCGTCATTTTACGTCGGAAATAGTGACGAGAAATGCACGTAAACGTTTCTGGAGTCCAAAAAACACGAGTTCAGGTTTTGGGAATGCTCGCGATTTTCTCGTCAACGGTTTCCCGGATCGCAATTATGTCGCTTCCAACGCGTTCCTCGCGTCATTTTACATCGGAATTAGTCATGAGAAATGCACAAACGCGGTTCTGGAGTCCAAAAAACACGAGTTCAGGTTTTGGGAATGCTCGTGATTTTCTCGTCAATGGTTTCTCGGATCGCAATTCTGTCACTTCCAACGTGTTCCTCGCGTCATTTTACGTCGGAAATAGTGACGAGAAATGCACGTAAACGTTTCTGGATTCCAAAAAACGCGAGTTCGGGTTTTGGGAATGCTCGCGATTTTCTCGTCAACGGGTTCTCGGATCGCAATTCTGTCGCTTCCATCGCGTTCCTAGCGTCATTTTACGTCGGAAATAGTCACGAGCAGTGCACGTAAACGTTTCTGGAGTCCAAAAAACACGAGTTCAGGTTTTGAGAATGCTCGCGATTTTCTCGTCAACGGTTTCTCGGATCGCAATTCTGTCGCTTCCATCGCGTTCCTAGCGTCATTTTACGTCGGAAATAGTCACGAGCAGTGCACGTAAACGTTTCTGGAGTCCAAAAAACACGAGTTCAGGTTTTGGGAATGCTCGCGATTTTCTCGTCAACGGTTTCCCGGATCGCAATTATGTCGCTTCCAACGTGTTGCTCGTGTCATTTTCCGTCGGAAATAGTCACGAGCAGTGCACGTAAACGTTTCTGGAGCCCAAAAAACACGAGATCAGGATTTGGGAATGCTCGCGATTTTCTCGTCAACGGTTTCTCGGATCGCAATTCTGTCGCTTCCAACGCGTTCCTCGCGTCATTTTACGTCGGAAATAGTCACGAGCAGTGCACGTAAACGTTTGTGGAGTCCAAAAAACACGAGTTCAGGTTCTGGGAATGCTCGCGATTTTCTCGTCAACGTTTTCTCGGATCGCAATTCTGTCGCTTCCAACGCGTTCCTCGCGTCATTTTACATCGGAATTAGTCATGAGAAATGCACAAAGGCGGTTCTGGAGTCCAAAAAACACGAGTTCAGGTTTTGGGAATGGTCGCGATTTTCTCGTTAACGGTTTCTCGGATCGCAATTCTGTCGCTTCCAACGCGTTCCTCGCGTCATTTTACATCGGAATTAGTCATGAGAAATGCACAAACACGGTTCTGGAATTAAAAAAACACGAGATCAGTGTTTGGGAATGCTCGCGATTTTCTCGTCAATGGTTTCTCGGATCGCAATTCTGTCACTTCCAACGTGTTCCTCGCGTCATTTTACGTCGGAAATAGTGACGAGAAATGCACGTAAACGTTTCTGGATTCCAAAACACACGAGTTCGGGTTTTGGGAATGCTCGCGATTTTCTCGTCAACGGTTTCCCGGATCGCAATTATGTCGCTTCCAACGTGTTCCTCGTGTCATTTTCCGTCGGAAATAGTCACGAGCAGTGCACGTAAACGTTTCTGGAGCCCAAAAAACACGAGATCAGGATTTGGGAATGCTCGCGATTTTCTCGTCAACGGTTTCTCGGATCGCAATTCTGTCGCTTCCAACGCGTTCCTCGCGTCATTTTACATCGGAATTAGTCATGAGAAATGCACAAACGCGGTTCTGGAGTCCAAAAAACACGAGTTCAGTTTTTGGGAATGCTCGCGATTTTCTCGTCAACGGTTTCCCGGATCGCAATTATGTCGCTACCAACGTGTTCCTCGTGTCATTTTACGTCGGAAATAGTCACGAGCAGTGCACGTAAACGTTTGTGGAGTCCAAAAAACACGAGTTCAGGTTCTGGGAATGCTCGCGATTTTATCGTCAACGTTTTCTCGGATCGCAATTCTGTCGCTTCCAACGCGTTCCTCGCGTCATTTTACATCGGAATTAGTCATGAGAAATGCACAAACGCGGTTCTGGAGTCCAAAAAACACGAGTTCAGGTTTTGGGAATGGTCGCGATTTTCTCGTTAACGGTTTCTCGGATCGCAATTCTGTCGCTTCCAACGCGTTCCTCGCGTCATTTTACATCGGAATTAGTCATGAGAAATGCACAAACACGGTTCTGGAATTAAAAAAACACGAGATCAGGGTTTGGGAATGCTCGGGATTTTCTCGTCAACGGTTTCTCGGATCGCAATTCTGTCACTTCCAACGTGTTCCTCGCGTCATTTTACGTCGGAAATAGTCACGAGCAGTGCATGTGAACGTTTGTCGAGCCCAAAAAACACGAGATCAGGATTTGGGAATGCTCGCGATTTTCTCGTCAACGTTTTCTCGGATCGCAATTCTGTCGCTTCCAACGTGTTCCTCGCGTCAGTTTACATCGAAATTTGTCATGAGAAATGCACAAACGCGGTTCTGGAGCCCAAAAAACACGAGATCAGGATTTGGGAATGCTCGCGATTTTCTCGTCAACGGTTTCTCGGATCGCAATTCTGTCGCTTCCAACGCGTTCCTCGCGTCATTTTACATCGGAATTAGTCATGAGAAATGCACAAACACGGTTCTGGAGTTCAAAAAACACGAGATGAGGTTTTGGGAATGCTCGCGATCTTCTCGTCAACGGTTTCTCGGATCGCAATTCTGTCGCTTCCAACGTGTTCCTCGTGTCATTTTACGTCAGAAATAGTCACGAGGAGTGCACGTGAACGTTTGTGGAGTCCAAAAAACACGAGTTCAGGATTAGGGAATGCACGCGATTTTATCGTCAACGGTTTGTCGGATCGCAATTCTGTCGCTTCCAACGCGTTCCTCGCGTCGTTTTACATCGGAATTAGTCACGAGAAATGCACAAACACGGTTCTGGAATTCAAAAAACACGAGATCAGGGGTTGGGAATGCTCGCGATTTTCTCGTCAACGGTTTCTCGGATCGCAATTCTGTCACTTCCAACGTGTTCCTCGCGTCATTTACGCCGGAAATAGTGACGAGAAATACACGTAAACGTTTCTTGATTCCAAAAAACACGAGTTCAGGTTTTGGGAATGCTCGCGATTTTCTTGTCAACGGTTTCTCGGATCGCAATTCTGTCGCTTCCAACGTGTTCCTCGTGTCATTTTACGTCGGAAATTGTCACGAGCAGTGCATGTGAGCGTTTGCGGAGCCCAAAAAACACGGGATCAGGATTTGGGAATGCTCGCGATTTTCTCGTCAACGTTTTCTCGGATCGCAATTCTGTCGCTTCCAACGCGTTCCTCGCGTCATTTTACATCGGAATTAGTCATGAGAAATGCACAAACGCGGTTCTGGAGTCCAAAAAACACGAGTTCAGGTTTTGGGAATGGTCGCGATTTTCTCGTCAACGGTTTCTCGGATCGCAATTCTGTCGCTTCCAACGCGTTCCTCGCGTCATTTTACATCGGAATTAGTCATGAGAAATGCACAAACATGGTTCTGGAATTAAAAAAACACGAGATCAGTGTTTGGGAATGCTCGCGATTTTCTCGTCAATGGTTTCTCGGATCGCAATTCTGTCACTTCCAACGTGTTCCTCGCGTCATTTTACGTCGGAAATAGTGACGAGAAATGCACGTAAACGTTTCTGGAGTCCAAAAAACACGAGTTCAGGTTTTGGGAATGCTCGCGATTTTCTCGTCAACGGTTTCCCGGATCGCAATTATGTCGCTTCCAACGCGTTCCTCGCGTCATTTTACATCGGAATTAGTCATGAGAAATGCACAAACGCGGTTCTGGAGTCCAAAAAACACGAGTTCAGGTTTTGGGAATGGTCGCGATTTTCTCGTCAACGGTTTCTCGGATCGCAATTCTGTCGCTTCCAACGCGTTCCTCGCGTCATTTTACATCGGAATTAGTTATGAGAAATGCACAAACGCGGTTCTGGAGTCCAAAAAACACGAGTTCAGGTTTTGGGAATGCTCGTGATTTTCTCGTCAATGGTTTCTCGGATCGCAATTCTGTCACTTCCAACGTGTTCCTCGCGTCATTTTACGTCGGAAATAGTGACGAGAAATGCACGTAAACGTTTCTGGATTCCAAAAAACGCGAGTTCGGGTTTTGGGAATGCTCGCGATTTTCTCGTCAACGGGTTCTCGGATCGCAATTCTGTCGCTTCCATCGCGTTCCTAGCGTCATTTTACGTCGGAAATAGTCACGAGCAGTGCACGTAAACGTTTCTGGAGTCCAAAAAACACGAGTTCAGGTTTTGAGAATGCTCGCGATTTTCTCGTCAACGGTTTCTCGGATCGCAATTCTGTCGCTTCCATCGCGTTCCTAGCGTCATTTTACGTCGGAAATAGTCACGAGCAGTGCACGTAAACGTTTCTGGAGTCCAAAAAACACGAGTTCAGGCTTTGGGAATGCTCGCGATTTTCTCGTCAACGGTTTCCCGGATCGCAATTATGTCGCTTCCAACGTGTTGCTCGTGTCATTTTCCGTCGGAAATAGTCACGAGCAGTGCACGTAAACGTTTCTGGAGCCCAAAAAACACGAGATCAGGATTTGGGAATGCTCGCGATTTTCTCGTCAACGGTTTCTCGGATCGCAATTCTGTCGCTTCCAACGCGTTCCTCGCGTCATTTTACGTCGGAAATAGTCACGAGCAGTGCACGTAAACGTTTGTGGAGTCCAAAAAACACGAGTTCAGGTTCTGGGAATGCTCGCGATTTTCTCGTCAACGTTTTCTCGGATCGCAATTCTGTCGCTTCCAACGCGTTCCTCGCGTCATTTTACATCGGAATTAGTCATGAGAAATGCACAAAGGCGGTTCTGGAGTCCAAAAAACACGAGTTCAGGTTTTGGGAATGGTCGCGATTTTCTCGTTAACGGTTTCTCGGATCGCAATTCTGTCGCTTCCAACGCGTTCCTCGCGTCATTTTACATCGGAATTAGTCATGAGAAATGCACAAACACGGTTCTGGAATTAAAAAAACACGAGATCAGTGTTTGGGAATGCTCGCGATTTTCTCGTCAATGGTTTCTCGGATCGCAATTCTGTCACTTCCAACGTGTTCCTCGCGTCATTTTACGTCGGAAATAGTGACGAGAAATGCACGTAAACGTTTCTGGATTCCAAAAAACACGAGTTCGGGTTTTGGGAATGCTCGCGATTTTCTCGTCAACGGTTTCCCGGATCGCAATTATGTCGCTTCCAACGTGTTCCTCGTGTCATTTTCCGTCGGAAATAGTCACGAGCAGTGCACGTAAACGTTTCTGGAGCCCAAAAAACACGAGATCAGGATTTGGGAATGCTCGCGATTTTCTCGTCAACGGTTTCTCGGATCGCAATTCTGTCGCTTCCAACGCGTTCCTCGCGTCATTTTACATCGGAATTAGTCATGAGAAATGCACAAACGCGGTTCTGGAGTCCAAAAAACACGAGTTCAGTTTTTGGGAATGCTCGCGATTTTCTCGTCAACGGTTTCCCGGATCGCAATTATGTCGCTACCAACGTGTTCCTCGTGTCATTTTACGTCGGAAATAGTCACGAGCAGTGCACGTAAACGTTTGTGGAGTCCAAAAAACACGAGTTCAGGTTCTGGGAATGCTCGCGATTTTATCGTCAACGTTTTCTCGGATCGCAATTCTGTCGCTTCCAACGCGTTCCTCGCGTCATTTTACATCGGAATTAGTCATGAGAAATGCACAAACGCGGTTCTGGAGTCCAAAAAACACGAGTTCAGGTTTTGGGAATGGTCGCGATTTTCTCGTTAACGGTTTCTCGGATCGCAATTCTGTCGCTTCCAACGCGTTCCTCGCGTCATTTTACATCGGAATTAGTCATGAGAAATGCACAAACACGGTTCTGGAATTAAAAAAACACGAGATCAGGGTTTGGGAATGCTCGGGATTTTCTCGTCAACGGTTTCTCGGATCGCAATTCTGTCACTTCCAACGTGTTCCTCGCGTCATTTTACGTCGGAAATAGTCACGAGCAGTGCATGTGAACGTTTGTCGAGCCCAAAAAACACGAGATCAGGATTTGGGAATGCTCGCGATTTTCTCGTCAACGTTTTCTCGGATCGCAATTCTGTCGCTTCCAACGTGTTCCTCGCGTCAGTTTACATCGAAATTTGTCATGAGAAATGCACAAACGCGGTTCTGGAGCCCAAAAAACACGAGATCAGGATTTGGGAATGCTCGCGATTTTCTCGTCAACGGTTTCTCGGATCGCAATTCTGTCGCTTCCAACGCGTTCCTCGCGTCATTTTACATCGGAATTAGTCATGAGAAATGCACAAACACGGTTCTGGAGTTCAAAAAACACGAGATGAGGTTTTGGGAATGCTCGCGATCTTCTCGTCAACGGTTTCTCGGATCGCAATTCTGTCGCTTCCAACGTGTTCCTCGTGTCATTTTACGTCAGAAATAGTCACGAGGAGTGCACGTGAACGTTTGTGGAGTCCAAAAAACACGAGTTCAGGATTAGGGAATGCACGCGATTTTATCGTCAACGGTTTGTCGGATCGCAATTCTGTCGCTTCCAACGCGTTCCTCGCGTCGTTTTACATCGGAATTAGTCACGAGAAATGCACAAACACGGTTCTGGAATTCAAAAAACACGAGATCAGGGGTTGGGAATGCTCGCGATTTTCTCGTCAACGGTTTCTCGGATCGCAATTCTGCCACTTCCAACGTGTTCCTCGCGTCATTTACGCCGGAAATAGTGACGAGAAATGCACGTAAACGTTTCTTGATTCCAAAAAACACGAGTTCAGGTTTTGGGAATGCTCGCGATTTTCTTGTCAACGGTTTCTCGGATCGCAATTCTGTCGCTTCCAACGTGTTCCTCGTGTCATTTTACGTCGGAAATTGTCACGAGCAGTGCATGTGAGCGTTTGCGGAGCCCAAAAAACACGGGATCAGGATTTGGGAATGCTCGCGATTTTCTCGTCAACGTTTTCTCGGATCGCAATTCTGTCGCTTCCAACGCGTTCCTCGCGTCATTTTACATCGGAATTAGTCATGAGAAATGCACAAACGCGGTTCTGGAGTCCAAAAAACACGAGTTCAGGTTTTGGGAATGGTCGCGATTTTCTCGTCAACGGTTTCTCGGATCGCAATTCTGTCGCTTCCAACGCGTTCCTCGCGTCATTTTACATCGGAATTAGTCATGAGAAATGCACAAACATGGTTCTGGAATTAAAAAAACACGAGATCAGTGTTTGGGAATGCTCGCGATTTTCTCGTCAATGGTTTCTCGGATCGCAATTCTGTCACTTCCAACGTGTTCCTCGCGTCATTTTACGTCGGAAATAGTGACGAGAAATGCACGTAAACGTTTCTGGAGTCCAAAAAACACGAGTTCAGGTTTTGGGAATGCTCGCGATTTTCTCGTCAACGTTTTCTCGGATCGCAATTCTGTCGCTTCCAACGCGTTCCTCGCGTCATTTTACATCGGAATTAGTCATGAGAAATGCACAAACGCGGTTCTGGAGTCCAAAAAACACGAGTTCAGGTTTTGGGAATGGTCGCGATTTTCTCGTTAACGGTTTCTCGGATCGCAATTCTGTCGCTTCCAACCCGTTCCTCGCGTCATTTTACATCGGAATTAGTCATGAGAAATGCACAAACACGGTTCTGGAATTAAAAAAACACGAGATCAGTGTTTGGGAATGCTCGCGATTTTCTCGTCAATGGTTTCTCGGATCGCAATTCTGTCACTTCCAACGTGTTCCTCGCGTCATTTTACGTCGGAAATAGTGACGAGAAATGCACGTAAACGTTTCTGGATTCCAAAAAACACGAGTTCGGGTTTTGGGAATGCTCGCGATTTTCTCGTCAACGGTTTCCCGGATCGCAATTATGTCGCTTCCAACGTGTTCCTCGTGTCATTTTCCGTCGGAAATAGTCACGAGCAGTGCACGTAAACGTTTCTGGAGCCCAAAAAACACGAGATCAGGATTTGGGAATGCTCGCGATTTTCTCGTCAACGGTTTCTCGGATCGCAATTCTGTCGCTTCCAACGCGTTCCTCGCGTCATTTTACATCGGAATTAGTCATGAGAAATGCACAAACGCGGTTCTGGAGTCCAAAAAACACGAGTTCAGGTTTTGGGAATGCTCGTGATTTTCTCGTCAATGGTTTCTCGGATCGCAATTCTGTCACTTCCAACGTGTTCCTCGCGTCATTTTACGTCGGAAATAGTGACGAGAAATGCACGTAAACGTTTCTGGATTCCAAAAAACGCGAGTTCGGGTTTTGGGAATGCTCGCGATTTTCTCGTCAACGGGTTCTCGGATCGCAATTCTGTCGCTTCCATCGCGTTCCTAGCGTCATTTTACGTCGGAAATAGTCACGAGCAGTGCACGTAAACGTGTCTGGAGTCCAAAAAACACGAGTTCAGGTTTTGAGAATGCTCGCGATTTTCTCGTCAACGGTTTCTCGGATCGCAATTCTGTCGCTTCCATCGCGTTCCTAGCGTCATTTTACGTCGGAAATAGTCACGAGCAGTGCACGTAAACGTTTCTGGAGTCCAAAAAACACGAGTTCAGGTTTTGGGAATGCTCGCGATTTTCTCGTCAACGGTTTCCCGGATCGCAATTATGTCGCTTCCAACGTGTTGCTCGTGTCATTTTCCGTCGGAAATAGTCACGAGCAGTGCACGTAAACGTTTCTGGAGCCCAAAAAACACGAGATCAGGATTTGGGAATGCTCGCGATTTTCTCGTCAACGGTTTCTCGGATCGCAATTCTGTCGCTTCCAACGCGTTCCTCGCGTCATTTTACGTCGGAAATAGTCACGAGCAGTGCACGTAAACGTTTGTGGAGTCCAAAAAACACGAGTTCAGGTTCTGGGAATGCTCGCGATTTTCTCGTCAACGTTTTCTCGGATCGCAATTCTGTCGCTTCCAACGCGTTCCTCGCGTCATTTTACATCGGAATTAGTCATGAGAAATGCACAAACGCGGTTCTGGAGTCCAAAAAACACGAGTTCAGGTTTTGGGAATGGTCGCGATTTTCTCGTTAACGGTTTCTCGGATCGCAATTCTGTCGCTTCCAACGCGTTCCTCGCGTCATTTTACATCGGAATTAGTCATGAGAAATGCACAAACACGGTTCTGGAATTAAAAAAACACGAGATCAGTGTTTGGGAATGCTCGCGATTTTCTCGTCAATGGTTTCTCGGATCGCAATTCTGTCACTTCCAACGTGTTCCTCGCGTCATTTTACGTCGGAAATAGTGACGAGAAATGCACGTAAACGTTTCTGGATTCCAAAAAACACGAGTTCGGGTTTTGGGAATGCTCGCGATTTTCTCGTCAACGGTTTCCCGGATCGCAATTATGTCGCTTCCAACGTGTTCCTCGTGTCATTTTCCGTCGGAAATAGTCACGAGCAGTGCACGTAAACGTTTCTGGAGCCCAAAAAACACGAGATCAGGATTTGGGAATGCTCGCGATTTTCTCGTCAACGGTTTCTCGGATCGCAATTCTGTCGCTTCCAACGCGTTCCTCGCGTCATTTTACATCGGAATTAGTCATGAGAAATGCACAAACGCGGTTCTGGAGTCCAAAAAACACGAGTTCAGTTTTTGGGAATGCTCGCGATTTTCTCGTCAACGGTTTCCCGGATCGCAATTATGTCGCTACCAACGTGTTCCTCGTGTCATTTTACGTCGGAAATAGTCACGAGCAGTGCACGTAAACGTTTGTGGAGTCCAAAAAACACGAGTTCAGGTTCTGGGAATGCTCGCGATTTTATCGTCAACGTTTTCTCGGATCGCAATTCTGTCGCTTCCAACGCGTTCCTCGCGTCATTTTACATCGGAATTAGTCATGAGAAATGCACAAACGCGGTTCTGGAGTCCAAAAAACACGAGTTCAGGTTTTGGGAATGGTCGCGATTTTCTCGTTAACGGTTTCTCGGATCGCAATTCTGTCGCTTCCAACGCGTTTCTCGCGTCATTTTACATCGGAATTAGTCATGAGAAATGCACAAACACGGTTCTGGAATTAAAAAAACACGAGATCAGGGTTTGGGAATGCTCGGGATTTTCTCGTCAACGGTTTCTCGGATCGCAATTCTGTCACTTCCAACGTGTTCCTCGCGTCATTTTACGTCGGAAATAGTCACGAGCAGTGCATGTGAACGTTTGTCGAGCCCAAAAAACACGAGATCAGGATTTGGGAATGCTCGCGATTTTCTCGTCAACGTTTTCTCGGATCGCAATTCTGTCGCTTCCAACGTGTTCCTCGCGTCAGTTTACATCGAAATTTGTCATGAGAAATGCACAAACGCGGTTCTGGAGCCCAAAAAACACGAGATCAGGATTTGGGAATGCTCGCGATTTTCTCGTCAACG
This sequence comes from Crossocerus cetratus, assembly GCA_963675795.1. Lineage (NCBI taxonomy): Eukaryota > Metazoa > Arthropoda > Insecta > Hymenoptera > Crabronidae > Crossocerus > Crossocerus cetratus. Next base: position 2,302,301 of record CAVMBF010000002.1, read on the forward strand.
GTTTCTCGGATCGCAATTCTGTCGCTTCCAACGCGTTCCTCGCGTCATTTTACATCGGAATTAGTCATGAGAAATGCACAAACACGGTTCTGGATTTCAAAAAACACGAGATGAGGTTTTGGGAATGCTCGCGATCTTCTCGTCAACGGTTTCTCGGATCGCAATTCTGTCGCTTCCAACGTGTTCCTCGTGTCATTTTACGTCAGAAATAGTCACGAGCAGTGCATGTGAACGTTTGTCGAGCCCAAAAAACACGAGATCAGGATTTGGGAATGCTCGCGATTTTCTCGTCAACGTTTTCTCGGATCGCAATTCTGTCGCTTCCAACGCGTTCCTCGCGTCATTTTACATCGGAATTAGTCATGAGAAATGCACAAACGCGGTTCTGGAGTCCAAAAAACACGAGTTCAGGTTTTGGGAATGGTCGCGATTTTCTCGTCAACGGTTTCTCGGATCGCAATTCTGTCGCTTCCAACGCGTTCCTCGCGTCATTTTACATCGGAATTAGTCATGAGAAATGCACAAACATGGTTCTGGAATTAAAAAAACACGAGATCAGTGTTTGGGAATGCTCGCGATTTTCTCGTCAATGGTTTCTCGGATCGCAATTCTGTCACTTCCAACGTGTTCCTCGCGTCATTTTACGTCGGAAATAGTGACGAGAAATGCACGTAAACGTTTCTGGAGTCCAAAAAACACGAGTTCAGGTTTTGGGAATGCTCGCGATTTTCTCGTCAACGGTTTCCCGGATCGCAATTATGTCGCTTCCAACGCGTTCCTCGCGTCATTTTACATCGGAATTAGTCATGAGAAATGCACAAACGCGGTTCTGGAGTCCAAAAAACACGAGTTCAGGTTTTGGGAATGCTCGTGATTTTCTCGTCAATGGTTTCTCGGATCGCAATTCTGTCACTTCCAACGTGTTCCTCGCGTCATTTTACGTCGGAAATAGTGACGAGAAATGCACGTAAACGTTTCTGGATTCCAAAAAACGCGAGTTCGGGTTTTGGGAATGCTCGCGATTTTCTCGTCAACGGGTTCTCGGATCGCAATTCTGTCGCTTCCATCGCGTTCCTAGCGTCATTTTACGTCGGAAATAGTCACGAGCAGTGCACGTAAACGTTTCTGGAGTCCAAAAAACACGAGTTCAGGTTTTGAGAATGCTCGCGATTTTCTCGTCAACGGTTTCTCGGATCGCAATTCTGTCGCTTCCATCGCGTTCCTAGCGTCATTTTACGTCGGAAATAGTCACGAGCAGTGCACGTAAACGTTTCTGGAGTCCAAAAAACACGAGTTCAGGCTTTGGGAATGCTCGCGATTTTCTCGTCAACGGTTTCCCGGATCGCAATTATGTCGCTTCCAACGTGTTGCTCGTGTCATTTTCCGTCGGAAATAGTCACGAGCAGTGCACGTAAACGTTTCTGGAGCCCAAAAAACACGAGATCAGGATTTGGGAATGCTCGCGATTTTCTCGTCAACGGTTTCTCGGATCGCAATTCTGTCGCTTCCAACGCGTTCCTCGCGTCATTTTACGTCGGAAATAGTCACGAGCAGTGCACGTAAACGTTTGTGGAGTCCAAAAAACACGAGTTCAGGTTCTGGGAATGCTCGCGATTTTCTCGTCAACGTTTTCTCGGATCGCAATTCTGTCGCTTCCAACGCGTTCCTCGCGTCATTTTACATCGGAATTAGTCATGAGAAATGCACAAAGGCGGTTCTGGAGTCCAAAAAACACGAGTTCAGGTTTTGGGAATGGTCGCGATTTTCTCGTTAACGGTTTCTCGGATCGCAATTCTGTCGCTTCCAACGCGTTCCTCGCGTCATTTTACATCGGAATTAGTCATGAGAAATGCACAAACACGGTTCTGGAATTAAAAAAACACGAGATCAGTGTTTGGGAATGCTCGCGATTTTCTCGTCAATGGTTTCTCGGATCGCAATTCTGTCACTTCCAACGTGTTCCTCGCGTCATTTTACGTCGGAAATAGTGACGAGAAATGCACGTAAACGTTTCTGGATTCCAAAAAACACGAGTTCGGGTTTTGGGAATGCTCGCGATTTTCTCGTCAACGGTTTCCCGGATCGCAATTATGTCGCTTCCAACGTGTTCCTCGTGTCATTTTCCGTCGGAAATAGTCACGAGCAGTGCACGTAAACGTTTCTGGAGCCCAAAAAACACGAGATCAGGATTTGGGAATGCTCGCGATTTTCTCGTCAACGGTTTCTCGGATCGCAATTCTGTCGCTTCCAACGCGTTCCTCGCGTCATTTTACATCGGAATTAGTCATGAGAAATGCACAAACGCGGTTCTGGAGTCCAAAAAACACGAGTTCAGTTTTTGGGAATGCTCGCGATTTTCTCGTCAACGGTTTCCCGGATCGCAATTATGTCGCTACCAACGTGTTCCTCGTGTCATTTTACGTCGGAAATAGTCACGAGCAGTGCACGTAAACGTTTGTGGAGTCCAAAAAACACGAGTTCAGGTTCTGGGAATGCTCGCGATTTTATCGTCAACGTTTTCTCGGATCGCAATTCTGTCGCTTCCAACGCGTTCCTCGCGTCATTTTACATCGGAATTAGTCATGAGAAATGCACAAACGCGGTTCTGGAGTCCAAAAAACACGAGTTCAGGTTTTGGGAATGGTCGCGATTTTCTCGTTAACGGTTTCTCGGATCGCAATTCTGTCGCTTCCAACGCGTTCCTCGCGTCATTTTACATCGGAATTAGTCATGAGAAATGCACAAACACGGTTCTGGAATTAAAAAAACACGAGATCAGGGTTTGGGAATGCTCGGGATTTTCTCGTCAACGGTTTCTCTGATCGCAATTCTGTCACTTCCAACGTGTTCCTCGCGTCATTTTACGTCGGAAATAGTCACGAGCAGTGCATGTGAACGTTTGTCGAGCCCAAAAAACACGAGATCAGGATTTGGGAATGCTCGCGATTTTCTCGTCAACGTTTTCTCGGATCGCAATTCTGTCGCTTCCAACGTGTTCCTCGCGTCAGTTTACATCGAAATTTGTCATGAGAAATGCACAAACGCGGTTCTGGAGCCCAAAAAACACGAGATCAGGATTTGGGAATGCTCGCGATTTTCTCGTCAACGGTTTCTCGGATCGCAATTCGGTCGCTTCCAACGCGTTCCTCGCGTCATTTTACATCGGAATTAGTCATGAGAAATGCACAAACACGGTTCTGGAGTTCAAAAAACACGAGATGAGGTTTTGGGAATGCTCGCGATCTTCTCGTCAACGGTTTCTCGGATCGCAATTCTGTCGCTTCCAACGTGTTCCTCGTGTCATTTTACGTCAGAAATAGTCACGAGGAGTGCACGTGAACGTTTGTGGAGTCCAAAAAACACGAGTTCAGGATTAGGGAATGCACGCGATTTTATCGTCAACGGTTTGTCGGATCGCAATTCTGTCGCTTCCAACGCGTTCCTCGCGTCGTTTTACATCGGAATTAGTCACGAGAAATGCACAAACACGGTTCTGGAATTCAAAAAACACGAGATCAGGGGTTGGGAATGCTCGCGATTTTCTCGTCAACGGTTTCTCGGATCGCAATTCTGTCACTTCCAACGTGTTCCTCGCGTCATTTACGCCGGAAATAGTGACGAGAAATGCACGTAAACGTTTCTTGATTCCAAAAAACACGAGTTCAGGTTTTGGGAATGCTCGCGATTTTCTTGTCAACGGTTTCTCGGATCGCAATTCTGTCGCTTCCAACGTGTTCCTCGTGTCATTTTACGTCGGAAATTGTCACGAGCAGTGCATGTGAGCGTTTGCGGAGCCCAAAAAACACGGGATCAGGATTTGGGAATGCTCGCGATTTTCTCGTCAACGTTTTCTCGGATCGCAATTCTGTCGCTTCCAACGCGTTCCTCGCGTCATTTTACATCGGAATTAGTCATGAGAAATGCACAAACGCGGTTCTGGAGTCCAAAAAACACGAGTTCAGGTTTTGGGAATGGTCGCGATTTTCTCGTCAACGGTTTCTCGGATCGCAATTCTGTCGCTTCCAACGCGTTCCTCGCGTCATTTTACATCGGAATTAGTCATGAGAAATGCACAAACATGGTTCTGGAATTAAAAAAACACGAGATCAGTGTTTGGGAATGCTCGCGATTTTCTCGTCAATGGTTTCTCGGATCGCAATTCTGTCACTTCCAACGTGTTCCTCGCGTCATTTTACGTCGGAAATAGTGACGAGAAATGCACGTAAACGTTTCTGGAGTCCAAAAAACACGAGTTCAGGTTTTGGGAATGCTCGCGATTTTCTCGTCAACGGTTTCCCGGATCGCAATTATGTCGCTTCCAACGCGTTCCTCGCGTCATTTTACATCGGAATTAGTCATGAGAAATGCACAAACGCGGTTCTGGAGTCCAAAAAACACGAGTTCAGGTTTTGGGAATGGTCGCGATTTTCTCGTCAACGGTTTCTCGGATCGCAATTCTGTCGCTTCCAACGCGTTCCTCGCGTCATTTTACATCGGAATTAGTTATGAGAAATGCACAAACGCGGTTCTGGAGTCCAAAAAACACGAGTTCAGGTTTTGGGAATGCTCGTGATTTTCTCGTCAATGGTTTCTCGGATCGCAATTCTGTCACTTCCAACGTGTTCCTCGCGTCATTTTACGTCGGAAATAGTGACGAGAAATGCACGTAAACGTTTCTGGATTCCAAAAAACGCGAGTTCGGGTTTTGGGAATGCTCGCGATTTTCTCGTCAACGGGTTCTCGGATCGCAATTCTGTCGCTTCCATCGCGTTCCTAGCGGCATTTTACGTCGGAAATAGTCACGAGCAGTGCACGTAAACGTTTCTGGAGTCCAAAAAACACGAGTTCAGGTTTTGAGAATGCTCGCGATTTTCTCGTCAACGGTTTCTCGGATCGCAATTCTGTCGCTTCCATCGCGTTCCTAGCGTCATTTTACGTCGGAAATAGTCACGAGCAGTGCACGTAAACGTTTCTGGAGTCCAAAAAACACGAGTTCAGGTTTTGGGAATGCTCGCGATTTTCTCGTCAACGGTTTCCCGGATCGCAATTATGTCGCTTCCAACGTGTTGCTCGTGTCATTTTCCGTCGGAAATAGTCACGAGCAGTGCACGTAAACGTTTCTGGAGCCCAAAAAACACGAGATCAGGATTTGGGAATGCTCGCGATTTTCTCGTCAACGGTTTCTCGGATCGCAATTCTGTCGCTTCCAACGCGTTCCTCGCGTCATTTTACGTCGGAAATAGTCACGAGCAGTGCACGTAAACGTTTGTGGAGTCCAAAAAACACGAGTTCAGGTTCTGGGAATGCTCGCGATTTTCTCGTCAACGTTTTCTCGGATCGCAATTCTGTCGCTTCCAACGCGTTCCTCGCGTCATTTTACATCGGAATTAGTCATGAGAAATGCACAAACGCGGTTCTGGAGTCCAAAAAACACGAGTTCAGGTTTTGGGAATGGTCGCGATTTTCTCGTTAACGGTTTCTCGGATCGCAATTCTGTCGCTTCCAACGCGTTCCTCGCGTCATTTTACATCGGAATTAGTCATGAGAAATGCACAAACACGGTTCTGGAATTAAAAAAACACGAGATCAGTGTTTGGGAATGCTCGCGATTTTCTCGTCAATGGTTTCTCGGATCGCAATTCTGTCACTTCCAACGTGTTCCTCGCGTCATTTTACGTCGGAAATAGTGACGAGAAATGCACGTAAACGTTTCTGGATTCCAAAAAACACGAGTTCGGGTTTTGGGAATGCTCGCGATTTTCTCGTCAACGGTTTCCCGGATCGCAATTATGTCGCTTCCAACGTGTTCCTCGTGTCATTTTCCGTCGGAAATAGTCACGAGCAGTGCACGTAAACGTTTCTGGAGCCCAAAAAACACGAGATCAGGATTTGGGAATGCTCGCGATTTTCTCGTCAACGGTTTCTCGGATCGCAATTCTGTCGCTTCCAACGCGTTCCTCGCGTCATTTTACATCGGAATTAGTCATGAGAAATGCACAAACGCGGTTCTGGAGTCCAAAAAACACGAGTTCAGGTTTTGGGAATGCTCGTGATTTTCTCGTCAATGGTTTCTCGGATCGCAATTCTGTCACTTCCAACGTGTTCCTCGCGTCATTTTACGTCGGAAATAGTGACGAGAAATGCACGTAAACGTTTCTGGATTCCAAAAAACGCGAGTTCGGGTTTTGGGAATGCTCGCGATTTTCTCGTCAACGGGTTCTCGGATCGCAATTCTGTCGCTTCCATCGCGTTCCTAGCGTCATTTTACGTCGGAAATAGTCACGAGCAGTGCACGTAAACGTTTCTGGAGTCCAAAAAACACGAGTTCAGGTTTTGAGAATGCTCGCGATTTTCTCGTCAACGGTTTCTCGGATCGCAATTCTGTCGCTTCCATCGCGTTCCTAGCGTCATTTTACGTCGGAAATAGTCACGAGCAGTGCACGTAAACGTTTCTGGAGTCCAAAAAACACGAGTTCAGGTTTTGGGAATGCTCGCGATTTTCTCGTCAACGGTTTCCCGGATCGCAATTATGTCGCTTCCAACGTGTTGCTCGTGTCATTTTCCGTCGGAAATAGTCACGAGCAGTGCACGTAAACGTTTCTGGAGCCCAAAAAACACGAGATCAGGATTTGGGAATGCTCGCGATTTTCTCGTCAACGGTTTCTCGGATCGCAATTCTGTCGCTTCCAACGCGTTCCTCGCGTCATTTTACGTCGGAAATAGTCACGAGCAGTGCACGTAAACGTTTGTGGAGTCCAAAAAACACGAGTTCAGGTTCTGGGAATGCTCGCGATTTTCTCGTCAACGTTTTCTCGGATCGCAATTCTGTCGCTTCCAACGCGTTCCTCGCGTCATTTTACATCGGAATTAGTCATGAGAAATGCACAAACGCGGTTCTGGAGTCCAAAAAACACGAGTTCAGGTTTTGGGAATGGTCGCGATTTTCTCGTTAACGGTTTCTCGGATCGCAATTCTGTCGCTTCCAACGCGTTCCTCGCGTCATTTTACATCGGAATTAGTCATGAGAAATGCACAAACACGGTTCTGGAATTAAAAAAACACGAGATCAGTGTTTGGGAATGCTCGCGATTTTCTCGTCAATGGTTTCTCGGATCGCAATTCTGTCACTTCCAACGTGTTCCTCGCGTCATTTTACGTCGGAAATAGTGACGAGAAATGCACGTAAACGTTTCTGGATTCCAAAAAACACGAGTTCGGGTTTTGGGAATGCTCGCGATTTTCTCGTCAACGGTTTCCCGGATCGCAATTATGTCGCTTCCAACGTGTTCCTCGTGTCATTTTCCGTCGGAAATAGTCACGAGCAGTGCACGTAAACGTTTCTGGAGCCCAAAAAACACGAGATCAGGATTTGGGAATGCTCGCGATTTTCTCGTCAACGGTTTCTCGGATCGCAATTCTGTCGCTTCCAACGCGTTCCTCGCGTCATTTTACATCGGAATTAGTCATGAGAAATGCACAAACGCGGTTCTGGAGTCCAAAAAACACGAGTTCAGTTTTTGGGAATGCTCGCGATTTTCTCGTCAACGGTTTCCCGGATCGCAATTATGTCGCTACCAACGTGTTCCTCGTGTCATTTTACGTCGGAAATAGTCACGAGCAGTGCACGTAAACGTTTGTGGAGTCCAAAAAACACGAGTTCAGGTTCTGGGAATGCTCGCGATTTTATCGTCAACGTTTTCTCGGATCGCAATTCTGTCGCTTCCAACGCGTTCCTCGCGTCATTTTACATCGGAATTAGTCATGAGAAATGCACAAACGCGGTTCTGGAGTCCAAAAAACACGAGTTCAGGTTTTGGGAATGGTCGCGATTTTCTCGTTAACGGTTTCTCGGATCGCAATTCTGTCGCTTCCAACGCGTTTCTCGCGTCATTTTACATCGGAATTAGTCATGAGAAATGCACAAACACGGTTCTGGAATTAAAAAAACACGAGATCAGGGTTTGGGAATGCTCGGGATTTTCTCGTCAACGGTTTCTCGGATCGCAATTCTGTCACTTCCAACGTGTTCCTCGCGTCATTTTACGTCGGAAATAGTCACGAGCAGTGCATGTGAACGTTTGTCGAGCCCAAAAAACACGAGATCAGGATTTGGGAATGCTCGCGATTTTCTCGTCAACGTTTTCTCGGATCGCAATTCTGTCGCTTCCAACGTGTTCCTCGCGTCAGTTTACATCGAAATTTGTCATGAGAAATGCACAAACGCGGTTCTGGAGCCCAAAAAACACGAGATCAGGATTTGGGAATGCTCGCGATTTTCTCGTCAACGGTTTCTCGGATCGCAATTCTGTCGCTTCCAACGCGTTCCTCGCGTCATTTTACATCGGAATTAGTCATGAGAAATGCACAAACACGGTTCTGGAGTTCAAAAAACACGAGATGAGGTTTTGGGAATGCTCGCGATCTTCTCGTCAACGGTTTCTCGGATCGCAATTCTGTCGCTTCCAACGTGTTCCTCGTGTCATTCTACGTCAGAAATAGTCACGAGGAGTGCACGTGAACGTTTGTGGAGTCCAAAAAACACGAGTTCAGGATTAGGGAATGCACGCGATTTAATCGTCAACGGTTTGTCGGATCGCAATTCTGTCGCTTCCAACGCGTTCCTCGCGTCGTTTTACATCGGAATTAGTCACGAGAAATGCACAAACACGGTTCTGGAATTAAAAAAACACGAGATCAGGGGTTGGGAATGCTCGCGATTTTCTCGTCAACGGTTTCTCGGATCGCAATTCTGTCACTTCCAACGTGTTCCTCGCGTCATTTACGTCGGAAATAGTGACGAGAAATGCACGTAAACGTTTCTTGATTCCAAAAAACACGAGTTCAGGTTTTGGGAATGCTCGCGATTTTCTTGTCAACGGTTTCTCGGATCGCAATTCTGTCGCTTCCAACGTGTTCCTCGTGTCATTTTACGTCGGAAATTGTCACGAGCAGTGCATGTGAGCGTTTGCGGAGCCCAAAAAACACGGGATCAGGATTTGGGAATGCTCGCGATTTTCTCGTCAACGTTTTCTCGGATCGCAATTCTGTCGCTTCCAACGCGTTCCTCGCGTCATTTTACATCGGAATTAGTCATGAGAAATGCACAAACGCGGTTCTGGAGTCCAAAAAACACGAGTTCAGGTTTTGGGAATGGTCGCGATTTTCTCGTCAACGGTTTCTCGGATCGCAATTCTGTCGCTTCCAACGCGTTCCTCGCGTCATTTTACATCGGAATTAGTCATGAGAAATGCACAAACACGGTTCTGGAATTAAAAAAACACGAGATCAGTGTTTGGGAATGCTCGCGATTTACTCGTCAATGGTTTCTCGGATCGAAATTCTGTCACTTCCAACGAGTTCCTCGCGTCATTTCACGTCGGAAATAGTGACGAGAAATGCACGTAAACGTTTCTGGAGCCCAAAAAACACGAGACCAGGATTTGGGAATGCTCGCGATTTTCTCGTCAACGGTTTCTCGGATCGCAATTCTGTCGCTTCCAACGCGTTCCTCGCGTCATTTTACATCGGAATTAGTTATGAGAAATGCACAAACGCGGTTCTGGAGTCCAAAAAACACGAGTTCAGGTTTTGGGAATGCTCGTGATTTTCTCGTCAATGGTTTCTCGGATCGCAATTCTGTCACTTCCAACGTGTTCCTCGCGTCATTTTACGTCGGAAATAGTGACGAGAAATGCACGTAAACGTTTCTGGATTCCAAAAAACACGAGATCAGGATTTGGGAATGCTCGCGATTTTCTCGTCAACGGTTTCTCGGATCGCAATTCTGTCGCTTCCAACGCGTTCCTCGCGTCATTTTACATCGGAATTAGTCATGAGAAATGCACAAACACGGTTCTGGAGTTCAAAAAACACGAGATGAGGTTTTGGGAATGCTCGCGATCTTCTCGTTAACGGTTTCTCGGATCGCAATTCTGTCGCTTCCAACGTGTTCCTCGTGTCATTTTACGTCAGAAATAGTCACGAGGAGTGCACGTGAACGTTTGTGGAGTCCAAAAAACACGAGTTCAGGATTAGGGAATGCACGCGATTTTATCGTCAACGGTTTGTCGGATCGCAATTCTGTCGCTTCCAACGCGTTCCTCGCGTCGTTTTACATCGGAATTAGTCACGAGAAATGCACAAACACGGTTCTGGAATTAAAAAAACACGAGATCAGGGGTTGGGAATGCTCGCGATTTTCTCGTCAACGGTTTCTCGGATCGCAATTCTGTCACTTCCAACGTGTTCCTCGCGTCATTTACGTCGGAAATAGTGACGAGAAATGCACGTAAACGTTTCTTGATTCCAAAAAACACGAGTTCAGGTTTTGGGAATGCTCGCGATTTTCTTGTCAACGGTTTCTCGGATCGCAATTCTGTCGCTTCCAACGTGTTCCTCGTGTCATTTTACGTCGGAAATTGTCACGAGCAGTGCATGTGAGCGTTTGCGGAGCCCAAAAAACACGGGATCAGGATTTGGGAATGCTCGCGATTTTCTCGTCAACGTTTTCTCGGATCGCAATTCTGTCGCTTCCAACGCGTTCCTCGCGTCATTTTACATCGGAATTAGTCATGAGAAATGCACAAACGCGGTTCTGGAGTCCAAAAAACACGAGTTCAGGTTTTGGGAATGGTCGCGATTTTCTCGTCAACGGTTTCTCGGATCGCAATTCTGTCGCTTCCAACGCGTTCCTCGCGTCATTTTACATCGGAATTAGTCATGAGAAATGCACAAACACGGTTCTGGAATTAAAAAAACACGAGATCAGTGTTTGGGAATGCTCGCGATTTACTCGTCAATGGTTTCTCGGATCGAAATTCTGTCACTTCCAACGAGTTCCTCGCGTCATTTCACGTCGGAAATAGTGACGAGAAATGCACGTAAACGTTTCTGGAGCCCAAAAAACACGAGACCAGGATTTGGGAATGCTCGCGATTTTCTCGTCAACGGTTTCTCGGATCGCAATTCTGTCGCTTCCAACGCGTTCCTCGCGTCATTTTACATCGGAATTAGTTATGAGAAATGCACAAACGCGGTTCTGGAGTCCAAAAAACACGAGTTCAGGTTTTGGGAATGCTCGTGATTTTCTCGTCAATGGTTTCTCGGATCGCAATTCTGTCACTTCCAACGTGTTCCTCGCGTCATTTTACGTCGGAAATAGTGACGAGAAATGCACGTAAACGTTTCTGGATTCCAAAAAACGCGAGTTCGGGTTTTGGGAATGCTCGCGATTTTCTCGTCAACGGGTTCTCGGATCGCAATTCTGTCGCTTCCATCGCGTTCCTAGCGTCATTTTACGTCGGAAATAGTCACGAGCAGTGCACGTAAACGTTTCTGGAGTCCAAAAAAACACGAGTTCAGGTTTTGAGAATGCTCGCGATTTTCTCGTCAACGGTTTCTCGGATCGCAATTCTGTCGCTTCCATCGCGTTCCTAGCGTCATTTTACGTCGGAAATAGTCACGAGCAGTGCACGTAAACGTTTCTGGAGTCCAAAAAACACGAGTTCAGGTTTTGGGAATGCTCGCGATTTTCTCGTCAACGGTTTCCCGGATCGCAATTATGTCGCTTCCAACGTGTTCCTCGTGTCATTTTCCGTCGGAAATAGTCACGAGCAGTGCACGTAAACGTTTCTGGAGCCCAAAAAACACGAGATCAGGATTTGGGAATGCTCGCGATTTTCTCGTCAACGGTTTCTCGGATCGCAATTCTGTCGCTTCCAACGCGTTCCTCGCGTCATTTTACGTCGGAAATAGTCACGAGCAGTGCACGTAAACGTTTGTGGAGTCCAAAAAACACGAGTTCAGGTTCTGGGAATGCTCGCGATTTTCTCGTCAACGTTTTCTCGGATCGCAATTCTGTCGCTTCCAACGCGTTCCTCGCGTCATTTTACATCGGAATTAGTCATGAGAAATGCACAAACGCGGTTCTGGAGTCCAAAAAACACGAGTTCAGGTTTTGGGAATGGTCGCGATTTTCTCGTTAACGGTTTCTCGGATCGCAATTCTGTCGCTTCCAACGCGTTCCTCGCGTCATTTTACATCGGAATTAGTCATGAGAAATGCACAAACACGGTTCTGGAATTAAAAAAACACGAGATCAGTGTTTGGGAATGCTCGCGATTTTCTCGTCAATGGTTTCTCGGATCGCAATTCTGTCACTTCCAACGTGTTCCTCGCGTCATTTTACGTCGGAAATAGTGACGAGAAATGCACGTAAACGTTTCTGGATTCCAAAAAACACGAGTTCGGGTTTTGGGAATGCTCGCGATTTTCCCGTCAACGGTTTCTCGGATCGCAATTCTGTCGCTTCCATCGCGTTCCTAGCGTCATTTTACGTCGGAAATAGTCACGAGCAGTGCACGTAAACGTTTCTGGAGTCCAAAAAACACGAGTTCAGGTTTTGGGAATGCTCGCGATTTTCTCGTCAACGGTTTCCCGGATCGCAATTATGTCGCTTCCAACGTATTCCTCGTGTCATTTTCCGTCGGAAATAGTCACGAGCAGTGCACGTAAACGTTTCTGGAGCCCAAAAAACACGAGATCAGGATTTGGGAATGCTCGCGATTTTCTCGTCAACGGTTTCTCGGATCGCAATTCTGTCGCTTCCAACGCGTTCCTCGCGTCATTTTACATCGGAATTAGTCATGAGAAATGCACAAACGCGGTTCTGGAGTCCAAAAAACACGAGTTCAGTTTTTGGGAATGCTCGCGATTTTCTCGTCAACGGTTTCCCGGATCGCAATTATGTCGCTACCAACGTGTTCCTCGTGTCATTTTACGTCGGAAATAGTCACGAGCAGTGCACGTAAACGTTTGTGGAGTCCAAAAAACACGAGTTCAGGTTCTGGGAATGCTCGCGATTTTATCGTCAACGTTTTCTCGGATCGCAATTCTGTAGCTTCCAACGTGGTCCTCGCGTCATTTTACATCTGAATTAGTCATGAGAAATGCACAAACACGGTTCTGGAGTTCAAAAAAAAACGAGATCAGGGTTTGGGAATGCTCCCGATTTTCTCGTTAACGGATGGTCGGATCGCAATTCTGTCGCTTCCAACGCGTTCCTCGCGTCATTTTACATCGGAATTAGTCATGAGAAATGCACAAACGCGGTTCTGGAGTCCAAAAAACACGAGTTCAGGTTTTGGGAATGGTCGCGATTTTCTCGTCAACGGTTTCTCGGATCGCAATTCTGTCGCTTCCAACGCGTTCGTTGCGTCATTTTACATCGGAATTAGTCATGAGAAATGCACAAACACGGTTCTGGAATTAACAAAACACGAGATCAGGGTTTGGGAATGCTCGGGATTTTCTCGTCAACGGTTTCTCGGATCGCAATTCTGTCACTTCCAACGTGTTCCTAGCGTCATTTTACGTCGGAAATAGTCACGAGCAGTGCACGTAAACGTTTCTGGAGTCCAAAAAAACACGAGTTCAGGTTTTGAGAATGCTCGCGATTTTCTCGTCAACGGTTTCTCGGATCGCAATTCTGTCGCTTCCATCGCGTTCCTAGCGTCATTTTACGTCGGAAATAGTCACGAGCAGTGCACGTAAACGTTTCTGGAGTCCAAAAAACACGAGTTCAGGTTTTGGGAATGCTCGCGATTTTCTCGTCAACGGTTTCCCGGATCGCAATTATGTCGCTTCCAACGTGTTCCTCGTGTCATTTTCCGTCGGAAATAGTCACGAGCAGTGCACGTAAACGTTTCTGGAGCCCAAAAAACACGAGATCAGGATTTGGGAATGCTCGCGATTTTCTCGTCAACGGTTTCTCGGATCGCAATTCTGTCGCTTCCAACGCGTTCCTCGTGTCATTTTACGTCGGAAATAGTCACGAGCAGTGCACGTAAACGTTTGTGGAGTCCAAAAAACACGAGTTCAGGTTCTGGGAATGCTCGCGATTTTCTCGTCAACGTTTTCTCGGATCGCAATTCTGTCGCTTCCAACGCGTTCCTCGCGTCATTTTACATCGGAATTAGTCATGAGAAATGCACAAACGCGGTTCTGGAGTCCAAAAAACACGAGTTCAGGTTTTGGGAATGGTCGCGATTTTCTCGTTAACGGTTTCTCGGATCGCAATTCTGTCGCTTCCAACGCGTTCCTCGCGTCATTTTACATCGGAATTAGTCATGAGAAATGCACAAACACGGTTCTGGAATTAAAAAAACACGAGATCAGTGTTTGGGAATGCTCGCGATTTTCTCGTCAATGGTTTCTCGGATCGCAATTCTGTCACTTCCAACGTGTTCCTCGCGTCATTTTACGTCGGAAATAGTGACGAGAAATGCACGTAAACGTTTCTGGATTCCAAAAAACACGAGTTCGGGTTTTGGGAATGCTCGCGATTTTCCCGTCAACGGTTTCTCGGATCGCAATTCTGTCGCTTCCATCGCGTTCCTAGCGTCATTTTACGTCGGAAATAGTCACGAGCAGTGCACGTAAACGTTTCTGGAGTCCAAAAAACACGAGTTCAGGTTTTGGGAATGCTCGCGATTTTCTCGTCAACGGTTTCCCGGATCGCAATTATGTCGCTTCCAACGTATTCCTCGTGTCATTTTCCGTCGGAAATAGTCACGAGCAGTGCACGTAAACGTTTCTGGAGCCCAAAAAACACGAGATCAGGATTTGGGAATGCTCGCGATTTTCTCGTCAACGGTTTCTCGGATCGCAATTCTGTCGCTTCCAACGCGTTCCTCGCGTCATTTTACATCGGAATTAGTCATGAGAAATGCACAAACGCGGTTCTGGAGTCCAAAAAACACGAGTTCAGTTTTTGGGAATGCTCGCGATTTTCTCGTCAACGGTTTCCCGGATCGCAATTATGTCGCTACCAACGTGTTCCTCGTGTCATTTTACGTCGGAAATAGTCACGAGCAGTGCACGTAAACGTTTGTGGAGTCCAAAAAACACGAGTTCAGGTTCTGGGAATGCTCGCGATTTTATCGTCAACGTTTTCTCGGATCGCAATTCTGTAGCTTCCAACGTGGTCCTCGCGTCATTTTACATCTGAATTAGTCATGAGAAATGCACAAACACGGTTCTGGAGTTCAAAAAAAAACGAGATCAGGGTTTGGGAATGCTCCCGATTTTCTCGTTAACGGATGCTCGGATCGCAATTCTGTCGCTTCCAACGCGTTCCTCGCGTCATTTTACATCGGAATTAGTCATGAGAAATGCACAAACGCGGTTCTGGAGTCCAAAAAACACGAGTTCAGGTTTTGGGAATGGTCGCGATTTTCTCGTCAACGGTTTCTCGGATCGCAATTCTGTCGCTTCCAACGCGTTCGTCGCGTCATTTTACATCGGAATTAGTCATGAGAAATGCACAAACACGGTTCTGGAATTAACAAAACACGAGATCAGGGTTTGGGAATGCTCGGGATTTTCTCGTCAACGGTTTCTCGGATCGCAATTCTGTCACTTCCAACGTGTTCCTAGCGTCATTTTACGTCGGAAATAGTCACGAGCAGTACACGTAAACGTTTCTGGAGTCCAAAAAACACGAGTTCAGGTTTTGGGAATGCTCGCGATTTTCTCGTCAACGGTTTCCCGGATCGCAATTTTGTCGCTTCCAATGTGTTCCTCGTGTCATTTTAGGTCGGAAATAGTCACGAGCAGTGCATGTGAACGTTTGTGGAGCCCAAAAAACACGAGATCAGGATTTGGGAATGCTCGCGATTTTCTCGTCAACGTTTTCTCGGATCGCAATTCTGTCGCTTCCGACGTGTTCCTCGCGTCATTTTACACCGGAATTAGTCATGAGAAATGCACAAACACGGTTCTGGAGTTAAAAAAAAACGAGATCAGGGTTTGGGAATGCTCCCGATTTTCTCGTTAACGGATGCTCGGATCGCAATTCTGTCGCTTCCAACGTGTTCCTCGTGTCATTTTACGTCGGAATTAGTCTTGAGAAATGCACAAACACGGTTCTGGCGTTCAAAAAACACGAGATGAGGTTTTGGGAATACTCGCGATCTTCTCGTCAACGGTTTCTCGGATCGCAATTCTGTCGCTTCCAACGCCTTCCTCGCGTCATTTTACATCCGAATTAGTCATGAGAAATGCAGAAACACGGTTCTGGAGTTAAAAAAACACGAGATCAGGGTTTGGGAATGCTCCCGATTTTCTCGTTAACGGATGCTCGGATCGCAATTCTGTCGCTTCCAACGTGTTCCTCGTGTCATTTTACGTCGGAATTAGTCTTGAGAAATGCACAAACACGGTTCTGGCGTTCAAAAAACACGAGATGAGGTTTTGGGAATACTCGCGATCTTCTCGTCAACGGTTTCTCGGATCGCAATTCTGTCGCTTCCAACGCCTTCCTCGCGTCATTTTACATCCGAATTAGTCATGAGAAATGCAGAAACACGGTTCTGGAGTTAAAAAAACACGAGATGAGGTTTTGGGAATGCTCGCGATTTTCTCGTCAACGGTTTCTCGGATCGCAATTCTGTAGCTTCCAACGTGTTCCTCGTGTCATTTTACGTCGGAAATAGTCACGAGCAGTGCAGGTAAACGTTTCTGGATTCCAAAAAACACGAGTTCAGGTTTTGAGAATGCTCGTGATTTTCTCGTCAACGGTTTCTCGGATCGCAATTCTGTCGCTTCCAAAGTGTTCCTCGTGTCATTTTACGTCGGAAATAGTCACGAGCAGTGCACGTAAACGTTTCTGGAGTCCAAAAAACACGAGTTCAGGTTTTGGGAATGGTCGCGATTTTCTCGTCAATGGTTTCTCGGATCGCAATTCTGTCACTTCCAACGTGTTCCTCGCGTCATTTTACGTCGGAAATAGTCACGAGCAGTGCAGGTAAACGTTTCTGGATTCCAAAAAACACGAGTTCAGGTTTTGAGAATGCTCGCGATTTTCTCGTCAACGGTTTCTCGGATCGCAATTCTGTCGCTTCCAAAGTGTTCCTCATGTCATTTTACGTCGGAAATAGTCACGACCAGTGCAGGTAAACGTTTCTGGATTCCAAAAAACACGAGTTCAGGTTTTGAGAATGCTCGCGATTTTCTCGTCAACGGTTTCTCGGATCGCAATTCTGTCGCTTCCAAAGTGTTCCTCGTGTCATTTTACGTCGGAAATATTCACGAGCAGTGCACGTAAACGTTTCTGGAGCCCAAAAAACACGAGATCAGGATTTGGGAATGCTCGCGATTTTCTCGTCAACGGTTTCTCGGATCGCAATTCTGTCGCTTCCAACGCGTTCCTCGCGTCATTTTACATCGGAATTAGTCATGAGAAATGAACAAACACGGTTCTGGAATTCAAAAAACACGAGATCAGGGTTTGGGAATGCTCGCGATTTTCTCGTCAACGGTTTCTCGGATCGCAATTCTGTCGCCTCCAACGTGTTCCTCGTGTCATTTTACGTCGGAAATAGTCACGAGTAGTGCACAAACACGGTTCTGGAATTAAAAAAACACGAGATCAGTGTTTGGGAATGCTCGCGATTTTCTCGTCAATGGTTTCTCGGATCGCAATTCTGTCACTTCCAACGTGTTCCTCGCGTCATTTCACGTCGGAAATAGTGACGAGAAATGCACGTAAACGTTTCTGGAGTCCAAAAAACACGAGTTCAGGTTTTGGGAATGCTCGCGATTTTCTCGTCAACGGTTTCCCGGATCGCAATTATGTCGCTTCCAACGTGTTCCTCGTGTCATTTTACGTCGGAAATAGTCACGAGCAGTGCACGTAAACGTTTCTGGAGCCCAAAAAACACGAGACCAGGATTTGGGAATGCTCGCGATTTTCTCGTCAACGGTTTCTCGGATCGCAATTCTGTCGCTTCCAACGCGTTCCTCGCGTCATTTTACATCGGAATTAGTTATGAGAAATGCACAAACGCGGTTCTGGAGTCCAAAAAACACGAGTTCAGGTTTTGGGAATGCTCGCGATTTTCTCGTCAACGGTTTCCCGGATCGCAATTATGTCGCTTCCAACGTGTTCCTCGTGTCATTTTACGTCGGAAATAGTCACGAGCAGTGCACGTAAACGTTTCTGGAGCCCAAAAAACACGAGACCAGGATTTGGGAATGCTCGCGATTTTCTCGTCAACGGTTTCCCGGATCGCAATTATGTCGCTTCCAACGTGTTCCTTGTGTCATTTTACGTCGGAAATAGTCACGAGCAGTGCACGTAAACGTTTGTGGAGTCCAAAAAACACGAGTTCAGGTTCTGGGAATGCTCGCGATTTTCTCGTCAACGTTTTCTCGGATCGCAATTCTGTCGCTTCCAACGCGTTCCTCGCGTCATTTTACATCGGAATTAGTCATGAGAAATGCACAAACGCGGTTCTGGAGTCCAAAAAACACGAGTTCAGGTTTTGGGAATGGTCGCGATTTTCTCGGTAACGGTTTCTCGGATCGCAATTCTGTCGCTTCCAACGCGTTCCTCGCGTCATTTTACATCGGAATTAGTCATGAGAAATGCACAAACACGGTTCTGGAATTAAAAAAACACGAGATCAGTGTTTGGGAATGCTCGCGATTTTCTCGTCAATGGTTTCTCGGATCGCAATTCTGTCACTTCCAACGTGTTCCTCGCGTCATTTCACGTCGGAAATAGTGACGAGAAATGCACGTAAACGTTTCTGGAGTCCAAAAAACACGAGTTCAGGTTTTGGGAATGCTCGCGATTTTCTCGTCAACGGTTTCCCGGATCGCAATTATGTCGCTTCCAACGTGTTCCTCGTGTCATTTTACGTCGGAAATAGTCACGAGCAGTGCACGTAAACGTTTCTGGAGCCCAAAAAACACGAGACCAGGATTTGGGAATGCTCGCGATTTTCTCGTCAACGGTTTCTCGGATCGCAATTCTGTCGCTTCCAACGCGTTCCTCGCGTCATTTCACATCGGAATTAGTTATGAGAAATGCACAAACGCGGTTCTGGAGTCCAAAAAACACGAGTTCAGGTTTTGGGAATGCTCGCGATTTTCTCGTTAACGGTTTCCCTGATCGCAATTATGTCGCTTCCAACGTGTTCCTTGTGTCATTTTACGTCGGAAATAGTCACGAGCAGTGCACGTAAACGTTTGTGGAGTCTAAAAAACACGAGTTCAGGTTCTGGAAATGCTCGCGATTTTCTCGTCAACGTTTTCTCGGATCGCAATTCTGTCGCTTCCAACGCGTTCCTCGCGTCATTTTACATCGGAATTAGTCATGAGAAATGCACAAACGCGGTTCTGGAGTCCAAAAAACACGAGTTCAGGTTTTGGGAATGGTCGCGATTTTCTCTTCAACGGTTTCTCGGATCGCAATTCTGTCGCTTCCAACGCGTTCCTCGCGTCATTTTACATCGGAATTAGTCATGAGAAATGCACAAACACGGTTCTGGAATTAAAAAAACACGAGATCAGGGTTTGGGAATGCTCGGGATTTTCTCGTCAACGGTTTCTCGGATCGCAATTCTGTCACTTCCAACGTGTTCCTCGCGTCATTTTACGTCGGAAATAGTGAAGAGAAATGCACGTAAACGTTTCTGGATTCCAAAAAACACGAGTTCAGGTTTTGGGAATGCTCGCGATTTTCTCGTCAACGGTTTCTCGGATCGCAATTCTGTCGCTTCCATCGCGTTCCTAGCGTCATTTTACGTCGGAAATAGTCACGAGCAGTACACGTAAACGTTTCTGGAGTCCAAAAAACACGAGTTCAGGTTTTGGGAATGCTCGCGATTTTCTCGTCAACGGTTTCCCGGATCGCAATTTTGTCGCTTCCAATGTGTTCCTCGTGTCATTTTAGGTCGGAAATAGTCACGAGCAGTGCATGTGAACGTTTGTGGAGCCCAAAAAACACGAGATCAGGATTTGGGAATGCTCGCGAATTTCTCGTCAACGTTTTCTCGGATCGCAATTCTGTCGCTTCCGACGTGTTCCTCGCGTCATTTTACATCGTAATTAGTCATGAGAAATGCACAAACGCGGTTCTGGAGTCCAAAAAACACGAGTTCAGGTTTTGGGAATGGTCGCGATTTTCTCGTCAACGGTTTCTCGGCTCGCAATTCTGTCGCTTCCAACGCGTTCCTCGCGTCATTTTACATCGGAATTAGTCATGAGAAATGCACAAACACGGTTCTGGCGTTCAAAAAACACGAGATGAGGTTTTGGGAATGCTCGCGATCTTCTCGTCAACGGTTTCTCGGATCGCAATTCTGTCGCTTCCAACGCCTTCCTCGCGTCATTTTACATCCGAATTAGTCATGAGAAATGCAGAAACACGGTTCTGGAGTTCAAAAAACACGAGATGAGGTTTTGGGAATGCTCGCGATTTTCTCGTCAACGGTTTCTCGGATCGCAATTCTGTAGCTTCCAACGCGTTCCTCGCGTCATTTTACATCGGAATTAGTCATGAGAAATGCACAAACGCGGTTCTGGAGTCCAAAAAACACGAGTTCAGGTTTTGGGAATGGTCGCGATTTTCTTGTCAACGGTTTCTCGGATCGCAATTCTGTCGCTTCCAACGCGTTCCTCGCGTCATTTTACATCGGAATTAGTCATGAGAAATGCACAAACACGGTTCTGGAATTAAAAAAACACGAGATCAGGGTTTGGGAATGCTCGCGATTTTCTCGTCAACGGTTTCTCGGATCGCAATTCTGTCACTTCCAACGTGTTCCTCGCGTCATTTTACGTCGGAAATAGTGACGAGAAATGCACGTAAACGTTTCTGGATTCCAAAAAACACGAGTTCAGGTTTTGGGAATGCTCGCGATTTTCTCGTCAACGTTTTCTCGGATCGCAATTCTGTCGCTTCCGACGTGTTCCTCGCGTCATTTTACATCGGAATTAGTCATGAGAAATGCACAAACACGGTTCTGGAGTTAAAAAAAACGAGATCAGGGTTTGGGAATGCTCCCGATTTTCTCGTTAACGGATGCTCGGATCGCAATTCTGTCGCTTCCAACGTGTTCCTCGTGTCATTTTACGTCGGAATTAGTCTTGAGAAATGCACAAACACGGTTCTGGCGTTCAAAAAACACGAGATGAGGTTTTGGGAATGCTCGCGATCTTCTCGTCAACGGTTTCTCAGATCGCAATTCTGTCGCTTCCAACGCCTTCCTCGCGTCATTTTACATCCGAATTAGTCATGAGAAATGCAGAAACACGGTTCTGGAGTTCAAAAAACACGAGATGAGGTTTTGGGAATGCTCGCGATTTTCTCGTCAACGGTTTCTCGGATCGCAATTCTGTAGCTTCCAACGTGTTCCTCGTGTCATTTTACGTCGGAAATAGTCACGAGCAGTGCAGGTAAACGTTTCTGGATTCCAAAAAACACGAGTTCAGGTTTTGAGAATGCTCGCGATTTTCTCGTCAACGGTTTCTCGGATCGCAATTCTGTCGCTTCCAAAGTGTTCCTCGTGTCATTTTACGTCGGAAATAGTCACGAGCAGTGCACGTAAACGTTTCTGGAGCCCAAAAAACACGAGATCAGGATTTGGGAATGCTCGCGATTTTCTCGTCAACGGTTTCTCGGATCGCAATTCTGTCGCTTCCAACGCGTTCCTCGCGTCATTTGACATCGGAATTAGTCATGAGAAATGCACAAACGCGGTTCTGGAGTCCAAAAAACACGAGATCAGGATTTGGGAATGCTCGCGATTTTCTCGTCAATGGTTTCTCGGATCGCAATTCTGTCGCTTCCAACGCGTTCCTCGCGTCATTTTACATCGGAATTAGTCATGAGAAATGCACAAACGCGGAACTGGAGTCCAAAAAACACGAGTTCATGTTTTGGGAATGCTCGCGATCTTCTCGTCAACGGTTTCTCGGATCGCAATTCTGTCGCTTCCAACGCCTTCCTCGCGTCATTTTACATCCGAATTAGTCATGAGAAATGCAGAAACACGGTTCTGGAGTTCAAAAAACACGCGATGAGGTTTTGGGAATGCTCGCGATTTTCTCGTCAACGGTTTCTCGGATCGCAATTCTGTCACTTCCAACGTGTTCCTCGCGTCATTTTACGTCGGAAATAGTGACGAGAAATGCACGTAAACGTTTCTGGATTCCAAAAAACACGAGTTCAGGGTTTGGGAATGCTCGCGATTTTCTCGTCAACGGTTTCTCGGATCGCAATTCTGTCGCTTCCATCGCGTTCCTAGCGTCATTTCACGTCGGAAATAGTCACGAGCAGTACACGTAAACGTTTCTGGAGTCCAAAAAACACGAGTTCAGGTTTTGGGAATGCTCGCGATTTTCTCGTCAACGGTTTCTCGGATCGCAATTCTGTCGCTTCCATCGCGTTCCTAGCGTCATTTTACATCGGAATTAGTCATGAGAAATGCACAAACACGGTTCTGGAGTTAAAAAAAACGAGATCAGGGTTTCTGAATGCTCCCGATTTTCTCGTTAACGGATGCTCGGATCGCAATTCTGTCGCTTCCAACGTGTTCCTCGTGTCATTTTACGTCGGAATTAGTCTTAAGAAATGCACAAACACGGTTCTGGCGTTCAAAAAACACGAGATGAGGTTTTGGGAATGCTCGCGATCTTCTCGTCAACGGTTTCTCAGATCGCAATTCTGTCGCTTCCAACGCCTTCCTCGCGTCATTTTACATCCGAATTAGTCATGAGAAATGCAGAAACACGGTTCTGGAGTTCAAAAAACACGAGATGAGGTTTTGGGAATGCTCGCGATTTTCTCGTCAACGGTTTCTCGGATCGCAATTCTGTAGCTTCCAACGTGTTCCTCGCGTCATTTTACGTCGGAAATAGTGACGAGAAATGCACGTAAACGTTTCTGGAGCCCAGAAAACACGAGATCAGGATTTGGGAATGCTCGCGATTTTCTCGTCAACGGTTTCCCGGATCGCAATTTTATCGCTTCCAATGTGTTCCTCGTGTCATTTTAGGTCGGAAATAGTCACGAGCAGTGCATGTGAACGTTTGTGGAGCCCAAAAAACACGAGATCAGGATTTGGGAATGCTCGCGATTTTCTCGTCAACGTTTTCTCGGATCGCAATTCTGTCGCTTCCAACGTGTTCCTCGCGTCATTTTACATCGGAATTAGTCATGAGAAATGCACAAACACGGTTCTGGAGTTAAAAAAAACGAGATCAGGGTTTGGGAATGCTCCCGATTTTCTCGTTAACGGATGCTCGGATCGCAATTCTGTCGCTTCCAACGTGTTCCTCGTGTCATTTTACGTCGGAATTAGTCTTGAGAAATGCACAAACACGGTTCTGGCGTTCAAAAAACACGAGATGAGGTTTTGGGAATGCTCGCGATCTTCTCGTCAACGGTTTCTCGGATCGCAATTCTGTCGCTTCCAACGCCTTCCTCGCGTCATTTTACATCCGAATTAGTCATGAGAAATGCAGAAACACGGTTCTGGAGTTCAAAAAACACGAGATGAGGTTTTGGGAATGCTCGCGATTTTCTCGTCAACGGTTTCTCGGATCGCAATTCTGTAGCTTCCAACGTGTTCCTCGCGTCATTTTACGTCGGAAATAGTCACGAGCAGTGCAGGTAAACGTTTCTGGATTCCAAAAAACACGAGTTCAGGTTTTGAGAATGCTCGCGATTTTCTCGTCAACGGTTTCTCGGATCGCAATTCTGTCGCTTCCAAAGTGTTCCTCGTGTCATTTTACGTCGGAAATAGTCACGAGCAGTGCACGTAAACGTTTCTGGAGCCCAAAAAACACGAGATCAGGATTTGGGAATGCTCGCGATTTTCTCGTCAACGGTTTCTCGGATCGCAATTCTGTCGCTTCCAACGCGTTCCTCGCGTCATTTTACATCGGAATTAGTCATGAGAAATGCACAAACGCGGTTCTGGAGTCCAAAAAACACGAGTTCAGGTTTTGGGAATGGTCGCGATTTTCTCGTCAACGGTTTCTCGGATCGCAATTCTGTCGCTTCCAACGTGTTCCTCGCGTCATTTTACGTCGGAAATAGTGACGAGAAATGCACGTAAACGTTTCTGGATTCCAAAAAACACGAGTTCAGGTTTAGAGAATGCTCGCGATTTTCTCGTCAACGGTTTCTCGGATCGCAATTCTGTCGCTTCCAAAGTGTTCCTCGTGTCATTTTACGTCGGAAATATTCACGAGCAGTGTACGTAAACGTTTCTAGAGCCCAAAAAACACGAGATCAGGATTTGGGAATGCTCGCGATTTTCTCGTCAACGGTTTCTCGGATCGCAATTCTGTCTCTTCCAACGCGTTCCTCGCGTCATTTTACATCGGAATTAGTCATGAGAAATGAACAAACACGGTTCTGGAATTCAAAAAACACGAGATCAGGTTTTGGGAATGCTCGCGATTTTCTCGTCAACGGTTTCTCGGATCGCAATTCTGTCACTTCCAACGTGTTCCTCGCGTCATTTTACGTCGGAAATAGTGACGAGAAATGCACGTAAACGTTTCTGGATTCCAAAAAACACGAGTTCAAGTTTTGGGAATGCTTGCGATTTTCTCGTCAACGGTTTCTCGGATCGCAATTCTGTCGCCTCCAACGTGTTCCTCGTCTCATTTTACGTCGGAAATAGTCAAGAGTAGTGCACGTAAACGTTTTGGATTCCAAAAAACACGAGTTCAGGTTTTGGGAATGCTCGCGATTTTCTCGTCAACGGTTTCCCGGATCGCAATTCTGTCGCTTCCAACGTGTTCCTCGTGTCATTTTACGTCAGAAATAGTCACGAGGAGTGCACAAACGCGGTTCTGGAGTCCAAAAAACACGAGTTCAGGTTTTGGGAATGCTCGCGATTTTCTCGTCAACAGTTTCCCGGATCGCAATTATGTCGCTTCCAACGTGTTCCTCGTGTCATTTTACGTCGGAAATAGTCACGAGCAGTGCACGTAAACGTTTGTGGAGTCCAAAAAACACGAGTTCAGGTTCTGGGAATGCTCGCGATTTTCTCGTCAACGTTTTCTCGGATCGCAATTCTGTCGCTTCCAACGCGTTCCTCGCGTCATTTTACATCGGAATTAGTCATGAGAAATGCACAAACGCGGTTCTGGTGTCCAAAAAACACGAGTTCAGGTTTTGGGAATGGTCGCGATTTTCTCGTCAACGGTTTCTCGGATCGCAATTCTGTCGCTTCCAACGCGTTCCTCGCGTCATTTTACATCGGAATTAGTCATGAGAAATGCACAAACGCGGTTCTGGTGTCCAAAAAACACGAGTTCAGGTTCTGGGAATGCTCGCGATTTTCTCGTCAACGTTTACTCGGATCGCAATTCTGTCGCTTCCAACGCGTTCCTCGCGTCATTTTACATCGGAATTAGTCATGAGAAATGCACAAACGCGGTTCTGGAGTCCAAAAAACACGAGTTCAGGTTTTGGGAATGGTCGCGATTTTCTCGTCAACGGTTTCTCGGATCGCAATTCTGTCGCTTCCAACGCGTTCCTCGCGTCATTTTACATCGGAATTAGTCATGAGAAATGCACAAACACGGTTCTGGTGTCCAAAAAACACGAGTTCAGGTTTTGGGAATGGTCGCGATTTTCTCGTCAACGGTTTCTCGGATCGCAATTCTGTCGCTTCCATCGCGTTCCTAGCGTCATTTTACGTCGGAAATAGTCACCAGCAGTGCACGTAAACGTTTCTGGAGTCCAAAAAACACGAGTTCAGGTTTTGGGAATGCTCGCGATTTTCTCGTCAACAGTTTCCCGGATCGCAATTCTGTCGCTTCCAACGTGTTCCTCGTGTCATTTTACGTCAGAAATTGTCACGAGGAGTTCACGTGAACGTTTATGGAGTCCAAAAAACACGAGTTCAGGTTCTGGGAATACTCGCGATTTTCTCGTCGACGGTTTCTCGGATCGCAATTCTGTCGCTTCCAACGTGTTCCTCGCGTCATTTTACGTTGGAAATAGTGACGAGAAATGCACGTAAACGTTTCTGGATTCCAAAAAACACGAGTTCAGGTTTTGAGAATGCTCGCGATTTTCTCGTCAACGGTTTCTCGGATCGCAATTCTGTCGCTTCCAAAGTGTTCCTCGTGTCATTTTACGTCGCAAATAGTCACGAGCAGTGCACGTAAACGTTTGTGGAGTCCAAAAAACACGAGTTCAGGTTCTGGGAATGCTCGCGATTTTCTCGTCAACGTTTACTCGGATCGCAATTCTGTCGCTTCCAACGCGTTCCTCGCGTCATTTTACATCGGAATTAGTCATGAGAAATGCACAAACGCGGTTCTGGAGTCCAAAAAACACGAGTTCAGGTTTTGGGAATGGTCGCGATTTTCTCGTCAACGGTTTCTCGGATCGCAATTCTGTCGCTTCCAACGCGTTCCTCGCGTCATTTTACATCGGAATTAGTCATGAGAAATGCACAAACACGGTTCTGGAATTAAAAAAACACGAGATCAGTGTTTGGCAATGCTCACGATTTTCTCGTCAACGGTTTCCCGGATCGCAATTATGTCGCTTCCAACGTGTTCCTCGTGTCATTTTACGTCGGAAATAGTCACGAGCAGTGCACGTAAACGTTTCTGGAGCCCAAAAAACACGAGATCAGGATTTGGGAATGCTCGCGATTTTCTCGTCAACGGTTTCTCGGAACGCAATTCTGTCGCTTCCAACGCGTTCCTCGCGTCATTTTACATCGGAATTAGTCATGAGAAATGCACAAACGCGGCTCTGGAGTCCAAAAAACACGAGTGCAGGTTTTGGGAATGCTCGCGATTTTCTCGTCAACGGTTTCCCGGATCGCAATTATGTCGCTACCAACGTGTTCCTCGTGTCATTTTACGTCGGAAATAGTCACGAGCAGTGCACGTAAACGTTTGTGGAGTCCAAAAAACACGAGTTCAGGTTCTGGGAATGCTCGCGATTTTCTCGTTAACGGTTTCTCGGATCGCAATTCTGTCGCTTCCAAAGTGTTCCTCGTGTCATTTTACGTCGCAAATAGTCACGAGCAGTGCACGTAAACGTTTCTGGAGCCCAAAAAACACGAGTGCAGGTTTTGGGAATGCTCGCGATTTTCTCGTCAACGGTTTCCCGGATCGCAATTATGTCGCTACCAACGTGTTCCTCGTGTCATTTTACGTCGGAAATAGTCACGAGCAGT
This sequence comes from Crossocerus cetratus, assembly GCA_963675795.1. Taxonomy (NCBI): domain Eukaryota; kingdom Metazoa; phylum Arthropoda; class Insecta; order Hymenoptera; family Crabronidae; genus Crossocerus; species Crossocerus cetratus. The sequence continues at coordinate 2,329,309 of CAVMBF010000002.1, forward strand.
GCACGTAAACGTTTGTGGAGTCCAAAAAACACGAGTTCAGGTTCTGGGAATGCTCGCGATTTTCTCGTCAACGGTTTCTCGGATCGCAATTCTGTCGCTTCCAAAGTGTTCCTCGTGTCATTTTACGTCGCAAATAGTCACGAGCAGTGCACGTAAACGTTTCTGGAGCCCAAAAAACACGAGTGCAGGTTTTGGGAATGCTCGCGATTTTCTCGTCAACGGTTTCCCGGATCGCAATTATGTCGCTACCAACGTGTTCCTCGTGTCATTTTACGTCGGAAATAGTCACGAGCAGTGCACGTAAACGTTTGTGGAGTCCAAAAAACACGAGTTCAGGTTCTGGGAATGCTCGCGATTTTCTCGTCAACGTTTTCTCGGATCGCAATTCTGTAGCTTCCAACGTGGTTCTCGCATCATTTTACATCCGAATTAGTCATGAGAAATGCACAAACACGGTTCTGGAGGCCAAAAAACACGAGATCAGGATTTGGGAATGCTCGCGATTTTCTCGTCAACGGTTTCTCGGATCGCAATTCTGTCGCTTCCAACGCGTTCCTCGCGTCATTTTACATCGGAATTAGTCATGAGAAATGCACAAACGCGGTTCTGGAGTCCAAAAAACACGAGTTCAGGTTTTGGGAATGGTCGCGATTTTCTCGTCAACGGTTTCTCGGATCGCAATTCTGTCGCTTCCAACGTGTTCCTCGCGTCATTTTACGTCGGAAATAGTGACGAGAAATGCACGTAAACGTTTCTGGATTCCAAAAAACACGAGTTCAGGTTTAGAGAATGCTCGCGATTTTCTCGTCAACGGTTTCTCGGATCGCAATTCTGTCGCTTCCAAAGTGTTCCTCGTGTCATTTTACGTCGGAAATATTCACGAGCAGTGTACGTAAACGTTTCTAGAGCCCAAAAAACACGAGATCAGGATTTGGGAATGCTCGCGATTTTCTCGTCAACGGTTTCTCGGATCGCAATTCTGTCTCTTCCAACGCGTTCCTCGCGTCATTTTACATCGGAATTAGTCATGAGAAATGAACAAACACGGTTCTGGAATTCAAAAAACACGAGATCAGGTTTTGGGAATGCTCGCGATTTTCTCGTCAACGGTTTCTCGGATCGCAATTCTGTCACTTCCAACGTGTTCCTCGCGTCATTTTACGTCGGAAATAGTGACGAGAAATGCACGTAAACGTTTCTGGATTCCAAAAAACACGAGTTCAAGTTTTGGGAATGCTTGCGATTTTCTCGTCAACGGTTTCTCGGATCGCAATTCTGTCGCCTCCAACGTGTTCCTCGTCTCATTTTACGTCGGAAATAGTCAAGAGTAGTGCACGTAAACGTTTTGGATTCCAAAAAACACGAGTTCAGGTTTTGGGAATGCTCGCGATTTTCTCGTCAACGGTTTCCCGGATCGCAATTCTGTCGCTTCCAACGTGTTCCTCGTGTCATTTTACGTCAGAAATAGTCACGAGGAGTGCACAAACGCGGTTCTGGAGTCCAAAAAACACGAGTTCAGGTTTTGGGAATGCTCGCGATTTTCTCGTCAACGGTTTCCCGGATCGCAATTATGTCGCTTCCAACGTGTTCCTCGTGTCATTTTACGTCGGAAATAGTCACGAGCAGTGCACGTAAACGTTTGTGGAGTCCAAAAAACACGAGTTCAGGTTCTGGGAATGCTCGCGATTTTCTCGTCAACGTTTTCTCGGATCGCAATTCTGTCGCTTCCAACGCGTTCCTCGCGTCATTTTACATCGGAATTAGTCATGAGAAATGCACAAACGCGGTTCTGGTGTCCAAAAAACACGAGTTCAGGTTTTGGGAATGGTCGCGATTTTCTCGTCAACGGTTTCTCGGATCGCAATTCTGTCGCTTCCAACGCGTTCCTCGCGTCATTTTACATCGGAATTAGTCATGAGAAATGCACAAACACGGTTCTGGAATTAAAAAAACACGAGTTCAGGTTCTGGGAATGCTCGCGATTTTCTCGTCAACGTTTTCTCGGATCGCAATTCTGTCGCTTCCAACGCGTTCCTCGCGTCATTTTACATCGGAATTAGTCATGAGAAATGCACAAACGCGGTTCTGGTGTCCAAAAAACACGAGTTCAGGTTTTGGGAATGGTCGCGATTTTCTCGTCAACGGTTTCTCGGATCGCAATTCTGTCGCTTCCATCGCGTTCCTAGCGTCATTTTACGTCGGAAATAGTCACCAGCAGTGCACGTAAACGTTTCTGGAGTCCAAAAAACACGAGTTCAGGTTTTGGGAATGCTCGCGATTTTCTCGTCAACAGTTTCCCGGATCGCAATTCTGTCGCTTCCAACGTGTTCCTCGTGTCATTTTACGTCAGAAATTGTCACGAGGAGTTCACGTGAACGTTTATGGAGTCCAAAAAACACGAGTTCAGGTTCTGGGAATACTCGCGATTTTCTCGTCGACGGTTTCTCGGATCGCAATTCTGTCGCTTCCAACGTGTTCCTCGCGTCATTTTACGTTGGAAATAGTGACGAGAAATGCACGTAAACGTTTCTGGATTCCAAAAAACACGAGTTCAGGTTTTGAGAATGCTCGCGATTTTCTCGTCAACGGTTTCTCGGATCGCAATTCTGTCGCTTCCAAAGTGTTCCTCGTGTCATTTTACGTCGCAAATAGTCACGAGCAGTGCACGTAAACGTTTGTGGAGTCCAAAAAACACGAGTTCAGGTTCTGGGAATGCTCGCGATTTTCTCGTCAACGTTTACTCGGATCGCAATTCTGTCGCTTCCAACGCGTTCCTCGCGTCATTTTACATCGGAATTAGTCATGAGAAATGCACAAACGCGGTTCTGGAGTCCAAAAAACACGAGTTCAGGTTTTGGGAATGGTCGCGATTTTCTCGTCAACGGTTTCTCGGATCGCAATTCTGTCGCTTCCAACGCGTTCCTCGCGTCATTTTACATCGGAATTAGTCATGAGAAATGCACAAACACGGTTCTGGTGTCCAAAAAACACGAGTTCAGGTTTTGGGAATGGTCGCGATTTTCTCGTCAACGGTTTCTCGGATCGCAATTCTGTCGCTTCCATCGCGTTCCTAGCGTCATTTTACGTCGGAAATAGTCACCAGCAGTGCACGTAAACGTTTCTGGAGTCCAAAAAACACGAGTTCAGGTTTTGGGAATGCTCGCGATTTTCTCGTCAACAGTTTCCCGGATCGCAATTCTGTCGCTTCCAACGTGTTCCTCGTGTCATTTTACGTCAGAAATTGTCACGAGGAGTTCACGTGAACGTTTATGGAGTCCAAAAAACACGAGTTCAGGTTCTGGGAATACTCGCGATTTTCTCGTCGACGGTTTCTCGGATCGCAATTCTGTCGCTTCCAACGTGTTCCTCGCGTCATTTTACGTTGGAAATAGTGACGAGAAATGCACGTAAACGTTTCTGGATTCCAAAAAACACGAGTTCAGGTTTTGAGAATGCTCGCGATTTTCTCGTCAACGGTTTCTCGGATCGCAATTCTGTCGCTTCCAAAGTGTTCCTCGTGTCATTTTACGTCGCAAATAGTCATGAGCAGTGCACGTAAACGTTTGTGGAGTCCAAAAAACACGAGTTCAGGTTCTGGGAATGCTCGCGATTTTCTCGTCAACGTTTACTCGGATCGCAATTCTGTCGCTTCCAACGCGTTCCTCGCGTCATTTTACATCGGAATTAGTCATGAGAAATGCACAAACGCGGTTCTGGAGTCCAAAAAACACGAGTTCAGGTTTTGGGAATGGTCGCGATTTTCTCGTCAACGGTTTCTCGGATCGCAATTCTGTCGCTTCCAACGCGTTCCTCGCGTCATTTTACATCGGAATTAGTCATGAGAAATGCACAAACACGGTTCTGGAATTAAAAAAACACGAGATCAGTGTTTGGCAATGCTCACGATTTTCTCGTCAACGGTTTCCCGGATCGCAATTATGTCGCTTCCAACGTGTTCCTCGTGTCATTTTACGTCGGAAATAGTCACGAGCAGTGCACGTAAACGTTTCTGGAGCCCAAAAAACACGAGATCAGGATTTGGGAATGCTCGCGATTTTCTCGTCAACGGTTTCTCGGAACGCAATTCTGTCGCTTCCAACGCGTTCCTCGCGTCATTTTACATCGGAATTAGTCATGAGAAATGCACAAACGCGGCTCTGGAGTCCAAAAAACACGAGTGCAGGTTTTGGGAATGCTCGCGATTTTCTCGTCAACGGTTTCCCGGATCGCAATTATGTCGCTACCAACGTGTTCCTCGTGTCATTTTACGTCGGAAATAGTCACGAGCAGTGCACGTAAACGTTTGTGGAGTCCAAAAAACACGAGTTCAGGTTCTGGGAATGCTCGCGATTTTCTCGTCAACGGTTTCTCGGATCGCAATTCTGTCGCTTCCAAAGTGTTCCTCGTGTCATTTTACGTCGCAAATAGTCACGAGCAGTGCACGTAAACGTTTCTGGAGCCCAAAAAACACGAGTGCAGGTTTTGGGAATGCTCGCGATTTTCTCGTCAACGGTTTCCCGGATCGCAATTATGTCGCTACCAACGTGTTCCTCGTGTCATTTTACGTCGGAAATAGTCACGAGCAGTGCACGTAAACGTTTGTGGAGTCCAAAAAACACGAGTTCAGGTTCTGGGAATGCTCGCGATTTTCTCGTCAACGGTTTCTCGGATCGCAATTCTGTCGCTTCCAAAGTGTTCCTCGTGTCATTTTACGTCGCAAATAGTCACGAGCAGTGCACGTAAACGTTTCTGGAGCCCAAAAAACACGAGTGCAGGTTTTGGGAATGCTCGCGATTTTCTCGTCAACGGTTTCCCGGATCGCAATTATGTCGCTACCAACGTGTTCCTCGTGTCATTTTACGTCGGAAATAGTCACGAGCAGTGCACGTAAACGTTTGTGGAGTCCAAAAAACACGAGTTCAGGTTCTGGGAATGCTCGCGATTTTCTCGTCAACGTTTTCTCGGATCGCAATTCTGTAGCTTCCAACGTGGTTCTCGCATCATTTTACATCCGAATTAGTCATGAGAAATGCACAAACACGGTTCTGGAGGCCAAAAAAAACGAGATCAGGATTTGGGAATGCTCGCGATTTTCTCGTCAACGGTTTCTCGGATCGCAATTCTGTCGCTTCCAACGTGTTCCTCGTGTCATTTTACGTCGGAAATAGTCACGAGCAGTGCACGTAAACGTTTGTGGAGTCCAAAAAACACGAGTTCAGGTTCTGGGAATGCTCGCGATTTTCTCGTCAACGGTTTCTCGGATCGCAATTCTGTAGCTTCCAACGTGTTCCTCGCGTCATTTTACGTCGGAAATAGTCACGAGCAGTGCAGGTAAACGTTTCTGGATTCCAAAAAACACGAGATCAGGTTTTGGGAATGCTCGCGATTTTCTCGTCAACAGTTTCTCGGATCGCAATTCTGTCACTTCCAACGTGTTCCTCGCGTCATTTTACGTCGGAAATAGTGACGAGAAATGCACGTAAACGTTTCTGGATTCCAAAAAACACGAGTTCAAGTTTTGGGAATGCTTGCGATTTTCTCGTCAACGGTTTCTCGGATCGCAATTCTGTCGCCTCCAACGTGTTCCTCGTCTCATTTTACGTCGGAAATAGTCACGAGTAGTGCACGTAAACGTTTTGGATTCCAAAAAACACGAGTTCAGGTTTTGGGAATGCTCGCGATTTTCTCGTCAACGGTTTCCCGGATCGCAATTCTGTCGCTTCCAACGTGTTCCTCGTGTCATTTTACGTCAGAAATAGTCACGAGGAGTGCACAAACGCGGTTCTGGAGTCCAAAAAACACGAGTTCAGGTTTTGGGAATGCTCGCGATTTTCTCGTCAACGGTTTCCCGGATCGCAATTATGTCGCTTCCAACGTGTTCCTCGTGTCATTTTACGTCGGAAATAGTCACGAGCAGTGCACGTAAACGTTTGTGGAGTCCAAAAAACACGAGTTCAGGTTCTGGGAATGCTGGCGATTTTCTCGTCAACGTTTTCTCGGATCGCAATTCTGTCGCTTCCAACGCGTTCCTCGCGTCATTTTACATCGGAATTAGTCATGAGAAATGCACAAACGCGGTTCTGGTGTCCAAAAAACACGAGTTCAGGTTTTGGGAATGGTCGCGATTTTCTCGTCAACGGTTTCTCGGATCGCAATTCTGTCGCTTCCAACGCGTTCCTCGCGTCATTTTACATCGGAATTAGTCATGAGAAATGCACAAACACGGTTCTGGAATTAAAAAAACACGAGTTCAGGTTCTGGGAATGCTCGCGATTTTCTCGTCAACGTTTTCTCGGATCGCAATTCTGTCGCTTCCAACGCGTTCCTCGCGTCATTTTACATCGGAATTAGTCATGAGAAATGCACAAACGCGGTTCTGGTGTCCAAAAAACACGAGTTCAGGTTTTGGGAATGGTCGCGATTTTCTCGTCAACGGTTTCTCGGATCGCAATTCTGTCGCTTCCATCGCGTTCCTAGCGTAATTTTACGTCGGAAATAGTCACCAGCAGTGCACGTAAACGTTTCTGGAGTCCAAAAAACACGAGTTCAGGTTTTGGGAATGCTCGCGATTTTCTCGTCAACGGTTTCCCGGATCGCAATTCTGTCGCTTCCAACGTGTTCCTCGTGTCATTTTACGTCAGAAATTGTCACGAGGAGTTCACGTGAACGTTTATGGAGTCCAAAAAACACGAGTTCAGGTTCTGGGAATACTCGCGATTTTCTCGTCGACGGTTTCTCGGATCGCAATTCTGTCGCTTCCAACGTGTTCCTCGCGTCATTTTACGTTGGAAATAGTGACGAGAAATGCACGTAAACGTTTCTGGATTCCAAAAAACACGAGTTCAGGTTTTGAGAATGCTCGCGATTTTCTCGTCAACGGTTTCTCGGATCGCAATTCTGTCGCTTCCAAAGTGTTCCTCGTGTCATTTTACGTCGCAAATAGTCACGAGCAGTGCACGTAAACGTTTGTGGAGTCCAAAAAACACGAGTTCAGGTTCTGGGAATGCTCGCGATTTTCTCGTCAACGTTTTCTCGGATCGCAATTCTGTCGCTTCCAACGCGTTCCTCGCGTCATTTTACATCGGAATTAGTCATGAGAAATGCACAAACGCGGTTCTGGAGTCCAAAAAACACGAGTTCAGGTTTTGGGAATGGTCGCGATTTTCTCGTCAACGGTTTCTCGGATCGCAATTCTGTCGCTTCCAACGCGTTCCTCGCGTCATTTTACATCGGAATTAGTCATGAGAAATGCACAAACACGGTTCTGGAATTAAAAAAACACGAGATCAGTGTTTGGCAATGCTCACGATTTTCTCGTCAACGGTTTCCCGGATCGCAATTCTGTCGCTTCCAACGTGTTCCTCGTGTCATTTTACGTCGGAAATATTCACGAGCAGTGCACGTAAACGTTTCTAGAGCCCAAAAAACACGAGATCAGGATTTGGGAATGCTCGCGATTTTCTCGTCAACGGTTTCTCGGATCGCAATTCTGTCGCTTCCAACGCGTTCCTCGCGTCATTTTACATCGGAATTAGTCATGAGAAATGCACAAACGCGGTTCTGGAGCCCAAAAAACACGAGATCAGGATTTGGGAATGCTCGCGATTTTCTCGTCAACGGTTTCTCGGATCGCAATTCTGTCGCTTCCAACGCGTTCCTCGCGTCATTTTACATCGGAATTAGTCATGAGAAATGAACAAACACGGTTCTGGAATTCAAAAAACACGAGATCAGGTTTTGGGAATGCTCGCGATTTTCTCGTCAACGGATTCTCGGATCGCAATTCTGTCACTTCCAACGTGTTCCTCGCGTCATTTTACGTCGGAAATAGTGACGAGAAATGCACGTAAACGTTTCTGGATTCCAAAAAACACGAGTTCAAGTTTTGGGAATGCTTGCGATTTTCTCGTCAACGGTTTCTCGGATCGCAATTCTGTCGCCTCCAACGTGTTCCTCGTCTCATTTTACGTCGGAAATAGTCACGAGTAGTGCACGTAAACGTTTTGGATTCCAAAAAACACGAGTTCAGGTTTTGGGAATGCTCGCGATTTTCTCGTCAACGGTTTCCCGGATCGCAATTCTGTCGCTTCCAACGTGTTCCTCGTGTCATTTTACGTCAGAAATAGTCACGAGAAGTGCACAAACGCGGTTCTGGAGTCCAAAAAACACGAGTTCAGGTTTTGGGAATGCTCGCGATTTTCTCGTCAACGGTTTCCCGGATCGCAATTATGTCGCTTCCAACGTGTTCCTCGTGTCATTTTACGTCGGAAATAGTCACGAGCAGTGCACGTAAACGTTTGTGGAGTCCAAAAAACACGAGTTCAGGTTCTGGGAATGCTGGCGATTTTCTCGTCAACGTTTTCTCGGATCGCAATTCTGTCGCTTCCAACGCGTTCCTCGCGTCATTTTACATCGGAATTAGTCATGAGAAATGCACAAACGCGGTTCTGGTGTCCAAAAAACACGAGTTCAGGTTTTGGGAATGGTCGCGATTTTCTCGTCAACGGTTTCTCGGATCGCAATTCTGTCGCTTCCAACGCGTTCCTCGCGTCATTTTACATCGGAACTAGTCATGAGAAATGCACAAACACGGTTCTGGAATTAAAAAAACACGAGTTCAGGTTCTGGGAATGCTCGCGATTTTCTCGTCAACGTTTTCTCGGATCGCAATTCTGTCGCTTCCAACGCGTTCCTCGCGTCATTTTACATCGGAATTAGTCATGAGAAATGCACAAACGCGGTTCTGGTGTCCAAAAAACACGAGTTCAGGTTTTGGGAATGGTCGCGATTTTCTCGTCAACGGTTTCTCGGATCGCAATTCTGTCGCTTCCATCGCGTTCCTAGCGTAATTTTACGTCGGAAATAGTCACCAGCAGTGCACGTAAACGTTTCTGGAGTCCAAAAAACACGAGTTCAGGTTTTGGGAATGCTCGCGATTTTCTCGTCAACGGTTTCCCGGATCGCAATTCTGTCGCTTCCAACGTGTTCCTCGTGTCATTTTACGTCAGAAATTGTCACGAGGAGTTCACGTGAACGTTTATGGAGTCCAAAAAACACGAGTTCAGGTTCTGGGAATACTCGCGATTTTCTCGTCGACGGTTTCTCGGATCGCAATTCTGTCGCTTCCAACGTGTTCCTCGCGTCATTTTACGTTGGAAATAGTGACGAGAAATGCACGTAAACGTTTCTGGATTCCAAAAAACACGAGTTCAGGTTTTGAGAATGCTCGCGATTTTCTCGTCAACGGTTTCTCGGATCGCAATTCTGTCGCTTCCAAAGTGTTCCTCGTGTCATTTTACGTCGCAAATAGTCACGAGCAGTGCACGTAAACGTTTGTGGAGTCCAAAAAACACGAGTTCAGGTTCTGGGAATGCTCGCGATTTTCTCGTCAACGTTTTCTCGGATCGCAATTCTGTCGCTTCCAACGCGTTCCTCGCGTCATTTTACATCGGAATTAGTCATGAGAAATGCACAAACACGGTTCTGGAATTAAAAAAACACGAGATCAGTGTTTGGGAATGCTCGCGATTTTCTCGTCAATGGTTTCTCGGATCGCAATTCTGTCACTTCCAACGTGTTCCTCGCGTCATTTTACGTCGGAAATAGTGACGAGAAATGCACGTAAACGTTTCTGGATTCCAAAAAACACGAGTTCGGGTTTTGGGAATGCTCGCGATTTTCCCGTCAACGGTTTCTCGGATCGCAATTCTGTCGCTTCCATCGCGTTCCTAGCGTCATTTTACGTCGGAAATAGTCACGAGCAGTGCACGTAAACGTTTCTGGAGTCCAAAAAACACGAGTTCAGGTTTTGGGAATGCTCGCGATTTTCTCGTCAACGGTTTCCCGGATCGCAATTATGTCGCTTCCAACGTATTCCTCGTGTCATTTTCCGTCGGAAATAGTCACGAGCAGTGCACGTAAACGTTTCTGGAGCCCAAAAAACACGAGATCAGGATTTGGGAATGCTCGCGATTTTCTCGTCAACGGTTTCTCGGATCGCAATTCTGTCGCTTCCAACGCGTTCCTCGCGTCATTTTACATCGGAATTAGTCATGAGAAATGCACAAACGCGGTTCTGGAGTCCAAAAAACACGAGTTCAGTTTTTGGGAATGCTCGCGATTTTCTCGTCAACGGTTTCCCGGATCGCAATTATGTCGCTACCAACGTGTTCCTCGTGTCATTTTACGTCGGAAATAGTCACGAGCAGTGCACGTAAACGTTTGTGGAGTCCAAAAAACACGAGTTCAGGTTCTGGGAATGCTCGCGATTTTATCGTCAACGTTTTCTCGGATCGCAATTCTGTAGCTTCCAACGTGGTCCTCGCGTCATTTTACATCTGAATTAGTCATGAGAAATGCACAAACACGGTTCTGGAGTTCAAAAAAAAACGAGATCAGGGTTTGGGAATGCTCCCGATTTTCTCGTTAACGGATGCTCGGATCGCAATTCTGTCGCTTCCAACGCGTTCCTCGCGTCATTTTACATCGGAATTAGTCATGAGAAATGCACAAACGCGGTTCTGGAGTCCAAAAAACACGAGTTCAGGTTTTGGGAATGGTCGCGATTTTCTCGTCAACGGTTTCTCGGATCGCAATTCTGTCGCTTCCAACGCGTTCGTCGCGTCATTTTACATCGGAATTAGTCATGAGAAATGCACAAACACGGTTCTGGAATTAACAAAACACGAGATCAGGGTTTGGGAATGCTCGGGATTTTCTCGTCAACGGTTTCTCGGATCGCAATTCTGTCACTTCCAACGTGTTCCTAGCGTCATTTTACGTCGGAAATAGTCACGAGCAGTACACGTAAACGTTTCTGGAGTCCAAAAAACACGAGTTCAGGTTTTGGGAATGCTCGCGATTTTCTCGTCAACGGTTTCCCGGATCGCAATTTTGTCGCTTCCAATGTGTTCCTCGTGTCATTTTAGGTCGGAAATAGTCACGAGCAGTGCATGTGAACGTTTGTGGAGCCCAAAAAACACGAGATCAGGATTTGGGAATGCTCGCGATTTTCTCGTCAACGTTTTCTCGGATCGCAATTCTGTCGCTTCCGACGTGTTCCTCGCGTCATTTTACATCGGAATTAGTCATGAGAAATGCACAAACACGGTTCTGGAGTTAAAAAAAAACGAGATCAGGGTTTGGGAATGCTCCCGATTTTCTCGTTAACGGATGCTCGGATCGCAATTCTGTCGCTTCCAACGTGTTCCTCGTGTCATTTTACGTCGGAATTAGTCTTGAGAAATGCACAAACACGGTTCTGGCGTTCAAAAAACACGAGATGAGGTTTTGGGAATACTCGCGATCTTCTCGTCAACGGTTTCTCGGATCGCAATTCTGTCGCTTCCAACGCCTTCCTCGCGTCATTTTACATCCGAATTAGTCATGAGAAATGCAGAAACACGGTTCTGGAGTTAAAAAAACACGAGATCAGGGTTTGGGAATGCTCCCGATTTTCTCGTTAACGGATGCTCGGATCGCAATTCTGTCGCTTCCAACGTGTTCCTCGTGTCATTTTACGTCGGAATTAGTCTTGAGAAATGCACAAACACGGTTCTGGCGTTCAAAAAACACGAGATGAGGTTTTGGGAATACTCGCGATCTTCTCGTCAACGGTTTCTCGGATCGCAATTCTGTCGCTTCCAACGCCTTCCTCGCGTCATTTTACATCCGAATTAGTCATGAGAAATGCAGAAACACGGTTCTGGAGTTAAAAAAACACGAGATGAGGTTTTGGGAATGCTCGCGATTTTCTCGTCAACGGTTTCTCGGATCGCAATTCTGTAGCTTCCAACGTGTTCCTCGTGTCATTTTACGTCGGAAATAGTCACGAGCAGTGCAGGTAAACGTTTCTGGATTCCAAAAAACACGAGTTCAGGTTTTGAGAATGCTCGTGATTTTCTCGTCAACGGTTTCTCGGATCGCAATTCTGTCGCTTCCAAAGTGTTCCTCGTGTCATTTTACGTCGGAAATAGTCACGAGCAGTGCACGTAAACGTTTCTGGAGTCCAAAAAACACGAGTTCAGGTTTTGGGAATGGTCGCGATTTTCTCGTCAATGGTTTCTCGGATCGCAATTCTGTCACTTCCAACGTGTTCCTCGCGTCATTTTACGTCGGAAATAGTCACGAGCAGTGCAGGTAAACGTTTCTGGATTCCAAAAAACACGAGTTCAGGTTTTGAGAATGCTCGCGATTTTCTCGTCAACGGTTTCTCGGATCGCAATTCTGTCGCTTCCAAAGTGTTCCTCATGTCATTTTACGTCGGAAATAGTCACGACCAGTGCAGGTAAACGTTTCTGGATTCCAAAAAACACGAGTTCAGGTTTTGAGAATGCTCGCGATTTTCTCGTCAACGGTTTCTCGGATCGCAATTCTGTCGCTTCCAAAGTGTTCCTCGTGTCATTTTACGTCGGAAATATTCACGAGCAGTGCACGTAAACGTTTCTGGAGCCCAAAAAACACGAGATCAGGATTTGGGAATGCTCGCGATTTTCTCGTCAACGGTTTCTCGGATCGCAATTCTGTCGCTTCCAACGCGTTCCTCGCGTCATTTTACATCGGAATTAGTCATGAGAAATGAACAAACACGGTTCTGGAATTCAAAAAACACGAGATCAGGGTTTGGGAATGCTCGCGATTTTCTCGTCAACGGTTTCTCGGATCGCAATTCTGTCACTTCCAACGTGTTCCTCGCGTCATTTTACGTCGGAAATAGTGACGAGAAATGCACGTAAACGTTTCTGGATTCCAAAAAACACGAGTTCAAGTTTTGGGAATGCTTGCGATTTTCTCGTCAACGGTTTCTCGGATCGCAATTCTGTCGCCTCCAACGTGTTCCTCGTGTCATTTTACGTCGGAAATAGTCACGAGTAGTGCACAAACACGGTTCTGGAATTAAAAAAACACGAGATCAGTGTTTGGGAATGCTCGCGATTTTCTCGTCAATGGTTTCTCGGATCGCAATTCTGTCACTTCCAACGTGTTCCTCGCGTCATTTCACGTCGGAAATAGTGACGAGAAATGCACGTAAACGTTTCTGGAGTCCAAAAAACACGAGTTCAGGTTTTGGGAATGCTCGCGATTTTCTCGTCAACGGTTTCCCGGATCGCAATTATGTCGCTTCCAACGTGTTCCTCGTGTCATTTTACGTCGGAAATAGTCACGAGCAGTGCACGTAAACGTTTCTGGAGCCCAAAAAACACGAGACCAGGATTTGGGAATGCTCGCGATTTTCTCGTCAACGGTTTCTCGGATCGCAATTCTGTCGCTTCCAACGCGTTCCTCGCGTCATTTTACATCGGAATTAGTTATGAGAAATGCACAAACGCGGTTCTGGAGTCCAAAAAACACGAGTTCAGGTTTTGGGAATGCTCGCGATTTTCTCGTCAACGGTTTCCCGGATCGCAATTATGTCGCTTCCAACGTGTTCCTCGTGTCATTTTACGTCGGAAATAGTCACGAGCAGTGCACGTAAACGTTTCTGGAGCCCAAAAAACACGAGACCAGGATTTGGGAATGCTCGCGATTTTCTCGTCAACGGTTTCCCGGATCGCAATTATGTCGCTTCCAACGTGTTCCTTGTGTCATTTTACGTCGGAAATAGTCACGAGCAGTGCACGTAAACGTTTGTGGAGTCCAAAAAACACGAGTTCAGGTTCTGGGAATGCTCGCGATTTTCTCGTCAACGTTTTCTCGGATCGCAATTCTGTCGCTTCCAACGCGTTCCTCGCGTCATTTTACATCGGAATTAGTCATGAGAAATGCACAAACGCGGTTCTGGAGTCCAAAAAACACGAGTTCAGGTTTTGGGAATGGTCGCGATTTCTCGGTAACGGTTTCTCGGATCGCAATTCTGTCGCTTCCAACGCGTTCCTCGCGTCATTTTACATCGGAATTAGTCATGAGAAATGCACAAACACGGTTCTGGAATTAAAAAAACACGAGATCAGTGTTTGGGAATGCTCGCGATTTTCTCGTCAATGGTTTCTCGGATCGCAATTCTGTCACTTCCAACGTGTTCCTCGCGTCATTTCACGTCGGAAATAGTGACGAGAAATGCACGTAAACGTTTCTGGAGTCCAAAAAACACGAGTTCAGGTTTTGGGAATGCTCGCGATTTTCTCGTCAACGGTTTCCCGGATCGCAATTATGTCGCTTCCAACGTGTTCCTCGTGTCATTTTACGTCGGAAATAGTCACGAGCAGTGCACGTAAACGTTTCTGGAGCCCAAAAAACACGAGACCAGGATTTGGGAATGCTCGCGATTTTCTCGTCAACGGTTTCTCGGATCGCAATTCTGTCGCTTCCAACGCGTTCCTCGCGTCATTTCACATCGGAATTAGTTATGAGAAATGCACAAACGCGGTTCTGGAGTCCAAAAAACACGAGTTCAGGTTTTGGGAATGCTCGCGATTTTCTCGTTAACGGTTTCCCTGATCGCAATTATGTCGCTTCCAACGTGTTCCTTGTGTCATTTTACGTCGGAAATAGTCACGAGCAGTGCACGTAAACGTTTGTGGAGTCCAAAAAACACGAGTTCAGGTTCTGGAAATGCTCGCGATTTTCTCGTCAACGTTTTCTCGGATCGCAATTCTGTCGCTTCCAACGCGTTCCTCGCGTCATTTTACATCGGAATTAGTCATGAGAAATGCACAAACGCGGTTCTGGAGTCCAAAAAACACGAGTTCAGGTTTTGGGAATGGTCGCGATTTTCTCTTCAACGGTTTCTCGGATCGCAATTCTGTCGCTTCCAACGCGTTCCTCGCGTCATTTTACATCGGAATTAGTCATGAGAAATGCACAAACACGGTTCTGGAATTAAAAAAACACGAGATCAGGGTTTGGGAATGCTCGGGATTTTCTCGTCAACGGTTTCTCGGATCGCAATTCTGTCACTTCCAACGTGTTCCTCGCGTCATTTTACGTCGGAAATAGTGAAGAGAAATGCACGTAAACGTTTCTGGATTCCAAAAAACACGAGTTCAGGTTTTGGGAATGCTCGCGATTTTCTCGTCAACGGTTTCTCGGATCGCAATTCTGTCGCTTCCATCGCGTTCCTAGCGTCATTTTACGTCGGAAATAGTCACGAGCAGTACACGTAAACGTTTCTGGAGTCCAAAAAACACGAGTTCAGGTTTTGGGAATGCTCGCGATTTTCTCGTCAACGGTTTCCCGGATCGCAATTTTGTCGCTTCCAATGTGTTCCTCGTGTCATTTTAGGTCGGAAATAGTCACGAGCAGTGCATGTGAACGTTTGTGGAGCCCAAAAAACACGAGATCAGGATTTGGGAATGCTCGCGAATTTCTCGTCAACGTTTTCTCGGATCGCAATTCTGTCGCTTCCGACGTGTTCCTCGCGTCATTTTACATCGTAATTAGTCATGAGAAATGCACAAACGCGGTTCTGGAGTCCAAAAAACACGAGTTCAGGTTTTGGGAATGGTCGCGATTTTCTCGTCAACGGTTTCTCGGCTCGCAATTCTGTCGCTTCCAACGCGTTCCTCGCGTCATTTTACATCGGAATTAGTCATGAGAAATGCACAAACACGGTTCTGGCGTTCAAAAAACACGAGATGAGGTTTTGGGAATGCTCGCGATCTTCTCGTCAACGGTTTCTCGGATCGCAATTCTGTCGCTTCCAACGCCTTCCTCGCGTCATTTTACATCCGAATTAGTCATGAGAAATGCAGAAACACGGTTCTGGAGTTCAAAAAACACGAGATGAGGTTTTGGGAATGCTCGCGATTTTCTCGTCAACGGTTTCTCGGATCGCAATTCTGTAGCTTCCAACGCGTTCCTCGCGTCATTTTACATCGGAATTAGTCATGAGAAATGCACAAACGCGGTTCTGGAGTCCAAAAAACACGAGTTCAGGTTTTGGGAATGGTCGCGATTTTCTTGTCAACGGTTTCTCGGATCGCAATTCTGTCGCTTCCAACGCGTTCCTCGCGTCATTTTACATCGGAATTAGTCATGAGAAATGCACAAACACGGTTCTGGAATTAAAAAAACACGAGATCAGGGTTTGGGAATGCTCGCGATTTTCTCGTCAACGGTTTCTCGGATCGCAATTCTGTCACTTCCAACGTGTTCCTCGCGTCATTTTACGTCGGAAATAGTGACGAGAAATGCACGTAAACGTTTCTGGATTCCAAAAAACACGAGTTCAGGTTTTGGGAATGCTCGCGATTTTCTCGTCAACGTTTTCTCGGATCGCAATTCTGTCGCTTCCGACGTGTTCCTCGCGTCATTTTACATCGGAATTAGTCATGAGAAATGCACAAACACGGTTCTGGAGTTAAAAAAAACGAGATCAGGGTTTGGGAATGCTCCCGATTTTCTCGTTAACGGATGCTCGGATCGCAATTCTGTCGCTTCCAACGTGTTCCTCGTGTCATTTTACGTCGGAATTAGTCTTGAGAAATGCACAAACACGGTTCTGGCGTTCAAAAAACACGAGATGAGGTTTTGGGAATGCTCGCGATCTTCTCGTCAACGGTTTCTCAGATCGCAATTCTGTCGCTTCCAACGCCTTCCTCGCGTCATTTTACATCCGAATTAGTCATGAGAAATGCAGAAACACGGTTCTGGAGTTCAAAAAACACGAGATGAGGTTTTGGGAATGCTCGCGATTTTCTCGTCAACGGTTTCTCGGATCGCAATTCTGTAGCTTCCAACGTGTTCCTCGTGTCATTTTACGTCGGAAATAGTCACGAGCAGTGCAGGTAAACGTTTCTGGATTCCAAAAAACACGAGTTCAGGTTTTGAGAATGCTCGCGATTTTCTCGTCAACGGTTTCTCGGATCGCAATTCTGTCGCTTCCAAAGTGTTCCTCGTGTCATTTTACGTCGGAAATAGTCACGAGCAGTGCACGTAAACGTTTCTGGAGCCCAAAAAACACGAGATCAGGATTTGGGAATGCTCGCGATTTTCTCGTCAACGGTTTCTCGGATCGCAATTCTGTCGCTTCCAACGCGTTCCTCGCGTCATTTTACATCGGAATTAGTCATGAGAAATGCACAAACGCGGTTCTGGAGTCCAAAAAACACGAGATCAGGATTTGGGAATGCTCGCGATTTTCTCGTCAATGGTTTCTCGGATCGCAATTCTGTCGCTTCCAACGCGTTCCTCGCGTCATTTTACATCGGAATTAGTCATGAGAAATGCACAAACGCGGAACTGGAGTCCAAAAAACACGAGTTCATGTTTTGGGAATGCTCGCGATCTTCTCGTCAACGGTTTCTCGGATCGCAATTCTGTCGCTTCCAACGCCTTCCTCGCGTCATTTTACATCCGAATTAGTCATGAGAAATGCAGAAACACGGTTCTGGAGTTCAAAAAACACGCGATGAGGTTTTGGGAATGCTCGCGATTTTCTCGTCAACGGTTTCTCGGATCGCAATTCTGTCACTTCCAACGTGTTCCTCGCGTCATTTTACGTCGGAAATAGTGACGAGAAATGCACGTAAACGTTTCTGGATTCCAAAAAACACGAGTTCAGGGTTTGGGAATGCTCGCGATTTTCTCGTCAACGGTTTCTCGGATCGCAATTCTGTCGCTTCCATCGCGTTCCTAGCGTCATTTCACGTCGGAAATAGTCACGAGCAGTACACGTAAACGTTTCTGGAGTCCAAAAAACACGAGTTCAGGTTTTGGGAATGCTCGCGATTTTCTCGTCAACGGTTTCTCGGATCGCAATTCTGTCGCTTCCATCGCGTTCCTAGCGTCATTTTACATCGGAATTAGTCATGAGAAATGCACAAACACGGTTCTGGAGTTAAAAAAAACGAGATCAGGGTTTCTGAATGCTCCCGATTTTCTCGTTAACGGATGCTCGGATCGCAATTCTGTCGCTTCCAACGTGTTCCTCGTGTCATTTTACGTCGGAATTAGTCTTAAGAAATGCACAAACACGGTTCTGGCGTTCAAAAAACACGAGATGAGGTTTTGGGAATGCTCGCGATCTTCTCGTCAACGGTTTCTCAGATCGCAATTCTGTCGCTTCCAACGCCTTCCTCGCGTCATTTTACATCCGAATTAGTCATGAGAAATGCAGAAACACGGTTCTGGAGTTCAAAAAACACGAGATGAGGTTTTGGGAATGCTCGCGATTTTCTCGTCAACGGTTTCTCGGATCGCAATTCTGTAGCTTCCAACGTGTTCCTCGCGTCATTTTACGTCGGAAATAGTGACGAGAAATGCACGTAAACGTTTCTGGAGCCCAGAAAACACGAGATCAGGATTTGGGAATGCTCGCGATTTTCTCGTCAACGGTTTCCCGGATCGCAATTTTATCGCTTCCAATGTGTTCCTCGTGTCATTTTAGGTCGGAAATAGTCACGAGCAGTGCATGTGAACGTTTGTGGAGCCCAAAAAACACGAGATCAGGATTTGGGAATGCTCGCGATTTTCTCGTCAACGTTTTCTCGGATCGCAATTCTGTCGCTTCCAACGTGTTCCTCGCGTCATTTTACATCGGAATTAGTCATGAGAAATGCACAAACACGGTTCTGGAGTTAAAAAAAACGAGATCAGGGTTTGGGAATGCTCCCGATTTTCTCGTTAACGGATGCTCGGATCGCAATTCTGTCGCTTCCAACGTGTTCCTCGTGTCATTTTACGTCGGAATTAGTCTTGAGAAATGCACAAACACGGTTCTGGCGTTCAAAAAACACGAGATGAGGTTTTGGGAATGCTCGCGATCTTCTCGTCAACGGTTTCTCGGATCGCAATTCTGTCGCTTCCAACGCCTTCCTCGCGTCATTTTACATCCGAATTAGTCATGAGAAATGCAGAAACACGGTTCTGGAGTTCAAAAAACACGAGATGAGGTTTTGGGAATGCTCGCGATTTTCTCGTCAACGGTTTCTCGGATCGCAATTCTGTAGCTTCCAACGTGTTCCTCGCGTCATTTTACGTCGGAAATAGTCACGAGCAGTGCAGGTAAACGTTTCTGGATTCCAAAAAACACGAGTTCAGGTTTTGAGAATGCTCGCGATTTTCTCGTCAACGGTTTCTCGGATCGCAATTCTGTCGCTTCCAAAGTGTTCCTCGTGTCATTTTACGTCGGAAATAGTCACGAGCAGTGCACGTAAACGTTTCTGGAGCCCAAAAAACACGAGATCAGGATTTGGGAATGCTCGCGATTTTCTCGTCAACGGTTTCTCGGATCGCAATTCTGTCGCTTCCAACGCGTTCCTCGCGTCATTTTACATCGGAATTAGTCATGAGAAATGCACAAACGCGGTTCTGGAGTCCAAAAAACACGAGTTCAGGTTTTGGGAATGGTCGCGATTTTCTCGTCAACGGTTTCTCGGATCGCAATTCTGTCGCTTCCAACGTGTTCCTCGCGTCATTTTACGTCGGAAATAGTGACGAGAAATGCACGTAAACGTTTCTGGATTCCAAAAAACACGAGTTCAGGTTTAGAGAATGCTCGCGATTTTCTCGTCAACGGTTTCTCGGATCGCAATTCTGTCGCTTCCAAAGTGTTCCTCGTGTCATTTTACGTCGGAAATATTCACGAGCAGTGTACGTAAACGTTTCTAGAGCCCAAAAAACACGAGATCAGGATTTGGGAATGCTCGCGATTTTCTCGTCAACGGTTTCTCGGATCGCAATTCTGTCTCTTCCAACGCGTTCCTCGCGTCATTTTACATCGGAATTAGTCATGAGAAATGAACAAACACGGTTCTGGAATTCAAAAAACACGAGATCAGGTTTTGGGAATGCTCGCGATTTTCTCGTCAACGGTTTCTCGGATCGCAATTCTGTCACTTCCAACGTGTTCCTCGCGTCATTTTACGTCGGAAATAGTGACGAGAAATGCACGTAAACGTTTCTGGATTCCAAAAAACACGAGTTCAAGTTTTGGGAATGCTTGCGATTTTCTCGTCAACGGTTTCTCGGATCGCAATTCTGTCGCCTCCAACGTGTTCCTCGTCTCATTTTACGTCGGAAATAGTCAAGAGTAGTGCACGTAAACGTTTTGGATTCCAAAAAACACGAGTTCAGGTTTTGGGAATGCTCGCGATTTTCTCGTCAACGGTTTCCCGGATCGCAATTCTGTCGCTTCCAACGTGTTCCTCGTGTCATTTTACGTCAGAAATAGTCACGAGGAGTGCACAAACGCGGTTCTGGAGTCCAAAAAACACGAGTTCAGGTTTTGGGAATGCTCGCGATTTTCTCGTCAACAGTTTCCCGGATCGCAATTATGTCGCTTCCAACGTGTTCCTCGTGTCATTTTACGTCGGAAATAGTCACGAGCAGTGCACGTAAACGTTTGTGGAGTCCAAAAAACACGAGTTCAGGTTCTGGGAATGCTCGCGATTTTCTCGTCAACGTTTTCTCGGATCGCAATTCTGTCGCTTCCAACGCGTTCCTCGCGTCATTTTACATCGGAATTAGTCATGAGAAATGCACAAACGCGGTTCTGGTGTCCAAAAAACACGAGTTCAGGTTTTGGGAATGGTCGCGATTTTCTCGTCAACGGTTTCTCGGATCGCAATTCTGTCGCTTCCAACGCGTTCCTCGCGTCATTTTACATCGGAATTAGTCATGAGAAATGCACAAACGCGGTTCTGGTGTCCAAAAAACACGAGTTCAGGTTCTGGGAATGCTCGCGATTTTCTCGTCAACGTTTACTCGGATCGCAATTCTGTCGCTTCCAACGCGTTCCTCGCGTCATTTTACATCGGAATTAGTCATGAGAAATGCACAAACGCGGTTCTGGAGTCCAAAAAACACGAGTTCAGGTTTTGGGAATGGTCGCGATTTTCTCGTCAACGGTTTCTCGGATCGCAATTCTGTCGCTTCCAACGCGTTCCTCGCGTCATTTTACATCGGAATTAGTCATGAGAAATGCACAAACACGGTTCTGGTGTCCAAAAAACACGAGTTCAGGTTTTGGGAATGGTCGCGATTTTCTCGTCAACGGTTTCTCGGATCGCAATTCTGTCGCTTCCATCGCGTTCCTAGCGTCATTTTACGTCGGAAATAGTCACCAGCAGTGCACGTAAACGTTTCTGGAGTCCAAAAAACACGAGTTCAGGTTTTGGGAATGCTCGCGATTTTCTCGTCAACAGTTTCCCGGATCGCAATTCTGTCGCTTCCAACGTGTTCCTCGTGTCATTTTACGTCAGAAATTGTCACGAGGAGTTCACGTGAACGTTTATGGAGTCCAAAAAACACGAGTTCAGGTTCTGGGAATACTCGCGATTTTCTCGTCGACGGTTTCTCGGATCGCAATTCTGTCGCTTCCAACGTGTTCCTCGCGTCATTTTACGTTGGAAATAGTGACGAGAAATGCACGTAAACGTTTCTGGATTCCAAAAAACACGAGTTCAGGTTTTGAGAATGCTCGCGATTTTCTCGTCAACGGTTTCTCGGATCGCAATTCTGTCGCTTCCAAAGTGTTCCTCGTGTCATTTTACGTCGCAAATAGTCACGAGCAGTGCACGTAAACGTTTGTGGAGTCCAAAAAACACGAGTTCAGGTTCTGGGAATGCTCGCGATTTTCTCGTCAACGTTTACTCGGATCGCAATTCTGTCGCTTCCAACGCGTTCCTCGCGTCATTTTACATCGGAATTAGTCATGAGAAATGCACAAACGCGGTTCTGGAGTCCAAAAAACACGAGTTCAGGTTTTGGGAATGGTCGCGATTTTCTCGTCAACGGTTTCTCGGATCGCAATTCTGTCGCTTCCAACGCGTTCCTCGCGTCATTTTACATCGGAATTAGTCATGAGAAATGCACAAACACGGTTCTGGAATTAAAAAAACACGAGATCAGTGTTTGGCAATGCTCACGATTTTCTCGTCAACGGTTTCCCGGATCGCAATTATGTCGCTTCCAACGTGTTCCTCGTGTCATTTTACGTCGGAAATAGTCACGAGCAGTGCACGTAAACGTTTCTGGAGCCCAAAAAACACGAGATCAGGATTTGGGAATGCTCGCGATTTTCTCGTCAACGGTTTCTCGGAACGCAATTCTGTCGCTTCCAACGCGTTCCTCGCGTCATTTTACATCGGAATTAGTCATGAGAAATGCACAAACGCGGCTCTGGAGTCCAAAAAACACGAGTGCAGGTTTTGGGAATGCTCGCGATTTTCTCGTCAACGGTTTCCCGGATCGCAATTATGTCGCTACCAACGTGTTCCTCGTGTCATTTTACGTCGGAAATAGTCACGAGCAGTGCACGTAAACGTTTGTGGAGTCCAAAAAACACGAGTTCAGGTTCTGGGAATGCTCGCGATTTTCTCGTCAACGGTTTCTCGGATCGCAATTCTGTCGCTTCCAAAGTGTTCCTCGTGTCATTTTACGTCGCAAATAGTCACGAGCAGTGCACGTAAACGTTTCTGGAGCCCAAAAAACACGAGTGCAGGTTTTGGGAATGCTCGCGATTTTCTCGTCAACGGTTTCCCGGATCGCAATTATGTCGCTACCAACGTGTTCCTCGTGTCATTTTACGTCGGAAATAGTCACGAGCAGTGCACGTAAACGTTTGTGGAGTCCAAAAAACACGAGTTCAGGTTCTGGGAATGCTCGCGATTTTCTCGTCAACGGTTTCTCGGATCGCAATTCTGTCGCTTCCAAAGTGTTCCTCGTGTCATTTTACGTCGCAAATAGTCACGAGCAGTGCACGTAAACGTTTCTGGAGCCCAAAAAACACGAGTGCAGGTTTTGGGAATGCTCGCGATTTTCTCGTCAACGGTTTCCCGGATCGCAATTATGTCGCTACCAACGTGTTCCTCGTGTCATTTTACGTCGGAAATAGTCACGAGCAGTGCACGTAAACGTTTGTGGAGTCCAAAAAACACGAGTTCAGGTTCTGGGAATGCTCGCGATTTTCTCGTCAACGTTTTCTCGGATCGCAATTCTGTAGCTTCCAACGTGGTTCTCGCATCATTTTACATCCGAATTAGTCATGAGAAATGCACAAACACGGTTCTGGAGGCCAAAAAACACGAGATCAGGATTTGGGAATGCTCGCGATTTTCTCGTCAACGGTTTCTCGGATCGCAATTCTGTCGCTTCCAACGCGTTCCTCGCGTCATTTTACATCGGAATTAGTCATGAGAAATGCACAAACGCGGTTCTGGAGTCCAAAAAACACGAGTTCAGGTTTTGGGAATGGTCGCGATTTTCTCGTCAACGGTTTCTCGGATCGCAATTCTGTCGCTTCCAACGTGTTCCTCGCGTCATTTTACGTCGGAAATAGTGACGAGAAATGCACGTAAACGTTTCTGGATTCCAAAAAACACGAGTTCAGGTTTAGAGAATGCTCGCGATTTTCTCGTCAACGGTTTCTCGGATCGCAATTCTGTCGCTTCCAAAGTGTTCCTCGTGTCATTTTACGTCGGAAATATTCACGAGCAGTGTACGTAAACGTTTCTAGAGCCCAAAAAACACGAGATCAGGATTTGGGAATGCTCGCGATTTTCTCGTCAACGGTTTCTCGGATCGCAATTCTGTCTCTTCCAACGCGTTCCTCGCGTCATTTTACATCGGAATTAGTCATGAGAAATGAACAAACACGGTTCTGGAATTCAAAAAACACGAGATCAGGTTTTGGGAATGCTCGCGATTTTCTCGTCAACGGTTTCTCGGATCGCAATTCTGTCACTTCCAACGTGTTCCTCGCGTCATTTTACGTCGGAAATAGTGACGAGAAATGCACGTAAACGTTTCTGGATTCCAAAAAACACGAGTTCAAGTTTTGGGAATGCTTGCGATTTTCTCGTCAACGGTTTCTCGGATCGCAATTCTGTCGCCTCCAACGTGTTCCTCGTCTCATTTTACGTCGGAAATAGTCAAGAGTAGTGCACGTAAACGTTTTGGATTCCAAAAAACACGAGTTCAGGTTTTGGGAATGCTCGCGATTTTCTCGTCAACGGTTTCCCGGATCGCAATTCTGTCGCTTCCAACGTGTTCCTCGTGTCATTTTACGTCAGAAATAGTCACGAGGAGTGCACAAACGCGGTTCTGGAGTCCAAAAAACACGAGTTCAGGTTTTGGGAATGCTCGCGATTTTCTCGTCAACGGTTTCCCGGATCGCAATTATGTCGCTTCCAACGTGTTCCTCGTGTCATTTTACGTCGGAAATAGTCACGAGCAGTGCACGTAAACGTTTGTGGAGTCCAAAAAACACGAGTTCAGGTTCTGGGAATGCTCGCGATTTTCTCGTCAACGTTTTCTCGGATCGCAATTCTGTCGCTTCCAACGCGTTCCTCGCGTCATTTTACATCGGAATTAGTCATGAGAAATGCACAAACGCGGTTCTGGTGTCCAAAAAACACGAGTTCAGGTTTTGGGAATGGTCGCGATTTTCTCGTCAACGGTTTCTCGGATCGCAATTCTGTCGCTTCCAACGCGTTCCTCGCGTCATTTTACATCGGAATTAGTCATGAGAAATGCACAAACACGGTTCTGGAATTAAAAAAACACGAGTTCAGGTTCTGGGAATGCTCGCGATTTTCTCGTCAACGTTTTCTCGGATCGCAATTCTGTCGCTTCCAACGCGTTCCTCGCGTCATTTTACATCGGAATTAGTCATGAGAAATGCACAAACGCGGTTCTGGTGTCCAAAAAACACGAGTTCAGGTTTTGGGAATGGTCGCGATTTTCTCGTCAACGGTTTCTCGGATCGCAATTCTGTCGCTTCCATCGCGTTCCTAGCGTCATTTTACGTCGGAAATAGTCACCAGCAGTGCACGTAAACGTTTCTGGAGTCCAAAAAACACGAGTTCAGGTTTTGGGAATGCTCGCGATTTTCTCGTCAACAGTTTCCCGGATCGCAATTCTGTCGCTTCCAACGTGTTCCTCGTGTCATTTTACGTCAGAAATTGTCACGAGGAGTTCACGTGAACGTTTATGGAGTCCAAAAAACACGAGTTCAGGTTCTGGGAATACTCGCGATTTTCTCGTCGACGGTTTCTCGGATCGCAATTCTGTCGCTTCCAACGTGTTCCTCGCGTCATTTTACGTTGGAAATAGTGACGAGAAATGCACGTAAACGTTTCTGGATTCCAAAAAACACGAGTTCAGGTTTTGAGAATGCTCGCGATTTTCTCGTCAACGGTTTCTCGGATCGCAATTCTGTCGCTTCCAAAGTGTTCCTCGTGTCATTTTACGTCGCAAATAGTCACGAGCAGTGCACGTAAACGTTTGTGGAGTCCAAAAAACACGAGTTCAGGTTCTGGGAATGCTCGCGATTTTCTCGTCAACGTTTACTCGGATCGCAATTCTGTCGCTTCCAACGCGTTCCTCGCGTCATTTTACATCGGAATTAGTCATGAGAAATGCACAAACGCGGTTCTGGAGTCCAAAAAACACGAGTTCAGGTTTTGGGAATGGTCGCGATTTTCTCGTCAACGGTTTCTCGGATCGCAATTCTGTCGCTTCCAACGCGTTCCTCGCGTCATTTTACATCGGAATTAGTCATGAGAAATGCACAAACACGGTTCTGGTGTCCAAAAAACACGAGTTCAGGTTTTGGGAATGGTCGCGATTTTCTCGTCAACGGTTTCTCGGATCGCAATTCTGTCGCTTCCATCGCGTTCCTAGCGTCATTTTACGTCGGAAATAGTCACCAGCAGTGCACGTAAACGTTTCTGGAGTCCAAAAAACACGAGTTCAGGTTTTGGGAATGCTCGCGATTTTCTCGTCAACAGTTTCCCGGATCGCAATTCTGTCGCTTCCAACGTGTTCCTCGTGTCATTTTACGTCAGAAATTGTCACGAGGAGTTCACGTGAACGTTTATGGAGTCCAAAAAACACGAGTTCAGGTTCTGGGAATACTCGCGATTTTCTCGTCGACGGTTTCTCGGATCGCAATTCTGTCGCTTCCAACGTGTTCCTCGCGTCATTTTACGTTGGAAATAGTGACGAGAAATGCACGTAAACGTTTCTGGATTCCAAAAAACACGAGTTCAGGTTTTGAGAATGCTCGCGATTTTCTCGTCAACGGTTTCTCGGATCGCAATTCTGTCGCTTCCAAAGTGTTCCTCGTGTCATTTTACGTCGCAAATAGTCACGAGCAGTGCACGTAAACGTTTGTGGAGTCCAAAAAACACGAGTTCAGGTTCTGGGAATGCTCGCGATTTTCTCGTCAACGTTTACTCGGATCGCAATTCTGTCGCTTCCAACGCGTTCCTCGCGTCATTTTACATCGGAATTAGTCATGAGAAATGCACAAACGCGGTTCTGGAGTCCAAAAAACACGAGTTCAGGTTTTGGGAATGGTCGCGATTTTCTCGTCAACGGTTTCTCGGATCGCAATTCTGTCGCTTCCAACGCGTTCCTCGCGTCATTTTACATCGGAATTAGTCATGAGAAATGCACAAACACGGTTCTGGAATTAAAAAAACACGAGATCAGTGTTTGGCAATGCTCACGATTTTCTCGTCAACGGTTTCCCGGATCGCAATTATGTCGCTTCCAACGTGTTCCTCGTGTCATTTTACGTCGGAAATAGTCACGAGCAGTGCACGTAAACGTTTCTGGAGCCCAAAAAACACGAGATCAGGATTTGGGAATGCTCGCGATTTTCTCGTCAACGGTTTCTCGGAACGCAATTCTGTCGCTTCCAACGCGTTCCTCGCGTCATTTTACATCGGAATTAGTCATGAGAAATGCACAAACGCGGCTCTGGAGTCCAAAAAACACGAGTGCAGGTTTTGGGAATGCTCGCGATTTTCTCGTCAACGGTTTCCCGGATCGCAATTATGTCGCTACCAACGTGTTCCTCGTGTCATTTTACGTCGGAAATAGTCACGAGCAGTGCACGTAAACGTTTGTGGAGTCCAAAAAACACGAGTTCAGGTTCTGGGAATGCTCGCGATTTTCTCGTCAACGGTTTCTCGGATCGCAATTCTGTCGCTTCCAAAGTGTTCCTCGTGTCATTTTACGTCGCAAATAGTCACGAGCAGTGCACGTAAACGTTTCTGGAGCCCAAAAAACACGAGTGCAGGTTTTGGGAATGCTCGCGATTTTCTCGTCAACGGTTTCCCGGATCGCAATTATGTCGCTACCAACGTGTTCCTCGTGTCATTTTACGTCGGAAATAGTCACGAGCAGTGCACGTAAACGTTTGTGGAGTCCAAAAAACACGAGTTCAGGTTCTGGGAATGCTCGCGATTTTCTCGTCAACGGTTTCTCGGATCGCAATTCTGTCGCTTCCAAAGTGTTCCTCGTGTCATTTTACGTCGCAAATAGTCACGAGCAGTGCACGTAAACGTTTCTGGAGCCCAAAAAACACGAGTGCAGGTTTTGGGAATGCTCGCGATTTTCTCGTCAACGGTTTCCCGGATCGCAATTATGTCGCTACCAACGTGTTCCTCGTGTCATTTTACGTCGGAAATAGTCACGAGCAGTGCACGTAAACGTTTGTGGAGTCCAAAAAACACGAGTTCAGGTTCTGGGAATGCTCGCGATTTTCTCGTCAACGTTTTCTCGGATCGCAATTCTGTAGCTTCCAACGTGGTTCTCGCATCATTTTACATCCGAATTAGTCATGAGAAATGCACAAACACGGTTCTGGAGGCCAAAAAAAACGAGATCAGGATTTGGGAATGCTCGCGATTTTCTCGTCAACGGTTTCTCGGATCGCAATTCTGTCGCTTCCAACGTGTTCCTCGTGTCATTTTACGTCGGAAATAGTCACGAGCAGTGCACGTAAACGTTTGTGGAGTCCAAAAAACACGAGTTCAGGTTCTGGGAATGCTCGCGATTTTCTCGTCAACGGTTTCTCGGATCGCAATTCTGTAGCTTCCAACGTGTTCCTCGCGTCATTTTACGTCGGAAATAGTCACG
Source organism: Crossocerus cetratus (assembly GCA_963675795.1). Lineage (NCBI taxonomy): Eukaryota > Metazoa > Arthropoda > Insecta > Hymenoptera > Crabronidae > Crossocerus > Crossocerus cetratus. The sequence goes on from CAVMBF010000002.1 coordinate 2,357,119, forward strand.
AGCAGTGCAGGTAAACGTTTCTGGATTCCAAAAAACACGAGATCAGGTTTTGGGAATGCTCGCGATTTTCTCGTCAACAGTTTCTCGGATCGCAATTCTGTCACTTCCAACGTGTTCCTCGCGTCATTTTACGTCGGAAATAGTGACGAGAAATGCACGTAAACGTTTCTGGATTCCAAAAAACACGAGTTCAAGTTTTGGGAATGCTTGCGATTTTCTCGTCAACGGTTTCTCGGATCGCAATTCTGTCGCCTCCAACGTGTTCCTCGTCTCATTTTACGTCGGAAATAGTCACGAGTAGTGCACGTAAACGTTTTGGATTCCAAAAAACACGAGTTCAGGTTTTGGGAATGCTCGCGATTTTCTCGTCAACGGTTTCCCGGATCGCAATTCTGTCGCTTCCAACGTGTTCCTCGTGTCATTTTACGTCAGAAATAGTCACGAGGAGTGCACAAACGCGGTTCTGGAGTCCAAAAAACACGAGTTCAGGTTTTGGGAATGCTCGCGATTTTCTCGTCAACGGTTTCCCGGATCGCAATTATGTCGCTTCCAACGTGTTCCTCGTGTCATTTTACGTCGGAAATAGTCACGAGCAGTGCACGTAAACGTTTGTGGAGTCCAAAAAACACGAGTTCAGGTTCTGGGAATGCTGGCGATTTTCTCGTCAACGTTTTCTCGGATCGCAATTCTGTCGCTTCCAACGCGTTCCTCGCGTCATTTTACATCGGAATTAGTCATGAGAAATGCACAAACGCGGTTCTGGTGTCCAAAAAACACGAGTTCAGGTTTTGGGAATGGTCGCGATTTTCTCGTCAACGGTTTCTCGGATCGCAATTCTGTCGCTTCCAACGCGTTCCTCGCGTCATTTTACATCGGAATTAGTCATGAGAAATGCACAAACACGGTTCTGGAATTAAAAAAACACGAGTTCAGGTTCTGGGAATGCTCGCGATTTTCTCGTCAACGTTTTCTCGGATCGCAATTCTGTCGCTTCCAACGCGTTCCTCGCGTCATTTTACATCGGAATTAGTCATGAGAAATGCACAAACGCGGTTCTGGTGTCCAAAAAACACGAGTTCAGGTTTTGGGAATGGTCGCGATTTTCTCGTCAACGGTTTCTCGGATCGCAATTCTGTCGCTTCCATCGCGTTCCTAGCGTAATTTTACGTCGGAAATAGTCACCAGCAGTGCACGTAAACGTTTCTGGAGTCCAAAAAACACGAGTTCAGGTTTTGGGAATGCTCGCGATTTTCTCGTCAACGGTTTCCCGGATCGCAATTCTGTCGCTTCCAACGTGTTCCTCGTGTCATTTTACGTCAGAAATTGTCACGAGGAGTTCACGTGAACGTTTATGGAGTCCAAAAAACACGAGTTCAGGTTCTGGGAATACTCGCGATTTTCTCGTCGACGGTTTCTCGGATCGCAATTCTGTCGCTTCCAACGTGTTCCTCGCGTCATTTTACGTTGGAAATAGTGACGAGAAATGCACGTAAACGTTTCTGGATTCCAAAAAACACGAGTTCAGGTTTTGAGAATGCTCGCGATTTTCTCGTCAACGGTTTCTCGGATCGCAATTCTGTCGCTTCCAAAGTGTTCCTCGTGTCATTTTACGTCGCAAATAGTCACGAGCAGTGCACGTAAACGTTTGTGGAGTCCAAAAAACACGAGTTCAGGTTCTGGGAATGCTCGCGATTTTCTCGTCAACGTTTTCTCGGATCGCAATTCTGTCGCTTCCAACGCGTTCCTCGCGTCATTTTACATCGGAATTAGTCATGAGAAATGCACAAACGCGGTTCTGGAGTCCAAAAAACACGAGTTCAGGTTTTGGGAATGGTCGCGATTTTCTCGTCAACGGTTTCTCGGATCGCAATTCTGTCGCTTCCAACGCGTTCCTCGCGTCATTTTACATCGGAATTAGTCATGAGAAATGCACAAACACGGTTCTGGAATTAAAAAAACACGAGATCAGTGTTTGGCAATGCTCACGATTTTCTCGTCAACGGTTTCCCGGATCGCAATTCTGTCGCTTCCAACGTGTTCCTCGTGTCATTTTACGTCGGAAATATTCACGAGCAGTGCACGTAAACGTTTCTAGAGCCCAAAAAACACGAGATCAGGATTTGGGAATGCTCGCGATTTTCTCGTCAACGGTTTCTCGGATCGCAATTCTGTCGCTTCCAACGCGTTCCTCGCGTCATTTTACATCGGAATTAGTCATGAGAAATGCACAAACGCGGTTCTGGAGCCCAAAAAACACGAGATCAGGATTTGGGAATGCTCGCGATTTTCTCGTCAACGGTTTCTCGGATCGCAATTCTGTCGCTTCCAACGCGTTCCTCGCGTCATTTTACATCGGAATTAGTCATGAGAAATGAACAAACACGGTTCTGGAATTCAAAAAACACGAGATCAGGTTTTGGGAATGCTCGCGATTTTCTCGTCAACGGATTCTCGGATCGCAATTCTGTCACTTCCAACGTGTTCCTCGCGTCATTTTACGTCGGAAATAGTGACGAGAAATGCACGTAAACGTTTCTGGATTCCAAAAAACACGAGTTCAAGTTTTGGGAATGCTTGCGATTTTCTCGTCAACGGTTTCTCGGATCGCAATTCTGTCGCCTCCAACGTGTTCCTCGTCTCATTTTACGTCGGAAATAGTCACGAGTAGTGCACGTAAACGTTTTGGATTCCAAAAAACACGAGTTCAGGTTTTGGGAATGCTCGCGATTTTCTCGTCAACGGTTTCCCGGATCGCAATTCTGTCGCTTCCAACGTGTTCCTCGTGTCATTTTACGTCAGAAATAGTCACGAGAAGTGCACAAACGCGGTTCTGGAGTCCAAAAAACACGAGTTCAGGTTTTGGGAATGCTCGCGATTTTCTCGTCAACGGTTTCCCGGATCGCAATTATGTCGCTTCCAACGTGTTCCTCGTGTCATTTTACGTCGGAAATAGTCACGAGCAGTGCACGTAAACGTTTGTGGAGTCCAAAAAACACGAGTTCAGGTTCTGGGAATGCTGGCGATTTTCTCGTCAACGTTTTCTCGGATCGCAATTCTGTCGCTTCCAACGCGTTCCTCGCGTCATTTTACATCGGAATTAGTCATGAGAAATGCACAAACGCGGTTCTGGTGTCCAAAAAACACGAGTTCAGGTTTTGGGAATGGTCGCGATTTTCTCGTCAACGGTTTCTCGGATCGCAATTCTGTCGCTTCCAACGCGTTCCTCGCGTCATTTTACATCGGAACTAGTCATGAGAAATGCACAAACACGGTTCTGGAATTAAAAAAACACGAGTTCAGGTTCTGGGAATGCTCGCGATTTTCTCGTCAACGTTTTCTCGGATCGCAATTCTGTCGCTTCCAACGCGTTCCTCGCGTCATTTTACATCGGAATTAGTCATGAGAAATGCACAAACGCGGTTCTGGTGTCCAAAAAACACGAGTTCAGGTTTTGGGAATGGTCGCGATTTTCTCGTCAACGGTTTCTCGGATCGCAATTCTGTCGCTTCCATCGCGTTCCTAGCGTAATTTTACGTCGGAAATAGTCACCAGCAGTGCACGTAAACGTTTCTGGAGTCCAAAAAACACGAGTTCAGGTTTTGGGAATGCTCGCGATTTTCTCGTCAACGGTTTCCCGGATCGCAATTCTGTCGCTTCCAACGTGTTCCTCGTGTCATTTTACGTCAGAAATTGTCACGAGGAGTTCACGTGAACGTTTATGGAGTCCAAAAAACACGAGTTCAGGTTCTGGGAATACTCGCGATTTTCTCGTCGACGGTTTCTCGGATCGCAATTCTGTCGCTTCCAACGTGTTCCTCGCGTCATTTTACGTTGGAAATAGTGACGAGAAATGCACGTAAACGTTTCTGGATTCCAAAAAACACGAGTTCAGGTTTTGAGAATGCTCGCGATTTTCTCGTCAACGGTTTCTCGGATCGCAATTCTGTCGCTTCCAAAGTGTTCCTCGTGTCATTTTACGTCGCAAATAGTCACGAGCAGTGCACGTAAACGTTTGTGGAGTCCAAAAAACACGAGTTCAGGTTCTGGGAATGCTCGCGATTTTCTCGTCAACGTTTTCTCGGATCGCAATTCTGTCGCTTCCAACGCGTTCCTCGCGTCATTTTACATCGGAATTAGTCATGAGAAATGCACAAACGCGGTTCTGGAATCCAAAAAACACGAGTTCAGGTTTTGGGAATGGTCGCGATTTTCTCGTCAACGGTTTCTCGGATCGCAATTCTGTCGCTTCCAACGCGTTGCTCGCGTCATTTTACATCGGAATTAGTCATGAGAAATGCACAAACACGGTTCTGGAATTAAAAAAACACGAGATCAGTGTTTGGCAATGCTCACGATTTTCTCGTCAACGGTTTCCCGGATCGCAATTCTGTCGCTTCCAACGTGTTCCTCGTGTCATTTTACGTCAGAAATTGTCACGAGGAGTTCACGTGAACGTTTATGGAGTCCAAAAAACACGAGTTCAGGTTCTGGGAATACTCGCGATTTTCTCGTCGACGGTTTCTCGGATCGCAATTCTGTCGCTTCCAACGTGTTCCTCGCGTCATTTTACGTTGGAAATAGTGACGAGAAATGCACGTAAACGTTTCTGGATTCCAAAAAACACGAGTTCAGGTTTTGAGAATGCTCGCGATTTTCTCGTCAACGGTTTCTCGGATCGCAATTCTGTCGCTTCCATCGCGTTCCTAGCGTCATTTTACGTCGGAAATAGTCACCAGCAGTGCACGTAAACGTTTCTGGAGTCCAAAAAACACGAGTTCAGGTTTTGGGAATGCTCGCGATTTTCTCGTCAACAGTTTCCCGGATCGCAATTCTGTCGCTTCCAACGTGTTCCTCGTGTCATTTTACGTCAGAAATTGTCACGAGGAGTTCACGTGAACGTTTATGGAGTCCAAAAAACACGAGTTCAGGTTCTGGGAATACTCGCGATTTTCTCGTCGACGGTTTCTCGGATCGCAATTCTGTCGCTTCCAACGTGTTCCTCGCGTCATTTTACGTTGGAAATAGTGACGAGAAATGCACGTAAACGTTTCTGGATTCCAAAAAACACGAGTTCAGGTTTTGAGAATGCTCGCGATTTTCTCGTCAACGGTTTCTCGGATCGCAATTCTGTCGCTTCCAAAGTGTTCCTCGTGTCATTTTACGTCGCAAATAGTCACGAGCAGTGCACGTAAACGTTTGTGGAGTCCAAAAAACACGAGTTCAGGTTCTGGGAATGCTCGCGATTTTCTCGTCAACGTTTACTCGGATCGCAATTCTGTCGCTTCCAACGCGTTCCTCGCGTCATTTTACATCGGAATTAGTCATGAGAAATGCACAAACGCGGTTCTGGAGTCCAAAAAACACGAGTTCAGGTTTTGGGAATGGTCGCGATTTTCTCGTCAACGGTTTCTCGGATCGCAATTCTGTCGCTTCCAACGCGTTCCTCGCGTCATTTTACATCGGAATTAGTCATGAGAAATGCACAAACACGGTTCTGGTGTCCAAAAAACACGAGTTCAGGTTTTGGGAATGGTCGCGATTTTCTCGTCAACGGTTTCTCGGATCGCAATTCTGTCGCTTCCATCGCGTTCCTAGCGTCATTTTACGTCGGAAATAGTCACCAGCAGTGCACGTAAACGTTTCTGGAGTCCAAAAAACACGAGTTCAGGTTTTGGGAATGCTCGCGATTTTCTCGTCAACAGTTTCCCGGATCGCAATTCTGTCGCTTCCAACGTGTTCCTCGTGTCATTTTACGTCAGAAATTGTCACGAGGAGTTCACGTGAACGTTTATGGAGTCCAAAAAACACGAGTTCAGGTTCTGGGAATACTCGCGATTTTCTCGTCGACGGTTTCTCGGATCGCAATTCTGTCGCTTCCAACGTGTTCCTCGCGTCATTTTACGTTGGAAATAGTGACGAGAAATGCACGTAAACGTTTCTGGATTCCAAAAAACACGAGTTCAGGTTTTGAGAATGCTCGCGATTTTCTCGTCAACGGTTTCTCGGATCGCAATTCTGTCGCTTCCAAAGTGTTCCTCGTGTCATTTTACGTCGCAAATAGTCACGAGCAGTGCACGTAAACGTTTGTGGAGTCCAAAAAACACGAGTTCAGGTTCTGGGAATGCTCGCGATTTTCTCGTCAACGTTTACTCGGATCGCAATTCTGTCGCTTCCAACGCGTTCCTCGCGTCATTTTACATCGGAATTAGTCATGAGAAATGCACAAACGCGGTTCTGGAGTCCAAAAAACACGAGTTCAGGTTTTGGGAATGGTCGCGATTTTCTCGTCAACGGTTTCTCGGATCGCAATTCTGTCGCTTCCAACGCGTTCCTCGCGTCATTTTACATCGGAATTAGTCATGAGAAATGCACAAACACGGTTCTGGAATTAAAAAAACACGAGATCAGTGTTTGGCAATGCTCACGATTTTCTCGTCAACGGTTTCCCGGATCGCAATTATGTCGCTTCCAACGTGTTCCTCGTGTCATTTTACGTCGGAAATAGTCACGAGCAGTGCACGTAAACGTTTCTGGAGCCCAAAAAACACGAGATCAGGATTTGGGAATGCTCGCGATTTTCTCGTCAACGGTTTCTCGGAACGCAATTCTGTCGCTTCCAACGCGTTCCTCGCGTCATTTTACATCGGAATTAGTCATGAGAAATGCACAAACGCGGCTCTGGAGTCCAAAAAACACGAGTGCAGGTTTTGGGAATGCTCGCGATTTTCTCGTCAACGGTTTCCCGGATCGCAATTATGTCGCTACCAACGTGTTCCTCGTGTCATTTTACGTCGGAAATAGTCACGAGCAGTGCACGTAAACGTTTGTGGAGTCCAAAAAACACGAGTTCAGGTTCTGGGAATGCTCGCGATTTTCTCGTCAACGGTTTCTCGGATCGCAATTCTGTCGCTTCCAAAGTGTTCCTCGTGTCATTTTACGTCGCAAATAGTCACGAGCAGTGCACGTAAACGTTTCTGGAGCCCAAAAAACACGAGTGCAGGTTTTGGGAATGCTCGCGATTTTCTCGTCAACGGTTTCCCGGATCGCAATTATGTCGCTACCAACGTGTTCCTCGTGTCATTTTACGTCGGAAATAGTCACGAGCAGTGCACGTAAACGTTTGTGGAGTCCAAAAAACACGAGTTCAGGTTCTGGGAATGCTCGCGATTTTCTCGTCAACGGTTTCTCGGATCGCAATTCTGTCGCTTCCAAAGTGTTCCTCGTGTCATTTTACGTCGCAAATAGTCACGAGCAGTGCACGTAAACGTTTCTGGAGCCCAAAAAACACGAGTGCAGGTTTTGGGAATGCTCGCGATTTTCTCGTCAACGGTTTCCCGGATCGCAATTCTGTCGCCTCCAACGTGTTCCTCGTCTCATTTTACGTCGGAAATAGTCACGAGTAGTGCACGTAAACGTTTTGGATTCCAAAAAACACGAGTTCAGGTTTTGGGAATGCTCGCGATTTTCTCGTCAACGGTTTCCCGGATCGCAATTCTGTCGCTTCCAACGTGTTCCTCGTGTCATTTTACGTCAGAAATAGTCACGAGGAGTGCACAAACGCGGTTCTGGAGTCCAAAAAACACGAGTTCAGGTTTTGGGAATGCTCGCGATTTTCTCGTCAACGGTTTCCCGGATCGCAATTATGTCGCTTCCAACGTGTTCCTCGTGTCATTTTACGTCGGAAATAGTCACGAGCAGTGCACGTAAACGTTTGTGGAGTCCAAAAAACACGAGTTCAGGTTCTGGGAATGCTGGCGATTTTCTCGTCAACGTTTTCTCGGATCGCAATTCTGTCGCTTCCAACGCGTTCCTCGCGTCATTTTACATCGGAATTAGTCATGAGAAATGCACAAACGCGGTTCTGGTGTCCAAAAAACACGAGTTCAGGTTTTGGGAATGGTCGCGATTTTCTCGTCAACGGTTTCTCGGATCGCAATTCTGTCGCTTCCAACGCGTTCCTCGCGTCATTTTACATCGGAATTAGTCATGAGAAATGCACAAACACGGTTCTGGAATTAAAAAAACACGAGTTCAGGTTCTGGGAATGCTCGCGATTTTCTCGTCAACGTTTTCTCGGATCGCAATTCTGTCGCTTCCAACGCGTTCCTCGCGTCATTTTACATCGGAATTAGTCATGAGAAATGCACAAACGCGGTTCTGGTGTCCAAAAAACACGAGTTCAGGTTTTGGGAATGGTCGCGATTTTCTCGTCAACGGTTTCTCGGATCGCAATTCTGTCGCTTCCATCGCGTTCCTAGCGTAATTTTACGTCGGAAATAGTCACCAGCAGTGCACGTAAACGTTTCTGGAGTCCAAAAAACACGAGTTCAGGTTTTGGGAATGCTCGCGATTTTCTCGTCAACGGTTTCCCGGATCGCAATTCTGTCGCTTCCAACGTGTTCCTCGTGTCATTTTACGTCAGAAATTGTCACGAGGAGTTCACGTGAACGTTTATGGAGTCCAAAAAACACGAGTTCAGGTTCTGGGAATACTCGCGATTTTCTCGTCGACGGTTTCTCGGATCGCAATTCTGTCGCTTCCAACGTGTTCCTCGCGTCATTTTACGTTGGAAATAGTGACGAGAAATGCACGTAAACGTTTCTGGATTCCAAAAAACACGAGTTCAGGTTTTGAGAATGCTCGCGATTTTCTCGTCAACGGTTTCTCGGATCGCAATTCTGTCGCTTCCAAAGTGTTCCTCGTGTCATTTTACGTCGCAAATAGTCACGAGCAGTGCACGTAAACGTTTGTGGAGTCCAAAAAACACGAGTTCAGGTTCTGGGAATGCTCGCGATTTTCTCGTCAACGTTTTCTCGGATCGCAATTCTGTCGCTTCCAACGCGTTCCTCGCGTCATTTTACATCGGAATTAGTCATGAGAAATGCACAAACGCGGTTCTGGAGTCCAAAAAACACGAGTTCAGGTTTTGGGAATGGTCGCGATTTTCTCGTCAACGGTTTCTCGGATCGCAATTCTGTCGCTTCCAACGCGTTCCTCGCGTCATTTTACATCGGAATTAGTCATGAGAAATGCACAAACACGGTTCTGGAATTAAAAAAACACGAGATCAGTGTTTGGCAATGCTCACGATTTTCTCGTCAACGGTTTCCCGGATCGCAATTCTGTCGCTTCCAACGTGTTCCTCGTGTCATTTTACGTCGGAAATATTCACGAGCAGTGCACGTAAACGTTTCTAGAGCCCAAAAAACACGAGATCAGGATTTGGGAATGCTCGCGATTTTCTCGTCAACGGTTTCTCGGATCGCAATTCTGTCGCTTCCAACGCGTTCCTCGCGTCATTTTACATCGGAATTAGTCATGAGAAATGCACAAACGCGGTTCTGGAGCCCAAAAAACACGAGATCAGGATTTGGGAATGCTCGCGATTTTCTCGTCAACGGTTTCTCGGATCGCAATTCTGTCGCTTCCAACGCGTTCCTCGCGTCATTTTACATCGGAATTAGTCATGAGAAATGAACAAACACGGTTCTGGAATTCAAAAAACACGAGATCAGGTTTTGGGAATGCTCGCGATTTTCTCGTCAACGGATTCTCGGATCGCAATTCTGTCACTTCCAACGTGTTCCTCGCGTCATTTTACGTCGGAAATAGTGACGAGAAATGCACGTAAACGTTTCTGGATTCCAAAAAACACGAGTTCAAGTTTTGGGAATGCTTGCGATTTTCTCGTCAACGGTTTCTCGGATCGCAATTCTGTCGCCTCCAACGTGTTCCTCGTCTCATTTTACGTCGGAAATAGTCACGAGTAGTGCACGTAAACGTTTTGGATTCCAAAAAACACGAGTTCAGGTTTTGGGAATGCTCGCGATTTTCTCGTCAACGGTTTCCCGGATCGCAATTCTGTCGCTTCCAACGTGTTCCTCGTGTCATTTTACGTCAGAAATAGTCACGAGAAGTGCACAAACGCGGTTCTGGAGTCCAAAAAACACGAGTTCAGGTTTTGGGAATGCTCGCGATTTTCTCGTCAACGGTTTCCCGGATCGCAATTATGTCGCTTCCAACGTGTTCCTCGTGTCATTTTACGTCGGAAATAGTCACGAGCAGTGCACGTAAACGTTTGTGGAGTCCAAAAAACACGAGTTCAGGTTCTGGGAATGCTGGCGATTTTCTCGTCAACGTTTTCTCGGATCGCAATTCTGTCGCTTCCAACGCGTTCCTCGCGTCATTTTACATCGGAATTAGTCATGAGAAATGCACAAACGCGGTTCTGGTGTCCAAAAAACACGAGTTCAGGTTTTGGGAATGGTCGCGATTTTCTCGTCAACGGTTTCTCGGATCGCAATTCTGTCGCTTCCAACGCGTTCCTCGCGTCATTTTACATCGGAACTAGTCATGAGAAATGCACAAACACGGTTCTGGAATTAAAAAAACACGAGTTCAGGTTCTGGGAATGCTCGCGATTTTCTCGTCAACGTTTTCTCGGATCGCAATTCTGTCGCTTCCAACGCGTTCCTCGCGTCATTTTACATCGGAATTAGTCATGAGAAATGCACAAACGCGGTTCTGGTGTCCAAAAAACACGAGTTCAGGTTTTGGGAATGGTCGCGATTTTCTCGTCAACGGTTTCTCGGATCGCAATTCTGTCGCTTCCATCGCGTTCCTAGCGTAATTTTACGTCGGAAATAGTCACCAGCAGTGCACGTAAACGTTTCTGGAGTCCAAAAAACACGAGTTCAGGTTTTGGGAATGCTCGCGATTTTCTCGTCAACGGTTTCCCGGATCGCAATTCTGTCGCTTCCAACGTGTTCCTCGTGTCATTTTACGTCAGAAATTGTCACGAGGAGTTCACGTGAACGTTTATGGAGTCCAAAAAACACGAGTTCAGGTTCTGGGAATACTCGCGATTTTCTCGTCGACGGTTTCTCGGATCGCAATTCTGTCGCTTCCAACGTGTTCCTCGCGTCATTTTACGTTGGAAATAGTGACGAGAAATGCACGTAAACGTTTCTGGATTCCAAAAAACACGAGTTCAGGTTTTGAGAATGCTCGCGATTTTCTCGTCAACGGTTTCTCGGATCGCAATTCTGTCGCTTCCAAAGTGTTCCTCGTGTCATTTTACGTCGCAAATAGTCACGAGCAGTGCACGTAAACGTTTGTGGAGTCCAAAAAACACGAGTTCAGGTTCTGGGAATGCTCGCGATTTTCTCGTCAACGTTTTCTCGGATCGCAATTCTGTCGCTTCCAACGCGTTCCTCGCGTCATTTTACATCGGAATTAGTCATGAGAAATGCACAAACGCGGTTCTGGAATCCAAAAAACACGAGTTCAGGTTTTGGGAATGGTCGCGATTTTCTCGTCAACGGTTTCTCGGATCGCAATTCTGTCGCTTCCAACGCGTTGCTCGCGTCATTTTACATCGGAATTAGTCATGAGAAATGCACAAACACGGTTCTGGAATTAAAAAAACACGAGATCAGTGTTTGGCAATGCTCACGATTTTCTCGTCAACGGTTTCCCGGATCGCAATTCTGTCGCTTCCAACGTGTTCCTCGTGTCATTTTACGTCAGAAATTGTCACGAGGAGTTCACGTGAACGTTTATGGAGTCCAAAAAACACGAGTTCAGGTTCTGGGAATACTCGCGATTTTCTCGTCGACGGTTTCTCGGATCGCAATTCTGTCGCTTCCAACGTGTTCCTCGCGTCATTTTACGTTGGAAATAGTGACGAGAAATGCACGTAAACGTTTCTGGATTCCAAAAAACACGAGTTCAGGTTTTGAGAATGCTCGCGATTTTCTCGTCAACGGTTTCTCGGATCGCAATTCTGTCGCTTCCATCGCGTTCCTAGCGTCATTTTACGTCGGAAATAGTCACCAGCAGTGCACGTAAACGTTTCTGGAGTCCAAAAAACACGAGTTCAGGTTTTGGGAATGCTCGCGATTTTCTCGTCAACAGTTTCCCGGATCGCAATTCTGTCGCTTCCAACGTGTTCCTCGTGTCATTTTACGTCAGAAATTGTCACGAGGAGTTCACGTGAACGTTTATGGAGTCCAAAAAACACGAGTTCAGGTTCTGGGAATACTCGCGATTTTCTCGTCGACGGTTTCTCGGATCGCAATTCTGTCGCTTCCAACGTGTTCCTCGCGTCATTTTACGTTGGAAATAGTGACGAGAAATGCACGTAAACGTTTCTGGATTCCAAAAAACACGAGTTCAGGTTTTGAGAATGCTCGCGATTTTCTCGTCAACGGTTTCTCGGATCGCAATTCTGTCGCTTCCAAAGTGTTCCTCGTGTCATTTTACGTCGCAAATAGTCACGAGCAGTGCACGTAAACGTTTGTGGAGTCCAAAAAACACGAGTTCAGGTTCTGGGAATGCTCGCGATTTTCTCGTCAACGTTTACTCGGATCGCAATTCTGTCGCTTCCAACGCGTTCCTCGCGTCATTTTACATCGGAATTAGTCATGAGAAATGCACAAACGCGGTTCTGGAGTCCAAAAAACACGAGTTCAGGTTTTGGGAATGGTCGCGATTTTCTCGTCAACGGTTTCTCGGATCGCAATTCTGTCGCTTCCAACGCGTTCCTCGCGTCATTTTACATCGGAATTAGTCATGAGAAATGCACAAACACGGTTCTGGTGTCCAAAAAACACGAGTTCAGGTTTTGGGAATGGTCGCGATTTTCTCGTCAACGGTTTCTCGGATCGCAATTCTGTCGCTTCCATCGCGTTCCTAGCGTCATTTTACGTCGGAAATAGTCACCAGCAGTGCACGTAAACGTTTCTGGAGTCCAAAAAACACGAGTTCAGGTTTTGGGAATGCTCGCGATTTTCTCGTCAACAGTTTCCCGGATCGCAATTCTGTCGCTTCCAACGTGTTCCTCGTGTCATTTTACGTCAGAAATTGTCACGAGGAGTTCACGTGAACGTTTATGGAGTCCAAAAAACACGAGTTCAGGTTCTGGGAATACTCGCGATTTTCTCGTCGACGGTTTCTCGGATCGCAATTCTGTCGCTTCCAACGTGTTCCTCGCGTCATTTTACGTTGGAAATAGTGACGAGAAATGCACGTAAACGTTTCTGGATTCCAAAAAACACGAGTTCAGGTTTTGAGAATGCTCGCGATTTTCTCGTCAACGGTTTCTCGGATCGCAATTCTGTCGCTTCCAAAGTGTTCCTCGTGTCATTTTACGTCGCAAATAGTCACGAGCAGTGCACGTAAACGTTTGTGGAGTCCAAAAAACACGAGTTCAGGTTCTGGGAATGCTCGCGATTTTCTCGTCAACGTTTACTCGGATCGCAATTCTGTCGCTTCCAACGCGTTCCTCGCGTCATTTTACATCGGAATTAGTCATGAGAAATGCACAAACGCGGTTCTGGAGTCCAAAAAACACGAGTTCAGGTTTTGGGAATGGTCGCGATTTTCTCGTCAACGGTTTCTCGGATCGCAATTCTGTCGCTTCCAACGCGTTCCTCGCGTCATTTTACATCGGAATTAGTCATGAGAAATGCACAAACACGGTTCTGGAATTAAAAAAACACGAGATCAGTGTTTGGCAATGCTCACGATTTTCTCGTCAACGGTTTCCCGGATCGCAATTATGTCGCTTCCAACGTGTTCCTCGTGTCATTTTACGTCGGAAATAGTCACGAGCAGTGCACGTAAACGTTTCTGGAGCCCAAAAAACACGAGATCAGGATTTGGGAATGCTCGCGATTTTCTCGTCAACGGTTTCTCGGAACGCAATTCTGTCGCTTCCAACGCGTTCCTCGCGTCATTTTACATCGGAATTAGTCATGAGAAATGCACAAACGCGGCTCTGGAGTCCAAAAAACACGAGTGCAGGTTTTGGGAATGCTCGCGATTTTCTCGTCAACGGTTTCCCGGATCGCAATTATGTCGCTACCAACGTGTTCCTCGTGTCATTTTACGTCGGAAATAGTCACGAGCAGTGCACGTAAACGTTTGTGGAGTCCAAAAAACACGAGTTCAGGTTCTGGGAATGCTCGCGATTTTCTCGTCAACGGTTTCTCGGATCGCAATTCTGTCGCTTCCAAAGTGTTCCTCGTGTCATTTTACGTCGCAAATAGTCACGAGCAGTGCACGTAAACGTTTCTGGAGCCCAAAAAACACGAGTGCAGGTTTTGGGAATGCTCGCGATTTTCTCGTCAACGGTTTCCCGGATCGCAATTATGTCGCTACCAACGTGTTCCTCGTGTCATTTTACGTCGGAAATAGTCACGAGCAGTGCACGTAAACGTTTGTGGAGTCCAAAAAACACGAGTTCAGGTTCTGGGAATGCTCGCGATTTTCTCGTCAACGGTTTCTCGGATCGCAATTCTGTCGCTTCCAAAGTGTTCCTCGTGTCATTTTACGTCGCAAATAGTCACGAGCAGTGCACGTAAACGTTTCTGGAGCCCAAAAAACACGAGTGCAGGTTTTGGGAATGCTCGCGATTTTCTCGTCAACGGTTTCCCGGATCGCAATTATGTCGCTACCAACGTGTTCCTCGTGTCATTTTACGTCGGAAATAGTCACGAGCAGTGCACGTAAACGTTTGTGGAGTCCAAAAAACACGAGTTCAGGTTCTGGGAATGCTCGCGATTTTCTCGTCAACGTTTTCTCGGATCGCAATTCTGTAGCTTCCAACGTGGTTCTCGCATCATTTTACATCCGAATTAGTCATGAGAAATGCACAAACACGGTTCTGGAGGCCAAAAAAAACGAGATCAGGATTTGGGAATGCTCGCGATTTTCTCGTCAACGGTTTCTCGGATCGCAATTCTGTCGCTTCCAACGTGTTCCTCGTGTCATTTTACGTCGGAAATAGTCACGAGCAGTGCACGTAAACGTTTGTGGAGTCCAAAAAACACGAGTTCAGGTTCTGGGAATGCTCGCGATTTTCTCGTCAACGGTTTCTCGGATCGCAATTCTGTAGCTTCCAACGTGTTCCTCGCGTCATTTTACGTCGGAAATAGTCACGAGCAGTGCAGGTAAACGTTTCTGGATTCCAAAAAACACGAGATCAGGTTTTGGGAATGCTCGCGATTTTCTCGTCAACAGTTTCTCGGATCGCAATTCTGTCACTTCCAACGTGTTCCTCGCGTCATTTTACGTCGGAAATAGTGACGAGAAATGCACGTAAACGTTTCTGGATTCCAAAAAACACGAGTTCAAGTTTTGGGAATGCTTGCGATTTTCTCGTCAACGGTTTCTCGGATCGCAATTCTGTCGCCTCCAACGTGTTCCTCGTCTCATTTTACGTCGGAAATAGTCACGAGTAGTGCACGTAAACGTTTTGGATTCCAAAAAACACGAGTTCAGGTTTTGGGAATGCTCGCGATTTTCTCGTCAACGGTTTCCCGGATCGCAATTCTGTCGCTTCCAACGTGTTCCTCGTGTCATTTTACGTCAGAAATAGTCACGAGGAGTGCACAAACGCGGTTCTGGAGTCCAAAAAACACGAGTTCAGGTTTTGGGAATGCTCGCGATTTTCTCGTCAACGGTTTCCCGGATCGCAATTATGTCGCTTCCAACGTGTTCCTCGTGTCATTTTACGTCGGAAATAGTCACGAGCAGTGCACGTAAACGTTTGTGGAGTCCAAAAAACACGAGTTCAGGTTCTGGGAATGCTGGCGATTTTCTCGTCAACGTTTTCTCGGATCGCAATTCTGTCGCTTCCAACGCGTTCCTCGCGTCATTTTACATCGGAATTAGTCATGAGAAATGCACAAACGCGGTTCTGGTGTCCAAAAAACACGAGTTCAGGTTTTGGGAATGGTCGCGATTTTCTCGTCAACGGTTTCTCGGATCGCAATTCTGTCGCTTCCAACGCGTTCCTCGCGTCATTTTACATCGGAATTAGTCATGAGAAATGCACAAACACGGTTCTGGAATTAAAAAAACACGAGTTCAGGTTCTGGGAATGCTCGCGATTTTCTCGTCAACGTTTTCTCGGATCGCAATTCTGTCGCTTCCAACGCGTTCCTCGCGTCATTTTACATCGGAATTAGTCATGAGAAATGCACAAACGCGGTTCTGGTGTCCAAAAAACACGAGTTCAGGTTTTGGGAATGGTCGCGATTTTCTCGTCAACGGTTTCTCGGATCGCAATTCTGTCGCTTCCATCGCGTTCCTAGCGTAATTTTACGTCGGAAATAGTCACCAGCAGTGCACGTAAACGTTTCTGGAGTCCAAAAAACACGAGTTCAGGTTTTGGGAATGCTCGCGATTTTCTCGTCAACGGTTTCCCGGATCGCAATTCTGTCGCTTCCAACGTGTTCCTCGTGTCATTTTACGTCAGAAATTGTCACGAGGAGTTCACGTGAACGTTTATGGAGTCCAAAAAACACGAGTTCAGGTTCTGGGAATACTCGCGATTTTCTCGTCGACGGTTTCTCGGATCGCAATTCTGTCGCTTCCAACGTGTTCCTCGCGTCATTTTACGTTGGAAATAGTGACGAGAAATGCACGTAAACGTTTCTGGATTCCAAAAAACACGAGTTCAGGTTTTGAGAATGCTCGCGATTTTCTCGTCAACGGTTTCTCGGATCGCAATTCTGTCGCTTCCAAAGTGTTCCTCGTGTCATTTTACGTCGCAAATAGTCACGAGCAGTGCACGTAAACGTTTGTGGAGTCCAAAAAACACGAGTTCAGGTTCTGGGAATGCTCGCGATTTTCTCGTCAACGTTTTCTCGGATCGCAATTCTGTCGCTTCCAACGCGTTCCTCGCGTCATTTTACATCGGAATTAGTCATGAGAAATGCACAAACGCGGTTCTGGAGTCCAAAAAACACGAGTTCAGGTTTTGGGAATGGTCGCGATTTTCTCGTCAACGGTTTCTCGGATCGCAATTCTGTCGCTTCCAACGCGTTCCTCGCGTCATTTTACATCGGAATTAGTCATGAGAAATGCACAAACACGGTTCTGGAATTAAAAAAACACGAGATCAGTGTTTGGCAATGCTCACGATTTTCTCGTCAACGGTTTCCCGGATCGCAATTCTGTCGCTTCCAACGTGTTCCTCGTGTCATTTTACGTCGGAAATATTCACGAGCAGTGCACGTAAACGTTTCTAGAGCCCAAAAAACACGAGATCAGGATTTGGGAATGCTCGCGATTTTCTCGTCAACGGTTTCTCGGATCGCAATTCTGTCGCTTCCAACGCGTTCCTCGCGTCATTTTACATCGGAATTAGTCATGAGAAATGCACAAACGCGGTTCTGGAGCCCAAAAAACACGAGATCAGGATTTGGGAATGCTCGCGATTTTCTCGTCAACGGTTTCTCGGATCGCAATTCTGTCGCTTCCAACGCGTTCCTCGCGTCATTTTACATCGGAATTAGTCATGAGAAATGAACAAACACGGTTCTGGAATTCAAAAAACACGAGATCAGGTTTTGGGAATGCTCGCGATTTTCTCGTCAACGGATTCTCGGATCGCAATTCTGTCACTTCCAACGTGTTCCTCGCGTCATTTTACGTCGGAAATAGTGACGAGAAATGCACGTAAACGTTTCTGGATTCCAAAAAACACGAGTTCAAGTTTTGGGAATGCTTGCGATTTTCTCGTCAACGGTTTCTCGGATCGCAATTCTGTCGCCTCCAACGTGTTCCTCGTCTCATTTTACGTCGGAAATAGTCACGAGTAGTGCACGTAAACGTTTTGGATTCCAAAAAACACGAGTTCAGGTTTTGGGAATGCTCGCGATTTTCTCGTCAACGGTTTCCCGGATCGCAATTCTGTCGCTTCCAACGTGTTCCTCGTGTCATTTTACGTCAGAAATAGTCACGAGAAGTGCACAAACGCGGTTCTGGAGTCCAAAAAACACGAGTTCAGGTTTTGGGAATGCTCGCGATTTTCTCGTCAACGGTTTCCCGGATCGCAATTATGTCGCTTCCAACGTGTTCCTCGTGTCATTTTACGTCGGAAATAGTCACGAGCAGTGCACGTAAACGTTTGTGGAGTCCAAAAAACACGAGTTCAGGTTCTGGGAATGCTGGCGATTTTCTCGTCAACGTTTTCTCGGATCGCAATTCTGTCGCTTCCAACGCGTTCCTCGCGTCATTTTACATCGGAATTAGTCATGAGAAATGCACAAACGCGGTTCTGGTGTCCAAAAAACACGAGTTCAGGTTTTGGGAATGGTCGCGATTTTCTCGTCAACGGTTTCTCGGATCGCAATTCTGTCGCTTCCAACGCGTTCCTCGCGTCATTTTACATCGGAACTAGTCATGAGAAATGCACAAACACGGTTCTGGAATTAAAAAAACACGAGTTCAGGTTCTGGGAATGCTCGCGATTTTCTCGTCAACGTTTTCTCGGATCGCAATTCTGTCGCTTCCAACGCGTTCCTCGCGTCATTTTACATCGGAATTAGTCATGAGAAATGCACAAACGCGGTTCTGGTGTCCAAAAAACACGAGTTCAGGTTTTGGGAATGGTCGCGATTTTCTCGTCAACGGTTTCTCGGATCGCAATTCTGTCGCTTCCATCGCGTTCCTAGCGTAATTTTACGTCGGAAATAGTCACCAGCAGTGCACGTAAACGTTTCTGGAGTCCAAAAAACACGAGTTCAGGTTTTGGGAATGCTCGCGATTTTCTCGTCAACGGTTTCCCGGATCGCAATTCTGTCGCTTCCAACGTGTTCCTCGTGTCATTTTACGTCAGAAATTGTCACGAGGAGTTCACGTGAACGTTTATGGAGTCCAAAAAACACGAGTTCAGGTTCTGGGAATACTCGCGATTTTCTCGTCGACGGTTTCTCGGATCGCAATTCTGTCGCTTCCAACGTGTTCCTCGCGTCATTTTACGTTGGAAATAGTGACGAGAAATGCACGTAAACGTTTCTGGATTCCAAAAAACACGAGTTCAGGTTTTGAGAATGCTCGCGATTTTCTCGTCAACGGTTTCTCGGATCGCAATTCTGTCGCTTCCAAAGTGTTCCTCGTGTCATTTTACGTCGCAAATAGTCACGAGCAGTGCACGTAAACGTTTGTGGAGTCCAAAAAACACGAGTTCAGGTTCTGGGAATGCTCGCGATTTTCTCGTCAACGTTTTCTCGGATCGCAATTCTGTCGCTTCCAACGCGTTCCTCGCGTCATTTTACATCGGAATTAGTCATGAGAAATGCACAAACGCGGTTCTGGAATCCAAAAAACACGAGTTCAGGTTTTGGGAATGGTCGCGATTTTCTCGTCAACGGTTTCTCGGATCGCAATTCTGTCGCTTCCAACGCGTTGCTCGCGTCATTTTACATCGGAATTAGTCATGAGAAATGCACAAACACGGTTCTGGAATTAAAAAAACACGAGATCAGTGTTTGGCAATGCTCACGATTTTCTCGTCAACGGTTTCCCGGATCGCAATTCTGTCGCTTCCAACGTGTTCCTCGTGTCATTTTACGTCAGAAATTGTCACGAGGAGTTCACGTGAACGTTTATGGAGTCCAAAAAACACGAGTTCAGGTTCTGGGAATACTCGCGATTTTCTCGTCGACGGTTTCTCGGATCGCAATTCTGTCGCTTCCAACGTGTTCCTCGCGTCATTTTACGTTGGAAATAGTGACGAGAAATGCACGTAAACGTTTCTGGATTCCAAAAAACACGAGTTCAGGTTTTGAGAATGCTCGCGATTTTCTCGTCAACGGTTTCTCGGATCGCAATTCTGTAGCTTCCAAAGTGTTCCTCGTGTCATTTTACGTCGCAAATAGTCACGAGCAGTGCACGTAAACGTTTGTGGAGTCCAAAAAACACGAGTTCAGGTTCTGGGAATGCTCGCGATTTTCTCGTCAACGTTTTCTCGGATCGCAATTCTGTCGCTTCCAACGCGTTCCTCGCGTCATTTTACATCGGAATTAGTCATGAGAAATGCACAAACGCGGTTCTGGAGTCCAAAAAACACGAGTTCAGGTTTTGGGAATGGTCGCGATTTTCTCGTCAACGGTTTCTCGGATCGCAATTCTGTCGCTTCCAACGCGTTCCTCGCGTCATTTTACATCGGAATTAGTCATGAGAAATGCACAAACACGGTTCTGGAATTAAAAAAACACGAGATCAGTGTTTGGCAATGCTCACGATTTTCTCGTCAACGGTTTCCCGGATCGCAATTATGTCGCTTCCAACGTGTTCCTCGTGTCATTTTACGTCGGAAATAGTCACGAGCAGTGCACGTAAACGTTTCTGGAGCCCAAAAAACACGAGATCAGGATTTGGGAATGCTCGCGATTTTCTCGTCAACGGTTTCTCGGATCGCAATTCTGTCGCTTCCAACGCGTTCCTCGCGTCATTTTACATCGGAATTAGTCATGAGAAATGCACAAACGCGGCTCTGGAGTCCAAAAAAAACGAGTGCAGGTTTTGGGAATGCTCGCGATTTTCTCGTCAACGGTTTCCCGGATCGCAATTATGTCGCTACCAACGTGTTCCTCGTGTCATTTTACGTCGGAAATAGTCACGAGCAATGCACGTAAACGTTTGTGGAGTCCAAAAAACACGAGTTCAGGTTCTGGGAATGCTCGCGATTTTCTCGTCAACGGTTTCTCGGATCGCAATTCTGTCGCTTCCAAAGTGTTCCTCGTGTCATTTTACGTCGCAAATAGTCACGAGCAGTGCACGTAAACGTTTGTGGATTCCAAAAAACACGAGTTCAGGTTTTGGGAATGCTCGCGATTTTCTCGTCAACGGTTTCTCGGATCGCAATTCTGTCGCTTCCAAAGTGTTCCTCGTGTCATTTTACGTCGGAAATAGTCACGAGCAGTGCACGTAAACGTTTCTGGAGCCCAAAAAACACGAGTGCAGGTTTTGGGAATGCTCGCGATTTTCTCGTCAACGGTTTCCCGGATCGCAATTATGTCGCTACCAACGTGTTCCTCGTGTCATTTTACGTCGGAAATAGTCACGAGCAGTGCACGTAAACGTTTGTGGAGTCCAAAAAACACGAGTTCAGGTTCTGGGAATGCTCGCGATTTTCTCGTCAACGTTTTCTCGGATCGCAATTCTGTAGCTTCCAACGTGGTTCTCGCATCATTTTACATCCGAATTAGTCATGAGAAATGCACAAACACGGTTCTGGAGGCCAAAAAAACGAGATCAGGATTTGGGAATGCTCGCGATTTTCTCGTCAACGGTTTCTCGGATCGCAATTCTGTCGCTTCCAACGTGTTCCTCGTGTCATTTTACGTCGGAATTAGTCTTGAGAAATGCACAAACACGGTTCTGGCGTTCAAAAAACACGAGATGAGGTTTTGGGAATGCTCGCGATCTTCTCGTCAACGGTTTCTCGGATCGCAATTCTGTCGCTTCCAACGCGTTCCTCGCGTCATTTTACATCGGAATTAGTCATGAGAAATGCACAAACACGGTTCTGGAGTTCAAAAAAGACGAGATGAGGTTTTGGGAATGCTCGCGATTTTCTCGTCAACGGTTTCTCGGATCGCAATTCTGTCGCTTCCAACGCGTTCCTCGCGTCATTTTACATCGGAATTAGTCATGAGAAATGCACAAACGCGGCTCTGGAGTCCAAAAAACACGAGTGCAGGTTTTGGGAATGCTCGCGATTTTCTCGTCAACGGTTTCCCGGATCGCAATTATGTCGCTACCAACGTGTTCCTCGTGTCATTTTACGTCGGAAATAGTCACGAGCAGTGCACGTAAACGTTTGTGGAGTCCAAAAAACACGAGTTCAGGTTCTGGGAATGCTCGCGATTTTCTCGTCAACGGTTTCTCGGATCGCAATTCTGTCGCTTCCAAAGTGTTCCTCGTGTCATTTTACGTCGCAAATAGTCACGAGCAGTGCACGTAAACGTTTGTGGATTCCAAAAAACACGAGTTCAGGTTTTGGGAATGCTCGCGATTTTCTCGTCAACGGTTTCTCGGATCGCAATTCTGTCGCTTCCAAAGTGTTCCTCGTGTCATTTTACGTCGGAAATAGTCACGAGCAGTGCACGTAAACGTTTCTGGAGCCCAAAAAACACGAGTGCAGGTTTTGGGAATGCTCGCGATTTTCTCGTCAACGGTTTCCCGGATCGCAATTATGTCGCTACCAACGTGTTCCTCGTGTCATTTTACGTCGGAAATAGACACGAGCAGTGCACGTAAACGTTTGTGGAGTCCAAAAAACACGAGTTCAGGTTCTGGGAATGCTCGCGATTTTCTCGTCAACGTTTTCTCGGATCGCAATTCTGTAGCTTCCAACGTGGTTCTCGCATCATTTTACATCCGAATTAGTCATGAGAAATGCACAAACACGGTTCTGGAGGCCAAAAAAAACGAGATCAGGATTTGGGAATGCTCGCGATTTTCTCGTCAACGGTTTCTCGGATCGCAATTCTGTCGCTTCCAACGCGTTCCTCGCGTCATTTTACATCGGAATTAGTCATGAGAAATGCACAAACACGGTTCTGGAGTTCAAAAAAGACGAGATGAGGTTTTGGGAATGCTCGCGATTTTCTCGTCAACGGTTTCTCGGATCGCAATTCTGTGGCTTCCAACGTGTTCCTCGTGTCATTTTACGTCGGAAATAGTCACGAGCAGTGCACGTAAACGTTTCTGGATTCCAAAAAACACGAGTTCAGGTTTTGGGAATGCTCGCGATTTTCTCGTCAACGGTTTCTCGGATCGCAATTCTGTCGCTTCCAAAGTGTTTCTCGTGTCATTTTACGTCGGAAATAGTCACGAGCAGTGCACGTAAACGTTTCTGGAGCCCAAAAAACACGAGATCAGGATTTGGGAATGCTCGCGATTTTCTCGTCAATGGTTTCTCGGATCGCAATTCTGTCGCTTCCAACGCGTTCCTCGCGTCATTTTACATCGGAATTAGTCATGAGAAATGCACAAACGCGGTTCTGGAATTAAAAAAACACGAGATCAGGGTTTGGGAATGCTCGCGATTTTCTCGTCAACGGTTTCTCGGATCGCAATTCTGTCACTTCCAACGTGTTCCTCGCGTCATTTTACGTCGGAAATAGTGACGAGAAATGCACGTAAACGTTTCTGGATTCCAAAAAACACGAGTTCAGGTTTTGGGAATGCTCGCGATTTTCTCGTCAACGGTTTCCCGGATCGCAATTCTGTCGCTTCCAACGTGTTCCTCGTGTCATTTTGCGTCAGAAATAGTCACGAGGAGTGCACGTGAACGTTTGTGGAGTCCAAAAAAACGAGTTCAGGTTTTGGGAATGCTCGCGATTTTCTCGTCAACGGTTTCTCGGGTCGCAATTCTGTCGCTTCCAACGCGTTCCTCGCGTCATTTTACATCGCAATTAGTCATGAGAAATGCACAAACGCGATTCTGGAGTCCAAAAAACACGAGTTCAGGTTTTGGGAATGGTCGCGATTTTCTCGTCAACGGTTTCTCGGATCGCAATTCTGTCACTTCCAACGTGTTCCTCGCGTCATTTTACGTCGGAAATAGTGACGAGAAATGCACGTAAACGTTTCTGGATTCCAAAAAACACGAGTTCAGGTTTTGGGAATGCTCGCGATTTTCTCGTCAACGGTTTCCCGGATCGCAATTCTGTCGCTTCCAACGTGTTCCTCGTGTCATTTTACGTCAGAAATTGTCACGAGGAGTTCACGTGAACGTTTATGGAGTCCAAAAAACATGAGTTCAGGTTCTGGGAATGCTCGCGATTTTCTCGTCAACGGTTTCTCGGATCGCAATTCTGTGGCTTCCAACGTGTTCCTCGTGTCATTTTACGTCGGAAATAGTCACGAGCAGTGCACGTAAACGTTTCTGGATTCCAAAAAACACGAGTTCAGGTTTTGGGAATGCTCGCGATTTTCTCGTCAACGGTTTCTCGGATCGCAATTCTGTCGCTTCCAAAGTGTTCCTCGTGTCATTTTACGTCGGAAATAGTCACGAGCAGTGCACGTAAACGTTTCTGGAGCCCAAAAAACACGAGATCAGGATTTGGGAATGCTCGCGATTTTCTCGTCAATGGTATCTCGGATCGCAATTCTGTCGCTTCCAACGCTTTCCTCGCGTCATTTTACATCGCAATTAGTCATGAGAAATGCACAAACGCGATTCTGGAGTCCAAAAAACACGAGTTCAGGTTTTGGGAATGGTCGCGATTTTCTCGTCAACGGTTTCTCGGATCGCAATTCTGTCACTTCCAACGTGTTCCTCGCGTCATTTTACGTCGGAAATAGTGACGAGAAATGCACGTAAACGTTTCTGGATTCCAAAAAACACGAGTGCAGGTTTTGGGAATGCTCGCGATTTTCTCGTCAACGGTTTCTCGGATCGCAATTCTGTCACTTCCAACGTGTTCCTCGTGTCATTTTACGTCGGAAATAGTCACGAGCAGTGCACGTAAACGTTTCTGGAGCCCAAAAAACACGAGATCAGGATTTGGGAATGCTCGCGATTTTCTCGTCAATGGTTTATCGGATCGCAATTCTGTCGCTTCCAACGCGTTCCTCGCGTCATTTTACATCGGAATTAGTCATGAGAAATGCACAAACGCGGTTCTGGAATTAAAAAAACACGAGATCAGGGTTTGGGAATGCTCGCGATTTTCTCGTCAACGGTTTTTCGGATCGCAATTCTGTCACTTCCAACGTGTTCCTCGCGTCATTTTACGTCGGAAATAGTGACGAGAAATGCACGTAAACGTTTCTGGATTCCAAAAAACACGAGTTCAGGTTTTGGGAATGCTCGCGATTTTCTCGTCAACGGTTTCCCGGATCGCAATTCTGTCGCTTCCAACGTGTTCCTCGTGTCATTTTGCGTCAGAAATAGTCACGAGGAGTGCACGTGAACGTTTGTGGAGTCCAAAAAAAACGAGTTCAGGTTTTGGGAATGCTCGCGATTTTCTCGTCAACGGTTTCCCGGATCGCAATTCTGTCGCTTCCAAAGTGTTCCTCGTGTCATTTTACGTCGGAAATAGTCACGAGCAGTGCACGTAAACGTTTCTGGAGCCCAAAAAACACGAGATCAGGATTTGGGAATGCTCGCGATTTTCTCGTCAATGGTTTCTCGGATCGCAATTCTGTCGCTTCCAACGCTTTCCTCGCGTCATTTTACATCGCAATTAGTCATGAGAAATGCACAAACGCGATTCTGGAGTCCAAAAAACACGAGTTCAGGTTTTGGGAATGGTCGCGATTTTCTCGTCAACGGTTTCTCGGATCGCAATTCTGTCACTTCCAACGTGTTCCTCGCGTCATTTTACGTCGGAAATAGTGACGAGAAATGCACGTAAACGTTTCTGGATTCCAAAAAACACGAGTTCAGGTTTTGGGAATGCTCGCGATTTTCTCGTCAACGGTTTCCCGGATCGCAATTCTGTCGCTTCCAACGTGTTCCTCGTGTCATTTTACGTCAGAAATTGTCACGAGGAGTTCACGTGAACGTTTATGGAGTCCAAAAAACACGAGTTCAGGTTCTGGGAATACTCGCGATTTTCTCGTCGACGGTTTCTCGGATCGCAATTCTGTCGCTTCCAACGTGTTCCTCGCGTCATTTTACGTTGGAAATAGTGATGAGAAATGCACGTAAACGTTTCTGGATTCCAAAAAACACGAGTTCAGGTTTTGAGAATGCTCGCGATTTTCTCGTCAACGGTTTCTCGGATCGCAATTCTGTCGCTTCCAAAGTGTTCCTCGTGTCATTTTACGTCGGAAATAGTCACGAGCAGTGCATGTAAACGTTTCTGGAGCCCAAAAAACACGAGATCAGGATTTGGGAATGCTCGCGATTTTCTCGTCAACGGTTTCTCGCATCGCAATTCTGTGGCTTCCAACGCGTTCCTCGCGTCATTTTACATCGGAATTAGTCATGAGAAATGAACAAACACGGTTCTGGAATTCAAAAAACACGAGATCAGGGTTTGGGAATGCTCGCGATTTTCTCATCAACGGTTTCTCGGATCGCAATTCTGTCACTTCCAACGTGTTCCTCGCGTCATTTTACGTCGGAAATAGTGACGAGAAATGCACGTAAACGTTTCTGGATTCCAAAAAAAAAAGTCCAAGTTTTGGGAATGCTTGCGATTTTCTCGTCAACGGTTTCTCGGATCGCAATTCTGTCGCCTCCAACGTGTTCCTCGTGTCATTTTACGTCGGAAATAGTCACGAGTAGTGCACGTAAACGTTTTGGATTCCAAAAAACACGAGTTCAGGTTTTGGGAATGCTCGCGATTTTCTCGTCAACGGTTTCCCGGATCGCAATTCTGTCGCTTCCAACGTGTTCCTCGTGTCATTTTACGTCAGAAATAGTCACGAGGAGTGCACAAACGCGGTTCTGGATTCCAAAAAACACGAGTTCAGGTTTTGAGAATGCTCGCGATTTTCTCGTCAACGGTTTCTCGGATCGCAATTCTGTCGCTTCCAAAGTGTTCCTCGTGTCATTTTACGTCGGAAATAGTCACGAGCAGTGCACGTAAACGTTTCTGGAGCCCAAAAAACACGAGATCAGGATTTGGGAATGCTCGCGATTTTCTCGTCAATGGTTTATCGGATCGCAATTCTGTCGCTTCCAACGCGTTCCTCGCGTCATTTTACATCGGAATTAGTCATGAGAAATGCACAAACGCGGTTCTGGAATTAAAAAAACACGAGATCAGGGTTTGGGAATGCTCGCGATTTTCTCGTCAACGGTTTTTCGGATCGCAATTCTGTCACTTCCAACGTGTTCCTCGCGTCATTTTACGTCGGAAATAGTGACGAGAAATGCACGTAAACGTTTCTGGATTCCAAAAAACACGAGTTCAGGTTTTGGGAATGCTCGCGATTTTCTCGTCAACGGTTTCCCGGATCGCAATTCTGTCGCTTCCAACGTGTTCCTCGTGTCATTTTGCGTCAGAAATAGTCACGAGGAATGCACGTGAACGTTTGTGGAGTCCAAAAAAAACGAGTTCAGGTTTTGGGAATGCTCGCGATTTTCTCGTCAACGGTTTCCCGGATCGCAATTATGTCGCTACCAACGTGTTCCTCGTGTCATTTTACGTCGGAAATAGTCACGAGCAGTGCATGTAAACGTTTCTGGAGCCCAAAAAACACGAGATCAGGATTTGGGAATGCTCGCGATTTTCTCGTCAACGGTTTCTCGCATCGCAATTCTGTGGCTTCCAACGCGTTCCTCGCGTCATTTTACATCGGAATTAGTCATGAGAAATGAACAAACACGGTTCTGGAATTCAAAAAACACGAGATCAGGGTTTGGGAATGCTCGCGATTTTCTCGTCAACGGTTTCTCGGATCGCAATTCTGTCACTTCCAACGTGTTCCTCGCGTCATTTTACGTCGGAAATAGTGACGAGAAATGCACGTAAACGTTTCTGGATTCCAAAAAAAAAAGTCCAAGTTTTGGGAATGCTTGCGATTTTCTCGTCAACGGTTTCTCGGATCGCAATTCTGTCGCCTCCAACGTGTTCCTCGTGTCATTTTACGTCGGAAATAATCACGAGTAGTGCACGTAAACGTTTTGGATTCCAAAAAACACGAGTTCAGGTTTTGGGAATGCTCGCGATTTTCTCGTCAACGGTTTCCCGGATCGCAATTCTGTCGCTTCCAACGTGTTCCTCGTGTCATTTTACGTCAGAAATAGTCACGAGGAGTGCACAAACGCGGTTCTGGATTCCAAAAAACACGAGTTCAGGTTTTGAGAATGCTCGCGATTTTCTCGTCAACGGTTTCTCGGATCGCAATTCTGTCGCTTCCAAAGTGTTCCTCGTGTCATTTTACGTCGGAAATAGTCACGAGCAGTGCACGTAAACGTTTCTGGAGCCTAAAAAACACGAGATCAGGATTTGGGAATGCTCGCGATTTTCTCGTCAATGGTTTATCGGATCGCAATTCTGTCGCTTCCAACGCGTTCCTCGCGTCATTTTACATCGGAATTAGTCATGAGAAATGCACAAACGCGGTTCTGGAGTTAAAAAAACACGAGATCAGGGTTTGGGAATGCTCGCGATTTTCTCGTCAACGGTTTCTCGGATCGCAATTCTGTCACTTCCAACGTGTTCCTCGCGTCATTTTACGTCGGAAATAGTGACGAGAAATGCACGTAAACGTTTCTGGATTCCAAAAAACACGAGTTCAGGTTTTGGGAATCCTCGCGATTTTCTCGTCAACGGTTTCCCGGATCGCAATTCTGTCGCTTCCAACGTGTTCCTCGTGTCATTTTGCGTCAGAAATAGTCACGAGGAGTGCACGTGAACGTTTGTGGAGTCCAAAAAAAACGAGTTCAGGTTTTGGGAATGCTCGCGATTTTCTCGTCAACGGTTTCCCGGATCGCAATTATGTCGCTACCAACGTGTTCCTCGTGTCATTTTACGTCGGAAATAGTCACGAGCAGTGCACGTAAACGTTTCTGGAGCCCAAAAAACACGAGATCAGGATTTGGGAATGCTCGCGATTTTCTCGTCAACGTTTTCTCGGATCGCAATTCTGTCGCTTCCAACGCGTTCCTCGCGTCATTTTACATCGGAATTAGTCATGAGAAATGCACAAACGCGGTTCTGGAGTCCAAAAAACACGAGTTCAGGTTTTGGGAATGGTCGCGATTTTCTCGTCAACGGTTTCTCGGATCGCAATTCTGTCGCTTCCAACGCGTTCCTCGCGTCATTTTACATCGGAATTAGTCATGAGAAATGCACAAACACGATTCTGGAATTAAAAAAACACGAGATCAGTGTTTGGCAATGCTCACGATTTTCTCGTCAACGGTTTCCCGGATCGCAATTATGTCGCTTCCAACGTGTTCCTCGTGTCATTTTACGTCGGAAATAGTCACGAGCAGTGCATGTAAACGTTTCTGGAGCACAAAAAACACGAGATCAGGATTTGGGAATGCTCGCGATTTTCTCGTCAACGGTTTCTCGGATCGCAATTCTGTCGCTTCCAACGCGTTCCTCGCGTCATTTTACATCGGAATTAGTCATGAGAAATGCACAAACGCGGTTCTGGAGTCCAAAAAACACGAGTTCAGGTTTTGGGAATGCTCGCGATTTTCTCGTCGACGGTTTCCCGGATGGCAATTATGTCGCTACCAACGTGTTCCTCGTGTCATTTTACGTCGGAAATAGTCACGAGCAGTGCACGTAAACGTTTGTAGAGTGCAAAAATCACGAGTTCAGGTTCTGGGAATGCTCGCGATTTTCTCGTCAACGGTTTCCCGGATCGCAATTATGTCGCTACCAACGTGTTCCTCGTGTCATTTTACGTCGGAAATAGTCACGAGCAGTGCACGTAAACGCTTGTGGAGTCCAAAAAACACGAGTTCAGGTTCTGGGAATGCTCGCGATTTTCTCGTCAATGGTTTCTCGGATCGCAATTCTGTCGCTTCCAACGCGTTCCTCGCGTCATTTTACATCGGAATTAGTCATGAGAAATGCACAAACACGGTTCTGGAGTTCAAAAAAGACGAGATGAGGATTTGGGAATGCTCGCGATTTTCTCGTCAACGGTTTCTCGGATCGCAATTCTGTCGCTTCCAACGCGTTCCTCGCGTCATTTTACATCGGAATTAGTCATGAGAAATGCACAAACGCGGCTCTGGAGTCCAAAAAACACGAGTGCAGGTTTTGGGAATGCTCGCGATTTTCTCGTCAACGGTTTCCCGGATCGCAATTATGTCGCTACCAACGTGTTCCTCGTGTCATTTTACGTCGGAAATAGTCACGAGCAGTGCACGTAAACGTTTGTGGAGTCCAAAAAACACGAGTTCAGGTTCTGGGAATGCTCGCGATTTTCTCGTCAACGTTTTCTCGGATCGCAATTCTGTAGCTTCCAACGTGGTTCTCGCATCATTTTACATCCGAATTAGTCATGAGAAATGCACAAACACGGGTCTGGAGGTCAAAAAAAACGAGATCAGGATTTGGGAATGCTCGCGATTTTCTCGTCAACGGTTTCTCGGATCGCAATTCTGTCGCTTCCAACGTGTTCCTCGTGTCATTTTACGTCGGAATTAGTCTTGAGAAATGCACAAACACGGTTCTGGCGTTCAAAAAACACGAGATGAGGTTTTGGGAATGCTCGCGATCTTCTCGTCAACGGTTTCTCGGATCGCAATTCTGTCGCTTCCAACGCGTTCCTGGCGTCATTTTACATCGGAATTAGTCATGAGAAATGCACAAACACGGTTCTGGAGTTCAAAAAAGACGAGATGAGGTTTTGGGAATGCTCGCGATTTTCTCGTCAACGGTTTCTCGGATCGCAATTCTGTCGCTTCCAAAGTGTTCCTCGTGTCATTTTACGTCGGAAATAGTCACGAGCAGTGCACGTAAACGTTTCTGGAGCCCAAAAAACACGAGATCAGGATTTGGGAATGCTCGCGATTTTCTCGTCAATGGTTTCTCGGATCGCAATTCTGTCGCTTCCAACGCGTTCCTCGCGTCATTTTACATCGGAATTAGTCATGAGAAATGCACAAACGCGGTTCTGGAATTAAAAAAACACGAGATCAGGGTTTGGGAATGCTCGCGATTTTCTCGTCAACGGTTTCTCGGATCGCAATTCTGTCACTTCCAACGTGTTCCTCGCGTCATTTTACGTCGGAAATAGTGACGAGAAATGCACGTAAACGTTTCTGGATTCCAAAAAACACGAGTTCAGGTTTTGGGAATGCTCGCGATTTTCTCGTCAACGGTTTCCCGGATCGCAATTCTGTCGCTTCCAACGTGTTCCTCGTGTCATTTTGCGTCAGAAATAGTCACGAGGAGTGCACGTGAACGTTTGTGGAGTCCAAAAAAAACGAGTTCAGGTTTTGGGAATGCTCGCGATTTTCTCGTCAACGGTTTCCCGGATCGCAATTATGTCGCTACCAACGTGTTCCTCGTGTCATTTTACGTCGGAAATAGTCACGAGCAGTGCACGTAAACGTTTCTGGAGCCCAAAAAACACGAGATCAGGATTTGGGAATGCTCGCGATTTTCTCGTCAATGGTTTCTCGGATCGCAATTCTGTCGCTTCCAACGTGTTCCTCGCGTCATTTTACGTTGGAAATAGTGATGAGAAATGCACGTAAACGTTTCTGGATTCCAAAAAACACGAGTTCAGGTTTTGAGAATGCTCGCGATTTTCTCGTCAACGGTTTCTCGGATCGCAATTCTGTCGCTTCCAAAGTGTTCCTCGTGTCATTTTACGTCGGAAATAGTCACGAGCAGTGCATGTAAACGTTTCTGGAGCCCAAAAAACACGAGATCAGGATTTGGGAATGCTCGCGATTTTCTCGTCAACGGTTTCTCGCATCGCAATTCTGTGGCTTCCAACGCGTTCCTCGCGTCATTTTACATCGGAATTAGTCATGAGAAATGAACAAACACGGTTCTGGAATTCAAAAAACACGAGATCAGGGTTTGGGAATGCTCGCGATTTTCTCATCAACGGTTTCTCGGATCGCAATTCTGTCACTTCCAACGTGTTCCTCGCGTCATTTTACGTCGGAAATAGTGACGAGAAATGCACGTAAACGTTTCTGGATTCCAAAAAAAAAAGTCCAAGTTTTGGGAATGCTTGCGATTTTCTCGTCAACGGTTTCTCGGATCGCAATTCTGTCGCCTCCAACGTGTTCCTCGTGTCATTTTACGTCGGAAATAGTCACGAGTAGTGCACGTAAACGTTTTGGATTCCAAAAAACACGAGTTCAGGTTTTGGGAATGCTCGCGATTTTCTCGTCAACGGTTTCCCGGATCGCAATTCTGTCGCTTCCAACGTGTTCCTCGTGTCATTTTACGTCAGAAATAGTCACGAGGAGTGCACAAACGCGGTTCTGGATTCCAAAAAACACGAGTTCAGGTTTTGAGAATGCTCGCGATTTTCTCGTCAACGGTTTCTCGGATCGCAATTCTGTCGCTTCCAAAGTGTTCCTCGTGTCATTTTACGTCGGAAATAGTCACGAGCAGTGCACGTAAACGTTTCTGGAGCCCAAAAAACACGAGATCAGGATTTGGGAATGCTCGCGATTTTCTCGTCAATGGTTTATCGGATCGCAATTCTGTCGCTTCCAACGCGTTCCTCGCGTCATTTTACATCGGAATTAGTCATGAGAAATGCACAAACGCGGTTCTGGAATTAAAAAAACACGAGATCAGGGTTTGGGAATGCTCGCGATTTTCTCGTCAACGGTTTTTCGGATCGCAATTCTGTCACTTCCAACGTGTTCCTCGCGTCATTTTACGTCGGAAATAGTGACGAGAAATGCACGTAAACGTTTCTGGATTCCAAAAAACACGAGTTCAGGTTTTGGGAATGCTCGCGATTTTCTCGTCAACGGTTTCCCGGATCGCAATTCTGTCGCTTCCAACGTGTTCCTCGTGTCATTTTGCGTCAGAAATAGTCACGAGGAATGCACGTGAACGTTTGTGGAGTCCAAAAAAAACGAGTTCAGGTTTTGGGAATGCTCGCGATTTTCTCGTCAACGGTTTCCCGGATCGCAATTATGTCGCTACCAACGTGTTCCTCGTGTCATTTTACGTCGGAAATAGTCACGAGCAGTGCATGTAAACGTTTCTGGAGCCCAAAAAACACGAGATCAGGATTTGGGAATGCTCGCGATTTTCTCGTCAACGGTTTCTCGCATCGCAATTCTGTGGCTTCCAACGCGTTCCTCGCGTCATTTTACATCGGAATTAGTCATGAGAAATGAACAAACACGGTTCTGGAATTCAAAAAACACGAGATCAGGGTTTGGGAATGCTCGCGATTTTCTCGTCAACGGTTTCTCGGATCGCAATTCTGTCACTTCCAACGTGTTCCTCGCGTCATTTTACGTCGGAAATAGTGACGAGAAATGCACGTAAACGTTTCTGGATTCCAAAAAAAAAAGTCCAAGTTTTGGGAATGCTTGCGATTTTCTCGTCAACGGTTTCTCGGATCGCAATTCTGTCGCCTCCAACGTGTTCCTCGTGTCATTTTACGTCGGAAATAATCACGAGTAGTGCACGTAAACGTTTTGGATTCCAAAAAACACGAGTTCAGGTTTTGGGAATGCTCGCGATTTTCTCGTCAACGGTTTCCCGGATCGCAATTCTGTCGCTTCCAACGTGTTCCTCGTGTCATTTTACGTCAGAAATAGTCACGAGGAGTGCACAAACGCGGTTCTGGATTCCAAAAAACACGAGTTCAGGTTTTGAGAATGCTCGCGATTTTCTCGTCAACGGTTTCTCGGATCGCAATTCTGTCGCTTCCAAAGTGTTCCTCGTGTCATTTTACGTCGGAAATAGTCACGAGCAGTGCACGTAAACGTTTCTGGAGCCTAAAAAACACGAGATCAGGATTTGGGAATGCTCGCGATTTTCTCGTCAATGGTTTATCGGATCGCAATTCTGTCGCTTCCAACGCGTTCCTCGCGTCATTTTACATCGGAATTAGTCATGAGAAATGCACAAACGCGGTTCTGGAGTTAAAAAAACACGAGATCAGGGTTTGGGAATGCTCGCGATTTTCTCGTCAACGGTTTCTCGGATCGCAATTCTGTCACTTCCAACGTGTTCCTCGCGTCATTTTACGTCGGAAATAGTGACGAGAAATGCACGTAAACGTTTCTGGATTCCAAAAAACACGAGTTCAGGTTTTGGGAATCCTCGCGATTTTCTCGTCAACGGTTTCCCGGATCGCAATTCTGTCGCTTCCAACGTGTTCCTCGTGTCATTTTGCGTCAGAAATAGTCACGAGGAGTGCACGTGAACGTTTGTGGAGTCCAAAAAAAACGAGTTCAGGTTTTGGGAATGCTCGCGATTTTCTCGTCAACGGTTTCCCGGATCGCAATTATGTCGCTACCAACGTGTTCCTCGTGTCATTTTACGTCGGAAATAGTCACGAGCAGTGCACGTAAACGTTTCTGGAGCCCAAAAAACACGAGATCAGGATTTGGGAATGCTCGCGATTTTCTCGTCAACGTTTTCTCGGATCGCAATTCTGTCGCTTCCAACGCGTTCCTCGCGTCATTTTACATCGGAATTAGTCATGAGAAATGCACAAACGCGGTTCTGGAGTCCAAAAAACACGAGTTCAGGTTTTGGGAATGGTCGCGATTTTCTCGTCAACGGTTTCTCGGATCGCAATTCTGTCGCTTCCAACGCGTTCCTCGCGTCATTTTACATCGGAATTAGTCATGAGAAATGCACAAACACGATTCTGGAATTAAAAAAACACGAGATCAGTGTTTGGCAATGCTCACGATTTTCTCGTCAACGGTTTCCCGGATCGCAATTATGTCGCTTCCAACGTGTTCCTCGTGTCATTTTACGTCGGAAATAGTCACGAGCAGTGCATGTAAACGTTTCTGGAGCACAAAAAACACGAGATCAGGATTTGGGAATGCTCGCGATTTTCTCGTCAACGGTTTCTCGGATCGCAATTCTGTCGCTTCCAACGCGTTCCTCGCGTCATTTTACATCGGAATTAGTCATGAGAAATGCACAAACGCGGTTCTGGAGTCCAAAAAACACGAGTTCAGGTTTTGGGAATGCTCGCGATTTTCTCGTCGACGGTTTCCCGGATGGCAATTATGTCGCTACCAACGTGTTCCTCGTGTCATTTTACGTCGGAAATAGTCACGAGCAGTGCACGTAAACGTTTGTAGAGTGCAAAAATCACGAGTTCAGGTTCTGGGAATGCTCGCGATTTTCTCGTCAACGGTTTCCCGGATCGCAATTATGTCGCTACCAACGTGTTCCTCGTGTCATTTTACGTCGGAAATAGTCACGAGCAGTGCACGTAAACGCTTGTGGAGTCCAAAAAACACGAGTTCAGGTTCTGGGAATGCTCGCGATTTTCTCGTCAATGGTTTCTCGGATCGCAATTCTGTCGCTTCCAACGCGTTCCTCGCGTCATTTTACATCGGAATTAGTCATGAGAAATGCACAAACACGGTTCTGGAGTTCAAAAAAGACGAGATGAGGATTTGGGAATGCTCGCGATTTTCTCGTCAACGGTTTCTCGGATCGCAATTCTGTCGCTTCCAACGCGTTCCTCGCGTCATTTTACATCGGAATTAGTCATGAGAAATGCACAAACGCGGCTCTGGAGTCCAAAAAACACGAGTGCAGGTTTTGGGAATGCTCGCGATTTTCTCGTCAACGGTTTCCCGGATCGCAATTATGTCGCTACCAACGTGTTCCTCGTGTCATTTTACGTCGGAAATAGTCACGAGCAGTGCACGTAAACGTTTGTGGAGTCCAAAAAACACGAGTTCAGGTTCTGGGAATGCTCGCGATTTTCTCGTCAACGTTTTCTCGGATCGCA
Source organism: Crossocerus cetratus (assembly GCA_963675795.1). NCBI lineage: Eukaryota > Metazoa > Arthropoda > Insecta > Hymenoptera > Crabronidae > Crossocerus > Crossocerus cetratus. The sequence continues at coordinate 2,392,273 of CAVMBF010000002.1, forward strand.
ATTCTGTAGCTTCCAACGTGGTTCTCGCATCATTTTACATCCGAATTAGTCATGAGAAATGCACAAACACGGGTCTGGAGGTCAAAAAAAACGAGATCAGGATTTGGGAATGCTCGCGATTTTCTCGTCAACGGTTTCTCGGATCGCAATTCTGTCGCTTCCAACGTGTTCCTCGTGTCATTTTACGTCGGAATTAGTCTTGAGAAATGCACAAACACGGTTCTGGCGTTCAAAAAACACGAGATGAGGTTTTGGGAATGCTCGCGATCTTCTCGTCAACGGTTTCTCGGATCGCAATTCTGTCGCTTCCAACGCGTTCCTGGCGTCATTTTACATCGGAATTAGTCATGAGAAATGCACAAACACGGTTCTGGAGTTCAAAAAAGACGAGATGAGGTTTTGGGAATGCTCGCGATTTTCTCGTCAACGGTTTCTCGGATCGCAATTCTGTCGCTTCCAAAGTGTTCCTCGTGTCATTTTACGTCGGAAATAGTCACGAGCAGTGCACGTAAACGTTTCTGGAGCCCAAAAAACACGAGATCAGGATTTGGGAATGCTCGCGATTTTCTCGTCAATGGTTTCTCGGATCGCAATTCTGTCGCTTCCAACGCGTTCCTCGCGTCATTTTACATCGGAATTAGTCATGAGAAATGCACAAACGCGGTTCTGGAATTAAAAAAACACGAGATCAGGGTTTGGGAATGCTCGCGATTTTCTCGTCAACGGTTTCTCGGATCGCAATTCTGTCACTTCCAACGTGTTCCTCGCGTCATTTTACGTCGGAAATAGTGACGAGAAATGCACGTAAACGTTTCTGGATTCCAAAAAACACGAGTTCAGGTTTTGGGAATGCTCGCGATTTTCTCGTCAACGGTTTCCCGGATCGCAATTCTGTCGCTTCCAACGTGTTCCTCGTGTCATTTTGCGTCAGAAATAGTCACGAGGAGTGCACGTGAACGTTTGTGGAGTCCAAAAAAAACGAGTTCAGGTTTTGGGAATGCTCGCGATTTTCTCGTCAACGGTTTCCCGGATCGCAATTATGTCGCTACCAACGTGTTCCTCGTGTCATTTTACGTCGGAAATAGTCACGAGCAGTGCACGTAAACGTTTCTGGAGCCCAAAAAACACGAGATCAGGATTTGGGAATGCTCGCGATTTTCTCGTCAATGGTTTCTCGGATCGCAATTCTGTCGCTTCCAACGCGTTCCTCGCGTCATTTTACATCGGAATTAGTCATGAGAAATGCACAAACGCGGTTCTGGAATTAAAAAAACACGAGATCAGGGTTTGGGAATGCTCGCGATTTTCTCGTCAACGGTTTCTCGGATCGCAATTCTGTCACTTCCAACGTGTTCCTCGCGTCATTTTACGTCGGAAATAGTGACGAGAAATGCACGTAAACGTTTCTGGATTCCAAAAAACACGAGTTCAGGTTTTGGGAATGCTCGCGATTTTCTCGTCAACGGTTTCCCGGATCGCAATTCTGTCGCTTCCAACGTGTTCCTCGTGTCATTTTGCGTCAGAAATAGTCACGAGGAGTGCACGTGAACGTTTGTGGAGTCCAAAAAAAACGAGTTCAGGTTTTGGGAATGCTCGCGATTTTCTCGTCAACGGTTTCCCGGATCGCAATTATGTCGCTACCAACGTGTTCCTCGTGTCATTTTACGTCGGAAATAGTCACGAGCAGTGCATGTAAACGTTTCTGGAGCCCAAAAAACACGAGATCAGGATTTGGGAATGCTCGCGATTTTCTCGTCAACGGTTTCTCGGATCGCAATTCTGTCGCTTCCAACGCGTTCCTCGCGTCATTTTACATCGGAATTAGTCATGAGAAATGCACAAACGCGGTTCTGGAGTCCAAAAAACACGAGTTCAGGTTTTGGGAATGCTCGCGATTTTCTCGTCAACGGTTTCCCGGATCGCAATTATGTCGCTACCAACGTGTTCCTCGTGTCATTTTACGTCGGAAATAGTCACGAGCAGTGCACGTAAACGTTTGTGGAGTCCAAAAAACACGAGTTCAGGTTCTGGGAATGCTCGCGATTTTCTCGTCAACGTTTTCTCGGATCGCAATTCTGTAGCTTCCAACGTGGTCCTCGCGTCATTTTACATCCGAATTAGTCATGAGAAATGCACAAACACGGTTCTGGAGTTCAAAAAACACGAGATGAGGTTTTGGGAATGCTTGCGATCTTCTCGTCAACGGTTTCTCGGATCGCAATTCTGTCACTTCCAACGTGTTCCTCGCGTCATTTTACGTCGGAAATAGTGACGAGAAATGCACGTAAACGTTTCTGGATTCCAAAAAACACGAGTTCAGGTTTTGGGAATGCTCGCGATTTTCTCGTCAACGGTTTCTCGGATCGCAATTCTGTCGCTTCCAATGTGTTCCTCGTGTCATTTTAGGTCGGAAATAGTCACGAGCAGTGCATGTGAACGTTTGTGGAGCCCAAAAAACACGAGATCAGGATTTGGGAATGCTCGCGATTTTCTCGTCAACGGTTTCTCGGATCGCAATTCTGTGGCTTCCAACGTGTTCCTCGTGTCATTTTACGTCGGAAATAGTCACGAGCAGTGCACGTAAACGTTTCTGGATTCCAAAAAACACGAGTTCAGGTTTTGGGAATGCTCGCGATTTTCTCGTCAACGGTTTCTCGGGTCGCAATTCTGTCGCTTCCAAAGTGTTCCTCGTGTCATTTTACGTCGGAAATAGTCACGAGCAGTGCACGTAAACGTTTCTGGAGCCCAAAAAACACGAGATCAGGATTTGGGAATGCTCGCGATTTTCTCGTCAATGGTCTCTCGGATCGCAATTCTGTCGCTTCCAACGCGTTCCTCGCGTCATTTTACATCGGAATTAGTCATGAGAAATGCACAAACGTGGTTCTGGAATTAAAAAAACACGAGATCAGGGTTTGGGAATGCTCGCGATTTTCTCGTCAACGGTTTCTCGGATCGCAATTCTGTCACTTCCAACGTGTTCCTCGCGTCATTTTACGTCGGAAATAGTGACGAGAAATGCACGTAAACGTTTCTGGATTCCAAAAAACACGAGTTCAGGTTTTGGGAATGCTCGCGATTTTCTCGTCAACGGTTTCTCGGGTCGCAATTCTGTCGCTTCCAAAGTGTTCCTCGTGTCATTTTACGTCGGAAATAGTCACGAGCAGTGCACGTAAACGTTTCTGGAGCCCAAAAAACACGAGATCAGGATTTGGGAATGCTCGCGATTTTCTCGTCAATGGTTTCTCGGATCGCAATTCTGTCGCTTCCAACGCGTTCCTCGCGTCATTTTACATCGGAATTAGTCATGAGAAATGCACAAACGCGGTTCTGGAATTAAAAAAACACGAGATCAGGGTTTGGGAATGCTCGCGATTTTCTCGTCAACGGTTTCTCGGATCGCAATTCTGTCACTTCCAACGTGTTCCTCGCCTCATTTTACGTCCGAAATAGTGACGAGAAATGCACGTAAACGTTTCTGGATTCCAAAAAACACGAGTTCGGGTTTTGGGAATGCTCGCGATTTTCTCGTCAACGGTTTCCCGGATCGCAATTCTGTCGCTTCCAACGTGTTCCTCGTGTCATTTTGCGTCAGAAATAGTCACGAGGAGTGCACGTGAACGTTTGTGGAGTCCAAAAAAAACGAGTTCAGGTTTTGGGAATGCTCGCGATTTTCTCGTCAACGGTTTCTCGGATCGCAATTCTGTCGCTTCCAATGTGTTCCTCGTATCATTTTAGGTCGGAAATAGTCACGAGCAGTGCATGTGAACGTTTGTGGAGCCCAAAAAACACGAGATCAGGATTTGGGAATGCTCGCGATTTTCTCGTCAACGGTTTCTCGGATCGCAATTCTGTCGCTTCCAACGCGTTCCTCGCGTCATTTTACATCGGAATTAGTCATGAGAAATGCACAAACGCGGTTCTGGAATTAAAAAAACACGAGATCAGGGTTTGGGAATGCTCGCGATTTTCTCGTCAACGGTTTCTCGGATCGCAATTCTGTCACTTCCAACGTGTTCCTCGCGTCATTTTACGTCGGAAATAGTGACGAGAAATGCACGTAAACGTTTCTGGATTCCAAAAAACACGAGTTCAGATTTTGGGAATGCTCGCGATTTTCTCGTCAACGGTTTCCCGGATCGCAATTCTGTCGCTTCCAACGTGTTCCTCGTGTCATTTTGCGTCAGAAATAGTCACGAGGAGTGCACGTGAACGTTTGTGGAGTCCAAAAAAACGAGTTCAGGTTTTGGGAATGCTCGCGAATTTCTCGTCAACGGTTTCCCGGATCGCAATTCTGTCGCTTCCGATGTGTTCCTCGTGTCATTTTAGGTCGGAAATAGTCACGAGCAGTGCATGTGAACGTTTGTGGAGCCCAAAAAACACGAGATCAGGATTTGGGAATGCTCGCGATTTTCTCGTCAACGTTTTCTCGGATCGCAATTCTGTCGCTTCCAACGTGTTCCTCGTGTCATTTTACGTCAGAAATAGTCACGAGGAGTGCACGTGAACGTTTGTGGAGTCCAAAAAACACGAGTTCAGGTTCTGGGAATGCTCGCGATTTTATCGTCAACGGATTCTCGGATCGCAATTCTGTCACTTCCAACGTGTTCCTCGCGTCATTTTACGTCGGAAATAGTGACGAGAAATGCACAAATACGGTTCTGGCGTTCAAAAAACACGAGATGAGGTTTTGGGAATGCTCGCGATCTTCTCGTCAACGGTTTCTCGGATCGCAATTCTGTCACTTCCAACGTGTTCCTCGCGTCATTTTACGTCGGAAATAGTGACGAGAAATGCACGTAAACGTTTCTGGATTCCAAAAAACACGAGTTCAGGTTTTGGGAATGCTCGCGATTTTCTCGTCAACGGTTTCCCGGATCGCAATTCTGTCGCTTCCAACGTGTTCCTCGTGTCATTTTGCGTCAGAAATAGTCACGAGGAGTGCACGTGAACGTTTGTGGAGTCCAAAAAAAACGAGTTCAGGTTTTGGGAATGCTCGCGATTTTCTCGACAACGGTTTCTCGGATCGCAATTCTGTCGCTTCCAATGTGTTCCTCGTGTCATTTTAGGTCGGAAATAGTCACGAGCAGTGCATGTGAACGTTTGTGGAGCCCAAAAAACACGAGATCAGGATTTGGGAATGCTCGCGATTTTCTCGTCAACGTTTTCTCGGATCGCAATTCTGTCGCTTCCGACGTGTTCCTCGCGTCATTTTACATCGGAATTAGTCATGAGAAATGCACAAACACGGTTCTGGAGTTAAAAAAAAACGAGATCAGGATTTGGGAATGCTCGCGATTTTCTCGTCAACGTTTTCTCGGATCGCAATTCTGTCGCTTCCAACGCGTTCCTCGCGTCATTTTACATCGGAATTAGTCATGAGAAATGCACAAACACGGTTCTGGCGTTCAAAAAACACGAGATGAGGTTTTGGGAATGCTCGCGATCTTCTCGTCAACGGTTTCTCGGATCGCAATTCTGTCGCTTCCAACGCCTTCCTCGCGTCATTTTACATCCGAATTAGTCATGAGAAATGCAGAAACACGGTTCTGGAGTTCAAAAAACACGAGATGAGGTTTTGGGAATGCTCGCGATTTTCTCGTCAACGGTTTCTCGGATCGCAATTCTATAGCTTCCAACACGTTCCTCGCGTCATTTTACATCGGAATTAGTCATGAGAAATGCACAAACGCGGTTCTGGAATTAAAAAAACACGAGATCAGGGTTTGGGAATGCTCGCGATTTTCTCGTCAACGGTTTCTCGGATCGCAATTCTGTCACTTCCGACGTGTTCCTCGCGTCATTTTACGTCGGAAATAGTGACGAGAAATGCACGTAAACGTTTCTGGATTCCAAAAAACACGAGTTCAGGTTTTGGGAATGCTCGCGATTTTCTCGTCAACGGTTTCCCGGATCGCAATTCTGTCGCTTCCAACGTGTTCCTCGTGTCATTTTACGTCAGAAATTGTCACGAGGAGTTCACGTGAACGTTTATGGAGTCCAAAAAACACGAGTTCAGGTTCTGGGAATGCTCGCGATTTTCTCGTCGACGGTTTCTCGGATCGCAATTCTGTCGCTTCCAACGTGTTCCTCGCGGCATTTTACGTTGGAAATAGTGACGAGAAATGAACGTAAACGTTTCTGGATTCCAAAAAACACGAGTTCAGGTTTTGGGAATGCTCGCGATTTTCTCGTCAACGGTTTCCCGGATCGCAATTCTGTCGCTTCCAACGTGTTCCTCGTGTCATTTTGCGTCAGAAATAGTCACGAGGAGTGCACGTGAACGTTTGTGGAGTCCAAAAAAAACGAGTTCAGGTTTTGGGAATGCTCGCGATTTTCTCGTCAACGGTTTCCCGGATCGCAATTATGTCGCTACCAACGTGTTCCTCGTGTCATTTTACGTCGGAAATAGTCACTAGCAGTGCACGTAAACGTTTCTGGAGCCCAAAAAACACGAGATCAGGATTTGGGAATGCTCGCGATTTTCTCGTCAACGGTTTCTCGCATCGCAATTCTGTGGCTTCCAACGCGTTCCTCGCGTCATTTTACATCGGAATTAGTCATGAGAAATGAACAAACACGGTTCTGGAATTCAAAAAACACGAGATCAGGGTTTGGGAATGCTCGCGATTTTCTCGTCAACGGTTTCTCGGATCGCAATTCTGTCACTTCCAACGTGTTCCTCGCGTCATTTTACGTCGGAAATAGTGACGAGAAATGCACGTAAACGTTTCTGGATTCCAAAAAAAAAAGTCCAAGTTTTGGGAATGCTTGCGATTTTCTCGTCAACGGTTTCTCGGATCGCAATTCTGTCGCCTCCAACGTGTTCCTCGTGTCATTTTACGTCGGAAATAGTCACGAGTAGTGCACGTAAACGTTTTGGATTCCAAAAAACACGAGTTCAGGTTTTGGGAATGCTCGCGATTTTCTCGTCAACGGTTTCCCGGATCGCAATTCTGTCGCTTCCAACGTGTTCCTCGTGTCATTTTACGTCAGAAATAGTCACGAGGAGTGCACAAACGCGGTTCTGGAATCCAAAAAACACGAGTTCAGGTTTTGAGAATGCTCGCGATTTTCTCGTCAACGGTTTCTCGGATCGCAATTCTGTCGCTTCCAAAGTGTTCCTCGTGTCATTTTACGTCGGAAATAGTCACGAGCAGTGCACGTAAACGTTTCTGGAGCCTAAAAAACACGAGATCAGGATTTGGGAATGCTCGCGATTTTCTCGTCAATGGTTTATCGGATCGCAATTCTGTCGCTTCCAACGCGTTCCTCGCGTCATTTTACATCGGAATTAGTCATGAGAAATGCACAAACGCGGTTCTGGAATTAAAAAAACACGAGATCAGGGTTTGGGAATGCTCGCGATTTTCTCGTCAACGGTTTCTCGGATCGCAATTCTGTCACTTCCAACGTGTTCCTCGCGTCATTTTACGTCGGAAATAGTGACGAGAAATGCACGTAAACGTTTCTGGATTCCAAAAAACACGAGTTCAGGTTTTGGGAATGCTCGCGATTTTCTCGTCAACGGTTTCCCGGATCGCAATTCTGTCGCTTCCAACGTGTTCCTCGTGTCATTTTGCGTCAGAAATAGTCACGAGGAGTGCACGTGAACGTTTGTGGAGTCCAAAAAAAACGAGTTCAGGTTTTGGGAATGCTCGCGATTTTCTCGTCAACGGTTTCCCGGATCGCAATTATGTCGCTACCAACGTGTTCCTCGTGTTATTT